>CM063113.1:15149311-16377436 GCA_031841125.1 Acanthococcus lagerstroemiae | reverse complement strand
TCAAATTTATTGATATCTTCGCGAATCATTTTCTTAATTAGTTTTTTAAGTTCTGTTAGTTCTATTTGTTCATACTTAGAAAGTGTTATCTTATTCCTTATATCTGTCCGTCTCTGGATTAGTTTTTTAGTTTTTATGCTTAATTTGCCATCGGTCCTAATGGATTTTTTGTTTATACCCAACTCGTTCAGGACGGAGTTAATGGCATCTATCAAAGAGTTATACAATTCTTACATGTTATCTAGACAATTTTCCGCCCAGTTAGTGCCTTTTAGCTTTTGTTCTAACATTTTCGTTGCCTCTACTCTTCTATGAATTGGTATCCATAGATTCCCAGGTTTATCGGTGCCTGGCTTGCCTTCATACATTGAGGTAGGAGAGGGGCCATGTGTGATTCTGATGCAGCTGCGCACTGGGCGATGATCGAGGGGGAGCGGAATGCGGGAACCACACCGATGTCGGCCACTATTTTCAAATCATTTATTAGAAGATGGTCTATTTCATTCTTTGTATGGCCATCCAGTGATCTCCACGTCCACTTCCCCCCGTCATTACCTCTAAAAAAGGTATTAGCGATTTTTAGGTTATGCTTCATTGTGAATTTTCCCAATTTATATCCATTTTTGTTGGTTGTGCCCAGAGAATTTTAATCGTCGAAATGGCTGCATTACAAGCGGAGCACGTTGCCTCGTTCGAAAAATCGTTTCCAGATTTTCATTCCGACATCGCTTCTTAAAATCGTATAACCGCCGAAAATGTTATCCGGCCCATCGTGCAGTAAACTTTTACATTAGAAGAATTAAAAAAAAAAAAAAAAAAAAAAAAAAAAACTCTACTCGGAAGTGGTATTAAAAGGATGTGAAATTGTTCGCCAACAGAATGGAGAGAGAGGACGAAGAGAAAAAAAACAGAATAAGCGAAATAAATTTCGAATCAAATGCGCGGCAACGAGCTGGCTTCAAAAAATACAATCTGGCTACTGTAGAATTTCCATTCCATTTTTTCTTTTTCCCCTCAAAAATTTTTCTCATTTTTTAGTAAAGTATTCATCGTCGAATCCGGATTATGTAAATCGTTTTAGAAAGTGCTAGCGTGAAGAATTTTTAATAAACTTTTTAATCGAACGATCGAATAGGATGAATGGAGAAAAGTTATACAGGAGGGGAAAGGGGTATTGAGGAAGTTCTAATTTCGAATGAATCGATAGACTTGGTCAGCCATGTACAAAGATCTAAAATATCAGTATAGAATATCTGACGCTACTTTACGTTATATCTAAATACTCGAACACGCATTTTCTCTCTTCACATTCCAGCCCATGAAGGGCTCCATCTGCTCTGGGAGAAATAGCCATGAATTTGGCGTCCCATTCACGTGGTGTCGCAGAGGTTGCGGCTTGACACTTTAAACGGTACTTTATCGGGTGTAAAGTAAAATGAGGAGTCTTTTAACCATTTAATGTTAACATTCTATTGTTAACGCTTTGCATTATTGCGCTTCGAATTAATGTGTAATTCAAGCTGTTATGTATTCAGCAACATAAACCTGTCCCCCGATTCGTATATTTTGCGGTATTGTTATACGCGATATCGTAACAACCCTAATAACTTATCCCTTAATTACGCTAGCGAAAATAGAAGAGGGTTCAATTTTGACCGTTCTAAATGTTACGCGATCTGAATGACGTGCGATAATTAATTAATGAGACGGAAACCACTCGTCGGCGATAACCTTTATTTCGACACCTGATAGTAAGTAACCTCGTTTGAATGTTCACGTGGCTTTTGCCAAAAGGAAGGTAAACGTAGTTAAGGAGTAAAATCAGTCAGAGCAATCATACAGGAAACCATATACGACAACAATATACCTATCGGTAAATTTAATCATAAGGGAAACCATACTGAAATACATACAGGGAAATTTGTTCGAGAAAGCATGTAGGATACCTAATCTCAAAGAAACATCATACAGAAAGTTCATAGAGAAAACCGCGTAGGAAGATGAGGAAATAGAATCATAATATAGGAAAATTATGTAGAAAATACGCATCATTATTTACACCACGACCAGACATACGGGATAACTTATAGTGAAATGATAATAAGGAAATCATACAAGGAGATAAATAAAGCCCCTTCAAAAATGTAAGCACAGGCAAACGAATATACACGTCAGGATAATAGATTGCTCGATCGTTTGAAGGACAGTCATGTACGGTGAAATACGCATCTGTATCATAACACTACACAACAGCACAAAAAACAATGGGATGAGATTATATGATTTTAGCTGTATTTGAGTGCTGAATACGATGGCGTTATCCATTTTTCTCGAGAACCTCTCGTTTTCCATAATATTAAAAATTAAAATTTTCACGTTTTATTCCTTTTTGTCGTGCAAGAATAGCTACACTGATACTGATAACAATACTGAACGCGTATAGTTGTTCAATCAGTAGTATCATCTTGATGATACTAAAATTTACATGATAGGAAAAAACAATGAACTATAATCAAAAAATTAACATCGGCATTTTATTCCTCGTTGAAAGTACATACAGAATCATGTATTCTCATGTCATTGGTTTTTGATAAATTTCAAATTGTTGTGTAGTGTAATTGAAACCACACACAGACCACAGACTGCATTCATCTTTTACTCATATTTAAACCTCCTCTTGGTTAATACATGGCCGTGGCGAGGAGGTTTAAGCGTAAAAATTAAATCATAAAATGACTTTCTAAGAGGCTACACACCGTTAAAATCGCAACAAAAAGCACCTAGGAGAAGGCAAACTCCGACAGATATTTTGTAACTATTTTACACCAATTTGTACCACCAATCCCGAATTTTGTACCTACATCGTTACGCGTATTTTTTACAAATAGATTCGGGGGGGGGAAAGCTAACGAAACGTAGCTCTCCCACTTGAGAGTTTCGCACCGGATGTGATATGGGAATTTGTACCTATTTTGTACCATTTTGTACCACCAATTCCAAATTTTGTACCCTCCCCTTCCCCATTTATTCATAAAATATGTTGCCCCCATCACAATGAAAGCATTCAGCATCCGGAGTGATATCAAAATTGTGTGCTAATTTTATACCATTCTGTACCACCAATCCTGAATTTGTCGCCAAATACGTAGCCCCCCCCCCATGAAAGTGTTCGGCACCCGGAGTCGTATCAAAATTTTGTGCCTATTTTGTACTATTTTGTACCATTTTCTACCACCAATCTTAAATTTTGTACCTCCCCCTTCCTCACTTATTCGCAAAATAATTAGCCACCTGCCCCCCCCCCCCCCTCATAGAAGCGTGGAAGCGTTCGGCGCCCGGAGTGGAGTCGAAATTTTACGCCGGTTTGTTTTGTACCATCTTGTACCATCAATCCCGAATTTACTGAAACTGAACTTTAATGCGTCTTATTTTTTGGCTCACTGAGCAAAGCTCGTCTTGAGGCGGCAGTGTTATAGTATTTTTGGGTTTTCCGAATATTTACGCAGACTAAAAAAAGAAAAAATAAAATAAAATATAAAATAAGAAGAAAAAAAAACTACCAGTGCAATTTGAAGAAAAAAAAAGAAGGAAATTTAATGTTCTATTCAAAATGATTACTAATTAATTTAATAAATTTAAAAATAAAATATATGATTCAAAAATTTCTATTTAAAAAAAAATATAATATTTTCTTTAAATTTAATTTAAAATGAATCAAAATATAAATTTTACTACCGCCCATCTATTCGAACAATAAGTAGGCCCCACTCTATGGAGTTGTTCATCAGCACCTGGGTTGGTATCAAAATTCTGTACCTAATTTGTACCATTTCGTATCACCAATCCTTAATTTTATACCCACAACCCAACTGACTTGCGAAATGAGTAGCCCCACTCTAGCCTTCCCCAGCGCACCATGGAAACGTTCTTTGTACCCTCATCATTCCTGGTATTTTTTTTAGCGAGCTTGGGGGAGGGGGTGTCTGGCGAAACGTAGCCCACCGAGTGAGAATTTTGTATTTAAAAAAATATTTTACTCTATTTAAATACACTATTTGCAAGTACACAGCTGTCCGTTAACACAGTCGTAATTTCATTACTGACTATGGTGGTTCTTTAGATAAACCCCTCGATTCTAAGAACTGATTAAAGTTCTAATTTTTCGACTAGTAAGCCAAACATTTTCTGTCCACCAATCGCCATCACGTATCGTAATTATGTAAAAGGAAATATAAACAATATTACTTACATACTTTGACCAGAGCAGACAATATTACGATTCAAAATCAAACTCACCTGAAACACAAAAATACGAGAAATATTTTTAAAAATCTACCAAAATGATAAAAGCGACAAGTCTGACCACATCTGAAACTGTTGCAAAAATTGGCCGAGCAGAATCAAAAACTGACTAAATGACACGTAATTTAAAAAAATATATAAATTAATAAATATTCGACCCAAAATCAACCAAAACTAAAGTAAATGATATCAAGACACAGCACCCTTTCTTAAAAATATTCATACCCCCCCCCCCTTAAAAAGGGGGGAATTATATACATTTATACACTAGCTGAACAGCCCGTGACTTCGTCGGCGGTGCACAATAATGCTAAAATCATAATTTTTTCAACAATCAGTGACCTGCGGACGTTTAGATTATATTCTGCTTTAAAAGAAAAGAAATTTCACACATGGGCGGGAACATTGACATATATTCACCACTCATAACAGATAACATTTGCGAGATCCCTCCAACAAAACTGACCCAATTTCTTCGAAATTTTGTACTTATAATCTCCAAGTTCACAAGCGGCAACATTTTTTGGTTCGACTCTCCCCCTCCCTCTCAGAGCCATTTTAAGATACCTCTACCCTACCCGTCCACCTAAAATTTTCATTTTGCCATGTGATGCTCGAAAACTCTCATCAGATGCCACAGCTTGTGAGCACCACTGAAGTTTTCGACTTTAGAATTTTGGGTCACCCATTTAAAGATGAGTACTTTCGCTCCCTTCCCAATTCCAAACATTTGGCACGTTTCAGGATTTCAGTTTTTAGACGCATCTTATCAGTTTGTTCACCCTGCAGATTTTAGAAATTTAATTTTAAAACATGGCTTCGCCTTTCGATTTGAACATTTTGAATGGCTCATCCTTATTTGCCCTAAGAGAGTTTTTGAATTTCCTACATAACCTGTAAAATAAGATGGGTACTTCGTTCTCTAGAAAATTCGAAACTTCAAATGCATCACTTCATTTTATCCTCGATCAGGAATATATTCTTTAAATTTGAGGAATTCTAAAGAAAACTGGCTGTGTCTTTTGACTTGAACATTGTGAGTTGCGTCATCTTTCGCTTTGAGAATTTTTGGATCCCCAATTTAATAGGTAAATGTGAAATCTAACTGAATAAATGGTACATTTTTTAGGAGGGGGGGTGAATTTCAAACTTCAGACACATTTTATCAATTCGGTATATACCCTCCAAACTTCGGAAATTTCAGAGAACAACGGCCTCGTCTACTGACATGAACCTTCTGAATGGCTCGTCGTTATTTTCAACACGTAATTTTAAATTCCAAACTTCAGAAGTATCTAGTCATTTTACCACCAATTAGGAATGTACCCTTCAAGTTTGAAAATGTTTAAAGAAAAATGACGCCATATTTTGATTTGAACATCCTGAATGGCATCTGAAAATTTTGGATCCCGTTCAACATATAAATGTGAACATTGATTAAAGGTGGGTAAATTTTCTTTAAATTCCAAACTTTGGGCATATTTCATCATTTTGTCCTCAATTAGGAATATACCCTACAAATTTAAGAAATGTTTTTAAAAAACGGCGCTACCTTTTGACTTGGAAATTTTGGGCCGACCCCTTACTGTGCATCCGTTTACATAGGTTGACTCAGTAAATCAAACCGTATTTCTTTTTCTTTTTGAAAATTTTAAGCTTTCGACTCCTCCAATTAGTTCGTTCTGAATTACATACACAGGAATTGAGGAATATACTCTCCAAACTTAAGGAATTGTAAAGAGAAAATGGCGTCGCCCTTTGAATTAAAAATTTTAGATTAACCATACACCATGCGCAAGTCCATTGCGTACACAATACAAAACCGAAAACCGCTCTAAAACAATTGTGTTAAATCTGCAGAAATTTATGAATTTTTTCCGGTGATGGCAGCAAACTACGTACCAATACGATGGTACTGGTACATCATATATACATATGTATGCCCTTGGATTTTAATGGTGGACATGTATGATTCTCGTATTCCTTGGCGCCCAGTTGAGGTCATTGCCAAAACACTATCATATTTTTCAATATTTTTGATGAATTCTTCATAGTTTGACGAAAAAAATAAAATACAGACCTTCTTCCTCTTTTTCCAAAATTTCCACGCGGTCTCGATATCCTTCATCTTCGCTTCAACAGCTACACACAAAAATCACAACTCGCTTTCGAATCAGGAAATTTCAAGTAGAAAATACGCGATCAAAACATCGAAATCGAAAAACAAAAATTCGCGAAACGAAATCGTTCAATAATTACCGGCATAAAGTCATAATCAAAAACAGAAAACCGAAATTCATGAAAATAATGCACGAAAACCAATACCGGCGAAACAATTTCAGAAAATCGCGCTACAAAATAATCCGCAAAATCCAAATTCAACGCCGTACAACATTCAAGAGCGATTCAACACAGTCATTAACATTTGGAAGAGAAGGCAGGTTGATGCGTGAACTTATGAGTCATTCAGATAACTACCTAGCAGGCCGTTGCATCAACTATGAGTCACACTGAATCGAGGCAGATTTGAAAATGAAATATTTCGTTTATATTATCGCTTCCGGGAAACGAAACGAAATAAAGGGAACATTTCGCCTTGGTTTTTCATAGCGACTCTGAAAACGAATATAATTTCGTTTTGATCCTTTTTAAATCAAGGTCTATTAGGCGTGGGTATCATCGTCGAAATATCTAACGGTCGAAACCTACCTTTCCCAACATGACTACATGACCTCACCACATCACACCTCATGGTTGCACATTTTAAAGCCCAAAAGCTACCTTTGCCAAGACTTTGTGTACGCAAACAAAAACGCGAACTCACGAATTATGAAACTTACACTTACCGACCTAATAAGTGGAACACTTTTAGATACCCGTTCCAGAAAGTTTCATAATCCTCATCGAAACTTTGAACCTCAATATCTCAAAAGTAAAGCTTCCCATTAAAAAAATATAATTGAGAGGTATACTTCTACGGGGTTTCCTCCCCCATCCCCAATACATTTTCAATAACGATAATTGATCAACAAATTTTCTAGTTCATATTCCGACTTACATACATACAAACAGTCATGCGTGCATCGCCATACGTCCCACCACACATAACATACATACAAACAGAAACGTAGCATAGTATTTTTAGGGGGGGGGGGGGTGAACATTGTTGAATTTCCAACTGGTTCAACTCAAAATTTCCAAGTATCAAATTTTTTTTGTATTGACTAAAAAAAACAAATTCGAAATCTCTTTTGACTTGTTGGATTTTTCCAACTTTTGATCTATCTACTAAAATTTCCCAGCTCTGACGGAGGCTTAGGGGCAAGCTGCCCCGTGCCCTCCCCCTAATTTCATCCCTACACACAAACAAAATTCGATTCTTCATCGAAACTAATGTTTCTCTGCATGATAGCAGTCTAGTTTATAAAGTTTTGGTTATCCTACCGAGCATTTGCGGTCAAGTAGGTATTTAACAGCCAGGAATCCTACATCTCTACTATTCGCGCTTTCCTAACACGTTTTCCCACCGAGCCGCGTAAAACAAGTACCTACCGAAGTAACTGTTCCTCTATGGGTTATGAACTTTCGCGAAAAAGGGATTATTAATAAAGCAATGCCTCCAGCGTCTGCGAAGAAGGTTACAACACCATGCTCAAAAAAATGATCGAAGATTTGAAGAATCAAGTCGAGAATGCTGTTAAAAATAAAGGCGGTCACTTAGGCTATTTTTTTAAACGAATGAATTTTATATCTAATATATGGGTGATTCTCAAATTTGGGAACGATTCAACATCGCGAAGTTGAAACACGTTTTTGTTGAATTTTCAGAATATTTTCACTGGAATGTTTTAAGAGGTGCCCTAGACACTCAATATATGCATGGCCCACTGATGTGGTCACTAGTTCGTTGTATAAAGAACTTGGAAATTTTTGCTGTCCACGCAAAAGACACATTTTGAAAACATGACTTGAAGAATCCAGTTTAGCGCCGTAACTAAAGCCCTCATACCATCCCCTCCTCGAACCGAAGAAACCCTCCCTCTCTCCCTTCCCCTGAGCAACAAAAAGTTAAACGCCAGAATGAGTGCAAAAGAAGAAACGTATATTTTGAAGGTGATTATCAACCTACTACATACGTAAACTTCAAATTAAAATAATATCTAAGACTCGGATTTTTCGATTATTCTCTAAAAACTGTAAAATATGCGCTCATTTTTCAAAAATATGCGGAAAATATGCGCTAAAAATCGAAAATATGGAACAGTATGATCTTTAAAGAAGCAATATGGTATCTTCTTGCTGGAATTTAAAAGGTTTATTAATTGATAATTTCAGATTTAAATTTTACTTTTTTTACTGTCCTAAATAGGTGCTTGACATGGATGTGTCAGCTGGCCCTCCCATCCTATTTCTAACCAACATATGACGATTCCCGTTCAGTTCACAGTTCAGTTCAGTTGTGCGTACTGCGTGAAGCCAATCAATATGATTTAGCTTTTCATTGTCACAATTCAGTTCAGTGGTCCACATTTCCATAGACATTTTTTTTTCTTCTAGTCATGTGCTCATTGATCTTGATCTTTGCTGTGCGGCTGCACTTTGCAGCCAATTAATTTGCAATGCTTATAAGTTGGAAGGTGGCTTTGTGGCCGATTCGAACGCTAAACCACTGAACACGGGTTCGAATCCCAGTACGGACGGCGAATTTTGAAAGATAAAAATATGATAAGAAAAATAATAAAATACAAGCATCTCTGAAAAACTGTAACATCCGACCAAGCCCCACCAATTGTAGCAAGAGGTGGAGTTCAATATAATTGTTCAGCCGGAATTCAAAAAGACTACAATTGCGTTAGCCACACCTATAGACTACTATCCTTCAATATTCTCAGAAATTCGCGGGCCGCAAATCTACCGTCGCGTCGATGACAATGTATTCGAGTTGCCTTGCTCCAAACAAAAATTCCAATTAGGATCATCTTATTCTTCACGTTACTAAATTATTTGCCGCACACCTACTCCCAAGTATTTTGACACCTGACTAGTCTGGTGTGCCTTGCAGGTTGCATGCCCCTTATAGAGAAGGGAAACTCTTTCATAACCATTCCCCAGTAATGGCTTCTCACCAAGGGGAATTAGACTACAACCCTTGTATCAAAATAATTGATCACGGAGGCCTATGTCCCAGTATCAGTTTCAAGGCTGTATTTATTTATTTTATAAGTTTGACATCTTACAGCCACGGGTATACTTGAGCAAAAACTGTAACCCAGGGACAAATGAAACGTTATTATTACTTCAATACGCTTACGATCTAGTAGAACATAACAGCAAAGATTCTTCGGGTAGTGCGCAAGGTACAGGTCCTCCCGGATGGTCAAATACGGTGAAACGGCGACGTTGGTTCGGCGGTCCACACGTGATCCGGGAAGATCGAACGGTCACGATTTACGTGTTGCGAAAATCGTCAGAAAACTGCGCGATACCAAAAGAAACTCGCGATCGCGAATGAGGTTCGTTTCGCGGAAAGTTCAAACTAAGAAGATCGAAAAAGAAGACTCTCAACTTGGATAAACTGGAAAAGCTTGTTAAGACTTTCACTTGAGCCATGTACTTACGTCCAGTCCTCGCTGCCGCGTTTTCTCGGATGGTCATCGATGAATTTCCCCCTGTCTCGTTAGGTCATGGAAGTCACGGAAAATAGGAAAAGTCGATAAAATCTAAAAAGAGCGGTAGGAATAGTATTATCAGGAATGGACAGGTGATTACAGGTAAAGACGTGTTAGGGTAAGTGAAAGAAAGAAACTCGTTTGCCAATCTATCGAAAAATCCGATATCAATAACTTTGACCATTCGGGAACCGCGTAGCTCGGTTACTACAGTATGCTGAGCGAAAACCGTGTTTGTACCAAAAGTTTGCGTCTTACCATAGAGTCACTAATTCTTCTCTTTGAACACCAGTCAGTGGGTTTCAAGTTTCATTAGGTGAGTGCGTGTACCAGACTATAAAGTGAAAAATTACTCGTGGGATAGGCCACGCTACTGGACATCCCTATGTTTCTGCATATAAAATGCAATAATCTTAAATCTCACACATGCCCATATAGTAGTACTAAATAAGTACTAGTAATAAACCAAATTTGGAAAAAAATCAGTGTTACCATCTTGGAGATATTCAATTAGGACACAAATCGTTCCCCAAATTTGAGAATCAACCATATAAGGGAATGTGCCAGTTGTCGGTCAACTTTTTTGACCAGCTCGTGCACCTCCCCTAATCGGTTTTTGGAAATGAAACCCATGTAGTACATTAATATCATTCTTCTACTCTGTCGTGAAGCGAAATTCACCTTTGCGAATTCCAAAGGCTTCTTTCTCTCATGTCATCCGACTGAAATCATATATTAGCCGTTTGACCGCTTTCGTCTAAACAAAGAATTATTTCGAATTAACGATATTACACCTGTACCTAAGACTATTAGTCGCACAGACACCTTAAAAATTCCGTCGATCATACTTCCGGCGCCGATGACTCATCCACACGCGCTTTATTCTCACTGCTCGTATATACGCAATATGCAGACGATGTGCAAAAATACCATCATCTCCCACCGTTATCCTTTACGCCAATTAAAAGCATCACGCCTTTCTCATCCCAAAAACTACTGGTTACTCCATCACTACGAAAAGCATACGACAATTAATTAGTAAATTTCTAAATTCAACAATCGGACTCATACGTCATCTCCACTCCCCATCGATCTATCTTCTATCAGCAGAACATCCAGATCATCGCACACGAGTTCATCATACTCAAAAGTCATCTCATCTAGGAGAACCCCTTCTTCAGTAGGCCGAGCTCGAAGGTACAAAGCTCGGAGTTTATAAACTCATTACACGGGCAGAAATCCCAGTTTTCCTTCAGTCTTGCTCTCTCCAAAAAGTTAAGTGGAGACTTCGTTCACGTTTCCCGCACCCAGATCTGAGACTTGGAAAATTAACGTATAACTGATCTTATGTCGTGTCGTATGTTCTCAAAAAGCCTAGTGGCTAACCGCTGTAACCGTTCAGTAACATAAAGTCAAAGTATTGTCGAAAGTGTTAATAAATCTATTCAAATTAATCTGACTCGGCCAAGTCATCTGTCAGGCGAGTATCTTTAATTAGGAGTTTGTTACCAATCAGTCCCTTGAGCCCACGCTGTGGACTCTTCCGATCATCGTCAATCTACTACACCAACCAGCAGAAACCAGAGAGGCTCTCCGATCTCATGACATACTCTCAGCTAATGCACTCGAAAATTTTTAATATGCAATGAAATGTTGACTACAGCTACTTTACGAAGACACCTAATGACCAACATTTGGTACCAATGAGCTAATCATTGGTTAGGTAGCATTTCATCACAGAATTCCTTTCATGTCATTTCAGTTCGTATACACATAGAATACAGGACTGAAATTGGTTTAAACTGAATAGATTTTTCTAAAAACGATTTTTAAGAAGTGCCATTTGTTGACCGACCAACATGTAGCACATACTAATTTTGACCAGTGGTATAGTCGAGTAAGTACGAGATGTAATTTGTGCCAAATGTTGGCCAGTGCTAGTTGTTGACCATTTTCAATTTTCACTTATTACGTATCTATATATTTAAAATATGTTTGAAAAACTGGGTTCTATGAAGTTCAATACCTATATATCTCAGGCCCTAATTATCGCACAATGCTGGTTAAGGCCTTAAAATACTAGGTGAATCAAGCTCCTTATGAATCTTTTTTGATCACTCAAATCCGTTCAGTCTGAGGAGAGTTATGAGGTAACAACCAACTCACCCTCACTACTCACACGCATTTCTTCCACTTATTTGTCCATTACTCACGAAATACTTAACCTACGAAGTTCATCTTAGTCTAAGAACACTCAGAGAAGCAACTTCTTTCATATGCTTTTTTGATCACTCAAATCCGTTCAGTCTGACGAGAGTTATGAGGTAACAACGAACTCAACCTCACTACTCACACGCATTTCTTCTACTCATTTGTCCATTACTCACGAACTACTTCACCTACAAAGCTCATCTTAGTCTAAGAACACTCAACCTCTTTCATAAGCTTTTTTGATCACTCAAATCCGTTCAATACACAAATAAAATACTGCATTCTGATTGGCTTTCAGCATTAGCCAATCAAATGAGGAAACTGTGCGTATTTAAAGTACTCCTCATCAGCTTTTC
Source organism: Acanthococcus lagerstroemiae (assembly GCA_031841125.1). Classification (NCBI taxonomy): domain Eukaryota; kingdom Metazoa; phylum Arthropoda; class Insecta; order Hemiptera; family Eriococcidae; genus Acanthococcus; species Acanthococcus lagerstroemiae. The sequence continues at coordinate 16,364,898 of CM063113.1, read as the reverse complement.
AATTGGTGGTGATCCGACTGTGCTTCTGAGTGACATCTTAATATTTTTTCTTTTGATTTATAATTTGTGTTGGTATATTTTTTGCATTTTAAGATGGGTCTTGGTAGAAAGACAAAGCGTGCTAAACGAATAAGTGAGAAACGAAAGATGGATAGTGAAAATTCTGATATGATGTAGGGTTCTCAGAATTCTTTCTGCGGATTGGTAATGGTACTTTCCCTCATTCTGGCTCTGAAAATGGGGGCATTATAGAATTACCTGCTAGCAAAATTTTTCAGGACATCATAGGAGATGTCTATGATGAAAAGTTTGACACTCCAGAGAATGTCCTGAAATTTTCTAATGTTGCAATTCTGGCACCAAAGAATGATAGTCAGAAGATCAACGGCAAGATTTTGGACTTGATTTCTGGGGAAGTCAAAACCTACACAAGCGTGAATAGACTGATCAGTGAAAATAACGGTGAAATCCTGCAATTCCCCGTTGAATTTCTGGATAGTCTGGAGTTGACAGGTTTACCACCAAATAAATTACACTTAGAAGTTGGTGCGATTGTTATGTTGCTACGTAATAATGAATGTGGCACTTGGACTGCTGAATAGGACACGACTAATTGTGAGAAACGTGTACACGAACGCACTGGATCTGGAAATAATAACTGGGGTGGAGTGCGGTCTAAGGATATTACTCCTAAGAGTGGACCTGTCGCCAGCGAATTCTACCTTGCCTTTTTCATTCAAAAGGAGACAATTTCCAATAAAGTTAGCCTTTGGTTTGACGATTAGCAAGGCCCAGCGACAGACGCTCGAGAAAGTTGGGATATATCTACCCGAGTATGCCTTCAGTCATGGACAATTATACGTAGCTCTGTCGCCGACAACTTCGTTTAATAATTTAAAAATCCGAGTACAACCTGGAAGCTATAATACTGCAAATGTGATGTGGAAGGAAGTCCTGTAATATGATAATTTTATAAATCTTTGTAATTTTCATTTTTCTTTTAATATATAGAATAGAGATATGTGATGCACTGCTTGGCAGCGCGGAGCGATGTTAGTTTCTTATTGAAAATAGATGAAATCGTATGTACAAGTATGTATAAATTAACAGGAATCCCAAAAATTTGATTCTAACTGAAGTTATGGCAAACTGAAAACTAACTGTTCGACCACCCTTTCCACCTCCTGCAAATCACCAGCTCGAACTGAAATTCACAAAACACCTCGAAATTTTGTTTTTGGGCCTCTGGCATAACATATTATACCTATTTATATCAACGAGAAAATGTGTTACGCGTACTCATCATTTTGATTTTTTCAAACTTTGAGAAACCGACCACTTTTTCATCACTATAAATTTCAAAATCACAGACAGGGAGCTGTAATCACGTCTTCACAGTCACAAAGGTATAGAATTATAGCTCTAAGTTTGCAGAACACATTTCTGTGAGGGGAAAATGTTCATAGAGCTCCTATCGGATGTTATTGAACTTAAGAATGTAGCGGCCAACATTAGGTACCTGACCAACAATTAGCACATTCCCTTACGTTCATTTAAAATAAAAATTAACATAATTCAACGTCTTTTGGTTAAGAAAATTCTCTATGTTTATTTGTTCCCGAGTTATGGCGATTTGAAATACGATAGGTTCCCATCTGCACTCTGTAGAACAAAATCTAGGCAATGTCTTTCCCTTGAGTATTGGCCTAACTCCTCTTAGATTTAAACGATCCAACATCCTCAATGTATACATATTTTTAAGTCATCGAGCCTTTCCCCCTCGTTTGCACCCATGCGTATGATCATCTTGCAGGTACTCCAGCAACTATGCCAACATATCGACTATGATGCTGGGCTCCATAGATCCGCATTACCGCGTTTTAACAACATACGTGCATTTGCGAAAACTGGTCGTTGTCGTATTTTAAATTACACGAGACTGTCGTAAAAAAACGGCGTGGTGTATATTACACGATAAGCATTTTATACGGCGCTTGTTTGAAAAAAGAAGCGCACAGGACGAGCGGGGCTGTATTTATAGAGCAATCGCGAGGCGTCGTGTATTTTTCGTCGCCCGCAAAACTGATCTTCCATAAATAGGAAAAATTACAGCGTACCGACGAAGGGGCCCATCTTAAGCATGTATATGTACATTGTTTGCATCGCACTCATTTTTCTTATTCAACGGTTTCCAGTATAAGAATTCAAGAGTATACACGCACTTACATTGTATGTAGGTAGGTGGGTATATATAGGTATAATATAAAAATAGGGATTGTTTATAGGACTGCGACTCCAATAAATATTCACTGCAATGACGCGGAAGGCGCGATATACCCGAAGACTATTTCCCTCCTAACGCCGGGAAGCACTAGCGTATAAATAGAATAATAAATTCTACGGAAATTCTCTTAGGAACAGTGTAAAGGGTAGCGGACGTCAGAGGAGGAAAATGACAAAGAAATATTAGTATTTACACATCCCCGAGATAATAACTCGCGAATATTGCAGCGTGCTCGGTCGCCGCCGAATTCGGCAGCGTAACTAGAGAAACGCATCGCCGCAGCCGCCGACCCTTTTGTCGATACTTTCGTGTACAGTCATAAAATTGGCTCTCTCTTGAGCCATCCTACCCCACTCGTACCCGGCAACACGAAAACACACATACGACTTAATGAAAATTAATTATGCGCAGCGTCACGGTCTTGTTTACTCTTTTTTCCATACTTCCTGCCCCTGGGTTAACCTAGTCTCTGCAGAGTGGCCCCGGAATTTCGAGGGAAAAAAAGTTTTCCCTATTCAATGCAGTCGTATTAGCGCGTATTAATGACAAATTAAAAATGGAAAACAAAAAAATTGTTAATGTGTCGAATGTAAAGGAGAAAGGAGGTAAGAGGGAATCTGAGACTAGGGTGGCCTTTTTTCACATCAGCGGATTTTTTTTCTTCGAATTTTGTTAGTGCCTCCCTAAACTGGTATCAATAAAACAAAAACCTGCAGAGTTGTAGGTCGACTGGATTAACGGAAAATATGCCTAAAGCCCCTCCCATTCTCACGGAAAAATATACGTATTCTCTTAGATTTCAGAACTGTATCTGATGTACATCGAAAGTAATCTTGTTTGATTTTCTAATGCGAGTGATGACCCCGGAGAAATGACCTCAAAAGAGGAAGGAGCAGTGAGAATAAAATTTGAGATTTGAGCGACAGATCTACTTTCAGGTTTCAGAGATCGCTGAATTAAATTTTAGACGCAATATTTACATCCGACTTCCTGTGGGGTACCATAATAAGACGTAAGAAGACCCAACAGTTAATTATGTTATCAGGTCCTACCACCTGGATCTTTTTTTCAGAAAAGAAGGGGGAGGTGGAGGGAAAGTCATGATAAGACTCAGCAAAAACATAAGCCACAATAAGGCAGAATATATCAGACATAATAAGAAGACGGAAAGGCCGCAACTCACGACGTGGTCTGCAACGAATATATAAAACTTAGAAGAGAAGAACTAGTAAAACTTCTCACAAAACTATATTTACATACGTGTATATAATGATCAAACAAAGTCGGGTTATTTACACCATTTATAACTCAAGAACGGTTTGTATGATATTTGATTTGCAGGATTTGTCTCTGCCCAGACTAACAGAAGAACTATTGAAACATCGGAAAAATTCATGAAGAAAAAATGTACATATTAAGAAAATTCATTTTCTCATACATATTGTATATGGAACGGCCTTTTTTCAGTTTTATGGAAATCTTATTTCCGCCTATCCATGGAAATCGGTTTTCACTCAAGTATACTCATGGCTGGACGAAAAATAAATTTCCATGGAAATGTCGACCACTGAACTGAATTGTCACCATGAAGAGATAAATCTTACAGACTGGCTTCGTGGGGGGGGGGGGCATGTCGAACGACTGGACCGATTTTCATGACATTTCAGAATAACTCTTAAAACATCGGAAAAATTGACGAAAATTTTTTTTTAAAGAAAATTCATTTTCTCATACTTTTTGTACATTAAAAGGCTTTTTTTTCAGTTTTCTATGGTTCTTTGAAAGGCTTATTTTTCAGTTTTCTATCGTTCCTTGAAATACCTTATTTTCACCTATCCATGGAAATGGAGAGAGGGAGCACTTTTTTTTTCTTCAGGATTTCAGTTTTCTACCGTTACCATATTTCAACCAAATAAAGTAAAATCTTATTTTCGCCTATCCATGGAAATGTTATTTTCGCCCATCCATAGAAATGGAGTGAGGACCACCTCACGACTGTTGCTGTTGTGAAGGCTCTTAATGTACAAATATGTATATGGAACGACTTTTTTTTTCTTTCAGTTTTTCAGCTTTCTACCGTTATTATATTTCAACGCACACAGTGTTATTCACAATGCCGCGAGCCAGAAGATCTAATCTTTCACAACGAAGCCGTAATGCAATTAGACTTCGCAATATTGCGAAACAATCCAACCAATTTTCAAAATTTTGGGACTCACGTTGTTACTGAACTACATATTATGTAGCTCAGTTGTAGATGGGAGACTTAAAAAGAGGTAGGATATATGTATGGCATTTGTAGATACTGAAAAAGCTTCTGAAAATGTTAAATGGGATAAAATGTTTGATATTCTGAAAAGAATAGGAATAAAGAAGAAAGTCAAGAGATTTGAAACTTATATAACAGACAAAAAGCCACATTAAGAATGGGAAATAAAGAGGAAACAATTTGACAATTTTCTTTTTTTTTTTCAACTTGAACTTCTCGGGATTGTTTTACATTAAACTTCTTCACACTATGTTAAAGTTTGGTGGCGGTAGCTGTCTCCCTTTAAAAATTATTAAGGGTCTGAAAATCTGACTGCATGTAAAAATATGTCCTGTGTCTCATGATCAAAATAATCTATTCTCTAATATAATATATAAAAGTGTTAGTTTGTCTGTGGTTGGGTTCGTATGTTTGTTCGAGGTTAGCAGTGAACCATAAGAGCTGAGGATAGAGGTGGATACAAGCGGGAGGGGATTGGAGGTCCGGACCCCCTCCCCCCGAAATATCTAAATACCTACCAATGCAACTTCTTTATTATGTAGTATCAGTTCCAGCGATGGATTTCCCAATAGGCATGTTAGGCACGTGCCCAGGGCGACAGATTTTTATACAAAAACAACGGGAAAAGGAAGAAAATTCGGAAAAAGAGAAAAAGAAAAAGAGACAGAGAGAAAAAAGGAAAATATTGTAGAAGTTGCAGAAAACACATTTGGGAAATAATTATCAAAATTTGACCTGTAGCTCATTAGGGACCAGGCCCAAGCCACCATTTCTCCTGGCCGGAACGGTGCGTGCGTCCTGCCAGGGCCACCATGGGGTTCCCTACTGACCGAGGTCCGCACTCCCAGAGCGCTCACCTGGAATTCAGGCCCCCCACAGCCGGACGCGCTGCCTCTTCCTCTTCACTTATTCATCGCCTGAGCATTGGGAGGATATGGAGTGGAGAGGTGAGGGAGACATTTCGTTGCGTGCCTGTAGCGGCTCAGCTTCTAAATCCATAGCCGGTTACAAAGGAGCGTAAGCAAAAAGAGGAGTCCATAAGACATTGAAAAAGAAAGAGTAAAGTGACCACCTGCTCATCAGTCGCAATAGCAGCCGATACCGGCAGTGCGGGAAGGGTAAAGGGAGGAAAACTGCAAGAGTTTTCAGGCAGGAAAAGATCACGGATGTGGATCACATATGGGAATCGTTGGAAGGACCGAAAGGGAAGACGGGAAAGCAGTTTGCGGTAAGGGAAAGAGCAGAGATACTACTGACTGCGGAGCTCCGTACGATTAAATTTTGATACTCGCGTAATTCCACGTCACAGAGGGGGCCACAAATTTGTAGCCCCAACCTTTTTTTTCAACTGGAACCTTTTTGGAATCGTATTACATTGAACTTCTTCACACTATATTAAAATTTGCTGGCGGTAACTGTCTCCCTTCAGAAATTAATAGGGAATTTAAAATCAAAAATTTCCATAAAATAAGCTTAAAATGCTTTCTATGTATTTAATTGCGTATTAGAAGAAATATTTAGAAAACTGGAGTGGGAAAATATGGGGATACAGATACATGGTGAAAAACTGAACCATCCAAGATTCGCGGAACATGTGGTACTGATAAACGAGGACATAAAGATGCTACAGGAAATGGGAGAAAAAGTGACAGAGATAAGTACAGAGGCGGGTTTAAAAAATGAATACAAGTACAACACAACTATTATCCAGTATATGGAAGGGAAATGTAAAACACAATACGTGCAAGGAACTGAAGTATAGAAAAAATCTCCGAATTCGACTATTTGGGGCAGATACAATCGTTTGAAGACAGAACTAAATAATACATGGGCAAAGGCTTCTGAATTAAAAAAAAAAAAAAAAAAAAAAAAAAAGGAAAAAGGTAAAATGAAGATTGAAACAAAGACGAAAATATTGAATAGTTGCACTCTACCAGTCCTCACCTATGGAGTCCAAACGTGGGCCCTACGAAGAAGGAAAGAAAAAGGCTAACTACCACAGTGAGAACAGGAACAAAACTACGGGGGGCACGGGAGAGCAAATCCTTCGCTGGAGTTCGGAAATTCTCGTAGATGGATCAAAAGTTGGAAAAATTCAACCAGTCAAAAGAGATTTCGAGTTTCTATTTTTTTCCCCCACTTCTTAGGTAATACAAACAAAATTTGATACTTGGGAAATTTGAGTAGAGTCAGTTGGGAATTTAACTATTTTTGATCCCACTACGCAAAAATTCTTCACTGTACGTTCCTGAATGAGAAGGATGGAACAAAGTATATTAGGGTAAAGAATAAAAGACAGAGTGACGAACAAAAAAATAAGAGAGGAAACGGGTATGAAAGAGGTAAGTTGGAGATCAAGAAATTAAAATGGTATTACGCGGGACATATCGCAATCAAGAAGGAACACGATCGAACAAAATTATCAGTGAGCGGAAATCTGACGACAAGATAAGGAGAGAAATCCCAGGTACAAAATGGCTTGACGACATAACAAAAATTACAGGAATAATTTGGGAAGAGTAGCCCAAGACCGAAAAAGAGAGAAAAAAACTGGGGAGCCCTATATCCAACGGGTCTAAGTAGTTTGGTGTACGAAGTGTATATCTTCTACCGTATGTATTCATCAAGCTGTAGAAGTACACAAATAAGAAGCTGATATTAATTACTATTCCAAAGATTTCAGTTTTTGGAAACTATATTCAGCATTCATATTCTAACAATCCAGTTGAATTTTTCAGAACCCTAACATCATGAAGCGATAAATTGCAAATGAATGAGGACACTCCGAATGAACGCAATGTGACTTGAAGACCAGGTGTCCAGGAGGTCTGGATGCCCCTTGTAACTTTGTCAAATAGTTTTTGTTTTTTTCTTTCTAATTGTCCCCCCCCCCCCCATTTAACTCACCTAAGCCAACTCACTTCAGCCCACGATCTAGATGAGCCGCGAAGCGGGTCAGCTAGTAATACATAATGACGACATAATCAAACATAATGAGACCTACAAGTTGATCATGTCGTTATATCTTATCCACTGAAATTTTCTTCAAGGGTAGCAGGTTTTTTCCCCAATTCCCTGACTTTTCCGGATTTTTTTTTTCAGATTTTTCCAGTCCATTTTCCAACTTTATCATAACAAACAAATTATTCAAAAAAATGTTCAGTTGAGTCTGACAGAAAAAATTGTGCAATATGTAACAGTTGTGCATATTATGTGAGTATATTTTGTAGCCGGTAACTCGCCGTTTACTCTCGTCATAAATGAGAACCCCTGTAAAGACGGAAAAGTCCTTGCAGTCCATTTTTTATACACTCAAAAAAGTAACAAAACTGATTAGCGAGAGATCGAACGATTTTATGAATAGGCTAGGTCGCGTAAGTGGATGTTCAGCGTTGCAAGTGTACATCCGGTTCGATAATATAAAACAGAAGTGGGATGAGAGGGCTGCTTTTTCCTAAGGGTTGTCGCAGCCTACAGCACGAGGTTATGTGACTATCACAATCGTTAAATGGTGACCAGTGATCGGAGTTTATGCAAGCCTATGCATCATAGTGCGTTCTAATAGTATATCGAAAAGTTAGAAATTTCGCAAGTTGTCAAGTGAGGTGAGTTATTCACTGAGTACATGTATAGTGGTTTCTCACGGAGTATGGCCTGGACCTGCTTGGTATCGTACACTATTTAGATTAGCCTAGATAATTTTGCGTTACTATTGAGCGGACAGTATGATGGTTTCAGTAAGAGAGTGATGAGCAGTGTTGAAGGGGCGAAAGGGTCGCCTCGAAGAGATGGGATTGGTAGGCATTGTTGGTTGTTGTGACTGATGCCTACGGGACTGTGATCGGTACACGAAGGTAGTGGCCGTGGCCGATGCACAGGGACCCAAAGTGGTAATTGTGGTATAGGGGTAGCCTGAGCCTTGTTGTCTTGGTTGGTAATGTGATGGTACGGAAAGCCGAGGGACCGGTGAGCTGACGAACTGGCGGTACCTGTGGACAGCCGTGAGGGGCTGGGGCCTGACTACGTGAGTGGGTAGCCAGAGTGAGGGGTTACCAGCAGTTAGGGGAGTTGGTCGGGTAGCTGCTGGATGGAGCTATCATGCAACTCATGTAGGGGGGACGCTGTGAGACACGGTCGGTGCTTCTGGTCAGGGGAGCCGGGCCAGGTGTACCGGGGGTCAGATTGGTCGGACCAGTGAGTGGGGCCTTGCAAACCCCGTCACGTTTGAAGGTGGCGTGACTCTGTCATTCAGTGATACTGCAGGGAGAGAGTGGTGTTCTCATTGGACCTGTAGCCAGAATTAGGGACTCAGTGCCACCAAACTAAAAGAACTCAGCTAGAGAATATTGGAATGGTGAGAGTCCTAGCAATCCTCTGTGGTGTGGTAGTCTTCATTGCGTATGCTCGCACCAAGGGATTGGCCAGGGTTATCGGTGATGCTGGTGTGCATTCTAGCTGAGAAGTGATGATTAGATGTTGGCGTGTGGTCCGCTAGGTAGATTAAGTTATGTACAAGTCTAGCAGGGTTCCTAGGGTACTCAACCGTGATTATTTCCCCGACAGGTTACCTGATAAGAGGAGACTGATTCCAGCCGTTGTTCCTATGAATGTGAGTCTATACTGATGTTGAATTCTTACTAACTTTTAAGAGGGGTACACGGGGAGGGGCGGATCTGGTTGGGTAATGGTTGCCCCTCGCCCTTCTTACAAATACTTCCACATCATAAAATTTTCTTCAAAATTCCCAGACTTTTTCGATTTTCTTTCGAAATTCCCTGACTTTTCCCTGACTTCTCAAGGTGTGCTCACGTTCCCTGACTTTTCCCGGTTTTCTGATTTTCCAGAAACTGATCATCCTGTCTTCGGAAATAGGAAGGGCACATATTTTTTAATTTACAATGAAAAGAGATTAGCCTAGATAATCATCACTCGCGTGTATACCCTCAAGACGTATCTGCAGAAATAGCACCTCAAGCAAACTAACAGTCGGGAGCCAACTTCCCAACAACGACTTCATTTCCTCCCCGATGGCGGGCACGACGCGTCTTACTTTTTCTACGTTGCGTCGCGCGTCCGATGGCGCGGCACGCGGCTTCCTCCCGCCTGCGTCGGCTCAACGGGCGGAATTCCGACCGGAACGCTAATTTCGCGTCAATCCGGCTGAAACAATGGAAATTACGAGAACGATTCGACGAAATTATCCGTTCACCGAGGAACCTAATCGTGACCCATTAATGGCGCGAAAACGATAACGGGTCGGGCGCGTGCGACGGGCGTCGAAACAAAAGCGAACGCGAACCGGGCGAATGACGCTAAATCAGGCGAAAACGTAAATTAGCCAAATTATGTACGAGAGCGAGCGAGATCGGAGGGAGGCAAAAAGGGGAGGGGGTGGGGAAGGGGACTTCATTTGTCATCGTTCAATCTCGACGACGTAATGACGACGAGTGCGAAAAATAAACACCGAACGCCTTTGCACTAATTGACGCAGTTAATTCCGCGCGCGCGGCCTCCAACCAGCCTCCCCTCACCGCCGACCACATTGGTGTCGCCCGATGCTCGAAAATTCGAGCCTGGCGTCCCTCTCGCGATATCCATCGACGCTTTCGCGAGAGTATCTTCGAAATAGAACTAATTATAAGCAGTATGTAGTAACAAGAAAAAAAAAATAGAAATAGGAGAGAGGGAGAGGGGAAGAGAGAGAGAGAGAGAGAGAGAGAGAGAGAGAGAGAGAGAGAGAGGATGAAGAAGGAAACGTGAATTCAAAAGATAACCCAACAAAAGAGGTAATGCCGGATCAAAAGAAAATACAATTATAAAATTTCAGCGAAAGGGTGGAAGAAACGCTTTTTAGTTGTATAGACTCGGGGAAGAAGGCCCCCCCGGTTGAACGTATATATTTCTTTGCTTTAAAAAAAAAAAAAAAACTTGTCCGCGACGTCATTTTGGAAAATTTTTAATTAAAAGGCATTTTTTTTTGCCTCGCTTACGTTTTTTACGTTCGCGTCGTAAAGCGGAAAAAGACGCTCGTTTTGGGATGAAAGTAACTAAGTTTGCTAAAAGTAAGTGCGAGAAAGCGAGAGTGCGGAAAGAAGAGTGAGAACAGAAAGTTTCAAACCTATTCGCGCGAATGCGATACGTATATAAGAAACAGAATGGAAGAAGAAGAAAAAGAAAGAAATTTATAGCCGCTGATAACGCTTAAGTCTATTTTTATCGCGAATTCGATTTTCTTCTACGGTTTTTTCTTCCTTCCTTTTTGTTCTCCGCCCTCCTCCGAATAATTACTACGGGATTTAATTGACAATTAATCGAGGAAGTATTTACGGGAATATTATCACCCCTAACTGAAACGTCTGGACGGATTTCGAAGCGCAATGAATTTCTTTTCTCCGTGAAAAACGATGAAATGATTTCGTTTCCGCGAAACCGTAAGGAGAATGTATAAATCAGAGCGTCGCAGGTTGAATAATGTCGAAGTCTACATCGACGTATAGTTTTCGCTTTGAATGAATGGGAACGTTTATCGCGGTCGAGGGACGTTACTCCCGTATAAAAACCAAAAGTAATTAAACTTGTCAAGAAGAATGACATGTGCCTCATACAGCATCACTACTCATATGCTTCGGAGTTCAGTTTCTGATAATCGTGTGTTTAAGACCATCATGTGTCCGAGACAACCAACGGCCTAGTACAGCGATGTGTTGTGTGTTCGTGGTGACCATCTTGAAATACCATGCATTATTCACAATCAGGTGATTCAGATAGCCAAGTGTTCGAGCCGACCATGTGATGCAACTAAACTGTGAATGAACAAAAACAGGACCGAGATTGTCGAATAGCGTGACACGTTTCATCCTGGTGGCATTACTATTCAAATGTGTCAGACAGCCATGCTCTTCAGACTATGCAACTAAGACATAATAATAATGCCCTTTATTTGAAAGTACATAGTGGGTGTTTTGCCGACACGCCGTGTTTTTATGGTTCATTTATACCTACTAGTCCCTCCGGTCACTGATGCGATACTCGAAAGGGTAGTCTCCCCACCACACCATTATACCTAACCTATTTCGTTCATACATACGCTAGCGGGCTATACCCTGAATGTACCTCCGGCCCATATCGGGTAAAGGTGTATCTCACCGTCTCCCATTCCTTTCGTTCCTGCGATATTTGCCGGAATTGTTTGTTCTTTAGGAACCTAATTATTTTGAGTTTTCCTCTTTTCCTTTTTTTGTATCCTAGAAACCAGAACGTGGTTTGGTATGCCCATCGGTAGGGAGGTAGCCTGGCTACATGTCCCACCCACCCCCATTTACGATTTCGGATGGTATGTATCCAGTTTTTTATACTGGACAGTCTGTTTTTAGTGGTTGTTATATCGCCGGTGGCGCGTTTGACACCTCGTATATGCAAAATACGACTTTTACTCATCACTTACACATACGAGGTATTTGTAGCCAGGTTTAGAAACCCATACACATAGAGAGGTGTTATATAGCGTCCTCTAGCGGACAACATTGTAACTAAGCACATAGGAGGAATTTTATTCGACGCACCCGTCAGAGACGAATCCAACAATACCAAGAAGTGGTTTTGGCCAAAAATGTCACATACGAGGTGTCAAACGCGCCACCGACGATATGTTAGTGTTAGAGTTGGGCAGAATAATATTCGAATTATGAATAATTTATTCGTTATTCATAAGCGCATGAATAACAAATAACGAATAATTTATTCGTGAGTTGTAAGTATGAATGACGAGTAATCATTTATTATTCAGTAATCATTATTCAATAACATCAATCACGGGAATAATGAAATCAGACCCGTAGCCAAAGTGGGGCCAGGGGGCGTTGCTTCTTCTAGCGCAGTCATTTGACCATCCCTCCCCCCCAAGAAAATCGACTCCAGTAAGATTAGGGACAAAAATATCCCCCACCCACCAAAAATATTTTTGCCTCCCCACCAAAAAATTCCCCAAAAATATATATTTTTACACCATCCCCCTCCCAACAAAAAATATTTTTACCCCCCCCCCCGAAAAAATCCCAAAAATACCCCCAAAAAATTTTTACCCCCCCCCCAAAAAATGTTTCTATCAAGGAAAATACCCAGAAATATTTTACCTCACCAAAAAAATACCCATAAAAATACCCCAAAAATACCCCACTACCCCAAAAAAATTACCCCCGCCCAAAAAAAGAATATTTCTATCAAGGAAAATATCCTTTCCCCCCTAAAGAATCCCTCCTCGTAATATTTTTACATAGTCCTCTAATATTGGCGATTTAAAAAATACTTTTTCGACTTTTTCTCCATTGGAAATCTTATTTTTCCCCCCGGTCTTCTATGGAAAAATCCTGGCTACGCCACTGATCTTCGTTAAAGTTTTTGTTTTGTTACTGCGTCCGCAATGAATAACGAATAACGATGATTGACGAATATTATTCACATCTTCATTTTACTGAATAATGATTGATGAATAATTTTACGTGTTAACGAATAACGAATAATGATTGATCTGTTATTCATGATTATTATTCGAATAACGCCCAACTCTGGTTAGTGTGATCTTTTAATTTACATATGTATAATGCGGCTTTGGGGTTTGCATACGTATTCCATGTTAGTTTTATTAGTTGTGTGGGAACCACTTGCTTTTGCAGTGACTCTAGTATGAATTTATGATCAAGAGAGTCAAAGCTTTGTTGTAGTCAGTGAATGCCAGGTTCAACTCCATTCCATATTCTTGTGATTTCTCTACAATTTGATTAATGACATGATGGTGATCGAGAGTGGAGTAAACCCTCCTAAAATCAGCTTGTTTTGGAGGTTGCTGCAGTTCCAAAAATTTCCTAATTCTTGTTTCTACTAGCTTGAAGAAGATTTTTGAAATCGTAGGTGATAGGCTAATTAGTCTGCAATTTTCAATGTGCCGTCTGTTCCCTTTTTTACACAGGAGTATGATATCCGAAAACTTCCATGCGTTGGGTATTATGCCCGTTTCCAAAATTTTATTGAATAGTGTAGTTAGTGCTTTGGTCACCCCCCACCATAAATTATGGGTCCGTTTTTTATACCCTCGCTTCCTGAAGATTTTTTTTTTCAAGTTACTGACTACCTGCTCAACTTCTGCGTGTAGGAAAGGTGGCTCGGTCTCTACTCTCTAGTTCGATGACCTCACTTGGGAAGCTGTCCTCGGTCGTTGTATCTTGGTTTGCTTTTCCGAGTAGAGTTCTGTGTAATATTCTGTGGCTATTTTGTTCATTTCGTTTCTGTCGTACACTCTGTTATCTTGTTTATCTATGAGGTATGTAGTTAATTGTGAGCCAAGGGATAAATTTTATTGTTTTCTAAGGTTTCACTAATCATATCTTCTTTCTTTTGGTGTTCCCTTTCTCTTTGTACACTATTTATCTTTTTCGATAATGATATTTAGTTCAACCTTGTCCAATACATTTTTGTTTTTCATTTTTAACAATTTGCTCCTTTTTAACAAAGAGTCTTCAGATTTTCTTTTTCCTCATTTATGACCTAAAGTTGGTTGTTATAATTGTTTTTTTTTACTTTTCCCGAAGTTTCTAATATAATTCTGCAGAGGGTTTCATAATATTCCTCCACTTGTTGTGGATTCTACTTTACCAATTCTTCAAGAGCTGTAGACACCTTATTCTTGTATTTTCCTGCACCGTTAATATTAGATGATTTGTTCTCGAGTTTCTTCTGGTAATGTGTTTTTTATCAGCATCAAGGTAATACGAATGAGTCTATGATCTATAACGTACTTGAATTTGTTCGAACCATTGAAGTTTATTATGTTTTGGTTGGTCCTATGTGTCAGGACGAAATCGATCTGCGTTTTGGTTCCTTGGTTTGGGTTGATCCAGGTCCACCTCCTACTTTTTTTGAAGAATCCGTTTACTATTTTTAGATCTTGTTCATGGCAAAATTGTAGGAGTTTCCAGCCTCTTGCGTTGCGTTTGCCGTAATTGTATGAGCCCATTATGTGTTTTTCGTCAGTTTTACTTTTCCTAATTTACTGTTAAAGTCACCCATTATTACAATTTTTGTTGTTTTCTTATTTTTTTTTTTATTCTAGTAAAGTTTGGCCCAGAAGTTTGTAGACGTTTTCTATTTCTTCGTCTGATGGGCATAGGCCTGGATCAGAATCAACTCATTGCTTTGAACCCGCAATTTTAAGATTGCTATTCGGTCCAATATCCCTTTCATTTCAGTGATAGTGATGTTATTTTTTAAATTGGCGTGAATAAAAAAAACCTACCTCCCTATGCCCAAAGTTATTACCAATGTGAAAAAAGGTGTGTTTATTTTTTGTTTGGTATATTTTTCCTTCATTTCTTCTAATTTCGGCGATACTCAGAACATCTAATTTTGATTCGATCATAGCTTCTTCTAACGCTATTAGGTTTTCAGAATTTCTGGGTGCCCTTACGTTTAGGATCGTGAATTTTCTTTTTCTTTTCCTTTCTCCATTTGGTTTTTTGGGAGTTTGTGCTGTACACGATATGCGGATTTTGGGGTGCGGAGTCTGACGGTGGTATGGGAGTGTGCGAGATTTCATGGTCTTGCACTAGTTGACCAAACTTATCGAGGACGTGGAGGCATCCAAGACAATGAACTAGTTAAAGGCAACCGTAACCGAGTTGGGCGTTCTTAAGAATACTGAATAAAAACTCACTCATTATTTGTCACTCGGACTTCAATATGGAATGCGGCAACCGAGAGGCTTAAAATCCACGTATCCCCCCACTCTTCTCAGTCATCCATCGAGAAAGGTATGAATCAGTCCACAAAAATTAAAACAAGATCTTCAAAAGATAAGTCAGTAACAAAATTAAACATTTTTACAATTAATACCCAAGGTTTAGCAAGTCGTGACCATCTTTTTGAATTTGAACGAAAAATAGAAAAACTGAATTTTGACACAAAACGAGCTTAGGATCAGTGTGCAAGGAGCTAGTAAATCTAATTGAATTGAAGAAAAAAAATTAGCTGAGGAAAATTTGTAAAAGAAAAAAAATACGGTCACTACTTCTTTTACTCCGGTCATACCAAGCGTTTCAGGAACTGGTTTTAACATAAATTTAAAAATGGATAAACGAAATTACTGAAATTAAAACCATTTTCGATAGAATAAGTTTACTCAAAATAAAAATCGGAAGAAAGCTGAATCTCATCATGCAAGTACATGCACCCACCTTTCAGGACAATACAAAAGAAACGGAAAAATTAACGAAAAATTACAGGAAACATACGAAGCAAAAAAATGATATTATAATATAATAATGGGTGATTTAAATGCGAAGTTAGGGAAACTACTTGATTTGGAATATTACAGCAGTATCGGAAAATTTTACTCAGGGAAACTCAAAATAGAAATGGAGAAAGCATGTTAAATTTTACGGAAAAAAACTCGTTGAAAATACGAAGAGCTAACATATTTTTTAAGAAAAGGGAAAATAAAAAATTGACATAGATGGCGCCGGGTGGAATTACCAGAAATGAAATAGAATTTTTCGTGGTAAACGATATGAGGGTAATGAATGAGGGAAAGTTGACTTAAGGAAACCAGTCCGAATAGAACCGAAAATCTGGTATTTTCGAAATCGACGACCCAGAATACCACTATTCCAATACCTTGTTCAACTTTATGAGTCCCCTCAATATATTGCCCACTTGAAAAGGTCAAATTTGAGTTTTAGAACCAAAATCGAAGTCGAAACAAGAATTCGACTGAAGTTTCGAAATTAGTGACTTAGAAAAATCCCCATTCTGATACCACATCTATTTTTTCGATTTACTCGAATTGTTCCATTTGGAAAAGGGAAAGTCGAATCTGAGACATCGACCGAGGTCGGAAGTCTGATTGCATTTTTGAACTCAGCGACCAAAAATATTCTGTCCTGAGGCACAGTGTAATTTTCTATTTTATCCGTTTTTGATGGGATCAAACTTGAATTTTCAAACCAGGATCTGATCGGAAATTTGATGGAATTTTCGAACTCAGTAACCCACACAAACTGCATTCTGATGTCGAGTTCAATTTCATCGGCAAAGTCAAACTGACCCCTTAGATGAATACAAAGTAAAATATAAGGCCCAAATAGGAGACAGATTGAAAATCCGACTGTATTTTCGAACTCAGCGACCCAAAATACCCATATTCTAATTAATCGTTCACTTTTCAAAGGTTGGTTAATTTTGCTCATTTAAGGGTGTAAAATTTAGATTTTGGGACCTGAATGGGAGTTGGATTAAAATTTTGATAAAATTTTCGAATTCAGTGACCCAGAAATCCCATACTCCGATACCTTGTTCAATGTTCTTGGCAAAGTTAAACGGACCCCCTGAGAGGAAAATTTCAAGTTTGAGATCGAAGTTGAGGTCGAATTGAAAACATGACTACATCTTCGATTTCAGTGATCAAAAATAACACTATTTCGATATTTTTCTTGATCTTTTTTCATTTAAGATTCCGGAGATGGTGGCACGTTCCTGCCTTCTTTGGATGGGAGAGGGCATACGGTAGTCTTGGATTCTTCCTATTATACTGTATCCAGATTACGCCATCCCTCCTTCTACTTGGCTAGATACTGCATAAGCGTTTTTTCTTTTAAAAAGATATACGTACAGGCTCAGGAAATATTCTAAATGTGACTACCGGATTGATGTCCTCAAAATACACCACCTTTTTTGTGTAAGCGGAAATAAAATAATTAATAATAATAATAAAGAAAAGTAAGTGGTTCTTTAGGTCAAAATCATACCTCATTTTCCCTTCCTGACTTTGCCACGGGACTGTTACAAGAAGTTCTCATACTTGGAGTAGCAGCAGTATGACAAGATCAAAGCATGTTCATTTGTCCATTCAAACTAACACAACAAAAACGGATGCAGTAGAGAGCGAGTCAAAACGTGTCGCCAAACCTTCGTGATGTTATTTTCAGTTGCTGGATAGAGAGGAAGGTATCGATGTCGTATTTACGGCGAACCAATTAGTCAACTTTTCGAACACGTACATTCGCAGCTCCATTCTCTACGAAATGCAGGCGAAGCGGTCACACGTCGGAAGTCGTGCGTATTTGCGGCGTAACGTATAGGCAATTATTTTAACGCTCGAATTAAAAAGGAAAGCACTGGTCGTGTCGCTGTCGCCGTAGTGGCTGCTGTCCACCATCGACTTTTTTTTCTTTAGACGTTCGTACGAATAGTTAGGCCCAGAGGAGTTTAGAGCAGGAATGAGCAATATCATTCGATATTAATATTATTATAAATATCATTACTATAATTATTTTTACTGCACATGTCGTGCGCGCACTGTACATGGAGAAATACGGTAATATCCTTCAATTTCTGATATTAATAATCATACTTTTTCCAGTTGTTGAAGAATCCTGGGAAGAAAGGGGCTAACTGCCTTTTTTCCGTATTCCATTAAGGTTGGTAATATGTAGCTGTTGAAAAGTGACTTCGGTGAACCACTCAAACAAGGGGAGAAAAAGGCTCTACCATAGCCAAAAGCGCAGTTGAAGTTATTGCATACAGGGAAGAAAGGGGCCATCTCCACCGATAAAGTGGAAGAAGGGGGAAAAGGAAAAAATGGTTGTTAGACCCTTTCGTCCCAGGACTCTTCATCTGTTATCAGCAAACTTTGAACCTTAACTTTAGATTTATTTATTTATTATTTAACAAATTCGATAAGGATGAACTAAAGTAATATTTTTTTATAGTAGTAACACCCTACTCTGGCCTTCGTTTGTGCTACACAGTTGTTGGGGAGTGTAAGTGGTAGGTTTGATTCTATAGTAAAAGAGAGAGACTTGAGTATTGGAAGTAATTTTGTGCCGTTTGCCGAGAAGAAAATGGTTGAAACCTTGCGTCTTTGCTCTCTGCTCAGTTCTTCTGGCGTAAAAGGAGGCACTGGAAGTTCGTTTTCAGTTACCGAAATGGTGTTTGGTGTTTCCCATGTCACAGAGTGATCACTCTCACTTTTCCCCCAAAAAATTGAAAAAGTAAGCAAAATTCACGAAAAAGTGACCTCAAAATGACAAAAATTTCATGTTTTAGACTCTTTTGTACCAATTTTTGTGGAGCAGCGTACACTGTCGGAACAAAATTTTAATTATTATTCGTTTCCGTGAAGCACACTCAACTCAAAATTCAAATGAAAAAAAAACTACACCCTCTACATAATTGGCCCACGGGCTGTGAAGAGGATGCCCAAATAAATAAATATTATTATTATTATTATTATTATTATTATTATTATTATTATTATTATGCACAAATTTGAAAAACAATGTCTAGATTATAGCATACTTTTCAATCACCGATTCGTATGTCAGAAGAAAATCTCTGGTCCAAAGATTACTGGTATTCATTTCTTCTTCAAAAATGTTCTCACTTTTTAATACCACACATTCATCATTTAATATTGTACTATCAGGAACGTACCGATAGGGGGAAGGAGGCAACTTACTCCCTCCAGTACGAATTTCTCACTTAGCAGTCAGAAAACTTTACCATTTCAGACAGGAGCGAAAATAAGGGAGACACGGGATATTTTAGTACATAGATGGATCAAAGGTTGGAAAAATCCCACCTGTGAAAAGGTTTGTTTCACCCCAAAAAATGTTGATACTTGGGAATTCTGAGTTGAGTCAGTTGGGATTTTCACAATTTTGCTCCCCCCCCCCCCCCTTCAGAAAAAATTCTTCGGCACATCCCTGCTATCTATTTCACTAATATTCTGTAAATTTGAAATCTTATCAACATTTTGAGCAAAATATTAGAATCACTTTTACCGTTTTTTAGTTTTAGGAACCTTATAAATCTCACAGCTGAAATTAATGATGGACTTAAGCATTTCAAGTATAAATATCCTGCCATAGCTAAATAGCTCTTTTGAAAACACAACAAAAATCCAACTTTTCTCTACAACGTGTACTAGGGTGAAGAATAACAGACAGAGTGAATAACAAAAGAATAAGCGAGGAAATGGGCATGAAAGAGGTAAGTCGGAGATCAAGAAATTAAATGGGACTACGCGGGACATATCGCACATCAAGAAGGGATACGATAGAACAAAATTATCAGTGAGTGGGAATCTTACAACAAGAAAAGAAAGAGAGAAAGCCCAGGTACAGAATGGCGTGATGATACAACAAAATTTACGGGAATAATGTATTAATATAACGAGGAGTAGCCCGACACTGAAAAATATGGAAAAACCTGGGGTGGCCAATGCCCAAAGAGTCTGAGTAGTTCGGTGTACGAAGAGCGTACCTTCTATCATATGTATTTATCATAGTGTCGAATTACACAAGTAAAAGGCTGATATTAATTACTATCCCAAAGATCATAGTTTTTGGTAACCATATTCAGCATTTATATTCTAATCATCCAATTGAATACTGCCCGCAGAGGGAAAACCTGCGACACAAGTATAAAATAAAGAATAATGCTTCTCTCACAAACATAACCGATAAGTCCAGAGACGAGTTTTACAATTTTGTAGACTATCTCCACCAAATTCAAAGTCAAAAAAATCAAAAAATACAAGCTAGCCGAAAAACCGATTGATTGATTTATTCATTTAAGTATGTATTCCGTAGTATTAATCTCAATAGGCTAAGCATGTAGTAAGAACAATTAAAGTAGTGCACCTTTATAATCATGTAAATTTATACATAATATAGATTCCGAGACGATACCCACTGAAAACCACCAGGGAAAGTATGGTATCGTCTCGTAATGTTTTGTAATAATCCCAATGTTGTAATAAATGCTTTTTAATAAAAAAAATAAATAAATAAATAAATAAATAAAGTCTCTGCTGTTCTTTCCCTTATACCGCACAAGTGTGGTTTGTTTCGGCCCCTCGGCTTCCTTCAACCTTAGTTCTCAATTCACAATTCTCACTGCAACCTGCGGACCTGCGCACCCCTCACCCTCTGCTCTGTTCTTGTTCTGGTGCCTCTCTCCCTCCCTCTTTCTGTCATATTTTTCTCCTTCTTTATCCTCCATCTTTCCTTCGAAAAGTATTTTTGTTTTTGTTTTTAAGAATAATAATTATATATTGTAACTACTGTCCCTCCCTGTCAATGGGACCTCCGGGCACCTGTTAGGCGGGACTCAAATACAAATAAAATATAAAATAAAAAAATATTTGTTGTTGAACTGGCAGTAGTTTTGGTTTATAATTTCTTTTTGTGATGTTGATGTACGCAGTTTCTTCTGATTGGACAGACTACACAACCACTGACAACCAATAGAAACACACACCAATAGGTTTACCATACGGTACTACCCATTAATATAAATACAATACCAACAAAAAGGGAACTCCACTGAAGATTGCGAAACAGCCGACAGCACTATGGCCAACAGAAACAAAAAAATGAATTGGCACACCCTAAAACGAGAATATTACCAAGTTCACTCACACTCCAACATGGACACTCAGAGTAAATAGTTTTCACAAACCAGGCTTTAGTGCAGCACATAGAGGAACGAGCTGTCTTCCAAACTCCAGCACACAAATGCCAACTATTTAGACTCGTTCATTCCGGATCATTTGTTCGCTAGAATGCCTCAGACCGAAAACTTGTACAAATAAACTCTTCCAACACGAATCGCCAAAAAATCACGAATCAAGACCGGGCAGACATAAAACGAATAACACGCTGGTTGGTTTTATGACGTGATCCGATTAGCTTTTCCTCGCGTCAAGAAGTCGACCTCTCACGGCCGTGCCAACGTGCTGCACCTGTTCACCAAATTCCACAACACTTCGCTTCGGTCTACCGAAGTACGAAATTCCACCATCAGACACACTTATCTCGATAAAACCGCATAGCACGGCGAAGGTATTACATCACGTTGACGATAAAACCGGATAACGAAACCGCACCACCTCCAAGATACACGAAAACGAGTACGTATAACTTTTCCAGAACTGCAATCTGAGTACTCCTTCTGTTTTTCGCGCCCGCTAGTGAGTGTTTCTGTTATTTTATTTAAAAGTTCTGCAGCCAGCACGAACAGGAAAACGAAAATAAAACGAACACAGATTTTATACGCAACGTCTCTACATGCATAAAAACCCCTCTTCGCCATTGCTTTCTATATTGATCCGGCTGTGTAACAGAAAAATTGCAGAAGCGGATACGTTGATTGAGACCTGGGTAGAGAATATATTCCGCTGGAATATCTTTTTCAACTTGAATAACAGAGATAGCTGGTGATTAAGCAAAATTTACGGTTGATGAACCGGCCTCTTCAGACCTATTTCCAGGCCGGCCATAACGGATATCCCCTTTTGTCTAAAATTGCAGTCCCTTCTATCACTAAGCTCATACACATTAACGTGAAGTCCAACAAAATCCGACCTTCACTCAGAATCTTCTTAATACGTTGATCTATAAGGGAGTGGAGAAGAAGTCATTCGAAAATTATAGACCAGTTACCATTCCACACTGTTCGAGTGTGAGACCTCGGAGCAGGAGAGAGGGAGGACAGTACTAGCGATCGATACCGGCGGCAACAGAAGCGATAGTAACGGTGTAATCGACCCCATCAACCATCTCGCGCCGGACACATTGGTAGAGCGCCACAGACCCAAGTATGGTCATATGCCATCTTGAGTCTAACTACGCCCGTCGATGCCGAATCCGACTATGCGGAGCGAACCGCGTAGTCAATTCGGCATCGACGGGCGCGGTTGGACTCAAAATGGCGTATGACCATACTCGGGTATCTAGTGCTTTAACATTGGTTCCGGAAATGCTGAAGAATGGAAGCGGATGAAATCAGGTGTCGGTCTTCGCCTCGACCATCATGAAGAAGAAGATGCACACAGAATGATCGAGGCAGAAGACTGACGGATGAAGCTCGGCTCACACTTGACAAGACTCTATATCATCCTCGAGCTGCTGTAGCTGCTGCAGACTCCCTCCGGCAAGGTTCCCGCCGCCGTCACCAGCTTCCTACGTCGCCACACGCACCAAGACAAGGAGGTGAGGGGTGAAGGAAGGAAGCGCGTCCAGCTGCGGTGCACCCGAATTTCAAGCTGATCCTGGGTGAGCGTTACCTTAATCAGTAGGTTGTCCCACAGTGACCCTGGCAGGAGAGCGCGAATCCAAAGCGGAGAAGCGAACTGGGGCCTAGGCCAGCCCAAATGTGTCCCTCTGGTCACCGATACGATACCCGGATGAGCTGGGGAGCCACTTTGGCACACATGCATCGCCATACACTGCACCAAATATTCCACACAGTATTGAAAAAAAATCCTAGAAAAACACGCGGTAAATCCCTGAAGGATACCTTTCATTCTTCAAAAGTTGTTATTTTAGGCATATTAAAAATGAGAAGAAACTAAGAAAAAATTTTCCACACCCAAAAAAATAAAAATACCCTCTTTCATATTGGAAACGATCTCGACCAAAGGGGGAAGAATCAAATGACTGAAAGTAGGGGAACATCAGATGGTATAGCAATTTTAAGGGTAACAGCAGCTTTTCCTCGAAAATATTTCCTATTTCAAACAAATGAAAGCAAAAGTCTGGTTTGGAGTCCAGGTCCAGAGAGCTACAATCAAGAATATGAGAACCATAATTTCTCCGGCTCTCTGAATCCTATATCTAATGTAGTATGACTCTATTATTAGGCATTCTTACATAAGCACTCAGCAAGGCGGGAACCAGGGAAGTTTCAATTGTTTTTTGCAGACGCAATTGGAAGACTTCTAACCAATGAAGTTCATCCGCCGAAAGCAAAACTCTTTCTGTTGTCAGTTGCTAGATGAACTTGATCGGTTATTGAGGGTATTTTGATTGGCGTAAAGCGGTTTGCTCTAGTGATTGGGGATTTGGAATTTGCTGTTTGGTTGGATGCTTATGTACGTAGATCTATCTTTTGTTTTTCCATTTGGCTGTCTGTATGATTGTGTTGTTGTTGTTTTCTCGTGACAATCCTATCTCTTTACTCTTTAAATTCTGCCCTGTTTTGTCTGTAAGCTAAAATCCCATCCTAGGAAACAATAAATAAAATTTAAAAAAATAAAAAAAAACTATCTCTTGAGTACTGAAAATCTCCGGTCTTCACGTTTTCATCAGAAAAAACTATGCTGTGAGTTAGGTAGTTAGTTAGCCGACCAAGCTCATAGATAGAAGATAAAGTGGAAAGATACAGTTTGCCTCTAACAAGATTAATTCAGTTTCCTCTGCGACTCCCGTGGCCCTTGAACTTATTCGTACTCATCGGTACGATTACAAATTGGCGCCCGAATATTAATTTCTCACATTGGACAGTGTCTCTCTTCAGTGCGATGTTACTATCGGTTCGAGTCGACTATTTCAAGCCGCTTACCTCATCCAATGTAACCGTCTACACTACAAATTGGCGCCCGAACATCAAGTTCTGACATTGAACGGAGTCAATTCAATGCAATGCCAGCCTGAAGTTAATCGACATTCCTCTGTTTTATCTTCGAGTCGGCACCCTCAAGTCCCGTATCTCATCCAGTACGCTCAGTGCCACCACTTCATAGCGTTGCAATTCGCCGGTCTGATGCCTGTGCTCGCAAAACCGACGTCGTCGCGCAGTTCCACAAAGGAGGCGACAAAAGAAGGAAACTTTTGCTTCCGCTCAAAGGCTGGCGCCTCAGCCGTGAGACGTGAAAATCGTCGTGAGTTTCGCGAGTAAGTTATACCGGCTGGCGACGTTACAACCCAGGAGCGCCTTCTCTCATAAATTAACGCGCGATAAATTACCGATTCGAATTGCGTGTAATTTAGTTCGGTGCCATCGCTACCGCCTCTGCTGTTGCTATTACTGCCGCCGTGCCGTCACGTCTAATCTTTCCACCTTTTTGAAATCCAACGCGACGTGTCAAAAGTTTTCAACTCGAGAGCCTGGGATTAAGGTCGTGTCAGGCGGAAACAATAACAAGCCAAGTTTTTCAATCGTACATACAGATTCGCGCCACGGCTGATACCGCAGAGCAGTTCGAGAGCGACGAGGAGCAGAAGGACAACAGCAACAGCAACACAACCGTACCTTATAATCTTGTAAACAGGAATCGAAAACCTTATTAGGTCGTCCGCCTTGCGGCACGGCGCAGCGCGAAGGGGAGCTGGAGCGTTTTACCAAAATTTGTACCAAGTTAAAATTCAAAAGCGAACTTCGGCTTTCTAATAATCCTCGAATTTCTAGCGCCGAAGTTTCGCAGCTTGCAAAATATTTTAGAAGCAGTTTTCGCGACGACGATAATGATCTAAAAGTTTTAATTAACGTTTCTGTAATCCGAAACGAATTAAAACATTTAATTTCGTTCGTTCCGATGAGTTTCAATTGCGCAGATAATGGAGTCGCGAGAATGCGCCGAAGTCGAAAAATGAGTCCGCGAGACCGTGATATAAAGCCGAGGCCGCTTTGTGGAAGAGGAGAAGAAAAATAGAAAATGAATATATCGGCGATTGCATTCCGATTACGGCTGTAGTGCGGCAGCCTGCGGGAGAGAACGAATCGAAAATGAAAAACCTCGAGCCCAAAATGTCCTTTTGTTAGACTGTCTTCGGCGCACAGCCGTCGTGAGCGGAAAAAGAGAGCATATTTGCGAAATCCGAGACGATTTTCTTATTTTGAATGAAGATTCGAGAAACTTCCTGCGACCTTTTGGAGTTAAAAGCTCCGATATCTAACCAAAATAAGGCCGATGACTGCTAGTAATGCTTTTTCTTCGGCCTTTTCGAAGGGAGCAAAAGGTTCCTTCTCGAAAATACTGAAGCGGCAGATTGCTTCTTCGCTCTAGTTTCGCCAAATGTCCCAATATCTGACTCATAAGCAAAGGAAAATTTAATTGAGAGGGTGTGTGTGTGTGCTGCCAAACTGCTGGACTGCCAGGGTTTACCTTTAATTGAAAAAAAAAAAAAAGGCCAAAGAAAAGCTTGGAAAGGAACTCTACTTGAAGAAACTATTTTCAGACATCAGAACTAGTAGCCCCCAATACAGTAACAACTTAGAAGAAAGCCCATCAATCTTAGAATCTGAAGTAAGACACGCTCTCAAGCTAATCCAAAACCGGAAAGCTACTGGGCCAGATAAAATTCCAGGTAACATAATTCGAGTCATAGATGAAGAGAATATTAAACATCTAACAACAACTCAATCAAATACATAGCTCTGGAAAGATTCCACCAGAATAGATTTTTCATCATTTGTACTGATACGAAAGAAACAATTCCCCAAGCAATGTAGAGACTATCGTACCATCAGCCTCATGCGTCATCTACTAAAGATCTTCCTTCGGATCATTCACCCACGCATCAGAATGAAATGTAAAACTGAACTATCTGATACACAATTCAGGTTTCGGCCAGGATTTGGAACTAGGGAGGATCTAGTGGCTGTTCATGTTCTGCTGCAAAAGTGCAGAGAAGTGAATAAGGACACTTACCTGCTTCATTGACTATTAGAGGGCTTACATGACTGTTATGATGTTGGCAATACTGCCACCATGTACGCTCTTCAACTACATTCGTGTGTACGCTGTCCCATGTATGTTAATCCATTTCGTGTCTTAGGAAGCGATCACAACTACATCACCTTTGCTGCGGCAAGGGAGAGAGTGGTCACTACTCCAAGGAAGATGGGAAGATAGGCGACTAGCAAGTTGGACAAGGACAAGCTGGAAGCAGCATTGCTAGTGAACAGCTGGGGTAGAGAAGAGGCGGAAGATTTCGAGAATGCAGGAGAGGTGGCGGAGAAGCTACATTGAAGGGTGGCTGCCGTTTGCGATGCCGCGATGCCCCGCTGTGGTCCGCCGAGGAAGAAAGGAGAGACATATTGGTGGACCGCGGACATTGCCCATCTGAAGTCCGAGGCCATTCAGTCGCGCAGAAGATATCAGCGTACACGTGGCCGAGGGGAGGCGCAACTAGTGACCGAAGAATACCAGCGCGCTCGGAAAAGCCTGAAGACTGCAATCAGACACAGACAGCAAGCTGAGATGCTGGAGAGAGCTGTGCAGTCAGGTGGAGGATGACTCCTTTGGAAGACCCTACAGAATGGTGATGAAGAAGGTCGGGGGCCCTCCAATAACCGAGCGTATGGAGTCGAACACTGTGGAACAGATAGTGGACCATCTATTTCCACAACGCCCAGCACCCCATGGACACACCTCTGGAAGTAGACGCCGTACCATCACTGATGGCAGCGAAAATCGACGCAGCAGTAGACAGAATACGTACCCAAGCGAAAAAGGCGCCGGGACCAGATGGGATACCGAATAGTGTGTGGTACGTTATCAATTAGGCCGACCAGGGAATACTGGCTGCAGTCTTCAATGCAACGTTAAGCGGAGCAGTATTCCCTGCCAGATGGAAGATAGACCGACTGGTGCTGTTGCCAAAGCCAGGGAAACCAGTCGGCTGGCTAGCGTCATACCGGCCGCTATGTTTGCTGGACACAGTTGGGAAGATTTTCAAGAGGATCGACTTCAACGCGTGGTTGGGCAGACGCCATGGCCAGCTGGACTTCTACCTCACGCAGGTGATGAGTGGCCATGGAGTGTTCAACAAGTACCTGCACCGGATGGGCATAGCAGAAAGCTCGGGGTGCTCCTACTGCGCTTCAGGAAGGCGAGATGATGATGCCTGGCACACCCTATTCGAGTGTCCGGCATTCGACCAAGAGAGGGAAGAAAAGGGGGTCGCCTTTCAAAACGAGGGCGTTGAGCCGCTTACACCGGAGAACCTGGTCCCGACCAAGCTGAAAGCAGAGCGGGATGGGATCGGACAACTGCCTTTGTCAAGAAGACGTTGGGCCGCAAGATGGAGCTGGAGTGGCAGAGACAAAGGCAGCGGACGCAGCACCTTATGCCGGCAATCGCCATCCCACCAACATCAACGACAACGACGACGACGATGTCGCAGCTGCCATCAACCGAGGAAGAAGACGATCCGGCGCAACTCAACAGCGAAGATGAAGAATAAGACGCCGTAGATTCGCCGCCGTGAGGAGGCGACAGGAGAAATGAGGGTAGCAGGAGCTACCTCAAAGCGATCCCCCCTATTCTGAGGCAGGCCCATTCGGGGCGTTTCCGGGAGAGGGGGTGCGGTGTCTCGGGGCCAATCTGGCATGCGCGCATCGCCATGCATCCTTCTATCATCGAATCCTTTTCGTGTCGCGTTACGAGTCACTACTTTGAATACCTTTCGATGCCAATATAGGTCTTCGAATATATTTATGTTATTTTTTATGATTGAAGTTATAACACTCGCTAATTACTACGTTGAGAACTACGTTACAAACAACAATGACAAATTAATGAAACTACTTGAAGCACCTGTAATCGACTGAAACGGCTTGCGGATTACTCAAAACCTGTATTGAAATCAAGAGCAGAACTAATACTGGGAGCTGACCAAAATAACTGAGACTTTGAGGTACAACGGGAAGTAAGACAAGGTTGCATACTTTCTCCCTTTTCATCAACTTATACGCTGAGCAGATCTTCAAAAACTCCATCACTAGCTCACCACGAGAAATTAGGATCAACGGAAGGATAATCAATAACATCCGATATGCTGATGATGCAGTTACTTTCGCCAATAACAGTCATGGCCTTCAATACTTGGTCGGCAGACTGAATACAGAAGGAAAAATCTATAACTTTAACATCAATGTCAGGAAAACCAAATGGATGGTAGTCAGTAAAAATCAACTTGACCCAGCTCCAACCACCATCAAAAATGAAGAAGTTGAGAGAGTTGAGAAGTTTAAATACCTGGGTACTACCATAACAGAGAATCTTGATTTAGACACAGAAGTAAAGATGAAGTATGGTTATGCAATAACTGCATTTAATAACATGAAACATTTGCCTTGTGATCGCTCCCTATGTCTGAACATTCGATAGCATGTAGTACGATGCTACATCTACCCAATTCTGCTGTATGGCATAGAAGCAGGAACCTTAGATAAGAAGCAGATAGACCGACTGGAGGTAGTGGAGATGTGGCTGCATAGGAGGATGCTGAAGATATCACGGATTACCAGAGCATCTAATAAAAAAGTCCTGGAACCAGCCAGAGCTGAGAGAATGTTGATTAAGTGGATCAAAAGCAGAAAAATAGGATATTTCGGGCATCTCATATGGGAACAAAATTACGGGCTCGTACAGCTTATCATCCACGGGAAAATTAGAAGTGCTGGAAGACGTAGAACAGACTGGATCCAGAACATCAAAGAATGGACCGGTACTTCCTCAAAACAGAAACTTGTCTGGGATGCAAGGGTACGCAAAATCTAACTGTCGACTGATTGCTTACTCTTCCGGAAGAGTATAACACGCAAAGAAGAAGATGGGCATATCCACTTTTCGCTAGAAATGCAAAACAAATGCTGCTCAAGACATCGATATTTCAGAGGGCAACATTGGTACATTACAGAAAACTAAACGTCATGGGAAGCGGAGAAAAAACGCATCGCCGATTTCGAGATGAAATGTTTCAGCCAGATGATCCGATACTGCGGACATCCAGTCAATCATCGATGAAGAAGAATTAAGAAAAACTTTATTATCAAAAGTTGAAGCTCTGTGTCTGAAGTATCTCAGCCAAGAAGCAGAAAAGGTAAATGGAATGGAGTTACTCGTGATTGGAAGGAGAAGTTATGCGTGATAGAAACCGCTGAAGAAGTGAATAGATCAATTCACAGGGCTGGCAGTTGCCATGCTCGGGTACCAATGCCTCGTCCAGGCAGAAACAGGCCAACAGAAGAGGGTGGAGGAAGGGAAAATGAAATATACATGATCGTCGCAATGTCTCACGCAGGGCGACAGAGAAAAGAGGATCCTAAATGAAGTTTTCGTAAGACTTAAGCCTCTAAATGAGCCTCACGTAACACTTCCTGCCTGCGTTTCAAGGTAGTCTGAATAGTCTCTTGTCTCCACACCAAAAATTTATACACGATTACCCCCCCCCCCACCGGTCAAAAACACATTAAACTTGTCATTCAGACCAATTACAACACTCGCGTTCAGTTCTTTCTAATTGTCATATTGTACTCCTAATTGGCCATTATTGCGAATACTATAGAGAACAGAATCCACTTTCCTGATACAGGGCTGGCCATAGCGAGCTCATTATTCTCCGACCCGCGTATTATGAGTTGGTGCTCTGCTCCTTCTCCACAGAAACTGTATCGGAAAGGCGTACGCAGATCGCGGGACTGTGGTTATTGCCTCCTCTACATAGAATCCTTATCCGCAAATGACTATCGATGCGCTTACGACGCCACGACTGAGCAAACAGAGCAGAACCGAGATCGCGAACGCTCGAACATGTGGAGTATTAGATGTAAGTCGACGACGACGTTTTTTTACGCTCTCGTAATATATCTGACAAGCTTCATCCGCTCGGTATATTTACCTTTGGAATGCGCGAGAGCGAAAAGGCGAAAAAAAGGAAAATATTTATCCTGACCTTTCCGCGTGCACAAGGTTAAAAACATTCGACTCCTTTTCGGCTTTTATCGAGTACCAAAAAGCATTAACGTCACCGGGCAGACGCTCGTTAATGACGCACGTCGTAGCGCACTGAACTTTTTTCTTCCTTTCTTTTTCGCTCCTCTCAGCCGTTGCGTACAACAAGAGAGGAAAAATGCGCCCGTCAACTTTCTCGGCCGACTTTCTTCTCGCATCGAGACGAACGAAAGTTGCCGCTGCCGGGTCCCATGTCCGGGTATGCCGCCGCACCGTGCGTGACACACGTTCACTGTACACACGTTTTCACGGCGCGCGAAATTTGTTTGCCGAAACAGATACGTCCGGAATTCAGAGGAGGCGAGGTAGGGCGGAGGAAAACGAAGAGAGACGAAACTACGCGCGAAAAGGTTCCGCTTTTTCTGCGTCCGAACGCGTGTACAAAATTCCTGAACAATCGACAAGAGAAAGGGCTCTCGAGTATCCGACTCATCGTATTTCGCCGTCGACCATTTTCACCCGCCTTCCACTCCAGTTTTCGAACTGGCGACAATTTATTCACCTTTGAAACGCACCATGCGGAGAAGCTACGCCAGAATTTTGTGATTTAGAATTGTACAGCCGGGTATCGGTGCTACACAGTCGACCCTGCAAATGCGGGATATATCGGCCGCGTATTCGGCGCGGAGAAAAGATGTACTCATGCCTAATCCTTACGTATAGACTGGACGACCACTTAAGCCGGCTAAATAGAAATTTGAAAAGATTAAATATCATTAGAGCCGAACAAAGTTTTAGGGGGGAATCTGAAATCTCCTGTACACATACCTACACCTCTATTAATACGCCGGATAAGCGGTCCGAAAAGCGGTTATGGAGCGCACCTGTTATCAGCAGTTTATGCGGCCCGGCGTAGATAACACTGAAAACCGATTTGCAAGGAGGCCTTCTGAACCAGGAAATTTAGAATTAGGGAGGACAAAATTTCTAGCGAATAATTTTTCGTAAACTTCTTCAGGGTATAGTTAGTTTCCTTACACAAGTGCACAAAGCCTTCAGTGATGCAGGCGGAGCTTCGCTCTCGGGGCGGCTGAATGTATACCAAAAATCGGTTTTCGAACTATGTGGAAGAAGCAATTAGCCCAAATTATTTCCCGTTGAATGAACCATAAAGATACCTTATAATTAGAGACCGGATTCTTCGGCATTAAAAATTAAGAAATTCGGCAGCAACATCTACATAATTCGGCATTTTCGGCATTTAAAAACATCATTTTTCCCCACAAAATAATCTGATAAGTCAAAATTTTTAATGAAAATCACAAAGATTCTGATTAGATATAATGATAAGATGTTTTGCTAAATTTGGCTGAGTGAAGTGATGGCGCCCGTCCCTTAATATTAATTTGTAAGCTAAGAATGAGCGCTCTAAATCAACAGATACTAGCGGAGCAAAATTATATACAGACAGCACCTGTGGATCACGAGAAACCGTGCTAGTTACTTGGTCAGAAGTGTCACTGAAGGAAATACTCAATTCTCGAAGTAAAGCGAATCCTTTATTTTTTGAAAAAACTTGCTCTGATTTTTGTTGAAGTAGGTATATCCTCGAGCCCCTGGAATTATCTGAATTTTTCGATGCATTTCTTCTATGATCTCAACTTGATCGTGTAAAGACAAACCTCGCGTTTCCAGTTTCTTAATATTTTCAGGGAGAAACGAAATTTGTATGAAAGCGAGGTCAATAGGTAAATTTTTCTTCCGGATCAATGTTTTTAGTTTTCCCACATGTTGGGAACCATATGGAAATTTCGAAATGAATTCCGGGAAGATTCTCAACTTCATTCTTCATATGAAGGGTAAAGAATTAAAACTCACATTTGCTATTTTACTTCAAGGGCGCAAATGGGCAAAATACTGTACACGAGTGCAGGAATATCTTTGCTGCGCCTGTGAATGTGCGGTATGTATAACATACTCCACGTTCACCGGCGCAGCAAAAATATTCCTGCACCCGTGTACAGTATTTTGCCTATTTTCGCCCGTGTGAGTTTTGATTCTTTACCCTTCATTATTTCCTCTTTCAAATAGTACACCATTTCGCACTTTAGCATCATGTGTCGACAAAATAGCATATTTCGGCATTTTTCGGCACGTAAGGCCACTTTCGGCATTTAAGCCATTTTCGGCATTTTTCGGCAATATAAAAATTTTTTCCCAGCCCCCTATCACCATGATTCGTGCTTATCTCTCAGTATAACTCGTCTGCCTATCAAGGAAATGACTTGACAAATGCCGAGGAATCCGGTCTCTACTTATAATGTAACCTAGGTAGAGGCGCATACCTTGACTACAATTCACCAGGACACAGAATCGCAGTTCCTAAAGTTTTTTGACGAATTTGAATAAAGAGAAGTTGTGTATAGTGCATGTGACTAAACTCTGAACGTGATTTAGGTAGAAGTCCAACTGAAGTTAGACCAGGAAAAAATGAAGTTCAAATTTCGAGCCCGAAAATGAATATTTTGACACTTCGAATTTAATTTATCTGCGAATGACGATAGAAATGACCTGATTTTTTTGTTTTCGACCATCCCATGACAATCTTTTTAAAAAGTAATATCGTATAGATCGTTCAGGCTATGAAAAAAAAAAAAAAAAAAATTAAATGATTCAATATTTGGTGGAGCGTATAGCGATGCATACATGTCAGAATGGTTCTCCAGATTTCGCACCCTTCGCCCCAGAAACTACCCTTTCGAGTATCATATCATTTACTAGAGGGATACATTTTGACGCTGGCCCGGGCCCTCTATTTCGCCTCTTCGCTTCGGATTCGCATAATTCAGCCAGGGCCACTATGGAACACCCTAATGACCGAGACAACGCTCACCCAGCAATAAGCTGGAATTCGGGTGCACCTCAGCCAGACACGCTTCCTTCTTTCACCCCTCACCTCCTCGTCTTCGTACGTATGGCAACGCAGGAGGGTGGTGACAGCCCCCCAAATGATTACGCGCAAAAATAGGAAGAATGAACAAAACAATTAAAGGAAGCGCGAATACAAGTCTAATTTTTAAGAAAAATGGAACAAATTTTCAAAAATCGGGAGGGGGGGCGTTTTTTAGTGATAGGTCCAGTTCGGTTTTGTTTGGCTTAGGTTGATTTTGGTCAGTATTGGCCAATTTTAGTGAGATTTTGTACTATTTGCCAGAATTAGGTCGTTGAATACGTCCCAGAATCACATACGCGGCCATTGTGTGGTAGGGCCGGGTCCACCTGGCCAAAGTCAGAAAGGAACTAGACCACCTACACAGGCTCGCATGCGTGATGATAACGGCGCCGACTAAGGCACTGGAAAGGCTCCTAAACTTGCAACCACTTCACACTGTTATAGAAGCAGCTGCGATAATGGGGGCTTATCGTCGGGCCAAATAAATCTTCAGGGCCAAAAAACAGGCCACAAAAGGATATGGGAGATGGCGGGGACGGTGGACAAATGCTTTGGGATGCCGATGGATAGAATCGTGATGGAACACTTTTTTGACAAGCCGTACCGTGCACTGATACCCTCACGGAGGCCTAGGAAAAGTGGTGGCCAAGCACTATATGAAAAGAGGAGAATGTGTGGTTTGAGAATGCCCCTAAGAATGACTAAGGTGTAGGAATCGGAATCACGAATGCAAAAGGCGCTGACAACTATTCACTGGTACTGGGCGAGGGCGTCACTATCCTACAGCAGAAGTAATGGCGATCACGGTGGCCATTGATAGAAGCCAGTAGAAGGACCTTGTTAGTAAGCAGATCTATATCTGTACAGTCATTCGGCTATTAAGAAACTATCGTTAAACCAAACTACATCCCTGGTGGTGGTGGTGGAGTGTGTTAACAAATTATACACCCTTTCTCAGGTGAACCGTGTCACCATATATGGACGCCAGGGCACTGCTGCATAAAAGGGAACATGATCGCTGGCAAGCTAGCGAAGGAGGGCATAAAGCAGGAACTGGCAACACCCAGACCGTGTCTTCCTGTAGCATACAGCGTCATAAAATCCAAAGTAAAGGCTTGGATATGTAAGCAGACAGAAATGCACTGGCGGTTGGCCAGTGGCATGAACGTCAGCAAAACACTGATAGGGGACACCCCCAGTAAGTATGTCAAGTTCTTATTAGGGCTTGACAGGAAACATGCAAAGTTCCTGGTCGGACTACTAACTGGTCATGGGGCCATAAAACACATCTGGTATAAAACAGGAAAGTGAAACGCGGCTCCTGCAGGTACCCTGGAGAAGAGAAAGAAACCTCGATCCATATCATGTCAATGCCCAGCAATAGCCGGGACAAGACGCGAAGCACTGGGACTAGAGTATCCAGCATCCAGTGAAGTCAAAGGGATAGAGCTCAGTAAAATTCTCACTTCGGCTATAAAAGTGAGGCTACTGAGCTGGTCCTTAACAGCAACTGAGGAATAGTGCAATGGACTACAAAGTCTGAGGACTCGGCGCATACAGCGCGACCTACACACAAATTAATGAATAGATCGTTGAAGATAAATTTTGGACCGCATTAATTCAAATTTAGTCATTTTTGGTAGTTTTTGGTCATTTTTCGTCTTCATTAGTATTTGGTCTGATCTGTTGTTACACATATTTAATCATTTTTGACTACTTGTGATTGTTCTTATTATTTATGGCAGGATTTGTTGCATTTGATCAGATTAGGTCAATGGGATACTTTTAATCACGAAGAAAAAGGATAAAACACAAACATTAGAAGAACCTGAGATATTGGAGTGCGAAGTAAAATAGGTAATAAGAGAAATAAAAAGTAACAAACCGAAAGGATCTGATGAGATCATAAGCGAACAGATAAGATATGCAGGAAGGGAATTTATAGTAATAATAACAAAGTTCTTCAGTGTGATAACTAAACAAAGAAAGATCCCAAATGCATGGCAAAAATTAAATACAATATTAATACATAAAAAACGGGACAAAAGAAGAATAGAAAATTACAGACCAATTAGCATAAGCTCTACGTCATCAAAAATGTCCTCTAATGTGCTAGCAAACCGTCTCAGAAATATTATATTCAGAGAACAGCCCCCGAAATAGCAGGCTAGCTTCAGAAGTGGATATTCCTCGATAGACCTTTTGCATACTATAAATCAATAATTAATAGAGGAATCCAACGAATATCAAATAGAGCTACAATTAGCATTCGCAGACCACATAAAAGCTTTTGACTAGTTAAATCATAACTTTATACTAAAAGCCTTGCGTGTTTCAATTATTCATGGAGTTAGAAGCCACGAGTCAAGCTTTTTCATGAGTCAGAGTCCTGCTTTTCCATGAATTAAAGTTGAGTTTGCGCATGAGTCGGAGTCAAAATGAGTCGTTATTTTTCGATGAGTTCACTTCAAAGTCTTAATCAGAGTCACGATTTTTAGAGCAAATTTCAGAGTCGGAATTGAGTCAAGTGTTCCGTTTTACCGTTTTAGAATTCAATAGCACGGAGTCAGATCAGAATTTTCTTCATTACACGAGTTAGAGAGATGGAGCTATATCACTATATACATTTCATAAAACAAGCGAATCATTGAGTCATAGTCGATCTAAAAACAACTGGCTCCATCTACCAGAGAGGTGTTACAGTACTGTTAGAAAACAAATTAAACACGAAAATTACAATTTTTCAAAGTGCTGTATCGAGAAAAACTCCGGGAGTGGCCAACAGTGATGCGGGAGGAAAATTGACATCAATTTTCTGTTCCCAATTCTGAGAGTTGACAAGACCGCTGATATCTGAGTTATGGTTTTACTCTGCGAGGGATTACTCTGAGCTCTCTTCTTAGTTTTTCTATGGAAAATTTAAAAGAATTGTGAAGCATTTTTTCTTCGAGAGACTGACGAATTCTGTTCAAAACGCTGACGATGAAGGAAATTCCCGAGAAAAGAGGCTTGAAGATTATTTTTTAAGTTCATCCCGCAACGACTAAGAGATTAAATGAAAGTACCATTGATGACTGAGAAAATCTCCCTTGGATTTTCTTATATTTACCGGTTTATAAAAACGAACGACTTTGCTAGCACAACTGAAAATAATATCCAACAAAGTTTCTAAGATAAGATAACAACCTCCATGTTGACCAATCACAGCTAATGATCTCCGTTTTTAAATCATACATAACGAGCTTCTGGCGGGCGCAAGAGTTTGGAAGTGTTGAGAAAGTATTTCTAGCAGTGTTCTCATTTTACCAGCCAAAATTTCCGCGAAGTATCAACTCGTTCTTCTGTGACAGTCCCTTGCTGTTTGTTGAAAATGTGAAAGTGCACAAAAGCTTCATATATACGCTGTCAGCCTGACGAAAGTTAAACCCCACTAATGACTTACAATGCATTTCCACTCGTAAGTACCCATCGGTTCCGTCCAATGCAACGTTGCAGATTTCCTGCTCAAATTCGGCCTCATGCCAGGTTCGATATTTTTCGAAATCGTATTTCCAGCCCCCGCCTGTTGCTTTCGTACCATCCTGTATCTCAATTACCCCAGTAAACTTGGTACGCATTAAATTCAGCACCAAAGGAGTACACGCGGTCCGCGGTTATAAAAATCCCTTTCGAGTAGAAGCTGCTACTGCCAATCCACTTGTTCGCGTCCTCGAATCCGCATCCCTTCTGGGTCAGAAAAGTAACACGGAATATCATTTATATTTTCACCCTGACACGCTACTCCGGGCTGTCATTTCAATTTTCTTATCCTCGGCTAAATAAAACGCAGCGGAATCGCGTCGATGAACGGTAAACTAGGCAAGAGTGGATGATAAAAAAAAATCCAGATAATACTTCGCCGCGAAGAATAAAAAGAAAATCTCAAATTCTTTATAAAGTTGGAATAACGAAGAAACACTTCGGCTCAGCGCGGATTCGAAATAAAAGCGGAGCAAATAGGGCAAAAGTGGAGCGAAAGAAGGCGAAAACGAAAAAGTCAAAACAGAAAACCAGATCTTGTTTTTGAAAATCAGCTTTGAACGAACAGGCAAGTGAAGGTTAATGTAAATAATGAAAAAGAGAATTACCTTCTATGCTCGTTGAGCGCCTTTGCAATTACAGCTTTGTAGTTGTTCCCGAATGGTAAGGAGCTATTGACGTTTAGCTTCGCGGAAAAGAAGAAAATAAAATAGCCGGGAGCTTGTAGACGTCCCTACTCACGATGAAAATGAAATCTGAAATTCAAGGTTTTGATACAAGTGTGTACCTGCAGACTTCGCAGGTGGGTGAAGTACCTTATTCGTCTTAGTGATCACCAGTCGGTCTCACAAGGTATCTTCCATAGGATAGGGAGGGGAAAGGAGAGACAATGCCCATCGCGGAGTCATTATTTCTGCAAGGAAAAGATGGGGTCCGGACATTACGGCGCGACCGTTTTGGCGCGGGGTACTTGAAGGCGCGAATCCGTTTCGGCTCGATAACTTTTTGGGATTTTTTGGAGCGAAAAGAAAACATAGTTATTACATATTGTATTTTGGTTAGTCAGTTACCACGAGAATCTGCAAATTTACGCTTTGTTATTACTGTGCACCAGTGTTGGATTTATGGGGGGTGTTCTGGGGGTTCGGACACCCCCTTCGGGCCGAAGAAGAAAAAAAACCGCTTGTGTTTCGAGTTTTTCTCCTATTTCCGAGTAACTATCTGCAGCACTACAGTCTACAATGTTCATTTTGAAACGATTTAATCACATCATGAAACTTGTTTTCAGAAACTATTTAAAATGACATCCAACTCGGTTTTTTAGGGGCGGAGATGGAAAAAGTTTTATTTTCAAAACACCCCTCTTAGAAAATTTCTAGATCCGCCACTGCTGTGCACAACTCACACTCAGAGGATGTAATATGCCTCATGATACTATCTGTCTCTCGAACGGTGGGCTATAGCTCGAAGAGCAATTTTACTTCATCTCTTATCGTGCCGAAACGTCCTAAGATTATCTGGTGCCGAAAAGACCTCCCGCCGAAAGAATTTTTGTGCCGAAGAGATGGCGCCAAAACGGCTGCGCCAAAACGGTGACACCAATATCGTCGCGCCGAAACGTCCGTGAACCGAAAAGACAATAACTGCACGAATGTCCACAACAATACAGATCAAGAAATACTAACTGATCTCAAATAGCTACCATATCTACCTATAAATCCATTACTAGTCTCTCCAATTAGTAGCTGGACACATTAGAGGTAGTAAAAATTCAAAGTAGAGCCGCAGATTGGACTAAATAAGTGGAAGTACGGACAATTTAGTCGGACTGAGTATGATCGGAAACATTCGACAAATCACAAAACATATTGCTCATCCATTGTTTAAAAAATCACTTATCAATTTTTCGATAATGACATTCGATGAACTGGGCTAAAATCGCCATCTTGGCGAAGCAGAGTCCCTCGCAGCAGGGACACTATCATAACCGTACTCATTCACAATAGAAAACCACATTTTCAGATTTCAATTTGGCTAGCGAAGTCACTGCGTAGCGTAAATAAATTAGAAACCTGCCATTTTGTATTCTGTATTCCATGAAATCACCGATGGAAGATTTTACGAAATTCTATTATAAACGTAATTCATTTTTATCCCACCAACAATGAAACATTTTGGAAGTTGGGATTGATATGCTTCGGTTTCTTTCTAGAAAATAACGAGAAATCCAAAACTTTCCAACTACGAGTTATCGGTTTTTTCCGACGTTCGAAAAATGTAGTAATCAAAAGAAGGAAATAAATTTTTACTTCTTCAAGTTTTCCAGCAAAATACGGTGATTTTTCTGAGGCAGAATTCGAAAATCTTTCTGGCCTTTTGCTTTGGTGCGCTCAGTCAGTTTTCTTCTGAAAGTGTCTCTAGCTCTCCACAGCAAACATGTATGTCGGAAAAGAAGTCAAATCTTTTTGTCCACGTACTTGAAATTCGATTTTATCTTCCTCCTTCTCTAGGGCGGACTGAACAGAAAATAAAATAATTCGAAATCCAGGAGCAAAGACCTACAGAGGAAGGAGATAACTCCTTAAAAACCTATCTAATATCTATGTATTGAAGTTTTGCCACTCCCCTCACCACCGAAAAGAAAAAATCTCGGATTCAAGATAGTGCAACGATATTGGCAATGAAAAAACTATATGCACTAAAAGGCAAATAATGATACCGGGTCAACACATTTCTATCACACGGATCTCCAACAGGGCGACAATATTTCAAGAAGTTATCAAAATTCATCGAACACCCCTCAAATTTTTCCCTCGAAGGAGAGGAGACGCCGCGCGTGGAATATTGTGAGACTTTAAAACGATTTCTGTTAACCGTTTTCTCCGTTTTGGAAAATTTCACAACTACTATCGCATTGTTTCATGCACTGAATCGCCTTACTGATCAACCAATTTTGAAGCGTTTTTCAGTACAAATTTTTCATCCAAAACGAGAAAATTGCATCCACTGCCCTCCTTGTGTATCTGCAGTATTCGAGGAATAGATGAGATATTTTGACTTTGGAGCGGGTCTTATATTTACAACACGAATCCATCAGCTCAAGCGAGATCCAGAAAACAAAGATCAACACGCAAAACACGTTATATTTTCGACACAACATTGCGGTGGAATTGGATATAAAATTCGCTATTCGAGTCGAGTCACCTGTCGACATCAAATGTTAGATCAAGCTTTGCATCGACTTTGATGCAGAATTCTATCCACGAGTCAATGTCGAGCTAACAACTGGACGTTCGTATCGAATTCTATACCAAATTCGATCACAATGGTGTGTTGACAAGGTAACGTATTTTTATTGTCTAAAAGAAATCGATTTTTGTATTAACCTATCGACCATATTTGAAGGGGAGATTTTAGCAAACTTGCCAGCCATTCTATTATCTATGCTGCATTCATTTTCGGTGTTTTTCCAACTGTTCAACCTGATTACTTAGCAGATAATTCTATTCTACTAGACGGGTTACTAAAATAATGAATTATTAAGAAATGTATTCATACACCCCTTACAGTATCTTCTCAACAATTTAACCTGACATTTACAGCAAGAAAAAAGAAAAGAAAAAAAATACTGCCTATAATCTTCTATATTAAAACTGATTCATCTTACTGGTTTCCTTCTTGGAGGAGCTATATGACTCTAGCCTCAGTAACTTTCCCCGTAGATAGATGGCTGTACAACAGCTATACTTAGATGTCAGAAACTTACCAACACCAATATTTTGGTCTGAACTGTACACTTCGTAATACACCACTAGTAGTACCACACGAATCGAACTAGTTGAATTCTTACCTGAAACATAAATAAATTACAAATGAATAATGTTAGCAAGGATATCAAATGTTCATTTCGCAAGTTATATTTGTACTATGATATTGAAAAGTCATTTGTAAAGAAATACTTAATTTATCAAGGAGCGAAAATCAAAAATTTTCCGATTGCTGAGTCAAACAAACAAAAAAAAAAAAAAATGAAATGTGACGCGCCATGAGAAATTATATCTTCGGGTAAAGAGGGTCGAAAATTAAATTTTGACTGATTCTAATAGAGAAAAGTATGGAGAATCCAATGCCGCAAACCGCAGCTCAATCGGAGCAAAATTCTCAGAGATATGCCATTTTGAAGTTGGAAACTACTAAAATGTACTTTTCGAGAAAAATAGCTTTAAAGTTCTTCGTTCGGACATTGCTTAAATTACCAAGTTCTCCGAAGGTATTATGATTGAAAATTAGCCCCCCCCCCTCCCAAGTAAAATTTTATGAGGAATTCAATGGTGTAGGTTTCAGGTTTGCTAAAATAAAACTGACAAATGTATGCAAATAAAGTTTATTATTAAAAAATGTATGTAAATGACGTTGATTATAAAAAAATCTATCATACAAAAAATTCAAATTTTTTTTTTTTACAAAAATTATAAAAATCAAACAAATAAACAACGAAACAAGCGAGTATGGGTGCCTAAAATGTTCTTCAGATACTCTAGAACACATTTCCGGCAAAAAGTCATTTTTGATCAAAATCAATTTTTCAACTTGTTTTGGCGATTTTCTTGAAAACAATTTTTTCACCCGAAGGTATGGTTTCTCATGGCGCGTCACAAATGTGGAATAAAATCTTAAAATGCGTGAATTTGCCTACTCTGAAAGATAATTGAGGGCCTAGGACGCCCCGTGTGGCTACGGCTCTATTCGTAAAAACCATATTTACACGATTCTTTGTTCCCTTAGTCAATACAGCCCACTGAATTCACTTTTCTACGTTGGAACTTTAAAAATTTAGAAATTTCTTACGTGCCTACTTTCCGTAACATCACAACCTCCCCGCGCTTCACTTCCGTAACAAAGCGAGAGAAGTCAGTTACAGGAGTTTCTGCCATCCAGTTAACGAACTTCACAATACAGTAATTTGCATCGGCACAAAGAATCTTATTTAATTTTCATTTGAACTCTTTCATATAACAACTCCAAAATTTTAATTTACTATATGGGCTACTCAGCCATTTTGGAACACTAATCGATACACAAAAACGCCGCTGTCAAGATGACAACTACTCTTAAAACAACTGGTAAAAAAAAAATGTTTATTTGCAACCGATCAAAACGCACGGTCATCTCAAAATGGGCAGAGCCGACACAATTTGTGACAAGTCTTACACGAGGCAATTTTGTACCTGAAAACAGTCGCCTCAAATGAGAAATTTCGTAAATAGCAGGGGCACAGCAACCAAGGGGAAAGGAAGTCTTCTCCTAATCAAGTTCACCATTGGGCGAAGTCGAAAAATACCATTCGAATAGGGAAAATCCATCTCACCAAAAATGCGAAAATGACCCATTTTTGCCTGTTTTTACGAGTCAGATCATCAAACAAACTTTCAAAGATCATTTCTACCGTTCAGCTGGGAAATTCATTTGCTTTCTCCAACCCAATGTAATTCGCTTCGCTTTGCTACGCCCCTGGTCAATAGAAACTGGTATTCATCTACGAATCAGACTTGGAACTGATATTGGTAACCGGGGACGCACCAAAGAGTTTTTCATGGAGGGGGGGGGGGTAAACTATGAAAGTCCCAACTGACTCAACTCAAGATTCCCGAGTATCAAAGCAAAATAAAAACCTTTTGACTTTTGACCTGTTGGATTTTTCCAACTGACTCAACTTAAAATTCCCAAGTATCAAAGCAAAAGAAGCAAAACCTTTTGACTTGTTGGGGTTTTTTCAACTTCTAAACTCAATTCTCAAATATCAAGGCAAAAAGAAAAAATAAAATAAAATAAATAAATAAATAAATAAATAAAACTTGTTGGATTTGCCCAACTGCTGAGTGAAAAATTCCTACCCCCCCCCCTCTATCGTACGTCCCTGTTGGAAACCGTTAATAGCCGATTTTGATAAAAATGCAAATATGTGATTGCAGGTCAAAAATATCGACTAATGGTTTTCAACAGTTTTGTTCACTACGATGCGCTTACTTTCGTGTGTGAATGTTTGAAACCCCTGAAAACGGTTTCCGACCATGATAAACGCAATAGAACGTCCAGCGGTGTCCCTTCTCAGGGCGTGCTTCTCACCCTATTACTTTTTTCTCAAAACTGTGTTTTTTAAGCACTCAACTTGAAATGCTTGTAACCCCATCAATTCTGAAGATAGGAACCTCCGCTAAGTCTCATTTTAAAGAAAATTTTCTTTAGTATTAGGAAATAGACTGAGCTCAAAACTGATCTGACCGACAAAGTTGGCTTTTCTTGTACGGAACGCCACTGTCATCAACAACATTATAAAGGCCCCAAGACGACCGAGTGAAAACAAGCAATTTTCTACTCAGCTCGATCCCTGAAATGAAGATTGGCTTCGCGGTGCAAGCTGCACGATCAGATCTCGTTTCACAGAAACGAGCAGGATAATGGCATATACCTTTATTTGAATATTGTAGGACTCTATATTGTTGATAATAATTGTTAATGTATAATTATTTGACAGTAGGGATTTGGACTGGGCCATGCAGTCAGGCTTCCTCCACATAGATGGGCTCACCAAACAACATTTTCGTCCTTGAGACACAAAATTAGGAAACACGGCAAGCACAAAGCCAGGTAGAGGGACGAGTTCACCCAATTCTTGGAACATAAACTCCTTTACCGTAT
The DNA here is from genome assembly GCA_031841125.1 of Acanthococcus lagerstroemiae. Taxonomy (NCBI): domain Eukaryota; kingdom Metazoa; phylum Arthropoda; class Insecta; order Hemiptera; family Eriococcidae; genus Acanthococcus; species Acanthococcus lagerstroemiae. The sequence goes on along the minus strand of CM063113.1, from coordinate 16,321,661 downwards.
TGTCTTAGAACGGAACAAATGGGAAAGAGTGAGGAGTACCTTCACCTGTCACGGGCCGGGAGTACATCCAGATTAAACAAGCAAATATCGTCGCATATATTTATCTTAAATAGAAAACAATCAGCATGTAATAAATTGTTCAGTCGGCGGTACTTCCAAATACAAGGTATTGATTGATAAGGGTTTTAGACAGAAATGTAGGAAACGCTGATGTAGCTACAGCACTGTGTACACACGCACCTACACAACTAACTCATCATTCAAGCACGTCGAGGGTGGATAGCCCGCTATCCCTTCTTATGGGTAACAAAGATCAATCTCGTTTCATGAACATGTAACGGTCATTTTGTTTTGACGACCATTTTAATTTGCCTTCTATAGTGTGAAGAAGTCGCTTCAAAAATCGGCTATCCTCGATCAAATCTGAGTCTACAGAAATGGCAAAATTAACGAACGTGCTGGTACATTTCTTATGGGGGCCAATTATCGACAGTAAGCGTACTGTAACCTTCTCATCAACATTCCAAGTCCTAATAATGTACAATAGTAGTTCCGAGGGGATTCTAGAAAACACTACTGAGAGGGTTGGTGTGGATTTACAGCTGTGCATAATCAAAATTTACCAACAAGCTACCGATAACACCACTGACGATCAAGTTAGCTGATGTATTGATAATGTTGATATCACGAATTTTCCCCAGTTTTTCGTGCCTATATTTACTAGACGATTTAAGGAGTGAAAAAGTAATACAGGCATTGAGAAAATCCGGAAATTCCACAACGGTTGTGTATCTCAGAGGGTAAATGATGTTCTCGGACAGCATTCACCCTCCCTGATTTATGAACGAGTTCCCCAAATCATCTCCTCTGTTGATGAGTTAGTCGCGCGACACTTCTCGTAGATGAAGTCTCGCACAAATTTAGTGGTGTTTTGTTAAATACCTTAATATTGTATGTTTTTTATGAAATTACTTCACGTAGCTTTGGTGTCACTTTTTGTAAATGTTTAAAATGCGATCGTCGTACCTGAATCAAAAAATATTCCATGGGATTAAGTACCTTTTGACGCTCACTTTCCATTTTGCACACTGAGAGTAACAATGAAAGCGGGTGGAAGAGGCTTTGAGCTCAAGCCACCCTCGCTCGACCTCATGTTTTTACAGAGGCTTAAAAGATATTTAGAGCATTTCCCACAACATTTTCTTCAAGAGAAAAAGTCTCTGTTTGTAGATGAGAGCAGTTCTCCACAATTCTATTAAAAATAAATCGCCAATTTGAAAACTCTATTTGAATTTAAGTTCTCTCGCATCATGCGAAAAAATAACTAAAAATGAGAACGAAAACGAAAATTTCCGCAATTTACAAATGAAGTCATGCGAGTAAATGTTTTTCAACGTTTACAGCGATTAAGTTCGTGTACTTTTGTGGATACGTGTGCAGTCGTACGCGCGTATTAAGTACATTATACGACGGTGAAAAGAATTACAAAATTTTCAAAACGACATTTCATTACATTTAGGAAGACTGTTCCGATATTGTCTTTCTCCATTGTTCCTTCTTTTCTGTGACGCTGTCTGACTTTTTTACCCTCTCTTTCACTCGCTCAGTGGTGAGCACACCATCCTTGTACCAAGTCAAGAAAATTTTTCTTTTTCGCTCGACGTAAATATGTTTTTGACAAGGCGAATTGCTGTCGAAACAAAAAGAGACGGCAGATTAAATTGCAATCTTAGAAAATCTTTTGAATGAGTCGTAATCGGTTTCCCGTTTTTATTTGATTGTATATTATACTTTTCAGAGTACAAGCGTCAGTTCCTCTTTTTTTTTCTTTCCGAAGTTTTCTTTGTCTTCTATTCCACTTTTCGTCGTGCATTTTCAAATTCCGCTAATAGCATTCGGTAGCAATGCAGATTGACTTTCCTTGCGGGAAAAATGTCTACTCTGTTCGATTAAACAGATAAACGCCTCCTGGTGATTCGATTTACTTGAACAGACGTCGGGAAATTTAGAGACATCGAAATAAACGATTCCACGTTTCTTCTACCTGCAGCTATTTTTTTAACTCAATAAAATCCTGCGTTCCTTTACACTGTTGTGAAGGAGAAAATTCCAACTATGATATTCCTTCTCGATAAATAGAGTACTTATATAGCACCTCCAAAAAGATAACTGACAAATATGAAGTATTGAGGAAAAACACTAAAGAGAGAGCACTATTGTGGTATCCTAGTTAGTCGATCTAAGAGAATCAGAATGACAACTATCGACCTTGAGGAAACCTACACATTATAGGGTCAGCCATTATAGAGGAAAAATTTACGAACACTAAAACACATGAACTACATAACTATTTTATTCTCAGAATCTCAGAAAAAATCGTGTGTCCCAGAAGCTTCACTGTTTGAACTTGTCATCTTTGTTCAGCCAGTTTCGTAAGTTAAATGAAAAACTGGTGACATACGTAAATATCAGTAACGGTCAGGGGAGAAGTCGGGGTCTACGGGGGATTATATAGTTCAAATATACACAGAAATCCACAGTATACTCTCTTATAATGTCGCCTATTTCAGAGAATTATTTTATGGTTAAAAATAGTCAACAATTTTACCTTATTTTGGCCTCTAACTCTACATAGAGAAATTCAAAGCGAACTTGGAGATGTAATCAGAACTCTCGGTAATGAAAAGATCACGATGAGAATGTGAAAATATTGTACGAAAGAAAACCGGAAATTCAGAAAATTAATATTGAAACCATTGCAAAATTTTGAACACTTTCCAATTTTTTTCTTTTAACTTTGATGAATTTCAGAACTAATTGTTAGTCTGAACTGTTACTAATTTCGAACTTCGACGAATTTTGAACTTTTGTAATATTGTAAAAATTTTCGATAGTTTCCAAGTTTGAGAGAGAAAAAAAGCGGATCGTAAAAGAATTAATATTGTTCCAGAACTTGACGAATCCGTGACTAAATTGATTAAATTTGCTAAAAAGTAGTTGAAGAAATGAATGAAAGGAAATCAGGTGAGATTGTACAAGGGGAGACGGTTAGAATGATGAGATTTGCAGATGTCACTGCAATAGTGGAAAGAACTAACGAAGAACTAAAGAAAACATTGAAAAAGTTGGATGTAAAATTGAAAATAAAATATAAAGTGAAGATGAATAAAAGTAAAACGAAAGGAATGGTACTCAGTGGGTGGAAACAAAATCCAATAAATATGGAAATAGAAGGTGAAAAAATAAAGGAGGTCGAGAAATTTAAATACTTGGTTGTCTGATAACGCCAGATGGAAGAAGTAAAACAGTAATAAAGAGTAGAATGGAACAAGCTAATAGAGCTTTTTTTCCAAAAAAAGAGTCACATTCAGGGCAAATACAGATTTACAAGTACGACTGAGATTTTTCCAAACGTATATTTGGAGTATAGCATTGTATAGATGAGAGATCTGGACAATAGAAACACAAGAAAGAAAAAAAAAGAAGCTTTTGAAATGTGGTGTTACCGGAGAATGCTAAACATCAAATCGACAGAAAAGATCAGGAATGATGAACTATTGAGGCGAACAGGAAGAAAAAGAAAAAATTGGAATAGAATCGCAAAGAGAAGAGCTCACTTGGGGGAGCGTATGGCGAGTGCCCTTGGCCCCGGAAGCTACCCTTTCGTGTATTGCATCAGTGAAACGAGAGAGTTAAAATGATAGGTTATAGGTAATATAAGACATCCAGGGATACTATTATTACTACTAGAGGGAATGGTCGAGGGAAAGAACGGGAAAACAGACAAAGAATGAGCTATAAAGAGTAGATAATGAAGGAAACAAGGAGTTAATCCTTCTCAAAAATGAAAAGCTAAGACAGGAGCGAAAAAAATGGAGGGACGCATCCCACTACTCGAGAGACTAAGGAGTATAACAACTATCTTCAATTTGTAGTCTGTGGTAGAATTTTAATTTTTATGCTCCTTTCCAATTTCCCGAAGTCCTTCAATGTACTATAATTCCAACCTGTTCCAAAAATAAGAAAAGGAGATGGTGTCAAAATCGATGGAAATTGAGGGTGTTCGTTATCCGATTAGGTCATACTTTATTCAAGAGAGGTAATATTTTCTAGAAATTCCCGAAAGTATATACTTTTACGTTCTTATGAATATTATCCATTAGTCTCGTTTTCTACGAATTATGATACTGAACCTGGTGACAATGAGTTCCTTTATTTAAAGCGAACGCATTCTTCAATCTTCAACCGGGTTTATTTTTGGACAGCAATGATAGTTTAACAATTTTTGTTTTTGTAAATTGTCAACAGTTCTAAAATTTCTGCTAAGAAACTCCAAAATATAATAAATCTATTTCTTATAGTATCAAAAAACAATGGTAACCAACCCCAGTAAACAGAGGGGGGGGGGATCCAATCATGAAAAGTACTCGACCCAACTGTGGAAAGGTCTGCTGGATCGAATATAGGGACAAAGACAGGTTACCTATCTCTGGGGCGGCAGCAGAACGCCCAAGCAGCTCAAGTGCGGTGGCGCCCGAGCCCTAGTTAATTGAGCTACTGCCATCTCTGCACAAGTTGCAGCAAGACCCAATCGTCCTGACTCTGTCTTGCCATTGAACACGTCTAGCTGACGACGTAGAGTCCGGCACAGTCTGCGCAATGGAGCCGTGGTGATGAACGCGCTGATGTTCTATCATACCATAATCACAAAGAGCCTAAAGATCGCTGTAAAACACTCCGGAGGTAAAATAGCCCCCGATCGGATCTCCAGGTGAGGACTGCATCGATTTTCAGGCGCTGCAGAAAATGTTGCGAAGGGGGACTTAGGGGCCCTCTTCTTGATCAGGAAAAATTCGAAAGGCTAGAAAGAACAGCAATTGTCAGGATGGACGTCGCTGCTCTGTCTGAAACACGCTTCCATGGAACAGGCCACCTGCGTGAGAAGAGCTACACCTTCTTCTAGTCAGGAGAGGTGGAAAGGTAACCTAGACGAAATGGAGTAGCCATAGCGATACAGAATGAGTCAGTAGCAGAATTGAAGAACTTCCCTGTATAAATATCAGACAGAATAATGGAACTGCGCATTCTACGAAGCACGAGCCAAGGCATTACTGTGTTCAGCATATACGCCCCCACTTTGAAGGCTGGAGAAGCTGAATAAGAATCCTTTTCTGCAGACCTGAGCATTGAACTTGATAAAATACCAACAAAGATCGCATACTTCTACTGGGCGATTTCAAAGCAAGTCAGGGGCAGCATCGAGGGAACACGGGGTGTGCTGGAGAAGCTCAACGGAAACGGGCTGCTACTTTTGTAACTGCGCACCCCACATAAATCCTCCATCACCAACACTTTCTTCAAATGTCAGGACATCCACAAGGACACCTGGATCCACCCAAGTTCAAAGCACGGCCATCAAATCGACTACTCAATAGGTAGGCGTGAGCATCTCCACGAGGTCCTCAGTACCACTACCTGTTCCTCAGCCGACTGTCAATACGTCCGCACAAACCCAAGCGGTCCCAGCCAAAATACTCAAATGCGAAATTCAACACTGCAACGGTCAAGGACAAAAGAACCGCCGCAAACTGCCAAACGTCGCCCAGCAACCAACTCCGCAGTAAACAACCAAACAACGAAGGCAGTGCGACCGAGCTCTGGGGGCTGCTAAAGAATAGCCTAACTGCAGCGGAAAAAGAAACCATGGGATCAACGAAACGATGGAACCTAGACTGATTCCTGGAGAATGAATTACTAATCACGCCCCTACTGCTTGCTGGGAACGAACTACGCGTAAAGGTACTTGCTGATCCCAAAGACCACCGCGCTAGGAAGACGCTATCAAGAGCTACAGGCAAACTTCAGTGAGAGACAAGACGCTAAAAAAAAACCACTGGCTCCGCAGCGAAGCAATGGAAATACAAAAACACGCGGATGAGCATGACGTAAAACGAAGCCAATAGAGATGTATATGGATCGGCAAAACATTCAGTGTCCTGTTCGAAACAGAGATGGTGGCCTGCTAGGAAGTAAACAGGAAACTGATGAGCGCGGGAAGGAACACTTCACCAAGCTGCTTAACCAAGAAAATTTAGTTTCTCCAACTGCACTAGAAAGTATACCGCAGTAACCTACCGCTGTCGGCTTAGACCACTCACCCACAGCAGACGAACTAAGCAAAGCGTTAGCTGCCAAACATTGATGGTATTCCAGTAGAGATGCTGAAACATGGCGGAAGGCAACTGGAAAGAGAACTCCTGAAACTTATGGGGCTTATTTGAGAAAGTGAGATGGTTCCAGAGGACTTCAGGGCTGCAAGCTAGTAAAAGTGATAAAAGCTGCTGCGACAATTACCAGAGAATCTCACTGTCTGTCACCGCTGGTAAACTTCTCGCCAAGATACTGAACAGCCGCCTCGTGCAGATCATAGACCCCGCCATTTCAGGCAGGATTCAGGAAAATAGAGGTACAGCCGGCATGATATCCAACCTGCGTCAACTGGTGGAAAAATCACGCGAACAAGACACCAACTTACACGTAGCGTTTATCGACCTCGAAAAAGCGTTTGACACAGTCAACAGGAACACGTTATGGAAGGTGCTTCAAAAATTCGGCTATCCAGTCAAGGTACAACAAGTTATAAAAAATCTACATTTCAACAACATCGTCGATGTAATGTTCGAAAATAGAAGTAGCACCCCCTTTAGTGTTGAATGCGGAGTGCGTCAGAGCTGTATCTTAGCTCCCACTTTCTTCATCGCTTACGCAGACGCAGACGCAGTTCTCCACATAGTCGAATCAAAGCTGACCTCAAGAAGCGTGTGTATCAGTCACAGGACTGATGGCGGCCTCTTCAATCTTGACCGGCTGAGGGCTTCTACAAAGTGCCACAGAACTTTTCTAGTGGAGCTGCAGTACGCAGATGATTGCGCTTTGACTGCACATACGCCAAACGAGCTGCAGAAAACTATCAACGCGTTCAAGGAGGCATACGCCCTTCTTCATTTCAAGATGAATGCAAGAAAAACGAAGGTACTTGCCACGACATCGAGCAACACACAGCACAAATTTGTGGTGTGAGGAGAAGAAAGAGAAAACGTCGACCAATAGTGTTACCACGGCATCCTTGTCAACTCAAAACTCGACATGGACGTAGAAATCCAGAGAAGAATAACCGCAGCCGCAAGGACGATGAACAGACTGAACTTGCGAGTCTTCCAAAACAGGGACATACACACGTCCACAAAAATAATGGTGTATAAAGGCGCAGTACTACCAACCCTCTTATACGGCAGCGAAACATGAATCCTGTATCGCAGACAGATGAAACAACTTGAGAAGTTCTAGCAGAAGCAGATCCGCAGAATGCTCCGAATCCGTTGGGATGATTTCGTGTCAAACGCCGAGGTACTGGAGAAAACTGGACTGCTGGTCCCCAGCGAGATCCTCATCGAAAAGAGCCAACTGCGATGGCTAGGACACATCCGCAGAGTGGATGAAAGAGAACTCCCAAAAATCACCGAGTACGGGGAACTAGCAAGAGGAAACCACAGCACCGGCGGACAGAAAAAGCGATACAAGACTGTATCCGCGCCCTACTCAGGAACTGGGAACACCTGGCTGAAGATAGAGAGACCAACGGAGGGAGAAAGTGACCGCCCACAGATGGGTCGCTCCAACTGCCAAAAGTGCCAGCAATGCAGAACAACAGCAACTCCACTCACATACAACGGAATCATCGCCTCAAAAATAGGAATGCTCTCTCACGTGAAGACACACATGAAGAAGTGAAGCTGTGGATCAGCAATAGTCGAGAGCGATTTGCTAATATTATCATCATTATGATTGGAAATATGCCACGCCATCCCTCTGTCTATTCTTTGACATTCTCCCAAGTTTTGTTGAACTTACTTTATATTACAGAGTATGTTTACGCGCGTTTTCAAAAGCGCCGCATGATCCGCGAATTATTGACTGCTTCGAATTCCCTCAACCCAACAACGCTGTACCTAATTTATTTCTCCTTCTCCAGTACGAGCTGTCGGCTGTCGGGTCGACGCAACCACGCTCGTCAAGCGACAACAACCGACGAGAGAAGGAAAAAAACGCAATTTAAACTCGTCGCCGGAGTAGCAGCAGCCGAGCGCCGGAGCGTCGTGCACTTGCCTCGGATATCGCGGGAATTCGAAATGAGGAAAAAAATTTTAATTGAAAAACTTTCGCAGTAAGCCAATTAAAGTTTAATTAACAGCGATCCCAAAAAATGCATCGCATCGCATCAGTTCTCAGTGTCGCTGTGAAGTCGCTCTGTGTACCTTCCTGCTCTGCCATGGACCCCTCGTCGCTGTTGTTGCTCTTGCTGTGTTTCAAACATCTTTGCCACACCGATGATAACGCTCTGCTTATCACAACCGTTCACTCGCCCGAAACTTTTTGCTCGGGCGTCGCGTGTCGCCTTCCTTCGTCCTATATACGCTTCCAATCACGAGTCAACTTCTCAGCTTTTTCTCTCTCCTTTTCCCTCTGTCGATGTGTCTGAACGTTTATGCCACGTCTCTGTCACTCTCGCCGTGCTTTTCTTTTTCGCGAGATTGGCGTCGAAGATTGGACGGAAAAATTTAATTACCCAAGACCGGGACTGAAGCTGAACGAGCTCTCGGCGGCGTATCGCTTATATCGATCCGCCGCGCGGATTTGCCGCGCCGCCTTTACAGTATACGAGTATATTTTAAACGCGGCCGTGGAAATTGACGGTGATGGACGTGAGATCACCCCGCCCCCGCGCACTTTGTACACGAAAAACGAACGGAACGTCAGTCGAACCAACTGATACCTACTTCGCGAGCACAGCTTAAAATAGGATTAATTAGTTTCGCAGTCGTGGCGGCGGCGATGAAGATCGAAATTAAAACGACGTAACTTCGTTCGTTCTTAATGGAAAGTCTTACGGTATTCTTTCGTCGTTCACCGCGCGCCGCACTCGCGCTGCCAAATCCGAAAATCTCGCCCGGTTCGTCATAAACGCGCAATGAAGAAGTCGACCGGATTTGACGTCGAGAATCTCGGTAATACACATACAGCGAGAGTGAACGCAGTGCCGCTTTATGAACGGGATTAGTTAGGTGCACAATATTTACAAGGTATTGGAAATACGCGGTACAAGTGAAGGATAAAAGTACTATTGAAAAGTGGGAGGAAGTTATGATCAAGTCGAAGGTATTTGAAACGAGTAGCTATACCCATCGTCCCTCTGTGAATAAGTGGCATGATGCCCATCTGGCATCCTAACAACGCACGTTTGATTCCCAGCGCCGGAAAGCTAGTGAACAGGTTTCATCTCTCTCCTCGCTCCGTGGATAAATGGCATTATCATGCCCATCTCGCATTCTAACAACGCACGTTCGATTCCCAGCGCCGAAAAGCCAGTCAACAGGTTTCATCTCTCTCCTCGCTTAATGGATATGTGGCATTATCATGCCCATCTCGCATTCTAACAAGGCAGGTTTGATTCCCAGTGCCGGAAAGCTAGTGAACAGGTTTAATCTCTCTCCTTGCTCTGTGGATAAATGGCATTATCCTGCTCATCTTGTATTCTAACAATGCACGTTCAATTCCCAGCGCCGGGAAGCCAGTGAACAGGTTTTCTCTCTCTCTCGCTTTATGAATAAGTGGCATTATCTCCTGCTCATCTCGTATCCGAACAACGCACGTTTAATTCCCAGCGCCGGAAGGTCAGCAAACAGGTTTCATCCGTCTCCCCATAGCAAACATCCTATCGACTCAAAGTAATCTTAGTACCAATCACAGTGGATAGATAGCGAGCTCTTCAGTCCCTAAGCAGTTAGCAAGCACTAGGCATTATACTCGCAGAACACTTTACCATCACTAAATGAAAGATTGACAATGACTAATGTGTTGCGCGTACCTTCTAGTCTCTTGCTCAACATTATGGAACAACTGTGTAGTAACGAATCACGTACACACATGCCTAATAAGACGCGTATTGGCGATTTATTGACTACAGGACATCTAGACAGATACATACATGGTGTTAGAAGAAGAACTACACATATGTACATAAGTTATACTATAGAATGGTTGTGTGATGTGAACATTGCCGGCCGAAGCAGAAATCTCGCTGTAAGAATTTTTGTCTCCACTTTCCACTATGGGAATTTTTCCATATTGTGTTTTTCTTTCAGTGTCTATGGATCCAACAAAAAACTAGAGCACTTGCTACTGGATGACAAGAGTGGCCACTGAGGTGTCTGATCAAGGCAGTGTGGCCTTGGCGGAATCTCACTTGCATCACCAGACGATAGAAAATGTGCATCCTACATGACGGCACCAGTAAGCCAGCCAGCCAGAGATGCTGAAGATAGGAACAAGATCTGTCTCGTATCCCGCTCGCTACAACCGAATCCTTCCGATGACCCATCAAGGTGTCTACAAGAATGGAAAAATATAAATTCCTGACTTTTTCCAAACTTTTTTTTTCTCTTCTTTAAACCTTTACAGTATAGACAGTGTATATTTATACTACTAGACGCTATGGTTCAAATGAACTGAAATTTGGAGTTGATACATATTATTCAATGCACAGTTTGTATTTGTAGAATACGACTCTAGAGAGTGCTGAAGTAAAATTAAACTACAAAAAAATATTTCCGTGCGTTCATTCTTTGTTTTTTTCCAAACTTCTTAAAAATATTGTTGAATTTCCTGACTATTTACAAACTTCCTGACCTACTTTTCAAATTCCTGACTTTTTTCAAATTTTCCAAACTTGTAAACACCTTGCCCATGAATGAGTAGGAGCTGACCCTCCACGGAAAGTTGCTTTTAACCTTTGCCAATACGCCGTATTTGTGTTTCAGTTGTTTTTATCCTTTATTAAATCTGTTTCAAGTACTAGTCATGAGTGTTTTTGAATGATTAATGTAAGGGGGGGGAGAGAGCAGAAGGAAGTTTTTATACATTTTTATTTGTTCGTTGCAGCCAAATACTCGAAGTGGAGACCTGGAGACCTCTACTTCGGAGCTATTGGTCCTCGCAAAACATGGACCTATACATTTTATGTATAAGGTTTTATTAATTTATAGTTGTTTTTTATGGTAGTCCTTTACAGTTTTAGCTTTGGGGGTGCTAGTCACGTATCCTGGGGGGGGGGGTAATTTACTTTTTATACTACTTGATCAGAAAGGCAATGTTTACATTGGTGTTTTACAGACGACAAGAAGCGCCTATCATTCATGCATCGAGTGCTAACAAAACCTGCATGTAGAGTAAACGTCCTTCAATGTAAAGCGTTTTAGTGTCTTAACATGAAAAAATTGCTGGCCAATCATTTCGTATCGGGGAATCGAACCCGCGTCCATTGAAACATTTGACTGAAATGCAGCAATCATCTCTAACCACTCGGCCATGGAACGGACTACAAAATAGCGACTTAAGAACGCATTTAAATATTCACAATGTAGTACAGCTGTTACCGTTCGTGCTGGCCACTAACTGTGCATGCTGTTTGTGCACGTAAACAAACGGAAGACAAGACTGTGATATTGTACTCTGTAGTAGTTAACTGAGCAAATTAATTTTTGATTTAATTACGCACACAAAAATCACCTGTCTGTAATTTAAATAAATAAAAAGATTTAAAAAAAAAAATACAGACCATGTCAGCGAAAAACATTGCCGCTTCTGATCAAGTAGTATAAAAAATATTTTCCACAACAAGAGCCAAAAGTACACATCTACGCTCGTTCGCAAACTTTCCCTCGCCATGTAAACACTCACTTTTGACTCTTGGTGTGTAATATACTATTGTATTTAGACGAGGAGAGGTTTTGCCAAGAGTTACCAGTCTTTTTTCTTACATTTGTCTATTTATCAACTGAAGCGTGCGACCGAACAACGAGACAAGCGTCATTTACCAAATTGTGTAGGAGAGTAGGAGAGGCATTATTTAAAAAATCAGCCCATGCGCTTCTACCTACAATTGTTTACCTAAGTTAGCCTTGGACGCTATCTAGCGGCATTCACTTATAACAGACTTTCAGAGGTGATAGAAGAGACTCAAATCTTGATGTTCCACTGAAAATCTCAATTTTGTCCAGGATGGTGCTTGTCTCGTTGTTCGGCCACACGCTTCAACTGTTATATTTACTTTCACCTTTTACTACGTTGTTTTGGCTTGTGCTTTCTTTTCCCTGTTTTTATTTCTATTTGTCGTCATCTTGTTTCAGTGTGAGTCTGTTTTTCATTTTCTGTCGCTTTAGTGTTGTTTCAAGTTACGAGAAGTAAACTATCAGCGGACTTTAAAGTAACTAAAGGACTGAGACAGGGTTGCTGTATATCACCAACTTTATTCACGATGTAGAACAAGCACTAAAGGTGTATGAAAATAAATGTAAATGTATGAGAGAACACTCTGAACGAGTGGAAGCAATACATACACGCTGTGTTTCGCGGATGATCAGGTGGTGATAGCACAGGACCATGCCGACCTATATGGCACGGAAACTGACAGAGGAATACCTAAGTTGGGCCTGGTACTGAATATAAAGAAGACCGAAAATCTGTGTATTGAAGGTGACCAGAATGATACTGAATTGGAGAACGGAAATGTCATCAAGAGTTGTCGTGAGCATAGATATCTGAAAGTCAGAATACTACAGGATGGATCTATGGAACAGAATATAAGAGATCGGAATATCCAGGGTGGGAAGGCAACAGCAATGTTGAATTTATTTCTATGGGATCGACAGATCAGCAACGAAAACAAAAAATCGGATGTATAATACAGTCGTGAGGAGTATTGTGACATATAGCCATGAGATCTGACCGTTAAAGCAAAGGACACAGAATCTTCTAGCGACAGAAATGTATTTCTGGGAAAGAGCAGCCAGGTGGTCAAAGCTAAAAAGAATCCGAAATAATAAAGGAGGTACAGAATACACTGGTGGACGACATAAAAACGAGACAGGTAATATGGTATGGGCATGTCCGAAGAATGCAGGAAGAACGACTGCTAAGAACGATGACTAACAAACATAAAACTACCTACGTCCTTCATCAATCCTTCAGGCTAATTATACTGTGTGCTGCGTTATCAATATTATAAAATTCAAAATTAGTACATCATGTTGGTATTTCGTTCAACTCAAAAAAGATTGATCAAGTCTCGATAATTTGATTAAAAAGCATGAACGTTTGAAATCGGTTAGTACATACCTTTGTGGTTGAGAAATTAATAACATAACGTGCGTCATGACATCGGCAGCAAATTAAAACGTGATGAACTCGGTGTCTTGATGCACGGTATGTTATTAATTTCACAACCACGAAGATACTAACCGATTTTACACCATTCATGTTTTTTCTAATCCAAATATCGAGACTTGACCAATCTTTTCCAGGTTGAATGAAATACCAACATGATATACCAATTGTGGATGTTACAGATATACTCGCTCCAAAATCAATATTCGGCCAACCTGGCCTTCAATTCTTTTGCTGGAGGGATAGAGGGAGGGAAGAGAAAGAGGGGAGAGAGAGGGGGAGAGAGAGGGAGAGAGAGAGAGATCATACTGACTCGAATGTCTTCCATTGATCTATCTGCTGACCACGGTGAGCGTTACGCTTTATCAGTACATCCAGAAGCTCCCTCTAGCTGATAAAAAAGAAAAGAGCAAAGGAGAAGATCAAGAAGGAAGTTCGGCGGCAAACACTTCAAGAGTGGGTGGCTCACCTCCAAGAGCCCACCCATGGTCGCTGGACCTTGAGGCTAGTACACGACCTCTGCGCATAGCTTTCGTGATGGAACGGTCACTGACTTACAATATTACGCAAATGCTCAGCGGGCATGGGTGCTTCAACGGTTATCTTCACCATTGGGACAAGGTATACCCAAACCAGTGCTCGCATTGTTCAGCAGAGGTTGATGACGCGCAGCACACCATCTATTGCTGCACTACATGGAATAAAGCACGAGTAGGGCAGCCGTATCACCCCCTGAGACAATGGTTACAGTGATGTTGGCTAGTCCGCAGAACCGGTCAGCAATGACTGAATCCGCCAGCACAGCAATTCGGGCCAAGGAGGACGCCGAGTGCGTGAGACAGCGAACAACATCCGCATAGCTCACGCAATCCACATACAAGGTCGTGAGTGGCGAATCCCACCGGATGATATAGGCTCTGCAGCTGAAGTCCATCACCGTTCCCGAGAAGAATACCGAAAAGTGATATTCGGGTGTGGTGAACACGATGACGAGGCAAAGGACGACAATGCGCATACACTGGCTGTTGTTTCGCAAAAAAAAAAATACAGTGAAGGGGACTATTGCCCAGAAGAAGTGGTGGTTGGAGCGCAGTGCAAGGAGAACAACGACCTACTCCTTGCAAGAGTGCAGTGCCCAATTGCGGTTAGCTTCCAACTCGCTAAAAACAGGAGGGTGTGAGTTAGATGAACCATGTGTAGCTTGAGGTGGCTCAAAGGAAGGTCCCTTCAGTGCTTCAAGTGCCTCGAATACGGGCCTACACAGTTCACCTGTACCAGTACCGTCTCCCGAAAGGATGCCTGCTACTGATGCGGAGAGACCTAACATCGAGTAATAGTGTCATGAATTCACGCATAGGAACCAATGCAGATCACAGATTGGGCAGGCCAAAGTGTCAGATGGTTAAAAAGAAACCGTAAAAGAGGTCATAAGGCACCTTCAGGTCGACCTCAAAGGATGCCGCGTAGCCCAGGACATGCTCGCGCAGGACGGAGACAGGTGAACATGACTCCAGTGTCCGAGCCCTATGGAATGCCAATCGTGTCGACCTGGATATTGGATTATCCCGGAAAGGCTATGCCAGGAACGTTTCTTCGTTCCAGGGTTCCGGGAGTGGTGGACCAGGTCAAGGTGGCGGATAGGTGGTAACAGCGAGCATCAATGGTGCCAACTTAAACAAACTTGACCAGAGTATCAGAAGACGACATGGTATCATCTTTATAGCTAGGAAATTCAATGCCAAGGTCCAGCAGAGGGGCTCCAGAGCCACAGACCACCGAGGAGAGGTTTCGAAGGGGCTAATACGCCTGGATCTACTCGCCGCCAACCGGGGGATGACCCAAATCTGCATTCGTAACAATGTTGGGTCGGTCATAGATGTCACCCTGGGTACACGAGTGGTCGTGGGGCGCCTCTGTACATAACTATCGTCTCTGACCAATTGTAAAAGATATACAGTGGGAGAAATTCCCTGTGAAACGCTCCAAATTCATTAGCTGTAACTTTCCTCACGATTCAAAAGACAACGATAAGATGGAACTCGTAAAATAAGACTCAGACTTGGTGTAAAGAAGGCTTCCAGATACGCCAAGTCTTATGTTTCAATATTGCGGACCCTTTACTCCTGGTACAGTGAGAATTCTAGGTACTCAATTCGCTGTCTAAATGAAATTCCGAGTTTCAGAGCATTTGATTCGAACGCTTCAATAAATACCGTGACAGCCGACAGGATGCAGACTAAAAACGTACAACAAGAAAAATACAATAATAAAATTAAATTACAAAACAAGCAGCCGGAATATCTGAATAAATTTTTCTTTTGTGGGTTACACCGAAGAAGTCATCGTAAAACAACCGCACCAAAAAGTCTACACCAAACATACCGAAAAAAAAAGAAGAGGAAAACGAAGAGCAAATAATAAAAAATGTACATATGAAAGCAGAATTCTATACATCAGCCTTTCTCTTTGTAAAATGGTCGCGTATTCTCGTATGTATGAAATAAGAACTATCAATATTTTACCCTCTGCTCTGTCTCCTTCTCTTTCCTATGTTTTATTTCGTCTGCATTATACCTACATGCGCCTAAAAGGAACGTATTTACCTCTCCGTTTGCTGGTAATTTCGAATTTTGAATTTCGTTTACAGTTCGCCGTTCGTGTTCCACACTTTTACGCGTTCTTCTCGCATCTCGAAAATTGGTCGCGATGTGCCATGGCATACTCAATTTGAACGTTTGAGGATGCCCCGAAAAACCGGAGACAGAGACTTTATATCAACGTATTTTGCTGACGAGCGAGGCAGAAATAATGTCTCGTTTTGAGATCCACAATTTAAACGAAGCTAACACGATGTTAACTCGAGCCTGACGAATGACGTTCCAAATTAATTGGCCAGATTATCGAGCTCGACGAAGTGATAATATTCGAGTTGGTAAGGCGCTGTAACTATACGTGATCTTCGCAGATTACTCGGCTGTACTAGTTTGTCGACAGAGGAAAACACTGCACTCTGCCCTCGTACTACAGTAGGTTACATTTTGATAGAAACGTCCACACAGCCGGGGTCGTAGACGACGTTTTTGAGCTCGCACCGCAGCGCAGTGAAGATGAAAATTCGTGAAAAACAGCTCTGAGAAACTGAGCAACCCCTTGTATAGGCAACCAAGCAAATCCGAAGGAACACTAGTACATGAAGGAATGAACAAAAGTAGACAAAAATCACTATAAAGCGCTTTCTGGATTAAGCACATACCTGCCTGGACTATGGCACAGAAAGGTGACTACTGAAAGACAAATCAAGATCATGTGACAAATCACTGTTTTGAAACATTCAAATGATCATATATACGTGATAAAAAGAACTTAACTCACTAATTCAAAATACTAACGCTACAAAAAAAACAAGCAAAAAGAAAATACAAGAATAAATAAAATATCACAAAGATGAAAGCAAGACAAAACAATAACTTAATGAATGCAACAACTAATAACAACCTAAAGGACACATAACAGGACTTGGTCAATATACCTCGACCCAAGACCAATCAGAACACAAAAACTAATAACTGGCCAATTTACTGCAGGTACCATACTACCAGAACTACATATATATCAAAACACAAGAACTAACGACTGGGCAATTTAAAGGTACCCTAAGATCCGACCCATTATAGTGTTCAATGGTCAGCCTTCAACATAGTCCAGTTATTCATGACTGGATAACACTCAAAAACATTTTTACATAAATACGTTACTTATCAAGCAAAACTGAAACATTTTGACAATTTGTACCAAGTTTTTCACTCATATCTACACCACGAGAAAAACGTATATTCCTCTCAATATGTATAGGTATACGACCCCTCAACAGTTTATCAAACGCGTTCAACATTTCCTAACAATGTTCTGGTGTCAATCAAGACTTTTCCAGGCTTAGATGAAAATACAAAGGACTCTTCCAGTTGTCCGAGACACTTCAGGTCTTCTTTAGAGCTCCTCAACTCACTTCCAGAACTGATTAAAGCATTCTACTGGTTTTCAAGTCGCTCTGTAAGTGGTTAACGTGCCCGCTTCGCAACCCTTGCATCTCGGGTTCGAGTCCAACTAGCGCCGGAAAGCTAGTGACATTCGACTGCGCCCTCTAACATCTTAGCGAACTGAGCGATTTCAGTATCAAATGAGGTGGAAAGATAAGGCGCCCTGCAACTCGGCCAGTTCGATTGAACAAGGAATTACACAAGCAGGGCATGTTACCACCAGATCAGGAAGATTCAGCACTGCGTGTGAGCACGTTCGGAGATAGCTTACTCAACGTTGTGAAAACACAGGGCTAGTAAGCGAACAGCAGCTGCACACTCCTCAGCACACATCAGGAAAACTCTAACGCAGCAAATCGTGGGGAAAGCAGGCGCGGATCCACGGGGGAGGGGACGGGGGTTCTGAGGGAAATCCCCCTAAAACCAAAAAAGGGAGAAATCTGCGGGGACGAGGGGAAATTTGTGGGGAGAGGGAAAATATGTGGGGGAGAGGGGGAAGCAATAAATTTTTTTCGTGCTACGCGCGCTTTCCCTTCTGCCATTTCGCTCCCCAAAATGATCGTCTGGATCCGCGCCTGGAAAGCAATGGCGAACTACCCCAATTAACCCTACGAGGAAGAACGAGCTAATTCGAACGATGAGTTAAAATTTTCCAACAGCTTTTTCTGGCATTTTCCAGACACTTTAAAAATCTTAACAACCTAAAAAAGTTTCCTTCAAGCCACAAATAATAGTCTTAAGCAAGTGCGGAAGTGCCTTATGATAGATTGATGTAAATCTGGAAAGATCTGGAAGTGTTTAAAATATGTCTGAAAGAGTCTGCAACACGTTTGAATGGGTTTTGAAGAATCCTAAATAAGTCCAAAGAAATCTTCAACAAGTCTGAAATAGTCTCGGAAAAGTCTTAGTGAGTCTGAATGAAATCTTGAAGAGTCTCAACAAGTGTTCAATTAATGTAGAAATGAAGTATAAAAAGTCTCAAAGGTCTGAAATAAAATATTTCAGTGTGCTAAAAACATTTTCAGGTTCTTAAAAAGTTCGAATAATCTTCAAGATTTTCAACTAAGCGTAAGAAGGTCTTCAAAAGTAGGTGTTTAAATCTTTCCAAACTTTGAGCTCTTTAGGTAAAATCTTTAAATATTAATACTTTTAAAACAAATTTTGAACGTTATTCTAACATTGAACACAACTATCCAGTTATAAGTTCACATATTTCTCCTATTGATTCATATAGGGAATATCCATCATATCTTTTTGATTCATGTAATATGCAGTCAATGAGGCCCAACTTGATCGGATATATATTGACATGTTTTGCTATTAAAAGCATATATAAATGCATATTTGTATTATTTTCCTCGGTTTTTAGGCATATCTTGGGAATATTTGGCCATTTTGGAGAACTTTTCGGAAATATTTATACTTTTCTGCTGGAAAACAATTGAAACATCTGAAAATTTGATAGGAAATGAAATGACAGAAACTGGTTGGTTGTGCATTAGCGCTCCTACATTTTTTCATGGTGCAAATCCGAATGCGGAAGTGAAGTTGTACTTCTGAATTATATTATCCGTGCCATATGTTGATTTATTTATCTGTGATAGACTAGAAGTTTTTGTGTTTGTAATTTTTGACCATAGACGGTGTCACAATTATTCGGCTTGAAAAGTCCTGCATTTTGAAAATACCCATATTGTGTTACTGAAAATTTTGAGCACATTTTATACGCGAGGGAATATTTTGACATATTTTGGCCTTTTTGGGGGAATATTATATGTGCATACTTCACTGTTTTTAGGACATAAAATAATTTTCCCTGTTCATCAACAAAACCCAAAATAATTTCCGTTGTATTCCGCTTCAGTATTTGTCATATTCCACACATGAATGGTAAAACTATATGTCGTGAGGTCGAAGAGCCTCTCGGGCTTCTGCTGGTTGGTGAAGTAGATTGACGTTGACCAGAAGAGTCCACAGCGTGGGCTCAAGGGGCTGATTGGTAACCAGCCCCTAATTAGAGATTCTTGGCTTGATAAATGATTTGGCCGACTCAGATTAATTTGAATAGATTTATTAACACTCTCGACAATACTTTGACTTCACGTTATTGAACGGTAACAGCGGTCAGCCATTACGCTTTTGAAACCATACGATATGACACAAGATCAGTTATACGTTAATTTTTTAAGTCCCAGATCTGGATGCGAGAGACGTGAACTAAGTGTCCACTCAACTTTTTGGGGAGAGCAAGACTAAAGCAAGACCAAGATTTAGGCCTAGGTAGTGAGTTTATAAAGCCTGAGTTCCATTTCGGACTCGGCGCCCTCATGAATGGGGGTTCCCCCAGGTGAGATGAATTTTGATATGGCGGGATCGAATACGATGATCTGGGGATCATGATGACAGGTCGGAGGAGGAACAGAGGAGACAGGTGTGTCCCGTATCGAGTTTGGCAATCGGTTGTGTACATTTCCGCAATGTAGGGATGACCAATAGTAATAGTAGGTATGGAGTATGGAAGTGGTATGGTGTTGGTGGGAGTTGATGACGGTATATGTGCGTCGTCTGGCCGCAAGTGGATTCTGAGAATTTGGAAGGATGTGGAGCGTGTGGATGAGTCATCGGTGCCAAAATATGATCGACCGAATATTTTAGGCGACTTATCTGGTGCCAGTCGGGAATGTTTGAAGGTGAATTTCACTTCACGACAGTATGTATACTTATACACGTTTTAGTTCATATAAGTACAGTAGCATAGCCAGCCATGTGCGTGGAGGGG
The DNA here is from genome assembly GCA_031841125.1 of Acanthococcus lagerstroemiae. Classification (NCBI taxonomy): domain Eukaryota; kingdom Metazoa; phylum Arthropoda; class Insecta; order Hemiptera; family Eriococcidae; genus Acanthococcus; species Acanthococcus lagerstroemiae. The sequence goes on along the minus strand of CM063113.1, from coordinate 16,301,564 downwards.
GGGTGGCAGGAGGGGATTAGGAGCTACAATTAGAAAAAGTACTATTTGACGAAATCGCAAAAGGGGGCGGACACCGCCCGGATACGCCATCGCTATCGTACATATTATATGTTAATAGATTTCCCCCTCCACCTCTAGGATTGTTAAAATACTTCCAGTCCCCTTCCATAGCAGTATATATCATCAGCAAAGTAATCCGCCTTAATACACATGATTAGTCTACTAAGAGCAGTAATGAGAAAGGCTTAGAATAACAATTGCAATAAAACAAACAGGTGGATGGGAGATCGACAGGCTGAAAGACAAACTGGCTGGCTGATGAGGCACCAAGCACAGTGCTAGGTATTTGAGGGTACAATGGAAACGTCTTGGGTTTCAAGTCTACGAGAAAACTATTGGCTAATAAGGCCTCAAATGCAGGGCGAGTATTTGACAATACAAGAGAAACGTTTTGGGTTTCAAGTTCACGAGAAAACAAGAACAAAACTCCTAGAAATAACGAAATCCTCGCAAGACGACACTGGAAAAAGTGGTACAATATCTGATACAATCAGTACAGTGGCTGGAAGTGACCTCACCGAGCTTGAGACAAGCGCCAGTTCTGACAACATGTACGAAAGAGAAGGACACGTCCCAAACCCAACAGCCACTGTCACAGTACATCTTTACTTTCTATAACTGGGGCAAACCTTATCTCCCAAATAACTCGAGTTTGTCCAACCACCCTCAAATCTCGAGAAAGTTCCCGACTGAACCGCGGAACTGATATGATTTTCACTTAGACAAAATGCTTCCGGTTGATTGCTCTGTAGAAAAAAGTTTTCCTTATGTAAATAATATGAAGGTAAATAGAGACTTTTCCATTCACGATTACGCGATATTAAGATAAACAGAACACAAAGTTACCGGTCGCGGAACATATTTAATTAATGCTGCGGTGGTTTTTAACTTCAACAAAGACGTTTTAGGTACAACGATTCGGCAAACTCGGTTGAAAGTTTCCGAAAATTTTCCGCCAGTCAAGCTTCGTGTTACTCTCATGACTTGTGTACATGGAGAACTTTTGAAGATGCGCCCACATATTTACGAATATGGTTTTGCGTTTAGCACATACATACATATGTATAACTCGTGTGTAATATGCATTTGCAGGCATGTGAAAATGCGAATCGAGTCTGTCTACGTCTAAGCGTATGTATTATTTACAGACCTAGTTGGGAGGCGCGCAAGTTAAAGGTTGTTAGAGATGGGTTAAGATAGTCGAAACAAGCTCGGTCGTGTCCTGATTCAATTTTCATGTCTGACTTATTCGCTACACCAAAGGTTTTCCAAAAGTTGGTAAACCTCAGTGAAACGCTCCAAGCCTGCCCTCCATCCCAAGCGCATTGTTGTAGGTAGTTTCGATAATAACGTCTACAGCATTTTAGTGTCTTCATTCGGTGTTCGAACATGGGAAATGATATGGATGAACTTTCCTATTACTGTCTTTAACGATATGTGACCTCTACTAGAAGTACGCTTAACTTTCCCTCCTTGCTGCAAGACCGTGACGAGTTAACTTCACCAGAAACCTAGAAACTTGCTGGGGCAGATTTGTCACCTCGCGACTCAGCTACAAAGAGATACAGACAATTATCCAGGCGATCTACTAGACAGACAGGCCTCTTACCAGGTGGAAATAAAATCGAGAACCTAGGTGTTCATGCAAAATAAATCTCGTCAAATATGCAGAGGATAACTTTTATTCTTACAAACTGTATAGGGAGACCGAACGTTTCCGTCAACGGTAAACTCAGCAAAAGCCACAAGGCAACTCATATCTCATCTACTTGATCCGCGACGAGCTCTAACCGGTGGCAGTGTTGCCATTCTAACACTAGGTCCAAAATTCTGAAGAGAAGATTCTTCCAGTGCTTTGTATCACATAGATAGAGGGAATATATAGTGATATATCCCTCCTCCAGAGCTAAGAAACTTGGAATGTAACTGATTAATAGCTCGCAATCGAAAAAACAATTCTAATTTGTTTCAGAAGAACTCCTTATTTATGCAACTATTAATCTCTGCGACTTCACAAACTGGATTGACAAAAGTCCTCTTACCTTCTACAGATCAAATTCTACCAGCACCTCATCGAGCTGAAACCATGTAAGGCGACTGACATCAAGGCGAACTGAGGGCTTTCTACTTGGGGATCCCCAAGGGCTTTGAGTGGGTTTAGGGGCCTCGAAAATTACGAACGGGCTGCTGCATTTCGGAGAGCCTCTAGAAAATCTCTTGATGACTTGATTAATAGAGATCTACGAAAGCAGTTAAAAACTAAGTGGAGAAAAAGCAGCCGATGGAAGTAGAAACGTGAATGTGCTGTTGATAAATTCAAAAGTGAAGTTTTCAATTAAATTTTTGATACTACCTCAATGAGCATTCAAGAGAGATTTGTCCCAATAAAGATCTCATTATAGACTGCTCTTGGTTTGACGTTAAAACGTTCAAAGATATTTGTAATTTTACTTCAAATGACGATTTTCCCACCACCACTTTGCAAAACTTGAGTAAATTAACTGGCATAAATTTACTGGGGGAGTTGAAACAGTTTGCGCGCGCGTCAGTATGAAAATCTGACAAGTAAAGGACAAATAGACTTGGCCTATAGAAAAGTAAAAATGGAGTTTGGAGAAAGACGGAAGAAAGCAAGTACTATAACAAATAAGGAGGAAGAGCCTATTTACATAGCTGAAGGAAAAGTGAAAAGGTGGGTAGAGTATGTAGAAGGACTATATAGTACCCTATTGACCATTTTCACATTTAAATTCCGCAAGATTCCGCAGCGTCTCAAAATTTCTGCAAAATGAGACACTTTTTTCTCGCTACTGAAACGGAAAATAATTTCCGCAACTTCAGTCGCGAAGAAACTGAATCCGTTTCCGCAATCCTGTACGGTATTCCTACCACGCAACGTTCAGCTGCGGAATTCTATTCCTCTACTGACGCAGAAAAAATCATATTTCCGCATTATTCCGCTTCGAAAAAAATCTATTTCCGCATAGTTCTGCTTCGAACAAAATCTATTTTCCGCAGCGTTCCACTACGTTTCATCAATTATATTCTGCCACATAATTATGTCTCTGGAGCGTCTCGGAGCGGACTATATTGGAAGCAGAACTGCGCAGAAAATTTTATTCAGCAGCGTTCAGGAGCGACTATTATTTCACTGCTGTACAAAGCAGAATATTCTTCAATGCATACTACGCCGACTTTCATTAATTTCTGATGCTAGTATGAAAGAAAACAATTTTTATTTGAAAATAAACGAACAATTTATGCAAGTTTTTCAGATAAATTTCGCGTCGCATTCGCGTGCTGGGTGGCTGCATTTCTGGAATCTGAAAATTAAATTTTCAGCATGAGAGCAGATTATTGAAAAGTGAAATGTATACAGAATGAGTGGCAAGAAGTGACCTTTGTAGAAAAAAGTGACTAAATGGACGCCCTGCTAACCCCATATAATACGGCCAAGACGTCAGGAAAAAATATTAGCGTCTGTTGAAACAAAATAGGTCTGTTTGGGCAGCATACAGAAACTACCAAAATTGACAAAATGGACAGAAAGTGCGTTTGGGCAACTTTTCTGCACTTTCTGTAACTGCAGAGAGAATGTTCAAGCACCAACTTTCTGGAGTTTCTGTAAGTTTCTGTAACTTTTTTGTGAACAGTTGGAACGGAAAAAAACTTTGGTTATTCCTTATAAAAAATTTGATAACAATTAAATAATTTCAAGAGAGAACGTTGAAAGGTGATTTGCAATTGTTCAATTTTATTTTATGTGGAGATTTATCCATGAAAATAAACGTTGATTGGAAATTTCAACAGAAAGTGCAGAAAAAGTGTTTGAGCATACGCTAAAACGATTACACAACAGCACTACAGAAACGAACAGAGACGTTTGTACAGAACTTACAGAAAAAATCATCAAGATTAATTTCTGTACGCTGCCTGAACAGACCTAATAATCACCATATCGATTCCCTCTATGAAAATGTACACGCAGCCAAAGAAATACTCTGAACCAGGAACTTTAAGATCAGATTGATTTTCACAATGTCGAATTTGGAATTCACCCTTTCTAACGCTACTGTACGGGAAATTTCACATGAAGGGAAAAACACCCGCCCACTGACTTCAGAAACCGCAATGAGTTCAACGAAATCCTATCAACAACAAACTATTCGTGCTACCAATGATAAATACTAGAGGTTTGTTCATTCAGCCACCAACTTCATTTGTATCAGTTTCACATTATTTGATTCGCGACGTTAGAGTTCTGCGATATTAAACAATCTTGAGACACAGCTATTTCACAAAATTTCTTCACAACACTCACATGGATAACTGATAGCAATCGTCCATGAACTAGTCAATTGTACCATGTACCACATTTCAGAACTTGAGACTGGCTTCAGTTTTTTTGTTAATCAAAACCAATGCCGAAATGAGAATCTAATTTGAATTTGACAAAACGGTACGCTGCATCTTGCAGTAGCGACATCTCATTTCTGAATACCGTTGAATACGTTCATACGTTCTCAACGGTACTGTACATTGATTAAATGCGGATACGTTAAGGAAATTTGTTGCGTGACATTTGTTAGTGCACGCTTGTCGTACGAGTGCAATTTTGCCAAAATAGTCGTCAAGCAGAAAGTTCCTGCACCATGCTCGAGCCTTTGAACGTGCATATTGAAACATGAATACTGTACTTACGAGTGAACTGACAACTTGGATCGCTGAATAGTGGACAATGGGCACGTTGGAACTGCGATTACATTCGTCATAAATCTGTGTTCATGCAAATACACAAATGTCAGTGCAATATGAAACCGATGTCAGATAGTACTATCAGCTACCGGTAATGTAAATACTTACCAAGTTCATCAAATAAATTGATCACTTGTTCCTCTCTTCATTAGAGAATAACCGATATTAGGAAACGACCTTATGAAAAAATCTTCCCATGAACGACAGTAATTGTAACAATTTTAACGGTTCAATTTCATAAGTTTGAACAAGATCGGAAATTGCACGAAACTTTCGTTTATCATTATTTCGAAATTCGAATAACGGCCAGCGGGACAGCGGCCGACACATCACACGACGACTCGGCGACGCTAAGTGACCGGCAGCTACGCAGCCTGCAGTATTGGAAAATAGTAAAGAAAGAAAGGCATATAACGTCCCTATGTTAAGGGCCTTTCTCTAAGTTCAAAAAAATTTCTGTTCGATCTGGTCACACTGGGTTTGACATACACTTTCAATTCCGACATTAATTTTTGTCAACATTTTCGATTTTCATAATGTCTTATTGTATCGGTCTTGGATGACTTTTTCCGTTCAGTTATCAAATGTTTGATAATTTGACGACACCTCACTGCCATAAGTAAAATAAAGTGAATTGCGAACGGTCGTTTGACAGTTATTTCGTTCCAATTTATACGCATTCAAATTATCAAATGGGTTACGGGTGCTCGAGTTAGTGAAAATAGGTATTTATACTCAGGTTTTCAAATTTTTAATGTCCGCTCTCGACAACAGGGTGCCTCGGACAAATATATCTACTTTTAGGGACGGACTAGGGGGAAGAGGACACAGATGGAAAATTACATGAAATGCTAGGAAAATTTTTGCTATACTGTTACCTACTATTTTTTCTGTCTGTCATCAACTTATGGGGCTGCGGAATTCTCCCCCCTATAACTGCATTATTCATACAGGGACTACATAGGGAAACCAAATCATCGCGCACTGCGCTACATTTACATTCGTACATGAAAGGTGAAACTGGTGAAACGTGGTCTGTCAAAAAATCGATTTTCCGTTATTTTTGTGGTTTCGGGTAGTTTAATATAATATCTCCTCTTTCGCAACTTCAAGGCAACCACAATGAAACTGTTCATCGGGATATTCGTCGTATTATTGGAAAGGCTCCGAAAATGCAGGGATGTACCGTTTTTCCTGGAGGCAACTTACGCGAATTATACATGGTCAATCATTTCGAGCGCTGCGTCAATAATAAAGAACGTGTACACAGAACAACGTCATTATAATGATCAGAGACCATAAAAATGATCCGAGCGACAATAAAAATTCAAAACGATTTGAATTTTTTGAGACACAAGAAAAAAATTTGTTCTACAGATATGTTTTCGGAGGTTTAGGGAGGTTTAAAGGGAGGATTATTACTACAGATCCTTTATTGTTTATTATTGAATTTTGCGGTACCTTTAGCCTATATTAAGAAAAATTCTGTGCAGCAGATTGAATACACAGTCACAATGGAGCACTTCTAATATTGAAGTCCGCATCAGCCACTGCTTTGTATTTGCAGCTTCTAAACGATACTGGCCAAAAAATTCTGGATCAGCAGCAGTTATTAGGATCGCAGTAGAACGTGTCGACTTTCATGTTTCGCACTAATCATTACTGCCGCGGAATGTGGAATAGTCGCGGTAGAACGCCTCAACTTTTATTCTGCGTCAGTCACTTCTGATGCGGAACAAATAAAGTCGCCGCAGAACATTTTATTCTGCGTCAGCCACTATTGATGCGGAACAGATAAAGTCGCGGCAGAACAGAAATTCCACAATGTCCGCTACTGAGGCACGTTCATTATTCGCAGCTGAACGCCTCAATATTTAAATTACGCATCAGTTGCGGCTTTATTTTAAGCTGCTGAATGCAGCGTAATAGTAAATTCCGCGCCCGCCGCGGGTTAGATAATCGCAGCGTAACGCAACGTAATGGACAGGAATTCTGGAGACGCTGCAGATACTGCAGCGGAAAAATCAGAAAAATCGCTACGTTCTGCTCCCGAATTCGGTATCTGCCTCGAATTTTTTGCGGAAATTTGAAATTTCCGCAACTGAGTAAGCGAAATTTCAGTAGATTTGGTCAATAGGGTAATAATGGGGATGAAGAGATAAGATTAGAGAGGGTGGAAGATGTGAGAGAAGATGAGAGCGGAGACTCAATTTTAAGAGGTGAATTTGACAAAGCATTGAAAGCATTGAGAGATTTAAAAAAAGGGAGAGCTCCAGGAGTGGATGAGACACCAGCTGAATTATTACAGAACTTAGGAGAATGTACTTGATAAATTGTACAAAGTAGTAAGTCATATTTTATGATAAAAGGGAAATGCCAGAGGACTTTAAAAGAGTGCTATTGTAACTATACCAGAAAAAGCAGGAGCAGATATGGGTGAAAATTATCGAACAATTAGTTTTCTTTCGCATGCGTCAAAGATATTAACTAGGATAATTTACAGGAGAATTAAGAATAGAATAGATTCAGAATTGGGAGATGATCAGTTTGGACTCTAAAAAAAGTTGTAGTACTAGGGAAGTAGTGTTAGCTTTGAGATTGATTATAGATGGGAGACTCAAGAAGGGGCAGGATACATACACGGCATTTGTTGATATTGAAAAATCTTTTGACAAAGTTAAATGGGATAAAATGTTTGATATTCTAAAAAAGATAGGAATACAATTTAAAGAAAGGCAAGCAGTTATTTAAAACATAATATAAAGAACAGAAAGCCACATTGAGAATCGAAGAAGAGAAAGGGAAGGCTAATATATGTAGAAAAGGGTGTAAGACAGGGGTGCTTCTTACCACCAGTATTATTTAATCTGTACATAGAGGGGGCAATAAAAGAAAAATTTGAAGCAGGTGTCACTTATACATGGAGAGCAAGTAAAAATGCTCAGGTTTGCAGATGATATTGTCTTATTAGCTGAAAGGAGTATTGATTTGGAAAGCATTTTAAATGGAATGGAGGAGATTTTGAGTACAGAATATCGTATGAGAATAAATAAAAATAAAGTAATGGTATGTAATCGATGAGGACATGATAGCTTAAATATAAATATTGGGCAGGAAGTAATTGAAGAAGTGAGCGAATTTTGCTATTTAGGGAGTAAAATAACAAAAGATGGAAGGAGTAAAAGGGATATTAGTAGCAGAATAGCACACGCCAAATTAGCATTTTATCGAAAAAGTAATCTTTTCAAAGCAAAAATAAATCTGGAAATCAAAAAATTATTCTTGAAAACTTATTTTTGAAGTGTAGACTTATATGGATGTGAAACGTGGACCATAGGGGGAAAATGAGGAAGTACTTAACAAAATAGGAGGTAAAACGGATATTTGGAATTGTCTGAAGAGAATGAGAAAGAAACTAATAGGGTATAGTTTGAGGCACCCAGGAATAATATCACTGCTGCTAGAAGGAAGAGTGGAAGAAGAGAATTGGGTAGGTCGGCAACGATTCCAGTATGTTCAACAGATAATCAAGGATGTCAAATGTAAGTGTTATTACGAAATGAAATAACTCGCACAGATCAAACCGGTCGTAAGACTGATAACCTATCATCATCAAATGGCAGAAAATGTACAAAGTAAAATCGAAATTAGATAAAGATAGGGCAGGAAAAACTGAGAATTCAGAATCAGAAGACGTCGATGACGATTATGAAAGCACGAAGAATCAGCAGAATTTCCACAGCAGTAAAGAAAATTGCACCTCCAGTTTCGATTGTATCTTTTCAATTTTGTACGATTTTAACGACAATGTCGAGTCATTTTCACAATCTATATGCTGCAGTGAAATTCATAGTTTTATTTTCACGTACTCAAATTTACTGCGAAAGATGTTATTCCAAATTGAAATTACTGAAAACTTGCAATCGAAGCTCTCTTGGGCAGTCATTGTTGACAGCATTATTAGTTATGTTCACTGAATCAGATTTAATGGCGAAATTAGATATTGATGAGATAACTGATGATTATGGAAATTCATCATATCGACCTAAAAAGACTGTTATTTTAATAACATTATCATAAATATATGTTTTGATCACCTATATCTAATCTAAGTCTTTAGCTTTTTACTTCATTCCTTATTATGTCTTCTTATTTGTTTTACTGATACGTATTTTTTCTCGTTAATTTGAAAAATGAAAATAAAAATTTGTTTCTGGCACGCTGCATAAGCAATAAAATTATACCTAATAAATTTTTAAAAAAAATTCAACACGTCTATATTTGATGTAAATTGTTCAGATCATTCGAACTGCGTAAGACGCACCATTTTGCATAGGCGTTAAATTTTTCGCTAAACAAATTTTTTAGCGGTAGCTTTTCAATCTGAACAAAGAACTTATGAAAGAAATCCCCAAGGGCCTCCATGGCAGCCAGTTCGGCTCTGACTGACATAATAGTGTAAGGTAAACCTTTTCGAAGACAGTCAGAAACCAAAGGAAGACTTTCTAGACCAAGGTGTCTACAGAAATTGAAAATTAAAAATGAAGTACTTTTTCAGAACCCTTTGGAGGACTGTAGTCGGCATATTTTCCATCTTCTCCCCGAGTGTGCAATTTTTTTTTCAGTTGTTTTATCCCCTTCACTCATCCCTCCGTATTTCTCCCCCACTTCCCCCTCCTTCTGAATATAGATCCTGCGCTACACTTTTTAATGACCAATCATAAGAATCCGAAAAATTTTATTTTTGAGTATTTCTAACAAAAATGAAGGACTTGAAAATTAGATTTCAGCACGTTTCAGGACTTTTAGGACCTACTTGCAACATTCAGAACCTTCCAATACCTGTAGCCACCCTGTAGAAGGTGATCAAAATGTCGAGATAAATGCAAACAATCCAGAAAATGAAGGGCAATGGTTTCAGGTTCACGTTGCACTTCTGTATAGTATGAGTTCCAATTCTCAACGTCAGGGCCGGCGAAAGTCCAGTTGCAATAGAGCACGTGCACCAGATAGAAAAAATCCACATTAAAAAAAAATTAAACTTTTTAAAACTTATCGGTACTTATTGGATGTTTTGTGTTTCAGTTTTCTTGGGGGAGAGGGTTCCAGGGTTCCTTAATTAGAAGTTTTGTATTCGTACCAAGTGAGAAAATGAAAAATTCCCGGCCCTGTTCAACGTGCAACCAGAGGGGTCTTATTGTATAATTTGTCGGTGAAAAAAACCTTTTCAATTTCAGCTTTACGCATAAAATGTCTTTCTTTCTCCAGTCTGTGAACAGATTCATCCACGCTTACAATAAATAAAATATTTGTTCAATTTTTGAAATGGCGAACCCCCCTGTATTTTGCTTCTTTTTTCTAATTCACGAACATCGAAGATGTATCATACCGAGCATCACGTTAAATTCTGAAATCTTGGTCATATACTATTTTTGCGCGCGTATATTTCCACCCTATCAAAAAAAGTTTCGCTGTTGAATGATCATATACATAATATATTTATAAACGGAAGGAACATGTACTCGATTTACTGCCAAAACGAGAGTTGTTTATTATCGCTATCCTAACGCCATTCCCGAAAATAAGGTTTCCATTTATACGGTCTTCCATAAACATCGATATAAAAGGGGAATCTAAATACATAATCCGTCGACGCAGTCGGTTTTCTCCTATATGGAACTTGCGAGAGTGTGAAACCGCGTCACGACGATGGTTCTTGAATTTCGTCGTTTCAAATTCCACGTCTATTCGCGACCCAACTAGCAGCTGCTCCATTTTTCTTGCAACTTGCAATTTGATATGCCATCATGTAAGCCGAACAAATTTTACCGATACGAATCGCACGTGACACATACTTCAGCTAGTCTCAACTCTCTATAGAACTTTCGGAGGTTAGAAACGTCTCAAGAGACTATTGCACTCTCTAAATGTGAATCAGAAGATTTCGAGAATTCGCTAATTCATCAGCTACGAGTAGGTACATACTCGTATACCATGTTATCACTGATTCAAATCAGAGTATGTGCTGCTCTAAATCTGTGAACACGTGATCAATATGCTTACAGCTGGAAAACCAGTGAATTCCGAATATTCAAATAACACAGAAACTGACAATGGCAGCTGGAGCTAATGTTTTATCAAACTGGCAGATTATGGAGATGATCACGACTACACTTTGATCGATCGCAGCGTCTCATTTCAGTCTTGGAGTACCTAAATCATCTCCAGAAACTGAGAACATGAAGGGGGAATTTCAAGGGGAGTATCAACATGTAGAGAGCGAGACAACTTTTGTCCACGACGATAGACAAATTATCCACGGCAAAAGCACTGATATCCACGACTGTGGACGAAACAGCTTCAAGAATTTCCTTCCCTACGGAATTCTTGAAAATTATTGTGCTACCACATGTGCGTGCCATTGACTACGACCTAGCCTCTGGATCTTGATCAGGGATCAAAACTGTACCAGTATTGTCATTTGTTGTGCTGAAAAATGTATAAGGTTCGCACCAGTTAAAGACTGACCAGAACAGCGAACTAAAAACCCTAGTAACAGAAATCTACGCCAATCCTTTTGGAAGTGTGAAGTCATTGACAGTAAATTGAACTTCTGAGCATATGCAGAGGTTAGAATCAAAACGGACACTTGCAATTTCACTCCTGTTTCGATGATATTCTATTTAAATTCTAACATCATTATAGTACAAGTTTATTATACCAACTGAACTGCCGTCCCGTACTTCCTCCGACGTTAGTTACAAAATATCATCATCTTATAAATATTAGCAGCCGGATATTTCTATTATTTATAACAACTCCAAGTGCGCGAATAGGCAAAATCCTGTACATGAAAGCAAGAATATCTCTTGCTTCGTCTGTGAATGTGCTCTGACTATGTATTATATATTCCACGTTCACAGGCGCACCGACAGATATTCCTACATCTGTGTACAGTATATTGCCTATCTGCGCCCTTGTAGTAAAATAGCAAGTGTTGGTTTTAATTGTAACCACTTCATATATTATGTACTTCCGACCTTTCTATGTAAAGGGGAAATAACTTGAGACAATTTTTTTTTTAAATCTAATACACTAGCTGACCCACTTCATGGCGCATTTAAACTGTGGGCTAAAGTAAGTTGGCTAAGTGAGTTAGATAAAATAAGTTAGGTGGAGGAACATTGATACCTAGTTCTGTATCGCAGTACACATAAGTTATTACTATTCAAACGAATTATTTGGTGCTCAGTTTTCCTCATATTTGGTTTCCAGACTTGAGACTGGCTACTTATTATTTCACACAGGAATGTTTAAAAATATGCAGATTTGCGAAACTGAATCCTGTGTGAATGTATGCAGTACACGTTATAGAAATCTTTTGTCACTAATCTACACTACTTCGGACAGAGCAAAGAAGACTTTAATGAAAAATGAAAGACACCACATGAGATAGGTGTATGAATGTTTTAAATTTTCTGGTAACTTACACATAGTCAGTTATTACTGTTTGTTGGAAGACTATTCCAATGTTTTGTTACTGAATTTTAAACGCAATGGATCGTTTTTACTAATGGTTATTGTAAAGAGAAAAAAGCGTAGAAGAATAGGCGCATGGAGGTACCAAAATGTCCTTTGTTGTTTTAATTCTGTACATTTCTGTATGTATGGGGGGGGGGGGGTGACAGAAACCAGAAACTTACGGAAATTTACGAATGCAAATAGCTTCAACTGTCATTGCGTTCAGTTGGAGGGTATAAGGGTACAGAATTTTTTAGCCTACAACCTTTTCATAGTTCATACGAACACATCCAAGAAATACGACCCCTCCCCCCGAGCTCTAACGGTTCACCCGCCAACCTCGAACGAACAAACCAGACAAGATGGAAACATCCACAACAATGGGCACCTCCCTACGATTTTTACATTCAAAATATGGTTATTCTCCTGTCTGATGAGTTGGATTAGTAGAATTTGTTGCGGATGTTATCATGTAACCCAAAATACCCCCTCCCCCTCTCCGAGAAATATAATAAAAATAATTTTAAAAACTCAAAACATAGGTTCAAAATTTGCTTATAACAAAATATTTTCAGTTTCTAGAGAACGATCCACTGAACTACCCCGCGAACAAACGAGTAAATTTTAAAATGCAGATGCTGACCAAGTCAAATTTTCAATTTGGTTATAAAAGTAGAGAGATCAGCGGTCTGCGTTTCGTCCCTCATTTTCAAAACTCTTACAAGTGACATGGGAAACATTTCAACTAAAAGTCTACGTCCAGTGCCTCCATTTACGCCAGAAAAACTGAGCCGAAAGCAAAAATGCGGGATTCAAAAGCCGAGGTCTCTGCTGCCATTTTCTTCCAGGCAAACAGCAAAAGAATAACATACAATACCCAAGTCTCTCTCTCTTGGGCTACAGATGCAAACCTACTGTTTATATTTCCCAACAACGGTGTAACGAAAATGAAGGACATAACCAAGGATGGAACCCCATGAACTGACATCTTTCTAGCTGAAACAGACTTCTTCAATAGCTAAAGAAAGCCCGAGTAGGTTTTCACGAAACTTAAGTGAGGCTTGACAGAACCTAAATGATTTTTAACGACAGTCAAGTAAATCTTATTAGCAGTGTCGGGCTGGAAATTTCAAATGGTCGCCAAACTAGACCCAGTATGCTTCCGGAGAGGACTACGCGAAATAGAAAACTTTCGGAATTGAAGATCCTCTTGACAATTCTTGTAAATTATCAAAATTTTAACGCTGGAAATCGAGAGACTTGGTAAATACGATTAGGGCCCTCAAAATTGAGCCAAAGATTTCGAGTTTCACAGATCGTATAACCGATGAATTAGGAGATTTTAAAATTGAGCCAAGTGGTAACATGCCCGCTTCGCAATCCTTGCGTTTCGGGTTCGAGCCGCACTAACACCGGAAAGCTACTGATATTCGAATACCCCCACCAACATCCTAGTGAACACAGCGATTACAGTATCAATTTAGGCGGAAACATAGTACGTCCTGTAACCCCCGCCAGCTCACACGAACAAGACGTGTTACCACCAGTTCAGAAAGATTGGTGCTGCGCGTGTGCACATCGTGGGCAGCTTACTCAACGCCATGAAACACGTGACTAGTACGCGAACTACCGCTGTACACTCTTCGGCATATAGAAGGAAAACTCCAACGAAACAAAATCGTAGGGAAAGCAACAGCAAACTATCCCAACTAACCTGCCCAGGACAGTCGCGCATTAGAAACCGCAACTGCGAACGTAGGATATCGGATACAGCGCCTGAAGAAGACTGTCCCCATTAAGTTCTAAAAACTGTAAAAATTGTTGACTCGTAGTTGTTTTCTTATACGTCTCGTCTTCAGTTTAACTACTGGTGCCCTGGTAATCATCTCTGAATTGTTATACATATATTTTAATCCTAGGACATCATGCCTGCATTAGCGATCCTCCCCAATCAGGATTTTATACATTGTACATAATCCAAAGTTACAGCTTCCCAAATTGAAAGCCTTTGTAAGTTTCGAATTTAAAGACCTGAGAATAGTAAGTCATGATGATGATTGAGTGACTTTTTATTAACAGTATAGGTAACAAAATATGGTAGTTATTAAGAAAAAATTTGTTTTAATGCTCAGAAGATTGGCCCAATAAGAAAGCAAGCTGATGGCATGCTTCATGATCGCTATATCATAGTACTTCTCAACTTTCTGCACTCGAAACAAAAATTCATAGGTTTTCATTAGCTATAGTTTTTATAGCTGGAACTTGGGCCGGTTTCAGGAATAGCGTTTTTCTCTACGGTATTTGTATGTTAATATATTATGTATAGTCTTAACGCGGCCAAAAGCTTCAGAAAGATTGGAAAACACAAGTAATACCTTTTTATTGAATGTGAGGAAACAAAGAAAGTAATTTTATTCTTGGGTGTTTAATGTTTAACATAATGACATACTATCAACAGACTTCGAACCTCCTTCGGCTGTGATTTCTCCTTTTAAAAAACGAATTCAACTGAAAGATCTTTGAATCACTCCACAAAAATTGAAGCACATAGAATACCAAATTCATGATCAAAAGAGGCAAGAATTATCATGGCATTCGAGGTTCCCGGCTATTGTGTGATGCATCGTTTTGACCAAACGGAACAGTAATTAAACTTTTAAATTAGGGTAATTATTGGAATTTTGTGGCTCGCATCAGTTGATGATTTCTGCATCCATATTAGGGACAGGGCACGATCATGCCATAGTATTTTCTGTAGCTATGTTATGGAGCGCGGCCCCTTGTTCCCCGTCGATCCACCATTCTATGACTAATTCCACTTCCCTCGCACAATTTCAAACACACGCATCATCAGCTCTACAGGGTGATGAACGAGAAGTCGCACCATAGGGCCAAAATGTGATAAGGCGCAGCGGCGCCGACACGATAACACAATCTCCGCTACATGCATTACGTACACGTTGCACGTTACTACATGTTTGCCTATGGTGCGACTTCTCGTTCATCACCCGGTATGTCTCGTCACACTTTTCCCTTCAGGTTTTCCAAAATTTCACCGGCTTCGAGAAAACCGAATCCGCCAAAGACAGGTGCACTTATACCACTTCACCTACTCCTACGGTGTTTCAATTTCTTCTTTCGTCCCACTTTAAATTTCAAATTATTTTCGTGAGTAGTGCCTGAGAACATGCGATGTCCAGCGTCATGTTCATAATCGACGTGAAACCCATAATTATTATTTTTTCCTTACTTTCCCGCGCAATTCCGACTCGTCGAGGAACTCATTAATAATAATTCGTGTGTTACGAATGTGCTCATTTGACCACCCCCGAAACAAAAAACTTAAAATAAACGTAGGCAATCTTCCACTGCATTCTAATCAAGTAGAAACCATTTATTATAATAATGTTGGAGTGGTGCGCCCTCTTTTCAAGGAGTCAGACTTGAGACAAGTTTGATGTTATTTGTCCTTGCGAATTATTCACACAGCAATCTATTAATTGGTTCCATGGTCGGAAATTGAATATTATCAGGTGTGCGAATATTAGCAAAGTTAAAAATTAATGATCTTAGGCAGAGCCAATGGCAAAGGATGAATGTACAACGGAGCAATTAAAAACCTGCGAGCATTCAATATCTTCTCCGGATTAGTACTTGGATTATTTTTCGGTTATACGGTGGTACCTTAATAGATAAAATCACAAGGGAGAAACATTTGGAATTACCATAAATATTGACGTTAAAAAAGAAAATAATACCTTTCAAAGTGTTTTGCCAATTTTCTTCAATTCGTTGGATTATTATCAACCAGGTAACAACTCTTGCGAGACTTTCCAACGTTTATTACACTGCCATTCAATCTTTTTTTCTTTGAAGAGAGGGATATAATGGCACTACATAAAACTAACTAAGACACTTTAATCCTATCAACGTGCATGCAAAAATTATTTAGCCTTTCTCAGGCTGGTTTATAATTCTGTAAGGCCTTTCCAAATTTTCTTACGGCTGACTAAGCAATTATGATTCAGAAAATCATGACTCTTTTGAAAGATTTTTTAAGATTTCTGAAAATGAATTACATAAAATTCTCAAATTGCAATTTAAGACTCTCCCAAACTATTTTATAATTCAGTACGGCTTTAACTTGAAACTCACTGACATTCTCAAATTGCAATTTAAGACTCTCCCAAACTATTCTACAATTCAGTACGGCTTTAACTTGAAACTCACTGACTATTCAAGATTCGTTCAAAACGTTTTAGAACTTTTCCAGGCTTTATCAAGACTCGTTAAAACTTGGCCAACTTTTTTATTGATTTCTTTTATACTTGTTCAAAACGAGCAGATCTTCTTGAAGAATCTTCCCACATTTTTCAAGATTGTACGAATCGGAATCACGAATGCAAATGGCGCCGACAACTGCTCAATGGCACTGGGCGAGGGCGTCACTATCCTCCAAGCAGAGGTAATGGCAGTCACGGAGGCCACTGATAGAAGCCAGCAGAAGGGCCTCGTTAATAAGCAGATCTATATCGGTACAGACAGTCAATCGGCTACTAAGGCACTATTGTCACACCAAACTACATCCCTGATGGCGGCGGAGTGTGTTAACAAAATATACACCCTAGCTTAGAAGAACTGTGTCACCATACTATGGACACCGCGGCATAAAAGGGAACATGATCGCTGGCAAGCTAGCGAAAGAGGGCATAAAAAAGGAACTGGTAACACCCAGGCCATGTCTTCCTGTAGCATACAGCGTCATAAAATCCAAAGTAAAGGCTTGGATAAGTAAGCAGACATAAATGCTGATGATTAATATATTAGATTTCCATTCTGAAATAACTGACTTGCAAAAACAATGAAAATCTTTTAAAATTAAATTTTTGCCACAAGAAAACGATCAAGGATCGCTTAAATCAGTAAGTAGTCAGAAAAGAAAGGAGGAAAAGGATGCAGAACTTCTTGTACCTAATCTATCTATAGAGTTCATCACGTTCTAGTTCTACTTATCTTCAATAAGAGCGCATTAGAAGTTTCTTCACATTTTTTCTGATCTGAAAAAATCACCCGACTCATCGTCTACATAGCTCCGTCATTTATACAAAACTAAAATCACAAATATAAAATACTCCAGCATTCAGTACTCCTGAATATTCAGTAGATATATTCAGCAGTCATATGAATGCAATAGGCAGGTACCTAAGCTTGTTTTGCGAATACATGTACTATACATATATACACGAGTCATCAATAAATTTGGTTTTCCCAAAGCCACCACTAAAACAGAAGTAAGTGCGAGAGTTCTGTGCGTAAGCGATTAAAGTGAGTAAGGACAGCTATACAAGTTCATGCAAATTGCCGGACTTCAAACATTCTGTTCTGTTCGGAACGCGACATTTGTTCACTACTTTCCTATTCAATTCGCACACAGAATGGATACGATATGCGCTTCGCGTGAATTGATGCACTACAGATAAGTCATGATTGGACATGCATTATTACTCATCGTCTGAATAAAATCTCGGCTCGCATACTGTCCTGTACGTGCACGCATGCATTCGCAAAAACCTGATGCTATTCAGTACGTATATTCATCGTATGACGAATACATGTATACAGCTACATTATTTAGTATTCAGTATTCGAGGAATACGAATACACATGCATTCAGTACGTGAATACTTTCCATTACTTCTACACTGTATTCAGTATTCGAATACAATTTACCCAACACTGATCCCAATCTCTCCACAAGGTTGAAATTTTATCAGTGCAGTAGTCGCCGCCAAACAGAAATCTCTCTCTTATCTCCAACCTGTAGACAAGTTCTGCCGGCTTTTCATATTTAACCATTTTGTATTCTAAATCCAGCCCACTTTTCAATTAAAACATCCTCTGTTGCATCAGTACAATGCCTACTGAAACAGAAATCATCAATTCGATTCGAGAACACGAGTCTTACCTGAACGAAAGCACCGTCAGAGGTCTGTACGACTTGTGACTGTAAACGTCGCTCATCGGGGTGCCCCAGAAATCGTTCTGGAACACCTGGAGGACGGATGTGGTGCCCAACACGTCCTGGTTCCAACTAATCGCCGGCAGATCATCGTGCACGAAATCGCCTTCCAGCGAATTCAGGTAACACAAAACCGAGATAACCACCACGATCACGTAAGTTAACGTCGGATTTTTACGCGATTTTCGTCTCATGATTACGAACGAGAATTGGTAGCGAACGCGATCATCAAGCCTTCGGCCCCGATAGCCGCCGTTGATCGGCGTTTTCACAACGAAAATATAATTTTCAGCCGGAAAAATGCGAACTTTTCGGCGAATCGCGAGTACGAAAAATACGCGTCTCGAAGTATATACGTCGCACAGGAAGTCGAAACTGAAAACGGCAAGCACGAACGCGCACAAGCAGCTCCGAAATGGCACTGACACTGACCGACGACGACGAAAGCAGACAGGAATGGTGCGCCGTCGTTCACATTCTTTTCAGTTTTTTTTTGTTTTTCGCCGTCAAAGGCACACGCAGCAGTTAGGCAGTTCTACCACTATAGCGATACTCACTGTTGCCAATGATGTTTCCTCAATCGGGCGAGGCGCTAGGGCAACTTTTTCTCACTATTTTCCCACTTGTCGGGCCACATTTGATGGAATAGAATAGAAATCTAGGTGGACATTTGGTTACACGATTTTCGATGGATGCTCGGAAAATGCATTATTAATGAAGATTTTACTCTGCGTTAAGTGACACCTTACTAACAACACTGATGGAAAGCAAAAAGTGACCATAAATGGACGCTATTCAGCGTAAGGGAACCAACCAATATTTGAGGAGTTATCTGTCAAAAGGGCATCCGTTCCATAAGAAATACATTGAACGGACGCCCTTTTGACAGAAAACTCCTCATTTATAAACAAAATGCGAGTTATTAATATCGTTGGAAAGAGCGTAAAAAGTAGAACTTTTCAAAATTGGGTCCTCAATTCAAATATGTGTACTGACGTTGAAAAAAGCTTATCAGTAAGCGCTATGTCATATAGTTTCTACATGGCTCTTGAACTTCGAATCACGTGTTCCCAAAAAACAGATTTTACTGGTTGGTGCCTTTACGCTGAATAGCGTCCAAATGGACGCTATTATTAAGCAAAAAGGACACAAGTGACATTTGTTGACAAAATAAGTTATTAGTGTCATTGTAAAGAGCGTAAAAAGTTAAATTTTTCAAAATTGGCCTCTGATACAAAAATGTGTAGTCACGTTGACAAATTCTTATCAGTAAATGCTATGTCCATAAACCAGCATTATTCATTAGCTTTTAAATGTAACATTTTCTCAGAAAACAGAGTTTGTTGCTTGCATCTTGCATCCCTTTTGCTTAGCAGCGTTCAAATGGCAGACAACTAGTCATCTTCTAAACATCACAATCAGAGCAGTGCACGATACCAATATCAGTACTCGGGTATCGTATTGTAGCAGAGCGACTACCGATTATTACGTACTCGGTAGTCAGTTTCACAGATACGATACCGAGTAATACCTACTCGGTCAGGAATTGTTTTATGATTAGCGCTGTATTTTAGGTGGTGCAGTAGTGATGCCTTATCAGTGATACTCGTTATCCTGGATACCATATCACAAAAACGACTACCTACCTGTCGCTACAATACCAATTATACTCGGTATCGACCAATACTATGTGGTATTGTTTTAAGCGATACAATACCAAATACCGTAATATACTCGTATTGTGCACTGCTCTGATCACGATTTGTCTGAAAACTATGCGGCTGCCGTGAATAATCCATACTACTATGAATATTTTGATGGCTTTATAGATATGGGCAATATCATTCTTTATGAAGAACTGATTTATAATTTGTTTGCAAATGTAAACAAAAACAAACATTATGGAACTTGCGGTATCCGCAGTGTGAAGTGGGTACCTGTAAGTATACGATTGTTGTGTGCATGAATGTATTGATGTATATTATGTATGTTAGTGTTATCATCATAATAGGGAATTCTGTTCTGTGCTTGTGTGCATGTGTTAGTGTTTGCGTCTTTGTTCAAATGATTCTTCCCGTTTGCGAACAGAGTACTAGGTATAGGTACATATATCATTCATTTTTACAGGACTGATAAAAGCCGTTCCTGATTGGCTTAAACTTCCGCATTGGCTTACAAACCATTGCATGTTGGGAATCAGCTTCCCTATGTTACACTACTGAACAAAATGAAATTTTTTGTTTGCCCAACGCATTTAAGGGGGTGATTCTTGAGAGTACTTTTCAATGCTGAATACAGTGCCGTCGGCCGTTTTTCTCCATCATGTATACCGCACGTTCGACGCTCGAGAGGTTTGCTAGTGTCGTGGACAAAAACGTGATGCTGTTTATTATCCCCATACACTACAGTGCTAAGTGCCAATTGATTTACTAATTTCCAGCTTTTAATTTCATGTTAAAATGAACTAAAGTCTGATCCAGGTAAGAAACATAACTGGCTACCCGCAATACACATATGGATATTTTGGAGTTAGAGGGGAAAGACGAGTTCGAGAACACGTTATCAGCGCCGTGAAAAAATTATGTTTCTTAACTGGACCAGACTTTATTTTCTTTATACTGGACTACACTTTATCCAAATAAAACAGAATTTTGTTCAAAAAATATTATTTTAAATTATAAAACTATATTTAAGGTTTACATGTTCATACCGATTATGGTATGTACTATGGTTCACGTTTTTGTCCAACGACACTAGTGAACCTTTCAAGCGTCGAACATGTGAGAAGCTGAAAGCCAAAAGCCAAATTCAGCCAAATTTTTACTGATAAGAGAAAAGCTGAAAGCCAGCTATATTTGTACCTTGACAAGCCAAACGCCAAAAGAAGCCAAATTTTTCCAGCTTTCTTTTAGCTTCTCAAAAACCTATGGATTTGTGAGCTTTCATCAATTTTCCTTGTGTGTGATATTTTTGAGAACTGCATTTTCCCTCTGTAAACCTTAAGATCTCGGCTCAGCGCTCAGATGTGTCAGTTGATGGCAAATTTCAGCTTAAAATATCAGCAACATTATTTTTTATTTGAACATGTTTCGGCTTTTGGGTACTAGGCAACGGAAATTAAGTATTTTTATCAGTGAAGCCTAAAGAAGCCAAAAAGGCGAAAGCCAGCCGAATTTTTCTTAAAAGCAGAAAGCCAAATCCGTATTTTTCAAGGTCAAAAGGGTAAGCTGAAAGCCAAAGCTAAAATTTTAAGCTGCAATACACTGATACCAACCCTGAGCCCCGTGTCACACTACACCGTCTTGCCGGAACAGCAACTGTGAAGACGGTCGGATTGTCGGATATCACAGGTAGAGAATGGGAGCGTTCACACAAGGTCTTCACGGTTGCCGTTCCGACTCGTGTGA
Organism: Acanthococcus lagerstroemiae; assembly: GCA_031841125.1. Lineage (NCBI taxonomy): Eukaryota > Metazoa > Arthropoda > Insecta > Hemiptera > Eriococcidae > Acanthococcus > Acanthococcus lagerstroemiae. The sequence goes on along the minus strand of CM063113.1, from coordinate 16,279,802 downwards.
ACGCTCCCATTGGGACGCGTCAGCAAAGTGGCTGACATCTGGTGAACAAATGCAGAAGCTACCAAAATGGGATGAAATACATAGCGCGCCATTTACTTTACAAATGAGGAGTTATCTGTCAAAAGGGCCCCTGACAAATGGGATTCCTATTTGTCAGGGGCCCTTTTGACAGATAACTCCTCAAATGGTGGCCAAAAGTGGAAGTACACAAACGGGATGAAATACACTAGTGCGCCATCAGGGTGACGCGCCCCAATTCTCTACCTGTGATATCCGACCATCTTCACAGCTGCCGTTCCAGCAGCACAGCATAGTGCAGTCTATTGCAGCCAGCCAAAAGCTAAAAGCCAAATTCATCCGAATTTTTACTGATAAGAGAAAAGCTGAAAGCCAGCTTCATTTGTACCTTTATAGGGCTTTTACAATGTTTACATTTTTCTTATCAGTTTGTAGTATGGTGCAGTTTTCGCATTTGTATTTCAGGAAGCTAACAAGCTTCGTGTATAAATTTTTTCTCGGCAACTTTGCGTTCAAACTTTTGAAACAAAATAACTACTAATACTTAGAGTAAATTATTGTAAAAATTGATTATCATGAAAAAGATTATTAAAGTCCTTTACTTTCCTGGGGATAAAAAATGAAAAAGAAAGTTCCTTGGAGCTTGTTTTTGCATCAATAGCAACGCGAACATTCTCATTAACCATCTGTATTCAATGTAATTTCTCCTTTATAGTCTCTCCAGTTTCTTCAATTTTTTTGATGTCTTAAATACACGTATATAATGTGTATAGCTAACGAAATATTTCAATATTCTTTGTGTATTTATTAACTTGATGATTACTTTCTATTGACTGAATCAAAATACAGACGTTGAAAAGTATCATCGTTCTTCTTTCTTTATGACAGAATCTCAAGTGCACTAGTAAAGCAAGTACATAGGTGTATAAGAACAAAACGCATCTTCATCGGGAAAACGAAAGAAACAAATCACATTCAAATCACAGTGAGAAGTGTTCAATTTTGAGGCGCATATTTGTAAGTACAGTATCGACTGATAACACTCAGACACTCAAAGTCCGACAAGTGAGCAACAAACATCGGCAACGAAAATGAGAAATAATTCCTGTTAATAGTACCTACTTAATGATTTACTAAGATAGCCGACTAGAGATTGAAGAATCTGAAAATCGAAATTTTGCTAGAAACGAGCTCTGCCGGGCAGAACTCGTTCTGCCGGAAATTTCCTTATTTGTAACACGATTCAGTTGAATTTGAATAAATTTCAGGGTATAATAGAGTAATGCAGGGTTCATACTATTGAGAAATGGGAGTTTTCTGCTCAACAAGCTATTGCAGTATGTATTTTGTCTTCACAGATATCTGGCAATGTAATATTCACAGATTTCTTCAGATTACTCAGTTTTTTCTTGTCCCACAATACATATGGATCAACGTTACACACTTTTATTTTTTCGATAATTATACTGTTCAAAAACGAAAGGTTTTGGTGAATGTAGACCAGCTAGATATTCAGAGATCTTATGGTCAGTGATAATTCTCAATTACAAAAACCTTATTGCAAAATTTTTAGTGCTCAAAACGGTGAAATTTAACCATCATGGTTGAATTTGTTCGATGTTCAATTTCAGTTTTCCAATTTCTTCACTTCTGTCAGAATACTCAGCGAAAACTGCACCATACTACAAACTGATTAAAAAAATGTAAACATTATAAAAGCCCTATAAGCCAAAAGCCAAAAGAAGTCAACTTTTTCCAGCTTTCTTTTGGCTTCTCAAAAACCTATAAATTCGTGAGCTCTCATCAATTTTCTTTGTTTGTGATATTTTTGAGAATGGCATTTTCCCTCCTTAAACCTTAAGACCTCAGCTCATGTGTCAGTGTCAGTTGACAGCAAATTTCAGCAATGTACCTATTGCAGCCAGCCAAAAGGTGAAAGCCAAAAGCCAAATTCAGCAGAATTTTTACTGATAAGAGAAAAGCTGAAAGCCAGCCGAATTTTTCTTAAAAGCCAAAAGCAGAAAGCCAAATCCGTATTTTTCAAAGTCAAAAGTTTAAGCCAAAAGCCGCAGCTAAAATTTTTAGCTGCAATACACTGGCGTAGTGCAGGGGTTTAGAATTCGATTCTTTTTCCGATTCGAATTCGAATCCGATTCGGAGAATTCGATTCGCGTTGAGAATTCTTTCGAATCCGATTCTTGAATTCGATTCTCTTTGCGAATTTTTTCGAATCGAATTCTTGAATTCGAATTCGTTGCGAATCGGATTCTTTTAGAATACTTTGATAGATTATTGGATAATATTATTGTTGTGGTTTGTAGTAATGTTGAAATTATCGTCTTATTTCCTGAATTCGGTGAACTGACGTGCGAAATGAAAATTATTGTGAAAATATTACGGTTTTTATCCTGTGTATTATGAGAAGAGGCATTTTATGTTAAATTTCGCATTGTAGTAATTGTATATTATTGAATGAAAAATTTATTAAACATTCGAATGTTGATACGGAATGGCGTTTTTTGGTTTCACGGACGTATTATTATGAAGAGCAGGTTAGTATTGATCGACTGGTAGGTACTATTAAAATATTGTAAAGTGTATTATCGGTTGTATTCATCATGTTTCTGCAGTTTTCACAGGTAAATGAGTATCTGGCTGGAGATGATCAGTCAGTTTCAGTATCATCCTGGCCTGCAATAATAGAAATGTTCAATGATTATATTCGTGTGAAAATCGTGGTTGGTTCTTGTGTTCTTCGAAGCTTTGGTTTTTTATTTTTCATGTGTAAGTTAATTTCCATAAATGCTTGAGAATACGACCGCCGTATTACCAAATATCATATCTCATTACCATTTGCCCAGGATTGAAGCAATGATAATTTGCTATTGTGTCAATCATGAACTTCCTTTCAGCTATTATATTACAGTATAATTATGCGCTGGATCGTTCTGATAGATACTATTGCGTATTTGTGATCGGATATCAGTTTCTTCAGATTAGACTGCTCTGAATTGGACATTTTGAAATTTTCAGATTATATGCGTTTGATTGACACGTTCTTGCCTCACATAGTGACATCATGAAGAAATAAGTATCTATCGTTGTGTACAGTCTGATATCAACGTTTGTAAAATCGATGCCAGTCTATTCATAACCCGAGTCATGTTTTGTATTTGCATGTATGCCGAAACATTTGGTATGTACTGGTTAATTGACAAATTATCTCCATCTGTCGCCTGAATGCTGCAAAAGTGAAGTCAACCGCGTTTGTATTACAACTATGAAACCGGTTTCAGGTTACTACCATTGCCTACCACGTTACCAACAACTATTCGAATTAGAAGCTGCACATCCTTTTGAATGCCAATGGCCCTGAGAACTACGCGAGTTATGTACCTACTAATGTTGCGTGTTGGTTTTGCTTTGTTGGAAATGTGACTTGAGCAAAGTTACGCGATGTATTCATCAGCGGCCTTCATCTGCTTGCTCTCATACCCAAGATGAGTCCAGTTGTTGGATGATACAAAAAGGTAAAACTATCTGATCTGTTCACTTACTCGTGATTGATCTGGATATATGTATGTTACATACATGTGTGTTAGCATATATTTGTTAATATATATTTACGGTTCAGAGTAGTTGGTATTGGCAAGTAGTAGAACTTCATTATAAGGCTTCTTCAGTTACCTCGCGCTTTTCCCCTGGTCTTGTGACATTAAAATGCTTTCACGTATGTTACTTTCCCAGTTACTATGTTAACGTCCTACTTCTAAGCGCTCTCATTGTCATAGACTTAACACTTCTCCTGAATTTTGTTAGTAATTTGGTTTTAGTGAGGCAAGAACTAGCCCGGATGGAAAGTGAATAATTTACTTTTTGCAAAGGGCAAGAGGAGAGTAGATTTCAACAATCTGCCAGAAATGCTGTGTAGCTTCGAACCGTTGATAATTATTCCATGAATCATGCGTTAACATGACGAAATTTATTTCCCCGTTGAAGAATTTTGATCAAGTATTCGCTCATGGTTCCATTATACCTACCTTCTACAATAAGCAGAATGGTATGCCAGCAAGAATATGATTAGGTGAAAAATATTAACTAACCCTTTAAAATAAAACCTCGCTCTTTCAATTCATCATATCCATGAAATATGTATGTTCTGACCGCATTACGTATTTTAGTATTTTTTTGGTCTTCCTTTAGTCCCTGCCTACTTCTTTTTGTATTTTTACTCTGATATTAACTATTGCGTGTATTATTCAGATCAACAAGCAGCTTGTAACCATAAATAACGATTAACATGTCGTATGAACGTTTCATTACGGTGGAACATTGTTGTATTCCTGCTGACAGAATCTTGACTTTGTTCAGACGTTTAGAATGAGCTATTGTCGGAATATTCTTCATATCTGTTCGCAAATGTGAGAATAAGTGAGTAATACTGTATGCTAATAGCATCTATTTATTTCAATTACAGTTCTTGTTCAATAAGAGTGCCAGTGTGATGTTACAGATGAATTACTAGTCATAGCGACGTACCATGGAACTCTGCATACAATGAATAGATCTGGTATTTCTCTCGCATCAGTTCCTAGCACGACCCCGTTTGCAAAGCGTATTTTTGGTGCGACCGGCGCTATCATCGTCGATATTTTGTTTTATTATTTGTGTAATAAGTTGTATACAGGGCTGAACAGTAGGTACACCAAGCAGTAAAAACTGATTGTAAATCCAATTTGTCGGAAAGCATGATGATGGCTGTAGCAATAGTGTATACGTCCGTAAGATATTTTATACGGTAATGTATACCACATAACACGCACATGTGTTAAAAACGGCGCATCAAGCATACATTTGTATTGAAAACGACGCTTCAAATGAATATATTCGTATGTGCAATGTAATAATTCCGGCATAAGTACCTGTTTCGGGGTGTACTCGCAGTGTATGCATTTCATGAAAATTCCGTCGGGTTTTACAGCGAAGAAATCGCGGATCTTGTCGGTTTTTCTCGGTGCCATTGTACATATATCTTGTAAATCATTTTGAGTCGTATGCTGAAGCTGAAATTTGTCACGTCGTTTTTCTAACCCAAGTACGTTCGTCTTCGTGATAATTATGTATGTGGGCATGAAAAACTAGCGGGAAAATGTGTTTACGCGGGTCGATGATGTTGCAGGATTTGCGACAGTTAATATGGATGCGTACGTGCATTCAGCAGTTCGGATAACGGGACCTAAAAGTATCTTGTCATTTCATCCCTTTTGGAAGACGCATCTGAATGGATTTACGTTGAAATTATGTGCGGTATAATCAAAGAGAACACTGATGCGTATGCATGGCTGCCGTACAAATAATTAACGTATATGGGCCATGTGGAACATACGTCAATTTTTTTTTGTATGGCAGATGGGTTGATGACCACTGATAACTAATATCATTGTGTGGCGAAATGGTTTTAAATTAGGCTCTCCTGTCTCCTTTCTTGCCATCTTTTTCAGAAATTTCGAATTAGGAGAATATATTGTGGATATTATCAAATGTATGCAGCATTGACAACTCGATATTGCGTGATTACTTCGGCAATTCAGTTTGTACTTATTACCCGGCAGGTTAATAAGATAAAATAATTGTACAAAGTCCATTTATTCCTTTAATGAAAATTATTATACCGCTTACAGAAAGATTGTTGCGTATTTAATTACAAGTGAGTGTTGTGTGTGTTATGGTTTGCAGAGGTGTCGAATAAATAGAAAATAATGCCTGTATTCATTCAGTCATTCTCTTCTAATTGCGAATAAAAAATTCAAGAATTGTCCAATTCTGAATAAGAATGAATGTGATTCTTTCGATGGTGAATGTATCAACCCATCGTTACTGGAGGAGAGTAGCCGAATTTTAGTATTTCAAATCAGGACGATCGGGTATACAACTTTACCAACTTGGCTGTTTCGAGATATTTTCCTACAGCAGCCTTACTCAAAGTATGCTCCGCGGAACCCCGGGGCTCCGCAAAGGCTCTGCTGTCCGCCGCACCAGGGCATCCAAAATCCAAAATTGTGGCCGTGTATTATATAGCGAGTAAAAAGTAAAAGGTTTTTTATTAATTTAGTAAAGGGTTCCATAACGTACATTGTGCAGTTGAAAAGGGGTCTGTCACCAAAAAAGTTTGAGAATCGCTATCCTACAATATTTAAATACAAAATGTAAAAATACCTACCCATGACACTGCGAATTTCGTTTGCCAAACGTAAGTGGAAATGTCACAAAAAAAAAAAAAATGGTTTCGAGGACTAGATCGGCGGAGTTGTAACTGTAGGTAAGTTGGATTTTCAGTTTTCTCCTGTTTCATGCCATTTGGACAGGATTATAACTTACTGCTATAATTTAATATAGCATAATTATGATAAAAGCTTTGATGGGTTCATCTGTTTGATAATGATCATACAAGGCTGGTTAATTTAGCTTCATCTTGATTCTTAAATTCGTCTCCAACGAAAACGTCATACGTTCGCATCAGTTATCTGTCCATTCATTCGATCGTACATTTTTTTTGTCACATACATGAAGAGCTGTCTATTTTCTATTTATGGACTAAAAAAATTGTTGAAGAATCACAGTTAAGACTTCACATTCCATTTATAGGGGTAATGCTACCAGATACGCTAAAATGCAGTCTTATAAATTTTTTGTGTAGCAGTGATGATGTAAATGTACATACGAGTATACCATCGATGTGTTAGTGGAAATTCGAGATTAGTAGGAAAAGACCATTACAATGTAACATTATCTAGTAAGATCATTATTAGGAATTGAAAAACTTGGGTTAATGTTTCTCCCCAAGAAATGGAGTGAAGAGCACGGAAAATTATATTATGCAAAAAACATAAAATGAATCAGTCTTAAATACCATTAATATACAAAGTTTTCGCGATGTAAGTAGCATGAGTGATTGCTCTGATTTTATTAGTCCATTAATTAGCAAGTTCAAATCCTGGGCTTGTACAGTAAATCATTCTGGAAGAACTTTCTTGTGGGCCGTCGAGTCTTTTGATTATCTTTTTCTTCCAAGTGCAGTCATTACTTGAATTTCGTTTGAAATTCTGTTGAAAATGGAATTTGTAATAAGTAATTTATTATGAAATAGTATCAATGGCGACATTCGTCTTTGATTTATAACTAGTTTTATACTTGAAATTTTCAATGTATACTGCACCTTTTGTAATACATTCATTATTCATCACCATCAAATGTATTTCATGCGAAGAAAAATGACTGCTCAACTATTATTACTTTCATCACAAAAATACTGCTGCCGCATTTAATTAGTTTTATAAGTAACATCAAACACTAGAGAATAGAAGAAAAAAATAAACATTTTGTCCAGTAAGGTCTTCAATTATTCAAGTGCTAAATAGAAATAAGAAATTACAAATTTTACAATTTACAAACTCTATAATTTCAAACGAGAATCGAGCATCTATCTTCCAACCGCTTCAAATTCTCCCGAGAATTCGAATTCCAAAGCATCAAGAATTCGAATTCGCAAGCGCTTGAATCGAATTCGCAATCGAATTCGGGTGAATCGGATTCAAAAAGAATCGAATTCGGAAAGAATTCGGAAGAATCGGATTCGAAAGAATCGAATTCGGAAAGAATTCGGAAGAATCGAATTTTTTAATCGAATTCGAATTCGAATCTAAATCCCTGGCGTAGTGTGAAACGGGGCTAAAAGGAAAGAAGATGTCCGATGGTAGCGTGCCTGTTAGGTGTTAGGTCTAGGAAATCCGAACTCCGAATCATCCAAAACCTTCTTATCAGGTTATCACTCATGGAGCGCTGCTCCATCTAGTTAGTTTATACGTTCTTTTCTAGTCTGATTTTGTTTAATTTTGTGTTTGGTTTCTTTCCTTGGAGTAGTTTAATCTGCTTCTCGTTTGTATAGATTGCTTGATTTAAATAAAAATTGTGTAACATTCGTTCGTCATTTTTCTTATGGGTGATCTATTGCGAACAATAAGTATGTAAAAGTGCACTTTTGTTTTACTGTTCTGCTTTGTATAAACTCTCATGGATACATTGAGATACAGCAAGAAGAAATCAGGAATACAACAAACTGAAAAAATTGAAGTAAGTTACAATAAGAGTAGTTTCTCATTCCATTACAAGTACTCTGCTACTTACATCCACATAGGATGCTTCTGTGCTTATCACAATAATATCATTTTCACCAGGCTTTTTCGAAGGCTGGAAGTTCTGAAACAGAGTGTTTTAACAACGTTTGAGCGTTTGTGTGTAAATACTAACCAGAGAATCGTGGGTTAAATGCTAAAAATTGGAGAAACTTCAATTATTAAAGTTTAAAAGTTGCTACCTGTTTCTGAAACGCGCAGCTTATAGCATTTAGAAAAACGGCCTCTTGAATCATTACCCTTTACAAGAGTTATAACTTATATACTCTTTCTGTGAATCTGATATCAGGTACTGGTTCTTGCTGCAGAAGAGCCGAGCGACTTAGCATTCCACTTCAAATATGTCAATACGCCTGGTATGACTTCAGGTATCCTGATTTGAAATTGCAGCTAGATGAACATGACTTCTCCAATTGATGGGAGCACAAGAAAAGAAACCAGCATTTTACTAAGAAATGCACCAAGAAGAAATGCAAAGACAAACTGCCAAATTTGCAGCTAAGGAAAAGAAGACCCGTTCCACTACCCCAGATGAGGTAGCCAATTCCAGTATTTATTTAAAACGTTATCAAGGAACACTAAAAGCTTATAGTGTTGGCAGTTGTACCAATCATGAAGTCAAGGTTGAATATCACACCGCGCAGTTATCAGTGAGTAAAATTCCTTTATATCAGAATATGTGGTAGTTCGAGTAAGAGCTTGAAGGAAGTACTTGCAAACTCATGAAGTTTTAATCCAGTCATAAAAGTTACCCTATTTTCTGCTGTGTCATCCCACACATGTGAATGTATTTTCTCTCATCAAAGTTCTTTCCGAGTGCAGTTTAGATTCATTTCAGTTGTTGCCATATAGTTTGGTGGAATTGTGATTGTTTAATTTCTCATATATCGTTGTATTGCTGTGTGTGAATCACCTGTTCATTTGGTTACTGTTTCAACGAAGTAAGTTACTCTCGATAAAACAAGTTATTCTCTTCTCATCGGTTCCCCAACAGTCCATTCCTTTGAATTCTGTTTTTATTTTTCATTGTGTAGAGCTTTCAAGAGCCATTAGCCGCACAAGAATATATAGAGACAAAAGCGAGTGATGAAGCAGAACCTCTATCAGTAGTGGACAGGAAGGGTCGCATTCCCAGAATTTTTCAACTCCACTGAGACACAAAGTGAATGCTCTGAGGACAGACAGTTGCTAGCTTCTTCTGAACAGCCATTTCAGTTTTCATTCTCAGGTCAGCAGTCGTGTAGCATTATCGATGCTATTGCAATGGTACACAATTACTGTACTTCATTTCAGCTGCAGCAGGCGAATATGTCTTGTATAATTTGCACATAAAGAATTGAAAGCTATTTAATTGGCAGGTAAATTACTTTTATCATTAATATGTTGAAAATGTGAGTTTATTTTCCACTCATGTGCAATGTGAAAGTAATCAATTGAGAAAAAAAATTTTAATTGCTTTTCAGTTGTAGCTATATTAATCACTTTAGTCAGATTTATGTGACTGATTTGTGAATGGCTGACAATGTTGGACATGCGCACAGGGACATGAGGACATTTCAGGTAGGCCGCAGCTTAAATAGTCAAAATTGCGCTGTTTGTCTTTTTTTTCTTTCTTTCTTTCTTTCTTTCTTTCCCCTTCAGTGTTACTCTGTTATTTTATTAATTTGCAGAATACCTCAAGTCCGACTTTCAGAAATTTCAGACATTTGGGTGTGTCAGAAGAATTTAGAACAAACAGATTACTGCCAACAAATCTCATCCATGCCCACACAGCAGAATGATGTCACATGCTAGGTATCAATTATACCTATATAATTCATAAGTAATAAAAGTTACAAGCTATTTTAGCATGCTATTGTAAGTATACATATGTATTGTGAACTTCACTTATTAAGAAACATAATATTGCATCATTTCTCAATCATATATGAAACATCATACCATATTTATGGTCAAACACATCGAGTACATAGAGGACTGGGTTGATCTGTCACGCTCATGGAAACATTTGTACATAATGTTTATATTTATATGCCATATTGCTATCAGCGATAGCAGGAAAACTTACCTATATGAAATATAAGATTGGTGTTTAACAAATCTGTCATCCATCAGTGAAACAATCCTCGGCAACCTGGTTGCTGCACAACTGTGATGATGCTGATATGGTACCTAGAAAGTTGACACTGTGTCAGCCACTTTTACTTCTCTTACTTACTTTTGGGAAACCTACGAGTATGTCAATAGGTTCCATTCTTTTTCTAATGTAAAAAGTGAAACTGAAGTGAATTCGGCTGAATAACTCACACTGGCTACAGAAAAACGTGATCTCATAATTGAACATTATTTTAAGTCATTAAAGATAGGTACCTATGAATTTTTTTTCACTTTTGCCTATTCTGTAAATACTGCAAGATTGAGGAATTTTTATATCTTCAACACAAAACATGGTAGAAATTTCAATGCACTGAACAATCTAACTAAATCTAAATACCTTTATTGTGGATTAGGTGCATTACGTGTTTTTTTTTTTTTGGCTTATTCTAATATAGGTATATGTAATTTTTAATCCTCGGCCCATAGAGAGCAAAAGTCTCCTGTAGTCGCTCCCATTCGTACCTGTTCCTGGCTATCCTCTTAAAGTTTATAATAATAATATTTGCTAAACATAGTTAATATTGTCTCTCCATCTAGTTCGTTGTATTCCTATTTTTCTTTTTTGGTGTGACAGATACCAAAATGTAGTTCTTTATGTCCACTGATCGGTCATCTCTTTCAACCTTGCTGCATGTCCCGCCCATTTCCATTTTTGTCATCTAATAACTCTCTATTTATGTCGATATTGTTTTTTTTTTTTGTTTTTTTTTTTGTTTTTTTTTGTTTTTTTTTTAATAACGGTTGTCTCTGGATGATTTTTTTGTGTAACTGAGCTTTGATTTTTTTAGTGCATTTGCGTAGTTTCTATTTTTCTGGAGGATTTTTGATATCAGTACACACGTTTGGGAACCAAGTATTAATGTTGGCACAATATACAGCCTTTTAGAATTCACGTTCTTGTTATTCTTGTGTCCACTCCCTTCCCGGTTTGGTCTGTGTATGATATTTGTTGACACAGATTAGATATGTTACTTCACTTACTATTTCAATTTCCTTCTCTTTTATTTGAGTTGCCCCTGTTTTTTCTTTAACAGAAAAAATGTTTGCTTTCCTGGCATTCATTGTTGAACCTGATTCCTCTCCTGCCCTTTCAAGTTCGTGGATCATTTTCTTTAATTCCTCCTGTGAGTTAGACATCAGAACCATGTCATCCGCAAATCTCAGATTTGAGATCTTTTGCCCATTGGTATGTATTTGAACCTTTGTTACCCCAGCTCAGTTTCCTAAAGATTCTTCTAAGGCCGAGTTGAATAATATTGGTGATAGCGGGTCACCCTGTCCAACACCCCTCTTTATATCAAAATAATGCTTCTCCACATCTGTAATTATTCTAGCTTGTAGTCCTTTATGAATTTTGTGTATTGAAGAGATAGGCTTACTCGGAATTCCCTAATTTCTTAATGCTGTTATCATGAAACATTGTTTTAGAGTAGGTACCAAAAGTCAATCAATGCCAGGTAAAAATTTTATCTAATTTTAACATTAATTTAATTAGATGTAATTGGTGCGATAAAAAATTTTTATTGTAACTAATTAAATTAAAAAATTTAATAATAAAATTTAAACAATTTCCTTGGGGATAATAGGATAATAAAAAAAAAATTGTTTATCAATTCTCTTTGGTACACATACTCATTGCATTTTTGACATTTTAATGTGTTTGTCTATAATTTTTTGTTTATTGCGTGTAGATGATCTATTCTTGAGTAAGATTTCCGGAGGCCCCTGTTCTGTTGACTGCTGTTCGTTGATTATTTCTGGATTCTGTTTTGGATTATTTTCGAGAATATTTTAGAAATTGTTAGACATGGCGTAATGGGGCGACAGTTTTCGATTTTATGTGTGTACCTACCCTTTTTTGAAGAGTAGTATTATATTCAGGTATTTCCATTCTTTTGGAATATTTTCCGTTTTTCGAATTATATTTACTAGTTCGGTTAGTGTTTTTATAAGCTCTTCGCCCCCCCCCCACCATTTTATATGTTCGTTGATTATTTTGTCGTGACCTGAGCTTTTATTTGTTTTCGTTGTTTTATTGCGCTTCTGACTTCGTCGACCATAAACTCTGCTGGCTGTAGTTCGTCTTCTACGTTTGTTTCTGTTACATTAATTTATTTTTATTATTTCTATTTTTACTTATTCTCTGATTTATGTTAAGTTGAACACCTACCGGGTTTTTGAAGTATTCACCTTGGTTCTCCTCGCCTTCTTGGTAGGAAAATGTGCCTAATTCTATGTAATTTTTATTATTGTTCTTGCTGGTATTGTTATTTTTATTAGTTTCTGTAATTTTATTGTTTTCGCCGATTTTATTGTTTTTATTGATTTTATTAAACTAAGCGACTGTAGGGAGTTAGGGTATATGTACTCACCTTGGTCTCTACCACTCTTAGGTGAGTTTCTCTCTATGAACCGATTTTTGACATGCTATCTAAACATTTTAGGTCTATTATTCGTTTCAGCTCTCTTCGTCGACAATGGGACTTGTCTTCGCTGAGGGGCGGTTCCTTGACCTAGTCCTGTGTGGCGATTAATCTGTGAATAGGTCAATCCATTGCGGCTTCTGGTTTTTATCTTTTGATTGGTGCTACTTTTCTCATCCCTCGATTCCTGGTCGACCTCGGCTGCCATGCCCAACCCGTTTTCTTCGTTGCTTTCCTCCCGGTTCTTGCGTTGTTCTTTCTTGCGACCTTTGGATCCATTCTAGTTGCGACATAGTCTTCATTTTGACTGCGTAACTTTTTTCATCTTTGCGAATGAAGATCTTGGTTTCCTTCTCCCATACAAATCAGAAGAGTTTTTCGTCTCGAAGTTTTTTTTAGCTTCATATATAACTTTAGTTAAATAATTGGCAATATATAGGCTTGCCGGGGTTTCGAGCTTTTTGTTGTTTGTCCTTTGACTGCTTGATTAGTTCTGCTTTTTTTTTTTTTTTTTTTTTTGACTCTGTTATTTAACCATGCGACAATGCTCGATGTCTGTCTGTTTAACAAGCGGTGGCGCAGGTTGACATGTGATCATCCTCGATGTTCACTTCCAGTTCTTTGGCTATATTCTTAACGACCTGACGTAGGTTTTCATTTTCCGTCTTCTGTATTCCTGTTATTTTGATGTCATCACGTCTGGTATATTGCTGTAAGTCATTTATTCTTTTGTTCATTTGCGTATTTTGGAGTGATAGTTCTACGTTGAACCTTGACGTGTTTTCGATTTTCAGCTCTTCGTATTCTTGTTCTAAGATATCGAAATCATTCGATCGTTGCAACTTCCTTTTTAGTTTCTAGTACAGTTTCTTTGATGATTTTTATTTTGCCTGGTAGTGTCCTCTTGAACTCTGCCTCGGACATTCCAGTATCTGTTTTTGCTACCTGCGGTTTAGTTCCTGTGGTATTAGTGTTCGCGACTTAACTAGTAAAACTTACTTAGCCCGAATATTGTGATACGGATTACCTTGCTTGTCCTCGCTTGAGTCGATGCAAGTTTGAACTTTTGAATGCTCGAACAATCAGCAAGCTAACGCAGACTAGATCTCGTATACGCGTAACGCATGTCTTGTTATACTTGTAACGTTATTGGAACTACCGTACTAAACAGTACCTAGATACGTCAAATTAAAATGATAAAAAATTCAATCTTTGGCCCGGTAACCACTCCACTTATTCTCTCCCTATGCTAGCCAAGACTGTTAACGATGAAAACTGTACAATTTTTATCACTAAAAACAGACTGCATTATCTATGAGGTCCACGTGCAATTTTTCATAAAAGTATGAAATTTGGTATGTTGGTGCTAAATGGTATAAGGATTTTAAGATTGGAACTCACTAGTGAGACACCTGACAGTCCAGAATTTTGAAATAAGAGGGGTCCGAGTCGGAGTTCACCCTTTTCTGTTTTCCAAACATCTAAAGTATCGCTTGCACTGAAGCCATAGTTTTTCCCTTTCCCCCAACTAGCTTTACTACTATCTAAAACTCCGAACAAGAAAAACTATCGGCAATTCGTTAGGAATAGAATTGCCGCACCCTGTCAAAATCACGTTTCATTGACTGGGTTGATCAGGAACCACTTATTTTTCACGTACCCTTCCCCCTTGCTCGTTTTCTTAAGTTCTCCGTATTAGCGTTTTCCTACAGAGAAATGCCGGCATTTGAATACCGCGAAATATCCCACGTGAATCCGGATGCGAGAGAACTTTTCGTGAAAATTTAAACGAGAACGCGAGCTGAGGTATCGCGCCTCGAATATTCTCACGCTTCTCCACACTTCTTCCTTTTCTTTTGTTCGAAGCTCATCTCCGGCATTTTTCTTCCGCCAACGCTCTCTGTTCTTTTAGATACCTGCGGTAAATTCGATAACCGTCCCTTTTAACGAATTGCAGATTGAGTTTCGTTCACGTATACGTATTATTTCCTCGCACTATATCCAAAAATTACGAATAATTTTATCCACAATACATTCGGCAACGTTTGATACGAGCTAGTTCATCGCTTGAGGCAGACTACACTTTCGTATCTGGAGGTCCGGGGGGAATGCAGAAACATGTTCTAAAAGCTTTCCACGTTTGATGTGAAAATAGAAAAATCAGACGTTGCTCGCAGTTCCCGTTAGCTACTCGTAGTAGCGGATTCAGGAAGTTATTTCAGAAGGGCAATTCAGAATGTACAGGAATTGAGTAGTTTTTACCTATCATTCCCCGTTGAAGATGATCATTGGATGAGTAGACAAAAACAAAATTGGGGCTACCTGTGATTACCATGTTATTCTTACTGATGTTAACGATTAAAAAATATTAATTATGAAAACAAAAACGTCAGGATTTGTTGAGACAAATGGAAATTATCGATCAGTCCATAAATCGATGATTGTTATCCAGTTAGTTAAGCCCAGTCTGTCCCGGAAACCACACTGCCCGCCATATTTTCCTTCCATACAGTAAGAACAGTGATGGGTTGCCTACAGGAAATCTGAAAAAATTTTGTAGGCAGATTTCATAACTCCTAAAGTCTAAGATCCAGCTTCCTTATGAAACAGACAAGTAGACAGAAAAGATGATAGCCAGCAGAGCCGTATTTAGAGGTAGGTCCGCTGCAGCCTGTGTCTTCCAGCATCCATTAATAAGAGGGAGGCTCCCTTACCAATCTCAAAAAATCTCCTACATAAAATGAAAGAATAAGATTTATTTTTTTTATCAGATTGGATTTGCCTAAAATGCAGAATAACGGAAGTCGTGAGAAACCTTCCTCTCTCGCTGCAAGTTTCTGCATATGATAGACATAACAAAACGAAATTATAATTAAATTTTCAAAATTTTGTCGTACGAAAAAACATTAAACCATTTTTTGTCAGGATTGTTTCACCAATGACATAAAAAATGAATGACAAAAAATGAAGTTATGACATTTCGTCAATGATTCAGTAACAAACTATGCTACACGACATATAATAATTGACGACAGATTATGCTAAGCGACATGACAAAAAGGAAGACGAAATGACAAAATAATTATGTCACGACATAACAAAAACCATAAAAAAACAAAATGACAAAATTCATGACGTACCAAAACAGATTAAATGCTCGTCTGACAAAATGACAAAAAATTGTTTTGTCTGACAATACTGTTGTGATTTAATTCATGGGACCCCAACATTGTATATTCGTTCACTCAGTCGGATATTCCACTAGTTCAAGCGAATGTTTATTCTTGGCATTCCTGTAAGCTTCATCAGAGTCTTTCAAGAACTCATTGAGGTTACTTTGAAATTTATTCGTGGGTTCAGACTCCTTCAAGACGTACTAAAACTTATTGAAAAATTGCACTATCAGGTACTCTGAAAGACGCTAACAAGACTCGTTATAACGTTATAAGACACCACGGTATTCTCGTTTACTTGTTTTGTGCAGAAATGGGTGTATCACTTTGTGGAGTTCAGTAGAGCTAAAATCTACTTTCATAGAAGTGGGTCTAATATTAATAGGAATCTACCATAACATTCTGAGGATGTACAAGTTAGTCTACGAGCATAGAAATCACAAATTAAATACAGCTCATTCTTGACACATTTGGCCCACCCTGAAGAACAACTGCCTTCAATTAGATACTTTTCTACAGGGACGTATATAGGTGCAAATAGGAGGGCTTGGAGGGGGCTAGCCTCCTCGAAAAACTGAGAAGATACGAGAGGAAAAATGCTCAGCATTATTTGATACTTGCCGCCACCGCCCCCACACACCACGTCATCTCTTTTGCGCTTGTGAGGGCATTCTCATATGCCAGTTCAATGCAGTTCATTACTGAGGCCCTACGATTTTGAAAGAACCAAAAGCGATGAGATAGGACCCACAGCTTACGAGAACAAAGAAATAGATCCTTCAAATGATGGAATTGCAGAGGCCCTGCGAAACATGAGCGCCCCTCTTTGATATTTTCTATGTAGGTGATCTTATTCAGATTCGAGTTAGCTATTTTGTTTTCATCTCATTTAAGAGCAGAATCAGAATCACCTTTATTGGGAACATTTTTAGTACATATTGAATGCCACGATTCAGAGCCCGAATTAACATTCCCGGCCCATAAAGAGCAGAGGCTCCCTGGAACCACTCTCATTCTCACCTATTTTTTAAGTGTTGTGTTTTGAGGAATTTATTGATATCGTCCTTCCGTCTTGGTTTTGGACGCTCTCTTTTCCGCTTGTAATTTAAAGGTTGTCAGAAAGTGGCTCTGTAAGTTTATCGGTCGTCCGTGAGACGGGAGACGTGACCTGTCCACTTGGATATGTCTTATTACATCAACGTTGTAGTTTCAGCTTACACATTGATTTTTCTATCTTAATATCATGATCTTTTTTCTTAATACCCAGTATTAACACTCCAAGGAATTTTGGGCAGCCCTTATTCCATTAAAGATTTTTCGCTTAGGGTCCAAATTTGGCATTCATATGTTAACGTTGGGACCACACATAATACATTAAATATTTGACTTTTGTGTGCGAGATTGAAGCGGCCTTCGAAGAATTCTTATAACGACCAGTACATATTTGGCCCAAGTCTTAGTGATTTTTATATTAGTTTCGGTTTTCCATGTGTTCTATGAAAGCTATTCTTTGACCAAGATAAGTCACTTTGCTGAGCCTAAGATTTTGCCATCGATTTTTGTTTTTTGTCTTTAGTTAATGCTATTATTTTTTTGAGCATTGATATGGAATCCTGCTTATTCGTTTATCATCTCTGTTGGTTCGAATTCTGATTCGGAGAATAAGGTGATATCGTTAGCAAATCTTAAATTTGTGATTTTTAAATCATCATATTCAGTCCTTCTTTCTCCCAGTTTAAGTTTCTGAATATTTCTTCGAGGACACTATTAGAAAGGATTGGCTATAATGGGCCGCCTTGGCGAACTCCTTTTTTTAAATCTCAAAGCAGTCCCCTTTTATCAGTAGAATGCGTTCCAGGCAGCAAGGTAAGCGCCGCTCACCCTGAAAATTCCCGAGAAAATAAGTTTTCACATGCAATATCAACTTCAACTTGTAACAAATAAAAGGTAATGAAACATTGGGTAACACAGCGGCTGTATTGACGCATACACTCGAGTATATAATAAATTCACGAGAGATGTATACTGTTTGGCGTTCGGCAATCCCTGTACCTGTATATTTGTATAGGCCAGTTAGGTGTGCGTCGGATCTAATCCTTCTTTTCCATACTGCACGTAACACTGCACGACTGCACTCCGCCTCCGTGTTAATTACCAACACAAAAATACACTAGCATGTTCAACGCGGCAAAACCTGTGCGTTTGGTTGCATTTTGGAAGCGCTTTGAGTCAAGCTTGCCTCGGCTTAGCTACACACGAACGTCGAAGTTGACAGTGAAACGTGATTATGTTTTCTACTAGTCAACGTGTTATGTTTGGCTCCGTGTTTTTTTGCCCACAAAATGCGTATTCGAGATCTTTTTGAAAAACCGTTTTCGCGACTTACTCTCAATGAACAATTAAAAATTAATAATGGTGGGAAGCCTAATCCAGAATTACCATTTTTAAAAACTCAGCGGAAGAGAAGTGGTTCGAGTTTTATTAGACGTTGCCACATATCGCAATATGAAAACGTTTTGTGGTTAACCAGTTGTGAAGGTGGTGGAAAACTGTTTGGTTGGCCATGTCTATAAGAATTTTTTTGCACAGCAGTTAGGAAAATTTACAATCTCAATTAGGCGGAGTTGGGAAAATCCAACTATTCAAAAGGTTTTTCTGTTGCTTTGATACTTGGGAATTGAGTTGCGAAGTTGGAAAAATACGAGTTAAAGGTTTTTTTGCTGTGTTGTTTGGGAATTTTGAATTGAGTCAGTTGGAAAAATCCAACAATCAAAAGTTTTTTTTTGTTTTGATACTTGATCATTTTAAGTTGAGTCAGATGGGACTTCCACAATTCCCCCCCCCCCTTCCAATGGAAAAACTCTTTGGTGGTACGTCCCTGTGTCTATTATTCGTCACAGAAAAGAATAAATGCATATGGAATGATCCTACACAGGGATACGACAATTTGGACAGTTTGAATAATTTCATCAATGCCGTTCTGTAGTGGCGTGCTTCATACTTTTATTCTGATTTTTACTTCACCTCTACGCTTATCGCTTACCTCCTAGGAAAAATCACCGCACGCCACTGCCTTTTATATCCGCCTTTATCCTTGCTTTTAATCCTGCATACAACCTGTCGTGAGGCGAATTCGCATTCTCGCTCGCGCCATCAAATCCTTGATCGATCACATCTCGTGGGACAGTTTCAAAGTAATCGTTCGCACTAGAATCGGTGTGCATCTCTCACCAAACCGAAATTGTCAACGGCACGTGTATGCTCAAATGGCCTTCATGTGGTTGTCACCAAGACGGCCACTGGTCGCACGATCTTAATTAAAACGCAATATCGAAAAATCATACGCCTTCCTCGAGTTCTGAGAACTCGATCGATACTCTTCTTCATGACCATGGCCTCGACAGTGCAAAATACCCGCGAACGTTTGCCTGCCGCAGATTCTATATTTCGACGCCATCCCACACGCGCCAGAAGCAAATCCGAGAAAACTAAGAAAGTACAATGTATAATTTCTATACCTATATTTCACACTTATATGTCGAACCATTCGCTCTGAATCGTGTAGCCTACACGCGCCGGCCTTCAAAGATAGCCATCGTGTCCCTCGTGTCTCCGCTTACCTCATGGTGACATCTTCCGCATAGGCGGAGACATCGTCGTCAAAATAATCGATCATTAGTATATAACTCCTGTACGGAGGTTCACTCTTGGTCTTGGTTCTAAATCGCCCATGTCAGGTGGAGCTCTCGCTGATCTCTCTCGATCCAGCACCTTTTCGGACTTAGAAATTTAAACTCAAAGTGTAGTCTTAATACTCTGTCGTGTCGGTAACCTAAAAGCCTAACAGCAACTGCTGAAATTATTATTCAACGTACATTTCAAATTATTGGTGAAAAGTTTTAATAAACCTATTTAACTCAACTCTGACTCGACCACATTATTTGTCGAGCCGATCACCTATTATCGGGGGCTCGATCCGATCAGCCCCAGGGGCCACGCTGCGGACTCCATTGTTCACCATCTATCAACAGCAACGACACTCAATAGCCCGAAAGGCCAACCGTCGTCACGATACAACCCTACTGTTAGTTGGATATATTTCAGTGGGGCCCCTTGGTTTATCAGCGCTGATATCACAAAATCTTGTCTCATGGAGTCAGATGCCTTACTACTCGTATAATCTACTTAGCCCTCTCTTTTCATTTGCTCTCACCCGGGCCCTGGAACCGCCTCATCGAGCATTACCTCAGGAAAATCTACTTAGCCTTATATGAAAAGGTTTATATTGTAATTATTAATTTTTTCTATGATTTGATTGACTGCATGTATGTGGTCCACCGTTGAAAAGGACGTGCGTAAACCTGTCTGCTTTATTAACTGCTGTTCCAATAGAAAACGTTTGATTCTATTCTCTATTGCTTTTCAAAAGATTTTTGCTGTAATAGGGCTGAGCGTTATGGGGAGATAGTTTTCGACCTTGTATTTATCTCTCTTTTTAAATAATATTATTACGTCCAAAATTTTCCAGTCTGTGGGTATTTCCCAGAGTCTATCATTCGAGAACATCAACGTATAATTGCGGCGTGTTTTGGCAAATTTTTCGTCCGGTAATCTAGAATGGTAATCGAAATCATTAATATTTCCTGATTCTCGACTGAAGAATGAAAAAGCAACCTCGTATGATTCCGTCAGACTTTTCGAAATGTTCGTTTAGTTTTGTATTAGTACGTGAAGTGGAAGGTAACTGAAATCTCCCCTTAAGATTCGTGGGGGTTTAATAGAAATTTCAACTGGATCGGTACACAAATCGAGGTACGTATTCAATGAAAACGCCAGTCGTCTAGTGCTTATCAAAATTGCATTATTTTCTTCTGTAAATGCTCTCATCGTTAATCGAGTTTGTGGAAGGTAGCAAAGCGTTAACTGAACCATTACGTTGGATACTTTAAGTACCTTAACGTTATACCAGCTCTATTTACTTTTAATACTCCGTATATATGTAAGATTCTATTACATCTCGAAGTGATAAGACGAAACGAGAGAACGAATGCTTTAATTTGCTAAAGAATTCGAACAGAAAGTCGTTTCGCGGAATCGAAAGAAAGAAAGCGAGTACAAAAATTAAATCAAATCAAATAAAGGAAAACGAGTACAGAATTAAATTGACGCTCAGTCTAAAATAAAGCAGTGTAGCGAAGGCTACAGGACAAGTACTGCTCAAGATTTTCAAAGTATGTACGGACACCGTACGCTTATCGATAAACGAAGAAGTAGTAACTAACGCTAGATTACAGAGAGGGAGAAAGTGCGATAGGCTGCAGAGAGGAATGAAGGAAGGAAAATCTTACAAGTCCCCCCCCCCTCTCATTGCGAGATGAGACGGAGCACTTGCGAGGAGAAATGTGAGGTTATACACAAAGTAAAGAGTATGTTACATGGGTTTTACAAGCTTTGAAACATGGTAAATACGATTGTGTGTCGGACTTCGTCCGGCTTGGAGAACAAATACATTATTCGATAGACGTTGAACGATCGGAAGGGTCCGATTCGGATGGGGTCGAGCTTTGAACGGTTCAGCTTGCTCCCATTCTCCACGAAGGCGGTGTCCCCAACGTTGAAGGAGATCTCAGACTTAGACTGATCGTAAATACGTTTATTATATTCATGATACAACATCGTGTTCCGAAAGGCGGCTTCCCTATCCGAGCGTAGGTTGGGAGGATTGAGTAGGTGATTAGGGATAAGGCAAGTAGTTTTGCCTAGGAAGAGGTAAGACGGTGGGTATTTGGTTACGGAGTGCGGCGTGTCGTTATACTGTTTCACACATAGCTGCGCAATAGTAGTCCAACTTTTCCGCCGGGGAGAAGTAGGATCGTGTTTCACACATCGGATCGCGTTTACGAGCGTTTGGTTTAAACGCTCATTTAAGCCATTCGACGCGGGACTGTCCACGGCTGTGAAAACGTGCTGGATATTGGAGGAGGCACAGTAAGCGTGGAATTCGTCGGAAGACAATCCCCCATATTGATCCGTCAGAAGCGTGCCGATCGGCATGCGCTTCTGTACCGAATCAACGAGGGAGATCATCTCAGCGGCGGACTGCCCTTTTGTGCAGTGGATAAAGGCGTATCTGGAGAAATGGTCGACCAGGAGATGTAGGTATCGGGAAGAGGAGTTTTGTCCCCCGAAACCGCCGATGGTGTCGAGAGACATTATTTCACCGGGTTTTGTAGCTGGACCTAAAATGCCCAACCTGGCGCTTCGGCGTACAGTTCGTGACTTACATGTGACACAAGTTACGCATTTCCGACATACCTGGCGCACTAAAAAGAACATACGAGGGAAGGTGAAAGATTTACGAATTATGGCGAGCGTACGCATCTCACCTGGGTGGCAGTACGTTACGTGAATTAATTTCGTTAACTTTTCCCCGGCTGTCTGGTCTAAAAGAATACGTGGTTGTCCTTTTATTTTTCGATAAATTACGTTATTTTGAGAAATATCGTCAGGAGACGCAGTTACGTTATCTTGAAGGTTGTGCAATTCACTGGAAGAGAGGAAGTGAAATTGTGGAGAACATGGTATGAGGGGTTCGGGGTTGGTGTCGTCAGGAACTGGCGAGAGAACGGGATTTCGGGAGAGACAGTCGGCCTCGGTGTTCGAGGAGCCCGGGTTGTATAATATGTCAAAGTCGAATTGGAGGAGCTCATTGGCGAGATCGCCTAACTCCTCATCAGTTCGAGCCTTGAGGTTGAGGTGCTGGAGTGGCTTGTGATCGGTATAGACGACAAAGCGTCTGCCGATAAGCCAATAACGCCAGTAACGGACGGATTCCCTAATTGCCATGCTCTCGATGTATATAGCCTTTCTTTTCATCTGAGCGCTTGAGAGTTTTCTCGAGAAGTAAGCAACGGGCTTCAAAGAGCCGTCTACTTGCGTCTGTTTAAGTACAGCTCCTATTCCAACAGTGCTGGCGTCAGTAAATATGGAAATAGGCTTATCCTTGTCGAAAATAGCAAGCACAGGCGATGAAGTAAGAAGACGTTTGACTACGTCGAAATTAGCTTGGCACTTCGGAGACCAGGAGAACGGAACATTCTTTCGAAGGAGGTTGTGGAACGGTTCCAAAAGAACGACAGAGTTGGGGATGAACTTGCGATAAAAGTTCACTTTCCCAAGGAACTGACGGATTTTCTTTTTTGAATCAGGAATGGGGAAGGAGTTAATCGCTGATAAGTTATCCTGTAGAGGTTGAACAGAGTTTGGCCCCAGGATGTGGCCCAAGTATTGGATTTTGGATTTCGCGAAATTGCATTTTTTTAAGTTGAGGCGAAAGCCTTCATCGTAAATAGCGTCGATGACGCGCTGGACATGAACTAAGTGTTCTTCGAAAGATTTAGAGTAAATAAGAATATCATCTAGATAATTAATGGCAAAAGAATCAAGGTTATTGCTCTTGAGGGTATTCGCTAAAATTCGCTGAAATACAGCGGGCGAAATCTTGAGGCCGAATGGCATATTATTCCATTCGTAATGGCCCTGTTGAGTAATAAAAGCTGTTTTGTGGCGATCCGACTCCTTGATGAGGATGGACATAAATGCAGAATTAATATCTATGGCCGAGAACCAAGAACAACCACTTGTACGGACGATTATGTCGTCAATTAGGGGAAAGGGGTAACTTTCCGGGACAATATTTTTATTGAGATCACGGTAATCGGTACAGAGACGAGTCTTTTCTTTTTTTCCTGACAGACCCTCTTTCTTAAATTGCATAGTTACGGGACTGGCAAACGGAGAAGAGGAGGGTCTGATAAGATTATGTTTAAGAAGTTCTTTTAACTGTTTTTCGATTTCGGCTTGATCTTGATCAGTACAGCGATACGGTTTCTTAGCAATATACATGTCTGAAGTTAGTTTTATGCTACATTCGTGTTTAGTTACATTACCCACATCAAATTTATGGGAGGCGAAAACACGGGAATTTTTTTCGATTAAAAAGCGAATAGAGTTCGCTTTACTGACATTAAGGTGGGCGACCTTCTCTTTGAATAAACTGAACGAATTGTAGTCGTTCCAAAGGGTATTGTTAAAATTAAGTGAATTTACTTTATCAACCATATTAGTCTTTGTATTCGTACGTTGCAAATTACATTGTGATAAGATAAGATTGCTGTCGAGTGACAGGCCAAAAAACGGAATCGAGTCGAGGCCTATAATAAAATCGTACACATCACTATCAACTATATGCAATAAAATACGCCGGGTAACGTTCAGTATTGTTATATCGACGATGGTTAAACCTGAAATGTTGCCCGTTCCGCTCGTTGTACTATATGTCAAATTAACTGGTATAAACTTGAAATCTTTTATATTTTCCGAAGCTCGTCGACTGATCGCCGACACGTTCGACCCGGGGTCGAAAAGACCCTTACCAATTAGGTTTTGCCCGTATTTGACATCTAGAACTATGAGCGGGGGCCTCACTCGTTTTTTTGAATTTCAGAGATTTCGGACTGAAGGTCCTGAAGAGAAATGGAATTAATAGCTTTGGCCGGTTGGGCGAAACCTCGAGCCTCTGCTTCACGTTTTTTATTATTACAGTTAGTTTCAGAGTGGTTAAACCATTCTTTACCGTACTGCTTCTTACAAAAAGCACAAGGGGAGCGCTGAATAGACGCAAATGCGTTCGAAGATTTTGAAGTAGAGAATTGTTGTGAGCGAGAATTTGTGGGTCGAGATTTCTCCGCAGTGAACGAGTTTATTTTTTTAACTAAATTACTCACTGAAGTATACTGGGCGATGTCGATGCGATCCTGCATGTGGGAAGGTAAGCCGAGGGCGAGGTGAGCCATCTTGGAGAGCTCCGTCATTTTCGGGTCGAAACAGGAGAGCCTGAGTAGCTTGGATTGGCAATATGCGTTAAGGTCTCCGGAATAGTAACGAAAGGCGAAGGCGGAGCGCGCAGCCGCGAGCCCGGTTTGAGTAAAGTTTAGGAGGAAGGATTCCTTCCAGACTTCCCAGGCCGTAGATGGGTTGGTGAGAACTGTAGTATCGTACCATTTTCTCGCGTCTTCTTCGAGCATCAAACGGAGAGCCTCCCAGTGTCTGGTCATAGGGATGGCAAGACGCGCGCACTCGCGTTCGAAGGTACTGAGCCAGGCTTCGGCATTGACATTCTTACCCGAAAATCGAGGAAGTACAATGTCCTTGGCGAGAGAAGCGAGGGCCTTCTGAGTAGCGTCTGCATTTGTTACAGGTGGAAGAGTAGCTTGCACGGACGTCGAGGGAGGCAGAGGTGTGACGTTTTTTTCGTCGAATAAATCAAGCGGAACTCCCATAAATATAGGATTGCGATTCGCGTCGAAATATAGATCAGCAACAGTTTTGGGAAGAAGAATGCGAAATTGGCGGCGAGCCCAGCGAGTCTTGGTTTCTCGCTTGAAGTTTACCGCTTCAGGAAGAGCAAACAGAGCGTCGTGGTTTGAAATCGGCTTAAATTCCTCTGGGAAGGCGTATACGTCTTCATCGTCGTCATCGAGATTTTGAATGGACAGCATTGTCCAAACGGTAGTCTTGCCCGAAGAAGCCGGAGCGGGCTCGGCACGAAGAGTAAACTTGACCGAGCTGGTCATCTTGAAGATTAACTGTGCGGAACACGAAAGAGTAGAATAGCAAAGGCGACGATTCGCGTTTGAACACAGACAAAAGTTAACACGAAACTAATATGTTCGAATTTGTAAGATTCTATTACATCTCGAAGTGATAAGACGAAACGAGAGAACGAATGCTTTAATTTGCTAAAGAATTCGAACAGAAAGTCGTTTCGCGGAATCGAAAGAAAGAAAGCGAGTACAAAAATTAAATCAAATCAAATAAAGGAAAACGAGTACAGAATTAAATTGACGCTCAGTCTAAAATAAAGCAGTGTAGCGAAGGCTACAGGACAAGTACTGCTCAAGATTTTCAAAGTATGTACGGACACCGTACGCTTATCGATAAACGAAGAAGTAGTAACTAACGCTAGATTACAGAGAGGGAGAAAGTGCGATAGGCTGCAGAGAGGAATGAAGGAAGGAAAATCTTACATATATACTTACCAATTGGAACGATTTCATTTGGCAATTTTTTTCTCTCTTTATTGGCTTCACGATGGTCAATATGAGAAGCACTCGTAATTTGTGTACACCGTTCTGATGTCTGTGAAGAGTGCTCATTTCCCATTTAGATTGGTGCATATGAGGGACGATCCCATTTCATGCGAGTTTTTCCACGTATATATTAAACTCGACGTAGACTTTCCGAGATCGAATTTCTAATTTAGGCAGTTTCGCTATTTGCTCGAGCTCGATTTGAATATATCCAGCCGAGGTAACGAAAATAAAATGTTATAACTGCTGCAGCATACTCATCCTTATTGGAATGCATTAAAAGAAGTTTTAAAACTCGAATTTCAATATTAAACATTTTCGTACCCCCTGATTAGAATAATGTAATCATAATGTAATCTAAATGCGTACCTCTTACGTTGAAGGAAAAGGGAGATGTCGGTACTTTAAACCTGGAACGATTCAAATAAAACTGTAATATTTTTCTTTTTATTCACCGTATACGCGCCACAAGTACGCTGGCAGCGCTAGTGGAAAAAAATCCCAATCATATACATAAACATTTAACAAAAAAAAAAAAAAAAAAGAGGGGAAAAAATAGGTCAACATTTTTATTCAATCCTACATCGTTTTATCCGAATTACCTCAATCTCGAAATGCGTTCGCTCTTCACTCTGCGAAAATTAATTTTAAATTTTAAAACCTTTTCAATTTTTTTTTCCTGCATTCCCATTCTCATTCTGCGTATAAAGGTACATTTTTAGAGAGATCTCGTTCCTCTTTTCCTCATAAGTCTCCGGATGAATTAGTCTTAATGTGGCGGGTAGGAGGAACTTGCGCGTCGACATCAATTAAATCTGAAGTAATTTCAGCGCATCATCCTATTCAAACTTTTTTTACCGAAAGGCCTCGTTGTATCGAAGATTAGTGACAGTAATCGGGCGACGTTACCGAGGCGTGGGACGGCGAGATGGAGGCGAATTTAATATTTTCTTTATAATGTCACGTACTCGAGCATTCTATACGGCGCGTAAAAGTGGTACGACGATGTAACTATATTACATTGCCGTGGCACGAAATTCTCTCGGTCCGTCGGACGCTGTTAAAATTTCGTGCGGTAATTCGCTGTATAGTCGCACACCGTACAGACATGAGCACACCTATGCCGGCAACGTACAACCTCAATATTTTATTCAGGAATATAACATCCAGCATCGTCGTTACGACTTCAACTGCTCCGGCTTCGGCTACATGGAAAACCATCCTCGTGATTTCGGATTAATGAATTCAACCTAACGGCGTGTCAGGGGCTTCTTGTTGGCGTGCACACTGCACACTGCAGCTCGTACCATACACTGCGGTCACTTGTAACGAGAATAATTCAAAAGCTTTGGCGCGACGTCGACGCACTTGCACTAGAAATGTTCACGATATTATAATGCCAATACCTGCCCCACCATTGAGTCTGAGGCTGCAGAAATGGAAATGGTTCGAAATGGCGTTTAGATGTGGAGGCAGCTGCGAAAATGTGTGCCCTGGAGCCGAAGATTGTCATCCCTATACTTAAACATATGTGACAGTGATGAAAATCAGTCGGATTCAGCATAATACCGGTAGTTTGGCATAGATCTGTGAACAAAAACTAACAGATGATAGCCCGTGAATTACAGTGTGGCCTTCATCTTCTGGGTCGTTTGCTCAATTTCAAGTAGTAATCATTTCACAGGATTAACTAAGACGAAGTAGTTTGCAGTTGCTTTCCCAGTGACTTATTGCATCAGGTTTTTAGCTAGGTATTTCACAATGTTGAGTAAATGACCCACAAAGCATGCACAACACTGTAGTCCTTCATATACTAGTGATGATGTGTTCTATGAGTATAGTATCTTATTTTTGAGAACAGGTAATGGGCTGTAGAGCGTGCTGTCCAGAAATGCAAAAAACTGGAAATGATCGCTGTTAGTTCACGTTTATCCGTTCACAATGACTCTTCGTTCCGTTGCGAATTGTCAGGTTTACTCAAAACTATCGCTCCTGTTTTACCAGATGGGTGCGGCGTGCTATTTAATTACACGCGGAAGTATTAACTTAATTCATCCGTACGCAATGAAAAGGCTTAGAACCATTAATTCTGTATAAACCAGTTTTTGTCGCATCCTTCTATCTCACTCCAATGCCGAGATATACACTTTTAAAAATTTTACAAACAGCAGTTTCCTAGACTTCCGCCACTTATGTACTTGTGTAACGAATCAACGGGATGACTCTGAATGTGCAGGTATTTTTATTTAAAATACGCAAACTGAAAATCCCTGAAAAACAAGTTCTCCAGCGTTCAAAAACAATACGAGTACCAAGTTATACTGGGCGGACTATATTTATGTGACCTGGAATCATGAAATGTGCCTCTGGTGTCAAAAAAACATTTTCCACTTTCTTGACAATTCTTATAGAAAAATATTGCACTCTTTCGAATGAAACAAATCACAGCTTCCTATCTTCCTTAGTTTTTCCACAAATTGCATTTAAAAATGACGTCAAAGGTTTAAAACATCCGTTTACATGGCGTCGTGTGAAACGGGCCTACTGGAATGACAGAGAACAAGAATTCGAAATGCAGTTGTCATAGCAACGCGTAAACGCACCACTACAGATGTACCCGCTATGTACATCTGTGGGCACCTCTACCATCACCCCATCTTTAGACTCGTTTATTTTGAAAACCTGTTTTCGCACAAGAGGCACATTTCATGATTCCAGGTCACATATTATGAACCAACGTGATTCGCTATCTGGAACAGATGAATGAACAAACAAAGAGCATAAAAATGCGATTTGGTATGTTAGGGCAGTATTGGTGTCCTGTAAAACCCGTCTCCCACACCCATCCTACATTTAAACTGAACATTAATTCAATGTTCAATGAACAAAAACATGGACGAGCGGTCGACGTTCATTTTTAAGGACTGATGCTCCTTTGTTCGGCATCTCAGCTGTGGTCTCTCTATTCGCAAGGATGTTTGCCTTTGCAGGGAGGAACAAAACCTATTCATGGCTTTTGGGCTCGATGAATCAAACGTGCGTTGCAAGGATACGGAGCGAACTCAACAGCATGCATTGGCAGCCACAGAGCAAGATACAATGTGGCCTATTAATCTATTCTCAATTACAAAATGTCAATTCTGATACTATTCTGCCTAAGCAAATTTGGATGCGTCGTAAAGAGATTTAAGAAAGGCCGAGTGAACTCTATATACAGTCACAACAGATTTAAAATAATTTTGATCACAGCTAGAATGAATTATAATTAATCTCAATCAATTAAAAAAATTTTCGGAACGATTTCAAAAGATTCGAATTTATGGACCACTAAGTGGATCTCGGGTTTCGATGCAGTTTGATTAGATTTCAAGTGAGTCTGGATAAGTACAGGATGCGGTCCTTCTTTTATAATTTTTACTCTCAAATCGAGCCCTGGAATCCTCTCTTTCGAGCATTACCTCAGAGACGTCGGGGAGGCTGTTAGGGCTGTCTTAGTCTTCCTCCCTTCTGGCCGAAAAACCGGCCTAGATTGAAATTTGGCGAGTTGCTTCGTGTGCTCAAACCTGGGATCTCCGGATTCCGAGACCAACGCGCTATCCATTCGGCCAATTAGCCCCCCAGTACAGGGTGCGGTAGAATAAACGTTACAGTTTGGCAACGCTGTAACTCATAAACTAATACTCCGATCACGAATACAAATACACCGTTGGAGAGGGCAAAGAATCCCACTTCAGTAGTAATCATGTCGTGGTCGATTGAAACTTTGCCAAGAAATGTTGAACTTATTAAAAATTCTCCAGATGTTTTAGACACTTTGTTCATGACAGGTGAAGCACGCTTTCACTTCTCTGGATTTGTGAATCGCCAAAACATGAGATACTGGTCGGATGAAAATCTCCAGAAAACTTTTACATAGCCCAAAAGTTACAGTCTGGTGTGGTGTACATAAGTTCACATGGAATAACAGGATCTTATTTTTTTGAATAAGGTAAAACTGTGAAAAATTTTGTAAAACCTGCTCTAAAAGGGAAAATAATATTCAGTAGAATTTATTTTCAACAAGATGGTGCAACATCGCACATGTGCAACGCAGCGATGGAAGTTTTAAGAGAGATGTTTGTGGACAGAATCATTTCAAAAATGCTTTCATGTCGTGGCAATCACGTTCTCCTGACGTAAATGCATATACGACTTATTTTTATGGGGAAAGCTGAACTAAAAAGTCTTTTCCACCGAGGTCAGCATCACAACATCTCAACAACATCGAAGATTTGAAATTCAGAATTCGAAATAAAATTACCGCAAATGGGAAAAAAAAGTAGAAAAAAGTTTTTACAATTTCGAAAATATGTTAAATTTTGTTAGGTAGTAAATATAAAAAGCACAATAGCGATTTTATTTTTAAAACCAAATAAATAATCTGAAATGTGATTCCTTACTTTTTCCAACAGTGTATTTGTTTTTGTGATTGGAGTATTAATGTACGAGTTGCAGCGTTGCCAAACTGACGTTCATTCTGCGGCACCCTGTACTAATAAGGGTCTAGACACATGGATATTTGAAGCCTTTGGCTTTCTCGAGCACCCTGTCCTTTGAACGCATGCCTGTCAAAAGTATGTAACTGCCTAAGGCACGTGGTTGTGAGAAGATATGGGTGATTGTGTTTTGGAGCATACAGCTTCGCGAAGCATAAGACTTCCCGAAACTCAAGCCCGTCTGTGGCATGCTGGTGTGTACAGCACATCATTGTCTGGAGCACATATAACCATTCAGACAGAGTATTAGTTTCCTGACTCATGTGGCTTTCTGAAGTATGCTGATGTCATGGTTTCTGGAAGTACACGGTTACTTGAAGTACATAATGTCTTGAAGCACATGTAATGGCCACCTAGTAGTATGAAGTTTTTGGGAAGCATGTAGTTCCTAAAAACACGTGGATCTGGAGCACATGGTTTTTTCCGGCACGTGGTGTCTTGTAGTAGGTATGGAGGTAGTTTTTCGAAGCAAGTTGGTTTTTGCATTTGTTCGTTTTCTGATTTTCGGGGTTTTCTACTACGTCAAGTTTTGTGATGCTCGGAATTTTCTGAAACGCAGAGTTGTCTGAAATAGGGCACTGCTTGAAGCGCATTGTTATCTGAAATATGAGTCTGCCTCGGAAGATGAACATGTAGTTTCCTAAAGTGCATATTATATGTTTCTCATGGTATTCCAAAGTAGGTGCAATTTCATATGGCCAATTTTTATCTGAGACAGACAGCAATCTGCAGTGTGTGCTTATCTGATGCCTGCGATGGTTCAACTATTAACATTTTAAAACATGTTGGAGTTTTCCTCGCGTGACCTTCTAAAGCACATGGCGTATTGAGGCATGTGGCTGTGTGAAATACTTCCGCGATTTTCTAATATAGTTTTATACAGTATGACTGTTTGGCATGGTTCACTGAAACAGATGAGTTCTTGAAGCATGCTGTTTCCTTAAGCATGTGTGAATTCAAGAAGCATGTGATTTTCTGAATTTGGTAGCTTTTTCGAGCATAAGAGTTGCTGATGTCCCATAATTTCTTGAAATACGAGTAAAAGCACATGGTAGGCTGAGATATGTTATTTTCTGAAAAAACGTGGCTTTCTGAAGCATGCGATAGTCTAAAGCACATAGTTTTCAAAAAAAATGTATCTAGTTGTTTGCAGCATACGAATGTTTTCAGTGTGTGGTCATTTGTCACGTACGGTTTTCTGAAGCAAGCGGCGAGCATTAAATATGTGGTGTTTCTACTGGAGGCATTAAGTGCATGGTTGTTTTGAAGCTCCTGGATTTCTGAAGCATGTGGGTTTCTGAGCCAATGAGCATAAGCCACGTACTGTTCTCAAGCTCGTGACTACTCGAAGTACTTTCCAAACTTAAGTTAGCGGAATTCGCTGTTTTTTTTTCTGCCAGAAGTATACTGATCCCTTGATCACTAATTCAGATTAGTGCACGTGTACTGATTCGCTGCGTATATGATACTGATTTGCATCCTTGATCACGTGATCGATATACTTGTAGTTGAAAAACCAACGAATTCCGCTAATTCAAACACGGAAAACAGCGGGATTGAAGCAGTGGTGTTGATAGTAAATTTTCCCATGGAGGGAGGGGGAGTATTTAAACACATTGTACGTCTTATTTGCAAAATTAGGGCAAATCCGCAAAATTGTGCCTGAAAGCAAAAGAGAGGAAAATCTTTTTGGTCATAATTATGCCTTGATTTAATTGTAACTTGAAAAGCAACAAGAAAAAACTTCTCTCTCTCTCTCAAAATTTTGCCCTCATTTCAATTGAGCAAGCAGAAAAAAGTAAGGTCTGAGCGTCTCAGGCCAAAAATATTAGTTGACGGGTTCTAGAATTTCACTTTTCTCTTAGCTCTGCTGGGCTGTCTCGAGGTGGAGTGGGGGGGGGGGTATATTTGCATAGCCTCCTTCCTTATTTACGCTATTGTTTTGAAGTACGTGGAATATGTGTATGAGGCATGGGGTCATCTGAGGCGCATGTTCTTCGGATGTATGAGGTTTCTGAAAGTATATGCAGTCTGAAGCACATCTTGTATTGAAGCATGTGGTTGATTCGACGTGAGTGGTCGTCTGAAGCGTATGTCTGACTGAAGCAGACAGTGATCCAAAACTCAGCAGTCAGCACTGTCTGAAACTTACATTTGTCACTTACTCCCTTGAGGAACTGGTGTTATGAATGGCATCAGCGTTAAGCGACATTGTTTTTTTGTTTGTTTTTTTTCAATTATAGTTTTATTGGACTGCTAGGTGGTAGCATTAAATGTAAAATATTTTCCGTAAAAGTAAATAATCACAGAATATAATTAAAGTAGATCGGAGGGTTCGATTCTTTTCGTCGGCGGGTTTCATTCGTAACGTCCAGTAGAGGTTTATGTCCAACGTGTTGGGATGCGAATGCCATCTTCTTTCGTAGTTTCTGGTGCGCCTGTTATTATACCAAGTGCTTTGTTTGGGAAGCGTTGAATCACCTGTCTGTCGGTTTGAGGCGGTGGCGCAACACGAAATTTGGGCACCATACATCCAAACAAGTTTCAGTATGGACAAGTACAGCAGTCGCTTATTTGTGAGATTTACTGTCGAACTCATTCAGTTTATGTAGGCGCAGGTTTAGTTCGTCTTTTTTTGTTTTGCGGACGTGGAAGTTATAGCTGAGTCTCTTGTCAAGGAACGTTCCCAGATACTTCGCGTGGTCAGATCTAGGAATTATCTTGTCGTCTATCGCAATTGGTTGGTAGCTGTGCGATCTCAAGGCAAAGTCTACGTGTACCGATTTAGCTTCATTGATAGCGAGTCTCCAGTTTTTGGTCCATTTTGCCACTTTGTCGGTGACCTGTTGCAGATTGGAAGTGGCTTCATCGTATTGGTCAATCACGGATAGTATCGCTGTATCGTGCGCAAAAGTCGCTTGTTCTATTTCCGAGTCCGGCACATGTGGCATATCATCTGTGTGGACTGTGTACAAGACAGGGCCAAGTACACTGCCTTGCGGCACCTCGGCTAATATGGGACACACATTCGAGTAGACGGTGTCATGAACGACCTGGAAGCTACCGTCCTTGGGGTAGTCGGCTATTATTCTGCAGTGCTTAGCGGGAAGTACTTTTACCAGCTTGTAGTCGAGACCTTATCGTCGGTCTAGTGCGAAAAGGTTCCTCGCGCTTTTCGAGGGATTTTACAAAATTGGTATAATTGAAAAGGAAATTTTGCGCTTTGTCGATTGCAATACTTCGTCGGTCAGGTTCAAAGAGGTTCCTCCGGTTCCTCGTAGAAAAAGTGTTGCAATCGACAGTGCGCAAAATTTCCTTTCCAGTGGTATCGATTTTGTAAAATCTCTCAAAAAGCACGAGGAACCTTTTTGCACTAGACCAACGTTATCGAAGGCTTTTGAGATATCCAGGAAAATCGCAGAGCAAAATTCCTTCTCTTCTAGAGCTTTGCGATTCACCTGCGTTGCTCGACACAGCTGATCCATCGCCGAATGCTGCTGTCTGAAACCAAATTGGTGGTCCGGTATAATGTCACCAATTACCATGCGCAAACGTTCAACGAATAGTTTCTCAAACAGCTTAGAAAAACTATTGAAAGAAGAGAGGTGGATCTGTATGACGTGATCTCTTGGCCTGGTTTGTCAACTTTAGCGATCATTATGACTTTGCGATCTTCCAGTCGGTTGGCACATATGCTCTAGTTTCAGGATTGCGTTTAATGGGTATGTTAGGAACACGATTCCCTTCTTCGGCAGCTTACGAAGCATTTGTTGTCAACTCCGAAGGCATTTTTTAGGTTTAGCCAGTCAATTTCTGTCGAAATTTCGAGGGGTGTGAATGTTTAAATCCCTTCTTCATCAGTGTACTGCGCTAATAGTGCGTTTATGAGGTTGGAATCATTCGGTATGAATACATTGCAGAGATGGGTCGCAAAGACTTCTACTTTGGCTTCTTCAGTTCTTGTCCATCCGGTATTTCCATTGCGGAGAGGAGGAATGTGGTTCTGAGGCGAAGGTATATTTGAGCACAAGCTCGTGTTTTTCGGTAATTTCTTCGGAGTAAAGAGTGGCTTTGGAGGATAATCCGATTCTTCAAGATTGGTCAAAATATAATCTTCTCACAGGATTTCTGTGAAAATTTGGCAATCTTTAGTCGCTTCATTCATTAATGTTTTTGTCTTATTAATGGGTCAACGCCGTATAGTTCCCCTATTTGAAGAAATTCTAGTACCATGCTTGATTTCCACCAATCCCTGATGCATATGGAGAGTCTTTATTTCTTCTTCACTCGGCTCTTCTGATTATACACCGGTAGATCGGTCTTCATAGCCACCTGTCGTAGCTCAGTATTCAATTATACAAAGTTAATTTATTCCAGCTACTCAATCGCTCAAGATATATGAGCTTTCACTTACACTATAGGCACGATCTCCTTCAATCCTTAATCATTATTTTCACCGTACATTATTGCATCCCCCTATAACAGGCAATTTATCGCTCGTGTTCGCTTCGCAACGAGGTGTGCAATTTTCGGATGATTATGCCAAATTGTTGAAATTTATCTTAAGAATATAAGGCTACACAGTCGATGAGAAAGGCGTTTCAAATTGCCGTTTTTACTATACAACGTGCTCCCCGTAGTACTTAGAACATTTTGACGTGAAAGATGTATTAACACGTGCCGACATACGCTGGTATAATGAAAATAGAAAGAAATCCATCATTACGAAGGAATTCTTCTGTCTAACGCTAACTGAGTTGGCGGGTGCCACGATTTATGATATACGATGCAACCGGCAAATAAGTTTATCAATTTATAACCATATTTCTCCATTTTCTGATCGTGTTTTATCTACTAACGCATCTTGTCACGGATTATAAGTTATAGAGCGGTGTGGCTGCAACACCCCAAGCGTCGCTGTAATACAGCTGACTTAATTTTACGAACTCCGACCTCGATCGCGCTTCTGCTGCTCACAGAACACCAATATCGGCAGCGTAATTTGAAAATGACGTCGTGAATCCGTCAAGCTCGAATGCCACATGCACCTTTTCTTTTTTCCCCCTCCCCTTGATTTATTTGCCTTATACCTTAGCTCGAAATCTCATTTAATTCGACGTCGATCAGCGGTGGCGTTCATTTGAGCCCTCATCAATATTCTCATTTAATTGTCTTTCCGAATTCGTTGATAAAAAATCGACTGACGCTGCCGGGCGTAACTCGATTTCCAAGCTCCTCGCTGCGAGCTGCCAGGCTTCATCTGAAACGTATCAAGTATACAGCGTGCAACTCGAGAAACAGTCTTCTCTTGTCGCGAAAATGATTTACGATATGAATCCGCCAGCTTTTGGCGGTGTGAAAGAACGGAATATAATTATGATTTGGAAAAACTTACATTCGAAACGCTTTTTATTGTGCGTTGTACAAGTTGGCAAAACGATCTATTCTTGTGCAATGAAGAAGGTACTAGAGCGCAGAATGCGTGCTTCTCGCACGAGTGAAAAACTGAGATATTTAGGTGAGATGATGCCAAACACAATCTATTTTGCGCACCAGTGAATCACGTGGTACACACACCGGCTGTGCAGTCTATATAATTAACCAGCTTTGAATAAAGGTTTTCCAAAAAAAAATATCCGAAGAAGATGCTGGTTAGTGATTTTCAACTCGTACAGTGCCCTACTCTGTTCGCTCGTGCGGCGGCACTGATCTTATTACAGCCTTAACCATTATTTGGATACTTAATGTTGAATATTAAATACGTAATACTAAATACTGAATAATAGCTCTGTTCCCCTCGGTAGCCCATTTCTGGGCATAGGCCTCTATGCACCTTTTCCACTCCTTTCTGTCCTTAGCCTACCTTTCCCACGCAAGTCCCCACTCTTTTGCTACCTCATCCCTCAATCTGATGCTTGGTCTACCTCTATTGCGTTCATCTTCCCTGGGTGTCCATTCCATAATTTCCTTGTCCCTCTCCCCTCTTGTCTCGCTAGGTGTCCCACATATTTTCCTTTTGATTTTTTGGTGGTATAACCTATATGTCTTATCCCCGAATCCATCCTAATTTTGATATTCCTAATTTTTTATTCTTTCTTGACCACCAGTATGCTCTTCTCCATGGCCCTTTTTGTAATCCAAAGCTTCTCCACGCCGGCTTTAGCAGCTGTCCGTGCTTGGTATCCATATATATCAGTGTGGGGAGGGTGTAGCTTTTTCATATTTTAAATTATAAGTCCTCTGGAATTTTCCTTTCAAACCTGTTTTTTATTCATCCAATAGTTTTTCCACTCCTTGTTTATCCTTTTGGAGATTTCGTTTTTGTATTTGTTTATGAAAGTAATGGTTTGTCCCAGATATTCTGTCTATTTCACTTTTTGTGTATAATTACCCTCTCAATCTTAATTTATTCACTCTTTCTATTTGATAAGATTTTTGTTTTTTCTGGATTTAGGGATAACCCTGCCTCACTGCTCTCCCGTGCGAATTCGTCTACCATCTCTGATAATTTTTTCAGGCTCTGGGCAATAATTACTATATCATCTGCAAATCTCAAATTGGTTAGTCCTTCCCCATCGATGTTTACCCCCTTCTGTTCCCAGATGAATCCTCTTACGATTTGTTCACTTACACAGTCGAATAGATCAGGAGACAGCGGATCTCCCTGGCGTACTCCCCTCCCGACTGGGAATTCCTAGTCACTCCTTTCCAATTTTATGAAGCTTTTGCCTCGTATCTTCTTCTTCTTCGTGTCGGACGCAGATACTGCGCGTTGAGGATCGTCTTCGGCTTAAATTCGCAACTGACTCCAGGCCCGTCCATGAACGGATATTCTTCATCCAAGAGATCTTTTTTCTTCGCGGTCCTCTTTTTTCTTCGATTTTTCCTTGGATGATCACCTTGAGCAGTTCGTATTTACGTCTTCTGATGACACGTCCAAAGTACCATAATTTTCTTCTTTTGATGTCCATTTTTCTTGTATGCCCTGTTTGGCCAATGCTTTCTATAGATAGTTGTGGTGGACCGAATCGGATGCTTTGTTTTAAAGTTCATGAATATTCGGTGAACTTCTAAACTGTATTCGGTAGCT
Organism: Acanthococcus lagerstroemiae; assembly: GCA_031841125.1. NCBI lineage: Eukaryota > Metazoa > Arthropoda > Insecta > Hemiptera > Eriococcidae > Acanthococcus > Acanthococcus lagerstroemiae. The sequence continues at coordinate 16,242,063 of CM063113.1, read as the reverse complement.
TTTTGCCCCCTCTCGCTCTCTCACTCTTTCTCTCTCTTTTTATTCGTTTCTTTCTTTCCTCCTTTCTTCATTCATTCCTTTTTCCTTCCATTTTTCTTTTCCTCTTTAAACACCATTTTTAGTTGAGGACACGGAGAGTATTTTCTTCTTTTATTCCTGTACAAACATTTTTTCAGGCTTTCTCAAGACTTGCCAAGTGTAAAGACTTCACAAGACTCGTTGAAGACTCTTCAGAAACATTTAAAAAGTTTTTAAAATTATTCTTGTAGGTGTTTGTAACACTTTCCTTCAATATTTTTCAAAGCTTGTTCGTGATTTGCAAGAAATATTTCCCGACTCATTTCAGTTTTCTTCACACTGTCTAAGACTCATTTAAATTTCTGCCAAATTTGCTTGCGATTCTTTGAAACTCTTACAAACTTGATTGAGACTCTTCAGAACTTTTCAAAACGTATTCAGAACTCTTGAAGAGCTTTCTGTGCTTCTGTAAGACTCGTCCAAGCTTTTATAATGGATTTTATGTTTTGATGAGAGGGCAACGCAGCAGAGACGAAACTTGACTTCTAGTTTGGGAGAGGGGGGGGGGGTGGAAAAGAAAATTGGCTGACTTTTTTTCCTATTTGAAAATTTACCAATTTTTCAATTAAAATATTTTTTAATTGAAAAGGAAATAATACAGAAAAAGAAACAAACAAACAAACGTTCTTAGAAAATGAAAAATTCGAATGAACAGCTTCAAAATTAGCTGACTGCCAAATTATTGGGGTGTTTCACCCCCCCCCCCCCTCCATAGTTTTGTCCCCACAAGTGCAGATTGGAACCATATCCCCCAAGCCATGTACTCACATTTGCGCACATGAACATGCCCTAGTCTAGGAGGGTAAGCTGGAAGGATGTTAGGAATACTTGAGAGAAACACACAACTTCCTTCACACATTAAGATGGTCGTTATTTACTCTTGGTATTATTTTTTTCTGAATTTCCTCTGATTCGTCTCCTTACTGGTTCCATTAAAATAATAAATAAATAAATAAATGAAAATAAAAAAGAACCTACAAAGTTTTAGGTCGGCCAGATTTGGGGAGTCCGTGCCACAAGCTCCCTCTTGTTCTTATGGGAAAAACACATAGAGTTTTGACTTTTCTTCCAGACTAAATTTCCCTCCTATATTCACCAGGACCAAAGCCCGTAAACTAAAAAATAGAACATTTGCTATCGGATTCAGCTTGTGACATTGGAAAATAAGTCTTTTGCTTCCAACTCTTCAATTTTAATAAAATGTTCAATCTTCTCAAATTTCAGGCTCTAGGTCAAACAGAGAATCTTGTAAAAACAGAATAGTAATTGAAATTCGAAATTTAACGTTTGCTACCAACTTTTAGATTTTCGAAATTTCTTCCACATTCCAGCTTTGTTTCAACCTTTCAGATAACGTTCAATATTCAGCTTGAAACCTTCGGCTTTTGATTGACTACAGAAATGAAATTCGACTTTCAGTTTGGGGAAGTGGAGAAGAAAAATTTGCATTTTCTGAAAAATAAAAATTTCCCGATTTTTTAATTGGGAAAAAAACTATTTATAAAAAATGAAAAATTCAAATGAACAGTTTCAAAATTTGCCGACTGCCAAATTATTGAGGAGAGGAGGGTCAACCCCCACACCCCTACAGTTTCGTTCCTGCAACCCAGTCGTTGGAAGAACACCATTCACCCTCCTAGTTACAACCCTCCTGCTTTATAAGATGCGTTAACATTCTTTTAGATTTGTAAACACTTATTTACAGGATATTTTAAGCTTATTTGTGAATCCTTAAAAGTTTTCCTGCTATATTTAAGACGGCTTAACACTCTTCTAGACTTTTTCAAGAATCTTTCTGTTTGAGACCTAATCAGATTCATTGCGACATTTACTGAACACGTACTTTTCAACACTCCTTAAATATCATTTAAGACTCTTCAATACATGTACCAGATGTACTAGTACATAGATTTTTTAAAGTTCTGTAGTACTCCTCCAGACTTTCGAGACTTCTTTAAAATGTTTCAGACGTAAGATTTGTCAAGAATAACGCAGGATTTTTGGAGTTCTCTCCATCTGTTTCTTTTTTCTTCTTTTATTTTTATTTTCCCCTTCCCTGCTGACTTTTTTTTTTCGATTCCTTTTCCTTCACTGTTCTCTATATTCATACCTTCAGTCATTTCTTCCATGCGCTCCATTTCGTGTAACACGTGTAAGTCTATCACTGGTGATAGACAAGTTCTAAAAATTCTTAAATCAATATTTTTATGAATTTTATTTTCATTCAAACACTGTTTAACTACACTTGTTCGAATTTTATCCATGTTGAGAACCTTTCACTTCATTAATTGAAAAACATGATGATGAGGGAATGAGGCACAAAATTCAGCGTGGGATGTCCTATTTTTAAATTTGAACACCTGTATTCGTAGGGGTTGGGTGAGCCCTGCTAATAACAGTGGCAGTGATTACAAGCCTGAAGTTTATTTGTGAATGTTATGTTATAAATCTGTTTCGGGCACTTACAGCCTTACCAGTTTCATTTCACAAAATACCGATGGAAATTATCACGCATTATAGCACCAGGGTGCGTGTACTCGTTTTAGAAAGGTGTTCTGCTTCTCAAAAAATCGACTGCAGTCCGCTTGTTTTTTCGGAAATAAATGAGATATCAATCACCCAACTGGATGTCAACTCGTTTTGTATGTACAAGCGCCCAGTTACCGCAAGCCTTTAATTACTTGTTTAAGAACCACTACTAAAAGGTTGGATATTACGTCGAATATATCTGTAATTATTAAGCACACAATGATGCCTAGTTAATGTATTGTTCGCGTGTTCCACAATCATAACGGTATTTTTTTCTCTTTTTCGGAACAACGTATTCGGATAGTGAAAACCCTTCGTTATGATCGTAATGTAATAATAACAATAATGGACTTCGTAACACCACGAACTGTAATTTTTTTGTTTTTGGTGCGTTTAGTGATAACGATAAGACTGTACATCGTGTCGATATTCATTCGTTCTCTAGGGACATAAATAACGAGGATTATGAGAGTGAGGAAACGGGGAACCGTGTTTCGGTAATTGATATTTATTATTTTCACTTCGTTGCTAAACCTTGCTGAGAAAAAAATCATCCACTGCCGTTGAGGGATATTATTGTGAGGCGATATTAGCTATGGGTAGTTCAGTTGAATTATTAAAATGAATGACAGTTCGACAAGAACTTCCCGGAAAGGTGAAATTTGGTGTACCTAAGTATAATAATGAACGTAAGTCGACAAATATTCATTATGTCAAAAAAAAAAAAAAAAAAAAAATCCATAGAAGTTTCTGGAGTGATTGACGATATTCGCCGCTCACGATGTTCGAAAAAATTTGACGCCCCTCCCCCCTTGCATTTGTAATTTGTATTTGAAGGGTCTGGAAAACTGAAAAAATTGGCTTGGAAAACCTGAAAAAGTCAGGGAAAATCATTTCCGAACAAGAAGGGACACCCTGCAGCCATAGGTAATCAGCCTTGCACATAACTGACCTTGGTTGCCAGTCAGTGATATAATCTGCCTCGTGAAAATCACACGTTATGCGTCTAGATTTAAAAGATCAGCACGGAAATGTTTTCCAGTCAATTTCAAATGTTTTTCTTCATTGGAAAGCAGGATAAAACCTTTTGAATGGCATTAATTTTTTTTTTAAATAACAATGCTAATTGGTTGGGTTACATTCGAATAAATTTAAATGTTCGTGGGATATGAATGAGCTATAAGTTCTAAATTTGAAATTTCTCTGTGTGTCGTAGGGGAGAAAAATGCATTTAAATCGCAGAATATGATTTTGAACAACTAGGTATATCTTTATAATAATCCCTTAAGCGTGTTCATGCTTAGATCTTTTTTTCATGAATAATGAATGATAAATCGTATACATATTTTGAAATCAGACATTTTTGAAAAATGAAAGAAAATTTTACCAATCTCACAGTCATACTTCTGAGATACGTAGAAACCTTCCCTGCATGTTTGATCAATATTGGAGAAATCGCAGGCCACGTCTGGTCGAACTGACATATGAAATGACTCGGGTGGAAATTCTCGGGCGATTAGGTCGGGAATTTCACATTTCTTGAAGGGCTTTCTCTTTCTCAGGTAATGTTGATCACCAGCTCATTGAGAAATGTTGGGGCAACATACTATAATCTGTCCGGATATAGCAAACCGATAAATAAGATGTTAAAATAAGGGTACCAGCTTTTGCACGAGTTTTCCCCTTCGTGGAGACCGATCCCGTAATTCTTATTATTACCCCTAACTTCACAAATTATCATTTTACAGCGCCGTCCTATCACGAAAAAATGCTTATTTTGTGCGGTTGTAAATTACGGTTTAAAATTTGTAGTACCTGTGTAGTTTAATTGTGTCACGAAATCGGGAGAAGCGACTAACGTAGATTGGTACGGGCAACGTCTACGCGATAAGTTATTAATCAACGTGTTTTCCATAAGGAATTTTCTCCAATTTATGACCGTCGCCGGCGAATATTTTTGGCGACATTGCATTAGATCTGCCCTTCATTTGCGGATTAATTTCTATATACATCCACGTTGTCTAGGCGGCGTAAATAAGATAAGGAGTTGCGATGAGCTCAAATGGCGAAAGTAATCCTAATTTCGTCGTCTACGAGCTCGAGAAGCACCTAAAGCTTTAATTCTTCCATTTATATTGTCTTCTCAAAACCTCTGAGGCTTTGTTGTTACATGCTCTTAGTGTAATCCGTGTAGAACTTGCGCGCATCGTGTGTTTGTTTTAAGATGCGCCGCGCGCTTTCTGCCACACCGGTATACTTTAGTCCGCGGAGATAATTATTCCAGCAGTATTTGGATTCTCCTATAGTTAGGTACTTACCATCATATCGATCTGAATACCACCTAAAATACAAACATTTTTGGACACCAAAAAAATCATAAAACTTCGATCAAATTTTCCGATTATTTTGCTTTGATGACCAACTTACTGATTCAGTTTTTCTAACGCACTCTTGCCGTGGGAGTTGTCCGCTGATTTTCAAATCTCTCTTGGTATTGATGCAATTGCGGGAGTGAGAATGGCTTCAATTTTCTCGTTTTCTGACAAATGTCCAGTGTTGACAGATATACAGATGACTGATTTTGAGTTTCTTCCGGGTGTACAAACGGATGAAGCCTAAAATCCTCAACATGTATGGAAATCCAACAAACTGTTCCAAAAAGTGTAAGAGTCCGCCCGATATATTGGGGAACTCTTTTATTCTTTAGTTCTAATATTGAAAGAGTGTGATTAGCTATTGCAAATATCTCGAGAAAGGAACCTAGATATAATATGTGTTCATTAGACCGTTTTTCCTGGACAGTGCTAAAGAAAAGGTCTTCTTTTAACTTTTACGCGACAAACTTGTAAAATAAACAGGTAGAAAGAACTTTAGAGGCTTTGTTGCTTGGTTCCCATTTTCGCTTGTATAAAAACCTTAAAAAAAAAAATCAAAATGCCAAATCTATCACGTTTTTGACACAACATTGCTTGCGATCGAATTTTCTACACAATTTGATGAAGAAGTCGAATTACTGTGTCGACATTGACTTCTGAATCGAATATCATGCTTCGATTTTGATGTAGAATTTTCTTCAAGAGCTGATTCCAGGATGGTAACTCGACCTTTGAATCGAAATATCCGATTTGACCACAGTATCGTAACGAATTTTGAATAACGACAAAGGAGTCGTTTTTTATATCAACTGTCGAAGGAAATACTTAAAAGTTACACTAATATCGTTCTTCATTTATTACCGTTATTGTTTTCAATTTAAGTTCTCACTCAGTATGTAATTTACAGCAGTTTCTGTAAATTTCCGTTTCTTCGACTTCTCTTATTTTTGCTGGGCGGCACTACATGCAGTGTCGAATAAGGGGAGTACACGGCAGTTTTTGTAAATTCTCCTTTCTTCGACTTTCTCTTATTCTTTCTGGGAGGCACCTATATACAGTAACCAAATAATAGGAGTACAAAAAAGGGAAGATAATACGTTTCCTGAAAATTCAAATGAGGAAAATTATGACATGGGTCACAGGGGGAAAATTTCGTAGCCCCTCCTAATTAGGGTACACATTTAGTTATCAACCTGAAACCTTCTGTGAACTCATACAAGTAAAAATACTAAAAAATTTCGAACCCCAGATTGTAAGGTAATTGGTACAGGGGAGTATTCTAGTTCTATGGGAGTGTATAGATTTTGAAAACCACTAAATATAGAAAATTGACTTTTTCAATCTGGCAGCACTGCAATGTCTAACCAAATCTGTAACTCAAACAGAAATGTATCAGTTTTATTAAAACCTCATATTTTATGGAAACAGTGTACCAAAGGTGTTCCTTTTTAGTCGTCTCTCCTTTTCATTCCCAGTTGATGGATAGTGTCAAAATTATGTAAGACTGTGAGAATAATGAGGGAATAATATCAAAATAATTTTATCCTGAGAAATATAATGTAAGATGCTATACTTTTTGCAAGTGTCAGGAGTCCCATTCTGATACTTTACTGATACTTGACACTTTCCATCAACCGGGTTTAGTGACCGAATGTCTTTTCAGCAGTCGTGCATCACCTATGTATTTGAAAACTCCTGTTCCATTAGGCAGAAGATCGAGTGGGAGAACTGTTCTATGGTCGGAAGCCGTGAAACGAGGAAACACGCGTCTATTAATTTGCAACCCAAGAGACGCTAAATAATATCAATTTTTAGATAGATTATGGGTGCCAGATTTTTTCCTAAGAAAGGATGGCAAAGGAATGGGAAGGGAAGTAAAATAAAAATTTCCAATAAGCCGCCCCTCCCGTGTATACTATTCTATCGCAAAATGGGTAGAAACAATTCTTACAGGTGCTAATAATCTTTACAGTTCTTGTTTCTTTTCACATTGTATAAAGCAGCAGACATGAGGTATGGAAGTTCAAAATATTGCAGAGGAAATGCCGAGCAAAGAGGATTTCAAAGTTAATTGGTTCTCATGTACCTTCTTGTCCACTATAGCAATTTTACTTGAGTGAGATATTCATAAAACTGCAGTATAATATCAACACCATGGAGCAAAATAGTGCTATCTACATTTTATTGAAATTGGCAGAAGAGGGAGAAGTTTTCAATAGCCTAGGTATCACTCCTGTCTTCCAAAATCGGGACGTCATGCTTACATAAAGTTAATATTTTTCCAGCATCAACATACAGTGTTGCACATGAGAGAGCGTGTAATTTCCTTTCCAGTAGTACTGATAACTCATCCCCCCCCCCAAAAAAAAAAAAGTAGATAGCACTATTTTGCTCTAAGTTGTCGATATAATATTCTGTTCAGAGGAGTCAAAGAAGTCGTGAGAGGGAAATAGATAAAAGGTTGTTGTATTATTTTCTCCTACAAATAGAGGCATTAAATTTAAATATGGTAAGATCCCATTTGTTTATGCCCCGGTAATTCCTATTATTCCTGATTGTCTAGACCAGGCATCCTCACTACGCGGGCCGCGGGTCGCATGCGGCCCTCTGAACGATTTTTCGCGCCCCTCAGACTGTTAGACATTAAAATTAATTCATTAAAACAAAAAAAAAAAATTCTGACAAAATTACCTATATAATATATTTTTTTTTAATGTTACAAGTAACTTAAAAACAATATAAATAATAAACAACGACGGCTTCTCAATGTGGAAAATAAATAAACTTATGTTATAATCATATAGTTTTTAAGTTATTTAACACCACTTGTACTTTGCGACCCTGAGGAAAATTTCATTCAAACTATTTGGCTCTCTAAGAAATCCTAGTAAGGATCCCTGGTCTAGACTAAAACTTGCTTCAGGTGCTCAGAACTTCAGGTATTTGAACTACAACTAGCTGTTTACATTCTAAACTTGTGGCTATCCGAACTTGAAAAGTCAGTGCATTGAACTGTCCTATTCATTCATGTTCAAGCTTCGTCCTTTCAGTTTTACTATTACTATACCTATGTACATAATAATATATTATCTTTTCACTTTGGACTCATGCATGTCATCTTAGGTAAAGTCATGCAATAAGCCCCGCCTGTCAATGGGACTCCCCCTAATATCTCAGAAACTAATTAATTCTTAGCTTATCTAATGAGACAGATTCTTAAGCATCAGTGTACTGCAAATTCTCTGCCCAATATGGTCTGGAAACAGATATGGCTGATTCTACCAACAGAAAAATTTTCTAACATAACTTCCACTTTTGTTTGTGTGTGTTAAAGATTTATTTCTTAACTACTCAAAACTAAATGTTTACGCTTTCATGCATTCATTCTCGGCACTAATCTTCCAATTAAGAAAAAAGAACACCTTGATAGGGTAATGATAAGTACACTACAGTAGTGAGAATTTTTATAATATAACTGAAAAAACAGCCATATTCAATTCAGTAGAGGCTAATTCCTTCATTAACATGAAACTGTCTTCTCTCTCTATCTGAGAAAAATAGGAGGGGTATATGAGTACTTAAATTGAATTATCATGCCCGTATCAATAATTTCATTACCGGAGAAACTGAAAAATACTATTGGGCATGGTAATGAGAACCACGGTGTCATGAGATTTAAACAGAAAACCTGTAAAAATTTAGATTCCAGGGTAACAAGCTCTATCTTGCTAATTAGAAATAAAGTATGTAGCATTCTCATAGGAAGACATGCCTTTAATTAAGAACAGAAATAACGTGCCTGGACTGGCTTCCGGCGTTTATAGGGTAATGATCGAACCAAATACACAAGCGCGATAGTCTGTACTCTTTCGAAGCTACCCGTGTACTAAGCTACTGACGAGTAGGAAAGTCTCAAAAATGCATTAGAAAGCTGCAGTAACCTTGAAGTCTGTGTACCAGCCTGATAAAATCCAGTATGGACACCTGCTCATCTCTGCTTTATATAATTCATATTTAGCCACAGTAATAACAAAAAAAATTCAAGATATCCATAAAATCTATGTCTCCCCCTGTTATTCTTGGTTATCTCTTTACATATTTGCCCACAAGAAAGTTACCTATATCTTCCAGTGTTACTGAAAATCGGCTCTGTTAAATGATATCTGGCATCATTATAGATCCATGAAGGAATTAAGTGTACTTTGTGATATCCACAGTACTGAGAATATGAGCGTTTATCAATGTTTTGAGAAGGGAATAAGCGTTATTTGATTGTAAAAAATGGATGACTTGATTATTTGAAGCGATCTTTTACAAAATTAATTTTGAAAGCTGGGAAATAATTGTAATTTAGCTCGGAAATAGCTTGAGACCCTGAGTGCTCTCTAGCTGTAGAACTACCTTATATCCTATCAGAAAAATGATAAAATATGAGTAGAAAGGTTCCCTCTACTAATATAGAATTTGGAAGGAAAAGTGATATAATTGCTAGGCAAACTAAATTTATTACTTTAACAGTTCATGTCTTGAATGTTTTATTCTTAAACTTTTTTGGTATACCCTAAAGGAATGAGTTACGCAATATTCTTTAATAAAATTCTAATTTCTGACTTGGGTGTAGCAATCTTCATGGCGATGATGATAAGGTTATCAGTCTTATATACGACCACTTTGATGCAGCTCTCCTTTTTTCCCTGTCTTGTGCGAGTTTTTTCGTTTCCAAATAACTTGTATATTTGACATCCTCAATTATCTGTTGAACATACTGGAATCTCTGCCGACCTACCCAATTCTTCCCTTCCTCTTTTCCTTCTAACAGAAGAAATATTACTCCTAGGTGCCTCAAGTTATGCCGTATTAGTTTATCATGGCAGCTGAAAATAATGATGAAAGTGAATCTTACGATTCTGGAAGTCTGAAAAATAGTCCCCGTATTGAAGTTAGTGCAATTTTTGACTTTTCGTTTCTTCCGCAATGGAACTCAAATTTCAAATCAGAAGTAACCAATTATGGAGGAAGGGGGCAGTAACATTGGATACTTTTTTTTTCATTATTGTGCGCAAGTTTCAAAACTGTTTTCATATTAAGGTCTTCCAAAATTACAGAAAACACAATGCTATGAGTTATGTGATATCACATGGGAGAGCTAAAGTAAAAAATTCCAGGAATGGGTAGGTACAGAGGTTAGGGAGCATGCCTGACGGTAACTTACATTCCATAAGTCAGAAAAATTGGTGATCCCGGGAAAATTACCGAACTTATATAAAACTTGCGTTAATGTGTAATAGCGAAAAGGGTCATTTTGATCTCTGAGAATTTGAGTCAGTTACAAAATAATTGAAAACAATGTTTTATATAACATAATAGCGAAAAGGGTCATTTTGATCTCTGAGAATTCGAGTCAGTTACAAAATAATTGAAAACAATGTTTTATATAACATTTTGCGAGGAACTATATTTGTTCTGAAACACGTTTTTCTAATTTTATTTCTTAATAAATTTATAAGAAACTAATTTAGAGGGAAAGATTTGCATCTATCCCAAAATTGACTCCCTTTTCTTTTTAATTTATTTACTGAGACACGGAACTTATACCAACAGTCAACAACAAACTACAGTTTATTTTTCATTTAATTTGCCGAGAATATATCCCCTTCCCCTCGAAATCAGTATCAACATGCGAAATTTTTCACTTTTCAAAACGAAATTGTGATTGAATTTTATGCAAAATCCGATGTAAAAGTCGAGCTACCATTTCAATATCGAATGTTATATCAAATTTCTTATAGATTTTGATATAGAATTTGATTCAGAAGTCGTTATCAACATGACCACTCTAATTTTGTGCCGATTTCCACATAATTTGCAACCACACAGTCGTGTCAAAATAGCGACGGAGTTTGACTGTCGACAACAGAGTCGCTTTTTGTATTACTGTGTTTCCCTGCCTCTGCCTCCAAGTTGGTGCTTACGTGTTTTATGGAATAATTTAAAAAAATAAGGCCGATTAGTAGCAGTGATTCTCAATAAATCGAAAGCAGTCGATTAGTCAAAATTAATAATTTAACCAAAACAAAAAATTATTAATCAAAATTAATTGAATTATTAAAATTTATTGGTTGCGCGACAGTAATAGAAATTAATCAGTCGAGGCTAACTAATTAATCGGAATTAATACTTTAATTAACACTAACCTATTAATCGGAGTGATCGATTATCGAAACTATTTAATTAATTGAAAATAACCGATCTTCGGTAAAATCACTTTTTTATGCTCTTTAGCTATCATATTTTTTCTTATTTCTTGTTATGTTCGGGGGCATGGAGTAATCTTGGGCATCAACCCAACGTGCCAATGTACTGATGTCGTAAGATTTTCCAAAATTAACTAAACTCTCTAATTTTCGGTTTTCATCTACTCTCGTATAATTTGGTCATTACTGTACTTTCAGTAGTTCCAAATAAACGTTGAATGAAAACAGGACCTTTGAACCATAGACATGTTCTTTATTCTCTTACTCATTCACGTGAGACTAGGGACGGAGCTAAGATTTTGTTCTGACAGAGCCTAAACTCGATTTAAAAAAATGTTGGGAAGTATCATAGCTTAGGCATTGAGTCGAAAAAGTACTAGCTATTTTTGATAGGGGGAGGGGGTTGCAAAAATAACAAAAAGTCGGGTATTCGCATACAATGCGATCGAACATTCTTCAAATTTTAGACATAATGTCTTATGCAATTCTTTGACTTAATGAGACCCCTTTTGCTGTAAGGTAACTGAAAATTTTCTTTTCTTTCGCGTACCGTATTGGTAATGTATGCTTGATTGCTCTAGGTATCTGAAGCCTCGCCCTACCTTCTAGATCTGCCTTTCCTCGAGACCTGCTTTCCCCAGTTGAAAAGCTCGCACCCGCATTGTAATTCATTTAGATTTCTGTAAAATGTGGACGCTCGTTCGACAATCTTGTACGGGGACGAGGCGAAGTGATAAGCAACGAGAAAAGCAAACTGAGAAACAAGTAGTCCAAAAAACAACAAAAAACAGGAATCGCAAACACGATTCTATTTTAAACCAAATGCTTAATATAAAAAGACAACTAACGGGCGAAAGCGAGAAAATAAGATTATTTTCTTCTCGTTTTAAAAGAAAAAAGAATAAGAAAATACACGGTACCGGATTAAATCTCGTAGAGAAACCGTCAACAGTCTTTCGATGACTGGATTATGTAAATGTCAGAACACGCGGTAGAGTCGGTAGATTTGACGACGAATAAGAAAAAGGATAAATATGAACGTTGAGAAAAAAAATTAATAATTGGGTTTTATAAGGGCTGAAATCCGAAAATACTGTTTAGAAAAGAGTCCTTTCGATATTAATTAAGTATTAAGTGAATTTTCTCCTTATTTTAATTAAAAGTACACAAAAGACGGAACTGTGTTTTTCGTTTAGGTCTCCGGCTGGGTCTGAGGAGAGCTGGCTTCAAGAATACACACTCGATTGTTTCAGAAAGTCCTCGCTTTCTTTGCCGCCAGTTTAATCTGTGTGGTCTGACTCAAAGCGATTGGAGATGTCTTTTCGGGCATGGGGGTAGCAAACGAGCGCATCTACATAGACGTTCTCCAGAGCGTGAGTCTACGAGTCCCCTCTTTTACAACAGAATTCGCCGCTGCACTCAAAGAAATTCTTGCTTGCTAATCGTGCCAAAAGCTCTCGTTTACATTGCGGAGGGATTTGCAGGGGGAGAAAATCAGTCAGCGGCGAGGCTGCTGAAAAAGTATCTCGTTGATGCAACCGGGAGCTAAGACAGGAGAGCGAAAAGCTGACCTTAATTACAACTTGCCGATCTCTCTTTTCATTGAACGGTAAATTTGAATTATATGTGCTCGGGTGAATGCAATACGACGTAATGGAGGTAATACGAGCACACAAAAAAAAAAGGCTCTGGCTAATTTGACCGAACATTTAGCTCGATACGGGCAGACATCGAAGATCATCTCGGACTTACAAAATTTGCATGCATGGTGGGCCGTTTCCTGCTCGAGTTACAAATGAGGTATACGAAATGAGCTAATTACAAGTCAGGCTGCTTAACGGTGCAGCACATATACTCGTTATAGACTTAGAGACCCTGTGGTTCAAAATCGATCTCGATTTCAGAAGCCTAAGGGAAATGGATTAACGTCGTTTCGTTAGTGAATATAGGTAGTTGTTGATGCAGTGGGGCCTCACTGTCACTATAAAGTCGTGATAAAATGCGAAATTGGTACACAAACTGGGCATCGACTTCAAATTTTGACCATTTTCTAAATATCCAGGTCATATACTGTCCCTTCTGTGATACTTGGTCACGCTCCACCGTCATGTTTCTAGCACTATACCCCCTGCCCTAATTGCCAACTTCAGACTATATGCCATGGGAAATTATAGTATTGGAAATTCGTGAAAATCATGCTTCGGTGTGTGCACTATGAAGAGAATCAGAGTACCAACTGGGGATGGGGGAGCCACCCTCCTTTTTTAGAGTTAGAAAATGGGTAAACTGACTCCTAGTTGGAAACATATTAGAGGCGGTGATCTTATTTTTTGCCTTGTCAAGTTCAAAAATGAAACCTGTCCCTGGTCGTAAGTTTCTTCGAATAGTTTTGTACACTCGATCTGGTCGAAGCAAAGTTCTAAGTTCGAACTGAACGTACCCATGTACTCATGAACCGAAGAAGAAAATTTATGCTCAGAGTTTCCAACACTGAGTAAGGCAAAACTATCAGTATATTTTTTATTTCGGTATTAATGCACGCTATATCCCAGTTCATTAACATATCAGTAAAAAAAAAAAAACAGGGTTAACTGTTTTAATGTTATATCGCTGAGACAATAGTCGGGTAGTTAAATACCCCCTCATCGTAAATAATATAAAAGGATTACGAAGGGCGCACTTTAAAACGAAAATAGAATGCGAGAGGGAAAAAAATGCAAGGCTGCGTAATAACGCTCTTCCTTGGTATAAAGGCTTTACTACTGCGATGGTTTTATTTACCTTGTAACAGGATTAAAGCTCAGACGCTTTGTACGGATTTTCGGTCTCTTTTTGAGGTGGCTTTGTATTTTTTGGTCCGTTTGAAAAAGGCTTTGCCCCCTTTTTTTTTACTAATGAGATTTTTTTTTAAATAATAACAACATTTTCGAAAAACTTGACGCCTCGAAATACAACAGACCGGGGTAGCACCGGAATGATATTTTATTAATTTGTAAGCGCGTGCGACACTTTGATAAACGCGTGTTCAGAAGATGAGTGAAGGTATTAAACTTTTTTCTCCTATTTTTTGTACGAATGATAGAAAATTAGGCTTAATTTTGCGTCGCATGCCTATAACAATTTTCCAGAAAATTGCCTAGAAATAATTGGAACAGATGTCTACTTACTCCTTATAGACCTATCCTATCGGCAATCAATGCATTCGGTTGAGAAAGCCCCCCCCCCTCTCCATCTCTGTCAGAAATATCTAAATCTCGCGGTTTCCCCGTGCACAATACTAGTGGGTGCCCAGAGTTCTTCACCCTAAATTCTGTGCTCAAAAATTCTTTCGCTTCGAAAATGGTTCAAATCAAAAAATTCTTCGCCCAAAAACTCTTCACCTTTGAAAATTCTTTGCCGATTCAAGCTGGACTTAAAGGATGCTTTGCCGCGACCATTTCATTTCCTTTATTACATAAACAGACTTTTTTTAATATTATATCTAAATATTTAACGCATTTTGGCCTGACCTTATGATTAGTTTTTACTTTTTTAACTTACTTGAATTTAATGTTGTTATGTGTGTTGAACTATTGTTGTACATCTCAGTAGTTTAGTAGGCATCGGTTTAAAAAAACATTATATTTTCTGTGGCACTTTTATCATCTAGGAGTACTTCCTAGTGTGTGTCTGGTATTTTGGTAGGCTTTGCATCCAAGGATGGTATATTTCTTCACAGAGAACCTGACCTTCGGCTAGCAGATAGGATATTGTTAACCAACAATTGAGTGTCTGGGTGGAAGAAGGATGTAAGCAGGAGTATAGCAGGGTGACCAAATTCCGGAAAACCGAGAAAAGTCAGGACATTTTGAAAGAAAATCGAAAAAGGTGGGAAATTTTGAAGAAAATTCTATGATGTGAAAGTGCTATACTGTTTTCTCTGTCAGACAATAGAAAACTTTTTTAAATGAGTTGTTTGTGATGGAAAAATTGGAAAATGGACTGTAAAAATATGAAAAAGTCGGTAATTTTTTTTTCTTTGGGTGGGGGGGGGGACTGGCTACCCTGTATAAGCTTGAGGAATATAACATTAAAATTTTCCTTTTCCTCATCAGTGATCCGATCGCGTACAGTGTTTTAGTTAGTATGAGTGCGAATAGTCTACAGAATTTTTTTCCGTTCGTATAATTTTTCGTTTTATTCGGAGGGAAGAGGCTTACAAAGGATTTGGAGAGGTTTAGCCCGCAAGTTCCCCATCTGCACCTATGGTGGTTGGAGTAAATCAGTAGTGCCGTAACTACACTTCTGAGTTGATGAAATAAAAATCAATCTATTTCAATCCCCACTATAACAATAAAATTCTTGAAACAGGTATTGGCGTTTGGACACTCCTGTAGACGCGCTAGTGTCGTGGACGAAAAGGTTGTCAGGGTATTTTTACCACAAAAACATGTACAAGTAAAATGAGCTCTAGCATCTTCAGTATGCATGTCTGGCTAGATTTTGAATCATGATACCTACTCAAACGCGATTATTTTCTTACAATTCCAGCCAGGCCCAGATTTAGGGGGGGGGGGGTCCAGGGATCCGGGCCTCCACATTTTTTTCTACTGTTCTTCTTCTTCTTTCGTGTCCGGACTTCGACGCGTTGGTAGTTGACTTCAAGTTTGAAATTTAAAATTTTAAGTTTTAAATTTAAAATTTTAATTTTTAAATTAAAAATTTTCCTCCTCTAACTCTGCACCAGGTCCAAGGTGCTGTTGTCTAGGTTACCCCACATCTCTCCTCTCGTATGTGTGGTCCCTCCTCCACATATAAGGAGATGGTCGTCATTTTGAAGCTGACCGCACAGCTGGTATCCTGCGTCGTCGCGCATGCGCCATCTAGCCAGGTTTGCTGCTGTACGGGCGCATCCGGTGCGCAGTCTATTCAGGGTGAGCCACGATGGATAGGAGAGATCATGTCCACTGGCTAGGTCTTCAGTGCGCGGGGTGTGGTTGATATTTGTTCATCTTGTCGCCCTAGAGATCGAGGGGTTGTCTGTAAGGACCGATGTAATGTTGAGGAAACTCCTCCTGGATTTCAGTCTCGGCGTTGCTGCCACCTAGCCGAACATGATGTGGCAAGGGTCGCTTTCCTTCTTAGTCCTCTCCACATCCGCAGCCACTTCCTCCTTACCTCCGGCGGTGCGATTCCACATATCCGAGGAAGGTGCTTGAGACTAGTTGGTCTTAGGCAGCCGGATACGATCCGCATGGTATTATTCAGGGCCACAGCAACTTTTTTTAGTGTATGAAGATGTACCCCATACTGCACATCCGTATTCCGCGATAGAGTAACGTGGTCCTCAGTGTGCTCGGCTTGGCTCCCCAATTGGCTGATACGAGTTTTTTCAGGATACTATTTCTGGCTTCGACTTTCATCTTAGTATTCTTGCAGTGCTTCTTGAAAGTAAGTGTCCTATCAAGTGTGACGCCAAGGTACTACGGATTTTCGCAATTTTCAAGCTGTATTCCTCCCCAACTCAGCTTCAGTTTGCAACTCGTCTTAGCATTTTTCAGGCAGAAACTGCACACCTGGTTTCAGATGGATTTGGCTTGAGAGTATTATTTGTGTAATATACTTCTAGTTCATTAGGGATGTCCTACACTTTTTCCTCTACCTCTACGTGTGTATCCCCTTACGCGCCGTCGCTGCCAGGTCGTCAGCATACAGGAAGTGCTCTGTCTGGTCTCCAGTTGGCTGGTCCTTAGTGTATATATTGAATAAGGTAGGGGCAAGAACACTTCCCTGTGGTAGTCCATTTGTCTGTCGTCTCCATCTGCTCGATTTACTCTGGTGAATGACATAGAACATTCTGTTGTTCAGCATTGCTCTGTTAAGTGTCCTGAACATGATACCTCGTTTAATTTCTTATATTTTTCTGCATAGTAGGTGGTGATTCACTGTATCATAAGCAACAGTTACTCGTAGATCTACGAAGACCGCCCCTGTGATTTTGTTTCTCTCGAAGTCATTCTCGATGTGTTGGACGAGGTTGGTGACCTGGCTTATGCAGTTTTTTTCTTGTCAAAAGCCAGCCTGTTGGGGGATGAGTTTTCCATCAATCGTGTCTTGTATCCTATTGAGTAGTAGCCGTTCGAACACCTTGTAGAGGTGGCAAAGGAGGGAAATTGTTCTGTAGCTCTTCCTATCGTTAGGATCTCTCCCAGGTTTGAGGATAGTTACTACCTTTGTCCTCAACCATAATTTTGGTATTTTTGTTATATCTGCCACGTTGTTGAAGAAGTCTGTTAGCCCCATTTGATGCCCGATGATCCAATTTTCTTGAACTGTTCACTGAGTATTCCATCAGGTCCAACCGCTTTACCAGTTTCTACTGTATTCCACGAAGACGTACATGAGCTGTGTGCGACGATTGTAAATAATTGTAGTGCGCAGTACAATGTACAAAACTAGTGCCACGCGCATCCCTGCGGGTTCAGTATTTTTTTCTTCTCATTTGTTGAATTTATGAATCAATACGTGCAAGGCGAAGAAATGTACGTACGACTTGAATCTTTGAGTTCCGGCAGGACCCCTGAAGTAGATATGATAGCGCAAGAAGAATTCAAAATTCAAGCCTTCATCCAGGCTATTGACCAATTTAATATGTCTTTGAGTCAGAAAATTGAGGCCTATAAAACCATTTACTACAAATTTGTTTTTTTATCCGAACTGAGTTCTTGCGAGCCAGACACTTGGTGAGAAAAAGGAAGAAAGTTGGTGAATTCTTATCCAAAAGATATATGGATGAAGGCTTGTTGAGTGAGTTGCTTCAGTTTGCTGAGTTTATCAAGAATTATGAAAAAGAAAATGATGAGTTCATAGAAATGTTTCAATATAAAATAATTTGAAAAACGTGTTCCCAAACGTGAAAATTATATGCTTAGAATTTTTTAATCATTAATGGTCTCTCATGTCAATGGCGAACGTTCCTTTTCAAAGTTAAAACTGATTAAAGACCGACTGCGTACAAGCATGTCTGAAGGACGGCTAGTAAATTTATCCGGACTATGTCTAGAGAATGGGATATCTGTCGCCAATTCAATTTTGAAGATCTGATTGGCGACTTTGCTCTTTAAAAATCAAGGAAAAGAGTTTTTATACTTATAGTATCGCTGCTTACTTTTGTACTCGTATCTTTTGCTGTTTGTTGTATTTCGACTTATAAATAAAAAATTACAATAGAAAATGAAATAACATAGAATTCTTTTGATAATTTATAAAAGAATAGTTACCCAAAGACATTTTTAAATTGAAGTAATCAAAAAACAAGTTGTATGGGCTGCCCCTGCCCCGAAGCGTTCAGAAATTTTGAAGGGGCCTCTGAAAGATTGGGACCCCTATATTACAACTCTTGAATCTGGGCCTGATTCCAGCTGGTAACAATCGGTAGACGCGCTAACGATCCGACCCTCGCATCCACAGAAGGATTTCAGGCTAATATTATTCAGTAGTTCAAATTGGTTCTATTTATGTAATTCTAAGAAGACTTTTCGTTTAACCAAAAATGTCGCGCCTCAATTTATGCCCATTCCTGCCTTTCGACTTACGTCTTCCTTTTTTCTTTTCCTCTCGCTTTCTCTTTTTTTTTTTTTTTTTTTTTTCCATTTGCAACATGATTTAATAGTTTCGATATTCTATTCTAAACACGATGTTAAAACAGTATTTTGACTGTTAGCTACCTGCGGTCAAAATTGCATTTTACCCGCACTTACGCTAGGCGCGAAAAAAAAGCAAGGTACAGTGAAGAAACGGGTCGACCGCAGTATCGACCAATGAAACCGATTGAAAGGTTTTGCAAGCTTGAGAAGTGTGAGAGCATAATTCGTTCATGTGTTCACGTTCTTTCCGTTCTATGAGTTCGTGTATGTATCCTGATAGTATGACTATGAATTCGAGTGATTTTGAAAGTAAAGAGGATAGGTTTCTGTTTTAAGATAATTTATACGTAGAATAAAGCATCTTACAATGCATTCGGGTATCGTGAACGTTTACCCACATGTATAGTAATGTCCTATTTCCAGTAGGTAGCAGAAACAAAAAACTTAACATGTCTCGAACTAAAAGCTACAACGAATCTAACACACTTTTCTTGTTCTTCTGATCACATTATAACGAACACAATAGTATTACTCACTGTCGTTAGCGCTGTCTTCAGAGTAAATCTCGAACTAAAATGTAATGGATGTGATAGTAGAAGGTCTGAGGCATTCCGATTTTGCATTTATGGAAAAGGGCGTATACCCAGTATATGCCCTTCTTTTACCCAGATCCCAGCCCCGTAGAGAGAAAAAGAGGGCCTGGGGGAAATTTCCACGGGCCCCCTCCTTCCAGTTCATTTTTTTCTTCTGTTAGATGTAAAAAAAATTAAAAGCTACGGAATAAGAGGTTTCTTTCATGGTGTAAGGAGTGATTGCTGATTTGATGTACAGTATGATGTAGCCGTAAGCGTTGAAATTCAGGTGTTTTAAAAATATCGGGCCCTCCTGAAAGTCCGGGCCCGGAGTATTTCCCCTCTCCACCTCACTCTCGACAAGGATGCCAGACCCTAAACTGTTGTAAATTTATTGAAATGAAAAGGATGATGCACACTAAGCAATGCAACCTTGGTCTACCACTTTGGCAAGAAGTAGCGGACTACGGAAAAATATATTTTTCTGCTGTATGTTAATCAACACTGTTTCTCCCACCGTACGCCGTCCAACCAGTGAGCAGTTCTCCCACTAAATCTCCTGCCTAGTGGTAAGATAAGTCGGCTATATAAAGCGGTGCGAGACGGATGAAGAAACATTCGGTCATCAGCTGAATTGGGAGGAGGAACATAAAAAGTATGTTTAGCACGTGTCCCTGCTCAAATGTAATGTTAACAAAGGTTGTACATCTCTATTAAAGTTACAGATTTATTTGAGGTATAATAATTCCCTAAATCAAAACTATCTACTGTGACCAAACTGCTATCACTGAGTGGCTGTTTCATATACCGCTGCATGATACCTAAGACAGAGTGACGTCTACTTAGGAACCCCTAGCTTTCTCTTCTATATTTCCTTGAAGGCTCTGCTAAAATACTAATAATTAGTACCGTCTGTACCACACAGTATGCATCCGAATGCAATAGGAAGTGGGAATTTACTCTCATATCTATCTAATAATAAGATTGTACTTATACGTTGTCCAAAGAGAGGCACTCAAAGGCTCCATATAATCAAGAATGAATTGGGATATTCGGAAAATGTGGCCAGCGATTCAAAGATTCGAAGCTCGCTTGACTGAACTAATAATAACAACGACCCGAACTCATTCAATTAATAAATGAAGTTGATACACTTTTCCTCATACCTGTTACGGGCATTTGATCCCATTGCGTGCCATTTGCGCATTCAGAGCTGCGATCGAGAGAGGAACCTAGCGTGGTGAATGGCGACAAGGAACACAAAAGCACTAGACGACATACAACATAATCGCCAAGCTGAGCAATTTGGCTCGGTGTGGGTGTGTTGGTGTGTAAACATATGTACAGTTTATTCGCCAGGTAACGTGGAACGTGCGTTTCCATTTTTACACGGCATTTTTCATTCGGCTGTCCCGCCGCAACGGCGTATCTCGAGGGCATTTTTTACAACGAATAAAGAATTTATTAAATAATTAATTAGCTACAATTACCGGTCGTAACTGATACACGCGTTTTATCCCAACAATTCTCACTTTTGTGGTCACGACACTGGGATATATTGCGTTGACCAACGTAATACCATTGTTTACCCGGCGTATTGTGGAAAACAATCATGAAAATAACGTGGTTTTTTTTTCTTGGCGGTAACGAGGCCCAGCAGTTCTTGGCGACGGTTACGACCGCAAAGACGATAGACGATTTTGTGTTAACGGGGGCACAACTGGTACCAGTTTGAAGGGAAAATGGTGACTGAGTTTAATGTAAGACGAATTATCGTCGTCATTACGAAGGCATAAAAACGTTAAAAGTTTGTTTTATTTCACCCCGCGGTTGCCTGATCACCCGACGAAACAAATCAAAAAGCAGTTTGCTTTTTAATTCACTTTATTACTCGTGCTGGCATCTTTCGAAGGCTTTCTAGATAGTTTCATTCGCTACAAGTTCGATAGGTAGGACTTTGCAAGAGGGACGGTAAAATACTTTCAATTAAAGCATCAAAGATTTCACTGTAAGGATGCGAAGCACACCCTCATTTAATTGTTGCTCAACACTCGCTCTGCTCACATCGGCCTTTCTAGAGATTCTATGTCTTTTCACACTATACTGAGACCAAGCCCGAGACTGTCGGCAGTGATTGAACGTCAAGATTATGTGCACTGACTAAAGAACAGGTCTCGAAATGAAGCCTAAAAAAATCTTACTGACAAATGTTACTCGTATTTAAGGAAATGAATACCAAATTATGTGAAATAACAGACACAGTGAACAGTGAGTCACTGTCCTACATTTATTCAGACAAGTATATCGAGCTGTTGATGTCTTTCAACCACGCTCTGCTACCAATGACGTAATATTGTTAGTTGTATGCTAAGAATGCGAATTCCTTCTAATAGATGCTATTAAATTTTCTTTACTTGCTTTTTCTCGACTGCAGATGATAATTTTTGGAGGAACACAAATAGAAAATTTCACTTTACTTGCCGATTCTCGACTGCGGATAGTAATTGTTAAGCACGTAGACAATTCCACTCAATGAAGTCATTAAGATTGGTGAAGACTCATCAGTGGTCATTGATGAAGCTTCTTTAAACTTTCCCAGACGTGTTTAAGACTCTTTCTTACGAGTCCTTATGACGCAATCAGATCTTCAAAATCTCTTCCATACTTGTTTCAACGACTCTCCCAATCTTGCTGTAACTCTTTAAAGCCCATTAAGACTCATTCCCTCTTGCAGATTCTGTCAAAACTCTATGTATGTAAGACTCCTATATACGACTCGCAGATTTATGAAGTCTCGCTCAGAACGTTCTTTGATTCTTCAAGATTTGATAAAGGCTTTTGAAGTTTCTGCCGTATTTATTTACACTTTGAGACTCATTTAAAACTCCTCAAGGAACTTTCGAACTTCTTGAAGTTTCGTAAAGGCTTATAACTCTTTCAGACTCAATAAGGACTTTTCAAAATTGGTTGTAGTGAAATTTATTCAAGACTCTGTTACACACTTTTCCATGCCTCAATCTCATTCGGACTCCGTTAAGACTCACTGAGATTAATTCAGACTATTCTGAAGCCCATTAGACTCATTTGAATTCCTTTACATTATGGCTCTTGCTGACTATTCTAGTATTCAGACTTCAATATTAGTTCGAACTCTTCTGTTAGACTCATTCAGATACTGTAAAGATTCATTATTAGTAGAAGAAATTCAGACTCCCTCGCAGGACTGGATAAGATGTATCCATCTTTAGGAAGACTATTTCAAGGACTATTCAGAGTCTCGAAGGACTTTTTAGGATTCATTAGACTCATAAAACTTATTCTGACTAGTTATTAAAATTCTTTATAGACATACTTAGGATTAAAGTATAATTATGTGGCAGTTTCTATAAAAAGGGGTATCTTTGTCGATTGATCAAAGTCTCAGAAAACGCAAAAAAAGAAAAACAAAATTTTTTGGTCAAAAAAATCAATTTTGAGATTTTGGTTGATTTCTATAGAAAAAACATCGCAATAACGAGAGACAAAATTTACGCGCATGAGAGAGAAGAGGGAGAGCGAGAAAGAGAATTATGAACGAGAATGAGAAAAGAATGCGAGTGTCTGCGTTCGCTTCTTCGTGGTTTTTCGGGGTTTTTCGGAGCTCACGAATAAATCCGATGTTCTGAATTGTTACCACACAGAAGAGCGAAAAATTACCTTTCCAAAAAGCCCTCGTCGAGGCTGGTAACGTGATTCCGCGGCGAGTTATAGCCGCTTGACGGAGTGGGAGAAAAAGGTGTGTCTAACTTTAAACGTGTTTCCCCCAAAAACGTGTTTTCGCATTTTGCCACGTTTAGAATTTTAGGGCCCAGCAGCCTAGAGCTCATATCCCACCCAAACAGGACAGGGGAGCTGTTTCATGCTATTATCTCCCGAACCGAAAGTTACCGTTCTAGTGAACTGAACTCAATTCTTCATCTGTATAATAAATTAGCACTAAAGTCTCCAGAAACTGATATCTTTTGTCTAAGAAATACAGAATTCCGCAGAAAAATGCTGTCCCAGTTACCTGTCTTTCTATAACTCACCTGATGTTCTCTCTCCACACCACTACCTACTATTGCTTTTGTTCTGATATTATCTTGTGTTCCCACTCTTCCCATCCATCATCTCCCCCAACCCCTCCTTCCCCTCGTGTCTGTCTCTATTTCTCTTATTTAGTTTTTATTTTACTGTTTTTAAGTAGTCAATAGTTTACCCCTACTCTTGTGTCCCCCTCGTCTCTCGTAAATAGCCGTGTGAAGCTTGTAAACTTCGTTTGACAAAGTCGAATGATTAATTTTTATTTTAAATTAAAAAGAAACAACATTTTTTGGCATTGGTGCCTGATTTCTTATCATTAGAGGGATTAGTCATTGAAAGTGATCTTGCAGAAGAGTTTATCATCGATTTCTGGTTAGCTTTCCATGAGCTAGTACAGCTTTTGAATACAGGTACACAAAAATGAGAATTCCGGCAAAAGACTTTTTCATCATATTTTGTACCCCATAAATCATTACATTTACATTTGTGTGACGTAGCGCTGTATATAGTCTATTGCACTTTTCCTCAGGTTGCTGCTAAGGATCAGCTCGGCAGCCTCACTTTAATAGCCCAAGTGGGAATTTTACTGAGTTCTATCCCTTTGACTTCACTGGGTGCTGGATGTTCTAATCCCAGTGCTTCGCTCCTTGTCTCGGCTACTGCTGGTCATTGACATATAATGTGGATCGAGGTTTCTTCCTCTTTTCTCCACTCCTGTTGTATACCACATTCGTTTTTTGGTCGCGTGGCCAGTAAGTGGTCCGACCATGAGCCTTGTATGTATCCTGTCAAGCCCTAGTAAGAACTTGGCATACCTATTGAGGGCGTCCCTTATCAGTGTTTTGCTGACTTTCATACCACTGGCCATTCGCCAATGTGTTTCTGTCTGCTTACTTCTCCAAACCTTCACCTTGGATTTTATAACGCTGTGTGCTACAGGAAGACACGGTCTGTGCATTGCCCGTTCTTTCTTTATACCTTCCTTCGTTAGCTTGTCAGGGATCGTGTTCCCTTTTATGCCGCAGTGCTCCGGTGTCCATAGTACGGTGACACGGTTCTCTTGAGCAAGGGTGTATAATTTGTTAACGCAGTTCACCACCACCCTGGTTGTAGTTTGGTGTGCTCATGGCGCTTTCATAGCCGTTTGACTGGCTGTACAGACATAGATCTGCTTATTAACGAGGCCCTTCTGTTAGTTTCTGTCAATGAACACCGTGATCACCATTACCTCTGCTAGGAGAATAATGACACCCTCATCCAGTGCTATTGAATAATTGTCAGCGCCTTTTGCATTATTGATTCTGATTCTGGCACCTTGGTCAGTCTTTGAGGCATCTGTAAACCACATAATATGCTCCTCTTTTCCTAGATTACTAGGTCACCTCTTTTCCCAAGCCTTCAGTACAGGGCATGGATAATCAAGGAAGTGTTTCACTTTGATTCTATCATTCGGCATCTCAAAGCATTTGTTCATCATCTCCGCCATCTCCCATATCCTTCTGCGGCCTGTTTTTTGGGCCCGATGGTTTGATTGGCCCAGACAATAAGCTCCCATTTATCGCAGCGGTTTCTATAGCAATATGAAGTGGTGGTAGGTTTAGGAGCCTTTCAAGTACCTTCGTCGGCGCCGTTCTTATTACCCCCGTTGTCTTCACGCACGCGAGCTTTTGCAGGTGGTCTTGTTTCTCTCTGACTTTGGCCTGGTGGACCCGGCCCCACTGTACAATGGCCGCATTTGTGATTCCGGGACGTATTGCACCTGTATATATCCAATGCATCATTTTGGGAGAGAGTCCCCAGGTCCTGCCGACAAAGGTGCGGCAAGCCCAAAAAGAGCCTTAATCCCTTTTCTTATTTACTCTGAGACGTGATCCCTCCACGAGAGTTTTTCGTCAAGATGTACTCCTAAGTACTTCACCTCTCCTGTGTGGGTTAACGGTCTTCCTTTGTATTGCACCTTGATCAACTCCTTGTCCTTCCTTTTGTGAGTGAAAAGAGTGATCTCAGTTTTGTCCCGGTCTATCGATAACCACTTTTTCGTACACCATTTTTACACATATCGGAATCCTCACTTAGCTCCGCGATGGTTCCCAGAAATTTGCCGGTTACCACCGCAGCCAAATCGTCAGCATAGCCTTGTGTGTATATTTTTTGATCATTTAACTCATCCAGCAAACTGTTCTCTGCTAGGCTCCACAGAAGGAGAGAGTACTTTCCCCTGTGGGCAGCCTCTGATGGTTGTTGCATGGATTTATTATTTTTGATAGGTTATAGATCTCTTTGCCTTTTAGCATAGCCCATAAATCAATTTGTCATTACTCTTGAAAGACACTCTATGATTAAATTTGTTAACTGTTTGGAGTTTTCTCGCGGTGAGGTATTTTCTCACGTTTGAGAATGTTAGCATAATTTGTGACGTCAATGCGCGACTTCTACAGTCGCAGTGAATTGTGAATACTCTAGCACTTATTAATTTCGTGGCCGTCAGAATTGCATGATTTTGACTCTGTTCACCCTTTTCCGGCAATAGACGAAGCACATCTGCTACAGATCTGTAAAACAGACTTCCAATTTTGTGCTGACTGTAGATCAAAATGTGAACGACTAGGCAGGTATAGTTAATTACTCGAGGCAAAACGAAAACTATTACAAAAATTGAACATCTGCTTCGAATGGGCTAATCGTGAATCCTGTCGCGCAGTTGCGCTATCGTAATTTTTCTCGTTCCCGTATTCAATGGGACAACCTTTGAAAGAAGGAAAAATAATGGCTTTTGTAGCTCGTAAAGCATTAATTTAACACATTCAACAGCTATAACTCAAGTCCGCCCTTTAATGAAACCATTTATTTTACAAGTAAACGCTCCCTTTGTCGTCAAATACACTTCTTGACTTTATCAATATTTTTTTCCTTCAAATTGAGCAACGTATATGGCTTATATGCTGGTGAGATTGTAGCACGGCAATATAATCGGAACTTATGGAACAACCTCTTCTACGCCTTTCCTTATTTTTTCTTCTTCAACGAAATAGGCTCGAGCACGAAATAAAAATAACTATCGAAGTCAAAGAAACGGGTTTTCGAAATTGAACAGAATCGTTAACACTTTATGTAGGATTAGAATATATTTCCTGTTTTCCGTATTTCAAGTACTGGGGAAGATGTTTTCTACATGAGAGAGTGGCTGCTACTCCACGGAAGCTGGGAAGATGGGCGACTAGCAAGTTGGACAAGCACAAGCTGGAGGCGGCCTTGCTAGTGAACAGCTTGGGCAGAGAAGAGGCGGAAGATTTCGAGAATGCAGGAGAGGCGGCGGAGAAGCTACATCGAAGAGTAGCTGCCGTCTGCGATGCCGCGATGCCCCGCCGTGGTCCGCCGAGGAAGAAAGGAGAGACATATTGGTGGACCGCGGACATTTCCCATCTGAAGTCCGAGGCTAATCAGTCGCGCAGAAGATATCAGCGTACACGTGGCCGAGAGGAGGCGCAACTGGTGGCCGAGGAATACCAGCGCGCTCGAAAAAGCCTGAAGACTGCAATCAGACACAGACAGCAAGCTGAGATCCTGGAGAGAGCTGTGCAGTCAGGTGAAGGATGACCCCTTTGGGAGACCCTACAGAATGGTGATGAAGAAGGTCGGGGGCCCTGTAGTATCTAAAATTCTAAAATTCTTTTATCGTAACTATCTAGGTCAAATTCAGTTTTCATTTCTTCATTCCTCTTTCGCAATACACTCCGTCGGTTATTCACGTCGTTCACATTTTTATTATTACTATTCAAACAATACGAACCTCCTTCATGGTTCCTATTTGTACTACATCAGCATAAATTCAGTAAAAGAGTTTTATATTATTCAGCAATACTCGAGTACGTAACCCCGTTTCGAATAATCGGGGGGGAGATCGAGAGGGAACCGACGGTTACCTGGTTGGAGGTTTGGACTGGATGATTGAGAACCGGAATAGACTTCGTAAAGTTAAGAACGCCTTAATTACAATAGTTCGAAAAAGGTTGAGTCGTTTATTTCGTCGATAAGTCCAAAGATCGTGTCAAGCTAGTCGGCGGTAGAGTGATAACCAACGAAACTACTCTACAGGCCCTCCCATAACCGAGCGAATAGAGTCGGGCACTGTGGAACAGATAGTGGACCATCTATTTCCGCAACACCCATCACCAGTGGACACACCTCTGTAAGTAGACGCCGTGCCACCACTGATGGCAGCGGAAATCGACGCAGCAGTAGACAGAATACGTACAAAAGCGAAGAAGGCGCCGGGACCAGATGGGATACCGAATAGTGTGTGGTACGTCATCCACCAGGCCGACCCGGGAATACTGGATGCAGTTTTCAATGCAGCGTTAAGGGAGCAGTATTCCCTGCCAGATGGAAGATAGCCCGACTGGTGCTGTTGCCAAAGCCAGGGAAACCAGTCGGCGGGCTAGCGTCATACCGCTGGACACAGTTGGGAAGATTTTCGAGAGGATCATCTCAAACAAGCTGGAGAAACACTTCCGGGGGAGGCGCGCGTTGAGCGCCAACCAGTATGGGTTCCGAGCTGGAAGATCGACAATTGATGCCGCCGGGAAGCTCAAGAGGCTGGCACAGTCAGCGATCCAAAAGCTCCAATTCGGTGCAGCCGTCAGCGTCGACATACAGAATGCGTTCAAGACGATGTCATGGACGCGCATATTAGAGGCGCTGGAGAAGGCATCAGTCCCCGCGTACCTACGCGAAATAATCCAGGACTACTTCCGTCGTCGGATAATTCTTGCGGAAACTGCTACGGGTGTGGTGCAGCGGGAGATGTCGTGCGGGGTTCCGCCGGGATCAGTTCTTGGTCCACTCCTGTGGAACATCGCGTATGACGGCATTCTGCGAGCAGAAGTACCACCATGCCACTCTGGTGGTCGCAGTCGAAGACAACGTAGCCACGCTTGAACGCAAGGTGAACGCGGGACTGGAGGCAATGACCCGTTGGATCGAGTCGGCCGGGTTGTGCCTAGCAGCCGAGAAGACAGAAGCGGTATTGGTCACACGCCGTCGACGGTACAACCCTCCTTCCTTTCGCCTGAAGGGAGCGGAGATTGCGCCCTGTACAGCCCTAAAGTACCTTGGGCCGTGGTTTGACGGGAAGCTGTCATTCAGAGAACACGCGAAGAGGACAGCGCAGAAAGCGGAAGGAGTCGTAGCCGGATTAAGCCGATTCATGTCGAACCTAGGAGGGCCGACAGAGAAGAAACGTAAGCTGCTGGCGAACGTTCCCGTGTCGGTCCTCCTATATGGGGCGCCAATCTGGTCCGACGTCATCGGTGCCAGGGAGTACAGAAGAACCGATCTGGTAATGGTCCAACGGAAGACTGCACTGAAGTGTGTCAATGCCTATCGCACTGTCTCCGTAGAGGCAGTGCACGTGCTAGCAGGTATACCGCCAGTGGAGTTACTAGCGGTTGAGCGGAAGAGGGTATATAGCGCAACGCGAAAGATGCCACCAAAGAGCAGTGCGGCGCTACGGGTCAAGCGGGATAATAGGCAATCTACGCTTCGCATGTGGGAAGAGCGGTTTTCCCGCAGTATCAAGGGAGAGTGGACCCGGCTGCTAAGTCAATACTTACCAGACGCCAATCTGCGGTTCGAAGCGTCGAAGCCAAAGGATCATCACCCGATTAGGACAACAAAACCCGATTAAGACAACATAACACCGGCCATGACAACCCAACACCGGCTATGACGAATAATTCCCGAATTAGACTAGAAAAGAGATATTTTAAGTTAAAGTAATAGAAGAAGATACTACTAGGTTACGAAATTCTAGATAGAATTAAGAGTAGACTAAGATAAGTATAAAATAGAAGAGACACGTTAAGTTGAGTAAATCGAGAAGATACTATTAGTCAACAAGTAAATAGAGTAAGGAGTAGATCTAAGATGTGCTATAGTTCAGTTAAGCTAAGATTGTTGAGCAGAGAATGTAAGTGTAAGGCGATGAACGATAGTGTGTGATTAAAATGAATAATGAGGAGCACACACTATGGGGAGCCGAAAAAAAAAAAAAAAAAGTACGCGACCTCAACGCGCGGTTGGGCAGACGCCATGGCCAGCTGGACTTCTACCTCACGCAGGTGATGAGTGGCCATGGAGTGTTCAACAAGTACCAGCACTGAATAGGCATAGCAGAAAGCTCGCGGTGCTCCTACTGCGCTTCAGGAGGGCGAGATGATGATGCCTGGCACACCCTATTCGAGTGTCCAGCATTCGACCAAGAGAGGGAAGAAGCGGCGGCCGCCTTTCAAAACGCGGGCGTTAAACCGCTTACACTGGAGAACCTGATCCCGACCATGCTGAAGAGCAGAGCGGTATGGGATTGGACAGCTGCCTCTGTTAAGAAGACGTTGAACCGCAAAATGGAGCTGGAGTGGCAGAGACAAAAGCAGCGGACGCAGCACCCTATGCCGGCACTCGCCATCCGACCAACATCAACGAGAACGACGATGACGATGTCGCAGCTGCCATCAACCGAGGAAGAAGACGATCCGGCGCAACTCGACAGCGAAAATGAAGAATAAGACGCCGTAGATTCACCGCCGTGAGGAGGCGACAGGAGAAATGGGGGTAGCAGGAGTTACCTCAAAGCGATCCCCCCTATTCTGAGGCAGGCCCATCCGGGGCGTTTCCGGGATAGGGGGTGCGGTGTCCCGGGGCCAATTTGGCATGCGTGCATCGCGATACGCCCCCTCTATCATCGAAGGTCTGTGCATCTGTGTTAAAAAGTAATAATTCTTAACGGGGATATCTTGAACTCTATTTTTTGAGCACTTCTAATCCAGATACAAGCTAATTGCTAATGAACTTTTTTATGGGAAATTTAATGTATAATATATTAACTGTAGCTTAACAGGGCACGTTTCACGGGAAATTGAAAAAATGTCAACATTTTCTGATATAATTTGTACTAAAATTGATTCTATGAACACCATGTTGGACCGATTCCGACCATTTTTTTCTGTGGTTACCACAACTGTCCTCTGCTATTACCTACTGGTAATATGTTTCGGTCTATCTCTAGTCGTGAGAAGAAAAAAAATGTCTACGATAGGAAACTTTTAAAAATTTGTCCGTAACTCAGCTCCTCCAAAAGTAAGGGTATGCAAACATATCCACATATTGTCGGGGTAGGTTGCCTACTTATCAGATGGAAGGGGGTGGGGTCATTGCAAAAGCGACACCCTGTCAAAAAAACGAAAATGAGAAATTAGTGGCATTTATTTTCTTTTGCCATGAAACTTCGAGAAATGTCTATCCCCCCTATCCCTTTGTCAGACTAAGAGTATACCTGATTTCTTATTTTAAAAAATCAGCTGAAAAGAGTCAGTCATCGGAAGTGTGTACCGTACCCCCCACTTATGGTTACCTCTCGGCGCCTCTGCTCCCTCGTAATCGCTCATATGATGTTGGTTTGTGTCAATACGCCAGCCTTATCGATGTAGCTTGTTTCTCTCGCGTATAAAGAGATAGATCCACCCACGACGGGGTCGCGCAAAATATAATAATTAAACTGGAAAAGTGCGGTACGGCGAAGAGGTAAATAAAATACAATACGTCGACGAGTATGAAATATTAATGGCTCGTTAAAGGGGACAGCGACGAAGGAGCTGAAAATAAATTTGCGGCTTCGCATTTTGAGTAATGCTGCGGGAGCACGCGTCCTCATTGTTCGCCGTTGATTTATTTACTTATTATTGCTTTTTTTACATTATCATTTTGGCGGCGTTGTTTTTATTCGCTCTCGTTAATGGAAGCGGGGCCGCGTTATCGAGGGTAATTTTCGGAAATTAGTGCTTCGCGTAAACGGGCAGTCTGTTACGACCGTTAGCGTAAATCGTGGTCATTAACGTTTCCAAAAAAAAGAAGAAAAAAAAATGATAATATTACGCATGCAGATAACATGCACGCGGGTAGTTCGCGATAGTGCGCGGATTACCGGGCTAACGGTTCGAAAGAGCCACGTGATCGTGACATCAACGTATAAGTGTATAAATCGTTTACCGAGGGTGGCGTTATTTTTAATCGGCCATCCGATCTCGCTCTCCCCTGTTTTTGGATATGAACGCCGAGACCCTCAAAAAGAGGTAAATAAAACGAGCAGTGATTTTAGGTGCAAAGGTACTGGGCGAGGAAACGTGTCAACGGAATTTCATCAAGAAATGTCAACTTCCCTCCGGCTCTGTCTGGAACACAAAATGAAAGAAGGAAAAAGAAAAGGAAAAACGGAAAACCGCCAAAATAAGCGTATTCGAAATAAGACCGATCATCGTTTCGCGAATACACGGTTTCGGTCTCGATTTCCTCCGTAAGCCTCGGGCCCCCCTCTCCCCCGTATCTCGATCGTATATACATACGTAAAAAATCGGTACAGAATTTGCATGCAGTAACCATGGATACGAAGATAAAGGTATTGAATTCCTTTCTTTTTTTATCTGTTAGAAAGCCAGCAGACTGTACTAATAATAAAATATCTGACCGTTCATGCATAATTTATGCTTGGAATGATATTTTCAAAATAGAGAGTCTGAAGGTTTCCTGTACAAAATATACCCAAGATTTGTTTGGTAATTTTGACACGAGTTGTCTGTAGGTGCCCTCTCATATTCGAATTGTATTCTCGGACACGCGAATGATCGAGAAACGGTTTTGCTCGTGAGGCGATAGGAGAGCCACTTTCGTGTACCAGCTTTTTCAGTGAGTTAGAGAAACTGATAGACAACTTAAATCCTGAAATCAGGATTCCACCCTGTATTAGGCTTCAAAAGTCGAATAGTGAACTTTCTTTTTGGCAAAGTGGAGTTTGCTGCCTTGAATTTCTGATCTGACCTAAATTATAGTACCCCTACCCCAAATTGAAATTTGGTGCTATAATGAGAAGGGAGAGGTGTCTATTTGACCTTCTGCGTGTATACAGGGTGTTCTACAAAAGTTACCCCCATTTTTTCCCGAACCGATTGGCAGATCTTTGCCGGACGAATTGCTATCTTCCTGCGGCAAGGTCTAGTTTCTCTAGGGCTTGAAAAATCTTCTCCCCCATTTATGGGGGCTGTAACGTGCCACCAACTTCGGAATCTTAAATGGAAAGGTATACCTTTATGCACATAGCTGGAAAGGACATATCCTGCAAAATATGAATCCGTGAAAAAAATTTCACAATTTTGGGGGCAAGGGGACTAAAGATGACCAAAATCCATCGAAAATCAAAGTGTCATAACCTAGCAAACAAACGACTGAAAGAGAGGTTTTCGAGGTCACGGATTCCGAATACACGATTTAACCAGGTTTAGTGCTTTAAAATCCTAATTTTCAACCTAAAATTGGTTCCTTTTCACAAATTTTTGACTTTCTGAATGCAGATTATTAAAGTGGCTTCGCGCACATCGTTGAATAGGAAACTTCTTCCAGAGTATGAATCCACGAAAAAAATGTCCTAATTCATCAAATTTGGGGGTAAGGAGCCTAGAGATGACCAAAATCCGTCCAAAATGTAAGTATCATGACCTAGCAAACCGACTATCGAAAAGGGGGTTTTCCAGGTCGCTGATTCCGAACTTCACACCTTCCTCTCGATTCAACCCGTTTTAGAGCCCTAAAATTCAATTTTAGACTCCAAAATTATTCTAATTTACAAATTTTTGAGTTTCTGAACGCAAGTTATAAAAGTGGTTTCATGCACATCTTTGGGTAGGGCAGTTCCTCCAAAATACGAATTCGTGAAGAAAAATGGCAAATTCATCAATTTTGGGAGACAGGTCTAACCCTAGCCAAAATCTATCCAAAATCAGATACCTAAGAGTGCTGCCATTTACAAATTTTTTGAATTTCTCATTGCAGATTATCCAAATGGCTTTATGCACGTCATTGGAAAGTAAACTTCCCCCAAAAACGAATCTGTGCGAAAAAATGTTGGATTCATCACGTGATTTCCTACATCCAGCGCATCCTAGGGCCCCGAAATCCGAAATTCGAATGAGAAAGTTGGTGTCAAGTACAAATTTTTGACATTTTGGGACTTACAAGACATACAGGGTTATTCAGTTTTCGTTGCAACATTGGAAAACCCGGCATGTTGCGTGGTAATATGAATAAGCGGGCACACGATGGCCGTCTATTCAGATTTAAACGCAACATTACTGTGCTCTGTGGCGCCGTGACGGACAACAGAAAATGCAACGATTCGGGGGAAAAACTTCAATGGTTTTTGAAGAGTTTTATCGAAACTCGTCAGGAAAAATGTTTGATAATCTCCAGGGAGAATTTCTTTGGAAACTTCGGGGAAAATCTCGGATGATTTTTAAGGAATTTCATCGGTATTGTTGGAAAAAAATTCCAATAATTTTCAAGGGATTTCTTCGGAAACGTCGGGGAAAATCTCCGATAAATTTTACGGAATTTCATCAGAACTCGGGAAAAATCTCCGATAAATTATAAGGAATTTCATCGGAAATGGTAGGAACTCGGGAAAGTCTCCGATAAATTGTAAAGAATTTTTTTGGAAACAGGAAAAATCTCGGATATTATTATTAAGAAATTTCATTGGAAATCTTCGGAAAAAATTCCGATAATGTCCATAGAATCTCATCGGAAATCTTTAGACAAAATTTCCAATGATCAAAAAAGTTTCATCAAAATTCTTCAAGAAAACTTTTCAATAATTCTTGAAATATTTCTGAGAAATACTTAAGAAAAATCTCAGATAATTTTTAAGGAATCTTTTCGGAACTCGGGAAAAATCTCCGATAAATTTCAAGGAGTTTCATCGGAAATTGTTGGAAAAATCTGCGATGATTTTTAAGAAATTTTATCGGAATTCGGGAAAAATCTCCGATAATTTTTGAGAAATTTCAACGGAAATTGTTGGGAAAAATTCCGATAATGTCCGAAGAATCTCATCAGAAACCTTTAAAAAAAATATCCTATAATTTCCAAAAAGTTTCATCAAAATTCTTCGAGGTCGTTTTTCCGATA
The DNA here is from genome assembly GCA_031841125.1 of Acanthococcus lagerstroemiae. NCBI lineage: Eukaryota > Metazoa > Arthropoda > Insecta > Hemiptera > Eriococcidae > Acanthococcus > Acanthococcus lagerstroemiae. The sequence continues at coordinate 16,207,558 of CM063113.1, read as the reverse complement.
ATTTTTGAAGCTTGTCATAGGAAATATTCGGGGGAATACTCCAATAGCTTAATAATTATTCAAAATTTATCGGGAAATATTCTCGAAGAGTTTACTCAAACTTTTTTGGAAATCATTGGAAATTTTTCCTAAAGATTTCAGATGAGATTTTTCGGAAATTATCGGAATTAGTTTCCAACAATTTCCGATAAAATTCCTTAAAATTTATCGGAAATTTTTCCCAAGTGGCATAAAATTTCTTAAAATTTATTGGAAGTTTTTTCCAACGTTTCCGAAGAAATTTTTTGGAAATTATTGGAATCTTTTTCAACATTTCCGATAAAATTCCTTAAAACTTATCGGAGATTCTTCCCGAGTTCCAATGAAACATTTTAAAAATTATCAGAGATTTTTCCGGAATATTTCCCAGAAATACTTCAAAAATTATCGAAAAATTTTCTTGATGAACTTTGATGAAATTTCTTGAAAATCATTGGAACTTTTTTCTAAAGATTTCTGATGAGATTCTTCGGACGTTTTCGGAATTTTTTCAAACAATTTTCGATGAAATTCCTTCAAAATCATCCAATATTTTCCCCGAAGTTTCCAAAAAAGTTCTTTTGGAATTCATGGAATTTTTTCTCAACAAAATTCCGGTGAAATTCCTTGAAAATCAGTGGAAATTTTTCCGTGTGACATTCGGAATCAGCGACCTCGAAAACCCCTTTTCGATAGTCTGTTTGCTAGGTCATGATACTTTAATTTTGGACAGATTTTGGTCATCTCTAGGCCCCTCACCTCCAAATTGATGAATTTTGACATTTTTTTCATGGATTCATACTCTGGAAGAAGTTCCTTATTCAACGATGTGCGTGAAGCCACTTTAATAATCTGCATTCAGAAAGTTAAAAATTTGTGTATATGGAACCAATTTTAGGCTTAAAATTTGGATTTTAAAGCCCTAAACCGGGTTAAATCGTGTATTCGGAATCCGTGACCTCGAAAACCTCTCTTTCAGTCGTTTGTTTGCTAAGTTATGACACTCTTTGGTCATCTTTAGGCCCCTTGCCCCCAAAATTGAGAATTTTTTTCACAGATTCTTTTTTTGCAGGATATGCCCTTTCCAGCGATGTGCATAAACGCATACCTTTCCGTATAAGATTCCAAAGTTGGTGGCACGTTACAGCCCCCATAAGTGGGGGAGAAAATTTTTCAAAGCCCTAGAGAAACTAGACCTTACCGCAGGAGGATAGCAATTTGTCCGGCAAAGATCCACCGATCGGTTCGGGAAAAAATAGGGGGGGGGTAACTTTTGTGGAAAACCCGGTATGTGCGAGTGTGTGTGCCATTCACCGCCATTCACTGCCCAGCCTTTGTTAGGAACGGCGTAGCCAGGGTGGGGGCGATGGGGTCTGGACTCTCTTTACGATTTCGTTAAATAGTGGTTTTTCTAATTTTAGAACTCCCTCCTTTGGTCGAGACCAGACACCCCCCTCGAACACTAGACTGGCTACGCCATTGATCATTATCGAATAAGTGAAAACAGGAATTTGTTGAAACTTCAATTTTTTAAGTCGTTTCAAGGAATCTTTTAGAGTTACATGTAAAAGCACAAATAGCCAATGTAGAGTGGGCGGGCGGGGCTCGGGGCTGACAAGATTAGAATAATGCTATTTGAAAAAAATTCTTTCTCTTGTATACGTTCTCGTTTTTTTTGGTGTTTTTTTTTGGGGGGGGGGGGCTTTCTGAAGATAAAGGGCGTGGACCCATTTGCGCCTATGATTTCGTACCAATCGTAAATAGCTGTAAAGGTTCTATAGAATCCTGATCATGTCTCAAGGAGCAGTAATCAAAACTGGAAAAGTCATATAGAGAATAAAAACAAATTCCGTGGCACATTTTAAATGCGATAGGAAATCCCGTAAATATGCTGAGTAGGGTGGTCCTTATTTTCGAACATACGAATCTTCATGACACGACCCCTCCCCCAATAAGGTTCCCAATAAATAAATTGAAAAACCTGAAATGTTTCAACTCGATTGGATAAAGGCTACAATCCCTTCCCCTTCACATGGGGAATTACCTTGAGCTTTGGCATTAAATTTCATTTTTTCAGCCTGTAATAACGCTAGAAATACACGGATCCAAGTTTTGGTATTCGCGATTTAGTACTCTTTGGACCCAAATTTGTTTAAAAACGCTTTGAGTTGAAGGCTGCTACGGGGAGGAGGCTGCAAGGGGGCTCAAAATAGGTCCACTAATGTTCGACTTTTATTCTCGACATTGGCTTTGATTTATATGTTTTTAGAATCCTTAAATATATGTATTCTTGGGATTTGTTTTTGTACCACCCAGGTTGCCATTAGAGAGATTAAGCTCACCTTTTTGGTATTTTGCAAGGTGATAGTCGGTTTGTAGTTTTTCAAAATCTCTGAATCCGTTTCTGGGAACTCTTAACCCCCTGCCCAGCACCATTGGAGAGGGCTGGACGGTTGTTGCATGTATGACAGGTTGATACTTCAATTACATTTAACTTGATGATCTCGCTTATTCATTCCGAAATCAATGACTTCCAAACATTTGAATGAAAACTGAACCCCCAATCTATGGATACTTGATGTTTGATAAGTTCTAACAACTCTGGTACTTTTGCTCAAATGAATACCAATTATGTACTTCATTATTTACTCCTAAAACCTCCATGCACAGTGAGTTCACACTGCTGTATAAATACCAAGTTTTGTATAAAAACAATAATTGAGGACCTGACTTCCAAAACGCGCTTAGTCCAAAACATCAAAAATCGAATTATTAGCGCAGCCTGGGGGAGGAAGTCAAAAGGCACCTTTCAGAGTTGGTTTCACGATTTTATCACGACTTAGAGAGCCAGCTAAACCTTTCTTCCCTTCATTTTTATAATACTGACTTACTTGTTTTTTCAAATTTGATGAACATAAGACTCTTACGACTGTAAGTCATACCTGTTTTTTTCTGTTCGGAAGGGGGGGGGATTGTTCACGTGTGCTTCGTTCATCAGAATGGTCGTCTCTAAGCGGTATCTTCCGATTTCCGACAGTTTCTAGATCAAGATGTACGAATTTAGACCTTTCACAAGTGTGATATGGTCTGCCAAAAGGAGTTAAGTCCACGACTACCCCCACTTTGCACTCCCGTAGCTTGAAGACTGTTCGCACGCCAACCTTCATACTTGGGTGGTATTAGAATTGACAACTCCTCTTCCCACCCACGCAATTGAATCAGTATTACCACTTATTGTTCGCGAGTCAGAATGTTTTTTTTTTCCATTTCCCAATATTTCGTTTTTTATACTAAGCGCGTTTTGGAAGTCAGGTCTTCAATTGCTGTAAAGAAAAGGATATTCCACTACACAGGGACGGTTTTAAATAATTTGCTGCCCTGGGTTGAAGTATTTTTGCCGCTTTTTTTTACATTTCCCCTCTCGCAAATGTTTGTTTTTGGCCACAGATTTTACCTCCCTAAGATTTTGCCCCTCTGGGCTGCAGCCCAGTCAGCCCGTGTGATAAACCCAGCGCTGCTAGTGCACATTCTAGATCAATTAAAGACTCCTTCAGATATCATATGTAAATAAAGACCGTCGTTGTATCATTTCAAGAGTCTGATTAAACGTGAATCCACTTTTTCCAATGATATCTGAGGAAACATATTGCTGAATTAACCTCGCAGTAGCGTGTGGTGACCTTGAAAACCAGTAAATCGACTACTGTCTCGGAGACTTCGAAAACCCATAAGTCGACTATTATTCCGAAAAAGACCAAAAAAGGGGGTTCAGTCCCCTCTAGTATCATCCTAGAGGTCGAAATCATAATTTAACACTTTATTTTTGAAACTGGAGCAGCTGAAAGCCGAAGTCGTATTTTTCAAGGTCATCAGCCGAAGCCGAAAGCCGAATCCCTGCTACTATCGCTTGGTGAAGCGTATGGCGCTGCACGCATGTCAAAGTGGCTCCTCAGATGCCGCACACCTGGCCACGGAAACTACCCTTTCGAGTGTCGCATCAGGGACCAGAAGAATGCATTGAGGCTGACCCGAGCCCGCATTTCGCCTCTTCGCTTCGGATTCACGCTGTCCTGCCAGGGCCACTATAGGACACCCTACTGACTGAGGCAACGCTCACCCAGCATTAACCAGGACTTCGGGTCGCAGACGGACGCGCTACCTTCCTTCACCCCTCACCTCCTCGTCTTAGTTCGTGTGGCGACGCAGGAGAGTGCGCCGCTGCTATTAATTAAAACTACTACCGCGAGGGCAAGAATATGTTCTAAATACTCGAAAAGGGTTGGTAAAAACGTGCCTCTTTTTTTTAGACTCTCCCTAGATAGCTCTTTAGATCTGCAACTGGTCGGAAAACTGGTCACACTTGGTGGGTGTATGTTCTCGATGGTCAAAATTCTTTGCGGTTCGACATATCTACTTGAAATACTAAGGAAATATTGTCGGATCGTATCCCACATTTACAAATGTATATGTACCCAGGTTAATTGTGCTTTCAAGAAAGGTTCTGAAGACTTTCGTACTAACTTTTTGTCCCTTGTTAGAATGAAATACTTTCGAATGCGAATGAAGCGGCTGTAAGTAATTCAAAATTATGGTTACGTCTGGAAGTCCCCTGGTGGCGAAATGAATGCCGGCGTGCTTTTTCCTTTTCCCGACTGCGATGTCATCTATCGTGGAAATTAACATGCTGAACCATATAAACACTTTTCCGCACGACTTTCAACGTGAAAAATTCATTAAGCTTGCCGATTGAATACGAATGGCGCTGAAAAAATATACACCGATTCCGATACCGTACTCGTAAATCCTGGACTCCAGCCGTGCTGTGAAATATTATACGCTTAAGCGTATTCAAAATCAGATATTCGCGATATTACATTTTCACCGGGCATTAACAAACACTCCCTATTTTTATTTTTTATTTTTTTAATTTATGCTGAATTTATGAATTAAACTCTCTGTGCAGCTGTGGCGAATCATCCAATAATCTAGGTACGAAAAGCTTTTTTTAGCTTTAAATTGCTGGTGTTCTCGATCGTGCCTCGTTAATTGTTTCGCAGATTTCTGGCCTGCACTGTGACTGTCGAAAAAGGCCGCAGAAGGTATTAAATTTCTTATACACATGAGTAGTATGTGTATGAACTCCCTTGGAGAATAAGGCGCACCGTCTCGCGCGTTAATTAAAAATGTATATAGGTACATGTATACACGAGAGTAGACAGCTAAAGCCATTAATTAATGCGTATTAGGTTGCGTAATCCTGCGAATTCGGCGCGTTAATTCCAGCACACTATACCGATCTGTCAGTGATGTCACTGGGTATCACTAAATTATTTCACACGATCCGTATTCTGCCTCGGTATTATCTTCTTAGTTCGAAGAACACGGAATAATATTTCCTTCGACATGAAGTCGGAGCTTTTCGGTTCGATGGCAACCACCTCAGCTAACATATCTTGCCAATACGTGTTCGTGTTTGCATCTTGGGATGAACCATCTGAGCTCGAGCATTAAGCCGTTAACTTATGCTGCTTTGTTCAGATATGATGAGGTGACCACACTCGACTATATCGCTTTTGGCAGTTGTCAAGCAGAAAATGAAGCTCGATAAACAATATTTAAGTTGCGCACGATAGCTCGTAATATTGCAAGTTTAACTCATTCACTGTTCGGAAATTATAGATTCCAGTGCAGTTCAATCACGCAAGTGTGTTGCACAAATGATAAATAGGTTGCGAAGCTAGCGCCGCAAAATTAGGTAGTTCGTATTTACAATTCAATTATCTCGTTGTAATGAACTGGAAATATGCGAAAGCTTCGCCTCTGGTTATCGAATTATCGCACTGGCATGGCGGGTCCGGGTTTAAGGCCCGTTTCTCCCTTAACGTTTTCTTCAACTAAGCTCTCCGGTTATTCTGCAGATCCATCCCAGTTTGTGTTTTCGATTGTGGAATCAGTTCGAGATGAAACATATAGTCGCATAAGCATCTTCTAAGACTGAGGTATAGTTTATTCTGGGAGGAAAAAATTTCCTCACCTCTGGTCGGGGGACTAGGACGTGTCACTGAATTTAGAATCTTAAATTAAAACATATCGAAAATAGTGTGGCAAAGAACGCTCCCGAGCATTCGAGATTAGCGAAGAAAGATCGACACGTTTCGAACAGCAGAATAGAAGTTCGATACCAAGAGTGATAACGAGTTTCACCCATAACGCCGGGGTATATAAAGGCCGCTGGCCGACGCCGTATAGTCTAGTTTCATATATGCGATAAACTGTGCGTTTTCAAAGCGATCTAGCTACTGTTTTGTGCGTTTGTATTAGTGTGACATTAAAAGTTCTTAGTATGTGTTTTTGTGCGTTTTTTGGTGTCGCATTGTGCTGTAAGTGCTAGATCATCTGCATAGAAGAAACGACAAGTGGGTCCACTGACTGGTTGATAATTAGTGTAGACATTAAAGAGAGTTGGTGACAAGACACTTCCTTGTGGCAAACCATTCTTTTGCCGTCTCCAAACGCTGTCCTTCCCATCCTGGGTCACGTAAACCGCCAATCTTTGAGTAGCATTGTCACAATTTCTGTAAATTTGTAATCCTTTGTCAGCTGATACACCTTGAACCGAAGTATTCGGTGACACACTGCATCGAAGGCTGTTGCGAGGTTCACAAACACAGCACCAGTGACCTTACATTTCTCGAAACCATCTTCGATGTGCTGTGTTAGATTCAGGACCTGGCCAGTGCAGGACTTTCCAGGTCTAAAGCCTGCCTGTTGCCTGATCAGGCTTTTATCGATACATTCAGACATACGGCCTAGAGCAACTCTTTCGAATATTTTATACAGGTGGCACAACAACGATATAGGCCGGTAGCTCTTTGGATCATCTGTATTTTTCTTGGTTTTTGGATAGCTATTACGTAAGCTTGGCATCATAATCAAGTTATTTTCAACATTTCAACACAGGTATTGTACATTTCCTGGATCCAGGCAATAGTTTTTCACCCAAAATGTTTTATTTGCTCAATGTACATTTTATCCACTCCTGCCGTCTTCCAATTTTTGGCTACAAGTATGGCTGCGGTGACTTCGGAGTACGTGATCGGCGATGCGAAGTTCTCCGGCTGCATGGCCACGGGTGACTTTCTTATTTTTAACACGGCCTCTCGTTTTTCCATTTATGAGCAGTTAATGGGCAACCTGGTTTGCTATTGTTTGTTTAAATTTACTCTGATGACTATTTTCTCCATTCAGTCTTTTGAGCAGGTGCCACGCTCTTTGGCTATCTTTATCAAAGTTAAGGTCCTCCACCAGCTGCTGCCAGTTTTCTTGCGTTGATTCGGCAATCTCCTGCGCAAGTTTATCTCCAAGCTCTATGGTACTATCATCAAAGGGTTTTTCATTAAATGTATCGACGTATTCACGGTATTTTGCGATGCGGCTTGGTTTCATACCAGAGATATACTCTTTCCTCGTTTCTCTAGGGATGTACTTAACTGAGATCCGTTCAAGGGCCGAGTTAAACAGGTCGTGGTTTTCTGGTACTGGTGTTTTTTTTTCCGCCTCGGCATCCATTGCCTGGTTGAAGGATCCCCAGTCAGCCTTTTTAAAGTTGAATCTTGGTGGAGGATTTTCACTTCTGATTGGACAGACTGTTGCCCTGACCTCACAGATTATCGGCTTGTGCTGGGTGTGTGGGATGGGATCGCCTACCAGTCTGCGGCATAGATAAGATACATGCTCCGACACGAAGATGTTATCTGGGTTGTAACCAAGTTTCCATCGCCCACTGTTGAACGAGACAGGCAGTTTAGGGTCGAATATAAGGCGTAGCTGGTTTTCATCTGCTTATTTTTCCACCAGGTCACCGTTAGAATCATTCTCAGTGCATCCCCAGTTTACTCCGTGGCTGTTGAAGTCGCCGATCACAATTCGCTTCCGCTAGGTGCCTGTGTCAGGATTGCCGGGCCATTTAAATTCGGCATCAGGTGGTTTATAAATCGATGTTATCAGACAATCTCCAATATCAACCGTCAGGGTTTCCACATCGCTATCTTCAGTGCATGAGACCTCACATATCTTCATGTTCTGCTTGACCAGAATAGCACTGCAGCATTTCTTGTGAGGTTTCTCGATTACCAGCTTCATTCCAGCAATTTGGCTGACGTGCTGCTGCAGGTCTATGCGTTTCCTGCATGGCGATCATGTCCGAATTCAGGTTATTGACAATTTCTGACTGGATTTGTTCCTTCGTCGCAGTTATACCTTCAATATTGATCGACATAATTCGGAACAGAGTCATCGTCCTCGTCTGTGTTGGTCCTGCTTACTTTCTGTGGCCTGTTTTTTGGGCCCGAAGGTTTGATTGGCCCAGACGATAAGCCTCCATTATCGTAGCTGTTTCTGTAGCAGTGTGAAGTGGTGACAGGTTTCGGAGCCTTTCAAGTTCCTTTGTCGGCGCTGTCCTCATTGCCCCGGTTGTCATCACGCACACGAGCCTTTGCAGGTGGTCTTGTTCCTCTCTGACTTTGGCCTGGTGGACCCGGCCCCACTGTACAATGGCCGCATATGTGATTCTAGGACGTATTGCACCGGTATATATCCAATGCATCATTTTGGGAGAGAGTTCGCTGGTCCTGCCGACAAGGTACGGCGAGTCCGATTAAGAAAGTCTTGAGACAAGATCAAACGGTTCGTGACGTTGGAGCCGATAAGGAGTTTGGTTGGTATCAAGTGAGTCCAGGACTGAGAGCTTTACTTCAAATATATGTCACCAACTGGCGGAACTGAAGAAGGTGACCTTTGTTTCTGTTTTCGAGCTTCGAATTTTTAATTGTACTTGTTCTTTGTCAAATCCTACAAGGGCCCATCGTTAGTAGATTTCTAATCAGTGGAAGCTATAGAGAGCTATATTTCCCTGTTTCGTTCTAAAAGAGTGTTTTTAAGGTCTTCAAGCTTCCACTGTTTAGCAACAACGACTTGCAACAGATATGTGCATACGCCGTACTTCAGCACTTACTCTGTCTGCTCATTCTTCATCAGTCCACTTTCTGATTACGGACTGATGTTTCGCATAAACTTCTGTTGCATATACCACATCGCAGACTTCCAGAAAAATACAATCTGTCAGAACACCGTAACCGGGAATCCATAACCGGAAATGCTAAGCCCTTATTCATATTTTCCCCCTTGTCTATATTTTTCCTCAGCGTGCTATATCATGTTACAAAATACCTTCGGTTTCGATTATCGTTTTTCGAGTTACATCAGTTGTTCCTCTCGAATGGGTAAATATATCATGTTATTCCAATTCGAATTTTTCCATCTTTGACTATCATTTACACGCCGTAATAAACTGCAGCTCGCTCAATTTTCCCTTGAAGACGAGTATCGTTTTCCAAACTCTAAAACGAGAGTATTATTTCCTGAACATTGGTTTCGATCTGTATTATAACACTTTCTTTTTTGTGCTTTTCCCCCATTTTTAAAAGAAAGGATTCTACAGTACGTTGACTCTGAAACCTACAAGAATATATTCAGTTCTATAATTTACGATATCTCCATTGTTGTTTTCCAATTTCACCAACAATTTTTCTAATGGAGTTCTCATTTTCGAGGTCCTAGATCATGATAAGGTGCTTTGTTTCATGCTATAGGAAACACTGATTAGAATTTCTTTAGAACTCCTTCGAAGACCAAGGTCATTTAATCTGCGCCGGTGTTTGATTTGCTGGCTTTGCCTGTTTTACCCATCTTATCTGTCAGCTTGTCTTAGTTTCTGTTTCAGACTTTTCAATAATTTCATTTCTGTCAAAATCGTTGACATCGGGGTCGAAACTGGCTACGTGTGTCGGTAGTCCAATCGTCAAACGTTCATTGAAGTAGCAACTGGCAACTACACTCCTCTTGCCTTCCACGGAGCTTGTGGTTGGCCCTTCTCATAAGCTTGAAACAAATACAGAGGATGTCAAGGAGTTTGGGGCCCTTTTGCAATTTCGTCAAATAGTGATAGTTTTTCTAAAGGCCTCCTCGTATTATCACGCCTGATTTCATTCATTTGCTCAATTTCTTTTTCTATAAATATGTTAAACCAGTCCTGATGACAAACAGCAACCTTGTCTCATTCCTTTTTGAATTTTCACTTCTCCCACTTCATCCTCTATTTGTATTGGAGGCTTTTGATCCTTATATAAATTACATATTACTCTTCTTTCCTTACACTTAACTCCTACCTTCTTCAATATTTGAAACATTCTTGATTATTCAACATTGCTTCCCTAGTTCCTCTACCTTTTCTGAATCCAAACTAATCGTCTCCCACCTTTTCTAAAATTTTAATTTGTATTCTCTTATTTATTATCCTTGCTAGAATCTTTGGGTGCAATAGTAAACTTGTAGTACGATAATCTTCACATTTGTGGCAGTGCAGAGAATGAGGTCCCACTTTGTCGATCCTAGTTTTTGAGGTACGTCGATTTTTATGAATAAAGGTCAAAATTGTTGAAATTGGGATTTGTGACGATTCCCGCAAAATAAACCATCCTCTTTTGAATGGCGTTATCCGTTTACTCTGTCTGCCTTCGTTCGTCCATTACAGTCGAAAACGTGATCCCACCACCTCTCTATTTTGCCACCACTCAACTCAGTTTGGTCATCCCTGGAAAGTAAATTCTTTCATTTCATTTTTTTTTTCTGATAAGGTCGTACTTTGTTGACAAAATTCTTTATAATAAATTTCTAACAAAATAAGACCTTTCGGAGCTCTCTAGCTTAATTTGTTTCAGAGATATGCCATTTTGAACTTGTAATTTTTCGTTTTTTCACATTTTTTTCAATTTGCATTTTTCTCAAACCTTTTTTTTTTTTTTTTTGAAATCTCAAATTTGAACAGTCATATCTCAGCGAATTTCGGAGCTAGAGAGCTTCACAGGGTCTCATTTTGTTAGACATTTTATCTAGTATATACCGGTGCTCATAACTCATATCGACGAAGTGTGACCTTATTTTCTGCACTGCCACATTTGCTTGCTCCTGCTTTTTTAGGAATCATAAGTTACCTGCTTTTCTGAAAATCTATTGCCATTTTTCCTTCCTCTTACATTCTACAAATCAATTCGTGTAAATTTTTTAAAACTCTTTCTCCTGCATTCCTCAATAACTCACTAGCAATTTCATCAATCCCTTTGACTTTACCTGCTCTCATTTCTGTCAAAGCTTTATCAAATTTCGATATCAAAATAGGATTTTTTCTTTCTTCATCACTCTATCTTCTCTTTCCATGCATTTATTATACCTGCTTCATTTTTGTACAGTTTTTGACATATCTCACTGATTTTTTACTTTGTCTTTTTTTAGAATCTAATAGTTTCCCTTTTCCATGCATTAAATTATTTGTTCTTGCTCCAAAATATCTTTTTACTATCAGTTTTTCTTGCTTTCATTTGCTCCTCAATTAACTCACAGTCCTTATTAATCATCCATTTTCCTTTGCCTTCTTACATTTTCTCTATATTTGATTCCACAAAGCCTTATATTTGTCCTTACTTTCTATTATTAGCTTGTTACCTTTACACTTTCTTCTTTCTTCCATTAACTCTAGTATTTCATTTTTCATCCGTGGTTTTCTATTTTCTATCCTAATTTCTTCTTTGCTCCTAGATTTATGGGTTTTTTGTTTTTCTTCTTCTTCTTTTTTTTTTTTTTAGTGCTATCCACTCCTCTTCAATATCATTTTCATCCTGTGATTTACAAAGTTCTTTGTTCCTTTTTGATATTCTCTTTTCTTTGCCTCTATTGATAATTCCAGATTCCATGTTGTTTTTATTTTACGTAAATTTCATTACTATTAAATTGTGGTCACTATCTACATCCGCTCCTGCGGGTATATCTTACGATCCAATATTTCATTTTTATATTTTCTTCTCCTCATAATATAATCTATTTGATATCTTCTTTCATCTTCTGGGCTTTTCCGTGTGTATTTTCTTCTCTCGTGATTTTTAAACAGTGTTTCCAACAGGGACGTACTAAAGAGTTTTCCCGGAGGGGGGGGGGGACAAAAATTGTGAAGGTCCCAACTGTCTCAACTCAAAATTTTCATTCCAAGTATCAAAGAAAAAAAAGATAAACTTTTGACTTATAGTAATGCACATTAGCCCATCATATTGTACATAAGTATTAAATAATCTGAATTATTCCTAAATCTGCGTAATTCGTACTTTTCAAACTTTACACCGCAACCCCCCGATTAACTATGTCGCTCCGCGATGAGACCATATAGTGTATTGACCAATTGTGTCGCGTTCCGGCCACTCCGAAGCCGCCGCGTACCATTGCACTCCGTTCGACCGGCCTCCCCTGCGGGACTGCCGGGCCAGACAGTCCGGAGATCACGACAAGTTAAGCACATGTTTGTATAGTAGACTCAATTCTTGACAAAATGAGACATTTTCTAGCTTCCTATGTGCTATATTCAACTCTCTACATTCATTAAGAAAGAGGTACCTACTTCGCAATTTTCGAAAAACAAGATTTTGAGAAAAACGCGTTCAAGGTTTTTGAATACATTTTGTTGATTTTCTTGGCAAAGATCAAAATGTTTCATAGACAATTATACAGGGTGTCCGAGCCTCGTTCAAGAACCCGCTAGGTACGCATACCCTACACGCAATCAGTTACCCTATAGTTATCCGCGGAAAAGTTACCCATTTGCAACCCTCAGTTACTCTCAGATTACCCAAGAACCTGTCAGTTACTCTTGGTTCCCCTTTAGTTACCAGGGTAGTTTCCCATTTACAACCCTCAATTATCTTCAAATTAACCAGAAACCCATCAGTTCCCCTCGGTTCCCCCTTAGTTACCTTGGTAACTGGTGGAGTTTTGTGCACCGGGTAGTACTCGATAAAACTAAATATATATATATATATGAAAGTTGAGTGCAAAAAGTTGCCTATGGACAAATTGAAGGGGCTATGTCGTTTTAGATTACAAAAAAACAATTTTCAAGACGATATACAAGACATGATAATTGACGGAATAAATAATCTGACTATGTGAGCAGGTAGCAGTGTTAGCAAATTCCCGGGAATGAAATTTTTGACCATGAATTTTCAACAAATTCCCGAGAACGGGAATCCCAACTGGAATCGCCTGCAATTTGGATTCTGTGCGTTAAATACATAATTTTTAGACCATTGCCAAACTTTCTTCATAGTAAATAGATCATGATTCCCGAGAGAAAGAGAAAACAATAAACAAGCAGAGATTTGCAGAAAAGTTGCTCCAAGTCCAAAGTCCAAGACTCCAGTTTTTTTTTAATTCAGTGTTCTAAATTCTAATCTTTACTGATTACTGACTTCCGCACGAATGGAATTAATTTCTCAACTTTTTTTACTTTTTTATCGACACAGTATGCCGAATCCAGCCTACCAGCGATCAATTCGAACTGGAATTGAGAATTTCCGATGCCAACACTGACTGGTAGTACTGACTTGGATGGAAAAAAATCTCAGCACGATGTATTGCCTATTCTCAAAATTAAAGACGTTAGAAAAGGTGAAAGTTAGGAAAATTTCATTTTTCGTTAGATGGTCAAAATCAAAAAGATTAGTTTTCTGCCCAACCCTGGGTAAATAATTAGAGGTTTGAGAACTATTGTGACTATGGGAACTGAAAACTTGTTGTACGTATCTAGGAGATGAAAAAATAACTCAATGCCGAATAGCTTTTTAAAAATTCAGAATTCGGCGAAGATGGTTGTATAATTTTTTCATCTCCTAGATACGTACAACAAGTTCGATGGTCGAAGATGTAGAACTGTTGCTGATATTTCTGGAGGCTGCGATCTTCTTCATCTGAAAGAGAATCGAATTTCGTACAAGAATCCATAACAATCTTAGAATCGATTTATTTATTTTTTTTGCTAAAAATTTTACTTTTTAGTTTTTTCTGTTTTTCATATATTTTTCTTATAGAAAAAGTTGTCCTATTTTATAGAAACTGCCACATTTTGATTGAAAACCCTGCAAATTTTCAAATTTTTACATATTTTGTCGGCGAAATTTTAGTTTTCAAAAAATATTTGTCGGCAAATTTTTCTTCAGACCTCCCTCCTCCCTCAAACTGAAAGTCAAGTTTCGTCTCTGCTTCAGTGTTGTCCAATTTCCAATTACAACTTCGTCTTTTCGGAACTCGATTTCAACACCATGCCCGGTTGAAAGGAACAAGTCTTCGATGTCAACAGGACTAGCACAATGTACAGACGAAGTCAACAAAAAAGCCATTAACACGAATCGAGTTTTAATGTGATGGGGTGATGGCGTTCGTTGAGCTTCTCATTCAGAAGATGTGAACAATAAAACTGCACGGAATCGGTTACCATCAGCGCGACACTTGTAACCGTTCAACCGTTTTCGGGTTTCAATTTTCTCGCGCCCTGCGTCATCTACACTTCATTTGCAAATAAATAATTCGAAACAATAGTTCGCGCTTATTTCCAGAAAGCTGTTCCTCTAGTTATCTCATCTTGTCTCTCTCCTTTGTTCGCTGCTTTGCAAAACGCATTCAGCATAATAAAGCCAGTAAAAACTTTCCATCAGTTTTCGCGATGCTGCGAAAGATTTCTTCGATTCAATTTCCAGACGTAATCAAAGCTTTCGAAAAACTTTCTTTTAAAACTTATCCGCAATCAAAGAAGCTGTAAAAGTTTCTTTTTGAACTTTAAGCATACTGTATAGGCTTAACTGAATTAAAGCGGATGTACGTCGCGGTACTGGAAAGAGACGGAGAGAGCGAGAAGAGAGGGAAAAAAATGTACGGATATACAAAAGTAATCAATTCTGACTGATGTCAGTATTTCTTGCCGGCGATGGATGCAAAATGTGGAATAAGTTTGACCGCGTGCCGTCGACTCCTCTTCCTCTCGTATTGATTCGTAAATCCAATCGGATTGTGGACGACGAACCGACGAAGAATGGACCGCGAAATGATTGCTGGTGCAAATGTTTAAATGCGCAATCAATTTTGCTAACGCGGATTCTCCGAGAAAATCAAGCAAAGTGACGAAGCGTGGACGATGTTCGAGTAAGTACATAAAACCTCTCGACACCACAGGTCGTGCGCTCGGTAAACATTTTCGCCGTTTTCACGCGAGTAATGGAAAAGTGTGAAAATTCATCGAAGACGACGGCGGCCGGACATTTCAAGAAAACAGAAAAAACTCCTCGCACAAGGGCACGAAAAATGCGCTCCTTTTATTGGGATCATCGAAGCGGAAAGTGTATTTACTGTTATTGCTCGAGCACCGCGGCGTGGACATCTCGAAACCAAACGACGTGAAGCTGAACGGTTGACACGAAGACAGTCCTTCGACTTCCTCCGTTCGTATGTGTGTGCAAATATACGAAATGCGAAAGGACGATTAAACGTCAATGGAAGTCGAGGCGGAAAGGAAAAATAAAAGAAATGAGAACGCGACAGGAAGAGAGTGAGAAGGTCGATAAACAATCTGTCAACCTTTGTCGTATGATTAAAAAGTCCTCAAATGAATCTCAACATCC
Organism: Acanthococcus lagerstroemiae; assembly: GCA_031841125.1. Taxonomy (NCBI): domain Eukaryota; kingdom Metazoa; phylum Arthropoda; class Insecta; order Hemiptera; family Eriococcidae; genus Acanthococcus; species Acanthococcus lagerstroemiae. The sequence goes on along the minus strand of CM063113.1, from coordinate 16,191,989 downwards.
ATCTTGGCAAAGCAAACTGTCAAGTTTGAATTTGTTCAGGCAGTGCTCATTATTTTTGTCTTAAATTTCACTTTTGTTCCCTCTGGAGAATCAGTTGATACCACTGCCGGAGTTACAGTCCCCCTCGTGAAGGTAACACGGTACCACTATGTCTCCTATCGTACTCGTAGCGAAGGAGAAGCGTAACATCAAGATACTAAGAACGCGACTACCAAACACTTCGCTAGTAAAATCTAAGTTGAAGACGAACAGAATCGTTGAATTACTGTGTAGAACTCATCATATGCTTTAAACGAGGAATCGTAGAATTATTACAGGGGCGGAGACTTAGATTTTTCCCACATGTCGCAAAATTCCAATCGGAAAGGGGGGCTGATTCAAAAAATAGTATTTTCCATACTCAGTGGACTTACTCGATAGTTCAGGGTAGACCAAGGATATTGTAGTGGGTCATGGCTTGGTTCTCCAAAGCGGTGTCCTAGAATCGCCTCCTTCAGGGACACCTCTGGGTTTCGAAGGCACTCTGAGAATTTTAGACTCTCTATCTCAGGGGCACATTAGATTGCGTATTAAGTTCCTACAGCGTTCTTTTAGTCTTATGTACGAGAGAAGCCCTCACTCTCTATATGAGACTGACGGGCATCAGTATTTTTGTGCCTGTTACATCCTGCTCGGACTCTGAGGTGGACTGTGACACCAAATAAGGGGCGAAAATTCCAGCCCCCTGTCTCCTGTAGGTACATTTGTACCTATATACATCGCTAAGCCGTAGATTAGGAGGAACCAGCCCCGTACCCGTTTGGTCACAACGACGGATGGAGGAGACCACATCAAGTGGCATTAATTTCAGCGGTAAGCGGCTAGGCTACATTTCGACTTAGTTGGTATTTTTAAGCTTCCACTGTGTTAGTCTGTGAGTGTCTCGTCCCGTACCCCTGTGACGTAAATCCCCAATAGGTCAGCAGGAGAGCCCAGCAATGGTGAACGCACACGAAATTATCGACGCCGGGGTTCAAGTTCACGAACTAGCAATATCGGGCATCCGCGACGAAGGCCCTGCGTCCTAACTAACTTTGCGTTGGCTTGCCAGCTATATAGAGCCAGGGTTAGCAGGAGTTCGTTTGCGACTGAGGCATGGTCTAGTCTGTAACCGAGCTTTAGGCTCCTTGTCTAGGTTTACAACCAGTTGGCATATCCAGTTCGGTACGTAAACTTAAGAAGCAAGTCAGCGAGGGGGAGCGATAGGCGGAAGTAGATGTTAGATAGAGGTAGTTCGCTTGCAACCAGGCTGATTCCGACCCTGGTACGCAGTCGAGCAAGTGAGTTACGTGTCTAGGTTTACAACCAGTTGGCAGATCCAGTCCGGTACATAAACTTAAGTGCAAGAAGGCCAGACGGAGAAACAGATGTAGGATTGTGAGAAAGCCAAAGGAACCAAGTTTGCTTGCAACCAGGCGGATTCCGACCCCGGTGCGCAGTCGAGCTACTTGTCTAGGTTTACCACCAGTAGGCAGATCCAGTCCGGTAAGCAAACTTAAGAGCAAGTAGGCGAGAAGAAGCAGTGAAAGTAGGCTAGAAGATTGGTAGCAGGAATTATGCGAAAAAAGCTGTGAAGGAGCTAGGCTATGCTAAAAGCTAACGCGAAGAACTACAGCAGCAATCAAACGGTGTGAACGTGTCGCAAAACAGCAGTCTCTCGAAAAAAGGTGGAAACAGAGAATTTATAAGATTTTGCTCGGCGTGTGTAGGTGAGGGAAAAATGCACGTTACGAGAGAAGAGAGAGCAATAGCCGAACTCGTAGATCGCGCGGGAAAGAAAGGAAAGGGCTAAAAGGGTACACGGCCGAAGGAAACAAAAACAAGCACCGAATATGCGACCAGCGCTTTTTCGAAGGTTGGAATCTGTTTTGAAGGATGCGGAGAACGGTGAGGGAGACGGTACTGGTTTCGTGACGGCTGCAGGGTCAGGTAGCTATTAGCAGTCGGACAGTTTCTCGTTCACCGCCGGATAATTTTGTGACGAACGCGGGTCGTCGTAACAAACTTAAAAATGATCCGACCGACAAAGTTGACCCACTTTATAGAAACTGCCTCAAATATTTTTTAATTGAAAAAGAAAAGAAAAAAATCAAACAAACAAACAAACGTTCTTAAAAGATGGAAAATTCAAGTGAACAGTTTCAAAATTGGCCGACTGCCAATTTATGGGAAGAAGGGAGAAAGAAGTGACCCCTCCCCCCTCGTAGTTTCGTCTCTGTATTAAAGAAGGTTTGAATACATCAAAATGATCATTATGACATATCCAATAAGATCGGACATGATTTCAGACTCATGGAAAGGTGCTAAGAAAGGGTGAAAATGGGCAGAGTTTCTCGAAGAATACTTTTCGCTCACCTTGTTACCTCGCCAGGAATGCAGAAGTATGGCCAACATCTTGACGCACATACAGATGCCTCAAAGAATGACCAAGGTGCAGGAATCGGTATGACGAATGCAAACCGTGCTAACAATTATTCAATAGTACTGGATGAGGGCGTCACTGTCCTCCAGGCAGAGGTAATGGCGATTCCAGGGGCTATTGATAGAAGCCAGCAGAGTAGGGCCTTGTTAATAAGTATAGATCTATATCTATGCAGGCAGTCAAGCGCCTATTGAAGCATATCGGCACACCAAACTCCATCCTTCGTGGTGGCGGACTGTATTGATAAATTACTCGTATACAAGTATAACCTTGCTCAGGAGAACCGTGTCACCATACTACTATGGACAATGGGACCCTGCGGCATCAAAAGGAACGTAATCGCGGATAAGCTAGCGAAAAAGTACATAAAAAAGACCTGGTAATGCCCAGGCGGTCTTCCCGTGGCATATAGAATCATAAGGAAGCAGATGGAAATGCACTGGCGGAGAGCCAGTGGCATGAAAATCAGCAGAACACTGATAAGAGAGTCGGCATATAGATATAATCCAGTGTTGAAGTTTGACAGCGTCATTTTGCAGAGACAAAGCTTGACTTTCAGTTGTTGTATGACAAATTTGTCGACAAATATAATTTGCCAATTTTTTAATCAAAATATTTTTTATTTAAAAAAAAACAACAAAAAAAAACAAAAAAAAACGAACAAATGTTCTTAGAAAATGAAATATTCAAATGAACAGTTTCAAAATTTACCGACTGCCAAATTATTAGGGGTGTTTCACACCCTCCCCCCCCTCCAATAGTTTCGTCCCTTCAAATTCAGATTGGAACCTTATCCCCCAAGCACTCACATTTGCGCCCATGAACATACCCTAGTCTGGGAGGGTAAGCTGGAAAGATGTTAGGAATTCCCTATTGACGAATTTTGCATAAGAAATCCGCAGCACCACGCAAATGTTGAATAACTACATGGTATTTTCAAGTTCGTTTTTAGAAATTACACACAGTTAGAAGCAACAATTTGGTAAGGCTTATGTTCTGCAATTTTTCAAATGTCTCTCTCTCTCTCTCTCTCTCTCTCTCTCTTCTTTTCCTTCAGGGCCCTGATACATCATTACATGGCTCAACTATCTTATTCCCAATTCTCTCCTACTTGAACCAAAACAAAAACCTTCATCTCACCTTTCTCCTATTTTTCACTGCTTGATTATTATTCTGTACTTAATCAGTTTTGAATCACGCTTTCCGAGAAGAACATTCTCTATATCCTTCTTTCCCTCATATTCTATTGCTTGCAATTAAGAGAATATATTTCTTCTTTAATGCACCTCAGCTGATCTAAATAAATAACTCTTCCCAATATTTCATATTGATACTCTTTCAATTAATCACAATTCATAGCCGGAATGATTTTCTTCTCCTAACAAAGTCCTCGCGGGGATCCCACTCATTTATCTTTGAGGCCCCATTCTCGTACACTGATAACGTCAATGCACTCCTTGCCTAGAAACATAAATGTTATTTTGTATTCATTTCTGATTCTGTCTTCTGGTAATTTATCGCATCATTTCCACCTAGTATTTGATATTGTCACAAGGGGACTCCATTCACTTTGCTTTTTTGAAGTTCCACCCTGCTTTCTGCATCCTCCAACATACTTGAGACTTTCATAATTTTTTTGAACATATTTTGACCCACTGATATCACCTTCCTATTCTTCCTATAAGTATTCCATAAGATTTTCAGATCTCATATTCATACAATATTTACCTATAATATTCTGACAATTCAGGTTCTCTCGTTCATCGGACTCAGCTTTCTTCGATTTATCTAGAGAAATATATTACATAATAACAAGTAAAAATGGATTTCTTTTCACACTATTCCATAAACGAAGTAACAAATCAGCCACGTTTTGACTATCCACCACTCTTCACAAGTTGTCCACTTTCTTCCGGGGATCAAGTTCCCTGACTTTTCCAGATTTTTTCAATGCTCACCAACGCCCCCTCCTTTGGTCAAGGGCGGACTTCTTTGAATACTAGGCTGGTTATGCCTACTGGCCACAATAAAAAAAATTTAATGCGGACATCTCTGTTGAAAGGGCCCACTTTGGCGATCACAATTTTGGCTGTACAGCTGATTTTTTTTGTTAAATTTCGACCAAAAATCCATTTTTGGTTTTTTAGCGATTTGGTTCTTTCAGCTCTGCTGTACCATTTTTTGAGGTCTCATTCTATTCAAGCCCCAGGGTATGAAATGCATAGAAACAAAAAGGGCCCAGGTTTTCGACTCCAGTTTTTTTCTTAACGGAAGTTTTTACTCTTAATCATTTTGCGGACTTTCAAAAGCATTTTTCTCAAAATACAGCTTTTCTGTACCTCATTATCAAAAAGACTGAAAAAATATTTTTCATTAACGTTACACAGCTGATTAAGGTCTCATTCGAAAGGTAGTTCGGTCTAGTATGACCCCCGCCCCTCGACTTCATACCGACAAGACCAAGTGAACCTTCTTGACAGAGATGTGTACAAAATATGAACATTTTTTAAGACTCTTGAAATAGTTCGAATGAATGTTATTAACTTTTCACACATACAGAACCTTCAAGACAGGTTATCACTTATGAAAGCCGCCACCTCCCCCCCCCCCCATGACAGGCGCGTGTGTTTTGAAACACAGGGTACAAAAAGTCATGTAGAAATCTTTTGAACAGCTGTGGGACCAGCCTAGAGAGCATTTTCGGAATTTTCCCATGTCCAAGCTGATCCACCCCTCGAATAATTAGGGGTGCGATTTTCATCATGCGAAAAAGAAGGGTGGTTCACGCGGAAATGAAATAGGGAAGGAAAAATGCAACAATAATAAGCTTTAAAAAAAAAAAATTACACCAATTTTAGGATGTTGGAAACTTTAAGGCTTTTTATCAGTTTTTGACTGTCAGTTTGGGCTAATATACCAGTTTGGGTTTTTGGTCAGATATTGGTTGTCCATCACATTGATTGGTTTTTCAGTAGTGATTCTCAATTTCCAGATAGCATTAAAAGCGTTTCCCGAAACATTCCCGATTTGATTTCTCTTTTCTTTTCCACATTTTTCCTTTAGACTGGGGGCTCACATTTTTCGTATTTTTGATTGAAAACATTGTGGGAAACATCACTGTATTGCACATGCTGCTGACGAGAGTGATCGGAGCCATAGCCAAGAGATGCAGTGGCAGAAGTTCATGACAGTTGAGCACCTGGCACTGGTTGTTGAGGCTGACAGTCCAGCACATGACACTAGTTATTGGAGCGGCAGTGACAGTGGTTGATGACAGTAACGACCTGGTACCCGTACCTGAAGTATGAGAGGGTTGAGTACCCTGAAGTTGGAGTTACCAAGAGAACAACTGAAATGGAACACTGGAAGTACCATTCATACATGCGACAACATACAGTTCCAACGATTTAAATTCGTGCGCCGTATTTCGCGTGCATTCCTTATACAAATGGCATACGTTTGATTTCTAGACTTGTCGTTTTTCGCATGCAAACGCTGCTCTTTCCATCGCTTGCAAATAATTATTCTCCAATAACTACTAATTGAATATTACATTAAATGACATGTAGATGACATAACTTACCAGTAAATTACCTTCTCAACACAAAATTCCGAACTGAACTCAAAAACGCATCGCGCAACCGCTGACTCGGAAGTTGGAAACAGGAACTGTGAGATAGTTTGTAGATACACATCAAACCGGATAGCCGTTAAACCGCAAACGTTTATCTAAAGGCGCCGACTTGGCGACAGCCTTGAAGCCTGAAGGTAACATCACCGGTAGTTACAAGCCATTGTTTCATTCTGATATCAACATTAGCTGCTGAAAAAATTGAATTATCCGCAGCGTTCCGCTACTTAGTCGCAGTAAAATGAAACGCTGCTGTATACTATCCAACATTTAACCGCTGAATGCTGCTAAGTTTCATCATCCACATCAGTAGTGTAGTGGATAATTGTTTTAGATGGCTGCGTAACGCTGCTGTCTCTATGTGTACTCTGCGGAATCATTTCAAAATCCGCAGCAAACACTTGAGGTCTGCTGTTAGATCTGCTCACATTGCAGTGTAACGCTGCAGAATTGTACCTATAAACGCTGCATTGATTCTCATAATTTCGCAGCAGAAAAGTGAAAATCCGCTACAACTAGGAGCTGAATTTTGCCCGATTTTGTCAATAGGGAATACTTGAGAGGAACATACAAGTTCCTTTACACATTAAGGTGGTCGTTATTTATTCTTGGTGATTTTTTTTTCTGAATTTCCTTTGATTTGTCCCCAAAACTGGTTCCAATAAAATAAAATAAAAAACAACAAAAAACCCTACAAAGTTTCAGGTTGATCGGATTAGAAGAATCCGTGCCACAAAAGCTCTCTTTCGTTCTTATGGGAAAAACACACGGAGTTTTGCGACTTTAGTTCCACTCTAAATTTCCCTCCTATATTCACCAGGGACCAAAGCCCGTAAATTAAACAACAGAACATTTGCTATCGGATTCAGCTTGCGACATTGGAAAATAAGTCTTTTGCTTTCATATTTTAGATTTTAATAAAATGTTCAACTTTCTCAAATTTTAGGCTCTAGGTGAAACAGAGAATCTGGTAAAAACAGAATAGTCATTGAAATTCGAAATTCGACGTTTGCTACCGACTTTCAGATTTTCGAAATGTCTTCCACATTTCAGCTTTGCTTCAACTTTTCAGATAACGTTCGATACTCAGCATGAAACCGTCGGCTTTTGACTGAGTAGTCTCTGACAGGATTCCAGAGTACTCTGTTTTCAGAAACGAAATTCGACTTTCAGTTTGGGGAGGTGGTAAAGAAAAATTTGCTGGCAAATATTTTCTGAAAACTAAAAATTCACCGACAAAATTCTAAGAAAATTAAGAATTTGTCGATTCTTAATCGAAATACTTTTGATTTGAAAAAAAAAACAATGAAGAAACAAACATTCATAAGAATGAAAAATTCAAATGTACAGTTTCAAAATTTTCCGATTGCTAAATTATTGGGGGTGTTTCAAACCCCCACACCCCCTGTAGTTTCGTCCCTGTCGTTTTGCATACGCTTGAGAAATACTTTTATACTAAATGGAAAAATGACATTTCGAAGTCTATTTGTGTTTGAAATCTCCATACTCGTTGGGTTATCGAATTCCGAACAAGAAAATTAATCACATCCGGATAAATAGCTACTTATTCAATATTACTCAACATCTCTACGGAAAATGTGTTGTTCTCATTTCGTGCATTCATGCAATCGATGCCGATGCCGCTGCTGATCTGTGGCTGCAAATTTGAGTTGGCAGAAGTAACTAAATAATTCACGTACAAGTAAATCGTTATGGTGACGGGGAGACGCCGACAATATTTCGCAATAAAACAAATCCGATTACCCGGCACCGACTGCGGGGTGTACGACTGTGTATCAGATGGGTGTACCAAAATTATGTAAATCACCAGCTACAAGGAATTTGTATGTAGCCACTTCGAAGCAGCCTAAAACTCATTGCCAACTGTCAGCTGTTTCGGTAACTCTTTTTGACGGCCGGGAAGATGCGACAAAAGCTTAAACTTTTTTGTGCTGTGTAATTGACAAGGCTCGGCGCGATATTCGTTTTAGAGAAAGGCTGCGAACAATTAAGCAGTGCAAAAAATTCAATTCGTGTCACAGTGTCAAATTCGATTACACGTCCGGGGGAGGATACGGCCGATTCCAGCGAGTTATAAAATTATGTAAATTATCGTCGTTCGAATTCGTATTAAGTACGAGGCCTGTCAACAGAGGCCTTTTTTATTTTTTTGTTCGACGTATTTTTTGCGCGCACCCTGTTCACATTTTCCCTTTTCGGCGTCAAAATCCCGACAGACTGAATGACGCCGGTGTAACGAAATGCCGTGACATCGAGATACCGTGACACCTGCTTCACTGTGTATTGTAACTATGATCTCGCATTCATGTCGAAGTCAAATTAGAATAACAAAACAAGCTCGTTCGCCTGATATTGCCAGAGGAATCTCATTATACATCGCAATTTTGTCATTTTGTTCGTAATTACCGCGTGTCTCGAGAGGTGACCGCGAACCTGGTGTTTCAAGGCACCACCTGCACTCTGAGCATGAGCATTCGAAGCGTTGCCCGGAAAATTAAAAAGGATTTTAGATTTCCAGTCTGGTGAACTGCCCTGGGTGGACAGTTGTGGTTGACACGTCTTACTCTGGTGTTGGTGAAATAACTCTGTGCTAATTATTCGTTCAATGGCGTAGTTAGTTTATTTTTCGAGTGGGGTAGAGGGTGGTGTTGTAAATTGGAAAAACCACTATTTGAAGAAATTGTAAAGGGGCCCAGACTCTCGATACCCCCTTCGGCTATATTACTGTATTCGTTTCAAGCTGATGAGAAGTGCCGGCTACAAGCTTCGTGGAAGCCAACAGAGGAGGCTTTTTCTGTGTGTGCTACCTCGGCTTGGTGAAGAGACTTAAAGAAAAACTAAAAACACAAAGGAGAAGGAAAACTCCGACAGATAAACTCTGATAAAAGCATGGGGAAACTACATTAGTATTTTTCCAGGAGATGCGTTTCCATCATAACAATTATACTGGCACTCACAAAGTAAATATATAACCATTCCGGACGTAAAAAGTCTCCCATTCGGATGTCTGGGCAGAGACTACGTAATGACAGACTATTAAAATTGAGAATAGGGACATGAAATTAGGTATAATTTATTGGAATTAGTGAAAAGTGAGATGGCCACAAGAAAATGATCTTTGGGTGGAGGAGAATAGAATAATTAATAGAGCAGCGAAAAAAGAAGAAGCAGGTGTAAGTATTATTATGAATAAAACTGTAGGGATATAGGGCCAAGTTTTAATGGTGAGAATTCAGTCAAACCAGTACATTTAGTGATAGTTCACGTTTATATGCCAACAGGAAGTTATACTGAAGAAGAAGTAGAAAAGATTTATGAAAAAATTGATGAAATATTAATCAAGGTAAAAAGAAAAGAAAACTTAATTATAATGGGAGACTGGAACGCCAGAGTAGGAGGAAGAAAAGAAGAAAGAGTATGCGTGAAGCATGGTTTAGGAAAGCGATATAAAAGAGGGTCGAGGCTCATGGAATTTTGTGAAGAATATGAATTAAGTTTTGAAAATACAGTATGGGTCTTTTAAAATGCAACCCTGATTTGTACGAGTAAAAAACAGAAATAACGGGGGAGCCCCAGCAGTTGGAGCATAGACCTGAATAATTACATACCTTGTGCCTTTCCTAGTTCTTATTGTTAGTTTTGCTTTTCTGTCGTTTGAACTACTCAGTTCGATTACCTGGTCTTTCAGTATTGGTTTGATCAAAAAACCTACCCCTTTTTGACTGTTCGTAGTTCCTGCGTGGTACAGTATATTGCCTTTCTTAGCCTTCAGTAAGCGTTCCCTAAGGCGGCGAGTTTCGGATATTCCTATAATTTTCATTTTTCAGCTATCAAAAGCATTTTATAATTCTACAAGTTTATCGTCTGTTTTTAGTGTTCATACATTTAGCGTGCTAATATTTAGATAATCTTTCCGAGGATTTTTACCGGGATCGTTGTCTGAATTTTTTCGAATCTTTTTATCTGGATTTATGCAAAAGGTTCTGTCTAGTTTCTTGTATGTAGGTCTGTACAAAATTGCTAAAATTTACGTCTGTAATTTTTGTTGAACCGTTTTTGCATGTGTTCTGGATAAAGATTTTCTGAAAGTTCTTCTTACCTTTATTTTTGATTGAGGGGTGTGGTCTGAATTGCCCTTACTGAACAGGCAAAGCTGGGCGATAGAGATACAATATAAGGTCATACATTTGAAAGAAATGGACTCTTTTACAATGCGACAATATAATTATGATGCGGTCTTTAGATTTTTTTCAAATTTTATGAATTAGTTACTCCCCCCCCCCAAAAAAAAAGAAAAAACCTCGGAAGCCCTTTTCATTCACCCTTATCTAAATTTGTGAAGGAGAGGGGAGCCGAAGAACAACCCGATGACAGTGAGTTCACTGATTTTCAATTTTTCGTTTCATTACGACATTCTAAACCATTTTTTACACAGGGGAAAGGGCTAGACTGGGTATTTTTTTCATTTTGTGTCTTTTCGGGCCGAATTTCAGATTTCCGTGAACAGGATGAGATGAAAATACGAAACGCGAAACAGCTGGTAATGGGAGAAGTGTATGGTGGATGGATCGGAATTCGGGTTTCGTGAAATGGTTCGCGAAAAGTCACAAAATGCGCTAAGTGTATAGCCACCTAACGATATATATCCCCTGATGTTTTCTTTTTTTCTGATAAAATATCAGAGATATAAAAGAAAGAAAAAATGAAGATGTAAGAGAGAGAGAGGGAAAAAAAAGAATTTGTCGTGTCGTCTACTGTAAAATAATCTTTGTACGAGTATACTTATGGGGAAATGAAATCCGCAAGGCGCCGATTCACGGTGACATTCTGCTAATCGCGCCTAATCTGATAAAAAGTGTAACTATGTTATAACTGATGGCATTGCGTCTAATGTTATTGTAGTTCTTAGAAATGAAATAATACTCGTATGCGATTTAATGCTTAGTACAGACTTATTGCCTATGCATGATTTCCAGTGCATTTTGCTTAGCTCGATAATTTGAGATAATAATTGTGAGAAAAACGATAGTTGCGAGGCCGAGTGACAGAGGCGGTCTATGGTAGGGAAAAATTTTAGACTTCGCGGTCACGCGATGATGAAAGTAAAAAGATCGCGGGTCAGATGATTTCCGACGGTTGCGAAGACTGAAATTCCTCAGCTGAGTCGAAGTTAGCGAGTTTTACGTGTTCTTTTCTTATTGCCATTTTTGCGTTACGTTTTTTTGTTTCGTTTTTTAACGGTGCGGTGAAATATGGTTGATCAAAATATAACGTTAAATGTTGAACTCGTGCTGCCGATTATTCGGGCCCTAATTCGGATATTACGGCTCGAGCACCGATTCGTGGAGGTTATCGGCGATTATGAGCCGCCACATATAGAACAGGCAGTATGCTTTTGTGAGAGCTGCCTCCAGGGCCAAACCTACGTTATTTGCGCCTGTGACGCCTGTGAGGCCGCACGCAAGCTTCACCCGCCGTAGTGTCACGCACCGGCCTCGGCGGTGGCTTTCGTGCCACCTACTATCCCCGAGGGGTCCTACGAGCCAGGTCCCTCGGGCTAGCCGCCGGACGGCGGTGGCTCGGTCCTAGATGCGGCAGCTGAAGCGGCTGATCATCGGGAGAGGTACGTAATCTCTAATTTATATACAAGTGTTTGTCTGTGTGTTAGTTTGAGGTTGTCGGGTAAAGCGTAAGAGCTGGGGGGTTCGTACATTCTGGATGTGTTTGTATGAACTCTAAAATAGGTTTTAGGCTATAAAAAATTTCGGTGCCCTTATTAGAAGAGAGGGCCTCAAAATGTTGCTCCCTTCGGTTCCCTCAATTGTTTCTTTCAACTAGGACGTTTCAAAAGTGTTTTACATTGAACTTCTTCACATTATGTTGAAATTTAGTGACCGCAACTGCCTCCCTTCTCGAAGTACTAGGAGGCAGTAATCTTTAATCTCTATCATGTACAAAAGTATTTGTTTTTCTCTGCCCCTTTCGGCAGATCCAGGGGCATTAGAAATATGGTATCCACCCCTTTTGGCCATCATCGACTCTAAATTCAAAATTACGCGCAACTCTGCTCGGGGTCTCCCTTTCTTCCTGCTCTGTGGGAATACTGTGGGTGCTGATGGAAGGCGCCTGGCTGGGCGCTTACTGGTCTCCTTGGGAATGGGTTTGCGTTCTCCAGGGTCTTCTGTCTGTGGTGGGTCTAGAGAGGCTGCTAGTTTATTATGTTTGTTTCTTTCCGTAAACATTGGTTATAACTAAATGTGAATTTTCGTTTAGTATTATTATTATTATTTTTTTTATTTTTTTTTATGATTATTTTTTTTGTTGTTGTTGGGGAGTTCGGGTCCAAAACGAGGATAACTCTCCACCGATCGGCCGAGGTCGTCCAGGGAATGTTTCGCCCAATGGATCTCCCCAGACTCGTGCTCCGGCTGGGCCACAGGTGAATCCCGATCGCAAGACCCCAAGTGGGAGGCCACGTCCACTGGAGACAGCCGGTTATACATCTGGTGGTGTAGGGCCCCTAGGAACCCTGCAACGATTTTGGCCAGCGCCCACAGGGTTCGTATTTTGTAATCAATCTCATCAAATCAACCTTTATTGGGCGAGGTATACATAAATTACAATATGTTATATGCCGTGGCCCCAAAGTGGGGCTCAGTCCCTCCCAGGCCCGTATCGAGCAAAGGTTTCCCGCAATCTTCTCCATTCTATCCGGTTCCTGGCTATTGTTTGAAAATTGTTGTTACCTAAAAATTTATTTATGTCGTCTTTCCATCTGTGTTTTGGGCGGCCCCAACTTCTAATTTTTCCCCAAGGTTGCTAGAAAGTGGCTCTGTAGGTCCATCGGTTGTCTTCAAGTCGTGAGATATGTCCTGCCCATTTCCATTTGTTAAGTTTTATGTGTTCTGTTATATTGTAGTTTCCCTTTAGTTTGTTTTTTATTGTTTGTAGGTTTACCCTGTCTCTTCGTTTGATTTTCAGTATTGATCTTTCTAGTGTGTTTTGTGTTACTGTTATTTTGTCAAGTATTTTGTTACTCAGAGGCCATGTTAGGCTTCCGTAAGTTAGCACCGGAACTATGCATGTGTTGAAGACCTGAGTTTTTTGTTTGTTACTGTAGTTGCCTTTAAATATGTTTTTTAGCGACCAATATTTGGACCATGTTTTGGTAATTCGGGCTTCAATTTCTTTTTCGAATTGATTATTGAATGATATTTTTTGTCCTAGATAAGTCCCCTCCTCTACTGTTTCGATTGTTTTACCGTCCAAAGTTATGTCTTTTTGTCCGCTCGTTTTCGCGATTATTTTTGTTTTGGGAGGTTCATTGATAGGCCAGCTCTTTTACTTTCTATATTCAATTCGTTCAGCATTTTTTCCAGCTCGTCGCTTGATTCTGAGAATAGTACTATATCGTCTGCAAATCTTAAGTTTGATAGACGGTATCCATTTATATTTATGCCTTTGTTTTCCCAATTTAGGTTTCTAAAAATTTCCTCTAGTGCACTATTAAAAAGAATCGGGGAAAGCGGATCTCCTTGTTTTACGCCTTTTTTTTATCTCGAATTCTTTGCCTAGTGTGTCTGTTTTTATTCTGGCTTTGAGGTTTTCGTACATCTGTTCTATTATGTTAATGTATGTTTGGGGTGTTCCTTGTGTCTTTAATGTTTTCAGTAAGTAGTTGTGGCTTATTGAGTCGAATGCTTTGTTGTAGTCGATCAGTCCCAGGCATAAGTCAAAACTGTATTCGTTGCTCTTTTCTATTATTTGGTTAACCGTATGTATATGATCTATTGTTGAGAAGTTTTTACGGAATCCTGCTTGTTCTATTGGTTGTCGCGAGTTGAGTATTGGTTTTAGTCTGGTTTCTATTGATTTTGAGAAGATTTTGGATATGGTTGGTGTTAGTGTTATTGGTCTGTAGTTTTCTATTTTATGTCTATCTCCTTTCTTGAATAATAATATTATGTCAGAGGTTTTCCAGTCGTTTGGTATTACATTGTTTGTTAGTATTTCGTTGAATAATTTTGTTAGTACTGTTGTTAGTTCTTTGCCTCCCATTTTTATATGTTCGTTAGTTATGTTGTCGTGGCCTGGGCTTTTGTTAGGTTTTAACTGTTTTATAATATTTTCAATTTCGCTTTCGAGGAAAGGTGGCACTTCCTCGTTGTTTGTTGTTTTGACGTTTTGTGTTAGTGTTATTTTCTCGTCGTTATATAAGTTTTCGTAATATTTGGTTATTATATTGTTTATTTCAGTTCGGTCATATATTTTTTTACCTTTCTGGTCTGTAAAGTATGTTGTCCACTGGAGGCCTTGGCTTAGTGACTTTCTCATATTTTTTAAGTTCCTGTGTCCCTCTAGTGTGTTTTTTATGATGATACTCTGTTTCAGGAAGTTTTTATGCCTGATTTTGTTTCTGATAAGTTTTGATGTTATGTTCAGTTCTGTTTTTTCGTTCTTAGTCAGTTCTTCTTTCCTTAGCAGTTTTAGCCTTTTTTTAATTAGTAGTCTTATTTCTTCTTTTATGTTATTTGTTTCCATATCGGTTCCGTTTGGGTTTCCTTTTCGTTCCCTGGCTGTTGTGTCTGCTTCCTTTATTGATTGTGTTAACTGTTTGTATAGCGATTCGACTGTTCCCAATTGGTTGTCTGTTTTTATTTCCTTTAGTTTTTTATTCAAAGTTGGTGCGTATTTTGTTGGATTAATTGTTTTTTGTGTTTGTTTTTGGGGTTTGGGCTTTGTTATTGCTTTTTTGTCTGTTAGTTCAATTTGTATTAGTCTGTGGTCCGAGTAAAATTCAAATTTGTTATTTATTTTGAAGTTAGTTATGATGTTGTTGTCTCTCTGCGTTATTATGTAGTCTATTAGTGTTTTGTGTTCCCTGTTCGGGCTTATCCATGACCATCTTTTTCCTTGCCTTTTTTTGAAGTATCCGTTCATTATTTTCAGATTGTGTTTTTGACAGAACCTTAGTAATCTCCAGCCTCTTGTATTTCTTTTGCCATATCCGTATTGGCCTAGGATGTTGTGGTATCCTGACACTTCGGTTTTGTGGATATGACCGAATGTCACAAAGTCGTTTCCTCTTCCAAAAATTCCCCTTACCTTTTCCTAACTTTTCCGCTGTGGCTTTTAAGCTCACCTGTTTTTCGTTTTCCCGTCGTCTCCTAACGCCACCTATCTTATTTTTCCTGTCATTTCCTAGCGCCATCTAGTTTGTTTTTCCATTTTCCCGAATGTTATCATTTTTCACGTTTTTCCTACCTGGCTGCGAAGTGAGGTTGGCGAGGTTCTACGTCCGGGAAGAGAGAACGATGGAAGGGCACTCGGTCAGAGACCTAAAAGAAGGATAGAAGTTTTTTTTTGTAAAGAGATAAACTTTGAAAATTAAAATATTCGGTTAACGCCAAATTTTCTCGTTTTTTTTTTCTACTCCGCTTTGTGTCACACCCTCGAAACGTGCTCCGGATCCCTCGCTCACCGTGATCCACCAAGCGTCTCTCATCGCATCTCGCCACCGTGCTGTGTCCTGTATATAAATAAAAAGTAAGCATTTCGTGTCCCCACGTCTTTTTGTTTATTTTTATTTTTTGCACTCCCTGTAAGGTGGAGGTACGGCAGTTTCCCGACTGACGAGACATTCATAGGTCACCTCGAAAGACTTCCCTCCCGAGACCCGAATCAAAACGCTCCGTGGTACGTATCCTGCACGCCCTGTGACCCAAGAGCTAGTCGAGGCACAGTGGTCTACCCCGGTTCTCTTATGTTCGGAAGCCACCTAGGTGTACAATCCGTTTAAGGTTACCACAATGTCTTGCTCGTTTTGTTGTCTTTGTCCTACCTGACTGTTCCAGTCTCCCATTAGGATTAGCTTGTTGTTGTTGATTTTAGTTTCTGTGTATAAAGTTTCTTCTAGTGTCTCGTAAAATTTTTCAATTACTTTTTCTTCAGCTGTTGATGTTGGCGCGTAAATTTGTATGCAAGTCAGTTTAGTGTTGTTTAGTTCTAGTTTTAGTGTAGTTATTCTGTCTGTTATGCCTTTAATTTCTTTTATCAGTTTTATATAATTTTCTTTAATTAGGAATCCTACGCCTTTCTGTCCTCCTCTTTCGCCTATATAGTGGAATAAGTTACCTTTTTTAGTTCTTTGTATTTTCTCACCGTCTCTTCTGACTTCCGATAGACCTAGTATTGCTAAATTGGAGTTTATGAAAGCGTTTTCTAATTCTACAAGATTTTCGTGCTTTTTTAATGTTCTGCTGTTTAGTGTTCCTATTGATATTTTTTGTTTGTTTTTATTTTTTATTGGTTTTTTGTTTTTTGTTAGTGAGATTGCGGGAATATTGGAAGACTTACCCTGGTTTTCCTTTCCTGCTGGGTAAGGAGATCTGTGAGCCCCACTTTGGTTCACATTTCATTTATTCGTTGCTTTCTGGTTTCTCGTTGGCTGTAGTGGTGTGACGTTGCTCTGTCCAAAGTTGAATCTGTCCAATGTTGGCTGCGGTGTTTGCAGTGCTCTTTTGTTATTCCACGCTTCGTTGCCTTTGCTTAGCTGGAGTTTCTTGCGTGCTTCCTTGTTTTTGCCGTTTGTTGGTGGACTTCTGTCAGCCACTTTCCTTTTCTGGTTGGTTACTTCGTCTCTCTGTGTCTGTATTGTTTCTGGAGTTTCGTAACGTTCGTCAGTCATCTCTGCTTCCTCGCCTTCGCTTGGCTGGGAGGTTTGCCAGCTCAGCTGTTCTATGTTGTTGATTTTGTATGCTTTTGGGTCGTCTATCTTTTCTTTAACGAACACTGAACAGTCTCTTGTCCATACGAGGGCCAGGGTACCTTCTCTCTTCAGCTGTTTCGCCCGTTGTAGTATTGCTGATGTTCTTACTGACAAATGGTCGTCGCAATATATCGGTCTGTCTTCTACGAAGCCTATCGTCTTCGCGTTCAGTCTCTTTTTCTTGGAGGCTCGTATGATTTCGTTTTTCAAGTCTCTGCAGTTAAACTTTACCACTATCGGTGTTGTAGTCGCCTTTCCATATAGTCTGTGTGTTGTGGTTATTGTGGACTTTGGTATTTCTACCTCTAGTTTGACGCTCAATTGTTGTATCAGGTCGCGTAAGTTCTCGCCTTTCTTCCATGGTATGCCGTTGATTATTAAGTTGTCCCTTCTGCTATATTGTTCGAGGTCTTCTATTTGTCTTGACAGTTTTATACTGTCTAGCTTCAAGAGTTTTATCTGTTCTTTCGTGTCGGTACTGTCTTCTTTCAAGTTTCTTATGTCTTTTATTACCTCTGACATTTTGTGGTTTGTTTCGTCCACTCCTTTTTTTATAGTTTCGATGTTGTCCATCAGTTTCTGGAACTGATCAGCGCTTATTCCCGTCATTTGCGTGGTTGACATGTGTGAACTTGTGAGTCGACGGTCGAGCGAAAATATCGTAGTAAAACGAACAGGGTGTGTGACGATATGGGGCGAGAGCTATATGGTTGACGTGAGTACGGCGAACCTGATCCGGTTAAGAGCGAGCGTACACGAGCGTGTAGGAACTGCAGCGGGTGGTAGGAGACGGGAGCGTCCGTGTATTTTGTAATATTATTTACGTATTTAATTTTAAGTTTTTTACCTAATATAAAGTGGTTATATATTTTTCGTTAAACAGATACGTACGTACATCTTAACGTCCTAACATGCGGAAATTTGTTGCTTGGAACTTGGGATATCTCGACTTTTGCAATTTGCATCAATTCTATAAGTTTCTTGCGGTGAGTGATACAGTGTGTAAGCAACATGTATTACTTCTAATGCTAATATTGCGTGAATAATTAAATCGAAAATGTCGACTAAATAGAAATACGAGCCTCAAATAGATCGCGGGATGCCTTTCAAAGTACGTCGCTAAGTTCTGCTTTTAGGTCGCCTGGATTCTTATACATTAAAAAAAAAGGGGGTCGAGGCACGCCATTTATCATTGTCGAGTGCCAAGAACGTAGATGGGATCCTGGTGGTCTGGGCCCCCTTCTTAACAAAAAATGTTTTGTTTTTTTTCTGGAGTTATGGGAGTTAAATCATAGGGGGAGAGTGTAAAAAGTCAGGCACGACTGAGAATCAAATATTTAACCCCCCCTTACACACACACACACAATGAAGCTATCTATGCCCTTGATGAGCGCCGAAAGATTTTTTTTTAATGAGTTGAATTGAATGCGTCTAATATTCGTGAATCAAGACCGTTGGAACAGGATAATCCGTGTAACAGAAGCGTGTTTTATTAAAGGGAGATGGCATCGAATGGTTTTTGGAATAAGGATTTCGGACGCTTTCAGGGGGAAAAATATGGGGGACCCCCTCACCCCACCACCACCAATAATTTGGCAATCGGCAAATTTTGAAACTGTTCATTTGAATTTTTTATTTTTTTATGAATGTTTGCTGTTTATTATTTTTTTTTTTTAAATTAAGAAATCGGCAAATTTTTAGTTTTCAAAAATATTTGTCGGCAAATTTTTCCACTCCACCTCCCCAAACTGAAAGTCAAATTTCGTTTCTGAAAATGAAATATCCTGGACTCCTGTCAGAGACTCGTCAGTCAAAGCCGAAGGCTTCAAGCTGAGTATCGAACGTTATCTGAAAAGTTGAAACAAAGCTAAAATGTGGAAGACATTTCGAAAATCTGAAAGTCGGTAGCAAACGTCGAATTTCGAATTTCAATGACTATTCTATTTTTACTAGATTCTCTGTTTGACCTAGTGCCTGAAATTTGAGAAAGCTGAACATTTTATTAAAATCTAAAAGTTGAAAGGAAAATACCTATTTTCCAATGTCACAGGCTGAATCCAACAGCAAATGTTCTATTGTTTAATTTAGGCTTTGGTCTTGGTGAATATAGGAGCGAAATTTAGTCTGCAACGAAAGTAAAAACGCCATGTATTTTTCCCATAAAAACGAAAGGGAACTTGTGGCACGGATTCTCCTAATCCAATCGACGTATGACTTTGAAGGTTTTTTTTTTTTTTTTTTGATTTTATAGGAACCAATTTAGGAGACAATCAGAGGAAATTCAGAAATAAAAAGTCACCAATAGTAAATATCGACCACCGTGATGTGTAAAGGAAGTTGTATGTTCCTCTCAAGTATTTCTAACGTCCTTCCACCTTACCCTCCCAGACTAGGGTATGCTCATGTATGCAAATGTGAGTTATCGGGGGATACGACTTCAATTTGCATTTGCAAGGGCGAAACTATGAGGGAGTGGGGGTGAAACACCCCAATAATTTGGCAGTTGGCAAATTTTGAAACTGTTCACTAGAATTTTTCATTTTCTAAGAACGTTTGTTTGTTTCTTTGTTTGTTTGTTCGTTTTTTGTTTTGTTTTTTTTAATTAAAAAATATTTTGGTTGAAAAATCGGCAAATTTTCAAATTTCTAAAAAATATGGTCGGCAAATCCTCTCCCCTCACCCAAACTGAAAGTTCAAGTTTCGTCTCTGGACGCTTCATTTGAATTTGGAATGAGTGCGTGATCGCAATCTAGAAAAATTTCTGTCGGGTCAGTTGCTGTGTAATTGAGATTGAGTTACTCTATTTCTTTGTATTATTCGGATAGGTACTCAGTTATTCCAAAATCGTGCAAAAATTTTCATATTTTTTCTATTTTTTCATAGGAATTGTCCTCAGGACCACACGATTCCCTCGTTTATACCTCTCAAAAATCAAAATACTCCTTACCTTCACGCCTGCCTATTTTTGTTTTTGAGTTTGAAAATCTTGATAAATGCAATTGGAATTTATGCTTGTCGAAAATTGTACTAAGTAATGCAAAGGTGCTTCCCCCTACCCGCTATTTCTTTTTTATTACTGGGAGATTTCGCTAGCAGGAAACCAATTGACCAGGCTGGTGCTTTTGACAAATTTGAATGTTGGAAGCGATAAAGATGTGTAAATCATAATTTTCAATCTAAAGTGATTCATTGTAATCTCTCGCTTCATAAATGCTCCAACAATACGGCGGCGAAGTAGTGGAAACGGGTAGGTGTCGTAGTGAAATGGGGCGTCATATAATACTACTCGAATTCGAAAGTCACCCTCTATAAACTCGTCTTAACTGCAGAACATCACTCGAATATCGAAGCATCAGGAGAGTAAACACTCGAGAATATTCCAATCGGATTCTCGTCGCGTAAACGTCAATCTGTCTGCTCGAGACTGCGAAAAAAGCCTCTCGGAAAAATCGTCGGCCGATGCGAAATCTGTTCTGAATTTCGAATTGCAACGCATTAATTTATTAACTGGGCGGTGCCGTTCTCTTGGCCCAAATTCACGCGTCACTTTTCATAAGTGCTTTTTACGAGCCCCATTACTCTATGAAACGCGCTCAAAATGGCTGTCATTATGAAGCCCGGGGCGGGGGTAGCGAAAAAAGGTCACGGATACACGGTAAACTAGTTAGAAGAAGAAGCGTGCAAAGTTCTACGAACGTGGCTAATGGAATCATGCTTCATTTTTAATCGCTGGCCTTTATCAGCGCCTTATACAGAAAGTGCTGTAGCGTGAAGCTGTGTCAGCGAGAGATATTCTGTGTTTGTAGTCAGACCGGCTGATTTCTCAATAATTAAATTGTATTCACAGTGACTGACTCAGGAAATAAGCTTCACTTTCTAGTATTTGGGGGGGGGGGGAGGCTTATATTGACCAAAGGGAAAGAGAATGTTAGAAGGGATGCTCAATTTAGAAAAACCACTATTTTACAAAGTTGCCAGGGGTCCAGACTCCTCTCCATCGCTGTGCCACTGTAACTTCTTAGGTGGGAGCGGTGTAGTTGATGCGTCATCTGCAAAGTATCTAAGTTCGACCGTGCGGAAGTTAGGGGTGACGAGATAAACGCGGTGAGTGTCGAGCTGCCTGGCGGTAAATGACTTCATCGATGGTCTCGATATGGAGGTCTTGACGAAGGGTAGTTCTGCAGACATGGTTTGGCGCTGCACACATGCCAAAGTGGCTCCTCAGACACCGCACTCCCGGTCCCAGAAACTGCCCTTTCGAGTATCGCATCAGTGGCCAGAGGAGAAGGACGCACTGAGGCCGCCTCGAGCCCCCTTTGGTCGTTCCCTCGCCGGTCTCGTAATTTGGAATTCGGGGGCATCACACCTAGACGATACCAGGAGTCCATATCCTGGAAGCGCTCGATTTTTTTCTCGCGGGTGTTTGAACGCTCAGCCCCAGAGCTGGGCTGCGTACGTCCGGACTGGCCGTAATGTTGTTATGTGAAGGATGCGTTTTTATGAGTCGGAAGCGAAGATTAAGCTATTCAGATTTGGCATTAACGTGGGTGTTGTCGGTCAACTTTTGGTCCAGATACACGCCGAGGTATTCAGCCAAGCTGGCGGGCGGTATGACCTGTCCCTTATAGTAGATTGGAAGGTATCAGGGTAAAATCGACGTGGGCTAATTTCTTGCTGTTAATTTTCATCCTCTGTTTGTCTGCCCTCTCGGTAAACGTTGTAACTGCAGATTGGAAAACGGTAGTCAATTCAGCATAGGTGATAATGGATGATAATAAAGCTGTATAATCAGCAAGGATCATTGGCGCTGAATCCATATGGAGCGAGGAGCAGTTACTCCACACGCTCCCCATGAAAAAGATAGTACAAGACAAATAAGACTAATCAAAGTAAAAAGTTGTATTTTTTTCGAAAATTTTTATATTTTTTACAAAAAAGTACGATATTAACTTAAAAAATCTCATCTCGCTCCATGTGGGATTTATAAACTTCGGCGCCCTTGGCGAAAATGATAGAGTCGGCAGTACAGAGAGTATATAGGAGGGGTCTCAGTCTCAGTACGCGCTCCTCTGTGGGACCCTTGCCTGGATCGGGTGGAGAGACGATGAGCCTGTGCCATAGGTGACGAAGAAATGTCGGTCTCGAAAGTAGTTGGCCAGTAGCTTGCAGATGTTCGACGGTAAAGTAAGGCGCATTTGAAGAGGAAGCCACCGTGCCACACCCGGTCAAAGGCTTGGGCCACATCTAACCCACAGTTTTCAATTCACAATTCTCAATTGCCGCCTGTGGACTTGCGCGCCCCTCACTCCCTCTTCCTGTCTTCTTTTCCTTCTTCTTTATCCCCCACCTTTCCTTCGAAAAGTACTTTTTGTTTATGTTTTTGTTTTTCAGAATAATAATTATGTACATATCGTAAATACTGTCCCTCCCTGTCAATTGGACCCTCGGGCACCTGTTGGGGGGACTCAAATACTAATTAAATAAATGAATAAATAAATAAAGACTGCAAAGCAGATGCGTTTCTCTTCGAATTACAATAGAATTGTGTAGACAAGCCGTTGGGCTAGGTCAACTGTTGAGTGCTTGGCTCCAAAGCCGAATAATTGATCTGGGAGTGAGCCTGGTGGAAGTATGAAAATTTTTTTCAGCCGCGTGAGAGTGATGTCCGTATGACTTCTTTTCTAAAGTTACTCTTAACCCGAGCCTTGGAATCCGCCTTTTCGAGCATTACCTCAGAGACGTCGGGGAGGCTATTAGGGCTGCCTTAGCCCTCTTATCTTCTGACCGAAAAACTGGCCTAGGTCGAAATGTGGTGAGTTGCTACGTTGGCTCGAACCCGGGACCTCCGGATTCCGAGACCAGCGCGCTATCCACTCGGCTAACTAGACCCCTTCTTTTCTTAAAATTGAAATTTAACCTGAAATGTCGATTGTTTCAAAGAATGCGAGAAGTGTCCTGGTGCATAAGTGGGAGGTTGATTTAGATTTAATAAGAAGAATGACATAATTACCCATACTGCGGGTTGCCGACCTAAAGATTAGAAAAATTGCAAGGGCAGATCAGCTACTTTCAAGGACATAATCTATTTTAGCATAAAAGGTCTCCAAGTTTTAAGACATAACCGACATAATAAGACATAAAAAGACATATAATGACATAATTACCCATAATCTCCAAGGTCTCAAATCACTGCGGGTTGCCTACCCTGCCCCTTAATTGCTCAATTTTCCAGGGGTAGCCTGCCCTCAGGAGGGGGTTCATGGTTGTGAAGGAAGCTCCTGAAGGGGGAGGAGGGCCCCTGTGGGGGCGTGGGCTGTGGATGGAGATGGAGGCCCTGGGTGGGGCAGGGGGTTCAGGTGAATAAGAGGACCTGATGGAGGAGAAAGTCCTTGGTGAAAGAGGAGGCCAGGGAGAGAAATGGCCGTGGTGCGAGAGGGGCTGGTGACGGGGTGGGGTCTTGAGGGGGAAGGGCTCTCGGGGGAAAGGGTGGTCATGGTTGTGAGAGCTCCTGGGTGGATGACCAGGGATCTTCAAGGGGGTTGGAGGACCATAGTGAGGACAGGGGCTGTGAAGGGAGATAAAGCCCAGGGGGTAGTGGTGGGCGAGGGGTCCTCGTAGTGGAGGAAATGGCTGGTAGGAGAGGGGGGCCATTGAGGAAGGAGGAGGTAGGGGTGTGTGAGGGTCCAGAAGTGGCAGTAAAACTTTAGTGGATAAGGGCCCGGGGTTATAAGAGGTATTCATGGTGGAGGAGGAAGCTTCTGAAGGGGAGGAAAACCACGGTGGTGGTGGGAATGTAGAGGGTGATAAAGGCCCCAGGTGGGGGGGTAATGGTAAGTAAGAGATCCTGGTGGAGGAGGAAGTCCTGGGTGAAAGAGTGACTGGGGAGGGAAATGAAAGCCATGACTAGTTCATCTCCTCGAAAAAAGAACAAGAATAAGAAATAGTTCACGATTTTTGAACCTGATCAACTTGTTCATTCTTTGTTCATCTATTTTTTTGTAGTTTTCATTTTTTGGCTTTTTCTTGTATATTTCCACTTTCCAGACTTTAGTTTCAACTTTCATAATGGTTTCAGAGTTACAATTACAAATTATAACATTATTGAATTTTTATTTGATGTTTAAATTTTATCAACAGTCTCATAGGATTTCAATGGGGTTTAAGAAAATTGTTTGGGCAAGTGCCTAGTTTTCAGTTGCAGGCTATTACCCAAAAAAATTTTTGCTCGCAATTTGTTTGTACAAAAACCCTAATTTAAATGAGCAAGACCAAGAGCAAAGGTTCTTTTTAATGAACAAACGATGAACTAGATCAGTTGGAAGACCAAGTGAACAAGAGCAAGAACTAGTTCACTAAAAATGGAAAAGAACAAGAGCAAGAGCAAGTTCATTAAATAGTGAACCACGCCTATCTCTGCTTACAATCCAGTATTCGATTTTTATATCTTCTTTTCGTCATAATATAATCTACTTGGTATTTTCTTCCATCCCCTGGGCTTTTCCAAGTGTATTTTTTTATCTCGTGATTTGGAAAGAGAGTTTTTCAATAACTAATTTATTTACTTCACAAAATTTTATGAGCCTCGACCCTCTTTCATTTCGCTCTCCTAAACCATGCTCCCCGCATACTCCTTATTTTCTTTCTCATATTCTGACGTTCCGATTTCCCATTATAATTAAATTTTCTTTTCTATTTACCTTGCTTAGTACTTCATCGGACTGTCACTAAAGATACTGGTTAAGCAGAATAGAAATTCTTACCATTAATATTTTCTCATTAAATTGGGTATAACTTCGCACTCTATTCCCTACACTTTTATTCATAATAATACCCACGCCTGCTTGCCCTCTTTCCGCTGCTGTATTAATTATTCTATACTTCCCCGTCCAAAAATCATTTTCTTCTGGCCATGTCACTTCATTAATTCCAATCATATTTAATTTTAATATTATCATCTCTTTCTTCAAGTTTTCTAATTTGCCTAACTCATTGAGTGTCCTCACATGCTATGCTCCTATTCTCAAGTTGGATATCTCTTTTTCTAATTTGCTCTCCACCCGAGTCCTGGAATCCGCCCTTTCGAGCTTTACTTCAGAGACGTCGGGGAGGCTGTTAGGGCTGGCGTAGCCCTCTTCCCTTCAGGCCGAAAAACCGGCCTAGGTCGAAAATTCTGGCGAGTTGCTACGTGGGCTCGAACCCGGGCCCTCCGGATTCCGAGACCAAAGCGCTATCCACTCGGCTAACCAGACCTCTTTCAAGTTAGATATACCCAATTGACAATTTGGTGAGCGCTCAGGCGCTCACGCAACATGTCACAAACCACTACCGTTTTGAGACTTTTGGCCTATCACATTTTTTTGTGAGTAGTCACCATCTAATCATTTTAAGATAGTGTGTGTGAAGTGATCGCTCAGCAGTAGTGTGATTACTCAGTGATGTTCACAAGAGCGCTCACATTCGGCTTCATTGTTAATCGGATAGTTTCTCACTAAGGTAACCTAGCCAATAATGGGCACTTCACCCATAATGGGCAATTTAGATTTCAGTTGCTTATTTAAAGATTTCTAAACGCTAATTGGCAACACTGATTATGCCATAGTTGTCCTCATTGACTGCCCTAAAACCCTAAATAGTTGGACCATTTTCGTGACAATAATTTTTGTTTGGAAAAACGGATGAATGCAGTCAAAGTTTTCCGCAGCTGTTAAAAAATAATTAAGGAACGAAGGAAATTTCTAGTTTCGATAAATTGAGTGCTAATGCAGATTTTATTATGCCGATATTGGATTCATGGGTAAATGTAATGGATGCTTTCAGAGTACAAGTGCCCATTATGGGGTTATCAAAATTTGTCATCTGTCCAGTAATGGTCTGTGTATGCCCATTATTAGAAACAGTCAAATATAAACTCCAGTAATGGGCACGTTGCTAATAATCATTGTTTTGATCTTATCAGGACGTTATTTCTTTCACAGTTAGCACATATGAAGCTTGCATGTGTTTATAATAAGGTGAGGTTACCTAATGTGGACCCTCCCCTAATATGGACCCCTCGATTATCTCCGATGTTCACAGCGCTTTCTGGACGGAAAAATGCATGTTGTACAGTCCAAGTCACAGGTCAAATCCATCCAAAAAGTAGCATCCCGCAAGTCTATAAAAAATTTAATGCAGAAACACGAAAATTCATAAGCAAACTTTTTTTCGGGTCTCATATTTTCTGCTATAATTTTCAACAACAAAAAAACTGGTATAAAATTTTTCAGATTCGTATACAGTGTAGTTCATTCCAAGCCCTCTTATTGAAAATACATTTTTTTTGTGTCCATTATAATAATAATAATAATAATTTGTATATTTTGCTCCCTTTTCCAACAGCCAGGTGGCCAGTTACAGGGAAGGGGAGAGCATGAAAAATTAAAACAAAATTAAGGAGAGAGAGAAAAAAAATAAGAAATAATAAAAAATAATAATCAAAACAAACAAAAAACAAAACAAAAAAAGAAACAAACTACTAAAAAAAAACAAAAAAAAAAACAATAAGTATAGTGATGATTAAAAAGGAAAAATAATAATGTTAATAAACTAATAATAATATAATAATAATAATAATAATAATACATTAAAAAAAAAAAAAAAAATCCTGTGGCCCGCCGCGCACCACTCACACCACTCGTACGCGTACATACACACACCCGCACACACATACAATCCCCGGACACACTCATCCTCATTAACCTACACTACACACATACATTCATTTATTCATACACCCCCCTCCACACACACACTTGCTTGATTATACTCCGCCTCATGCTGTTGCATCTTATTCACATCTCGGGTCCTCACCGCCCCTGCCCCTACTGCTCCAAGCCGTGCGGGTCAACGAAGAGATTTCAGAACCCGTATAAGTCGGGGTTTATCTGCAGGGTCGAGAAAGTCGATAGTAGGGTCCATTTGTAGTAAGTCATTGACTAACCTCATGCCCCTCACTGTAGGCGAATTTTTGAATATTTCAGTCCGACAAAAAGGTATTTTAAAAAGTTTATAATTCCTCTGCGAGGGACGCGGCACCGTAATATTAAGTTTTGATAACTGATATGGGTCAGAAATTTTGTTAACTAGGAGATCATGGACATATCGGATTGATGCTATATCTCTACGAATCGCTAAAGATTGAATTTGGAATCCAGAAAGAATTTCGTTATAAGTTATGTCGTGTGGGTAGTACTGAAACATTTTAAAATAAAGGTATCGAAGGAATCGTTTTTGTATCTGTTCCAAGGATCGACTTATGCCTTGTTGAGCGGGATGCCAAATAGGTGAGGCGAACTCAAGGTGAGACCGTACCAGCGCGTAGTAGAGAATGAGCAGAGTTTCGTAGCGTGAGAATGATGATGAAAAACGAAAAATTAGGCCGAGCATGGATTTTGCTTTGTTACGCATTGTTGTTATATGGGAAGTGAATGTTAAAGCAGAATCCATAGTTACACCCAAGTCTCTGATTTCAGTTACAACCTCGAGTTTATGCGTTTTCAACGTATAATTATATTGCAGTGGTGTTTTCTTTCTAGTGTATGAGATTTGTACACATTTATTTAAGTTCAAAGATAAATTGTTTTGATCACACCAACGAGTGAAAGCATCGAGGTCTCTCTGCAGTAGAGTAACATCTGTAAACGATTGAATAACTTTATATATTTTAAGGTCATCAGCGTACAAAATAAACTCAGAATTCTTTATAGTTTCGTCAATATCATTTATGAAAACGTTAAATAAGAGAGGTCCGAGATTAGATCCTTGTGGCACCCCAGACATACTCACGAATGGTGCAGACTTCATCCCCCGAACTGTACATATTGAGTCCGATTTTGAAGATATGATCCCATTAGACGCACTAATGTCACCGAAAATCCAATCTGTTTAAGCTTCGCAAGTAGGATTTTGTGGTCGACCCTGTCAAACGCTTTCTGAAAATCTGTGTAGACAACGTCTGTTTGCAATCCAGAATCGATAGTAAAAGACAGAAAATCAACGAATTTAGTTAGATTGGTAAGAATGGATTTTCCAGTGATAAAGCCATGCTGTTGGTCTATTAATGCATATTTTACTTGATCGTATATTTTGTCATATAGAATGGTTTCGAAAATTTTGTTTGCAATGGGAAGCAGGGATATAGGTCTGTATTTAACGATTTCGTAGTTATGATTACATTTTGGAATAGGTATAATCTTGGCTATCTTCCATGCGGAGGGGTACGTTGCTTTGCTTATTATCAAATTATAGATATGCTCGAGTGGATTTATCAAAAAGTTTTTACAGGCCTTAAAAATGAATATTATTGGATGCCCATTACTGGATTTTCGGATTTTTCAGTGCCCATTATTAGCCAAAATTATGGTCGTCTTTAAGACCAATTTTGAACACTAATTTTTAGCTTTTTCCTCCCATTTAAAGGCAAACTTATGGAGAATTTTATCCTTCATTCTGTAATTTGATCCAATAAAATTTAAAAAAAAAATATTTGCGGGAAAAAATTGCTTAAGGTGCCCATTATTGGCTAGGTTACCTTAGGTAGTCTTCGCCTGGAATTCAAATGGAAGATTTTTTACGTTTGGAATTATCATTGACTTTTTGTGAGTTGCCATCATATGTATTTGTAATTGTTGTGGTGTGGAGACGCATCTCCAGGGGAAAACACTGATGTAGTCTCCCCTTGCTTTAATCAGGGTTTATCTGTCAGAATTTTCCTTCTCCTCCACATATGTATGTGCTTTTAGCTTTTTCTTGAAGCCCCCTCACCACGCCAAGATAGCATACCCAGATGAGGTAAATTTTTAGTACTTCGTGAAAAAAAACTTCCGACGCCATTGTTTACGCTACAAGCAATACATAATT
Source organism: Acanthococcus lagerstroemiae (assembly GCA_031841125.1). Classification (NCBI taxonomy): domain Eukaryota; kingdom Metazoa; phylum Arthropoda; class Insecta; order Hemiptera; family Eriococcidae; genus Acanthococcus; species Acanthococcus lagerstroemiae. The sequence goes on along the minus strand of CM063113.1, from coordinate 16,163,210 downwards.
CTATCATAGAAAACCTGAAGTTCGCTCGACTTTAGAAAAATATTGGCAGTCAACCAGCATTATCCAACTTCTTGCAAGCATGAAAAATTTCAACACGGTGGAAATCTGCGTAACAGCGTTCGAAATATTTTTGTATTTATAAATGATCAGTTTTTATTTCTACTTCCACACACGTGACGAAATGACCACTCTGACCTTGTAACACAGCGTTCAAATAACCGAAGGTTCCCTCATGATTGTTATCAGTACCTTTGACAGACCCAGATCTGACAATCTGCAACTAGAACTGGTTCTAATTATCGCATATTTTCGAGAAATGTGGCCTACCGGAGTGAATATGATGTACAAACTTAGAGTTCAAGAGACTTGTCAAACACTCATACTCGCATCTTTATTATCGCACGACGGTCGAAGTTCGATAAATTCAGTATTATTTTAAAATAGGTATCTCGATGAATGAACCTCGTGATATCCCGTGAGTACAATAAATATTCATTCACATATTATCGCATTTCGAAAAAGTATTTTTGTTGGTATCGACTAGTGTAATCGAAGTCTGCAGGTCTAGACCGCGCAAACTCGGTTTTGATGAGACTTCGCATGACCCTGTGGTAACCGGTTTCCGTTTTAGACGTTCCTCACGAGCCAAATCGAAGACGATAAGTTTCAAAATATTGTGTCAGTTTCAGTATTTTCACCTCAGCTACGATTGTGGCTCAGTTGCCAATTCCTACACACACAGTTTTAACCTAACATACGATATTATTTGTTTAATTAGGTGCTAATATAAATGTGAAGTTAGCGTGTTAAATTGTTGCTGTTCATCAGTCCAAACATCATGCTGGATTCGACGCCTCTCCTATCTGGAACGGGTAACGATGGAGCCGCGCTACCCAGATTACCGATAGCGAGAATGGTAAATATTAGAACTCCTATATAAGTGAAAAATTTTTCATCTTCGTCAATGTTTGTCTTAAAATGGCCGTCTGTCAGGAATATTATATAACAAGGTTGCGCATTTCTCTCGTCGGTACAAGTAACTTCTAGCCTGGAGTGAGTCAAATGTGAGAACATTTGAGTTTTTATAGCCTACGCTCGACAATATATTAAAATTTGATAGGAATAAAATAATACCTACACATTCGGCAAGTGATAATACATCTTTTATTAGAATCAAAAAATCAGGGGCACGTCAGTCTTAATTTACGTATGCAAAATAATACAATAATCCACTGAAAGAATTTAGCAGCAGCTGCGAAACCTGTAATAGGTATTAATGTTTGATGGCATCCAGCCAGCCGTTAGTTAGTGAATTTAAAAGGAGATTTGCTGTCGTTGCTGGATCGGATCATACTTCTTTGAGAGAATCTGAATAGAGGTTCAAAATTTGAATCTCAGAACCAGGAGGAGACAAGCCCACTGACATAACTGTCAGCAAAACGAGTTTATACCTCTTTCTGGCACTATGTACGGTGGGCTTTGCTCTCTTTTGACTGTGGGAATTTTCCTTTAACTGGACTCTTCGAGGGAAACTTTCAGTGTACTTTCTCCCTCCTGGAAATCGTGGTGCCAGCCCAAATTTTGATATCGGCGCCATACCATATTCACTCTCGATTACAGCGTAAATCAAGCACCAGTTTAAAACTGGCGCTCAATTTACACCAAGCGTTACAGTCGTGCTAACCCCGGTCCCGAATGGCACAAAATACCGGCCATATAGCTTGCATGAGTTTCAAATGGGAAGGCGCTGTCGTCAACCTGATGCAAATTTGATTGGCCGCACGATTTCCACGCGGGCTGCAGCATTGAATAATAGTGTGGTGGGACGTATGATGATACACATATGCCGAAGTGGCCCCTGAGACACCGCACCCCCGGCCCCGGAAACTACCCTTTCGAGTATCGCATACTTGCCCACATGGACGCTTTGAGGCTGCTCAGCACTTCATGTTTTAATATTGGTATAGAGGAAGTTATCGCGGTTAGTTGAATAATTTTGCCTATGTTCTGGCCTGTTTGGCTCCTCTCTACCTAGCGCTGGTTCCGCATAAAGCCTTTGATAGAAGTCTGTCGCCTTTTTATAATTTTAGACCTATCGTATTCGTATTTCCCTCACCGATTTCGACTTTTGGTAATGAATGCTTGCCTCTTTTCATTGCTCTATTAGCTTCCTTTGTAGACCACTTGTCCTCGATAATTTCTTCGACTTTCCTTTCTTCGTATCCTTTCACATCACGTTTTATGGCTCCGTTTATCACCAACTTGACTATAAAAAGATTGAAACATCATTAATGAAAGTGGTTCACTGATTTGAAATATGTCATCTTGTTCTTAATCTTGCCCTAGCTTATATCATACAATCTGAATTTTACCATGAAAATGGCATTCTCTTAGAAATTTCAACTTTCAAGCCCTTAGTCTTGAGATGTGTCTCAGATCATCAGGAAACTACAAAATGCGCTATTCTCAACGTTGTTCCTTTAACATTTCATATGTAAGTCAGTATTGTTTTTTTGAGCTGTGGAGCTGTGGAAATATTCTCCTTACCTAAACCAGTATTTTTTTATTTATTATTATTATATTATTTTTTTGCTTGTTGAAAGTCAAAATTTGAGCAAAATGTCGTACATCCATCATTATTACCATTCAAGATTTTGAAATACACCCCCCCCCCCCAGGAGAGCTCTTTGTGTACGTTGCCGAGTTTGAGTCGCCATTCGACGCACTGCGGGAAAGAGAAAACTTTCAGTTTAGTTTTCTTTGGATTTGTTGTAAGATTGTATTTTATTTGATTCAAGTTTTACAATATTAGGCATAAAAATAACAGTGTTGACGTGAAAGATTTATAGAAAGTGACATTATTTGCGCCATAATAAAATGTTAAATTGCACAAGCCAGCTTCTGCTAGAAGCTCTACTTATGTAATCACTTCTAGCAACCAACTTTTAGAACCTTTTCCTTTTCTGAGAATTTTATGTAGCCTTAATTTCCCCAATGTCTCCAAGAGTAAAATGCATCTCGAGCTGAAAAGATCGATACTAGAAAGCTGTGTAATACCCGTCATGACGTATGGGGCCCAGACGTGGACGCTCACTACACAGCAATGCAAGCAACTTCAAACTGCACAGATCAGAATGTTGAGAAGTATACAAACATAAAATGGAGCGATAAAAAGAGAAATGAAGGCATAAGGGAAGATCTGGGTAGCTAGATCTTAAAATAATAGATGGCACAAATAGTTACAGAATGAACCCCTTACTACCGGAAGAGACGGCATGGAAGACCCGCATTGCGTTGGAGGGATGAAATAGTGAAAAACGTGGTAACACAATAGATGAGAGTGGCACAAGACAGAATGAGATGGAAAAGGGTGGCAGAAGCCGTTGCCCCACGATGGGCTGATTAGACACTACGTACTTGAAATAAATGGCATATTATTGTTAGTGGTGGAGACCTGGTGTAGCAAACACAGATTAAGTCTTGAAGCCCCTCCCCCTTCGTCTGAAATTTTAATATGCACTTTTTTCCTCTGCTGATATAAATTCAACAAAATACAAAACAAAAAAAAATACAGAAACATGTCTGACAAACTGACATGACATGAAAAACTTTATTGGTGGCTCAGAGCCAGTGGCGGCTCGTGAGAATTTTGATAGGTGGTTCAATGGGTAATGATAGTCCTTAGATGCGTTTTGGAGATTACAACATCTTGACTTTCAAATATCAGAATACGTAACAAAAGTTATAATGTCAAGAAATGTTTAATCTGTTCCCTAAGAAACAATAATTTTGTAAAATAAATTTTAAGCTTTCCTCAATTTTTGCATGTCAAGTCCATACGTCTTTCTTCTTTTGCTGCAAATTTGTCGATTACTCTCTCATTAAAGTCTGGAAGATCGCGAGTCAGTCCTTTTTCAATGGATAACATGGCAAGTGCAGATAATCTGTCCATCGTGCTCCTCAGACAAGTTTTTATTCTCTTTAAAGTGGAAAAACATCTTTCTGCTTCAGCTGATGTCATTGGAATTGTTATCAAAATTTCCAGGAGCTTAATAACCTCACCAAAGCATTCAGTTGAATTATTTTCACAAAAAAACTAAGTAGATGTGTGCATTTTGATACAGCTTTGAAGTCATCTCTTTCGTATATGACACCCAAACCGATGCGCAATCAGTTACCCTCTAGTTACCCGAGGAAAAATTACCCATTTGCAACCCAGTTACCTTCAGATTACCCAGACACCCATCAGTTACCCTTGGTTCCCCTTTAGTTACCCGGGTAACTGGCGGGATTTTGCAAATCGAGAATTCTGTTTTCAATTTTTCACCATCAAGAAAAGTATAACTTTTAATTATTGTATGCTCCAAAACATCAACTGGGAATTTCTTTTTAAATTAAAAAAAATGTTCAAAGTCAATTAAAGCTGCTGCCACCAAAAATGATCAGCAAATTTGAATCTCCGTCCTTTCATTGGTAATGAGATCATAAACATTTTTTGCAGTGGCTCTTGTCTGTACATCTCGATCAGTAATTTCTGAATCTCCAATTTTTTTCCGCTTTACCGGTCTCTCTGGTTTTCTATACGAGTAACTCGAATCACCACATCACCAGTCACAGTTTTCCCAGAGGAAACTTTCAAAAATATTCCATTAAGAGGAAAAAATTGTACCACACTTCTGAAAAATGCACCACATTTCACAATCATTGAATGTAATAATTTTATATTGCCGAAACGCTTAAAATTCGTAAGTGTGGTTCAAACTCCGCCGAATTTCCTTGTGCTATGCTCAGTTTTCACTAAGTCATTTTATTCTGTTTTATCATTATTTTTGAGCCTCCAAATTTTGCTACTACTAGCGCTGTTAGCGCCCATAACACATAAGAGTAAATTTATATTTCTTTTGATAGTCCGCCTTGTGGTACTAATTGCATAGTGGATCATGAAAGGTGGAGACCGCTGGCCGCTGGGTGTAAGTCTGCTTGCTACTGCAGTTTGCAGACTGCACTATCTCATATACATTCCCAATTTCTGAAAATTTGTAATTTTTCTTCATGTGTTTTCTTGTCGCATTTCTTATATACAAAAGTTAGTGTAGCAAATTTTTTGTCCGGGTGTAGCAATTTATGGTTGAATGTAGCGCGTGCTACGCCTGCTATATCTAGTTCTCCACTCATGATTACAGTTATTTACTAAGTCTAATCAGGGCTGTAAATTTAAAAAATTGAAATAAATTTCCCCACCGTAAGGAAAGCGAGCACATTTTGTAGGCTTATTCGTATAATATTTCCACATTTGTGGTATCAAGGATATATCCTTCGAAAGAGCGCTTTATCCTCACTTTTGTCCTTTTTAAGCTAAGTTGTACTCAAAACAATCTGAAGTTCTCATGTTATCTGCACCAAAAGTACAGTCAAGCTTCAGAATAATCAACATTTATTCATTATATGAAAACCAGGAAGTCTTCAAAGTCATCTTTACGACTAAACACCGCACAGTCTACAACCCTTTCGTGCTTTCGTATTATGGGCCTCAAGGGGTGTTTATCCATATCCATGAAACCAAACTGGATACCTTTACTTTGGAAACACAATCTGAAATGTACATTCTGTACATCAGACACCACATAATAATACAACTCCTTCGTGCCTTTGTATTACGGGCCTCAAGGGGTGTTCATTCATGTCCAGGAAACCGAAGTGGATACCTTTTACTTTCGGAAACACAAACTGAGATTAATCAAACTCCTCTCTATTTTCAGTATTTCCTCGGAGTTATTGTGGTAACGCCTTCGATCTTGGCCGGCATGTCCTTATCTTACTCGGCGGTCGCATTGCCAAAGATGAATTTAGATGTCAGCCATACTTCCTGGTTCTGTAAGTATATACTCGTATTGTGAAAGTAATATCGGCATCCCCCGTTTCTCACCCACACTTCATTTTTTCAGCTTCGATATCCCAACTCGTCGCTCCTCTCGGTTCGCTTCTTACCGGAGTGGTCATCGATACCCGCGGCCGTCGATACGCCCTGATCGTTAGCATGATTCCTAGCATACTGGGCTGGCTGTGTCTTTATTGGAACTGCAACATTCCGGTCATCTACGCCGGTCGATTTCTGACCGGAATTAATGTCGGCGCTAATTACTATCCATCACAGGCGTACGCCAACGAGTGCATCATGGTGAACAGCGAAAAGATGCGCCGCAGTTTCATGGCTTGGACCGGCATCTCTTTCACACTCGGAACCTTCCTCACTTACCTTCTAGGCTACTTTCTCTCGTATTTGCAGATTTCCCTCATCGCGACCGTTCTATCGGTGATCGTGACCTTCCTGCTTATCTTCTTCCTGCCGGAAAGTCCGACTTGGCTGTACTTCAACCATCGCGTTGACGAGGCTAAGTCGTCCGAGAGAAAACTAGGAATCTACCAACCGGTTCTGCATTCGGACGACGTGGATATAGCGGATGCGCCATTCACCTGGGGTTGGTCTACAATTGAGATTGGCCTGAAGAAACTGGCGAGAAGCGACGTCTACCATCCACTGATCACGTATTCGTTCCTCTTCTTCATCTTGACCGCTACCGGCGGTCCGTTGCTCATCGGATACACGGTTGATATCATCGGCGGCGATTCCTCCACATCGTATTTGTACAGTGTGGCCTCCGGAGCAATTCTAGTCGGCAGTAACGTGCTGACCTGTTTCGCGGTGCATTACTTCAGAGTGAAGACCCTGGCCACGTATTCCTCCCTCGTAATGGCCATTGGTATGGCCTTAATTGCCTATACAACGTTGAACAAAGCTAGTGACCTATCCGGTCTACATTTGGCGGCCGTGTGGTTGACCACATTCGCGTACGGGTTCTGCCTCTCGAGCCAGCCGCGGATGCTGCTGGGTCAAGTCTTCCCGATGGACGCGAAAGGATTTGCTAGCGTTCCGTCTATTGTCGTGAGTCTGGTGGCAGGCTCGCTGAATAAAGTGCATCCCTATTTTCAGTTACTGTTCGGAGGGTGCGAATACTACATTTATGCTGTGATTTGTTTGGTGAATGCGGCGTGTATGTACGTTTTCATACCGCATTCGGTTGACGAGTCGTTGAGACAAAGACGGAAACTGAGTTCCTTGTAGTGATTTGTGAGTAAAGTGTTGGTGCGAAAGATAGACGCCGTTGGGAATGTTTGTCGAGTGTGTAGCGGTGGTTGACGATATGAAGATGTGTGGGGATGTTGAAAAAGTAACATCGAGATCATAGGTTTTCCACAATCATGAAATGATACTGGGTAGACACGAAGATGCTGATAAGATCTGACATTTTATCGATTAATAGCGGCAATTTCAAAATATGTTATTCAACGAACCATTGGTTCGAGTACCGGCCGATTTGAAATAACCTGCTTTTGAAACGCTTATCATAATTTACCAAATATTTATTTATATCTATATATTTTTGTGAATTTATTTTGATATGCCTGGCGAATAAAAAATTCAGTATTCTGTATTAGATAAGATATCACGAATATTTGTTGTGGCGGTTAGCGAAAATCTTTCAAACGACTTACCAAACTGGTCTCTTGGGTAGAAAATTTCCATTTTTACCAATAACTGAATATGATGCTCTCTAAATATGAACATATCACAGCTAATGTAAAAAGGAGGAAAGAATAAGCACGGGGTCTCGGTTTTTTAGTTTCTTAAATTTCATCAATAGAGCAGCGTTTGATTGTGAGGTCAGGTTTCTTTGAACAGGTAGGTAATGAGTAAAAAGAAATTGGCGCTCCATAGTAAGTTAGGAGAAATTGATAGTGCATTTCATACATACAACTGTGGATACAATCACCCCGTACAGAATTTCGATATCAGGAACTAGACTTTTCTCTTCATTCCTCTGCCAGAAATTAACTGTTCCAGGCATGTCAAAATCTATTGGTGATGATCCAAGGAACGCGAATGGGGCCAGTTCGCTCTTCCACTGAAAAACATAAGATGGAGCAGCGTTTCCCTCAAAATTTGACCAAGAAAACAATTTAAAGTTAGAAATTTAGTGTTTTGGCCCTAAAATCTTCGATCTGGGGGAGGGGAGGCCATTTTTACCCAAAAACTTTGGAAGGTTCGTGACTTTATGTAAAGTATTTACAAGATAAGTGAAAGAATCCTGGAAATAATAAATCTGAATGTATCTATTCATCGATCAGGCTTCAAAACTACTACATCGATGAATCGCTCACACCAGAAGAGGTCGTTCCATTTCCGAAAGCTGTGGTCCACGAAAAACTGGAGACCCACGAGGTAGGTGTCCCTTCATTTTATTCACTCAATTGTCAATCAATTTTGATGTTTGTATGTAGAAAACCGGGAAGTACTCTAATTTTAACAACTTCTGAGAAAGAAGCAGAGTAAAAGGAATCATCGGATTGTGAAGCCTGGACCAGTGGTGAAGAAGCTTATTCCACAGGAGACTCAGATGACAATGGAAGATTTTGAGGATTTAAAGAACAGTAGGTACAGATTCTCTAGATAAACATAACCTGGTAAGTATGGTCCATTCGATTTTTCAAATTTGAGGAAAATTTGTTTCCTAATTTACAATTAATTTTTGCAGTATTGAACGAAGATTTAATCATTGACAAATTCGTTATCGTGAGTCTACGTACCATATACCTAATGAAAAATTGAAAAAAGAAAATATGAAATACCTACTTTTTGACGCGAATCCGCGAGGTGAATGAAGACGTCTTGAGTTGCTCATTTCTTAGAGTTCGTGGTTCGGCAAGCCGAAAATAATTTACCTTTCCAAACATAGAAGATATTATGGATGTAAAGAAAAATTGGGTCGTGCAAGTGATGAAAAAATTCAATATCTACAAAGGATATACTATCGAAGATATTATCAAATATCCTGTAAAATGATGAGACTAATTAGGGTAATATCACCAGTAGTTGACAGGCTCTAGTACTTGACATCCAAATACAAATTAATACAACTTTTTGACTTTTGTATGAGCGTTGTGGCAACACTGAATCTAAAAAAAGATTTCAGGCCTTGCTTGCGGTTGACGATGCATTACTACTCAATTGTATTGCGACCTTGTTATGTGATTTTCTATCCCTTATTTTTGCGGTAAAAGAAATGAGTTTCTTTAGGAAAAGTTAAGGCGTACGTATTTACGAACTATTTTCTAGTAGGTACTTAAAAGTTTTCAACTTATCAAAAAAGTGAAGATACTACCTTCAAGATTATAAAATATACATTATTTTTCATAATGTGATTATCTCTGTAGTTGATTTTGAAACAGGATCACATGGATGTCAATTACTGGATATCTAAAATTACAAATTTTCCAGTCGTTGACATTAAAAATTACAATTATCAGCACCTGTTTTTTACCTTTTTCAGATTATGAACGACATACTTGATGTCATTTTCAAAGAACTAACACGAACTGATTTTTCTAAATTGTTTGAAAAATCGCTGTAGAAGCATTCATGCTGATTATGTCGTGTAAGCCATACATGATTTTGCCTGGGTAAAATACGTATTGGTTTTTAACAGTTAAACCTAGGTACCTACCTACTTTTATTTCATATTTTAGTACTTTCTAGAGTGTCAACTATTGGAGGTGTCAACTACTGGATGTGACTGTCAAGTAGGTACTGGAGAATTTCGAACCTAATTTAAAAAAAAAAAATCATCTAATTGACTTACAAAAGGAAAATTTATGCCAAAATGTGCTCAAAGAGTTGGCCTAAATGTACTAAATCACTTTCAAAAAAATAAAAATAAAATAAGTAGAAAATAATAATTTAAAACAAAACTATAGGAAAAATTACAATAGTATATTACACACTAAGAGTCAAAAGTGAGTACTTACGTGCGAGGGAAGGTTGACAAATAAGTGAAGCGAGTGAGCAATTCCTGAGTTATGTAAACTCACTTTTGGTTCTTGTTTTGCTAGATAATTTTTACTATACATGATCAGTAAGGGAAAACATTAACTACTTTATCTTGTCAAAAAAAAAACAACCGTAAAAAATTCAGCGTATGTATTTTCCCAACTAAAAAGAAACCTAAATTTCCGACTATTTCCCATAGCAAATAATATCAGGACGCAATAATTGCCATGAAATAACGTAGTAATAACATCATAGGCATTGGTCGGCCATTCTTCGCATCGATCCATATTCTTGGTGTCACAACGTTGTGTCAGTTGATAAACGTGCCTACATATAAAAATGTGACTCATATTTTTACATTGAAGCACGTTTACTTTACATTGAGGTTATGCTTGTATCTGATTCATCAATGAAAAGTGCTATTTTACACTTCCAAAATACTAAAGGAAACATTGTCTTTCTGATCATGCATTGTAAAAAAATAAAATAAAATAAAAGAATTTAAAGGTGCAAGTACTACATGATCAGAAAGGCAATGTTTATATGTTGGTGTTTTGCAGATGAAAAGAAGCACTTATCATTCATGCATCGAGTGCTAACAAAACCTGCGTGTAATAAAGTAAACATGCCTTAATGTAAAAGGATGCGTCACGTTTTTACATGGAAGCACATATAGGCACAAATTGCTGTGCCACTACTTCTGTATCTGCTACACAAAGAAACCCATGTCTATTGAGACATCTGACTGGAGTATATCCAACGTATCTGACCACTCAGCCACCTAGCAAATTGCCAGATAGTAACTTAGGAACGCATTTAAATATTCATGATGTAGTACAACTGTCGCTACATTTGCCTCGTGAATTATTCGATGAAAAACATTGTAATTTCTGATCATTAAGTATAAAATAGTATATTACACACCAAGAGACAAAAGTGAGTGTTTACATGGTGAGGGAAAGCTTGCAAACGAGCGTAGCGAGTGAGCAATTCCCGAGTCATGTAAACTCACTTTTGGCTCTCGTTGTGGAAGATATTTTTTATACTACTTGATCTGAAGCGGCAATGTTTTTCGCCGACATAGTCTGTATTTTTTAAAAATTAAATCTATTTATTTATTTAAATTATAGACAGGTGATTTTTGTTTGCATAATTAATTCAAAAATTTAATTTGCTCAGTTAATTACTGCAAAGTACAGTACACTGAAAGAACAATCCAGTAATGTTTCCAAAAAAAAAGGTAATGGTTAATGAGATCCTGGGACAACACTCAAACACATTTACCATTCCCGACATAAGGCAGTAAGAGGTAGAAAATAGTGTTAGAACTGTTTCTGGGTAAATCTGTAACCATTATATTCCATTAATTAACGGACTGAGAGGAATACAATGATCATTCCTGTATGGGTCCGTACCCGTTATATTCCGTTAGTTAACAGATAAACAGCAACACAGTAATTATTCCTGTTTGAGTATGAAACGCTTCACAGCAACCCATGAATCATTAAACAGACTTTTTGTAATCATTACTGAAGAACTTAGGGACCCCGTGTAGATTGTGATATAATGATTGAGCGAAAGCACAGCAATGATTACATAGTTCTTTGTTAACCATTGCTGATCTGGATACGTCGCTATTCATGTGTTGTTTTGTAAGCATTCATGAATTCTTTGTTAACCATCGCTGATTTTGGTACGTAGCTATTCACGTGTCCTTTTATACGCATTTATGAATTGTACGGGAACCATTCGCTTCTTTCTGGAGTAGTGTTGCCCCTCATATGCATTCATTGCTAAGAAACAATTGTCTCATAATTTTACATAGACCCGAAAACTGTTGCTCATACAAAATTAACTGAGCGTTCGTGGCCTGCCTGAAAAATATCGATTCTGAAAAAGAGAGGGGTCTCTTCATTCACTTCAGAGTCGCCTCAATCACTACTGCTGGCAAATGTGGCATAAGAACGAGTCTGATCACTTTCTCGCATTCTTAAAAAGCACGTGATAGTGATACCTTTGTCATTCCTCCACTCGAACAGCAACTACTTACAGTCCGCGACTTTTTGTGAATTCCGACAATATCCAGGGACGTAGATCACAAAACACGGGTATCTATCTACATTGTATAGGTACGCTAATATAGTGTAATTTTGGATAAAAGGAACGCTTATACTCGATCCGTAGTAGTGAAAGTGCGGGCAAAGCGAGTACGAGTATGTTACCAGCACCGTTCATTTTAATGTTGTCTGAAGCAAAGAATACAATAACTCTGATGCATAAAATTACTTACCAATATTCTCAGAATCCATTACATAAGTATCTGAGCAAACTATCACGAAAATTAATAAAAAAACTGAATTGCAACTAAGGTACACGTACACTCGCCTTACTAGTCAGAAACAGCATGCGAAGATGAAAAAGCTTATTATCCACTAGTGCAAAATGATGGCGCCAGACACTTCAGTAATCTGACCTTGTTATATACGGTGCTCCAGCAAATTATCATGTCCTGCAGCTTCCTCTGTAACGGCTACAACACTAAACAGTAACGGCTACAATGTCAAACAGTAGCCATTACCGTGCATATCAGTATCCACTAAATCATATTCATTGTTGAGTACCAGCAGTGTAATGTCTCCTGTACATTTCAGAATGAGAGAATGGATACGATGTTCACTGCATTGATTATTGTATTCTAAAGGTAATCTGTGCATGACTACATCTCATTATGTTTACAGACATTGTACATGAATCATTACTGAACAACTCAGTAAACGTTTTTTAATACTCTGGTAATAATTAACTCGTTAGAATGATTCCGGGACAATTCAGCTCTCAGTGCCATATGCACCATAATGATTGCCGGAATTCATTAAAAATTGCATTTCTCAGACTCCATTACTGAATTTACTGGAGTAGTTACTGAATGTACCAGAGCAGTTAATGAGCTGTTCTTTCAGTGTATCACAGTCTTGTCTTCAGTTTGTTCACGTGCACAAACAGTATACACAGGTAGTGGCCAGCAAAAACGTAACAACAGTAACAACAAATGGTAACAGCTGTACTATATTGTGAATATTTACATGCGTTCTTAAGTCGCTATTTTGTAATTTGCTCCATGGCCAAGTGGTTAGAGACAATTGCTGCATTTCAATCAAATGTTTCAATGGACGCGGGTTTAATTCCCCGATACACCAGAAATTCTTTCATGTAACAACGCTTTACATTGGGGGGGGGGGCGTTTACTTTACATGCAGGTTTTGTTAACACTCGATGCATGAATGATAGGCGCTTCTTGTTGTCTGTAAAACACCAACGTAAACATTATCTTTCTGATCAAGTAGTATAAAAAATATCTAACAAAACAAAAGCCAAAAGTAAGTTTACATGACTCGGGAATTCCTCACTCGCTATGCTCGTTCGCAAGCTTTCCCTTGCCATGTAAACACTCACCTTTGACACTTGGTGTGCAATATACTATTTTATATACATTTAACTGTACAGTGGCGCAACCAAAAATTTTCTTTATGGGGTGCTAGAACTTTGAGTTGACATAGTACCTACCTACCTAATTCCCCCCCCATTTTTTTTGGGGGGGGGGTGAAAAAATTGGTAAAAAACACAAAACCCAATCTTTTATTTTTACCTTATTTAACAGTCAAATTTGGCTTAACACATATAATCATCTGTTCTTGAAAACCAGACAACGCTAAGACAACGCGATATGTGGAGATACAAACAACATAAAATTAAACATTTCTGTTTACTTTTATGGTTATGGCACTTATTTTTTATTTTTTTTAGAATTTTGGGGTGCATTAGCCCCCATGCACCCTCCTTGGTTGCGCCACTGTAACTGTAGAAGTGGCAACTGCTGGTGACGTTACATGTTTTAGTAGGTACACATAATGTGTTGAATATATTTTTACAATTCATGATCAGAAAGTGTTGTTTACTTTAGTATTTTGCAAGTGGAAAGCAGCACTTTTCATTGACGAATCAGATACAAGCATAACCTTGATGTAAATTAAACATGCCTCAATGTAAAAACAAGAGTCACATTTTTACATGCAGGCTCGTTTACCAACTGATACGACCAAGCGATACCTACCAAGGATGCCGAGAATTGCCGACTAATGCCGAGGATATTATTACAACATTATCATTGTAATTATTGCTTCTTTTCTTGATATTATTCGCTGTCCGAACTGCTTTAGGTTTCCTTTCAGTTTGGAAAATTCGCATGCTGAATTCTTCGGCGTTGCTTTTTTGACAAAGCTGTTAATGTTTTCTCTTTCTGATCATGTATTGTAAAAAATAAGTTAGAGAACAAGAGCCAAAAGTGAGTTTACACGACTCGGGAATTACTTACTCGCTACGCTCATTTGCAAACTTTCCCTCGCATGTAAACAGGCACTTTTGAGTCTTGGTGTGTAATATACCAGTACCATTCTCAAAATTTTCCGAAAGGGGAAAATAAAAGTGAACTACTCTCCTTAAATATGAAATAAAATTCGCATTGTCTCCGACCGGTGGAGTTGAAATTGGTTTATTCAAATACACTTAAGAATTGAGATACCTAAATATAGTTTATAATAAGTTTATCGCATAAATTTATAGTTTCATTTGAAAAAACAAACCACGAGTGACACAGAGAACACGCAAAGGTAAGAGACTTGAGACATGAACCAATTCGAGAAGCGAACTGACTTTTTCTGTCTCATCCCTTCGATGGGGGTGCGTATGTGTTTATTTTACGCTTTTTAGAAGAAACCGACAACGTTAATCATGCAGGGTGAAGTGTCCGATAGTCGGACACGCTGTATATAAGCGAAACCAGATGTGGTATAATTTTCGCTCGCTTTGAAAATATTCGACCATCGACGACTGTGTACATGTCGAAGAAAAGAGCGATTTCTTTTTCCAAATCCCGTAATATTAATGGAAATAAGTGATGTTCCATGGGTACATCATCCTATTTTCCATAGTACATGACATTATGTACCCTGAAACACGAAATTTTGATATTTTTTTTTTAAGAACAGTTCGTGGTAAGAGGTTAAAAATTCTTAAGAATATGTATCTTACAGAATTTTTAATGCTCTTTCCAACGGGCTAATCACGTTTTTTGCAAACATAAAATTTCAGACTTGTAGAAGCGAAAATCGAACCCGGTCTTCCGTACCCTCTAAATGTTTGCCACTTTCGAGTGAATTTCACATAACGTAATTTTCAGATCAAAAGCACTTTTCGTGCACCCCTCCCCTATCACTATTTCACTTAAATGTCCAATTAATTGATCCTGAAAAGTGGAAATCGAGATTTGAAAACAAACCCTTGAACACATCGGTATAGGGCCCATACATGAATCCCTCTCAACTTTCCCGCTCAAGTTCCGAGCAATATAACAAGTCAAAATATTGTACTTAACTCCTATTTGAAACCGAAATCTTCATAGTCATCTCCCTGGAATGAAGCTCTATTCGAGGTGCCTTCTCTGGCATTTACACCTCTCCGAAGGCCGTTTTACTGTTTTTACAGGGAAAACTGGCGCGGGTACTAGCGAAGGAAATCCATTCGAAAATCCTACCCAAACGTGTCTGAGCAATTTGAAGTATAGGCGTAGGTATCCCGGGTGCGAGCATTAACGATGTTTTCCAAAATGATTATTTCTTTATCATTCTCGCGGTAGCGTGACTTCATTGTTTTTGAGTTCGATTTCCAGGAAACAAACTTACAACAATCCTTAATTCATCTATTCATCCTTTTTCGATATAAAGGGGTAGAATCGATAGACCTCGAGCACCACTCATCATGTTTGCCCGCCAAAGAGTACTTCTCTCCGAATGCCATTCACCGACTTTTCATTGTGGCGTATAATTTGAACAAAAGCTCGCGTACAAGCTGCGCTATTCAAAAATACTTTTTCACTCGGCGTTCGAAGTACCTGCGTTAGCCTAGACGGAATTTCTATTTTTATTCCGCTAACCGAAGAGGATCTGTGACGTATTTGACTCAGCGACTCCCCGAATCGTGTACAGTCAATAAGTTTGTCAAACTCACAAATCTGAAATAATCAGTTTACTCGTTTCAATGTTTGTGGTTACGTTTCGTTTTTATCAGTGGCGATTAACGATGGAGGAGAAGATAAGAATGCACGGAGGGGATTTAATTGATCTTCTTGTTGATCCTGATATACCGATGTATCTATAAATCAGCTGGCAAACACGCAACCAAATTGAATAGTAAATCAATGTGTTCTCGTGGACTATAGATACCTGTTTACATAATCGCTGTTTTTTCTCCTTCCTTTTTTTTTTTAAATTACATTTTACGTTCAGTTTCCAGCCTATACGTTAGCGGTGATTTCGTAAATTTAACGGCTACAAGTTTGGTGCCATGTACGACTGATTTGATGGCCAGCAACTATACAGAATGCCTACGGCTGCACCTTCTTCTGTCGAAAATCTTCGAACGGATTCTTATGGATTGTACTTCTCAATCTGAAAGTAAAATTTGGCTCCGCAGGAGTGTTTTATGAAGTGGTTAGTTGCTTGCTTTTTTCTGAGTGGATATTCTCGTATGCCGGATCTCAATGGGAGTGAAAGGTACTCCTTTGTTGGATGAATCGAATACCGACGGTTTGCGATGCGGAATTGTCAAAAAGGTGAGTGAAATTTTGATTATCCGCATTTTGTACGGCCAAACCCCGTATTCACTGTTGCATGACTGATTTAAATACCTACCCACGCTTTTCTCAGGAACTATATGTATTATTCAACGAGACTGCAAATTCAGTACTGTTTCAGAAAAATTCCCGAAAATAGATAATCAATCAGGTGTATGTCGTGAGGTCGGATAGCCTCTCGGGAGTAACGAGCCCCTAATTATAGCGATCCTTGGTTTGACAAATGACTTGGCCGAGTCAGGTTAATTTGAATATATTTGTTGACACTTTAGACAATACTTTGACTTCACGTTATTGAACGGTTATAACGGTGAGCCACTAGGCTTTTGAGAGCATACGACACGACATAAAATCATGGTTATAAGTACGTTAATTTTCTAAGTCCCAGATCTGGATACGAGGGACGTAGCGACAGTCTCCACGTGACTTTCTGGAGAAAGCAAGACGGACAAAAGACCAATTTTGCGAGCTGTGAAGCGAGATTATAAAGTCTGAATTTCAATCGCGCTTGGGCCCACTTGAAATGGGGGTTCTCTTAAATGAATTATTTCTTGCGGAATGTTAGGATTGTTTGTGACGAACTGGGGATCTGGACGATGGGTGAGGCCGAGAGACGATCTTGTTTTCGTAATTAATAATTTAGTAAATGGGTATCGAATGCAATAGATGCAAAAATGCGATGGGAGATACACGCGACGTTTATGTACTGTCCTGGTATTCAGAATCTACGGCCCGGGAATTCGGAAGAAAGCGCGCGTGTATGACTCATCGACGTTGAAATATGATCGAATGTTGTACATCAGCCTTTAAGGTCTTGTGCAACCGATAGATGCGAAGTTTAGCTGATACGAACAGGAACGTACCGATAGGGGCGGGGGCAAGCGGGCAACTGACCCTCCTGTATACATTTTTCACTCAGCAGTTGAGAAAATTTGCCGTTTCAGTCAGGCGAGTTGGAAAAATCCAAAATTAGAAGGTTTTCTTTTTTTTTTGCTTTGATACTTGAGGATTGAGTTAAGTCAACTGGGACTTTCATCATTTTTACCCCCCCCCCTCCCCAGAAAAGACTCTTCGGTACGTCCCTGGATACAAATATACTTTTATTTTAGCCCAGACGGTCAGGTAGAGGACAACACGACGCGACGTCGGATGGCGTGAGAGAAAGAAACCGTCGAAAGTCAGAGAAGGTGAATTTCTCCTCACTACAATACATAATATTATCTAAACGTGCAGTATAAAATTTACGAGGTATCCGAGGCAGTACCTTATGAATTTACCGAGCCTGTCATCAATCATTAGGATGGAATAAGAAAATCTTATCTATAGGTATGTAATTAAGGTCAGATATAAGATCAGCTGGAAAATACGTATAGAAATGCTAATAAGCTTTTTTGCTTCACACGAAAAATATTATTTTCCACTATATGATAAGCTATCTCCCAAATTTTTACGATTCTATGTAACCACCCTTAACAAATAAGGCCGAAAATTAAAGTGATATTTCCACTCCATGAGTTGTCAAATTCATTAAATTTGAATGTTTCAGTCACAGTTGAGTGATATTCCAGTCATACTTAAGAATATGGTTTATTACCTCTTCTTTGTGCTTTAAATAATGTCGGAAGTTGCCTATTTGAAATCCGAGAAATCATCTGGTGTCAAGCAGAGCATAAATTTATTTCAAAAAAATAAAAATTGAATCCTCCGTCTCTCCTTTGCATCACTGGATATGAAGTAAAAATTCTAATTTTATCGTGGCATATAATTTGAGGCCCGCGAATCAGGTCGGATGTACAATTTAATGAGATACAGGGACACGTACTGAAGAGTTTTTCCCTTGGGGGGGGGGGCAAAAGTTATGAAAGTCCCGACTGACTCAACTCAAAATTTCCCCCCATAAAAACAAGAAGAAAACTTTTGATTTGTTGGGTTTTTCCAATTCCGGGGGGAGTAACTTGCCCGCTACCCTCCTATCGGTACGTCACTGATGAGACAGTTTTAACCGGCTAAGCCTACGTTCGATTATCTTCAAGTCGATTAAGGCCCTGCTCTCGAATAAAGAATTTTGATGTGAAAATAAAAGTCGAATTAAAAATTGAATGCAATATTCAAAATAGGTTCGGTGTGAGAAACCCTCTCATTTCGTGAATTTATTCGAGTTAGTCAGGGTAGTTTGTCATTACTTTCCTCGCGGTTTGTTCGTTAAAGTTTTCTTTCTCTGTGCCGAAGGGTAGCTTTTCCGGGCTGGTGAGACTCGAACCCGAGACACGAGGATTACGAGCACTTATAAAATCAGATTTCTTCATTTGAAAGTTGGAATTTAAATATTGGAGCCCAAACTGAGACCGAACGAAAAATCTAATTCAGTATCCACGAGAGACTTAGAGCTCTGGCCACCCCCTGATTTGATGCGCTATTCAATGTACTGAGTGAAGCCTGTCTGAGAAAATAAATCCTAATTCTGGAGTCTGAATTGAAGCTAGACCAAAAATCTAATACATTCGAAATCAGCGACCCAAGAATCTCTGTCGCGATGTTTTTTTCAATATTTTTAAGTCAGGTCTCCTTTGCCCATTTCAAATATGAAATTTGAATTCTCTGGAGCCTGAATTGGGGCCAGGTTTACAATGCGATTATATATTTTCAAAATCAGTGATATATCGTTGTTCAAATTTGGCGGCGACACTCTCTTCCCGAGATACGCTCGGAAATGTTGGTGAAATTGGTCAAAAAATGATTTCAGCTCAATTTTGACGGTGGATTTGAATTTGTCTCGAAAAATAGAATTATTAGCACCAGAGCCGATGCCGAATTTCTTCGAAAATTTTTTCGCCCCGAAAAGATATTATGATGATGAGTATGGAGAAATGTTCAAAATTAGAAAAAATCAAAAACTTTGAATTAAAGACTGTTTTTCAGGCAATTTTTCACGATAAGTTCAAATTTGTTGTTCAAATTTAGCAGCCATGCACGCTCCGTTCTAGAGATACGCTCGAACATGTTGGTGAAATTGATTAGAAAATGACTCCAGCTCAATTTTGACGACAGATTTGAATTTGTCTCGAAAAATTGAGTCATAAACACCAGAGCCGACGCAGAAGATCTCCGAAAATTTTTTCGCCCCGAAAAAGATATGATGAGTATAGAGAAATTTTCAAAATTAGAAAAAATCAAAAACTTTGAATTAAAGACTGTTTTCCAGGCAGTTTTTCACTATGAGTTCAAATTCGTTGCTTTTACATTTAGCGGCCACACTCCGTTCCAACGATATCCACGAAAATGTTGGTGTGAAATTGGTAAAAAAATGACTCCAGCTCAATTTTGACGACGGATTTGAATTTATCTCGAAAAATTGAGTCATAAACACCAGAGCCGACGCCGTAACTCTCCGAAAATTTTTTCGCCCCAAAAAAGACATGATGTGTATGGAGAAATTTTCAAAATCAGAAAAAATCAAAGATTTTGAGTGAAAGATTGTTTTTTACTCAATTTTTCACACTGAGTTCAAATTTATCCGTATTTCGATGATTTTCTCGGCATATTTTTGTTTAAAATTCACTTGCTCGTAACTCTGCCTGTTCTATGCAGTATTCATTTCCCCGTTTTGTTGTTACGTTCCTGCTTTTTTTGGAAGGAAAGGGGGCGAGAAAAACGGTTTCCGCAACATTTTAGGCTTATTTCAATTTATTTAATTTAGGGGTCCCTAACAGCCAAGTTTGGCCAATTCCTAGGTGACCCGGAAACATAATAATTTTACATAAGAATACATTACTACAATAATAAGAACAAATAAAAAACAAACAAAAAAAAAAGAGGAAAACACTGCTCATTCCGCCGCCACCGTCAACAACATCTCCCCAGTCTGCCCAAACGAACTTCCCTTTCCCCCACACGCTCCTCGGTATGTTTGTATTCCGCCCTGCCTTCGTTGAATAAAATAATATACATAGAAAATAGAAATTTATGTCCATTAAAAAAGTATTTTCTTAGTCTCTCATTCAAATTGTGTCCGGTTCATGTGGAAGATATCTAAGGTATGATTTTTTAGTTCGGCCTCGTAAATTTTCATTGTTCTATTAATTGGAGCGTTTTCCAGGTAATTTTTTGTCAATTTATTTGGCTTGAAAATTTGTCGTTTACGGGCTTGAAAGTTTGGAACATAAATTTGCAGTTTTTCCAATAGCTTACTCGCATTTACTCTACCGCTCACAATATCGTGTAGAAGTAGTAAGGAACTCACCGATCTGCGGCTCTCCAAGCTTGGCATTTGAAATCCCTGCAGCAGATCTGAGTATGAAATAGTAGTCGGGTAGTACGTAAACATCTTGTAAAATAGATATTTCAAAAACTTTTTTTGTATACGCTCTATCGCCTTGATTTCCTTTTTGTGAGTTGGGTTCCAAATTGCAGGGGCAAACTCTAGCTGCGGCCTGATTAAAGTGCAAAATAGGATCTTCAGTATTTCTGAATTCTCTTCCGTTTCTAATTAGAAAACCTAGTAATATTTTTGCTTTGTTTACAATTTGCAAAATGTGCGATCCAAAAGTGAGACGCTGGTCAAACATTATGCCTAAATCCCTAATTTTCGATACCTGTTCTAAAGTAGTTCCATGTATATTAGGTATATACTGTTTCTAGGGCAATACAAAATGATGTTTTAGGTTCATTTATACTTTAAAATGGAAATATCAAAAAAATCAAAAGGAAATTAGCGTCTGTGAAAATGAGAGGCCTAATTTATTATCTAGTTTTCTTGATTATAAATAATCTTATGAATTTTTTCTTCTTTTTTTTTCTGTTTTTACTTTCCGCTCGATAAGTGGGACACTTTCGTTAGTAAGCAAATTTGATTGCTGTATAATCAACTATGACGATTGGTTAGTTTCTTTGGGGAGGGCCATTAATTCTCATTTAAACGACCTTCTTATAAGAAATGTAAATTTTTGGATCAAGAAACTCAATTACTTAGTTTTCTTTATGACTTCGTTTTTCAATGTGAAGGTCCCAATGTGATCCCAGTTTCTTGTTGAAGGAAAATCCACCTCAAAATACCTAATTATGTCACTAACGGCAACAATTTCATAAAAACTAAAGAGTTCATGGAAAAATTGTGCGAAGATCTTCGAATCCTGACTCTACTGGTGAGATTAGTTCAATAGCTTTCTTTGTGAAGCGGGGGGGGGAAGCCAAAATTTGAAACTGAAGTTGACACGCAAAAACAAAAATGAATTTCAAAAATCTTGTAAATTTTCTCCGTGAAATCTCTCATTTTTATCAACTTGCTGAATTGTTTACATTTTTTTTTTTTTTTTTTAAAGAAGGGAGGGGATACGCCGCTGGATTGTGTTGAAAAACGAAACATCTCAATTTTGAACGAGCAGATCATACAATCAGCAAGTATCTGCCGCATGCTGATGTAACAGGATAAATTACTGACTGTATCGTTCAGCACCGAAGCAATTTTTCTAATCTTCCCGACTAACGAAGATCTTTAAAACTGATCTGGGGATCGGCTCCCTGGCCGCTTCACTGCCTAACTTTCGGCAAAAATGGATATTAGATACAATTTTTTTCTGTCATGAGTTTTATTTTTGATAATGAAATTTCGGAATTTTCAATTTTCCAAAATCTATTTTAATTTTCTAATGAACGTGTACAGTATAAACGAGGGCAGAATCCGTGAAAGTGACGGTTATTTAGTGCCCACAGATGCCTATTGAAGATGAAAAAAAGACCGTCACCTTCAAGTTTTTATCATTTCTGTGATTATTTTGATGCCGGTTATCTGGATTTCTGAATCGTGACATTGCCCTGTCCGCTTCAGTCGACTAGTCGTAGGTGCTCACGGCGTAACGTAATAACTGAAGGCAGCGAGGCAGTTCAGCTCATATTTTTAAAGATAATCTCCAAAAAGGGGGTTAAGTTCGTAAATTATGGTTCGCCTTTCCGGGGCATTTCTCAATATACACTGGTTTTAGTCACATTTACATATTGTACTTAACTTGTTCAGCCAGCTTTACATTAGGAAGAGTTAAAAATAAAAAATTATAAACCGAGAAAAAAAAAATCAGCAGAACAAATTGACAGAACAGGTTCCGCTTCTCACATCTTTTCACGTGATTCCAAATTTCTACCATAATGCCGAAGTACTGATTTTATTATAAAAATAATGATTTCGCATTTTTCATCTCAATTACAGCCACGAGTTATTGATTTATTTTTTTGATAAAGTATCTTATTCACTTTCAAAACAAGGTCATAATTTAATGTGATAGGTAGTATGAATAAGTAGTGATGAAATATTTGTGTCTTTCTCAGACGAAAATATACACAGCATATCGAGTTTCTACGTACATCGAAGCAGAGACGGTTTTACCCTGTATAGGCCCTGTAGGCACAGGCCTACAGCGGCAAATTTCTGAGGGCGGTAATTTTTGCGTGTTTTTTTTATTTAGTATTAATTCAGTACTTACACAAAAAATTCCGCTCTACTTTTAAAATTTTCGTAAATGTGATGATTACAAACGGTTCAGTTCAGTAGTCGTAAACAGAAGAAAGGACAAAATTTGGGAGGCAAAATATTAAAATTGTCTCTGCATCGAAGTATCCATAGTCTGCATAGCCAAAGAAAAACGACTCTTAAATTTAAAAATATTACTGGGATAGTACGGATGAAGATACTCTTTATTATTGAAATTTCACGGCCTTAAAATTTACCTGAAAATAATTATACGTTACTGTACTTACCATCGATGGAATAGGTAAAAAAAAAAGAGAGAAATCATGCTGTGTTTCTATTTGAATAGTAATGACTTCAACAAAGAGAACAAAGCTTTTAGTGAAATCTGAAGGAATCGAAGCCTTAAAGAATCTAGCATAAGTCTGTCAGAGCTTTCGAAAGTCTCACCGAAGTCTGAAAGATTTTCCGTGAATCGTAAACGAGTTTGAGAGAGTTAAAAGGGGATTTGAGGCAGGATTGAACTCCCCGGCAAAGTATTTGGAGGAGGGGCCCCGTTCCCAGGAAATTTGGCCACAAAACAAATTTTCAGCGTTTTTAATGAAAAATAGAATTTTTGTGTCACCATCATGTTTTACTACCCAGTTGGTGGACTAATGGTCGAAAAGGTTTTGTACATAAAAATTACTCGTAGGTACTTTAACAAGTGGTAGATACCGTATTTATAAGAAACAAGTATACGAGAGTCTTATAATCAGTCCTAAAGAGACCTGAATGATGCCTGACAAATCTTAGCGAAGGATAAACAAAGTTTCCAGGATTCTTAAAAAAAATTGAAGTAAAAAGTAATAATGAGAACAATTGCGAATGAAAAAAAACGTTCAAATTTTTCTTTGAAGGGGAACGCTAGATGGACCTTCCAGTTACTGTCCTCAGAATGTATTCAACCAAAATTCGGCTCTGTTTATTCGGAACCATTTCCAGAGTTAGAAGGCTCAAACTTGACTTAAAATTTAAATAAAGGCATTCGTGATGCAATATAGGATTATTTCGTCTATCTAATCAGTATCGCAATGCCATCTCAGTTAATTGAAAATACTTCAGACGAAATCAGTGTTTGAAAACAGGAAAATCATTTACGTCTGACTGAGGGGAAAGAGTTGTGTATATATTCCAATATACGTAGTTATCTATTGGGTAACAGTAGCATTCAAAATTGTACGGAAAGTTTTCTTTATCAATTCAATAATTTTATCAGTTAATGTTTTTCAAAGTTTTATTGCTGCAGTTACGGCAAATCGTAATAAATTGTACCGCTCAAGTGCTTACGCTAGCTGTTTTTCTTCGAAGAACAATTGTGATCTTTTGCCACATAATTTATGGAAAATAATCAGTATAATATCTATTCGACCATTAGAAGCATTTCATCAGTTTAATTATGAATAAGCTATTATTGAGATTGAAGTGAAATGCGAGTAATTTCTTTCGTATAATTGTGTCGGTAAATTGCAAAACTTTGATCAAGGTCAATTCGTTTTTGAATTTCGTCCGACGCTATAATGATAAATATTAGTGTCAAATTATACCAGTTGATGCAGCCACTCTACGAGGCAGAGGGGTTTTGCCTTGCCCAGTCATGAAGTGATAAAGGCTGTATAATCTTTGAAATTATTTATTTAACGCGGCTGCGGTTAATGACAGAAGTAGCGTTAGCGTTTGCAAAGCCTTAGTATGGCAAATATTACATTCGAGCTTTCTTTTATAGCATAAAAAGATGGGCGCAAGCGAGGAGTGGACCTTATCGCTCTCCTCTTGGCATCAAAATTTTCGAATTTTGTTGCCGAAGTACCGAGACGGAATAAGCGGAAAGTTTGCTGAACGTTGATGATGGCCCCAACAAGAATTTTGCATTTACGTATACTAATAACGTATGTAAAATTTTATTAAATATTGAGAAATAAGGAAATAACACTGGTGTTGGGTTTCGCCTGATAAGCTAATTGTTTTGAAAAATTTAAGGGCTGTTCAGACTTCTCCGGATTAGCTAAATACATTCAGGATTTGTGTCCATGTAGGAGTGTGAGTGAACTTAGTAATATTCTGTTTGTAGGGTGTGCCAATTCATTTTTTTGTTTCTGTTGTCTATAGCGCTTTCGGCTGTTAGGCCATCAACATATACAATCACCAAGCTACAGACTAGCAAAAACAATAGCCAAATTCATAAAAGAATTCTACAATTTCAGACCAGATCACAGCATAAAAAACACAATAATACAACTAAAAAACGAACTGGATAAAATAACAGTAAACAACAGTGATAAACTGGTATCATATTGGATGTAACAAACATGTTTTGGCTACACTCCATGGCTCTTTTGTGTTCTCTCCAATCCCTCTATTTGAAAATTAGTGAGTGCCCACATCTGTGCTCCATAGCAAAAAACATGCAGTACACAGGCACTTCTCCAAAACCCTTCCCTTTGCTTTTATGCTCATGTTCCCCTTAAAAATGCCTTCTAATGACCAATAGCACCCCCACGCCTTCTCTTTTCTTACTTTAATCTCTTCCAAAGAGAACAGAGCTTTTAGTGAAATCTGAAGGAATTTTGAAAGTTCGAAGCCGTAAAGAATCTAACACAAGTCAGTCAGAGCCTTCGAAAGTCTCATCAAAGTCTGAAAGATTCTCCGTGAATCGTAAACAAGTTTGAGAGAGTCAACGGTGGCGATTCCGAGGGATTTGATGAGGCAGGATTGAACTCCCCTTACAACATTACTGTCGAACAAAAACTACAAAAACAACACAGAAGGAACTGCATACGCATTTTATACGAACAAACAGAAGGCCTGTAGCAATGGGGTCACCACTGTCACCCGTTCTAGCCGAAATATATATATATGAACAACTTTGAAAATGACCTATTAAACAACAGCAAACAAAAGAAAAACATAAAGCTATGGACAGGATATGTAGACGACGTATTCATCATCTGGACAGGAACAGATAGACAACTAGACCAATTCCTCACGGAGACAAACAACAACATAAAGTTCACAATGGAAATCGGCAATAAGATCACAAACTACCTCGACTTAACAATACGAATGAAAGACAAGAAGATACAGTACAACATTTACAGAAAGCCCACCCACATGGATGCAATAATACCCAATGACTCATTCCACCATCAAAACACAAAATGTCAGCACTACACCACTATTGCTACAGAGCAATCAACATATTTAACGAAAACAACCATAGAACAACAGAAATTAACAAAATCAAAGAAATAGAAGAAATAGCCATTAATAACAAATACCAAAACCGCAACCAGTACACAGAATAATCAACAAATTAATACAACAAAAAAGTACAGACACTGAACCAACAACCACAAAAATAGGCACATACTCAGGAGCAATACCATTCATATCACTTTTTGGAAAACACTGCAATGACCAGGGACACTACAACCACAAACTGACAGGAAAGTACAAAACCCTACACATAGAAAACAATAACACAAGGAAAAGAAAATTGAAAAGATTAGAGATAATAAAGACAATAAAAACAAAATAAAACAACCTAATAAGCACGAGACCTTCCTTCCGAAAAGTAATTTATGCTAATCAAAAAGAAATCTGGAAATCAAAAAATTATTTTTGAAAACTTATGTTTGGGTGTAGCGTTGTATGGATGAGAAAGTTAGACCATAGGAAAGCCGGAGAAGAGAAGGATCGAAGCTTTTGAAATGTGATGCTGTAGGCGGATACTTAATACCAAATGGACGGATAAGGTAAGAAATGAGGAAATACACTTAACAGAGTAGCAGGTAAAATAGATATTTGGAACAGTCCCGTATCCACGAGGGGAAAGCTGGGGCTGAGCCCTCCTAGGCAAAGATACCACCATTTAAAAAAATCATCATTACACTGAACGAGAAAGAAAGAAGAGATGAAGAAAATTAATATCACAGAAACATTTTAAGATTTAGAACAAAAACTTAGCTAACTAATTTGGGACTCATGGATTGAAAATGGTATTTGTATGTAATGGCCTCCAGTACACTCTCGCTAAATTACCCGAGCCTGTTTAGACTACGAGGCGAGACACCCATTGAAATAAGCGTTGGAACCATTCATTCTGTATAAACCAGTTTTTGTCTCATCTTTCTATCTCACTCCTATGCCAAAATATGTATTTAAACGTTTTACAAACAGCAGTTTCCTAGACTCCCGCCACTTCTATGTAACAAATTAACGAGACGACTCTGAATATGCAGGTGTTATTTAAAATACGCAAACTGAAGACCCCTGAAAAACAGGTTGGCCTGTCAGATGGATTTAGGACTCTTTGAGGTTATTAAAGGCTTCAAGATTTCTGTACGATTCTTCTAGACAAGTCTTTGACTATCTTTAAGACTCGTCCAGACTCGATTTAGTCAAGCATAGAATAGCCTTAAGGTTTCATGAAATTTTTCCAGATTTCTGGATCTACCAGACGTAACCCTCGACCTATGTGTATTTTCCAAATCGGCTGGAAGACATTTTCATTCAAATCATTTCGGAGCTCTCTCCTCCCCTTCCCTCTTATTGGTTTCAATAAATTTCATACTCAAATGCAACTCTCTATGTAATGTATATACATCTTCTCATGATGCTTAATGAGGTCGCATACCTTAACTTAGCTGCTTCTAAAACCTGTATGTATCTGTGAACTTATCCAATGTATGGGAAGCTCAAGTAAGCATTATTTTATATTATTAGGCCGAGCATCTGCGCAGTGTCTCATATTGCTTTCTTTAACGCGGGGCCTTATGCGGGACTTATCGCCTTATTATTACTCATAATTTCGTTTCTAATTTATGGTAACAGAAGCTGGCAGATGAATTATGCGATGTACCTGCAGTTTTTTGCACATATCCTTTATTTGCTTAGAAGTACTCCGCTAATCCATTGTAATCGTTACAGGTTTTTCTCATATTTGTGGTCGCGTTACCTAAAATCATCGGAGGCATGAGCAGTTCGTATTCGTCGATCGCCCTTCCACAGATGTCATTAAACGTCAGCGAGCTTTCTTGGTTCAGTAAGTTTCAAAATAAAAGAGCGCGCTCTCTCAGATGGTCTCACATATCCGAGCAATGTTCCGATTGACGGAACCAGTGAAACAAGTTGTCATTCAGTAGCCATGGCAACTAAATGGCAACTAAGTTCACTCGATGAATCGACTGCCAGAAGAGCAAAGGAGTAGCGACTGAGAAGTGAGAGCATTTCTCCAACAGAAAAATTGGATTCATAAAAAGTAGCTTGATTTCTTATCTTTGATAGTTGATGTTTAAACTGTTGCGAACTAGTTCCTTCACCCTATTGAGATATGTAATTTTATTCCAAGTTATAACAACATTAGAATTACCCAAACATGTCAGGACTGCTCTTCTGAATAACCACGGGGCAAGCCAACTTAGCCATAGCCGCAGCGAGGGGGGGGGGAGACTGGGGCGCTTGCCTCAGTAGGCAGAGCCTGAAATTATATAAATGCCTATAGCTTTGTGACATTTGCCACGTAGCTATTATCATTGACTTTTTTTTTTCTTCTTTTAATCCTCCACTATAGTAAGAAGTCTGAGCCCATGAACTTAGCTTAATGAAATAGCAGTTCTGTCTCAAACAACTAATGGAGCCTAATCATGCAACTCTTCGACAATCAATTGTAGTATTGTTATTGTATATGTACGCTCACTGTAGAACATTACCACTATATGCCAATCTAACAATCATCAACTAGGGTATTTTGTAGCATAAAAGGTACAATTATGGACTATCCTAACTTATTTGTCAATAATTCGGCTCAAAATTGCCCGGGTGAGGCATATGGTTTAGTTTTATGATTCAATTTTTTTTTTTTTTTTCCAGTAAGCATCTCCATTTCCACAATTTTGATGAAATTCAAAATCGAATACTAATATGGACCTAGGTATGAATATAAACCACTTTCAAAAATTTTAAAAATCATTAAAAGTAAAGTTGTTTGCTACTTACTTTTATTCTTTCTCATTTTTTCAAATTTAACAATCTTTGAAATAGATAAACTTCAAAACTTGGAAAATTTTAACAATGTAAGTTAAGAACACGGTGAAAAACAAAAAACTTTACCCAACGCCTACAGAATAGAACTGGAGTACCAAAAACTGGATAGAATAATGTTTCGAAGTATAGTAACATGTTTTGGAATTGGTTCGTCAGGAGCGCTAGTAGTAGTTTCTGCAGGAGTTGGTCCATATTTGTACCTTCTACTCTACTGATAAATACAGAAATCGTGACACTAGGCAAATTCCGGCATTGGTGTCTTAACATATGCTGGATTTGCCCAAGACGCTACATTCGGTTCCGAAATACATCGGCGCCGATTGCCCCAGAAAATTTCGGCAATGGCGTTCGCGTGCCGATGCACATTTGGCGCTAGCCTCACAATTTTCAGGCATGTATACACTCATTAGGTCACTGTGTGGCCAAATGGTAACGTACGCTCGCTTCGCAATTCTTGCGTTTTGTGTTCAAGTCCGACTGACGGTGATATTTGAATACCGCTTCGGGGTTTTTAGCTGCTTGGGCCCGAGTTTGCACCATTAAAAAATAAGTTCAAAAGTTCGTGTTAAGTAGTACGCGTGTATTTTGAAGTTTCGCGAGAGAAAACGGAGAAAATGTAGCGAGCGCATGAGACGACTCCAAAAAACGACTGATCCACGAACATCGAGTCACTGCCTAGCCGGACAACGAGGTTTTAAAAAATACGAGGATGGAATAATAGCGTGAGGAAAAGAAAGGAAAAAGGAAAAGATTCCTGGAAAAGAAAGAAAGAAGCGATTCGGTGTAGAGATGCTGCACAGGTAAAGTGCACAGGTGAGGAAGATTGGCTTGGCAGGACAGGTAACAAATATACAATAAAAAACTATTTACAAAAGAACTCGCGAACCTTAAAAAAGTCGATCGCGGTGGAGAGCACCGCACCCCCTCTAACATTTTAGCGAACATAGCGACAACGGTATCAATCGAGGTGAAAATATAGCGCGTCCTGTAACCCCCCTTCCCAGTTCGAACAAACAAGACATTAAAATCGCAGGGCGTGTTACCACCAGATCGGAAAGATTGATACTGTGCGCGCGCGCATCATGGACAGCTTCCTCAACATCGGGAAGGAAGACTCTACCGTAGCAAACCGCTGAGAAAGCAGTGGCAAACTACCTCGACTAACCCTGTTCAGGAAATTCACGCATCAGAAACTGCCATCGCCAACGTCCGGCATCGGATACGACGCCTGAAGAATACGCACTTATTATTAGAACATTATTATTCTCAATGCCTAGCTAACGTTTTCTCTTTTGTTATTTCTCTTTGCAGGCTCGCTTCCGTTATTCACAGCACCCCTCGGCGCCATACTAGTCGGCGTGATCATTGACAAATACGGACGCCGAACCGCTCTCCTCTTTGGTATTGTACCAGATGTACTAGGCTGGTTCATGTTATATGTCAACTGCAACAATGCCGTGATATTCTTTGGCCGAGCTTTAACCGGCATCAGCGTCGGTTCCAGCTACTACCCGCCAAATCTGTACATGGCCGAATGCCTTCTAGTCAACGAGCCGCACTCACGCGACCGCATCTTACTCTGGACCACCGTCTTTTTCACATCCGGCGAATTCTTCATCTACCCTCTGGGATACATTTGCAAGTACTACAAGATCAGCGGCGTGATCAGCGTCATATCGGTGATCTCATTCTTGCTGATCTATGTAGTCATACCCGAAAGTCCATCCTGGCTGTACCTGCGTGGCAGAACCGGTGACGCCGAGTGGTCGCAGAAAAAGCTTGGCATCTGCCAGCGTTTTCCAAAACGGGAACCGGGATTCTCCTCGAGCTACACGATCACGTGGTCCAGCTTCAAAACTGGGTTAGCCAAGCTGAGGCGTCAGGACGTTAATAGGCCGCTGGCCATCACCAGCGCGTTGATCATACTTCATAAGTTCAGCGGAATCACTTTATTCACCAATTACTTAACCGCCATTATAAGCGGAAACTCATCTTTTGACAGCTCCGCTTCCACCTCGGCCACGTCTTCGGAGTCGTACGTGTACAGCATGATCGCGCAACTGCTAGTCATCGTCGCCAATTTCGTAAGCGGTTTCGTGCTGCCGTGGACGGGCATCAAAAAGCTGACCACGATAGCCGTGAGTGGTGCGACCGTTGGCATGGTGCTGGTGGCGCTCACTTCGGCCGCAGATACGGCCGCGGATTGGTTTTTGGTGCGCGCATTCGCCGTCTGCTTGGTCATGTTCATGTTTCAGCTAGGCATGGCAAACGTGGTACGAGTAGTGGTCTGTGAAACGTTCCCAATCGATGCCAGAGGCTTCGCCAGCGTGCCGGTAGTGCTAATGAATATCGCGGCGGCTGTGCTGAGCAAAGTGCACCCCTATTTGGTCACCAGCTTGGGTGGAAACACGTATTTCATTTACGCCGGCTGCATCGTCATGTATGGACTGGTGTTCAATCTGTTCGTACCAGAAACGGTGGGAAAGACGTTGGAGGAGATAAACGAAAAGATGGCGTGAGTAGGGTACGAATGGGGGAGTACATTGACCCGGTCCATTTAAAATACATGGGAGGCGGGGCTTAGAGGCTACATTTTTTTTTTTAGAAAAGTAGGCATCAGTCGTTCGTCGAATGTCTACATGATATTGAGATGGCGCTGTTATCGCGTTCGTGTAATAGACGGTGACGAAAGTGAATAAAAATTAACGTGTTCTCTGTCTCGAGGGTACTACAATTCAGAACACCCTCCCCTCGCTGAATCAACTCAGACTCTCAGACTCCTCGGTCGCAGTTACACTGAATATATTTTTGTGTACGTTGGTTTGAATTTGAAATATAACACAGTCGAAGAGGTACTGATGAACCCAGTGTAATGCTGATATTAGTTGGAGAATGATAATGGACTCGTCTTCTCTGAAAATCAGTGCGGAAGAATCCTCTGTACTCATTACGTCAGAATACGACCTTTACAGGTTGAAGAAACTATAAAAATGCTCGAAAACTCATTAAGAGAATGGAAATTACTCATAGATCTTTTCGCGCTACTAAATTTACATATACATTATCGGAAGATGAAAAAATTTTCAGATTCCGAATGTCTAACCAAGATAAAACTTATTACACTCTTATCAGAAAAACTTCCCCACGCTGCGTCTGCGGATCTGGTAGATGTTAGGAGAAAATAGTGTATACTGATATTACACACCAAGAGTCCAAAATAAGTGTTTACATGGCGAGGGAAGTGAGTCATTCCCGAGTATGCAAACTCACTTTTGGCTCTTGTTTTGTGAGATATTTTTTATACTTAATAATCAGAAATAGCAATGTTTTTCGTCAAGTAATTCACGAGGCAAACGTAACGACGGTTAAGCGACAGTAAAAAATAACAGCAAACAGTAACGGTTATACTATGTCGTGAATATTTAAATGCGTTCCTAAGTCATTATTTGGCAATTCGGTACATGACCGAGTGGTTAGAGACGTTTGCTACACTCCAGTCAGATGTCTCAATGGATGCGGGTTCTTAGTCAGATGTCTCAATAGATGCGGGTTCTATCCTCAGATACAGAATTACTGGCCAGCAATTTGTGCCTGTATGTGCTTCCATGTAAAAACGTGACGCATCCTTTTACATTAAGGAACGTTTACGTTACACGCAGGTTTCAATAGCACTTGATGCATGAATGATAAGCACTTCTTTCCGTCTGCAAAACACCAATGTAAACATTGCCTTTCTGATCATGTTGTAAAAATAGTATATTACTCACCAAGAGTCAAAAGTGAGTGTTTATATGGTGAGGGAAAGTTTGCGAACAAGTGTAGCGAGTGAGCAATTCCCGAGTGATGTACTCACTTTTGGCTCTTGTTGTGGAAGATATTTTTTATACTACTTGATCAGAAGCGACGATGTTTTTTGCTGACATGGTCTGTATTGTTTTTTTTTTGTTTTTTTTTTGTTTTTTTTAATCTATTTATTTTTTTTTTATAGACAGGCGATTTTTGTGTGCTTAATTAATTCAAAAATTTAATTTGCTCAGTTAATTACTACAAAGTATAGTATCACAGTCTTGTCTTCAGTTTGTTCATGTGCACAAACAGCATACACAGGTAGTGGCCACCAAAAACCTAACAACGGTGAACAACAAAAATGGTAACAGTTGTACTACATCGTGAATATTTAAATGCATTCTTAAGTCGCAATTTTGTAATTCGCTCCATGTTCGAGTGGTTAGAGACGATCGCTGCATTTCAGTAAAATGTTTCAATGGACGCGGGTTCGATTCCCCAATACGAAATTACTGACCAGCAATTTTCTCATGTAAAAACGCTTTACATTGAGGGACGTTAACTTTACATGCAGGTTTTGTTATACTCTGTTCGCAAGTAGAAAGGGTCAATGTAAACAAACATTATGGAACTCGCGGTATCTGGAGTGTGAAGTGGGTATGTGTAAGTATTCGATATTGTTGTGTGCATGTATTGATTTACATGTACATTAGTGTTATCATCTTATAGGGAATCAGGTTCTGTGCTTGTATGGGCATGTGTTAGTGTTCGCATCTTTGTTTACGTTGATCCTTTCTATTTGCGAACAGAGTATAGCACTCGATGCATGAATGATAGGCCCTTCTTGTCGTCTGTAAAACACCAACGTAAACATTGCCTTCCTGATCAAGTAGTATTAAAAAAATAGGTATTAATTAGGGTGATGCAATCGGTTCCTTCTCAATGGCTCCGTAACTTCGAGTTTCATCCTCTCTTTTGTTACAGATTGTAAAACCAGACATGATGTTCTGCCTGGAAGCTGTCTTCGTTGCCTCTGATATCATAGCGGGTCTTCATCCAGTCGCTGGCAATTTTCAAGTGATCAAGAACTATGCGATGAGTAGAACCAAGCTTTTTTCCTTGGTGGTTAACGAACTCATTCGTCAAGTACGATTGTTGAAGTGGAATCCCAAACTCCAGACCGCATGGTAAACTTTACTCCCCACCAAAGACGACCTTTGCGAGAGTGTGTTGCGTATTCTCAAGGACGACTAATCTGTAAGCCAGCAAAAACAATGGAGTGTGCTGGTGCCAGTCTCGTTGATGTTCTGCAAACGACTTTGGCTAGGTATTCCTTGAGCGTCCGATTAGATCGCCCAACCATGCTGTCTGGTTGCGAATGCAACTCTGAGTAGTTTTCGTCTTCCGAATTCCCAGAAGCTAACATACTTCTTCGAACGACTTACCTATGTTCGAAGTTTGTTCCCTGGTCTGTACGTATCTCCAGTGGAACAACATAATGGGGGATCAAATTTTCCATCAGCATCCTCGCCACTACCTCTGCTGACGTTATAAGTGAATCTCGTTATCGCTTCTCGTTACCGTTCCTTTATGTCTCGTCAATCGTCTTCATTTTTCTCGAATATTCAAGGAGCATTCGCTATGGTATTCAAACTAGCGTACACGAAAATACATTCAGTTCAACTGCGAACGAGGTTTCGAGGTAGATTCAGGGGAAGGAGGCTCCAGTTTGTAGTACCCCCGGGGCAGAGGACTAACGTTTACTTTTTCATTATCTCAAGACCATCTATTACACGAATGCGGCTACATCGCCATCTAAATATCATGTGGACATTCGAAGAACTGACGCCAAATTTCCTGAACATTTTTGACCATTAGGCCCTGCCTTTAGTGTATGTTAAATGAACCGGGTCAATGTACTCTCCATGTTTACCCTACTGCCGTGAGGGAAGAGCATACTTTGGATGGACAGTTGCTCTCCAAGAGGGTGAATGAGAGTGACAAGGGTCGAATATTTGATATTCGTAGACAGCTGAGGGCACGATTTGGGGCATCGCGTGGTGCCCGGATGTGTATTCACTTTTTGTTCTCTATGGGATTGTTTCACTTAGCCCGCGAAGATGGCTGACAATTACAAGGCCCAAGAATTAAATAAACAGGCAATTTATCTGGCGAACATGGCAATTATTAGAACGTTAATAATTCGAGAGCACTCGCAGCGAGTTGAAATACGTTTTCTCCTGCATTTCGGCTGCGCGAGAAACTATCTTCGTCGAGCTTGGATTTCGGACGGACGCCCTCGTTTAGCAGTGTAAATTCGCCCCTCGGGAACAAGCTCGGCATAATATTCAAGGGTGGGAAATGCTTAGAGACGAGTTACACAACCCGCGTTTATCATTTTCTGCGGTACACTTTCGTTATACTAATTAAAAGCCCTTTTGCTGAGTGTTTTCTTACTGACGCGGCGGCGTGTTCGTGGGCCACCTGTTACAAACTCGCGCGGCAAATTTGGCCCAGTTTTTTTTTTAATTTGGAGCGGAGTCTGGAGAGTCGAATTCGTTTACACCGTCATGACTGATGAAATATTTGTAATTTAAAACATTTTAGGACGTGCGAAACGTGAAACTACCATTTTTAATACTTTCATGTTTGGGTTACAGTGTAATGACTACGCTTCATCACTGACTTTCAGAAATGGTTGGTAATGCTTCAGAGAGTGACATAATTCAGCATTGTTCAGCTGAACTTGTTTTGTATGACAGATTAAAACTTGCATATCATGTTGTTTCTTTAGTGCTGTGGTGTAAATTTAAAAAACTAAAATTTATCAATTAAATTTTTTATACATATTTGTGTATTTAACATCGATGATTAGGTTTCGAGGTTACTGATTCGTTTTTCGTCTGTTCGTCCCCAACTTGAAATTGTGGAACGAGGGGATGTCGGTCAAAACTTGTTAATGTAATGTGGGAATTAAAGTACTTTTAACTTCACCTGGTTGACTTTTGGAACTTTTAGTTTCAATTGAAGAGACAACCCTAATTTTTTTCTTACCTGAGATCTTTTCCCCTTCCCTTTTCCTTTTATACTCGATAAGTGGTTAATTTCACTCGGCAGAGCGTATATGGCGATGCACGCATCCCAAAGTGGCTTCCCAGATACCGCTACTCTGGCCCCAAAAACTACCCTTTCGAGTGTAGCATCAGCAACCAGAGGGACGCACTGAGGCTGATCCGAGTCCCTATTTCGCCTCTCCGTTTTGGATTCGCGCTGTCCTGTCCGGGCCACTATAGGACACTCTATTCACCGAGACAACGCTCACCCAGCATTAACCGGAAATTCGGATGCGCCACAGACTGACGCGCTTCCTTCCTTTACCCCTCACCTCCTCGTCTTGGTACGTGTGGCGACACAGAAAGGTGGTGATGAGGAGGGGTCTACAGCAGCTCTAGGATGGTAAAGAGTCCTTGTGTCCGGTGTGGATCGAGCTTTGTCCGTCGATCTTCTGCCTCGACCACCCTGCTTGCATCTTCTTCTTCATTATGGTCGAGACAAAGGCCGACATCTGGTTCC
Organism: Acanthococcus lagerstroemiae; assembly: GCA_031841125.1. Lineage (NCBI taxonomy): Eukaryota > Metazoa > Arthropoda > Insecta > Hemiptera > Eriococcidae > Acanthococcus > Acanthococcus lagerstroemiae. The sequence continues at coordinate 16,126,736 of CM063113.1, read as the reverse complement.
ATCTGCCTACACTCTTTAACATTTCCGGAACCAATGTGTCCGGTACGAGACGGCTAATTACGCCGTCGCCATCGCTCGTGCTGCCCCCGAAATCGATCGCTGTTGCGGTCCTGTGCCACTCCTACTTCCAGGGCTCACACTCGAACAGGGTGTACCAGGGGTTGTCTTCCGGCCCTCGATCACAATATGCGCACACGGGGCTCAGCGCTATCGCCATCCGCTGTAAGTGCAGAAGCACCCGTGACCGCTCAGGACTTGGGTCAGGTGGAAGTTCAGTTCCCCGTGGGATCTGCCTGCCCATGTATCAAGGATGGATGATTGATTTGCAGTATTATTCTAATTTTGTTCTATTTCCAAATTAACAACGAATGAGGTGAATCAAAAATGAGCTGAAAAGGATTTTTTCGAATTTCAATATAGTGGTCAGCGATGAACTGTTAGCTGTCTTCAAAGACGCGGGCACAAATTTTCCGCCCCAGGGAGAGAATTTGAACAAGATACTCGTATGCTCCAAAAGTAGTTGCTAGATGGAAAAATGCTACGAACAGAATTTTAGGAGGGTTCGGTTCAGTAATTCGTGACGAGGAAGGGGGATTCACACGCCCTTCCAATGATATTTGAAAAGTCGGGATTCGACAATTTTTTGTTGCATTAGAAAATTGAACTTTTTTTTTTACTGAATCGTTTTGAATTGAATCTTTTTTATATTTTAGTCGATATTTTCACCATCTACCACCCTCTTCACATCCCAAAAGAAGCTTTTGCTTGCTGCTACCTAATGAACCGTCTTCAAAACTAGTAACCTAGCGTTCACTTTCCCTGAAAAATCAAAAACGCATCACTGGTGTTCAATCTTAAAGCTGAATAACAATAAGAGTAGGTCTGTCATCCTAGAATCTAATCTGACAAAAAACAGATGGCACAGCCTGCGCGTGGGGAGGTAGGAGTCCCTCTCCTCCATTCGGAAAATATCTACTCTTAATCGAAAAACTGAAATAGTTGTTTAGTTTGTGACATTTTTTTATTTATGTTATTGGATTTATTGTAGGAAATTTTGTAACAGTTTTGGTTGTTATTCACCTGAAGTTTGTGGATAAAGTCGGGAAATTCTGGGACTCAGTAGGGATTTATATAATACGAGAAACAAAAATATTTTATTTTGTTTGTCAGAAGAAATGTATAAAGATTTATTTGGGATTTTGTCTCTCCCCCCTCCCCTCGTCATCCACGAATATGTTCTTCGCACCGGCTCTGACAGATACTCAATATTCGAAAGACAGCCAATTACTCCGTGAAACGAATAAAACGGAATAAAAACTGGCAGAATCGTGAGGCAATCATTTTTGTCACTTTTGTCTTTTTTTTGGTCATTTCTGACATTTTTGTAGCATTGGATTTATACGAGGAATAAAATAAAATAGGACCAGTGTCGCAGAGCGCTCAGTTGGGAAAGACGTAAAGGCATTACGAGACGGTAGAGGGTGCCACAAATCTTTGGAGTCGGCATTTTTCAGTATTCGACCATTTAGTCTATATTTTGGACCATTAGCCCGCAATACGGGGAAGTCGTTGAATTTGTTTTTCTGTTTGCTTGAACGCAAAATTTTTGTATCGAGTTCATTCATTCATTTGTGTGTGCGGTGGCGCTGTATGCGCCGAGTGCTCAGACTTTGTAGTCCATTACATTGTTCCTCAAGTTGCCGTTAAGGATCAGCTCAGTAGCCTCACTTTTATCGGAGGTGCGGTGTCTCAGGGGCCACCTTGGCATGCGTGCATCGCCATACGTCCCACCACACCATATCCAAAGTGAGAATTTTTCTGAGCTCTATCCCTTTGACTTCACTGGGTGCTGGATATTCTAGTCCCAGTGCTTCGCGTCTTTCCCGGCTATTTCTGGGCATTGACACATGATATGGATCGAGGTTTCTTCCTCTTCTCCACAGTACCTACAGGAGCCGATTTTCACCACTCCTATTTTATACTACATATGTGTTTTGTGGCCCCATGATCAGATAGTGGTCCGACCATGAGCCTTACATGTTTCCTGTCAAGCCCTAATAGGAACTTGGCATACTTATTGGGGGCGTCCCCTATCAGTGTTTTGCTGATTTTCATGCCACTGGCCAACCGCCAGTGCATTTCCGTCTGCTTACTTATCCAAGTCTTTTTGTATCGAGTTGCATTTTTTAATAAGTTTTCATTCGGTTTCAGCCATTTAGTTAGCATTTTGAACGCCAGTGGATAAAATATAAAAGGTGTTAGCCTCTAGCTCTTTTTCTACTTGCATAAAAAGTTTATTTCCCGAGTCAGCATTTTTACTTGAGTTTTGGAAGCTCAGTGACTTACCCTAAGCTATATGTCACCTAAACTGGCCATAAAAGTCCCAAATAAACTACATGTAGCATTAAAATTTTGCTCTTTTAGAATGCCTGAAAACTGATCCAACTCTCAAAAGTATTTCAGACTCCTTTGAGATGAGGTGTGAACATCTTGCAACATTCCTTAGACTCTGTAAACACTCATATACAAACAGAAAGTCGTTCATTTCGGATAGGAACTCAGTCCAGTCTTCTTCCGAAGCTTCGGTCTCAATTAAACTCGTTCAGATGCACTTACAATATGCTTAAAAGACTCACTCCAGCTAACTTAAAACTTCAGACCCATTAGCAATGGCAGATTTACTATTGTGAAGAAGTGTGCTTAAGCACAGAGAGACAAAATTCAAGGGAAAAAATAGAAAACGAGTAAAATAAGGATAAAATTTGTTTTACGTATATTTTTGGAGGCGACAAAAAAAATTGGCGAACAGCGGCCAATCAGGTAAATTTGGCCTTGTAACCAACCACTTCCAGACGCACAAATTATCAATATTTGCACAACTATTTCCTCTGCACAAATAAGTCTCATCTGCAACACCTTCCCAAAAGGAGTTTCGAGGGACCGGGGGCATGTTAACATCATAACCTGTCACCAGCATGTACCAGTTACCAATTTGTACAAATATATCCTCTGTAAATAGCATTTTCTTTAGCTGCACCTCCTCAAGAAAAGCCTCCAGAGGGACTGAGGGCAAATTAATCTCAAAATGTAGGAAATGAAAAATTAACGCTTCTTTAGCAAATGTTTCTTACCAAATTTCCTCTGTTTATCTCTATCTCTCACTGCTCTCAAAATATTTGCAATTTTCCGGGAAATTTTTCCTTTTTTCCCCATAGTTACCCAAAATTATAAAATATCTACAAGAACCGATGTCAAATTTATATGTTATTCAAGTTGCATAACTTGCTAGAGGCAGGCGTATATTCTTTTCTTTTTACTCCACTACTTTTCTATAAAAAATCACTTTCACGAATGAGATGTCTCCAAGAAAATCCAGAACGAGAGTGATAAGTCAATATCATAATCATAACCAAGTAAGTTATGATATTGACTTTCCCTCCACTAGGTTTTTCTTGGAGAGATCCTAATGATGAAAATGATTTTCTATTTAAAAAAATGCAGTGAAACAGAAAAATGATTTGTGCCTGCTAGTGGCAAGTTATGCAACTTGAATAACATGTAAATTCGACATGGTTCTTTTTGAATATTTTTATAACCTTGGGTAACTTTGGAGGAAAAAGGCAACATTTTCCGGTAAATTGCAAATGTCTCGAGAATGGTGAGAAACTGAAAAAAACGGTGAAAATTTGGTAAGAAAACTTTGCCAAAGAAGTGCTAATTTTTCATTTCTTACATTTTGAGGTCAACTTGCTTTTCTTGAGGAGGTGCTGCTGAATAAAATGTACAGAGGACATGTTTGTACATATTGTTGAAACCTGTGCTGTTGGTAGGTTATGATGTCAACATGCCCCCTGCTCCTTGGGGCTTCTTTTGGTGAGGTGCTGCAGATAAAAATTATTTGTGTAGAGGAAGCAGTAGTGCAAATTGATAATTTGTGTCTAGCAACAGTTGGTTATGATACTGACCGGCTCCTAGCCAATAGCTGATTTACCATTGTGCTAAAGTATGCTTAAGCGAAGAGCGGCAAAATTCAAGGAAAAATGTAAAACGAATAAGATGGGTGTAAAATTTGTTTCACTTATATTTTTGGGGCGGCAAAAAAAAAAAAAAATAGTATACTCAGCGGTCAGTCAGGTTAATCTGTCTTGATACGAATTATTCAGATTTTGTTCATACTCATTTAAACTTTTCCAACATTGATACTAGTGTTGTTAAAACTCTTCATATTATGCGGTATTAACATCCAAATATAGGAGATGGTGGTCGTCTGTTGTCTCGAAAAAGTTTTATTCTTTTCAATTTTATACGCTCATGTGTTTTCTGGTCTGAACTTTGAAACGTTTTTTATCTTGGCTCAGTGATCTATGACGTGGATATTATAGAGGAAAGGTGATTCCACCTGTCTAGTAAAAACTCCGGGGGAGGGGGCAGGTTAAAATGCATTGGAATTGAATGCATAAACATCCCCTTTCCTTATATATTTTTGTGTCTCCATAATATTAACCGACAAACAAAAAAATTCAAGATTTGTAAAAATTAGATATTTTTATGTTGAAAGGGAGGAAATACAAAAATGCACATTTGTCTGCGCTGCACACCTCAACGCTGTCTGTCTGTCATCCGTATAGGATTCTACAGCTTTTTGTGGGTAATGCCGGAGAAAAGCGACCAGGTTTTTTTTTCATTTCAGATAAATATTTTGTCTAAGATACTATGAAATTAAATAATTCATAATTCAAAAATGAAGAAAATGAAGGAAAAAATGGAAAAAACCGTAATGATAAAATTTTTGATCTATACTAACTAATCTTCTTAACATGTTTTTTATTTCATTTTATTTTGTTGGAGATAGCTCTAGGGTTGTATTTAGCAAGGTTCTTGGATGGGTACAGGCCGCCAAAAGGAAACCGACTAAGATACTAAAATATAAGAAACAAATTCTGTTGAAACCTAAAAAACAAAAAAGTTCTCACTTCCCAGTTTTGCCAACAGTCTATTACGAGTAGAATTTGCTGAGTACATATTTTTTAAACAACATTGCTTATTGCTGCACCGTCGATATGGCCTTGGATAAGCATTCAGTAGACTCGTGCTCGTATACATTTCAAAGAAGAAGAAGAAAAAAACAGAATACCAAAAAAATTCATGTCTTACACTAAGTTCAAATTTGTGAAATCGCAATGCTGCTCGATAAAAGTTGCTCTGTTTATCCACTTGCCAGCGTTCTAAAATCCTAAAACCTTTTGTGGGCAATGCTGGAGGAAGAAAAGGAGATCAGATTTTTCGTATTTTCCAGTATTTTGTCTAAAATTGTTAAAAATATAAAATAATGAAAGTCAAAAAAAAAAAAAAAAAAAAATACAGGAAAACAGGTATGACAGCAAGTAACTTCGTTACCCTAGGAGGATCAGCAAAAAAGCACGCATCTTGACTCTCGACATTCTGGAACAATCGATACTTTTTTTAAAATAAAAATTGATACATTATTATCGACCTGATATCAATTTATGTTACCAGCATAAACTTTTCAAAATTTATGTGGGTGAGTACTGACTACCGTTTCCCCTTTACCTTTGTACCCCTGGCTCCCTCCTCCAAAAGGCAATATAGGTGTAAAAATGCAAGATTTTTTGTGATTTTGGCGGAACAGAATCATTATAATAATATGTACCTAGGAATATCTTGAATTTGGTATTTTTTCTCAATATTTTTCTACATGGATTTTTTTTATGTGGGTGATTTCACCAACGTATTTTTTCAGCATGGGTGATCACTCACCCACCCACTCACGTAACTCAGCGGCTATGGTTACCAGTAAAAACTTCGTCCTGCTTAGCTCATTTCATTCCTACCATGCTGAACATGCCCAATGAAAATTAATAAATAATTATTATCGACCGGATATGGATGTGTTATTTTATCAACCATTCACTTCAAATTGCGTTTACTATTCAAACTCAATTCAAAAGGAGGGTTTGAAAGTGAAATGATGAAATGTCGACTATCAGATTTCACGTTGGATTTTGAAAAATAAAACTTCACGACTTTCGGCTTTCAACTTTTCTATTTTTTTAAAATATTTTTTTTTATGTTTTACTCTAAACGTAAAACATCGGACATTTTCCAAGAAATAAAAATAAAATTTCTACTTTTAACTTTCAGCTTTTCGAACAGTCTTTTCACTTTCAGCGTTCGCATTATTTTCTAGAGTTCCCCTCGGCACTGATGCGATGCCCGAAAGGGTAGTTTTCGGTGCTGAGGGGCGGTGTCATAGGGGCCACTTTGGCATCACACCACTATTTTCTAGAGATCGTTTCACTTTCAGCTTAAAATTTTCAACTATCAAATAGCTTTCAAACCCTGGTTTAAACTGCGAAACTGCAGATTGCAGTCAAGCTGGGAGGATCAAGATCAATGAGCACTGCTGAAGAAGAAGAAGAAAAATAATCAAAATGCCGACCCTAAATATATGATGAAAATAGAAGAATATTATTAAAATGAGAGACATGATGAAATTCTGTCTTCTGATCTTCCTTTCTGACTCTCTTCCTATTGGCGATTCCCAGCAGGATAGCGGGCTGAGTGTTCCTCTATCTCGCAAGTTCACTGACTCTCTCTAGCTGATGACTATAGTCTCCTAACATGCTGGGTATTAGAATAATAGATCTCCTCCAGCAGTTCATGAGATTTTAAATATGCAACTCTTGCAGATTTTTGACATTTGCGACCACCAATTTTATTAGTAATAGATTCTTTTCTCAGTAGCCAGGGCCGCATTTACGTATAGGCAACATAGGCACGTGCCTAGAGCGGTAAATTTTGAGAGGCGGCAAATTAATTTATTAAAAAAAAAAAATCTGCGGTGGGTGGCGAAAGAAAATCTGAGGGGCGGCAATTTTTATTCTGCCTAGAGGCGTGAGAATGCTAAATCCGGCCCTGAGTAGCGATGTTGCATATTCGAGTGTATAATATAAGACTTTCTTACCTTCTCAATTAATTCTGTAACTAATAAAGTGTGTGACTCGTTCGTGAATTCTGATCAGATCTGGATCAAGTACATGTTCCTTTGAGATATCTATTTCTGTGGTACTCTTGTCAGAAAATTTTCTAATGAATAATGGGATGTGAATTATGACTCAAAAATACGATAAAAGAATTAATGCCTAATTTCTTTATCCTGTTTCAGGTTTCGAGCAATGAAGTCTTAGCGTTGTGGCTGTCTTCACCTGAGAACGAAACTAGGGCATTCCTCTCTGCGGTGATTGTGGGAATATGCGATGCAGCAAAGGAACTAATAGCATATGAATAAGCAGCTGATAAACAAGTAGCAAATGTAGCAAATAAGCTAGTAACAAATGAACAATTAACTAGTGAACAAGTACAGGATAAAACCTTATTACCTGATGCACAGAGAGTTTGTAAACATAGATCAGAATGCCAGAAGCAGAACTCCTATATTACAAGACACATCTAAGAGAAATACTACAACAGAGACTCAACATTTATCAAGCAGAACGAGAAGAACTAAGGAAGAGTCAGCGTGAACAATTGAAAAATGACCTACAATTGAGGAGTTATCTGTCAAAAGGGCGCTTGACATATGGGATTCCCATATGTCAAGCGCCCTTTTGACAGATAACTCCTCAATTGTAGGTATGTGTAAGTTGCGGTAGATCATTTTTCGAGCATTCTATGTCAATGCTGAGTTACGAAGTTTTGAGGAACAAATGTATTTCTGATGTTCTCAAAACGGCATGCCCGATAGTATTAATAATAATCTTGGTTATGCCCGTTCAAATCGTAAACTTTATTTGAATCGAAATAAAATTATTTCTTTGTCTTTAGCGAATGAAGAATTACAATTTCCTAAGATGTCACCTGAACTAGTTTGAATTGAATAATATACATAGTAGACTAGAAGAACGTTATTTAGCTCCACGAATCCATTTCATTCAAATTATTTGAAAGTCATTGGTAGACAAGTCCTTCACTTCAGAGAAAGTAGTTTATTGATCTTGATCTCTGCTGCGTGACTGCAGTTTGCAGCATCGCAGTTTAAAGCTTTGAGTAGTAGAAGCACATGAGAATGAAGGGTTGGTTTTTCCAGCCGACCCTCTTCGAGTAGCGAAGCTACTTGTTTCTTGTTATAGTATTATTTTTCCTGTTATCATTCTTGTTGCTATTAATCAACAGCTGTTTTTTTTCTCAATCGCCTGATTCTCCTCTATACTGTTAATTTTGGAAGTACTCCTGTTGACGGTTTGTGCTCCGGGACACGATGGCGAGCTCAATCCAAATACTGGGGTGGTTTTGCGGTCACCTCGAATCTGGCTCATCGGAGCATCCCAGACTCGTACCCTCCAGCTGTACCAGAAGAATGTCTGAATTCGCGATAATTGTTATCCGTATTTCACCCGTCAGGGCTGCAATTTAAAAGCTGTTTCGTCAGAGCAAATTTTTCATTTGCCTTTCTCCCCGGGGCTGCAATTGAAAATCCAATTATAGCGTTAACGTATTTCGCAACTGCGTCACAATGAACGATCTAACGAAAACATTTCACGCTCTGTGGTTCAGCGTGATGAACCGAAGATAAAGCGGGCTTACGTTTTCAGTTCCGTTCTTCGTCGGTAATACGATTTAACCCTCTCGTTAGGCCGATTTTTAAGCCAATAAAATTTTTCAAAGCCGGTGCCCAACGATCGCGGTATTCGCCGTCGAATATGAAAGATAGGTATATATATTTTCGCAGCGCCAATTAATTCGTTATACCTATCGGTTTAATTATCGCGAAATCACGTTTGCAAAAACGAAAAAGAGCGACGCGTTTCGGCGTGGATTACTGAATTTGAATCGCACGCTCAGTTCCGGTTTGAATTCTGAGTACGACTTCTGAACGCGTTGAAGCGTGAATTAACGAGTCTCTGCCGCCATCAAAGGATGAAAGGATTTTGAAGCAACGTACACCTTCACACCCGGCCCTAATTGCAGCTGGAAAAAAGAGAACTTCGTAAAGTGTTAACAGTAGAGGTCAATGACTCAAGTCAGTTTGCTAATATTGTTCATCGAAGGTAACGCGGGGTAATAACGCCTAGGCAGGTATAATGAATACCCATCATCTGTCAGAAATTCTGAGTTGTACGCACCAGGGAGAGCTGTTAAAATGGTGAGAACGTCATTTTGTGACTCATTTGGTGGAGCATATAGCGATGCACGCTTCCCAAAGTGGCTTCCCAGATACCGCACCCTCAGCCCCGCTATCCTTTCGAGGCTGGCCCGAGCCCCCATTGCGCCTCTCCGCTTCGGATTCGCGTTGTCCTGCCAAGGCCACTATGGGATACCCTACTGAGCGAGGCAACTCTCACCCAACATTAACCTGGAATTCGGGTGCACCAGAGACGGACGAGCTTTCTTCCTCGCCCCTCACTTCTTTGTTTTGGTACGTGTGGCGACGCAGAAAGTTGGTAGCTGCAGCAGTTCTAGGATCGTATAGAGTCGTTGTGTCCGGTGTGGACCGAGCTTTGTCCGTCGGCCCTCTGCCTCGACCACAGTATCTGCATCTTCTTCTTTATGAAATCGAGACAAAGAGCGAAACCAGGTTCCACTCGCTTCCACTCTACAGAATTACCGGAACCAGAGTGTTCGGGGCGAGACGGTCGATAACGCCGTCGTCGTTGTCGTTGTTGCCGGGATCCATCGATATTACCGTCCTGCACCTCTCCTGCTCCCGGGCCTCACACTTGAACAGGGTGTGCCAGTGGGTGTCCTCCGCTTCTCAAACACAGAGCGTTCACCCGGGTTCGGCGCTATCGCCATCCGATGTAAGTACGTGCCGAAGTACCTGCGGGTGCTCAGGACTTGGATCAGGTGAAAGTTCAGTTCCCCATGTGACCTGCCTGCTTATATCGAGGTTGCGTATCAGCGCTCGGGTCCATTCGCTTTTGGTTGAATGGGCGAGTGCGTCCTTCCACATGATCGTTTTATGATTAACGTGAAGGTTTGAACTCGGTAGCGTTTCCTGATGTGATAGGAGCTGGTTTCATTGTTACCAAGTGGTGGAAAAAGTTGAATTAGCATTCTTCTGTTTATTAACTTCTGATTTTTGTCAAAAACTTCAACTATTATTTGATAGTTCATCCAACGCCGAACTGGTGAAATTGCAGAATCCGGGAGACAGGCAGAAAATTCGCTGAATTCATGAGAATTTTATCTTAGGTTTTTCAGCATTTTTAATGACATTGGAACAAAGTGACGGTACTGGACTATTTGGATCAGCAAATCAGTGACTGAAGGTATAAAAAATCGGAATTCACGGCTGCGCATAAGTTTGTTGTACTTGATTGGTCGTACAGAAATTTTCTATGTTCATGGGGGGGAGGGGGGAATAGTATTAATGAAATTCTGTATGATGTAAAATGTGTTAAAGATTCGAATTCACTTTGTTTTCCTGAACAGGTCTGTGTAATGAAGCGACTTTAGAGAAGCCCCTTTTGGCGGATCCAGGGGCGTTAGAAATATGGTATCCACCTCTTTTGGTCATTGCAACGACACTAAATTCCAAATTATACGCATCTTTATTCGGGGTCCCTCTTTCATCCTGCTCAGTGGGGGTGTTGATGTGGGGGTGGCTGCCTTGGCGTTCATTGAGTTTCCTGGAGAGGTGCCGAGAGGGCACCCTTTTCCTTGTAGAAAGGAGGTCGAAACAGGAAGTTCACAGCAGGTCCATACTCAGCATCCAGATTGTGTCCCGCTGGATACAGGCAAATGATTTAGAGGTGGCTACCCCGACGACAGAAGCCGTCCTTTTCCACGGACGGAAAAGGCGCAATTCACCAACTTTTGTAATCTTCAGATTATTCAGAGAGATTTTCTCATACCTCGTGACTGTCGGACCCATGACTAAAACTAATTTTCTGATCCGTCCCACTACTGACCGCTAATCTCACATTTTGTGTACGATTAATTTAGCTGCAGTGAGTACGTTTCCGTCAGGCCCTTCCAATATTTCCTGCAACATTCGCAGTAATGGGGAGGGAGGGGACTTTATTTATAGAGGCAGTTGCCATCACGGGGGCTGAAAGTAACGGGCCCACTGCCTTCACGGCTCTTACGCCTTGAAAATCGGTATCCGTACAAGGGTAATTCTCCGAAAAATGGACAATTCATGTAAATAGGCTGGAACTCTGCCACTTATTATCAGAATGCTATGCGCAATATATCAAAATTGGGGAAATGAACTCTTCTGATGGAGACAGTGGTAAAAGCTCTCCCTAGTTCAGCAGAACATCCTTAGAAAATCGAAAATGCACCTGAAATGTCCATCAGCGTGGGTGTCAACCTGGTTTAGTTCCGTTTTTTTGCTCGCTGGAAGGGTTTAATACATCATTTTCTGGAACTACTGTTTCCCATTGTTGAAGAGGTAAGTTGAGGCAACACGGTATAGGTCTTACAATCTTTTTCTAACCAAGTTAAGTAACCTTTAGAATACCTCAAAGTTGTGTCTAGGAAGAGATATGTCCTTCAACGTGGATCATTTTCAAACCTCTCTGTAGGCTTCCACTATAAGCATAAACTTCTCTCAAATGCTTATATAACTTCCTCATAACTTCCTCTAGAAGGCTGTGTAAGAACTTCTGTGAAATAATGATAATTTGTATGCTAAAATACTCATTTATTGCTGAGATCTTGGTTTCTAAAAAAAAAAAGGTGTCCTTCATTGTGGACATCAACAGCCATACCGAATTTATAGCTCCGAATTTGTAAAAACGTAATAATATATCTAATGTTGGCCACATTACATTCAGCAACATGTATCAAATATTTTCCGCATATTTACCCAATGGGAAAAGGAAAAAGGCGATTTTGTCCTTAAACGTGAACATAAAATATTATTCAACGTGGATTCTCACGTATTTCTTGTATCCACGTTGAAGGACGTGAATCTTTCGACACTTAGAAGCAGTCTGTAGGAACAGCCTTTAAAACCCGGATGCCCATCGTACTGCTCGCCCGCCCCCCGAAACAATCAACCGGTAATGAAAAACCGATTGAATTTTCACGCTCCCCGTGGCCCATACCTTAATAATTAATTCGACTTTTCAGTTACACGTAGGTACAGCTAAAAAAAAAAACAAAAAAAAAACGCACCGGTCCAAAAGGGATTATTCGTTCCATTATTTAGAGGCGAGGACGTAATTTTAGTGACATATGACGTCGGTTTTGTTTCGAGGTCTATCCCAGGGGGAATGTCTCGTACTCCTTTTCCCCTATTCATCGTGTACTCGCATACACTCGTTTTGTAATAACAAATTCGATTTTCCGCAAACACAATATACCTTCACACGCACACACGACACACCATTCCGATACAGGGGCTTCAATTTAATAATAAGTTCTCCGTTCTCTACGACGGAGTTACCGTGTACGTCTTTCCCTTACACGGGGCCGGTTCAGTCGGCTTATTTGTACAACATGAACGCGCCAAAAAAGGGAATATATTTTCCTTTTATTGCTCTGGGGAAATTACCAGTGTGTCTTCATCAGCTGTAGTGTACATACTACCCCGCCTCGACGGCCCTTGTCTATTAATTAAACCAACGTATACGTTTTCGGCGGGTATCGGAAAATTATACCAGGAATCGAATCTGTGGGACGGACCCGGCCGAGATGCTTTGGGGGGTATGCACGGTGCACGTTACGTTACAATTTTCCGATGCAGCGAAATCACTTCACCTTCGTATTTTTTGAAAAATAACGTAACTGTGTGCGAGGTCCGATGGCTCGAAGATTTCTTGGGGAGAGGAAGGTTTCTCATCGATATCGTGTTGACCACGAGAAAACGAGTTCTGAGATGACTTTCGAATAATATCTGTAGTATAATTCCCCGGAAATCGGATGTCCTACCCAAATTTTGTCATAAAACGGCTGGAAGAATAGATTCCTCCATTTGGGGCCTAATACACGATATCGCAAGACTTGCAACCTCTCTTGTAACTCATTCAAGCTTTCTAAACCTATACTGGCACTCCAAGAACGCGGAAGGTTTTCTCGCTGTAGTTCCTTAGCTAAGTGAGCGGGTCGATTCGGATCGGATTGGAGGAGGCGATCGTCGTGAGATATACGCTAGCCGTATGGAGGCAGACTGAAGTTTAAATCACCCGAGGCTGTTGGCGATTCGAAGGATAGCTCAGGCAGCTGATCGAGTGAAGTGGCATCTCTGGACCTTTTCTAAATTAGTTTCCCCTCAGTGGGCCTCTTCTTCATTTAGGGGTATGAAGAGGTGTTTCCCAAGAAATTTACGTCCATCCTGATGGTTCAGGTCTTCAGTGCTATTTCATTAATTCATTCTAGCGGAGTATGCTGAGGACGTGGATCATCGTGGACTCGCCCAGACTCCCGTGGGGATTGGTGGTGGTGTGTGATTAAACACCTTGTATAATTATGGTGATAGTAGGGTGAACGTTCTCAGCTATTAAGAGTTATTAGCTCCCTTTGTTGGAAATTTACTACCAGCGATTTCCCAATGGTATATCAGTGGGAGAAACTTATTCTTCCATGGGTCTTATTCCGAAATTTGGGTAGGACATCTGATTTTCGGGAAATTATGGTACATATCAATAGCTCGACTGACGAGAGGTGACACAGAAGAGTCAGGATTTTACACCACCTTATGGACCGCCGTTGAGGTGATTCACAACCAACCAGAAAAATCTATTCAAGCAGAATAGCAACCAGTCTCTAGTTTGCCACCGATTCCTCAACATAACGTTGAAGTAACGGTAGCGATCGTGAACGAATCATCCCCATTGGTGGAGAAATGGTTACAACGGTACTTCATTTGGTGACGTTCAAGAAATTGTAAGATTGTGGTGATCATCGATGACTTTCAAATTTCACTTCCTGAGGGTGTACCTGCCTTAGCCAGTCGTGTCTCAAGACGGTGGAAGTAGAGCTCGTGGAGCAAGATTTGAAAGTTGTCAATGATCCACCCCTATTTCTTAACATTTTAGCAGATGTTGAAAATGAATACTGCAGCCCTCACTCCCTAGCTACAGACTACAGACGCTCTCAGTTTCAATCCCCCATTCCTCAGATGCCAAGATTTTAGTATAAGGGTAAAATTTGCATCAGAAATGAATTCAACAAGTCTTCAAATACATAAAATGACATTCGCATTCTATTTTTCAACATTTGAAGCACCCACCCCCTCATTGGTACCACATTTTAATATGTGATACATGTTATCACCGACGTAGGAATGGGAGGAGGTCTGGTTGGAACCCCCAAACTCCGCCAAAAAGAACATTTCAGAATCTATTTTAGTGCATTAACTACAACAATAAGATGACGGGATATGCACTACCCCCCCTCGACTGAGGCCTTCCTATTTCGGTGATCGTTATCATAAATGAATTCAGCGACCATAATACCACATCCGTGTTATATTTTTCAACATTTTGCCCCCACCCCTTCATGCATACAACAAGTTTGAAATAATAGTCACTTCATTATCATAAATTAATTCAGCTAATATCCTTGAAACCCATGAAACGACGGCCATATTGCATTTCTTCGAAATAATTTTGAGATGACAGCAAAACCAGTACAAAATCAAATTATAAGTATGACATTGAACCTCCCCCCCCCCCAGTATTTTGATTTGACGAGTCGTGCTAATAGAGGGTTGAAAAGCGGCAGTACAAATTTCATTTCTGATACTGTACGGCGATCGTCTCCTCTGGAATATACATTTTCTATAAATCGTCTAATCGTCATGTCCGGTTATTTCCTGTGTAGCACGATACGAACATCTCACAAACTTCTTTTGTCTCCTGCATACCTGTATTTCGGGTACGGATTTCCTCTAAAAAAAAAAAAGCATTAGTTTTCTTCTGACTCATTGTCTTTCTTTTCTTTCCTTGACCGCGGCCTGGTGACTTTGACCCCCTTCCCACCTCGCCAGTATCTTGATTTGACAAGTCGTGCTAATGGTGGTTTGGAAAGCGAGAGTACAAATTCAGGGTGGCCACTTTTCTGGAAATCCTGGACGTCAAGGGAAAGTCAGGGAATTCTGTGAGACCTGGAAAAGTCAGGGAACTTTGAAAGAAACTCGAAAAGTCGGGGAATTCTGAAGAAAATTTGATGATGTGAAAGCGTTGTACAATTTTCTCTGTCAGACTCAGATGAACATTTTTTTTTTTTTTAAATAATTTATTTGTTACGAAAAAGTTGTAGAATGGACTGTAAAAATCCGGAAAAGTCAGGAAATCTTATCATCAGAAAAAAGTAGACACCCTGAAATTTCATTTCTGCTCTATGCGGCGATCCTCTCCTCTCGAATTTACATTTTTTGTATAAATCGTCTAATCGTCCTACCTGGCTATTTCATGTGTAGCACGATGCGAAGGTCTCGCAAACGTCTTTTGTGTCCTGCATACCTCCATTTCCGGATACGTAATTTCTTTTTAAGAACACTATTTTACTTCTTACCCATTGTCGTTCTTTTTCTTTCTTCGTTTGGCCAGGCAGGACCTCAAGACAAATCTTGAGATTTCAAGATTCTGAGGTTTTTCTCAAAATCTCAAGACTTTCAAGAAAATTTCAAGAGTTTTCAAGACTTTACATAAAACTGAGTAAATATGCATTGCTTCTTCAAATTTTTCGCTTCCAAAATTCAGGGAATGGAAAATTTATCGCCTTATGGGAGTAATAAGAACTCGGATTTTACACAGAAATAGAAAAATGTAAAATACATATGTGACCTGTTACAAGAAAAGAGCCTTTAGTGGCAACGAAATGTTCTAAGAAAAAGGCGTAAGTAATGAAATTCTCTTTTCTCTTCTTCACAGTATTCAAGAACAAATGTGAAAAGAAAAAGAAAATTTTTGGAATTCTCGACAGAACTGAAGGTGGAGCGGGTAAAACAACGAATGTGATGAGTCAGTAAGCATTTATAATGGTTCAGAAACATAGAAAAGGCGACAACTTGAATTTTTTACGAAGAATCCTGGGATTTTTCAACAGGTTTAATTGGCAGCACTGGTGCAGTTACAGTTCAGTTACAGTAGAGTCACAGTCTATGTTTCGCCCTTGAAGGTCTGTTATTTCTATCGATCAATACACGCGCTTTTTCTTCTCGCCCTCGTTTTTTGATTTCGAATGCCTTCGCTGCGATCCGGACTGAACACTCCTCCCTCTCAAAATACAAAAAACACAAAATGCGTGATATCTAAGAATATGCGGTGGGGGATAGATGAGAGAGGGAATCATTTTAAAGACTGGTACACGGACTTGTATAATAACAGACTGGTGGTGTATAGTGGCGAAGCCATCCTAGTGGTCGAGAGAGAGGGAGGGTCTGGTCTTGACCAAAAAGGAAAGGGGTGATAAAATCAGAAAAACTATTATTTCACGAAGTCGCAAATAGTGATGTCGATCATTTATTATATCAAAAATGATCGATCACGATCATCTCGATAAGACTCGATCTTTTTCGATCATCGAGCTCAGGGCGATCATTATGATCGATCATGAAGAATAAGAAAAGAGACCATTGGTAAATAAGTTCCTTTTCTATTAACGACTTCTCTGAACACAGAAATAAATGAGTTTTTTTAAAGTTGACTTGGAAAAGGACCTAATAGAAAATGTTTTTAAGTATTTTCTGTTTTTGCTGAACATTTTTATATTTTGTAGCCAACACAGTAGAGAGGAGAGTGCATTCAGACTTGAACCAAAGTTGCATGTATTGACAGCCCTGGCAGTATTTTCATTGTATTCTTCATTGTAGTTTGTGATCGATCATCAGAAAGATCGATCATGGTTTTTGTAATGCTCGACATCATTAGTCGCAAAAGGGAGTCCAGATCCCCACTCCCTGGTTACGTCACTGGTACTGCTTTTTGCATCTCTACTATTCGCTAAAGTCAGTCACATCAAAAAATTGACGAAAATTCTACGTTTTCCCTCACAAGGGATTTGTTAAAGTATGGTAAAATAAGTTATACTGAACTCTTTGTTTAGGGTATTTCGAGGACAATTATGAAAAAATTCCGAGAAACGTTTTGTGTATAGAATTCAAGTAGAAACGATTTCTCTTTGAAGTTTTTTCCTATAGTTGATATTTTACGAGATATTCTTTAAAAAAAAAAAACTAATTTTGGAAGGATCATCAGTCCCGTGTTTAGGTAGGGGACGTTTTTGAGTTCGGGGGTACTTTCAGTACGTTAACCAGTACTATCCTCCCACCCACTGTGTCAAAATTCACTACTCCAAGAATTTATTTTCCTAGTATCCCTAAATATACTAGTTTGTCAAAGGTGGTCAATTTGCAACGTCAGTTGAAAAACTGACGATTACGGAACTGCAGAAAATGAATTATGAAATCCATAACTGAAATGAGAGGGGTCGGGGAGGATAGACTGGAGATCCCTTTAATTACTGATTCCAAATTAGAAGTACTTATATCTGATTTTCTAACAAATCGCAAACTGAGATCATTGCTGCAAAAAAAAACGTTCCTCCGAAAACCGCGTTTCCATAATCGCATTTGAAGTTTTCATTTTAATGCCACTTTAAGGAAGAATGAAATGTGTGCAGTTTTGTAATTTAATTTTATTATGAGACTCAATAACTTTAGAGCAATTTCCAATAACCAAACTCGACATATTACTGCTTCAATATTATTTACTTTCAACTTGAAAACATTGAATTAGATATATTATGAGTACTTTCTTCTGGGCACAATTGGTTTTTCATATAGTCTTTTTTGCACCAACGGCATCAGAACAGGGAGGAGTGCAGGGTTAAGGAGCACAAAGTGTAATTTGTTCCCTCCTTTCCCCTTTCAATTTCTGCATCAGTGAAAGTGTTTCTATTCTTTTTTAGTTTCACGATAAAATTTTGAGAAATTATATCAAGAATATTTTGCCACAGATTGCCACCACTGAGAGAAAGTTATCTAAAAACAACCACGTAAAATGAATATGTTCCGAACCTACGCTGCGATTTGTATATTTCCGGTTGTCCTAATTGTCACACTTCCAGAAAGATTACCCAATTACAATTTCATAATTCTAGTGTTAGTATTCTACGAGACCAGGTCAACTCTTAATCAGTATTATAAACTTATCAAGGAGAAGATATATGTAGAATACCTATTTGAGTGAATATAGAAAGGTATAGAATGTAGGTCAGAAGGTACCTAGTTAGGCAAGCAACATGCACATGAGTTTGTACTCGAGGGAACAAAATACTATTTATTTGCCTTGAATAAGTATTTTGGTTATCAATATGAGAAAACGGAGTCGGGGGTTACCCAAAAACACTGAATTCTTGAAAAGTTTATCTATTGAAATGTTAAAATGGAACTCCACGGTCTTCAAATTGCCTTGAGGTTCGCGGTAACGAGCAAGTCGATGATAAGGATATAGAACTAACTTTTACTGCATACTTGAAGCGAATAATGCAAATGACAGCCAAACTCATCAAGTCAAAACATTACTA
Source organism: Acanthococcus lagerstroemiae (assembly GCA_031841125.1). Taxonomy (NCBI): domain Eukaryota; kingdom Metazoa; phylum Arthropoda; class Insecta; order Hemiptera; family Eriococcidae; genus Acanthococcus; species Acanthococcus lagerstroemiae. The sequence continues at coordinate 16,108,235 of CM063113.1, read as the reverse complement.
ATACCTGAAGTTTACAAAGTCAATACAAAAGCTCGTTTTAGAATTTAATTTTCGAATCTTAGGGAGGTTTTTGAATTGTACGCATATCGCCGCATTTTAAGAATGTCGTGGAGACAGGAGATTACGCAAAGGGAAATTCTGGACCAAATAGGAAGGCAGTCTATGTTGCTAAGCTCTGTAAAGGCCAGTAAGCTGCAATACAAGGTTCACATCATGAGAGGTCTCAATTACGTGACTTCTAGAGTGATCTTGGATGGAAAAATAACCGAAAAGAGATCCGTTAGAAAGAACTCTTAAATAATATAACTAATACGAATGTGTCTTATACCCCTCGTCCCCTCTTCCTAACACTACATATTGAATAGTACTAGGGCACTATAATTTCACACAGGTATACTGGACCACAATTTTGATTCCCAAGTTAGTTCGAGCAATCTCTAACGCGCTCGAACGGGTGATCGAGGATGTTTGGGCTAGTCGGGAATCAAAATGACGGCCCAGTATCTCCGAGTGCAACTATAGTACCTTATTAAATAGTACCGACTAATCATAAATAGAGAAGTGTCTTACGGAAGTAGATCACTTGTGAATAAGACTTTTAATGACAATTACAAGGTTCGGCATTCGTATACATAAAGAATAAAATGATACGTATATTATAATTCAGGAAAATCATTCATAGGCAACATAAGTACACGAATGGCGTATGTTATGATTCTTATGAAGGTTGTTTGCTGAAGAAGAAATGAATTAGCTTCGAAAGATAATTAAAATCAATTAAGGCAATAAAATTATACCTACGTGAATATGTAGGTACAAAAGATACATGATTTGAAAAAAAGTATGCGATCCATATGCAAAATGATCGAAACGTTAATTTATGTTCACAAGATTGAGAAAAATATTACCAAATAGTATGTTAAAGTAACAATTACACTACACAACAATTTGAGATTTCTTAAAAAAACAATGACATGAAAATATATGATTCCATGTGTATTTCCAACGAGAAATTTCATGCCGATGCTAATTTTTTGACTATAGTTCATGTTTTCCCTATCCATTAACTTGAATGCGAATTTTGGTATAATCAAGATGATACCACTGATCAAACCACTATGCGCGCTCGGTATAAAAGAATAAAAAGTGAAAAATTTGATAAATTTTAATTTGGAATATGGGAAACGAAAGGTCCTTGAGAAAAATGGTTAACGCCATCATATTCAGCATTCAAAATATAATTGTAATCATACAACCTTATTCCATTGTTTTTTATGCTGTTATGTAGTGTTATGGATCACCTTAACTTTTTTCTCAATAACTTGGCTCAAAATTATCCTATGCTAATGAGCAGTTTGCCAAATAATGAGGAATGTAATTTAGTTTTATGAATCAAAAATTTCTTATTGTAAGTTCCCCTACTATCGTAACTTTTGTGAAATTTAAAATCGGGACATACCTAAATACTATAAACCACCTTCAAAGAATTTTAAAAAGACAAAACATCGACCCTAAACGATGTACATATTTTTGGAATATCATAAATCATTATAAAGTACTCGTCGATTTTTTCCTACTTGCTTTTTCATTCTTTCTAGTTTTTTCACGTTTAATAATCTTCGAAATAAATGGACTTCGGACGTAGCAAATTTTAACAATGCGAGTTGGTAACATGATGAAACGCCAACAACTTTACACAGTGTTAAAAGAATTGAACCGAAGCACTGAAAACTGGGTATAACGATGTTGTTGCGGTAACATGTTTCGGGATTATTTCGCCAGGAGCGCTAGCATTAGTTCCTGTAGGGGGAAGGGTGGTCCATATTTATACCTTGGTTCATAATTTCACATTTTACTCTAATAATATTTATATTAGTCCGTTTTGATTCGTGTAGGCAATGTGTTAACAGGATGATACACTAATTGGTTGACGAATATGCAGAACTGATACCACGAACATTGTTGTATTTTCATCACTATACTTAAAGCGGCAACTATTACACTGAAACACAAGCAAATTGTACATTTACATGAAATAAATGAGAAAAAAAATCGCAAGTGGTGATGAAGTGAACGTGTCATGAAAAAGTATTAAGATCACTCACATACTGTAAAAGAATTACCGCTCGCAAAACTGCTAGTTTTTCCGCCGTTGCTCGCTTCAGAACTATCGTTTCCGAGACATGCACAACTGCAGAAATTAATCATCAGGACGATAACAACTAAGCATATCCAATAAATATTCATGTTATTCTCCTAACCGTGAAATCAAAATTTTTGATTAGAGTTCTAGTTCAAGATCGAAATCTCGGTACCTTTGTAACTGACCTGTAAAAATACAACACACATGTTATCTAGTATTCTATCTTTAGGGGAGAATGATGTTGCATGAGAATGGAAATAGCTGGTGTTTTGGGCAACTGCTTTCTTTGGTCTTCAGCATTGTCATATTGCTGCACGAATTGAGTTAACATTATAATTATAACACTTAATAAAAATCGGTACATTACTTTTATGCTTTCAGCATTACTTTCAAAACATGAATTTCCCTTACCTAAACTCTTTTTCTAATTTGCTCTCAACCCGAGCCCTGGAATCCGCCCTTGCAAGCATTACTTCAGAGACGTCTGGGAGCCTGCTAGGGCTGTCTTAGCCCTCTTCCCTTCTGGCCGGAAAACCGGTCTACGTCGAAATTTGGCGAGTTGCTACGTTGGCTCGAACCCGGGACCTCCGGATTCGGAGACTAAGGCGCTGTCCACTCGGCCAACCAGACTCCCATCCTTTACCTAGACTGAGTAATAGCTCAATTTTTCCTTACATTAGATCTGAGTAATTTTCTTTGATAACACTTTCTCTGCTTTTTACAAGCTGAATCACGGGCGTAGTCAGCGAGAGGCAAGGAGGGCAATTGCCCCCCTGGATTTTGGAGAAAAAAATTATGTTCCGGTGCTCACAAGATTATTTTCGAATATTTAAAGCCAACTGAATTAAATTCGCTAAAAATAGGATGTGCCTAGAGGCCTAGACGCTAGACAACGAAAATGTGTGCGACTAGCGCCACACTGATAGCTTATAATGTTATAATTCTATTTTTTTGCCCCTCCCTGGAAAAAGTTCTAGCTACGTCTATGAGCTGAACCTATGCAGTCACAACCCTACAGGAATTACTTTTATTGAGGACACCTACTTACCCATCAGCGGTTTGGCAGTATTTGTGTTTATTTTATTTTATTTATTTTATTTTTTTTAAAGAAGAAAATGCAATTTTAGTCGAGGATGCTCGGGACCAGTGAGACATATTTTGGGGAAATCGCGTTCTGGCAATCTAATTGCAATCAGATTTTAAAATATAATGCAGGGGAGAATGGGGTAATTATGCTCGGCGTATAATTGTGCACATGCTGTTTCTGCAAATCCTGACGACGTCATGTGACCGTGAAATATGGCAACGTGTGGCTTGAGTGAAGAGTTTTGTATGACAGAAGTTCTTATCGAATTAACTTAATTTTAGTGAAAATGTGGATTTTGATCTTAATTTTAACATGTACAGTATAGGCGATCAGACATATTTTGGGTTTCGAAACAGTTTTCAGAGTATTTGACTAATAGGGTACTTACTATTTTCTCAGTCAGATAAGTCTTAAAAATTTATATGTTCAAGCTCATATTTTCGTAAAATTGTTGCCATTTGGGTAGATTATTGTATGCATTATTTTACCATGATGGGTGAACACACAGGTCATGAAACATTTTCGGATATCAGTTGGAATTTTCATGTTATAGATGTCAAGAGAGTCTATATCAGAACAAAGTTTTAGACCTAGTTCATAAAAATAAATAAAATCGCTTAAATTTTTGCGATTACTTTTTTTTTTCTTTCTTCCTTTCGTTTTCTTTCCCTAAGTAAGTAAAAGTAAAGCATTTGCACACAATTACCGCACTAGCACTCACAATTACCCTAGTGATTGAGAAATAGTGCGAGTTGACTCTTGCTAAGCTGTAGGGTGTGTGGGGATTGACCCCCCCCCCCCCCAATAATTTGGCAGTCTGCAAATTTTGAAACTGTTCATTCGGATTTTTAATTTTTTAAGAACGTTTGTTGGCTTTTTTTCTTTTAGTTAAAAAGTATTTCGATTGTCGGCAAATTTTTGGTTTTTTCAAAAAATATTTGTCGGCAAAATTTTCTTCTCCCCCCCCCCCTTTCCCCAAAACTGAAAATCAAATTTCGTCTCTGTTCCTATTCAACGGTATACTCTGAGTACGTAAGCAAAGATATGGAAATTTTTCCGAGAGGAAACGGAAAAGTGAATAGATGTAAGTAATACCTTCAGTGAAAAGTTTTTACTTCGGACATGACAAGTATTCAGTGGAGCAATAAAAAGAGTAACGTGAGCTTGATGGAAATGGCAGGCGTACAGAATACAGAATACGAAGTTAAGAAACTAAAATTTAAATATGAAGGGCGCTTCGCGAGAGCTAAAGAAAATAGGTGACGATTGCATGACTAAGGAAAACAAGTGGCATAAGATTGTAACAGAATGGAGACCTCATGATCAAAAGAGGAGGAGAGACAGGCTAGCAAAGGAATGGAGGGAGGAAATCAACAAAAGAAATGGGGACTCAGTGGATGAAGGTAGCCAGGAATAGAAACCAATGGAAATGGGTGGTTACGGCCGTTGCAGGGACGAAAATATGAGGGGGCATGGAGGAAGCAGCTTGCCTCGTAAGCCTCCGCCGGAGTTGGGAAATTTTAGTAGATAGATCAAAAGTTCACAAAATCCAACAAATCAACAGTTTTTAGGTTGTTTTTTTTTCTTTTGTTTTTTGCTGATACAAACAAATTTTGATACTTGGAAATTTTGACTTGAGCCAGTTGGATCACAAGTTGGGAAAATCCAACAAGTAAAAAGTTTTTTTTTTGCTAATATGTATAAACAAATTTTGATGCATGGGAATAATTTTGACTTGAGTTAGTAGGGAATTTAACAAGTTTTGCCCCTCCAGAAAAATCTCTTCGTTACGTCCCTGGGCCGTTGCCCAACAATGAGTGCATTAGCAGAGAAGTATCTGCCAAACACTGCTGTTAATTCATAAGGCTGTAAAAAAATCATTTTTGAATAATAGCCATTCGCACTTAGGTGCGCATAATTACCCCACTCTCATTTGATATTCACAATCAGCGATCAAAGAACTCTCAATATTCCGACACTCTGCTTGATGTTTATTATAAAGAAATTAGGAACCCATTTTAGCCTTAATACGAGTAGTACGCGGTGATCCTTTCCTCTCGAATATGCATTTTTGTATAAATTAGCTAATCGTCCTATCTGGTCAGCTTCTGCATAGCTAGATGCGAACGTCTCACAAACGTCTTTTGTCTCCTGTGTATCTGCATTTCTTGTATCACTTCTTCTCACTCATTGTCCTTTTTTACCACGATCGGGTAGGCAGGATATAAACTCAGTCACAGTTTAGTTGTATGTTTTATCACTCGCTTTAAGACTTCTTGTGTTATTCAGTCAATCAATACACGCGCTTTCGAATGCCCTCGCTGCAGTCCGTACTGAACTCTTCTTGTACAGATTCTGAAAAACCCGCAAGCACAAGAATTCGTGGATATACTTTGTACTAGAGAAGGCCAATCGTTTATTGTGTTCTTGGTATCTTTATGGGTTCATTGCTGACAATGTTAGTACCTAACGTTGTATTTTCCACAGTAAGCCCATGAAAGTAAAAACGAAAGTACCAACATTTTTATTTGTCCCAAGCAAACATGGTATAAAACAAGGTTCCTCTTCATCGAAGTCTTGTGTTTTCAAAATTGTTCTCCACGTATTCTTAGTCAATAAAATCTTGCCTATAGTTATTAGTTTCCAAACAAAATTAAAAATCGTGTCCCCATCAACCCTATCTTTCCCGTACAATCTATCTTCTACACTTACACATCTTGATGACGTGTAGATCATTCAGGCATGGACGAGTTCCTAGCTCCTGAAGCCTTCCGCAACAATACGTTAGGTATAGTTCTTGACTTCAAAAAACACCCAAATTCGAGCTTTGCACATCCAAACAAAATTAAAAATAGTCGTGTCCCTATCAGCCCTATCGTCCTTGTGCAACCTACATCTTCTATACTTACATGTCTTGATGACATGCAGATCATTACGGCAGGCATGGACGAGCTCCTAGCTTCTGGAGCCTTCCGCAACAATACGCTAGGTACTTGTTTTCGAATTCAAAAAATACCCAAATTCGAACTTTCACGAACTCCATTTTTCTGGTGCCTTTTTTAGTTTCACTAAGCACCAGCTTAGAATTCAAAATTAATCATTAAATTTATTTGCCGCATTCTTTTGTAACTTTTTGATACTTACCTATTCCGTACCAGTTTTTATCTTACTCGTAATCAAGTCGCAAAAGAAGCTACCAGGGCATTAGATCTTCCAATTTTCAAAATGTTTTAAGTTCGTATGTATCAATGCTTGCAGATAGTACAAACTAACGAACTGGCCACGACATACGGTCACTGATACAGTCGAAAGCAATTTCATTTTATGTAACTAAACAGCAGTTTGGCAGTTTATCGCAGTTTAGCGTGCTTTGTGCGTAGAAGACAACACATATTTCGTCATTTTAGATTAGCTCAAGTGACTCAACAGTATAACATATCTATTGTATGTTTTAGGGCCAGTGGCGGTTACCGTTAAACCAGAGGTTATAATACCGGATTCGTATTTTAACCACCGGTTGACCGTCGATTACTTTTAACCAAGTTTTATAAAACTGGTCCTCAGGCTGCTGTTTGCGATCTTGAAGGTCAATATTTCACTGAGTTGAGGCAGGGCTCCATATTAGACATGGGCAAGTTCAGTTCATGAACTTATTCAATTTTCTTACGAACTTGAAACTTGAACAGAACGATGGAAAACGAAAAGTGAACTCGAACTGAATTCCTCTTTTTTGAACATAAACCCGTTTATCATTGCAATAGTGGTAATTCGTGTCCGCATGTACGTACATATACTAATCTTTCCACACATCCGCAGGAAAATGAAATTAAACTGAACTTGCAAAGACCGTGTGAGCTCGAACGAGCAGTTTCTTAACTGAACTTGAACGAGTGCTCCTTTTAGTGAACCTGAACTTGAACTTTTTACGTTCGCGAACTCGCTCATGTCTACGGCATGTGAAAAGTCAGTTCGCTCCACGCTTCTTTTTAGCAGTAGAAGGCCCGTGCGCGGCGACGGCGGGGGTCCCATTGACCTTTGTTGATATGTAGGTAATATAATAATTTATGGCGATCACTGCCCTTTATAACCTAACTAACATGAAATATACGGTCAAAAACCCCCTTGTATAATTTCTGCGCACGGCCTGACTGCAGTAGGTACTGTTTCACTCTTTGTTTTCTAAAACGTCTATCAATTTTATTCCTCCGTTTGAATTGACTACAGTTCAATGAATCAACGACCATTCAATTGGTAACACTGACACTGCTCGGAATCAAAGTGGCTGACATCTAGCGGATGTTTTGTGAACCCTCATTGAGTGATCATGATACTTCAGTGCCCTTAGATGGAAAATTAAAATTACACAAATGTTAGTTAGGTGCAATTTCAAGTGATTTTTCCATTTAAGGGCACTTAAAAATTAAGTGTTGTTTGAAAATACGGCTGTCATTTCTTACTTCACCGCACGTCTATTAATTTTGTTACCTGACATATTAAATTTTGAATCGCAAGTTTGAATATGTAGCTCCCTGCAGTTCAAATTATTCGAAGCATATGTCCGCCATCTCTTTATTTTATAATTATTCTTTGAAAAACCCGTATCTTCCTACTTACGGCAATGTTATTTCCCTCCATAATCAGAGATGTTAGCGTTGCTCAAAAATATGAACGCGTTCACACTGTTCGAGTTCGCTTTAAAAAGTGAACACACGTTCACATCCGTTCTCCTTCATGTGAGAAGAAGGACGCGTTCACTTTGTTCTCGTTTGTGGAGGTTCTCTGTTTGTGAACGCATTCCCGTTCAACAGGAGTTGACATCTCTGACTGTAATTATTCCTCGCTCCGTTCTCTGCGTTCTTGTTCACAAAATGAAACAAACGCGTTCCTGCCCGTTCTCATTCATGTGAGAAGAAGAACGCGTTCACTTTGTTCTCGTTTCTGGAGGTTCTCCGTTCGTGAACGCATTCCCGTTCGCGAACGGGAGTTGACATCTCTGACTGTAATTATTCCTCGCACCGTTCTCTGCGTTCTTATTCAAAATGAAACGAACGCGTTCCTGCCCGTTCTCATTCATGTGAGAAGAAGAACGCGTTCATTTTGTTCTCGTTTGTGGAGGTTTTCCATTCGTGAACGCGTTCTCGTTCGCGAACGGGAGTTGACATCTCTGTCCATAATCACTCAACCTTTTATTAGGAGGTGTACATTAGCGCTCCTACATTCCGTTCCACATCCCAATACTGGGACTCGAAATCAAAGTACGGGGCTGACATCTAGTGACAGAAGTTGAGAAATTGTCTAGTTTGAGTAAAGCACTTATAACACTTGAGTATCGCAATACGCCATCTTTGGGCGTTTATTCGCATCCGTCAATGCAAAATTGACTGTGCAGAGCATACCGCGTTTTCAGTTTGGTACTGACGGGCGCGAACTGCCCGAAGATGGCGTATTGCGATGATACTCGGGTATCATAAAGTGCTCTAGTTTGAGCGATCAAATTAGTCGCTTTCATCAGAAAAGTACAAGCGATGATTCGATATTTTGAATTTTGAAAAATTTAAAGTTATTTGAGGGTAAATTCTTCCCAGCCAATAATCTTCATGATAGCGCGATCGTAGCAAATGCTACCAAACAGGGCTGTGAACCGGAATAATTAACTTAACAGATTAACGGAAAGATAACGTTACCAGAACATAATTAACGGAACGGAACGTAACGAAAAGAATCAGTCACGGCATACCAGAAACATTTTTACGCGGTAAATGGGTAAATCTTGGGGTGCGTTCAGATTGAACAAGACGACTCACACTGGGTGAAGGGTGAAGACCCGACTTTTGTGTGATAATTTGACCGCCTTCAGGGCTGCCGTTCCGGCAACACGGCATAGTGTGAAACGGGCCTTATAGACTCAGTATCAGTCTATCAGTAGATAACAATAGAGGTTCTCAGTTTAACCTTAATGTATAGTGAACTAAAGCCCCTTTTGAATTTCGACTTGTAGATTGCTAAGATAAAAAGTGTATAACAGACACGGGAAATACTGTAGGGTACAGTGTATATAAGACCTATTTCACTACTTATATAATTTACATAATCTGATCAACACCTGTGTCAGTAGCGTACATGTTCACCATCCTCTCATCTATCGTGACTAAAAAATGAACAACTTTACTTTTTCGCCCCCACCCCCACCGCATAGGTTTACCAAATCGGCGCCTCTATACAAATAATAAAAAATTAGGAAGCTCCACAATATTTAACTATTAGTTCCTTGTTCTTCAGTGAAATATAAACGTATAGAACGAAACAACGAAGTAGGCGTAATGTGAAATTCTTATTGGTTTATTATCTTAAATTAAAATTGGTAACGTATACCTTAACGTAACGTTACCGAAACAATACCGTAACTAGTGGTAATGTTATTTACCGGAACCGTTTACCGGGATGAAGCGATAATAATACCATGTTAACTTGACTAATCCGTTCCGTTATCACAGCCCTGCGTACCAAACTAACACAATGCAATTATTACAAGTAAATACACAAGGTGATGTGATACACAACAAGCGGGATGTAGTCTGAACCAGGGATGGCAAACGAAACCGTTTTTTTTTTTGTTTCGTTATTTCGTTTCAATATTTTTGACAAAAATCAATCGTTATTTCGTAATTTTGTTATTTCGTTTTGTTTGTTTGCCATCCCTGCTATTTACTAAACTCACCCTGACTCAACTCACCCTGACTCAACTCACCCGGGAAAAGAAATGAAATTTCGATTACAGTAGGCTCGGCTGCTGGTACCCGACCCTAGAAAGTGGTTGCAATAGGCTCGGCTACTAGTAGCCGATCCTAAAAATCACAAATCAGAAAACTAGGGATGGCAAACGAAACTTTTTTTTTCGTTTCGTTATTTCGTTTCAATATTGTAGACAAAAATCAATCGTTATTTCGTTGTTTCGTTATTTCATTTCGTTTCGTTTGCCATCCCTGGTCTGAACTACACTACATATATGCTACAGTAGCGCTATTAGAGCCTATGCTAATATAGGATATCCTATTAGCATAGGCTCTAATGGGCTCTCATAGCGCTACTGTAGCATGTAGTACCTCCTAGTTCAAGCTACTATGTATAACGCACATCTGTCTCGCGCATCTCTATCGCGTTTAGTGTATTTCTGAACGGTGTGTTATCAGTTGATACCTTGGTTGGTTAAGCCGTTACAGAATTTGAATTTCTGTTCTTTGTGTTTGTGATTTTCCGCTGACCACTACCAGCTTCAGTTTGTGGAATCATGATCAACAAATATGTAACCGTTAGAGAGGTAAGTTATGTACGTACATGTGTCTAATATAGTAGACGCTAGTGAACTTTTCTACAGTTTGGTATTCACTATCTGTATTCCAGTTCCTCGATCACTTAACATTGAAAGAACTTTGGTAACCATTTCTTCCTCTGGCAATCAGAAAGTAACTTTATACTCTCCCAGTGATAATTACTATAGAAGTTCTCCATGTTAGTGTTGGTGGTCTAATTTTGAATTCTCGTTCTGCCGATTTACTAAGGACGCACCAAATGATGAATATGATGCAATTAACGCAGAATTATATAAGAAGTATCCAGGAAGGATGTTTCACTGAAATCATTGATTAACCCAGGGAGATAAGAACTCTTCACAAAAGGACAGCCGAGGAGACGAAATCAACGCGTAAGTAATATTCCTGAATTGTTGAAATTATCGAAAAATAATGGATAGTCGAAGAAATATCGTCTTTGTCTTCGTCACCCGCATAAGTCAAGTGACCCATCTGCTGTGTAGTCTTGGCAGAGGGTGATGATGCCGATATATCGACCAGTTTTCTTCTTGGGCGTCCTCGTGGTTGTCTTCCTATCAGTAGACATTTAGCTCATCTTTTGGATGAGTGATCTTCATCCATCCTTCCCATATTACTTTGTTTTTTTCTCCTGTAATCCTTCACTTTTTTTTAAATACCGGTGTAATATGTTCAGTTCTTTCAGAATGTGTCTTCGTTTTGTTTTCTATCCTGTAAGGTGTAACCAGCCGATCGTCGCATGTAGGGCATTTCCGCTGCGGTTATTCTCTGTTTGTCTTGCTTTCTGAGTGCCTGCCCTTCATACTGGTACGTCAACAGTTATTGTAGAATCATGTTCGTGTTTTTCATCCAATAGTGTGTACCAGTATGATGCGATTTATGAGGCTGGAGCAGGGCCGTAACCAGGGGTAAGGCAAGGGGCAACACCCCCTAGCTACGCTCTTCGCCCCTTGGCAAAATTTGCCCTTTTTTTAGACGTCTCACAGAAGAAATAAAGCTCTCAACTTCAAGGCCATTTATCAACAATTTTTTTTATTTTTAAGTACATATGTGATTTGTATTGACCCAAGCAGTTTCCTCTAATGAGTTTTATTAGTAACTATTTTGAGAGAATCTCAGTACTGTATTCAGGAATATGGTGGGGGGGGGGGGTTTGGCCAAACATATTGAACATTTTTAGTTAAATTAATTTTCTAATGTTTCTGAGATCCGCATTTTCCTGACATTTTAGACACACGGCCGTGTACGGGGGTGGGGGTCCAGACCCCTCTTTGACACCCCCTCAATTTTTGTATAAGGCTGTGGAGCATCTAATGGTATTTGTTACGTACCGCGCTACCCAGCCAATAATTTGCTACTATATTTTTTTAAAATATAGTAGCAAATTATTGGCTGGGTTATTAAAATCATTTTTCTACAACATTGGCTATATTTTTAAATAGTGATCAAAATAAACTAATAAGTGGAATCCTCACAAAACAAGGCTGATCGTTGCTCTTCTTGTTAAAGTTTAGGGCATATATCAGTTTTGGTCTCCCCACTTCCTTACAGTGCGTGCGTGTGCCTAGCGTCACGAGCGCTCTCTGCGTTTCATTTCACATTCCAATTGAATATTGCCATTGCGTATCGCCAGTTTACTCGCTCGAATCCCACCGAGCTACCTCTGCGATTTTTCAATGCCCAGAATATTTGGAAAATTTTTCGTTATTTCGTGGGTACTCGGTCAGTGCTGAGCCATTAAACTAGTGTACTAGTAGAACTAAACTGGTCATCATGCCAGCAATTGCTAATCAAGTGGCGCTATCGTTTAGGCAGCGAAAGAATATCAATAGTCCAAAACTAATGAATACCATTTATTTTAAAGTAGATAATACCGCATAGTATCATGTATGTATTTCAAGACTTAAGTATACTTCTTAACAGCATTATTAATTTTAAATGAGTTCACTGCCAAGGCCTGTCTCTGAAGTTTGTGTGGTTCAGTGTTAGACTAGGCCAAGCGCAAGAACATAATGATGTAGATCTATACATAACGAATTGCTGGAGCATATAAGCGGCTAAGATTACTACGAATTTGGGCTACCATTTATACATAACTAATTAAGTACTAGAGAATATAATCATCCAAGATTCACATTATTACCAGAACCAAATGAAGTAGCACTCGAATTATCGCTTGCTGAATCTGTAGCGTCGCAGACAACCGTGTATCCACTGAAGACATACATCGAGAGAACCACCACTAAATATAGTATCCAGATCGGTTTCATATTAGATTTTCAATGTTTGGAAAATCAAAAGCTGGTTTCACGATTCTTGAAGTTCTATCCGCCAACTGCAAGTAATCTACTTTTTGTTACAGACAGCCTTTTTATGCCTTAATTATTAACAATACATTGTTTAGACTTTACACACCTATCGAAAAATTAAAATATTATTGTTTCGACAAAGAATTTTCCCGCTATCCGCTGATGAATAATCTCGGCTTGAAATTTTTATTAAATTCTTGTTTCATTTAGGCTCGATATCGACGGATATTACGAGGCAATTTTCACGGCATCAAAAAGGTCTCTATTAATGTTCTAAAATCCAATTGGAGTTAGCGAGAAAATTAGACCCCGAAACACTTTTTTCTTTGAGCAGCTGATACGTCAGGTCTAAATTCTGTATTGTGGAGATTTCTTCAACATCAACAGGTCTTCTCTAAATGGAAAAGGATTAATCAAGTTTTAAGGTAGCGTTGATTCGAAATCAGCACCCACATATTGAACAGCTTTCTAAAACTGTACATACTTATGAGCGTAGGAGTTACCTACGAAGGATTTATAATAACTATTTTTAGTACAGGCTTATATGTGAATCGAGTCAGAACCCGATGCGGAAATGAATAACTAAGAGCACGGAGCTGACTAATTTTGAATATTGAATGTTTTTGTCAAATGGTACTTACTTATGATAGTTAAACTGTTGCGAGTTGTACTAGCGGTTAGAAGTAAAAAACGAAGACTTTCCAACACATTCTGGCGAACGTACCTATAACATGTACTTTTTGTGTATTATGTCGTATAGTAACCTATCGATAGAGGTAAATATGAGAGAGACTTTCGTCACTTGCGGGTAAAAGACCTTGGTCAGTTATATAGATAATCGAAACCTTGTAACGGTTCTTATAGGTAGGGACTCTTCATAGTGTCGTAATGTCAAAGTAAACAAAAAGTCACAGTACCGTACTGTAACGATACAAAAAAATAATAATTATTATTATAAAAGATAAACCATTTCTCAATGTCCCACGTCAATAGGGTGTTCATAAAATCAATTAAGTACCAATAATATCAGAAAATTTTCACATTTTTTCAATTTTTCTTGGAAAAGCTACGGTTTTTTATTTTAATTTCCCATAAGAAAGGTCATTAGTAATTTTCTTGTATCTGTATTAGAACTGCTCAAAATGGAGTTCAAAATATCCCCATTCAGAATGATTACTTTTCAACACAGATGCACAGACCTTATGAAGATAATAACAATCTTCTTCAGCTACTTTACCATTTCACAGAGTTATATCGTTTATGGGGCTTATTCACCTCCCTTCCATCATTTATTTACCCCATATTTGAAACTGAATCCCATGCAATGAGAGGAGGTGGTTCTAGTATTTTTGTAAAATTTAATATGGGTCTCCAATAATTGGTTGCAAAGGTCGCTAAATTCGGTTCTGGTAACATTTTGGCCATATTCCCCGAACTACGACGCATATCGATGGGACGACGGTGCGAAATGACAGATATGGCAACCACACAGAAAAAAATTAAAATCATGGAAAGTGGTTGAACATGATTTTTATAAAAGAAAATGTGAACTTCTCAAAATTTGACTATAACTCAGTCCCGTCAAGAGTAAGAGTATGCAAATATATCTGCATATTGTCAGGATAGGTTGCCTACTTACCAGGTCATTGCAAAAAAGACACCATGTATAACTACTTATAACTTCACTAATTTCCATATAATTGAATCGAACTAGCACCCAACACATGAATCAGCAACCGGAAACATAGTAAAGAATAATTTACAGAGTTCCGACTGTTGCGTTAGGAAAACAGACCCAGATATGTAGTTGGTATTCAAATTTTACCAGGTGTTCGAAATATTCATGCAGTAACCTTGCATAAGACTTTCTGATACGTATCAACATGTAATTTTAGTTCATATCATGGAAACTCATCGATACATACAAACACGTACTTTCAATTCATATCGTAGTAAGTCATCGATACAATAAAAGACGCTCCTATATCTCTTATCAGCACCCTATGGCGGTACTTGAAATGCCAAACCCACAAAAAATAATCACAATAATCGCAACTACTTATGATACATATTTTCTTATTCTCTCAACTGCAAACCATTAGCGCCTGCTTTTTTCTATGAACGACGTAGAAAATTCCCCGTCAAACAGGAACTATTATCGTCTCAGACCGATAACACATTTAACTATGAAGCAAATGGACTTCTGCTGAGTTGGCTTCCGTCAAAAAATCCTGTTTGGGTCTCTGACAACTAGGAAACGAAAACAAAAACATACTGTCCAAATACGAAGGGCTGGATTAACATTATCTAACATTAATTTATGTTGTATTTAATTCTTTTCGTGTAAAGAGCTCGACTAAATCATGGGACTTTTTAAGGAGGTAGAAGCGGAGATGGTACTTACAGAATTCTATGACTTACTTTTTGTATAGGATGAGCCCTAACTAAATTTCCTGATGTTTCTTTGGATCATCTGATTTCCTTTTTCTTTTTTCTTTTTTTTATGGGAGAGGGAGAGAGAGGCTACCACAACATGGAT
Source organism: Acanthococcus lagerstroemiae (assembly GCA_031841125.1). Lineage (NCBI taxonomy): Eukaryota > Metazoa > Arthropoda > Insecta > Hemiptera > Eriococcidae > Acanthococcus > Acanthococcus lagerstroemiae. Next base: position 16,092,829 of record CM063113.1, on the reverse strand, counting down.
CTTTTTTAGTACTCATATGACATCTCAGCATAATTATCTGTATCTGTTTTATTATTATTATTTTTATCATTTGACTTTTTTTATTCAATATGGGAGAAAGCTAGGTACCAAACTAGTACAATTTTACTGCACATAAAGGGCCCTAGTAGAATCGTATGTTTCTGGGATGTGGGAGGGAAGAGGTAGTGCTGTCAAGATCTACTTGATTTTTTTCTTTACCTTTTTTTTAATTCTTCAAAATGCTGAGGTTTTTGAGCATCTGCTAATTACATAATATGTAGACCTGTTGCTCAAACAATCTAGCAAGGCCAGACATTTTTCAAACTGCCATTTAGGAAATAGGAATTTTGTCGACCAAGCAATAAGCCAAATTTGATACATTCTCAATGTTATGGTCCCCTGTTCTTAAATCTTGAAAGTTCCTCAGTATTTTATCAAATTGTATTGTAATTTTTTCTGACGCATTTAGCTAATTATTTTGTACGAAAATGCGTTTCCCATTTATTAAATAATTTGAGATTTTCCAATCAGCCATCCTCCTACGATTTCTTTAAAATGGCATTTTGAGTGCATTGCTGTTGTAATGTTACAATAGCGTAGCCAGCCTAGCGTTTGCGCGGGACAGGGTCTGGTCTTGACCAAAGGAGGAGGAGGAGTTGTTACAGGAGATGCTAATATTGGAAAACCACTATTTAACAAAGCCGCAAATGGGGTCCAGATCCCTTGTGGATACGCTATTGCAGTGTTATAAGCCTCATTACGTAGCCCAAAACAAACTAGAATGACTCCTGGACCCTTCCTACCTACCTTTTTGCAGATGCAGTGCTTCCTCTTCTCTTAAAGCGAAATTTCTCATTTACCTAGTATTTGGTACTATGCAATTAGTGGGCCACAACCGACATTCTGAAGTTTCACAATTAATTTTTTAAGCTTAAGATAAAGCGTACTTACCAACACTTGTTCACTTGATTAAAAAAAAAATAAAAATCATAAGAAAGTGTTCTCTTAACAGTTACAATCTTTGACTGTGTCAAGATTCCTTTGAGGGATACGTGAAGTTACTTGAAGTACGTTACAGTCTACATTTGAAGCATAGCAGGTGTCAAAACAACGCAGTTCAGAATGACAGCCTTTTTCCAATTATTGAATTTTCTGAATTCCTCTAGAGTGTTCTATCCATGACAGAAGTTTCAAGTCAATGTCTGAATTATGTAGGGGTCATGGTTAGTCCTGGCCAAGGCCGTACTGAGCCTCGTCGGTATAGGGAAGAGGAGGAGGAGATAAAATAGGTCGGAAATGCCAATTTGATTTTAAAAAATGCGAATGCAAATAACCAAAAGAATTATTACTTTCATATTTTGCTGACTTATACTTATTGAGAATAGTGAAAAACGTAATGAAAATTTACCGTAAAATTCTGGCTATATTATAAGAAATTGTTTCATCAAAATAAAAATTAAAAAAAAAAGTCCTTTCCATTTGTAGGGTGTGCCGATTCATGCTTTCGGCTGTTATGCCATCATCAGTGGAGAAAAAAAAACAAAAAAAAAAACGATTTTCTCGTTTTGCTGCTGACAGTCCTGAATGCCCCGACTATATGGTCGGGTTTGCTGGAAAATGCATTTTCTGAGGATTCGTGGGTATCGGTCACATTCCTCCCCACGACCCTGTTAAAAAGATACTGCACTATATATGTATATCTTTCTTGTTTCATCTGCCTATAATTCAAAATGCCGACTAAATAGTCGAATTCGTCGAAAAAACCGACTCTAAGAAATCGTTGTGTGAGTGGTGGTTACACTCTCCCACATACCTCTTCTGCTATGCCCCTAGTCCTGTTCGGTTTTAAAGTTTTGGTATATATAAGAAAGAATATCAGTTGGGAATTGTTCTAAGTTATCAATTTAATTTCTTATTGTTCCATAATAAAGATAGTCGCGAATGCTTGCCATGCTTCACTAGTTTTCTGTACGCGAAAAAGTAGCAAAATATGCCAAGTTCCAATAGAAAAACTGATAGTCGAAAAAAAAAACATGCTTGATTTCAGAAAACGGTTATAACTGCTTCCTACTCGACATTATAACATATTTTTGCACCGCGTATTTTTCACCAATGGGACGAACATCGAGGCCACTTCCATGGCGATACGTTATACGTCTTTAAATTAGCAACGAAATGAAATGTTTGAAAGCGTTTTTTCAACTGTTATGTTTCTGTTGCTACGTCCACCCTCCCCCCCCCCCCATTCCTAGGATCAGTCTCACCTTACTACATCCATCAAAATTGCAACAAACATAATATTAATAATATTAGGGAATAGCCTATGTTATATAAATGGCCTAATAAGGCCCACTTTTGTAATTTCCTCCTTGCAGCGTTCCAACTGATTTTTTTTTTTAAGTGAAAGGTAAAAACAGACTGACGTTCTCAAATCCTCCATACATTGCATCACAGCTCCCAAATACCCAAATCTTCTCTCAGCTCTCAGGTTTTATTGGGAACATGTGTACCATAATAAGGCTCAACTTAAAACCTGATAAGACTTTACTTAAGACCTAGTGATAAGATTCAACCTGAAACCTAACAAGGCCTAACTCTTACCACGAGATATCGGGCATTATCAGGGAATTTCACATCTTTATCTCTTTATCGAAAACTCAGATTGTTCAGCACTAAATGACTTTTAAGTTTGTATTTTCCCCCTCCACTCATCAGCTAATTATATTATGTACAACAACCTGTGATCATTCATTTAATGTTAAATTATACTTACTTACTTCAAACGAGCTTCATTTCTCATGACAAAATATAGTATTTGAGTTGAAACGTTGCGATACAAAAACTTCGAGCCTTCGCGGCTCCTAACTGAAGCTTTATGATAAAACAAGAACTTCAGGGTGTGGTGTGGTGGGACGTATGGCGATGCACGCATGCCACAGTGGCCTCTATGACACCGCACCCCGGCCTCGGAAACTACGCTTTCGAGTATCGCATCAGTGACCGGAGGGACGCCTTGGGGCCGGGCCTGAGCCCCCATTTCTACGTGTCGCAACGGTGCGCGCTTCCTACCAGGGTCACCATGGGGTTCCCTACTGACCGAGGTCCGCACTCCCTGAGCGCTCGCCTGGAATTCATGTCCCCACGGCCGGACGCGCTGCCTCTCTTCACTCACCCCTCACCTCCTCGTCTTGGTCCGTGTGTCGACGTAGGCACTAGGCAGGTGGTGACGACGGGTGAGCCCTGCCGGTGGGTCCGCAACGCAGCTGCAGCAGCTCTTGTAGGATGGTACAGAGTTCTCCTCCTGTTCGATGGTGTGAGCCGAGCTTGATATCGCCGGCCCTCCGTCTCGACCACTCCGTCTGCATCTTCTTCTTCATGATGGTCGAGACAAAGACCGACATCCGGTTAAAGGCCGACACCCGGTTAACTTCAGGGTATAACCACTTTTTTAAATGAAAAATTATACAGAACTGTTACAAATCCATTCAAAATTTCATTTCTGGTAATATTCACAAGCAGCTCAAACTGTTTTCCGCAATTAAGTTAGCCCTGTGAAGAACCTCAAGTACGTGTAGTTAAGGATTTTTTTAAGTATTGAAACTTAGGACTTCCCGGTAGCTGGATTAAATACATGAAAGTTAACGCGTAATTGTTCACAGAAAAAGAATTTAGGGCGGGTTACAAGTCGTTTTCCAAATCCTCTAGCTCAAAAAGTTGAATTGATCTTTCATAAAACAAATTATAAAATACATCTAGGGTGCTAGAAACGGAGTGTATAATCGACATCTACCGTGTTTTTTTCTAGCATTAATATACAAAGTGAATTTAATGAAATTGAGACGAACACTTCATAACATTATAATGTAAACCAATTGTAGAGAATCACTCCTTGTTATTAATTTCAATTATAATCATGAAGTCTATAAAATTTCAATGCCAATTTCATACATAACACCTGTAGAAAGAGTGAAAAATAAAGATATGTAAAATACGAGTGTATTTTCAGGTATCTACAGGCTGCGTTCGACGTTCGTTTGATTGTTATGCAATAAGGATTGTTACTAATTATGGGTTGCCTGTTGCAGTGTAAATGCATGTTCGTCAGTTCGTTTTAAAGACTGAGTATAGAAGGTTATTTTATAATGATTTAGAAAGATATAGCTTTTGAGTTGCTTTTCATATTTATGTGGTTAAAATCTCTATTTTCTCGATTTCATTTCTAGGTAAGTTATTATTGATGTAACACTGTATCATTCTTTATATTGTTTCCTAATAAAATTAAAATATTTTCTAGCAATCAATTGGAGGTGTCACATTTAATTTTTAATCGCAACTTACAGATATAATAAGTAACATGCAGTATCGAAGATGAAATTTAAATGCTTTTCAAGAGTTCTCATTTTCGCCTCAATACTTAATGGCCATAAATATGTTAAGAAAACGACATAAATCACCGAAATATAGGTAAATGTACGAATCTTTTAAGCTATTAAACATTAAAATACACCAAGCAGCAGCCCAGTAATAACCTTATCAGTTCCAGCAATAGTGTTTCAGAGCTGTGGAATTGTACAAGGCCCGTATTTTGCAATCTTGCTCCTGTACAGTTCCTTGGCAACCTGCTTTTTTCCAGCATAATATACCTTTAAAAAAAAAAAATCTGTGTTTCATTTATTGAGATTTATGGAAAATGTATTTGAAGAACTGCTGCTGAAGTACAAAGCACAATACCAGAACCCAAGAAAGTTATACTTACTTAGAATTTAGATAGGGTATCAAATTTATCCGCTGTATTTTTTCATCAGCCTTTGTAGGAAACCTTTTGAAATTGCATAGGTGTACACCTGAATGATGGCTATAATTTGGTGTAGAGCAGCAAAACGTTTTATCCAGTAAAATTTCGAAATTGCCTTGTTTAAAGTAAGATTTTGATGATGACAGTATCAGGGCTGAAGTTTTGGGGCTGCTTTCGATGTATACATGTGTGCATATATGAAATATGAACTGATAAGAAAATTACTTTGCTGCTATTCTATGCGTTTTAATGTTCAATATCTTAAAAGTTTCCTACATTTGCCTATTGCTTGATGCTTCATATGTCTCCTTCTTAACATATTAATGGTCATTGAGTATTGGAGTACAAATGAGAACTCCTCAAGCATAGAAATTTCATTTTTGTTACTGCCTTATTATGTTTTCATCTTTCACTTTCCTTCTCATGTTATACAAATATATGATAGTGATGTTGATGTTTCATAGAATTCATTAAAATTAATGATAATGGCGAATTAACTTTACAATTTCTAAGTGGGCTGTTCAGTCTATCAAATGTACGCTGTTAAACGAAAAGAACTCCAGCGACAAAATTGGTTTTTTGAAAAAAACGTAATATTAGAAGCCAGTGAATGATGCCTATGGACATAGCATTTACTGATAAACTTTCTTCAACACACATATTTGTATAGGGGCCAAATTTTGAAAAATTTTACCTTTTACACTCTTTTCAAAAATACTAAATAACTCATTTTGTCAACAAATGTCGCTTAAGTCCTTTTTACTTAACAGCGGCCAAATAATGGCGCCTGGTAGCCTAGTAGCATCAGAGTTGGAAAAAGAAACACATTTTAAAAAAAAGAAAAAATAGTATATTTTGCAACTAGTGCAAAAAGCGTGTTATTTGTGACGAGTGCGAACAGCACTCGCGTTGCTCATGCTGCAAAACGCACGAGCGAATAACGCGCTTCTTGCAAAAGTTGCAAACTATTTTTTTATTTTTCATACGTGCTCGAAAAGCAGTATTTTGTAGGACTTGTTGGAACGCTTAGGTACCAAAACACGCATAAGCGATAAAAGCGACGCGCCTGTCCGTCTAGTGTGAACCTTCCTTCTACTGCCAACTGCTAGGTAAACATACAGTTTTGACGTCACTTTTTGCTCTAGTGTAAAACTGGATTATTTTTGCATCCTTTTTGGTGTTTTGTTCACATGGTACATCGTCAATTGGGAAATTTCACTTCTTGCGCTGAAAACTGGTTACAAATAAGACGCTTTTCAAGCATGTAGAAAAAAAAATCTAGTTTTTTAGGGTGTTTGCCCGCGCGCAGCGCTGCAAGCACCCTATTGCAATCGAATTTTCATCATCATTTCAATAAATACAACTGAATTGTTTACAGCTCATAGTTCAGTTTTAGCTCAGTTGCGTTCTCCGTCAACTGCTGCCATCTATTGATAAGTCGGTCTACTATTATCTTCAAAGCTTCAACATATCAGATTTGGTTTTGTTTTATCAATACCAGTATAGGAATGCGAAGAAGCCGGAAGTTTTTGCAGTTTTAGGTCTTAGGATAATTTTGAGAAGCCAGAAGTGGGAAGCTGAAAGTTTTTCAGCTTCAGCAAACACCCTACCCTCTTACTACCTCGCTATCTGTGAGGTAGCTTGTTTTATCTTAAACTTTTTTTTTTTTTTAACATGATGTGTTATTAATGTTTTTTTTTCTTCGTTGTTTTAAAATGTTTAAAAATATTGTTTTATAACGTGTTTTTTATGACCTTTTGTCTTACCTTTTTGTTCTGTTATTCGACCTTCAACTCTGATGGCGCATTTACACTGACATTAACAGCATTGCTGTAGCCACCTTTGCTGGATGTTAGTTATTTTCGTTCACACTGGAGTTAGTCAAAATATGCTGACAGCAATGTTAAAACTTATTGGATTCGAATCGGATACCGGCTAACAATAACAACTAGCAATGTTGCATTTTATTGTTGCATGTTAGTCATTTTTGAAACTTGGCTGACAGCAATGTTCATTTGTCAGTGTAAATGCACCATCATGTCGCACAGTGAGTTACTGTTAGCAAGAATACCCGTCATTGGGCTAACAAATGTACTGATAATTTATTATCACTATGTAATAATCATTCTGTAAATTTTTTGTGAAATTCTGGAATTTTGGTAAATTATTTTTGTCCCTGTAAAGTTCTGAGTGAGAAAATCTCCAAGGAAATGATGGATGAAAAAAAAAAACACAAAAAAGTTAAAAAACACAATGTGACCTGCCAGGAAGAAAGGGACCTATTTTTGACTAATTTTTGGCCACTCTTTGGCGTGGTCTTGTCGAAAAATTTCGAAAAAATTTTCCCAAACTGCTGTAGGTCTTCAAAGTTGAGTGTCTCCATAACGTGAAAACGTTATCAATTTTGTTTATCCGCTTTCCTGTAAAATTTAGGTACATTTTTGCGCTAAGGTCCCTTTCTTCCAGGCAGGTCACACATATTTGTTTCAAAACATGCCGACCCTGAGTGTAGCATTGAAAATCTTGCCCTGACACTGAGAATAAATCTTCTGGAGGGATAGAAACCATGTTTCCTGTGTTAGACCTGCAGAGGGCGCATTTCTGTCATGCAGATGCCCAGTGCTGAAAGCTAATGGCAATCATTTTGTTTACAACAGGGCATTTGCATGACAGAAACGCACGTATCACAGGGAATAGCGCGCTCTACAGTTCCACGCTCGTATAATGTGAATAATCCGATTTCTATCTCTCCAGGAGATTTATACTCAAAGCCCTGACATTGTCAGAAAAAGAATATCAACATGATAATTGATAAAGTTAGTGATGTCCTGATAACGTGATAACACCAGAAACAAACATGGCGGATGTTGCTTATACCAGAATATACCCTTCGTTTCTAGTACCTTAAATACACCACTGATAATGTAAAAGAACAATCCATCGAATTGGATAGAAATGGTCTATGGGAAAAGGCCACTATTTGTTCTTACTGTTATCATGACTTCATAATTTTGCTTAGTTTTGTCTAACAAGAATGTATTGTGATTTTGTGAACTGTGAATATGAGAAATAATAAATAATTTAGAATAGATGTTCCCCAGTGCTGCTATGGAAATTTGTCAGTTCATCTGGTTCAAATGATTTATTCCAGAAAACATCAGGTACCCTTAGTTCCTAGTTCCTACCCAGTTATATATCTTTATCTGTATCTTGCGTATCATGCCATCTCCTAATGAAGTTGAGAGTTTAGCCTGTATGTTGTTCTTTTGTTAAGAATTGTAAAAAAGAGTCTTCTTTGATTGAAAAAATATAGTGTTAGTATGATTGAATCCTTGAACACAGCTCTTAAATACTGTTTTCAAAATGTCCTCAATTCCTAAAAATACCTGGACATTGACAGATATGTGTCTATAGCTGTATACCCTATAATGTCAACTAAAACTCCAGAGAGGTCAACGTGCACAAATTTATGTATCCAATGCGTGTACTTCCTAAATGCTATTCCATTTCTATGGACATTGCGAGAAGTTTATTCGATTGGGAATAGATATTTCTAATCCGACATTTCCCCATATGAGTTCCTGCGGTGTTTTGAAAGCCTATCAATACATAGGATTCGAATATTTTGTTTACAGAGATACTGATTGACTCGGCTGATACTGGTGGTTATAGTTAATCTCCATGCCAATAAAGATTTTTCGAACCTGATATCCATTCTAGTTGGTTGGATTGACATCTCAGTAAGTACATAAATATGTGATCCTTGTACATTTGTTGTGAGATGGCTTGTATAAAGCTTGAGTTGATTTGTCATTTGTGTCTGTGATTATGCAGAAGTACACGAAGACTTTTCTAGTAGACGGAGCACCGCACATCAATTTTTTCTCGGCCAGTTAGCATTCAAATTTTTGAAACAAAGTAACTACTAATAGGAGTAAGTTTTATTGTAACAAAATTGATTATTATGAAAAAGATTCAGCGTACTCTGATCTAACAAAATAAAATTTATTTTCCTCCCTGACGATTAAATCAAGATACTGACATGAAAAAGTGAGAAGAAAAAAGTTTCTCGGAGCTTGTTTTTGCATCAGTGAGGAAGAGCAGTGCGAACTTTCTTATCAACCATCTGTATTCAACGTAATTCTTCCTTTTTTAGTCTTTCCAGTTTTGTTCAATTTTGTCGAATATACTCTAGCTAACAAAATATTTCAATATTCTTTGTGTATTTATTAACTTGATGATTGGCGCATACTCGTAAGTATGGTACTTGAAATCTGACAACCAAGCAGCAAACATCAGATACAAAAAATAGAAAGAGTTCCTGTTAAAAGTACTTAATGATTTAGTAAGAAAGGCAACTGGAGAATCCGAAAATCGAAATTTCTGCAAAAACGAGCTCCGCCAGGCAGAGCTCCTTCTACCAGAAAGGTCCTCATATGTTAATCTTCATCCACCTTTGGAAAGAAATATGTGATTGTTCCATTGCACTGAAAAATTATGGAGAATCTTCTATTGTTTTCAGGGACGGAGATGGATAAACTGTTCTGTAAGAAGATCATCAACAGTTCGTTTGTGTTTGTGCCAATTAATTTCATTTGAGAAGGCAAGATCGAAATTCCTATAATGTATTCCTATCTTATGTTGTACAAGTTTCCAAAACTCTAGTCATCCAGTAGATAGCCCGCCCAGTATAAATTGAAAGATCTCTATTTCTATAGTTTGGTCGATTTTCTGAAACGAGATCACTCGGTTAAAAGAGGATATTGAAAAAATGAAGAGGAAAAGCAGTGGCGGATCTAGAAAATAATTTTGGGAGGGGCATTCAAAATTTTTAAATACTTCTACCTCTTCCTGAGAACTTGAGATGATGATTGAGTGATTAGACAAGGAAGAAATATTTGGAGTTTTGAACGATTTTTACTGCTGACTATCATGTTTTTCTACTCACTGAATTTTATATTAGCTATACTATCCAATTTTTTCTCTCTTGTGGAAAGTGAAAGCAAGTTTTAAGATTAGCTAAATCTGTTCAATCTTCAGTGATCATGGAAGCAGTGTTCGGACGTTCCCGGGAATTCAATTTTGGACCGGTAATTCCCAGCTATTTTTCAGGAACGGGAATCCCATCGGGAATTCCCGGCGGATTTGTATTCTACGTTCTTTTCTTATCATTGTGAGCCAAGTCCCACTCTTTTTCATATGGTAGAACAAGGGTAGAACTTGTCATGCATTTGATAACGCTATCGCTGAATTATTCAGCGATAGCGTTATCAACACTAACTTATCAGCAGTGTTAAGTGTTAACGGATCGGGAATTCGGGAATAGTTTAGAGCCGGGAACGGGAATGCCAATTTCCGGGAATTCGTTCCCGGAAATTGGAAACGGGAATTCCCCGTCCGAACACTGCATGGAAGTATAGACTAAGCTCTTTCAGACTTGTTCTCAGCTGTTCAAGGCCCTTTTAAACTTATTACGTAGTTTAAGACCGTTTAAAACTGTTTACAACTGTATTTTGGCCTACAAGGCTGAAAAACGTGTTTTTCAATATTCAGTTTGCGTATTTTAAATAATAACACCTGCACATTCAGAGTCCTCCCATTAATTTGTTACATAGAAATGGTGGGAGTCTAGGAAACTGCTGTTTGTGAAAGGTTTTTAAAATTATATATCTTGACATAGGAGTGAGATGAAGGATGAGACAAAAACTGGTTTATATAGAATGTATGGTTCCGCAACCCTTGTCATTGAGTACAGGTGAATTAAATTAACCCTTCTGCGCATACAATTAACTAGCGTGACGCGCATATACCTGTTAATACAGGAGTGTTAGTTTGAGTAATCCTGACAACTCGCAACAGAATTATGGAAGTCAACATATACTGGGCGGACTTTATATTATTTGGATTTTTTTTAAAAGTAATGTGCAAAAATGATACAGTATCTTAGCCCTACTTGCATTGTGATCTGATAACATCAAAATTGGAACATAGAGGGCCTTATGCCCGCCAACTACTTGGACTTATTTTTTAGAAATCAGTTTCTGAATCTGTTGGAAAACTGATAATTTTATATGTACTATATAAGTACATCAATGATTTGTTAGTGTCCATTTCCAGTTTATTTCAGCAGGTTTACTGCTTACACTTTCAATTTTGGACGTGCCTCTTTATTTTATGAACAGCACAGTTTAGTTATAGGTAAATAATATGTATAATGCTTAAAAACATTCAAAACATAATTATTATAGAATGTCAAATTTTTGGTTTTACAAAATTGATAAGATGTAATCTTCTTTCTGATTGTACTTCTTACATTTTTAATTTCGATCATGCCTTCAGTATTAATTTAGCAAATAGTGAAGTGTGGTGCGGTGTAGTGAAATGCAGCAAAGTGCTCGCGATGGCTTTTCATGGCCTCTACTTAATTTGTGAACTCTGTGCTCCTCTCCTTTCGTATAGTTGTGTATTTTTAAATCGTATTTTCGCTGTGCGCTTCGCGTTTTTTTTTTTTTCAATTTTGCTTTTGTAATAAGATGTAGCATCGTGGACAAAATTTTACTTTTTAATACCCTCGTGTTGGGCACCTCTTTGCCTGAAGTGTTCCTGCCGGTGAGTACCTTCCAATTTTTTGGGTTACTTAACAGCGGATGTTATATAATAATATAATAATAAGATTTAAGCGGCGAACGGCCAGTTTTCCTATTGATGGAACAGTACCACACTTATTTGACTGTATTGAGGTTTAAATGGAACTGAGATCTTCATTAATTTTATTCAAAATAGGTAATTAATGTAAAATTGATTTTAAATTCAATTTCTTTGAGCCCAGATAGGAACAATACCATGCATATTTGAAATATTTTCAAGACAGTATACAAAAGCTACCAATTCATTTTACTTGCATCCAGTTAACTCTACTGAGTTTCAAATGGCAGAGATTTAAATCAATTAAATTGAGAAACTCATGATCTAAAATTTCAAGTACAATAGCTCTTTTTATTTCTTAGTAGGTAATTTTATGACTGATTCAGGTTTCAGTTCTGTAGCATGTATAAAAGCTAGAATACAGGCTGATTTTCATATCACTGAAGTGTGATGTTCCAAAACCTTTTTTGTAAATCCGCTGTTGTAGTTAGTTGGTGTTGGGTTGTTGTAAGAATAAGTACAGGTAACCAGAACTACATAATATGTTCACAGAAATTAAATTTACATGATTGAGTGCATGTATGGACTAAAATGTATGCTTATGGGTTACAGTCCCTACCTTAGGGGTTTTACCGACTTTTCGGAGAAAAGGGAGGTATTACACTCGTCACAGTTGTCAAGAGGTTTTTTGTTTGTTTGTTTGTTGAACTACTTGTCAGTGTTTCTCTGAATTAGTTTTGTTTGTATTTTAATTAGTGTTTTTGTTTGAATATTATTATTGTGGTTTATGTTTCTTATATTTCTGGCGTAAGCACAATTATCTACGTCGACATTTTCTCATGGTGAGTATAACACCTAGATATCTATTGTATGAATACAATCAGTAATGTTACTTTTTTTTCTCCCCCTAATCAAATGTAATGGTAACATAGGTAATAATGAAATTTATTTTGTTATACAGCTGTACAAAGCACATCTGTAACTGTAACACAAGACATTCCACCAATTATTCAAGGATTTTACATGTTGCATTGAATTAAGGGAAACTGATGAGCAAATATCTCCAGACCAACTAATGTAAAGAAAGCTTGTAGTTTTTAGGAAATATAATCAGCTCAATAGGAAGGACTGCCAAAAGGCTCATTCAAGTATGTCACTTTAAGAATATTGAAAGTTCAAGTATTTGAGTATTTCTTTCTATACTCTTATTTAAAGACTTGTAGTTTTTATCTGCAGCATTGAATTAAGGTAAACGTAGGTAATTATAGCGCAACTTCAGTAATGATTTACTTAAATACTGTTATTCAAGGATTCTTATCACCTCATCTTGAAGTACTGGTACTGAATGATTTACAGTTGTATCAGTGTAGACTGAATAGGAGGGACTTTGTTATGTTCTTGTACTTACTACTTATGGATTTTTAGTTGTGGCCTATAAATTGACAAGGAATTATAAGTACCAGGTTCCTTGAGTATACTGAGACTTGCGGATTTTTTTGAGCCAACAATTAATCAGTTTAGTCGATTTATGAGGTCTGTCAGATTGTTTCAGATGTATGGAGGCAAAGAAATACGTTTATTTCATATTATAAGGGCAACCCTGCGTTCTTTTTATTTTATTTTATTATTTTTTTTGTCATCAACTTCAACTTTTATAATTTTTTATCCCTTTTTTTCTCTCTCTCTCCCTCCTCTCCCCTTCCTCTCCATGTCTCCCTCTTTCTAAAAGGAAACCTTCTGACGCCACTGCGCCTCAGTATGCGTTGCTTCAACAAAATGTGTGTTTTGCGTGTACTATTGAGACACTTAATATGTGGACATGTTTGAAATTATGTGTCACATATGATATTACTTCCACATTTTTCACGTTCTTCATAATAAACTAATCTACTGGTCGGACAAATGTTGAAAATCGACTGGGAAATTATGTCGAGAAGTAGTATATGGATATACAATATATCATCAGAGTGATTTTTTTCTGATTCGTTATTTTTGTATTGGCCTGGTTAACATACTTTTTGAACTTGCCTTGCATCAGATTCTGTTTTCCATAATTTGAGTCTGATTCTGAACCATATTCCTTGGACTTGGACTCCTTGATTCGGATTTATTGTGCGGATTTGGATTTTTTAATTTTATTTTTCGTAGAATTATTATCAGGATTCTACATGTGAAGTTACGTAAGTAAAGATCTGAAACCATGTCTAAATTCTGAAATTTGAATTCGATAAATTGGATGACGACTACTTTGGGCTTAGCGCCTTCAAATTCACAGATAGGCAATATTTGTATATAAGCCAGTGTTGTTAGACGTAACAAAACGAAATTACAATTGAATTTTAGAAATTTTGTCATTATGACAAAACCATTTATCAGTTTTGTCATATGACAAAATGGACATGACATAACAAAAAATGAATCGAATGACAAAACAAAATGACAAAAACTTTGGTCATGACATTTTATCGTTACGGATTAGGTTTTTTTTTCGATTCTTATTAAATGGGTAATAAACAAATAAAAATCACAAGTTCTTCTTTGTTGTTCTCATATCATTGGAGTAAATGGTAGATATTAAATACTCGAAAAGACTGGTGTGGTGAGACGCGTATGGGGATGCACACATGCCAAAGTGGCCCCTAAAACACCGTACCCCCGGCCCCGGAAACTACCCTTTCGAGTATCGCATCAGTGGCCGGAGGGCCGAAAAGACTATGTTTCATATTAATTGAACAGAGTTCTGAATAGAAAGACAAGATGGGAAGATGACCTGAGCAGCTGGAATTTTGTATGGTTTCACACAAGTCTGTCAAGTGCTAATTAATCGAGAATGGTAAGGATGAGTCAGCTTATAGAAGAACCTTTTTCTTTTATCACGTCATTCTCTTGTTATTGTTTCGTAGTATTTACCGTCTGGCTGTTGTCTTATTTCTTTCATTCTTGTCTTTTGCTTTTATTCTTACGTTCAAAGGGAAACTCAATAAGTTGCTATTAATATTTGTTAAAGTTTGTGTACTTCTTGTCCTTTCATGTCCCTAATAAGGTAATAATTTGAAGAACTTCTCATGAAAACAACCAAGTCAGTTTTGAAATTTCAACTTCGCCGCCAGACAACAACGTAACTGCCGCGGTTCTGCTGGATGTTTTTATGGGAAGCTCAAACTCTACTTTTCAGCATGCAGTTATTGACTACTATGCAACCTTTGTTGGAATAATATTGGTTGGAATAGGATTGTTTGTAAAAAATACCTGTAAATTAACAGGTATTGGCATTTTCACAGAATGACGAAATAATTTTGTCAGAACATAACAAAAACTATGAAAAGACAAATAAAAATGAAATGCTGGTCTGACAAAATGACAAAAAACCGTTTTGTCTAACATCACCTATATAAATTAATTGAAAATTCGCGATAAATACTACATATTAAAAAGGTCATGTAGAGATTTTGTATAACCGGCATTTTTAAGGCGCTGCGTAACATTTAGGTTTCAGCCCTATAATAATACACATAACTTCACAGACCAATCCCTTGGGGAAAATTTACAAATAAAAAAAAAATTATCTTTGAAATACATTTTTTTTTCCACCAAAGGCTACTTTTTACCTGGGTCGCGTTAGAAATTTCGAAAAAAATTTTCACGATCCACCCTATTTACCAGGCACCATAGATATCGGTTTTGGTCGAGTACATATCGTCAATAAATTGGATTTACACGACCCAAACGAAGTAAAGAAAACGTAAGCGGAGTTGAAGTCGAAAATCTGAGAACTTTCTGACACCCCTGCCCTCCAGTTCTGGCACCACCGACATGTTGGAACTCTTTTGAAGTCAATCTAACCCAACAGTGTACTCGTGCGTTCAGCCTCCTGTCGGTGATGTGGTTTCTCACACGCAGACCAAGTTCAATCAGAGGGAATAACCTCTGTTCCTGGTTCGCAGGTACGGACTCCGGTATAAAGCTCATTTCAGGCTGATACCGGATTTTGTGAAATATTGCGGCCACAAATTGTGTGCCGCCCGGTCACCCTTAATTTCGTTGTCGTTTAAAACTCAACCTTGTTACTTAGATCATCGCCTAAACCTGACGTTCTCGCGAATCCCTGCCCCCGCACCACGTCCCCTCTTACCTTCGTCTATTTCGCAGTTCACATACGCGTCCTCATTATTAATTCACTCCATTTATGTAAGCGCTAACCTTATAGGCCCGGACCACGAGAGAGTTATATTTTATACGTCCTTAGATCCTTTCCTCGTGCCCGTCCGCCGCTGTTTTTGTTTAATGCGTCAGAATCTAATTTTATTTTCCTCTTAAAAGCCGGCGTACATGTCCGTTTTCGCGTACCAACCGCGAATGTTAAGTGCACTGCGAAAAACATTAATTTCACGAGGAAATTTGAGGCGGCTGGGCTAATGACGGTGGACGCTTTTCGGTCTGCGGTCGCGTTTCCTCGACTCGGGCGACTCGCTCCGGCGAGTCAGCGTGGAGCCGGGGGCTGACGAGGGGAATAATATGGCACGTTTTGGCGCCGAGCGATATTCATATATGTACAAGGAGGGGGGCCAGCAGCAGGGGGATGTTCTCACCCAAATTACAAAAACATTTTCGGTCATCGTTCAGCATAGGTGGCGGCTAGATTGAGAAGTTGCAGTCGAACTCGACGTCGCCGGTTCGAAGAACTGCTGAATAAGTTCTCATTAAGGTCAACCAGTTTGTACTGGCAATTTTCATTATTATTATCATCATCATATTTTACAGCTCTGAGTAGATAAATGGCAGGCCGCCCCGGCCGTAGTACACTTTTTCTACAACAGCACTTATTGCGCGTGACAATCGTAGTACTTCTGCAGTTACAATTAGTGATTTCAGAAGCCCTTATCTGGGCAAATGCCTCCCTCAACCTAGCCCATTCGACCCGGTCAGTGGCTGTTCTGTAGAAAAGTTTGGTTTTGCTAAACTTACAGATATCGTCCATCCACCTGGTCCCCTGTTTACCTGGTTTTCTCCCTCCTCTGATTTGCCAGAAGGTAATTTTTCGTAACCAACGTTGGTCCTTCAGTCGGCATAGGTGCCCTGCCCAGTCCCATTTTAATCTTTTGACAAAGTGTATCACATTTTTGTTGGACCTAAATTTGCCTTTTATTTTTATTAGCCTTACCGTGTTTCTCATTTTGAGACCAAGCGTGGATCTCTCTATGGAGTTTGTTATCAATTTGTTTTGAAATTGTCCTGGTTTGGCATCTATAGATCAGTGTCGCGACAACACAGCTGTTGAAGAGTTGGCTTTTGTAAGATAGCGAAAAATTGTTTTTTAAAATAAATCCTAAGCTCCAAAATTTACCCCATGCTAACGCAGTTCTTCTATTTACCTCTTTTTCGGGTTGATTTTGAAATGTAATCAATTGACCTAGATAAATTGTGTTGTTGACTATTTCCACAGTTCCCCCTTCATTTTTATCAGTTTTGTATTTTCATAGTTGGTCAGAATTTTTGTTTTGGATAGATTGATATCCATACCCGCCTTTTTGCTTTCACAACTGAGTTCCTCTAGCATCTCATCTGTAACTCGTCCGCATCCCCCTCCGATACAGCTTCCTCTTCCGGCTTCTAGCCTCCAATTCTCATCTAGCTTCACACTTCTGGCTTCCAGCCTCAGTATATGAACTTTTAACTTCCAAATTTTCTTCGGTTTCCGGCGTCTAACTTCCAGCTTCCAGCTTCTTTTAATTATTCTCACAATTTCACTTTCACTAACCTTTTTTCTCTCTATTTTTCGTCTACTTTTCTCTCTATATATGAAAAACCAAAACTCCTCCCCCCCCTCCTGGAAAAAAACTCCAAGGAGCCTGATTTCTAAATCCCCGGCTGCTTTCAAGGACATAAGTTTTAAGACATAACAGACATAATAAGGCATAAAAAGACATATAATGACATAATTACCCATACTGCGGGTTGTCTACCTAAAAATCAGAAACATTGCAGGGGCAGATCAGCTACTTTCAAGGACATAATCTGTTTTAACATAAAAGATCTCCAAGTTTTAAGACATAACCGACGTAATAAGACATAAAAAGACAAATAATGACATAATTACCCATAATCTCCAAGATCTCAAGTCGCTGTGGGTTGCCTACCCTGCCCCTTAATTGCTCAATTTTCCAGGGGTAGCCTACCTTCAGGAGGGGTTCATGGTTGTGGAGAAAACTCCTGAAGAGGGAGGAGGACCCCTGTGGGGGCGTGGGCTGTGGACGGAGATTATGGCCCTGAGTGGGGCAGGGGGTTAAGATGAGTAAGAAGACCAGATGGAGGAGAAAGTGCTTGGTGAGAGAGGGGGCCAGGGAGAGAAATGGCCGTGGTGCGAGAGGGGCCGATGGTGGGGTGGGGTCTTGAAGGGGAAGGGCTCTCGGGGGGACGGATGGTCATGGTTGTGAGAGCTCCTGGGTGGATGGCCAGGGATCTTCAAAGGGGTTGGAGGACCATAGTGAGGACAGGGGCTGTGAAGGGAGATGAAGCCCAGGGGGTAGTGGCGGGTGAGGGTCTTGGAGGGGCAGTAAAACAGAAAGTCATGGAGCGACGGAGAGGGTAATGTAAAGAGATTAAGGCCCAGTTGGTGAAGGTCGATTGTGGAGGTCGATGGTTGTAGAGGTGAGGAGGAAGTTCAAGGGACAGGGCCTACCCAGATGTGCAGAAGGAAAGGGTTCGCAGGGAGGATACTGCGGAGGTAAAAGACCATAGGGTGGGCACTGAAGCCTCTGGTAGAAGATTATAGCCGTTGTGGGGAGGAGTTTGTGGCTGAGGAGGGCTGCGACTGTTGAAGTGCGACCGTGGGTGGTCAACGAGGGGGTCGTGGTGGAGGAGGAGGAGGCTCGTGATGAATGGTGGAAGATTTAGGACCGCTGATAAAGGGGGAGCAAAAGAAGCGCAAAGTAAACCTCAACTCAGGAACAAAAAGTTTAGACCAAACACTGAGGACTGTGATGGTCGGACGAGGGGGGTTGGGCCGCGAAGTGGCCAGGGGGCGAAGCTCCTAGTTTAGATAAAAAAACAAGAAATACAATTTTCATAAAATTGTAAGAAGCTGGTTGGAAGCTGAAAAACTTTCAGCTTCCCCTTCCGGTTTCCAGCTTTTAACTCATTCAACTTCCAACTTCTGGCTTCTCAGAATTATCCTAAAACTACAATGACTTCCGGCTTCTGACTCCCAGCTACCGGCTTTTCCGCATCCCTGCTGATGCTCTACGCGGTAGTTGCAGTGCGTCCATTTTGCGTACTTCAGAATTATCATTCAAAGGGAACATTCAGGGAATTTTCGTTGAATCTTTTTATTCTGTTTGGAATAAATCGAGCCATTTGCGAAAAATTAAACTTGGCATTGAATTCAGGGTTCTAAATACTTCTAGAATCATCTATTGATATGCTGGAGAGTTTTTGGCTGTTTAGTTGTGTATAATTATAAAGATCGCAATCACATTTTCGTTCCTCATTCCTTCCTCCATTATAACTGCTCTGCTGTATTTAAAGACCTTTCTAAATCTGAAAAATGTGCGAATAATTTTCAAATTAGTTATACCTTAGTTGAAGGGGGAAAAAGTGAGCGTACAGAAAATTCCGTTTTTTTAAATGTAGGTGGAGTAAAAATTTGACTTACATTAAAATTTATCACTATGTCTTTTTCGTATGGACATCAAAAATGGTACGGTCCACGCTAAAGACATCTAAGTCATTGGCACGCTAAAGACAACTCGGTGAAAAAATCAGAATTCAGGTTTTAAAATAATTTTGAAGAAAAAAAAACATAGGTTAAAAGTATACATGTTATTTAAGACTTCTCACAAAACGTTGAACGCACTACCGCCCCTCTTGTAGTCATGCGGACCATGAAAAAGACATTTTATTTTAAACAAACACACGGTTCATGTGATAAGGAGCAGCAATGTGAGCATTGAGAAAAAAGTGGGGGAAACCACTAGGTAGATACACTTTCCCGCACTTGTTCTAGCCCCATATTTGAGTTGAACCACAAAAAAAGACGGAATACTTATATTTCTGGCGCCAGTTAATTTTATGATAGTATTGTCCACGCTAAAGACAAACATTTGAGGGACACTTCGTTTAACTCCTCAGCGTTATTCAGTACGGCTTAAAAATTTGCAAAACCACCAGGGACACCAAAGAGTTTGTTGTTGGGAGGGGAGAGGAGGGAGCAAAAATCGTGGAAGTCCCAACTGATTCAACTTGAAATTCTCAAGTATCGAAGCAAAAAAAAACCTTTTGACTTGTTGGATTTTTCCAACTGACTCAACTCAAAATTCCCAAATATTAAAGTAAAAAAAAAAAAAAAACCTTCAACTTATTGGATTTTTCCAACTTCTCAACTTAATTCCTGCGTATCAAAACAAACAAAAAAACAAAAACCTTTTGACTTTTTCGATTTTCTCAACTCCGCCTGATTGAAATGGGTAAATTTTTCCAATTGCTGAGTGAAAAATTCCTACAAGGGGTAAGTTGCCCCCTGTCCCCTATCGGTACGTTCCTGAAAACCACTTTCCCCTGATAGAGTCACTAATTTCTGACTTTGAAAATCAGTCAGTGGGCTTCAAGTTTCATTAGGCGAGCGCGTGTACCAGACTATAGAGTGAAAAACTACTCGTGGGACAGGCCACGCTACTGAACATTCTTATGTTTCTGCACACAAAATGACTTTCAAACATGCAGTGATCTTAAACTTCACAAATGCCTTTAGTAGTAGGTATAAGTGAGTACTCGTAATATATCAAATTTGAGAAGATCAGTGTTACCATTCTGGAGGTATTCAATTAGGACACGAATCGTTCCCCAAATTTGAGAATCACCCAGTCGCGCCCTCGGCTCTGTCGAACAGGTCGGCCGCACGTTGATAAATTTCTTTAAATTTCGGCGGCAAAAACTCTTTCGCGAAGCCCAAATTGGCTATGATTTCGCAACGGCGATTGCCGACTGCGATACGCGCTCACCGTATCTGGCAAACGAATCACCAGCTGCACGAGTGGCGTATATATTTCTTCGGCTCCAGAAAGACTTAATTAAAATTGAGACAATGAGCCGCTCCTTTATCACGTTCCTGGCGAGTTGGAGCCGCTTTTTTATTTATTTCGTTCGCATTTAAGCGGCCATCAAGAAGAGTGTAAGGAGAATGTTGACGAAAAAAGCGTGTGACATCGCAGACTTTGTATCCCTTTGAAAGTAATATTCCAGCATTCCCAATCACCAATGGGTTAACGACTACACACAATATGAGAGGTGAAACGATGTAGCTCCAATGAAATAGCGCGTACACGCTATTTTTGAACTATTTAAAAAGCCACTTTTATACTGTGCGACCATTTATTACAATCCCCACTAGTACTTTAAATCTTTAGTTTTACGCGCCTTTTTGCTGTTACTTCATCGGTTTTTTATTCGCCTCTCTGAACTCGTTTTTCCCGGTTCGGGTATTTTATCGCTCTCGGGAAGTGTCTTCTTGAGCGAAATCTCGGAAACTATACAGCGTTTCGTGAATTTTATGTTGAAGTCGAGACCTACACGGTCGGCTATACGAAAGCTCATCGTCGTTTCGCTCAAATGGATTGTTCTTGTCGCAATAACTCGAAACCACTCGAGGTATGTACAGTCAAGTAACTGCACATAAAAGTCCGCTTTACACAAATCGTATCTGGACACGCGGGGTTATCTTAATGGTGGGCATATATCCACCGCCTTTGAGACAGTCTGCTCGATAGTTTTATTCGTAGTATGGGTGGCCGAACTCTACACTATATGTCTAGATCCAGTTAAGCATTGTCCTTTTAGGTAGGCTGCCCGATGTGCAAATACTGTTTAAATTATTGGTCTGAAGCTTTTCTGAGGAAAATCTTGTATTTAATCTTTCAATTACCGATAAAATAAATATTGAGATGAAGTGTTCAACGAACGGAATGTAGGATGCCTTGAGCCATAAGTTGACCAACCTACATACTCGTACATTTGTGTAAGGTGCTGTTAAAGATCAGCTCAGTAGCCTCACTTTTACAGCCAAAGTGAGAAGTTTACTGAGCTCTATCCCTTTGTCTTCACTGGGTGCTGGATACTCCAGTCCCAGTGCTTCGCGTTTTGTCCCAGCTATTGCTGGGCATTGACACATGATGTGAATCGAGGTTTCTGCCTTTTCTCCACTGTGTCTACAGGAGTTGCTTTTTGCCACTCCTATTTTGTACCACATGTGTTTTGTGGCCCCATGACCAGTTAGTAGTCCGATAATGAGCCTTGCATATTTTCTGTCGAGCCCTAGGAGGAACTCGGCGTATTTACCCGGGGGCATCCCCTATCAGTATTTCCTATCTTTTATGCCATTGGTTATCTGCTTACTCATCCAAACTTTCACCTTGGATTTTAGGACGCTGTATGCTACGGGAAGACACAGCCTAGGCGTTACCAGTTCCTCTTT
This sequence comes from Acanthococcus lagerstroemiae, assembly GCA_031841125.1. NCBI lineage: Eukaryota > Metazoa > Arthropoda > Insecta > Hemiptera > Eriococcidae > Acanthococcus > Acanthococcus lagerstroemiae. The sequence goes on along the minus strand of CM063113.1, from coordinate 16,070,924 downwards.
TATACCCTCCTTTGCTAGCGTATCCGCGATCATCTTCCCTTTTATGACGCAGTGCCTTGGTGTCCATATATGGGGACAAGGTTCTTCTGAGCAAGGGTGCATAATTTGTTAATGCAGTTCGCCACGACCAAGGATGTAGTTTGGTGTGCCAATAATGCCCGAATAGCAGTTTAACTGTCTGTACAGATATAGAACTGCTTGTTAATGAGGCCCTTCTGCTGGCATCTATCAGTGGCCACCGTGATCGCTATTACCTCTGGAGGATCGTGACGCCCTCACCCAATGTCATTCAATAGTTGTCAGCTCCGTTTGCATTCGTGATTCCGATTCCTGCACCTTGGTCATTCCTTGAGGCATCTGCAAACAACACATGTTCCTGTTTTCCTTGAATGCGTGGCTATTGTTTTTCCATGCCTCCCGTGTGGGTATCAATGCACGGTATAGCTTGCCAAAGTGATCTACTACGATTCTGTCCCTCGGCATCTGGATATATTTGTCCATCGCCCCCGCCATCTTCCATATACTTATGTGGTCTGTTTTCTGAGCCCGCAGGTTTGGTTGACCCAGACGAGAAGTCCCCATTATTTCAGCTGCTTCCGTAGCAGTGTGAAGTGATAGCAGGTTTAGGAATCTTCCAAGTTCTTCCTTTGGCACCGTTCCCATTGCCGCCTTTGTCATCATACACGCGAGCCTTTGCAAATGGTCCAGTTCTTCTGTGACTTTAGCCAGGTGGACCCGGTCCTACCACACAACTACCGTATATGTGATTCTGGGGCGTACTCGTATTACACCGGTAAGTATCCAGTGCATCATTTTGGGAGAGAGTCCCCCGTTCCTGCCGACAAAGGTACGGTAAGCCCAAACAGCCTCAATTCTTTTTCTTTTTTTTTTCTCTGAGACATGATCCCTCCAGGAGAGTTTTTCGTCAAGGTATACTCCTGAGTACCTCACCTTTCCTGTGAGATTTGACGGGCTTCCTTTGTATTGCACCTTGATCCCTTCCTTTTGTGAGTGAATAAAATGATCTCAATTTTATCCGGGGTTATCGATAGCTCTTTTTTTGCACACCATTTTTCCACACACCGGAGTCCCCACTGCGTCAGCTCCGCGATGGTCCCGAAAGTTTGCCAGTTATAGCTTAGTAGGCACAGAAATGGCCGAGCTCATTCCGAGTGACCTTAAGCATCACATGGTGAGACAGTGCATAGCTTGGAACTAATTTAGGAGGACACTGGTACCGGAGCGGGGGGATAAGGTGGCACTTGACCTCCTCTCGCGCTGGGAAGACAGTAATATAATTTTTTTCCCCCTGTCCCTATTTCAACAAAGGAAATTGTACCCCGAAACGGACGCCCATTCCCCATCAACTCGGAGAATAAAACTTTTATTTGGGGACCTAAATCGGGGATGGATTAAACATCTCCACTTGATAAGATGTTCAAATTCAGCCAAACAAAAAACAAACAATTTCGATGTCTTCTTCTTCAGAAGAAACTTGGTGGACCTGCGGGTTTCTCGGGTTTTACAAGAGAAGAGTTTAGTTCGGACCACAGCGAGGGCATTCGAAATCACAGAAACGAGAGTTTGTAGAAAAATCGTGCGTAGTGATCAGTCGATATTAAAAACTGATGTGACTGAGAGAACTCAAAACATAAATTAAGACTGTACTAAACAGATGTCCTATCTAGCCGATTGAGGGAGAAAAAGGAGAGTGATTCATGAGAGCAAGAAGAAGAACGTGGTTTTGAAAAGATCACGCACAGGAAGTGCAGGTTTGCAGGAGACAAAAAACGTTTGTTGGACTCACGCATCGTACTACGCAGAAAGTAGCCAGGCAGAACGATTTATTCAAAAATTTACACTAGATAAGAGAGGGTCACCGCAGTACCCCACCATTCCTCCTAGCGGAGTGGATAATAAATCAGTAAATAATAAAAAACAAAGGTCAACTTATAAAATAATAAAACAAGAAATAACAGATAAAATAACAAAACAAAAAAAAATGAGTTAAAACCAAACTGGATAAAAATACCTGAAATTGAAAATTAAAGAATCCGAAAATAAGTAGATAATTAGAAAAAATTGAAAAATTGAAATGTAAACGAATTTTTGTGGACGAGAATTGAAACGAATGACTGGCTTGCTGATAGGGTCGAAGCGAAGGCATTCGAAATTACAAAAACTAAAGTTGTAAAAAAAAAAAAAAAAAAAAAAGCGCGTGCATTGATTAACTGATTGGAAAATCCTAGATATCTGACTGAAGAGCTGAATAATATATGAACTACTAGCTGACCCGCTTCGCGGATGATCTAGACCGTGGGCTAAAGTGAGTTAATTAAGGTGAGTTGGTTAAAGTGGTTTAGATTGGGGGAGGGGGGTCCTGTCCTGCGTAATCCCATTCTAATTTCTTGATCTTCTGACTTCCCTCTTTCTTACCCGTTTTCTCTCTTATGTTTTTTGTTTTTCACTCTGTCTTTTATTCTTAACTGTAATATACTTCGTCCCATCCTTCTCACTGTGGTTGTTAACCTTTCAATTAGCCTCTTCATTAGGGTCCACGTTTGAGCTCCATATGTGAGAACTGGTCGAGTGCATCTTTCCAACATTTTCGTCTTTGCTTCAATCTTCATTTCACCTTTATACATGTACATGTTTTTCGAAGTTCAGAAGCTTATATGCTTTAATTATTCTTTCGGTTTATCAGCACAACATCGTCCGCGAATCTTAGATGGTTCAGTTTTTTACCATTCACCTGTATCACCATATTTTCCCATTCCAGTTTCCTAAATATTTTTATTAATACACTTTATTAAATACCTACATAGAAGGCATTTTGAGCTCGTTTTGGAAATTTCAGATTTTCAATTCCCTAATAATTTCTGAAGGGAGACAGTTACCGCCGCCAAATTTTAACATAGTGTGAAGAAGTTCAATGTGAAATACTTCCAAAAAGTTCCAGTTGAAAATAAAGTTAAGGAGCCCACAGAAGGGGGGGGGGAGAGTTTTGTAGCCTCCCTCTGTGGCGTTGAAACACGCGAATCATGTCAAAATTTAACCACACGGAGCTCTCCTCTTCTCGTTGCCGGAAACTGCTTTCCGATCTTCCCTCGCCGTCGTCCATTCAACGATTTGTAATCCACATCCGTGATCTTTTCCTGCCTGAAAACTTACAGTTTTCCGCCCTCTACCCTTTCCGCACTACCGGCATCGGCTGCTTATGCGGCTGATAAGCGGGTGGTTACTTCACTTCTCCTTTTTTTTTTAAATGTTTTATGGACTCCACTTTTTGCTTACGTTCTCCAGCTGCGGATTTTGAAGCTAAACTTCTGTAGGCACTCAACGAAATGTCCCCCTCATCCCTCTATCCCATATCCTCCTAATGAGTTCCAGGTCAAAAATTGATAATCATTTCCCTGTTGTGTTTTTTGCAACTTCTACAATATTTTCCTTTTTCCTCTCTGTCTCTTATACTTTTTATTTTTTCTCGAATGTCCTTCCCTTTCCCGCTGTTTTTGTACAAAAACCTACTGCCTCTCGAAATCTGCCCCCCCTAGGCACTTGCCTAATATGCCTATTGGGAAATCCATCGCTGGAGCTATAATACTACATAATAAAGAAGTTGCGTTGGTAGTTATTTACATATTTCGGGGGGAGGGGGTTCGGACCCCCACACTCTCTCCGGTATCCGCATCTGCCCTCAGCTATTATGGTTCACCCACCAACCTCGAACAAACACGTACGCACCCACACCCACAAATTATCTAACACTATATTAGAGAAGAGAGATTTTGATCATGAGACTCTACACATTTTTATGAGCAGTTTTAACTTACTAATAGTTGTTCGGGGAGGGGGGGAGCACAGAAGAATAGGCACATTTACCTACTGCAATGGCCTTTGTTGTTTCTGTTCCTAACCTTTCTTTGTGTATGTTCCTATGCGCGTGACTGTGTGTGTGTGTTGATAAATGAATCGCCGTGTTGCGGCTGGTCGGTTCTTGGCTCGGAAAAGATTCCCTGAGAAACGCTACTGAAATTTACAACTGCAAATAGCTTCAACACTCATTGCGCTGATCTATTTGCAGTTTACTGCTTCATATTTGTGTTATTCAGAGGAAAATGTTGGTGTTTTCAAAAATTCAGTCGGATAATTAGAAGGAATGCTGAACATAGCTTTCAAAAACTGAAATTTTAGGGCTTTGGGAGGTGATATGTGGTTGAAAATGAGCCGTATGGTACATGAATGAGTACGAAACAATATCCAAATATATTATGGTCGCATTAAATCTGATGTACATGTAATGATGAGGCATTTTGAGCTCGTTTTGGAAATTGTAGATTTTCAACCTCCTCCAATAATTTCTGAAGGGAGACAGTGATAGTCTTCAAATTTTAAAATAATGTGAAGAAGTTCAATGTAAAACAATTCCGAAAAGTTCAAGTTCAAAACAAAATTAGGGGGGCCAGGCGGGACAAAATTCTGAGGCCCCCTCCTAATTAGGTTACCGATTTTTCTTATAGCCTAAAATATATTCCGGATTCATACGAACACATCCAGAAAGTACGAACCCTCCAGCTCTTATGGTTCAGCCGCCAACCTCGAACAAACCAACAAACAAACAGACAAACATTCATTTTTATATGGAAGATGACTGTACTAAACGAATGTCCTACCTAGCCGATCAAGGGAGAAAAAGTGGAGTGAGTCACGAGAGTAGAGCTCTCTGTAACTTCGAGTGAGTACGATCGTCCGCCATTTTGACTTCTACCGCGCCCGTGGATGCCGAGTTGACTACACGGTACACGATACGCTCCGCATATAGTCGGATTCGGCATCCATGGGCGTAGTTAAAGTCAAAATGGCGGACGATCGTACTCACACGACGTATGCAGAGCTCTAATGAGAGTAAGAAGAACGTAGTTTTGAAAATATCGCGTACAGAAAGTGCAGGCGTGCCGGAAACAAAAGACGTTTGTTAGACGTTCGCATCGTGTTGCGCCGAAAGTAGCCAGGCAGGACGATTTCTACAAAAAGGCACCTTGGAAAAAGGAGAGTCACCGCATACTCCAGAGCTTGTTTGCGATAGAAAGGATTTATATTAGTGTTTAAAAAAAAACAAAAAAAAACAGGATTTCTGAATTTCAAGATCTTTCTTGTTTCTCAACTGCTTACATTAAAAAAGAACAGTGTGTATCGTTGCAGAAAAGAAGGTTTTTCTAACTTTTATCACCCCGTCCCTCATCCACCTTGATTGGGATTGAATTTCTAGCCGGAAATAAGCAGAAGCTGGAACTCCGCCCACCCTCTCTTACTCGTGATTTCCTCCCGGTACCTCTGTGTTTACTTTATAGCTAGATGAGTCTTTCTCATTTCAATTTTGTGAAATTCTGACCGCGAAGAGAGCTAATATTTGCAGTATTCCGATGTACAACCCTCATGATTTCTTTCCGGCGCCTCTGTTGGACAAGATTTCGAGGAGAAAAAGTCTTACAACTTTTCCGGCTCACTTCGTTACATTCAAACGTATCTAGGGCCCATATCTACGTCACTACTCAATTTGAAACTAAATGAAAAACTGTACAAGAATGGAAATAAGACCAAAACATTATTATATAATACTACACATTATTAGAATTCGAAAACCTGAAATGACCGGAACACCGAGAGATCTGTTGAGTGAGGACTAAAGAAAAAAAAATCAAGTCGAAATCAGTCCTTAAGAGTTTGTGGCGAGTGAAAAATTCCTCAGAAGTTTCAAATGAGCCCCGAACATCTCAATGAACCTTAAAAAGCTTGAAAGAGTTTCATGAAGCGCCAATTTGTCTTAAATAAGTATGAAAGATCAAACTTTGAAAAGTGATTTTAAAATCTGGAAGGGTCGTAAAAAGTCTTGAACCAGTCTTGAGTAATCATTTAATCTTGAAAAAGAACACGCAGAATCTTAAACACTTCTAAGGGAAGTTTAAATGTTTACTGAAGAGTATTAATTTTATTAAGAAACATAGAGTCTTATGTCTTGAGTAGCTTTCAGAGTTCTAGAAAGCCTTGATTATGTCTTAAAGAACCATGATGAAGTCTGGAAGTCATAGAATCGTGGATATGTTTTGAACAGTCTAAGAAAATTTTAAATAAATCTAAGAGAGGCTAAAAAATTCTTGAATGAACATTGAAAAGTCTTAAGATAGTCTTAGGACCCACCCCTACCACCTCGAAAAGTTGGATGGCATTGTGTAGAACGTTAAACATACTCTGAAACTTTCGTCCAGTGAAGTATTCAGAATCTGTTTAAAAAAGTTGAGAGGATACTTTGGAAAGAATTTTCATTCTGCACGTCAGCAAGAAAACAGAAGCAGTACAAGTCACTCAAAACTCGGAACATTTCTCTCTTACTTACTAGATTATCATTTTCAAAGGAAACAATTACCCAAATACTAATACTCGAGGGAAAGGGAATGTGAAGACTATAATTGCTTACACATTGAAGTTCCTCTTTCAAAATTATGTATACGCCTGGATCTGTCTTTGAGAAACGTATCAGCTGATTCATCAAATTAAGTTTTTATCTACAATAAATTTGATTTGGCCTCTACTTACAGTCCGAAGAGTGGTGATTCTGGATTCCAACTACAATTCCCTATTTCATCGCTGGTGAAGCTGCACGCCGTGACTTTAGGTTACCATACTCTCTGATCAGTTTCTGTGGTGCAAGTTTTCAAACTATGTGCACCAAGACTTACGTATGCTCCTATTTGAAATTTCAAAACTGGTGGATCTCATTTTCAAATTGTGTGAATCCAGACTTACCTATTCTCCCATTTGAAATTTCAAAACTGGTGGATCTTCGAGCTTCCAAGTAGAGAACATATGAAGGCGTGAAGTTCAAAACATCCTATGCGCCAACTTTTGCAAAAGTGGTTTTGTGCATGCAAACTGTTCTAAGAACCGCCGCCCATACAATACTAAATAGCCTAAGTGCCCATAGAGCCTCAAAGTACTTCTAATTTCAACCCAAAGATCGCAGCACCCACATGTGCCGGCGAGCCATTCATGCAAAACACCCTAACACTCCGTTTGATGTAGATGGCACTTGGGATGTTTTGCTTTGTCTATCCCATGGACTTAGGATGTGCCCAACATCAACCCTCATTCTCTCAGCTTAGGCATGGCTGAGCCCGAAATTTGTACACGGACATATGTATAAAGCTTCAGAGAATTGGCTGAGCACCCAGTTTGCCAAACCCGCCCCTTTCACCTCAGCTGAAACAGTTTCTTGCTTCTCCTATAAATTTTTGACATTGCTACATAGGATGTTTTGAACTTCACGCCTTCATATAGGGACGCATTTTCTAATAAATGAGAAATCAGACCTTCTTGTCCTCTTGTTAACACCTGTTTGGTTTATGTTTATCTGGCAAGTAGCTCAAAAAATGGGAAAGACAATTCGAATAGTCTCCACGCAATCGATGTGTGAATTGTATAGATTGAAAAGGAAATGTAGCAAAGGATGGTGGAGGCCGCGTTGTCCCCCCCCCCCAAGGCATCTGAAAATGAATGTAAAATATGCAAAAATGAACAATTTTTCTCCTTTAAAACACGTTTTTTCAAAAAATTTTCGCTCGAGCCGTAATTTTACTTTCATTTTTATAAAATAGTCCTCTAATATCGGCAATTTTTTAAAAATACCTCAATTTTCGACTTTTTCTCTTGAAAATCTTACTTTGCCCCCTTCCTCTTTTGGGAAAGTCTTGGCTACGCCACTGAACCTAGGCATGTATAAGAAGTAGATTGATGGTCTCACATATACGACCCTTAGTCTGTAAGACATCGATTCTCCTCCTATCGAATGCAAGTATGCAACTGCCCAAAAACATTTTGGCACAGTACTTTCGGACGCCCCCGACGAATGCATACAAAAATGAAAGATATTTATATCCTATTCATCGTCCTGTGACCGCAATTAGAAAATGCCTAAATAAATTTTTTTATCGCTGACTATACAGCGAAGTTATCTTTCTTAAGTAAGTGAATGCATGCCAGATGCTAAATTTATAACGATTACTCACCATGAGAATGTTGAGCTACGATCAATTATTGTTGATTACGTGGTCTAAAAAAAGTAAAAACAATAATGATAATGCAGAAAATGCTAGGTCTCAAGGTTTAACGGAGCTGATAGTTTCTGAAACGTGTCATATAGGTTGTAGTATCTGTGTCCTTCAACCGATGCCATAAGTATTTTTGGTTTTAACGTAGACTTTTTTTATTTTGCATAAATTTACTATCAAAATACAAACGATGCCAGTGTTAAGAACCTTAAAATGTGAACTTGTTTCATGTTGTTTTAAAATTCTCGTGTACAGTTTTTTCCAACTCTGAAAGTTCTTGTAACTTTTTGAAATTATCACCCCTACCAACGATCAGTACGGGGTACAGTGGTCACCAAAATACGCGATTTTCCATCTAGACTTGTTAAGAACTCTTCAAGACGTAACTCCCTTAGGTGTAAACGATCTAACATCTTTGAATATAAATTTACGGGGACCAATTTCTCTCACTCGAGAAGCTTGAAGTAGTATTCCCTCTCAGTTTTTTAACGTTGGGAATTGTGATTGAACAAATATGTAGGATGTGTATTTTCCTTTAAACTGAAGAAAGAAAAACGGTCTTATTTTCTTCTGAAAAAATTCTGCAGTTACACTCATAATTGAAGCGGAGTGTAGGCAAAAGGGTACTAGCAATATGACTGCAAGGTTAAGAAGAATAAGTTTAAGTTCAAGCATATAGTACATTATATTGTCTACGTGAGAGGAAATTCCTAGCCAGTGGGAAATTACGGAAATCATTCTATTCAAGAAAGGTGATAAGCATAAGATTTCAAATTATTGGCCGATCAGTCTCTGACGTCTGGCATAAGTAAAATGTTCATGGCGATAGTTAAAAATAGAATCTACAATCAACTGGATGAAAATCAAGGGAGAGAGCAAGTAGGACTCAGGAAGGGTTTCTCGACAGTAGGCCAGATATTTATAGTGAACCAGATAATAGAGAAAGCAAGAGAATACAATATGGAAGTGAACCTATAATGTTCGTAGACTATAACAAAAAGCTTTCGATACGGTAACACGCGAATATTTATGGAGAGCACAATAAAAACAAGGGATCCCGTCAAAATTCATAAGAGTAATTTAAAAAAAAAAAAAATGTACAATAAATCAAAAGCGTAATATGTAAAACTGGATCGAGAAGGTAGCATATTCGAATTAGGAAGGGGGATGAGTCAATGTGACCCACTGTCACCGAACCTGTTTAATTGTATATTAGAGGAAGTTGTCAGGAACCTGAACTGGGAAGAAAAAAGAGTAAGGATAGACGGAGAATATTTGAGTAATTTGCGGTTTGCTGACGATATTGTCCTAATTGCAAAACGTACAAAAGAACTGGGAGAAATGGCGATAGAACTAGAGGAAAGAAGTAGGGGAGCAGGACTGTAAATAAATAGAGCAAAATCGGGAATACTGTCGAACGGAAAAGAAAGAAAAATAGAAATTGAGGAGAAGAAATAAAATGGGAAAAGGAAGTCACATATTTAGGTCAAACGATCTCACTAAAAGACAGAACCAAGAAAGAAATAGGTAGAAGCTAACATGTGGAGCACAGACGTGGACTACGACCAAAGCAAACATGGAGAAGCTACGCACAACGCAAAGAGCAATGAAGCGAAGTCTGTTAGGGGTAAGAAAGGCGGACAGAATTAGAAAGAGAAACATCAGAGAAAGAACCCAAATGAAGGACGTAGGATATATATGATAAAGAAATTGAAATTTTGGTACACGGGACATGTAATAAGACAGGAAGGTAGGTGGGGGAGAAAAATTCCTGACTATACTGTGTTGAACAGGAAACGTTCAAGAAGAAGACCGACAACCAGGTGGAGGGATGAAATTCAGAAAGAAATGGTGCCAAATTGGAAGAGAAAAACTGAGAGCAGGGAACCATGGAAAGCATGCGAGACATATGCCCAAAAGTGGGCAGCGGACGGGAGAAGCGACGGGGCCGACGTACCAGACGTCACGGCGGCTCGTATTATACCATAAAGTGCGTACATTGTATAGCTAAGTCCGCCATGCTGTTAAATAAAATAAGTAAATAAAATTGTCCGCGAGTTGTATGGAAATTGAGGGGTCTAGATGCAAACAAGACAAGATCAAAATTTCACGAAATCGAGTTAAGCACAGTACTAGATAGAGCATTGCAAGCCGAATCGAATGGTGTAAACAGATTTTTGCGTAATTTATTTCTTCGGTGTAGAAAAGGCCTTCAAAATATATGGTTGGAGGCAAAAGTGACATGTTCCAATGGATCATGTGAGTTTTCAAGATTAGGGTTTCGGTGATCGCATTTTAGGCAGGCTGCTTGCTGTAATCGAAGTTGCATTGTGTAAAAGGTTCTCAGTTTACGTTGTTGGAATGAGGACAGAATTATTTGGTCGTTCATTGGATGAATTTTTCATTATTATTTCGTTAAGTATTTCTTTGGAAATCAGTTTTTGAAAACTATGGTCAGCATTTCTTTCAATTATCCGATTGAATTTTTGAAGACACCGACATATCTTCCTCTGAATAACGCATATATGAAGCAGTAAACTACAAATAGATCAGGACCCTCCGTGTTCGACGTTGGAGGGTAAACCATAAGAGCTGGGGCAGAGGCGGATACAGGGGGGATAGGGTTGGGGGTCCGGACCCTCTCCCCCGAAATAGCTAAATACCTATCAATGCAACTTCTTTATTATGTAGTATCAGTTCCAGCGATGGATTGCCTAATAGGCACATTAGGCAAGTGCCTAAAGCGGCAGATTGTTGTACAAAAACTGTGGAAAAAAGAGAGGAAATTCGGAAAAAGAGATGAAGAAGAAGAGACAGAGAGAAGAAATTAAAATATTGTAGAGGTTGCAGAACACACAACTGGGAAATAATTATCAATTTTTGACCTGTAGCTCGTTAAGAGGATATTGAGTGGAGGGGTGAGAGCGGCTTAGCTTCTAAATCTGTAACTGGTTACAAAGAGCGTAAGCAAAAAGTGGAGTCCATAAGGCAATGAAAAATAAGAAGAAGTGAAGTGACCACACGCTTATCAGTCGCATTAGCAACCGATGCCGGCAGTACGGGAAGGGTAAAGGGAGGAAAACTGCAAGAGTTTTCAGGCAGGAAAATATCACGGATATGGATCACAGGGAATGGTTGGAAGGACGGAGAGGGCAGATGGGAATGCAGTTTGCGGTAACGTGCGGTTAAATTTTTACATGTATTCGCGTGTTTCCATGCCATCTAAGAGGGCCACAACATTGTTTCCCCTGTGGGCCCTCTAACTTTTTTTTCAACTGAAACTTTTTGGAATTGTTTTACATTGAACTTTTTTACACTATGTTAAAATTTGGTGGCGGTAACCGTCTCCCTTCAGAAATTATTAGGGAACTGAAAATCTGAAATTTCCAAAACGAGCTCAGAATGCCTTCTATGTATGTATTTAATTGCATATTAGGAGAAATATTTAGAAAACTGGAATGGGAATATATGGGGATACAGATGAATGGTGGAAAACTAAAGCATCTAAGATTCACGGACGATGTTGTACTAGTAAACAAGACTGTAGAGATGATACAGGAAATGGTAGAAAAATTGGCAGAGGTAAGTGCAGAGGTGAGTTCAGAAATGAATACAAAACTATTATCCAATATGGAAGGGAAATGTGAACCACAATATAAGGAACTGAAATAGAAAAAATCCCCGAACTCGCCTCTTTGGGACAGATACAATCGTTTGAAGGCAGAAGAAATAGAGAGATAACTAAAAAAATAAATAAAGCATGGGCAAGCTTCTGGACCTCGAAAAACATGTATAAAGGTAAAATGAAGATTGAAACAAAGAAAAAAATGTTGAAAAGATGCACTCTACCCGCCCTTACCTACGGAGCCCAAACGTGGGCCCTAAGGAAGAAGTAAATAAAAAGGTTAACTACGACAGTGTGAACAGGGACGAAACGGGGGGGACGGGGGACAGCTCCCTCGAACCTCCGCTGGAGTTGGGAAATTTTAGTATATGGATCAAAAGTTAGGAAAATTCAACCAGTCAAAAGAGATCTTGAGTTCCCCTCGCCCTTCTTGGGTAATACAAAAAAGATTTGATACTTGGGAATTTTGAGTTGAGTAAGTTGGAAATTTAACAATTCCCCCCCCCCCCCTAGGAAAAAATCTTCGCTTCGTTCCTGAGTGAGAAGGATGGAACAACATATGCTATAGGGTGAAGATTAAAAGACAGTGAAAAACTAAAAAATAAGAGAGGAAACGGGTATGAAATAGGTGAGTTGGAGATCAAGAAATTAAAATGGGATTACGCGGGACATATCGCACATCAAAAAGGGACAAGATAGAACAAAATGATCAGTGAGTGGGAGTCTTATTACGACTAGAAAAGAGGGAGAGAAAGCCGAGGTACAAAATGGCGTGATGATGTAACAAAAATTACGGGAATAATGTGGGGAAGAGCAGCCCAAGACTGAAAAATATAGAAAAGAGCTAGGGAGGCCTATATACCCAAAAGGTCTGAGTAGTTCGGTGTACGAAGTGTATATCTTCTATTGTATGTATTTATCAAACTGTAGAACTGCACAAATAAAAGGCTGATACTAATTACTACCCCAAAGGTTTCAGTGTTTAGAAACCATATTCAGCATTTATATTCTAAATATCCAATTGAATTTTTAAGAACCCTAACATCTTTGTATGAACAACATGAAACTCTTTAAAGAGATTCGTTCAGAAAATGATACACAGCTTTTACAATCTGATTTGAATGTACTGACTGAATGGAGCCTGCGTAATAACCTACCTTTCAATGTTCAAAAATGTCAGGCTATAACATATACACGCAAAATCAAACCAGTGCAAGCTAATTATAGGATAAATGGTATTGCAGTTAAGTCAGTAACTCAAATTAGAGACTTGGGGGTCTTACTTGATCATAGATTGACATTTAAGAGTCATATAAACCAAAAAGTGAACACCGCCCGTAGAATGCTGGGATTTGTTATACGAAATTCGAAAAATTTTACAAAAACTGAGACTTTAAAAAAGCTGTATTATTCACTCGTAAGATCACATTTGAAATTTACTTCGGTTGTGTGGAATCCGGCCGCAGTTGACACAATAAAAGTAATAGAGAAAGTACAGAAACGATTTCTAAAATATTTGTATTATAAGCAATTTTTGTACTACTCAAACTCAATCACTTATACTGAATTACTCCAAGGGTATGAAATGAAAAGTTTACATGGAAGAAGGGATATTGCCTCAATAAATTTCCTGCACGGCATAATCAATAATAAAATATCTGAACCATCCTTACTAGGAAAAATCAAAATTCGCGTGCCAAGTTTTCATAGCAGGAAAACTACTTTATTTGAACCAGAGCGCTCCAGCACAAATTACTACATACTTAAACGCTTCCTTCAACAGAGTCATGAGACTGTACAATGATACTAGTAGAATTCACGACAAACTAGATATCCTGGATTCAAATGGCATATCAAAATTCAAGCAGCACATTACTCAGCTATTCGATTAAGACAGCCCTCCAAAAGGACCGGGGTGGAGTGAACAGTAGCAAGAAATATAAAGAGGTCCAGGTTTCCGGATTTAAGATTATGAAATGAGGTCGGCGCGGCACGACAGGGAAGGCATCCAGGTTTTTTCTTTCTTTCTTTCTTTCTTTTTTCTTTCTTTCTTTTCTCCTTATTTTAGGGGCTGGCGAACAAAACAAAAATCGTTTCTTCGTTATCGTCTTTTTAGTTTGTCACAAAAATTATCATTTTTCCTTCGTTATCGTTTACGTTATTTCATTATCATAATTTTTTTTTGTTTTGTTTTCGTTATTAAATTTGTTAGTCCTTCGTTATCGTTTCGTTTTTCGTTTGCCGGCCCTGTATTTTCCCCCTACTTTTCTGTTTTTTTTAATGTTTTTTTTTTGTTTATTTTTCTTTTATTTAAGTCTCGTTTGTTCTATTTCTAGTTCGTTTTTTTTCTTTTTTTTTTCTATTTCATCTATTTTTTCCTTTGCTATCATTCCCTCTGTCGTAATTGGCCAACCGGCTGTGACAGAGGGAATTAAAATATACTCTATTATAAACATGAAGCGATAAACTGCAAATGAGTCAGGGCACACTGAATGAACGCAGGGTGAATTGAAGAGCAGGTGTTCAGGAGGTCTGGACCCCCTTGCAAAATCTTCAAATCGTTTATCCCCCCCCCCAATTTTAGCACCCCCACCTAACTCACTTAAGCAAACTCATTTTAGCCAGCTCACCTTAGCCAACTCACTTTAGCCCACGGTCTAGATGAGCCGCGAAGCGGGTCAGCTAGTTCAATATAAAATAGAGTTGAAGAGATACCTTCTATGTAGTTCCAGAGTTTCTATTCCGTATCTTGAGAGCCGGCTAGGTTATAGCTCTTTGCTTCAACCTTTCCAGATGAGGACTGAAGCAATGGAGTCAGCTGTCTAGTGTTGAGAGAGAAACCCTCGGTGATACTCGCAAAGTGCTGTGTACGTATCTACTTACTTTAGCTCAAAATTGTGATAGCACTGATAGTAGAGCACTAAGACTGGTTAGCCCATTTTCTAGTTCTCCTTTGTGCAGATGTACAGTTTAGTAACAGTACAATGCTCTTCTCTCAGAAATAGAATCACAAATCGAAAAAAGTTTAAATCATTAATAATTTTATTTTTAACGTCCACAGATAAAGTTTTCTACATGTATGGGTGATATATCTACTTACGAATAAATCATATTAAAATTATTTCAGTAGGTATCACTTTTGAAAAACCGTCAATACAAAAATTTATTCTAGTCGACATTTAAAGTACATTACATATTAACACAACATTGTGGTCGAGTTTGATGTATAATTTGAGACAAAAGTCGAGTTACGATGTTGACATCGACTTCGAGTATCAAAGTTGATAAAAAATTCGGTCCAGGAGTCGTTGTCGACTAGGTATCTCGACGTTCATTTCAAAGTGTACATCAAATCCGTAGTGTCATGTCAAAAAAGTGATAAATTAGCATATAAACATTTCTTTCGAAGTTCGAGCGTTAAACTCTGAAATTAGTGAGACAGCATCTCTTTAACAGCTTAATATAGTGCATTTTGCATGTCAGGAAAAATGAAATTATAATTTCTCGACCCGTAAGCTACTCTTTAAGATGCAAAACAACTGGATTTGGTAAAAGTATTGGCACTTTGTTAATCCTACTGTAGTCACCAGGAATAAGCTGTGGCGATGTCAGAGCGCACTAATTTAAAAAACAAATAAATATATCCGAAAGTATGTACAAATATGTAAGTAAATAACTTCGTACCTATTACTGAAGAGTAATTTTCGAAAAATAATTATCTCATAGTTATGTCATTGCCGCTGAACGTTGAAGTAACAGTCGATTTATTATTTGCTGACTCTGAAGAATCAGCAACAACCAAACATTCTCTGAAGATATAGATCAGGAGAACTAATATTAAATGAATCATCCAAGTCAGTTTCATATTGATGCTGTAACGATTCAAAAAGCAATATCTGACGCACGATTTCTGTTCTGTAGCTGGCAACTGCAAATATAAGACAAATATCTACTTATTACACGCAACGTTAGAATCTGGCATACGCCTCTTCCAGTTCACCACTAAATACTTTTCTTCAACCTTCCTCCTAACATCGTTCACTCAGAAATCCGGAAACTACATGTGTCCTATAGGGGACTTGGGATTACTGAATTCGATCTTTGACTTTGCATCGGAGAGCCGCTAACTACTTGTACCTGCTAGTTATAGATAGCATTAGAATTTAGCGCCACCGTCTCCTGAAGTTGTAATCACCAACTCCAAATCATACTTACTAGTTCGTATTCAAATGTAGACCACCCATCACCACTTAACGGTACCTACACAGACATTTATATTTTACCTAAATATCTTTACAACAAGCAACAAACTATGTGCAATGTAAGGTAAAGTGCCCTAATAAAGCCCGGTCCCGTAATAAGGCCCAATGTACCGATTTCGAGGAGTATAAGCGCTAGTGTGAATATGACTGCTGCAGAATGTTGGGTTGTTATGTGGCAACACTGTAAAGTTGTTCTTATCACGAAACTCCAATTAGCAGCCACAAAATAGATGCTCAACGTTTTTTTGCCACAAAATTTTAACTTGAACATATTTTTTCGTAAGAAATCAAGCTCACTGGAGGTAAATAAGTACATATAATTTGACAGTAAATGAATGATGACATGTTGCTGTACATATAATTAGCTACCGAACTGGGGGAAGGGAGCGAAAAGTCATGTAATCAAGGTGTCTACAGGTTTGGAAAATTTGGAAAGTTTGGAAAAAGTCAGGAATTTGAAAAGTAGGTCAGGAAGTTTGGAAATAGTCAGGAAATTGAACAATATTTTTAAGAAGTTTGGAATTTTTCATCTCCTTGGTAAAGTTTTACAGAATGAAATACTTGAAGAAATATAATTCATAACTTAGTTCATCGCTTTGTTTGTTTTTATGTATATCTGTGAACACCTTCCTAATGCTTTCACCCAAAAATCAACTTAAAATTTCAGTTCATTCTAACCATAGCGTCTAGTAGTATAAACATAAATATATACTGTCTATACTGTAAATGTAAGAAGAGAAAGAAAAAGTTTGGAAAAAGTCAGGAATTTATATTTTTCCATTCTTGTAGACACCTTGGTAATGCTGAGAAATTTGTATTTCCAATAAAGATATGAAGTTTCTTTATAATAGAGTCCGATGTTGGGCCTTATTATGACACAAGTTTATTTAATAAGGGAGACGCCGCCGTTTTGAAATGAAGATTTGGGAGGTATGATGGATTGTATGAAGGTTTTGAGATGCTCCACCCCTTGTACTTTCACCTTAAAAAAGAAAAGAAAGAAAAAAAAAAGAAGAGGAAAATTATCAATCGGAACGCTGCTAGGAGCGAATAACAAAAAGTGGGCCTTATTAAGGCATTATTCGTTACATCTACTTTTTGGTGAAACTACATTTCGCACTGCCATTTAGCATGGCCACTTTTCCTGGAAGAGGGACAAAGTCTGACAAGAAAGCAACATTAAACTGAAAATTTCGGTCAAGTTAAAGAAATTCTTCACTTAAATTTTTTTTAATTTTTATTCGGGGTTGAAAAATAACATCTTCCTGGAGCAGTATCCTCAATTTAGTAATGCGTGACGATGCCCGCTAGACGAATCCTAAATTAATTGCGAAATTATCGACTGAAAAACTCTTTCCATTAAAATAGTCACATTTTTTTGTAAAAAAAAAAAGTTTCTCTTCGGAAGAAAAAAATATTTTTTATTAAACTGTTTTAATTAGAAAAACGTATTTCTGTAAAAAAAATTAATAGTTAAATTTCTAAGGATTCATTGTGAAAATAAAAATATTTTTGTCCAAAAAATATTTGTTAAAAAAATATTCCTTGGAAAAACACTTTTCTTTCTTCAAACAGTATCGGAAACCATTTATCTGCTGGAAAAGTCTGTTATAAGGAAAGAGGGGGGGGGAGGGTATTTAGAAAAAAGGTAACATTTTCTGTTGGAAAATTCTCTAGCCCACAAACATTTTTAAAACGCACGATTTTGTCAAAGAACTATTTTACTTAAAGAACAAGTTTTTGCTCACAAAAAATGTTGTAACTGAAAGACAATTTTTTGTCGAGAAAACATGGTAAAAATACATTTTCTGCGAAAAACCCTATCCTTTTGCGGGGAAAAATTTGGCCGGTTAAACACACTCACCTTTTTTTATCGAAAAATTTTGTAAATCAAGAAGGAATTAAGTCAAAAACGTTTAGCCAAAAATAATTACTTGTCGAAAAAGCTTGAATTTCTTCTCAAACATTTTATTTATCTATCAAGTTCTAGACCCCCTCCCCCTACAAAAAAGTACTCCGTTTGCATAAACATTCTTCTCTCAAGAATGCATTTTCTTAAAACGACTTTTCATTGAAATAGAATAAATCGAACAACAAAAAACGGGTTCCTACAGTTTGTTTTACCAAAGAAAGAAAAAATTAAGTGTTAAACCCTCAAGCTCGCAAACTTTATCATTTTTGGACACGAGATTGCGATCGCAGTCGATACGTCCTTCGAGTTATGTTAACACCGATTTTTAACTCGAATTTCGCATCGACTCTGAAGTAAAATCTCTCTTAGGATAATTAATGACTTACTTTTCTGCACAAGTAGATTTGAGTCTACACTCAGGACGTAAAACAGTAACTAAAACAGCATATGTTATACAGCTAGTTCGTAGTTCAAATTATAAACAACGACCTTTTTACGTTTTCTGAAATGCAGACAAGGAGGGTCATATCGGATAGTTGCTTATCGAAATAATAATAAAAGAAATACTTTCGACGGTTATCGGTGCTTTAAAGTAGAAATTAGAACGCAAAAAAAAAATAGCTAAAATACTTTCTTTTTTTGATCTCGCATCTATTTTACTGTCTTCTTGTATGTTTGTTGTTAGATAAGTATAAAAGTATAAAAAAGGTACACGGAAATTTCATGGTGTTGGATGAGTCAATTTATTAATCTGTATAAGTAACCGAGTAAACTTTTTGAAAAAGAGGGCGCGAAAAATTGTACGGGAGAGCGAGAAGTGTTCAAGTCCGGACCGCAGCGAGGGCATTCGAAATTAAAGAAACGAGAAAGTAGAAAAAGCGCGCGTATTAATTGACCAATAGTAAAAACAAATATGACTGAGAGTGCTTACTAAACTTTACTAACTGTAAGGCTAATGTCACACGAGCAGTATGTTGTATACAAGTTTGCGCAATGTGGTTACTGTGTATCCAAGTAGACTAGGTCATGCGAGTTGTGCAGAAAAAATATACTGTTAAGATAAAGGTAATGTATAAAAACTTTGTGCGAGAATTACGTACCGCTTACAAAATACTATTCGTGTGGCATTAGCCCGACTGAACCGATGTCCGGCCTAACCGATCGAGAGAAAAAAGGATAACGAGTGCGCAGAAGAAGAAGAACGTGGTTTCGAAAAGATAACGTACAGGAAGTGCAGGTATGCAGGAGACAAAAGACGTTAATGAGAGGTTCGCATTGTGCTATGCAAAAACTGATCAAAGAGAAAGGAGGGTCACCGCGAGGGAAATGACTCACTGCAGTGCGAGATCTGAAGAACGTTGAGCTATCCTTCAAAATACATTTTAACTTTAATGGATAAGACTCATTCAGATTCTTTCAAATATCACTCAGATTCCGCTGACTCACTGCAAGCGAATCGATTCAATTGATTTAAGATTTCTGAGAGGGAAAATCGATTTTTTGTCGTCACCACTTGTATGCATTATTTTCATGTACCCTGCAGATATGCGAAATTCACTTAGACAGTATATTGTATGCTAAAATTTAAGCTGAGTTAACTCAAAGTAGCTGGTCATACTAATATACCTTTTTTCTCTACCACCTGCCTCAAGTATGACGGTAATTAAAGTTTTTGCAGAAGAAAGTTTGGTGCTGTTCTAATATGCTATCTATCGGCCATTGTCATCAACCACGGATGGAGTGATGATGTAGTATACGATCTACCGTTTTAAAACTTTATGTAGAATTAGAAAACGCAAAGCGTTGTTGCATTTCTGACCCACAATTTCGGCATGGGTCGTGTTCGTCGGCGTCGCCAAGGAGAGCCTCCCGGTTCTTCGGAACTCCTAATGTGCGTATAATAATCCTTCAGCAACATTTCGCAGTAGCCAAAGGAAACGCTAGTAGATTGATGATAGAGGTGCGTATGGCGATGCACGTATGCCAAATTAGCCCCGAGACACCGCACCCTCTATCCCGGGAACACCCCGAATGGGCCTGCGTCAGAATAGGGGGGATCGCTTTGAGGTGGCTCCAGTTACCCCCATTTCTCCTGTCGGCTCTTCACGGTGGCGAATCTGCGGCATCTTATTCTTCATATTTGCTGTCGAGTTGCGCCGGATCGTCTTCTTCGTCGGTTTATGGCATCCGCGACATCGTCGTCCTTGTCGTCGTCATCAATGTTGGTGCGATGGCGAGTGCCGGCATAGGGTTCTGTGTCCGCTGCCTTTGTCCCTGCCTCTCCAGCTCCATCTTGCGGCCCAACGTCTTCTTAACAAAAGCAGCTGCCTGGTCCCATCCCGCTCTGCTCTTCAGCACGGTCGGGACCAGGTTCTCCAGTGTAAGCGGCCCTATTGACCATTTTCACATTTAAATTCCGCAAAATTCCGCAGCGTCTCAAAAATTCTGCAAAATGAGACACTTTTTTCTCGCTACTGAAACGGAAAATAATTTCCGCAACTTCAGTCGCGAAGAAACTGAATCCGTTTCCGCAATCCTGTACGGTATTCCTACCACGCAACGTTCAGCTGCGGAATTCTATTCCTCTACTGACGCGGAAAAAATCATATTTCCGCATTGTTCCGCCTCGAACAAAATCTATTTCCGCATAGTTCTGCTTCGAACAAAATCAATTTTCCGCAGCGTTCCACTACGTTTCATCAATTATATTCTGCCACATAATTATTTCTCTGGAGCGTCTCGGAGCGGACTATATTGGAAGCAGAACTGCGCAGAAAATTTTATTCAGCAGCGTTCAGGAGCGACTATTATTTCACTGCTGTACAAAGCAGAATATTCTTCAATGCATACTACGGCGACTTTCATTAATTTCTGATGCTAGTATGAAAGAAAACAATTTTTATTTGAAAATAAACGAACAATTTATGCAAGTTTTTCAGATACATTTCGCGTCGCATTCGCGTGCTGGGTGCTGCATTTCTGGAATCTGAAAATTTAATTTTCAGCATGAGAGCAGATTATTGAAAAGTGAAATGTATACAGAATGAGTGGCAAGAAGTGACCTTTGTAGAAAAAAGTGACTAAATGGACGCCCTGCTAACCCCATATAATACGGCCAAGACGTCAGGAAAAAATATTAGTGTCTGTTGAAACAAAATAGGTCTGTTTGGGCAGCATACAGAAACTACCAAAGTTGACAAAATGTACAGAAAGTGCGTTTGGGCAACTTTTCTGCACTTTCTGTAACTGCAGAGAGAATGTTCGAGCACCGACTTTCTGGAGTTTCTGTAAGTTTCTGTACTTGCAGAACTTACAGTACCTCTGGAGGTACTGTAAGTTTCTGTAACTTTTTTGTGAACAGTTGGAACGGAAAAAACTTTTGGTTATTCCTTATAAAAAATTTGATAACAATTAAATAATTTCAAGAGAGAACGTTGAAGGTGATTTGCAATTGTTCAATTTTATTTTATGTGGAGATTTATCCATGAAAATGAACGTTGATCGGAAATTTCAACAGAAAGTGCAAAAAAAGTGTTTGAGCATAAGCTAAAACAATTACACAACAGCACTACAGAAACTTACAGAAACAAACAGAGACGTTTGTACAGAACTTACAGAAAAAATCATCAAGATTAATTTCTGTACACTGCCTGAACAGACCTAATAATCACCATATCGATTCCCTCTATGAAAATGTACGCGCAGCCAAAGAAATACTCTGAACCAGGAACTTTAAGATCAGATTGATTTTCACGATGTCAAATTCGGAATTCACTCTTTCTAACGTTACTGTACGGGAAATTTCACATGAAGGGGAAAACACCCACCCACTGACTTCAGAAACCGCAATGAGTTCAACGAAATCCTATCAACAACAAACTATTCGCGCTACCAATGATAAATACTAGAGGTTCCTTCATTCAGCCACCGACTTCATTTGTATCAGTTTCACATTACTTGATTCGCGAGGTTAGAGTTCTGATATTTTCGGATTTATTTCGATTTCAGAACTTGAGACTGGCTTCAGTTTTTTTGTTAATCAAAACCGATGCCGAAATGAGAATCTAATTTGAATTTGACAAAACGGTATGCTGCATCTTGCAGTAGCGACATCTCATTTCTGAATACCATTGAATACGATCATACGTTCAGAATGAACGTATTCAACGGTACTGTACATTGATTAAATGCGGATACATTAAGGAAATTTGTTGCGTGACATTCGTTAGTGCACGCTCGTCATACGAGTGCAATTTTGCCAAAATAGTCGTCAAGCAGAAAGTTCCTGCACCATGCTCGAGCCTTTGAACGTGCATATTGAAACATGAATACTGTACTTACGAGTGAACTGACAACTTGGATCGCTGAATAGTGGACAATGGGCACGTTGGAACTGCGATTACATTCGTCATAAATCTGTGTTCATGCAAATACACAAATGTCAGTGCAATATGAAACCGATGTCAGATAGTACTACCAGCTACCGGTAATGTAAATACTTACCAAGTTCATCAAATAAATTGATCACTTGTTCCTCTCTTCATTAGCGAATAACCGATATTAGGAAACGACCTTGTGAAAAAATCTTCCCATGAACGACAGTAATTGCAACAATTTTAACGCTTTAATTTCATAAGTTTGCACCACATTTGATAATTCGGAAATTGCACGAAACTTTCGTTTATCGTTATTTCGAATAATGGACAGCCGGACAGCGGCACACGACGACTAGCCTTCGGCGACGCTAAGTGACCAGCAGCTACGCAGCCTGCAGTATTGGAAAATAGTAAAGAAAGAAAGGGATATAACGTTCCCATGTTAAGGGCCTTTCTCTAAGTTCAAAAGAATTTCTGTTCGATCTGGTCACACCAGGTTAGACATACACTTTCAATTCCGACGTTAATTTTTGTCAACATTTTCGATTTTCATAATGTCTTACTGTATCGGTCTTGGATGACTTTTTCCGTTCAGTTATCAAATATTTGACAATTCGACGACACCTCACTGCCATAAGTAAAATAAAATGAATTGCGAACGGTCGTTTGACAGTTATTTCGTTCCAATTTATACGCATTCAAATTATCGAATGGGTTACGGGTGCTCGAGTTAGTGAAAATAGGTATTTATACTCAGGTTTTCAAATTTTTAATGTCCGCTCTTGACAACAGGGTGCCTCGGACAAATATGTCTACTTTTAGGGACGGACTAGGGGAAGAGGACACAGATGGAAAATTACATGAAATGCTAGGAAAATTTTTGCTATACTGTTACCTACTATTTTTTCTGTCTGTCATCAACTTATGGGGCTGCGGAATTCTCCCCCCTATAACTGCATTATTCATACGGGGACTACATAGGGAAACCAAATCATCGCGCACTGCGCTACATTTACATTCGTACATGAAAGGTGAAACTGGTGAAACGTGGTCTGTCAAAAAATCGATTTTCCGTTATTTTTGTGGTTTTGGGTAGTTTAATATAATATCTCCTCTTTCGCAACTTCAAGGCAACCACAATGAAACTGTTCATCGGGATATTCGTCGTATTATTGGAAAGGCTCCGAAAATGCAGGCATGTACCGTTTTCCCTGGAGGCAACTTACGCGAATTATACATAGTCAATCATTTCGAGCGCTGCGTCAATAATAAAGAACGTGTACACAGAACAACGTCATTATAATGATCAGAGACCATAAAAATGATCCGAGCGTCAATAAATATTCAAAACGATTTGAATTTTTTGAAACACAAGAAAAAAATTTGTTCTACAGATATGTTTTCTTGGTGACAATGAGGATGGAAGGGAGGTTTAGGGAGGTTTAAAGGGAGGATTATTACTACAGATCCTTTATTGTTTATTATTGAATTTTGCGGTACCTTTAGCCTATATTAAGAAAAATTCTGTGCAGCAGATTGAATACACAGTCACAATGGAGCACTTCCAATATTGAAGTCCGCATCAGCCACTGCTTTGTATTTGCAGCTTCTAAACGCTACTGGCCAAAAAATTCTGGATCAGCAGCAGTTATTAGGATCGCAGTAGAACGTGTCGACTTTCATATTTCGCACTAATCGTTACTGCCGCGGAATGTGGAATAGTCGCGGTAGAACGCCTCAACTTTTATTCTGCGTCAGTCACTTCTGATGCGGAACAAATAAAGTCGCCGCAGAACATTTTATTCTGCGTCCGCCACTATTGATGCGGAACAGATAAAGTCGCGGCAGAACAGAAATTCCACAATGTCCGCTACTGAGGCACGTTCATTATTCGCAGCTGAACGCCTCAATATTTAAATTACGCATCAGTTGCGGCTTTATTTTAAGCTGCTGAATGCAGCGTAATTGTAAAATCCGCGCCCGCCGCGGGTTAGATAATCGCGGCGTAACGCAACGTAATGGACAGGAATTCTGGAGACGCTGCAGATACTGCAGCGGAAAAATCAGAAAAATCGCTACGTTCTGCTCCCGAATTCGGCATCTGCCTCGAATTTTTTGCGGAAATTTGAAATTTCCGCAACTGAGTAAGCGAAATTTCAGTAGATTTGGTCAATAGGGGGCTCAACGCCCGCGTTTTGAAAGGCAGTCACCGCTTCTTCCCTCTCTTGGTCGAATGCGGGGACTTGAAAAGTGTGTGCCAGGCATCATCATCTCGCTCTCCTGCAGCGCTGTACGAGCACCGCGGGCTTTCTGCTGTGCCCATCCGGTGCAGATACTTACTGAACACTCCATGGCCGCTCATCACCTGCGTGAGGTAGAAGTCCAGCTGGCCATGGCGTCGGCCCAACCACGCGTTGAGGTTACGTACTAGCAGTCGGGTCCACTCTCCCTTGGTACTGCGGGAGAGCCGCTCTTCTCACATGCGAAGCGTGGATTCCCTATTATCCCGCTTGACCCGTTGCGTCGCACTGCTCTTCGGTGGCATCTTCCGCGTTGCGCTGTATGCCCTCGCTCATCCGCTAATAACTCCACTGGTAGCATACCTGCTAGCACGCAAACTGCCTCTATAGAGACAGTGCGATAGACACTGACACACCTCAGTGCAGCTTTCCGTTGGACCCGTACCAGATCGATTCTTCTGTACTCCCTGGTACCGATGGCGTCTGACCAGATTGGCACCCCATATAGGAGGATCGACATGGCGACGTTCACCAGCAGCTTACGTTTCTTCTTTGTCGGCCCTCCTAGGTTCGACATGAGTAGACTTAATCCGGCTACGACTCTCTCCGCTTTCTGCGCTGTCCTCTTTGCGTGTTCTCTGAACGACAGCTTCCCGTCAAACCACAGCCCGAGGTACTTCAGGGCTGTGCAGGGTTATACCGTAGGCTGCTTCTCGACACGGTGTGGAAACCCAGATCTTCTTTGATTGACCAAAAAAAAAAAAACAACTCGAATTTGGTAGTGCTGGGCAAGGCCTTAAAGTGTGCCTTCTCATATCTCACCATGTGGTCAGGTCAGCTAACGGATCCAAGAAAACAAAACTGTGGCGTATCAGTTATGTCACTTATGGCAATAAAATACTTCGAACGATCGACATGCCGTCGAATTTCGAATTTTGAATACCAGTTAAACGAACTCAACTTCAAAAATGAGTTACTTTTACTCGTTCTCAAACCGAATAAGTGCACTCGATATACGAAATTTTCACAAATGCGAAAAATGCAACGAAATCCATATCGGTGACTTGACACGTAGTAGCTCATGAACCGAAATGAACGCCGGTGCAATTTCAGCTTAGTGCATCGCTTCGTTATCTGCATAACTCCGCCAACAACGTATTCTGACTTATCATTCCATCCCTTCATCCCGTACCACCAGCAGAATAGTAACGGCCCGAGAGATAGAAAGGAACGTCGACTTTTGATTGGTATTACACCTAAAAATATAGTTCCCAGCACAGCCATACCTTTCAGGAGAAAGCCTGTGGACTGTGATTTCACGTAAAACCGTGCCCACCCCAAGGTTAATGCCTCCTCGACAAAGTGAGTGTCGTACTTATCATCTGGGAAAATTTTAGGCTGCCTACCTATGTGGTAAAATTAATATAGGCATTTCTTGTCTAAGCTGAATTTTGAATAGGATTCTGATAAAGCTCTGTACGGTGTATCGGACATCAGTCCGGCCGAGAGCAATTAACTACCGGCCTACCGGTGTTATGGGCCGGTTCGTGAGGCTAAAGGATCCAAAATACGCCTACTCGTATGTCTTAATGCGTATCGAGAAATCATTTTCATTTACGAACGTCACCATGCAGTTCGGATTCTAAACAAATGTCGAAAATGTCCAACTACGTCGTGATAGACGAAAACCATCGTTCCTTTAGGCCCCGAGTTCCTTGCTCGAGACTCTTAATTCGAAAAAATTAGCCCTTCACTACAAAAAAAACAACAAAAAAACTGCATATTTCAGTACATAAAATTTGAGAAAAGAAACCAGTTTTTCTTATAGTTTTGTGTGGAAATCATTAGTATACATACCCCAGACATCATTCGTACGGCTCAGTTCGTTTCCATGTGGAAGCGCAAATTGTCACCAAGGGACCTGGTTCGTACTTTGCCATGGACAAAGGGACGAAACAGGGGGACCCTTTATCACCCATCCTATTCAGTACGGCTCTAGAAGAAGTATGAGGGAAATGGAATGAGAGTCGAAGGGTTTCCTCATAAACGGAAACAGACTAAACAATTTCTCAACATTATTTTGATATGGATATGTCTAATAGCTCGCCATGCAAAAGAGAAAAATTCTGTCGAAAACGTTCTGCAAAAAACGTTCCGCAGAAAAACCTCACCATTGTGATGTACTCGTAGTTACGTATTCCTCTTTAGAAAAACGTTACCATTGTGATGTATTTGCGTATTCTTCTTTATGCGGTCATTCGTTCTATCATATTTCGCCCGGCCAACTCGGAAAATGCCGAGCGATGCCGAGAATGGACGACTATAGTCCGTAGTCCGTTCAACTAGTTCAACTGGAGGATAAGGAAACGATTCATGAGAATGTTGTCATGGGGGGAGAGGGGAGGGTAACTAACTGTTCACACTAGACGGGCAAGCGCTTCAGTTTCATTGCTTGAGCGCACTCTGCTCTGACCAGAAACATGAATACCAGAATGTGTGTATTTCTTCTGTACGTCATAGAATGAATAGATGTGTATTAATTCATTAATAAATTGTGCAGTATAGGTGTCAGGAAGGTAAAGTCTGCTTCATCAAGAGTTATCATTACCGAATACAGTCGCTTGGACGACATATTCATGTAAAAATGTCCTTCCATACATTGCTGGAGTTACGGTTTTTGCTCAAGTATATACCCACAGTGGCGCAACCAAGGAGGGATGCTTGGGGGCTAATGCACCCAAAATTTTTAACAAAAAAAATGGGTACAGTTGAGTTTTGTACTAATTTTTTCACCCCTCCCCCCTCCCACCAAAAAGAAAATAATAAAAATGGATAATACTAAGTCAACTCGAAATTCTAGCACCCTGTAAAGAAAATTTCTGGTTGCGCCACTGTATACCCATAGCTGGAAGAAAAACCTATTTCCGTGGAAATGTAATGAACTGAATTCGTATCGGGGGAGCGTTACGGTTTTCGCTCTAGTATACCCATTACCCAGTAGTAAAAGCATAATAATGCTTTTTAAAAATGGTTTTTTTCGTTTTTTCGGTATGTGCCCGGGTGAAAATTGCTAAAAATGAATATATCGTTGAAAAATACGTAGAAAAATATACGTGGATTTTTTCGAATTTCCACCTCAAAAATGGCGCTCAGGACGCCATTTTGAAAATTTCAAAGTCAATTTTAAGAGTCAACAAGTGATAAAAAAATTTGATAAAAATTGAGAATATTATTTGTACTCATGACTACCTACTATTTACCAAGTTTCGCTTTAATTGATTGAAAAATGCTTGAGATAATGCTAAAAACATGAAAATCACATATTTCAAGATCACGCCTCCCTGGAGGTGGATGGGAATGTCATCATAGGCTCAAAAATTTGGACAAAATAATAGGCTACTGTTTATTCAAGGCTGCTCTTGCTTCCTCTTTCCCTTCACTATTCGTCCATGTTAATCATTAAATGCAATAATAATAATCCCCACCCCGCAGCAGGCTATAAAGCCTATAACAGAGAGGTTACCAAGTATACAGTTTCCCGAACTCTCTTAACCTGATGCTAATTTGAATGAAGACAGGGCATCTTTCAGCTTTCAATTACATTAGTGTGTGAAGTGGCGCTGTAGGAGCCGAGCGCTCAGACATTGCAGTCCATTGCACTATTCATCAAGTTGCTGTTAAGGATCAGCTCAGTAGCCTCACTTTAATAGCCAAAGTGAGAATTTAACTTAGCTCTATCCCTTTGACTTCACTGGGTGCTGGATATTCTAGCTCCAATGCTTCGGGTCTTGTCCCGGCTATTGCTGAGCATTGACATATGACATGGATTGAGGTTTCTTCCTCTTCTCCACAGTGCCTACAGGAGCCGCTTCTTACCACTCCTATTTTATACCACATGTGTTTTGTGGCCCTATGACCGATTAGTAGTCTGACCATGAGCCTTGCATGTTTCCTGTCAAGCCCTATTGGAACTTGGCATACTTACTGGGGGTGTCCCCTATCAGTGTTCTGCTGACGTTCATGCCACTGGCCAACCGCCAGTGCATTTCCGTCTGCTTACTTATCCAAGCCTTTACTTTGGATTTTCAGCTTTCTATACACAGTGCCCGATTATTTTAGGAATAATGCGCCCCCGGGACAAGCTTCAGGAAGCGCTCCTTTTTTCTCTTGTCTGGACTTTCTTTTTTTCTCTCGCTTTTCCGTTTCCTTTATTCTTACTCTCATTTTCTGGGCGTCTCCTTTGGCAGGCGCCCCGAGGCAGTGAGACCCTTTTGGCCCCTTCTATGAATCCAGCTCTGTCTATATTTTGTGTTATCTTCGTGTTAATAATAATAATGAGAAAAAGTTAAACGTAATAAGTTACTTATTTCTCTGAATCTTATCAGTGGCTGTGGCAAAGAGATAATATACATTCTATTTTATTTCACGATTCAACGAATCCCACTATTTATCAACCAATGAAACTTTGCGAAAAAAAATTCTTATCCATATCTCACTCAAATGATGATCAACGCACCTATCCGTAAAATACAGTAAAATGATTAATTTCTTCTCTTGGTGATACCAAGTTGGTTCTGTAATTAAACTTTGAAATTCGTGTATTCAGAAATCGCGAGATAGGTGCTTTTAAAAGTAACTAATCACGTCTTGTATTCGATTAATTCATTTTACAGTTACAAAGCAGCAAAATGATAGCGATGGATGAATTTGTTGAAACGAGAAAAAAATTGTCTTGTTGGCAGCTGACACAGAGACATTTTTTTCATATGTTGAAAACTATGAGGTACGTAAACTCGGAGACTATGTTGCAGGTACTCATAACTTTGCCTTCGCTGCATCAGCTACGTTTGGGCTGAGATCTAGTGAGTTCGAAAACTTCTATCACGTTCACAAAAGGGTTCGAAATAGCACTCGTGTCTGTGTTTTCAACAGCTTTTGAAGCGAGTAATTCATAATTCATGTTATTTCCGCAGATTTATGATTTTCATCTTCGGGATACCAGTCATGCAAGTTATTTGGTTTTATATCGCGATCGGGCACCATCCAATTGACTTACATATTGCCATAGTTAACCAGGAAATGAATTGGGAAACTAAGGAGTGTCCAGTCCCGCAGAGCTGCTCGTTGAAACACATGAGTTGTAGGTATCTCAATAAGCTACCAAAGGAAACGATTATACAGGTAATGAACGTATAAAGTACGTAAATAAATCATGTTACTCATGTTTATATTGAAAATAACATAGGAAAATCTCCTGGAAGTAAGGAGTGAATGTCTCTAGCATACCGTCTACTCGGGTAATATCGGACACTGGTGGTAATATCAGCCACTCATGAGTTGCTTACTGATACCTAGAGCTAGGATTTGCTGGCATCTGCCGAATGAGTTTGTTTAAGGGCAGATGGGATGTAGTCAAATATGAACACGAATCAGGGTAATATAAGGCCAGAGAAAAAAATTTATTTTGCCGAATAATGCCGAAAGAGGTATAAATGCCGAAATTAGAGTTGAATGCCGAATAACACCGAAAACGATGACCTGCGCGCAACAATAAATTTAATATTGCAAACAGACACAAAGCCTGAAATCACTGATTGTCACCAAGAGGAATTTAGTCTCAGATCTCACGTTCATCTCAACCTACTTGTCCTTCCTACCCAACACAATTCGAAAACTGGAAACGAGAGGCCTTCCCCTACACGAGCAACTGCGACTGTTCATGATGTTTCATGCATCAAAACTTTATCAAATCCCGGGTGCTCGTGGACATTGCCAGCAGACGAAGGCTGAACAAGTTTTTCCGAAAAATACAGGTCTCGAAACCTTAAAAAATTTCAGTAATTCATTTTTTCATGGAACTACATGTTTAACACAGGATAACATAGAGAAACATTTAGTGGTCATGTTCAATAAAAATTTTTGTAATATTACTTGTAAACTCTATTTTTCATTAAAATTTTGTATTCCTTTTAATACTGTAAGTTTACTTTTCGTTATTGCCGAATCAGGCCGAAAATTGTAGTTTATTTAAATGCCGAATTTCCAATGTTTATTGCCGAAAATTCCTAGCTCTACTGATAACGATAATAGCGCTTCTTCAGTAAGTTACGAGAAGCCGATATTACCACCAGTGTCTGATATTACCCCAGTCGACTTTACTGATAACGATACTAGCGCTCCTACAACAATAAGTTATGAATGGCCAATATTACCACCACTGTCTGATATTACTCCAGTTAACGGTAATACAAAAAAAGTGTTATGTTGTATCGTGGTAGTTGAAAATCCTGAAAATCGGAAGAACAAACGAAAAAGTCGCAGATGCTCGAACATTTGCTGTAGCTACTGCTCTTGTAATATTTTTTGCACAATCTCATGTTCAAAACATTTCTGATTTTAGGATTATTACCCAGATAAAAAGAGTGCTATCGACGCTGTCAGAGCTGGGAACGCTTGGGGAGTGATTTACTTTAACGAAAATTTCACCGACTCTTTAGTAGCGAGAATAGCGTTAGGAAATGTTGCCGATGAGGAGACACTAGCTCAAAGTGATGTTTGGGTTTGGCTTGACACTTCAGGTAAGAGACAAGCTCGCAAATACAGCTTGCAAAGAGTTGGGGTATAAAGAATGGAATCCTTTCGTATTTCAAATATTATATGTATACCTACCTAGACGTGAAAATCGAACTGATGCTCCGTCGTGATCTCTTACTATCATATCGATCATTTGCCCAAGAAGCATTGCAGCTGTGTTATCAAAATCCTAAACTGGGCGACATTCCTGTTCAGGTATAATTCGATGCGGACATTATTGTTGCCAATACCTAGCTACTTTTTTTCTTTTTTTTCCTTTTTTGATAAAAGAAGTTCTCATTTTTCCTACTTTGTCGACTGACTACCTTCATTTTGAATTCATCAAATTCCGAATCTTCAAACAGCGTCGGGAGAACCCCCACCTCGCCTCATTGCTACGGCTCTGCCTGCATAAAAGAATGTGAGAGGGCGGCTATATGATTCGCTGCTATGTTTCAGTTCAACTACTCGATTTATGAGGGCGATCGCGACGATGAAGATCCAAATCGCACCAAGTTTGTGGCGCCAGGAGTTATTTTAACGTGAGTAGGAAAATGTAGGTATTATATTCGTATTAGGTAAATATTAAAGGGCGTTAACAAGTCTAACATAAAGAGTCTGAAAGAGTCTCTCTGTGACTTGGACGTGACTAGATGTGTTGTAATAGTTCTTAAGAAAGTTCTGAAAAATATGCAAGAATCTTAAAGAGATTTCAGGTATCTAAACAAGTTAGAAACTGGTCTCGGAGAATATTAGTAAGTCTTCACAGAGTAATAAATGGTGTCAGAGTATCATGAAGGAGTCTGAAAGAGTTTTAATAAATCTTAAATAAGTCAGGAAGAATTTCAAGAAGTCTCAAAGGTCCTAAACAAGTTTGGATTAGTTTGGAAAAATCTTACGTAAGATTAGACAAGTTACAAAAGTGTAAACAAGTTTGGTAAAGAATCTGGGGGAGAGTTGAATGAGTTTTAGTTAAAAACACCGATTTGAAGAGGTTCAGGGCCGCACTTAGCTTTTTTCCGCATCTGAGCTATGAAATTCTGTGCGCCTTTTCTCCGTAAATGTTTCTCTTTTTTTCAAACGGGTGGGGCTTAGGAGGTCTCAAAGTATACAAAAATGTAGGTGGTGATTAACGTGTTTTGGAAATGAAAAATCCTTAATTCCTGGCAATCATTTATTGAAAAGAAATACCTAATTATCTATGAAAAGAAATACAGTCATCTAGCTACTCGTATTCGTCTATCTTTTGAAGGTTTTTTTAGTCGAACGTAAAACTGCTAAGTCTGCTCCATTTATCGTTTTACTCTTTTCGAGTGAACTATACGCTTAAAACAATTGTCTTTCGTTTGCCGTCCCGGGCAGTCTCTAAAAATCTGCCACCTTGGACTGAAGCCCTTTCAGCCCATGCCTGAATACGGGCCTGAAGTGGTTTAAAGAGTAATTACTCTTAAAAGTCATATATATCTCCGAAGAATCTTAAAATATCTTGACAAAAAGTATATGTAGTAATAAAAGCATAAAAAATGCTAAAAGTCTGAAAGGATGTTTAAAAGCTTTATAAAAATCTAGAAAGGTGAAGACTCACATTCTATGAAGTTCTAAAGCAGTCATAGAGTCTTGGCGAGTATCAGATGTATGCATGTAAGTGGAGTTAGTTTTACATCAGGGTGGTCACTTTCTTGGAAAAACTGGAAATCAGGGAAAAGTGAGGGAATTTTGTCAGTCAGGGAAAAGTCATGGAAAAATCAGGGAATTTTCAGAAAATTAATTCTTTATAAAATCGCGTGGTCTAGAAGATCATGGTGGTTTTTACCTATGTTTAGTTCTATATAAGATTTTTGTTAACTGCCTATGCCGGTTGGTAGAAAATTACGACACTAGAAATTGGAAAAAAAATTGAGTGGCAACACTCATTAATGAACTTCCAACCAGTAGGCTTACTCATTTAGAAAAAATTGAGAAGTGGATCTGGAAAAATCACGGAAAAGTCAGGAAAATTCATAATTTAAGAAAAGTGGCCACGTTGTACATAAAGAATAAAACAGTGAAATATGCCCGAGGTTTTAACATTGAAAAAGACGCCCAGAAACGAGCTAAAAAGAAAAGTGTAAGCATGACGAATAAAAAGAAAGGAAGAAAAGAAGAAAGAAGCGGAATAATACGTTTTTGTGAGGAAATGACACTTTTCAAAAATTTCTCCAGACTCATTGTGCTTGAATCTGGAACTTCTGAAAAAATATATTGAAACCTACTCTTGAGTCTCCCCCCCCCCCTCCTGCATATCTGAACTACCAGTAACGGTAGCTGTTACAAAGTCACTAAATAACCGAGGAAGTTTTTCCTATAACTCCCTATGAAATCCCAGTAGACACACCTGAGTTACTGAAGAATTATAAAATTTATGTTTCAGAATCGTATTCTCCTTAGCTGTTGTTTCTACGACATCAGCTTTTATGATGGATCGAAGTGATGAACATGGGGACATTGGTTAGTATCAATTCACTTCTATTATCAAGTGAATGGTTTCTTGTAATTCAAGTTATCTGTTCTTTGAAAAAGAGTGTAATGAGATCACCGTGATCCAAAAATAAGTAAATGACTACGGTGTCATGTGCAAATAACCAAATTAGGCTCGATAGTCTACAACTATAGATACAGTAAGGTTTTTTTTTTTTTTTTTTTTTTTGTTCATAACTTTTCACAAAATTGTACGTTTGCTCTCAAACTTAGACCATTAAGAATAAGTGAGAAAGAGCTTTAATACAAAATATCATTATGTTTTTGCAGAAAACTAAGGGCTGTGGGGCAAAA
Organism: Acanthococcus lagerstroemiae; assembly: GCA_031841125.1. Lineage (NCBI taxonomy): Eukaryota > Metazoa > Arthropoda > Insecta > Hemiptera > Eriococcidae > Acanthococcus > Acanthococcus lagerstroemiae. The sequence goes on along the minus strand of CM063113.1, from coordinate 16,037,020 downwards.
TGTAGAGAAACTGAAGTTGTGTGTCAACTTGAACATCCTCATTTCAAGAGGACACACACCCCGTTCTAAGATGACACATTACCTGGAGATGTAGAAAAATAGTTGCAAAAATAATGAAATATTCATTTTTTTCGTAAAGATACGTACAAATTAAACAAAAGTCGTAAAACTATGAAATAAAAGGATTTTTAATGAAGATTGTTCTTCTCAAATTTGACAGTGAACAACATAGTTCTTTGTTAGCGGTTTGTACTTCCCGGTTTGGACCCTGCACTTTCTCAATAACATCACCTTTTCTGATCCGCCTAATATCTTTAATTTGAGGATATATAAATTTGAATTACACATGCATCGAAACAACGGTTTAACAGTCTCATTTTGCAGATTGAAAGTTCACGTTATCACGATAGATCGCAGCTGCGTTTGTAAACGCTATGTCACGTGCGCAGAAGACTCTTTTCAGTCCTAGGACTCGTAAAAGGACTGAAAAGAGATGGCGTCACGTATTTTTCTTTCACAGATGTGTATAATCAGCTGTTCGATGCATTTGTAATACAAAATATCTTACAATGCAAGGATTGAAGCGAGTTATCACGCCTCCGCAGGACTAGCTTCACTCGCCTTCGGCTCGCTCCGCTAACAGTCGCACTTGGCGTGATAAAGCTCGCTTTCAATCCTTGCAGTGTAATATACTATTTCCGTCCAGTTAATGCCTTAAAAAAGAAAAAACAGATGTCTTTGTCGTGTTTGAAATCTAAAAGCTGCTAAAGTAATATTTGACATGATTCCATGATTGTCTTTTTTCGTCCTTTCGTCCAAAATTCAACTTGTTTTTTTAAAGAGTTTGACCGCTGCATGGAATGACAATGTTCCATGGATATGTCATCCGAGCGATCACGTTGACGAGCATTCTCACATGCCCAGTACCTTCTCTAGTCGTTCATTCTCGGCTTTCCTCGACATTCTCTGTGCCGGCTGGTCGAACCGTGATGGAACGAATGACTGCGTAAAGAGGAAGACGCAACTACATCACAATGGTAATGTTTCTTTTTGACGCGGAGCGTTTTCTGTGGAATTTTTATCTTTGGCGTGACGAGCCATTAGACATATCCATGTCAATATATTTGCTGCTTCAAGTTCTTCAAAATTAACAGGTTCGTTTCTGAGTAAAGAAGAAATTAATCCTATATGAAAGTTCGAATCTGGTAAATCCCCACTCGAATTTTGAGGTTCCTCATTTAGGGGTTCTTGAATAGCAAGTTACTTTACTTCAGCTCTGATTTCAATATCTTCAAGTCGGAAATTTGCTCGGTCTTCTTCCTTTTATATCCCCGTCCTGAATGCATCCCAAATTTTGAATAGTATGCTGCGTCATTTAGGGTTTGTCATCTGGAAACAATTTTTCAAACATTTCATTTTTTAACTAAGATTGTGAAGCAGATTTTAGTTCAATCGGTCATTCGACGCAGAAAACCATATAATGAATAAATCTTCGTGATCAACAAAATCTGCTAGAAGAATAATGCGATAAAAAATATATTTTTTTGGAAACCATCGAATCAGTTTTTCGTAATAATTCTTTAGAACTGATTCATGACAATATCTCACCTCTTTAAAAGTTGGGCTACATTGCCACATATCTTCCATGCAAGTTTCAAATCAACATGATCTTTAACGACTAAGATATTAAGCTGTGCCATCTGAGAACCCCTTAACCTATTCATCCTATAAGGATTGCCAATATTTTTCTAATACGTACTCTCGTATCAGAACACAGTATTACCTTTATTTTTAAGAAAGAAAACAAATTCCCGCAGGAAGACAGCGAGGTAGGCTTGGCGAGAAGATAAAGGACGGCTAGAGAATTTTCCACAGGCCAGCCTTGACAAAGAGACGGATGCGTTTTCTCATCAATAAATTCCCGTTTCCTTGTGCGTCGTCTAAAAGTGGAAAAAGTACGAATTTTCAATTTAAAATTGTTATTGAAAATCAGGTATAATAGTCCTGTTTTGCGTAAACATTAAAACGTTCACATTTTTTCGCTCCTTTCATTCGAGAAAAATAATTTTATCCTATTCATCTTTGATTTCCTCATTCAGGCCGCTTTCCCTCTCACTGTTCAAGAACCATTTGTAACCGTGCGTATGAAAAGGCAGCTTAGGATGAAATGGAAAATTTTTCAGGGGAGCTAAAAAAAACTATGGAAACTTACCCATAAACAAAGGTGAAATGCCTCATTCAGAGACGGTGGTATTCAGCGAACGGATACGCCAGTAGAAAAATCAAGTATACTTCTGTTCACAGAATTCTCTATCAGCATCGATTGTAAAAATTTTGAAATATTTTCACCCTAAGCTCCCTATAGACAGTTACATTTCAAATTACCAAGTTAGTGACGTTGGAATGTTTCATTTTTTGAAAATTGCTGGTTTAGACTAAAAATGGTTCCAACAGAAATTCGCCTCGAGGCAAGATTTTCTTTCCACTGCTTTGAAGAACATTACCTTGTTTATCTGTTGTCTCCTGTATAAAGCTTCTTTACAGTCAAAAAGTAATTCAGATATTCAGGTGAAGAAAATTTTGGCATGGATATGTCAAATGCCCCGCAAAGGGACAAAGAAAAATTTCATAGAAAACGCTCCGCAAAAAACGTTTTGCTGAAAAACTGTTACCATCGTGATGTAGTTGCGCAGACACGAAGAATGCCGAGCGATGCCGAGAATGGACGACGAGAGGAGGCACTGGAATGTGGACATGCGCGTCAACGCAGTCGCCTGGACGACGTATTCATGTAATAATGTCTTTTTGTGCAGTGATCAGACTCTTTCTTTCATTTTTAAAAATGTATTTTTCTATGCTGTGCACCATTTGAACCGCATATGAGTTGCGAGTCCACCAGGTCCAAATAACTTGTCTGGTTAAAGACGCATGTATTTTGCAGAAGCAAATACAACTTTATTCAAAGCACTGTTGTCCAATTTCATCCCGCCGTTTGTAGTCACGTGCTTCCTCATCACTCTTGTCCTGATACTCGCGTTTGCAGTTTTTCAAGTCGAGAATCGAGGATGCATTGGTCTTGGCATAATGCTGACTCTGCTTCAAGGTTTTTGCGGAATGGGTTTTGGTAAGATCAGAATGATCCACACTCCAGTATTCTTTTTTAATACCAAGCTCTAGAATAAATGAAATTTGTATTAGTTGAATTAAGAACTAATTCATTCTTTTGACAGGATTCTTATTCTCAGCCTGCTGCCGACTGAAACAAAATGCAATTCCATTAGCGCTGGGAATTTTCTATCCGACGTTATTTATGAACGGTGAGTAGATGAACTTATTACGGTAAATTCTTGGAACCTCTATAAATTGAAAAACACTATATAATGAAGAAATATTCTGATATTTTGAGAAAGCTTAGATATTGTGAAAAAATACACGTATCTGTGTCCAGTTTAAATGAAGTTTTCGAATGAGACTGTTATTTTCCATGCATCAGCAGGGAGCAATGCTTATATTTATATACGCTAATTTTTGTTTAGTGAATCATTTTTTTGCCTAAGAAAAACAACCTCTCATTTCCATTTTGGACCATATCGCATTCAATTTTTCTATGTGGACCTCGCATTCGACTTTTTTCCCTCTAAAGAAGACCAGCTGACTTTGCTAAAACAATTGACGGAAGATCGGGATCAGTTTTTTTTGCTCGTTGATTTCGAAAGTCTAATGAGATTTTCGATCCACCTTTAAATCAAACCCAAAATTTGACGTTTTCTCCGCCCCATGGATCCAACTGACTTTGATCGAACGAAGTATCAGACTGATGTTTTCTATAGATCTCTGATTTCGAAAAATCCAATCAAAATTGATTCGACCCAGATACGAACCCCATATTTGACTTTTTCTCTTCGCAAAGGAGCCCAGTTGATCTTGTTGAAAAAGTAGAAAGACAGGAGTATTCGTTTTTAGAATTTCTGTTTTTAAACATCGTATCAAATACCCGATGCGCAATCAGTTACCGTCTAGTTACTCAGTTACCCGCGGAAAAGTTACCCATTTGTTACCCACCCTCGAATTACCCTCAGATTACCCTTATTCCCCTTTAGTTACCCAGGGAACTGGCGGGATTCTACGTAATTAGTTACCCTCTAGTTACCCGCGGCGGAAAAGTTACCCATATGTTTCCTTCGGTTACCCTCAGATTACCCTTGTTCCCATTTAGTTACCCGGGTTACTTGTGGGATTTTGCTTATCGGGTATCTGATCTGACCTGAACTTAGTTCTTAGAACCCAAATTTCGAACTTATAATTTGGCAAAATAGAACTAAGCATTGACATTATGTGTGTTAGGATCACTGATTTCGATTTTCTGATTCACGCCACGATGTTTCACTTGCAGGTGTCATTTGGCCGGCCGAGGGTATGCCTGCTGTGCTGCGATACGTCAGCTATGTCCTACCACTCACATTGGCTACCACATCACTCAGAAGTATAATGAACAGAGGCTGGAATTTATACAAACCTGATGTCTACTTAGGTTTTATATCATCGGCCACGTGGATACTGTTGTTCATTATTATGAGTGTACAAATTTTGAAGTTTAAAAAATAGTGATTTATCCGTCTCATTTTTTATTTTATTTGATTTAACAGTGTGTAAGGAAACTTGGAATCTTCCAATCCGAAGGGCATATTATCACCTCAAGGCACCTAGGGCCGTAGCAATGAAAGCACGGGGTGCCCCTTTCTAAGGTGGAAAAGGTTCAGCGTTGGTAAACTTGCCGTTGCTGGTAGCAAGTTGGAAGTTTAATCGAACAGTGAAAACCGAATTCAGATATCCTTCCCACTGCCATACAGTGACACATAAAATATGTCTTCAGATAAGTATAGTATTTTAATGAATTGAAAAATTGAAATAAAATAAGATTGGAATCGAGATGTCTTTGATTGCTGATTCGAAATATAACAGGTATATTTGAATCAGTATTTTCAATATTCAATTTTTATAGTACACTTGAAAAATAATAGAGGATGTTTGTGTCTAGAAAATAGATTACTAGAAAAACAATCTAAGCAGTGGGGAATCTACTCCTGGGGACGGTGTACAGGTTCACCTTTCCCTTGTCAGGTTTCAAAAATCCGAAATTTTGTACTCACATGTCTGCGGTAGCATATTTACGAGTATAAGAGTTGTTGTTTCTTCTTTGCTTTTAACGCAAAGAATGAGATGAAAACCCCTAAGAATGTCTAAAATTTTCTCCCAAGAGCCTTTTGGTCTTCTTTTTTCACTTTCACGGACAGTTCTGTTCTCAACCCACTCTCCCCCGTGTATTCACGTCTGAATCTGAGGCTCATTATCTAGTTCGAATTTGTTTCGAAGTCGTTTTTTATTCTTAGTATTGTTCCCAGTTGCGTTTTTCAAGGAAGAACTATGTTTTTCTATTAATTTAGTTTCAAATTGTGAAAATTTCCATCAAGAAACAAAATAATTGGATTTTCTGTTTTTATTCTCCCAGATTCTGATTTGCAGGCAAGTAAGATAAAGGTACATAATTGTTTTGACAATTTATTTGCCAATAAAAGAAAACGTCTGGTCTCTACTCTGAATTTTCTTTAAATTTGAGTTAGTGATAGCAAAAAAATTTTTAATGTATTCTGTTTAGTTTTGAACTAAATTTTGTTAGGCAAACAAATAATGGAAAAAACCGGTTTTGATTCGAAAGTTTCAGTTCGTATAATACATTTTGAAACTTTGTTCCGCGTTAGAAACACACTGAAAGGAAGTTTGTGCGTGTGTGTGTGTGTGTGTGTGTTGAGTTGTTTTCATAAAAATTTGGGTCACAGGCAAATCCATAGTAATAGGGGAATTCAAACTCATTTCTAAAGCGGTGAAAATGCAATTTTTTCTCTCTTAAATTTCCTGAAAATTTAAAAAGATTTTGTTTACCTTGTTCGCAGACAATGTTCTCGAATCTTGAAATACCTCGACGTGCACTCTTACACATTTTTTGTTTTGTCCTGAAACTTAATTTCATTTCGAAGTTACATAGTTTGAGAATCAAAACTAGTTTCATCTCAATGTTACATAGTTTGAGAATCAAAACGAGTTTCATCTTAAGAGTTACATAGTTAGAGAATTGAAACTAGGTTCATCTCAAAGTTATACCATATAGTTTGAGAATCAATACTGGTTTCATCTCAAAGTTACATAGTTTAAGAATCAAAACTAGTTTCATTTCAGAGTTGTGTAGTTTAGGAATCGAAACTAGTTTCATCTCAAAATCACATAGTTTGGAATTGAAACTAGTTTTATCTCAAAGTTATATAGTTTGAGAATTGAAACTGCAGATCCATCTCAAAGTTGTAAAGTTTGAGAATCAAAACTAATTTTATCTCAAAGTATAGTTTGAGAATCAAAACTAGTCTCATCTTAAAGTTATATAGTTTGAGAATAAATTCTTGACAGTGTAGGTATTGGGAAATTGTAAGAAGTCCCAACCGTACATTTGTAATCGTGTGGTTTATGAATAGGATGCTCTCTGGAAGCCACAGTATGAAGGGTAGATAAATCTATTTCAGCAGGTGGGGACGTATTCCATTTTTGCGCTATGTCTACTATGTCTCAGAGACATTCAAAGAATCTTCCAAATTTAAGAAATTTGAGAGACTTGACAATTCTGAGACCCTTCTTCTTGACTTGAGATCATGAAATCCTCAAACTTTTTGAAATATCCTCAAAACTTTAAAAAATATTTGAAACAGGGAAAATGTTCGGATTTTTTACAAGAATTTTAAATATTTTTAAAACTTAATTTTTTTTTAACTTTTCGAAAAACCTTTGTTACTGAGACAAATCTTTGGCACTTACTAAAAATTTAGATTTCTAGACAATATGTGGGATATAAAGAATTGAAAACTGTTGAAAGCTTCCGAGAAATCTGTATACTTTCAATAAATCTTCTAGACTTTCTTGATACTTTTGAAAAATTTCTGAGACTTCTTAGAATTTTGGGACTTTTAAATAATATTCCTGATTTATAAGGAATTTTCTAGGCTCTTTTGTGACAAATTTTGAAGACACGAGAGATTTTGGAAATATCATTGAGAATTTCAAAATAAGAGCCTTAAAACTTTTGAGAAATCTTCAAAACCGTTATAAAATGTTCAAAATGTACAGATCATAGGAAGAATCATTCGAACATTTTTTTGATACTTACTTTCAGAAATCTTTAAGATCTTTTCAAAATTTTTTTCGATATTTCGGAAATTATTGAGACTTGGAATTCTTTCAGACGCTAAAGAGAGAAATCTTTAAGACTTCTGAGTTACCTTCTAGACTTCTAAAACTTTAGGGATCTTACTGAAACTTTACAAAAGATTAAACCATTCAAATGAACCCTTAAATTTTTTGAAAAATGGCACAAACTTAAAAAAAAAAAGTTCAAAATATAAAAAACTGAGAATTTTGATAGTGTTTTGTTATTTTTTGTAGAATTCTTAAGAAATGTGCTGAAAATCTTCTGAGACGTAACTGATACACATTAAAAAGTTTTTAATTTTCATGAAATTCTCAAGAATTTTTATGTACTATCTATACTTTTGAAACTTATGAAAACTGCTTGATACTTTGAGAAATTCTCCGAAAATTTGAAGTGTGACTGTTGAAAAATGTTTTAAATTTTAAAACATGTATGATCTTAGACTTTTCCCGTTTACTTTTGGAACGTCTTGGAGACTTTTAAGAAATCGTCGTTGTTTGTAAAACAATCTTTGTGATTTATAATATCTTCCAGGGGCCGAAGAATCTTTAAAACTGTTGTGAAATGTCTCGAGATTTTTAGAAAATCTTTATTATTTTTGAAACTTTTGAGATATTCTCAAAGATTTTGAGAACTCTTTCAACTATGAAAAATGTCGAAGATGTTTGGGAAACCTATTAAACCTTAGAAAAGTTTCAAAACTTTTAAATCACTGAAGCTTTGAAAATTCTTCATGTATCAGACTTTTTACGTATCGTTGAAACATTTAAGAAATCTGAGACGTTGGAGAAATCGTCTAGTTTAGGATTTTCAAAAGTTTTGAGATTTTTAAAACTGATTGTAGAGTTTGAGGGTTTCAAAAAAATTTTAACATTGTCTACATTTTCAAAAATTGTTGAAAATGTGAAAATACGAGTAAAAGAAAAATTCTTAATACCCTTAAGAAATTCACAAGACTTTGTTATGGTCCTTTCGCACCATCCTGTATATTCTTTCAAGTCACCTTGTATAACTCTACGTACTGTTTCTCTTCTTCCGATTCTTACTATCAATACATTCATTTACGCAACGTCCAAAGTATTTTTTACCTTTTCCGATTAATAATATTCTTAGATTCATCTACCATTTACCATTTCCATATCATATACCTTTGAGACCAAAAGGTGGGGTAATACTTTTTGGTCACGTACGCTTATGTTAATGCACTAAGTAATATTTTATACACTTTTTCACTTGTTCGTTGTACTCTATTCTGAGCGCTTGTACTTAAATATTAATTTAGCCTCGGATTAAATCTTATAAAAGTACTCCGCTTGTCGTTATTGAATTCGCGGCTTTTTGAGTAAAGCTTTCAGTAAACTCGGGTTCTACGATTCCAAGCCGTCAAGGCGCCAAGGCGAGCTAACTGGGACCGTAACAACTTGAAAAAATTTTAATTAACAGAAAATTTTTTTAGACTTCCGAAAGTTATTTAAAACCTATGCCAAATTTTTGAAAACTCTTAAAAAATGTTTGAGTCGTTGAAAATTTTTTGAAATTTTTGAGAAATAGTTCAAACTTCATGAGAAATCTGTGAGACATGTGAGATACTGAGACTTTTAAAGAAGTTTTTAGTCGTTTGAGTTTGAAAAATATCCGAGAATTTTAAATGAGGCTTATTTTGAGAAATTTTGGAGACACAAGAACTTTTTGACTCCGATAGTAGGGAGGACAAGACTGCGGGTGTTGTTGATGACGAAACCAAATATTATATTTCTCGAATGCCAAAAGAAGAAGAGAGTCATTTCTTAAACAACGGGCTTATAAAATAAGTCTTCTCTCGCTCTTGTCTCATTAGCATCATTAGTTTAGAGCGTGTTATTCCTTCAAAATCGGGGGGGGGGGGGTTGAACCAGTTGATTGAAGCCGCAGTTAGAGAACTCGCGAGTCGCGACATATGTCACATTTTCAATACAACAGGACCTACAAATACAGAGTGAAACGTACATGATAGACCGTAAACACTTGAGGGAGAGAGGGATGAGGATACGAAAAAAGGCGGCTAAAATGTGAAAAACGGCCAACACATAACGAAGCTAAAAGACCGATAGGGATTGTACAAATACATAAATACGCTGAGATTTTAGTCAGGAAACTGTGCCGGAGTGAACAATAATTCTTGCCGATAGTCCGTCGAGTTTTACGGTTCGTTATGTATGAGTTATGAACAGCCACTACATAATGGTAATGGTTGGCTGGGCCCGTCGGTACTTCGGTTCTTCGACCGCACCATTCCCGTTTATACTGTACCATTTTTGACCTTTTATCGTAGAATTTTTTCCCATTTTTTCATTTTACGAGCGTTGTAGACAAAGGGCCGCACGCGTATGTACAAACATACATGTGATATGAATAGCATTTATGTGGATCGTTTGAGCTATACCTATAGCATTAGCCCGGCAGTCTTGAAACGTCGATTCATCTCGTAGTACACCCTGTCCCCCTCTGCCACCCTGTACAACTGCATATCTTATGTCATTCACAACTCTGGTACCGTAGTGGTGTTATATGTTATTATCGACAGTATCCAAGCTTGATAAGGTAGTCTGGCCAAATTCCTATGAAATCGAACCTAAACATGAAAAATTGCGATCAAAGGCTTCGTTACGGATTATTGTGTGAACTAGCTTACTGAATGGCTCACATAAAGCACAACCACCTTTCCAAACTGTGTATATTTTCCAGCATGGTGGTGAATGTGCCCCCTTCCGTAGTTTTTCAAATTACTCGAATAGTATTTGAAATTCCCTATAGGATGATACTCAACACGACTCTTTGCACTCGAAGAGGAGCGCCACAAGAAGTCACTCAAGGATTACCCCCCCCCCTTCCCCGAATAAATGGAAAATTATGCGAGATACGAGGGACATTTACGGCATTAAAACTTTCTGTGTATTTCTCTTTTGCTGTCCAGAAAACCTTTGTACTTAGTTATTTTTTTTTCCAGAAAGTTTTCGGGTATTCAGTCGGCATTTTGGAGAAAAGTCGACAAAATATGAAAGTCCTTGAGCGTTTCATCTATTCTGTTTCCTTGCACGTTAATTATATTTCTGTACCATCTTGGCATTTTTCGTCTCCGGCAAGTTGTAAGTTTTCGACCATTTAGTTGATATTTCGGAAGTCGCAATCAGTAAAATATAAAAGTCGTTGAGCTTTTTTCCCTTTATTAATTTTTATTGCTTATATGAATAATGGAAAATTTGTGCGCCTAGTCGGCATTCGGCATTTTTCATCGAATTTTCGGTCGTAAGGTTGTCATTTTGAACATCAACCAATAAAATATTGATTTTTTTCTTTTCATAGAAAATATTATTTTGTATGAGTCGGTAGTTTTCTGCGGGTTTTTGGTAATTATGTTTTGGATTTACAAGTAAGAGGAAATCAAAGAAGAAAAAAACTATTTTTTTTCTGTCGGCCGGGCGTTCGAATTTTCCAGACCCGAGAAATATTAATTCTGTATAATTGTGTGTGCGGCGACCCTCTCCTTCCAACTGTACATTTTTGTGTAAAAATTGTTCTGCCTGGCTACTTTCTGCGTAGTACAATGCGAACGTTTTTTATCCTCTGCATTCCTGTACTTCCAGTATATGAGCTTTTCGTTCTCATGACTCACTCTCCTTTTCTTCTCCCTCGATTGGCCAGGCAGGACATCCGTTAAGTTCAATTACAGTTTATATGTTTTAGCACTCACATTTCGGTTTACTTTTGCTACCGGTCGATTAATACAAACTTGCTTTTGCTGATTCGAATAACCTCGCTTCGGTCCGAACTAAGCACTTCTTTCTCGTACAATTACTGAAAAACCCGCATTAGTATGTAACTTTTCTCTGCAACGGGAGATTTTCCTCAGTAATTCTCTAATCAAAACCACAATAGTTCTTCAAAAGTTGCATTTGGTTCTCGTTTTCAGGGCGATAACAAGCTTTGAGAGAGTTCTGAGATCAGATGTACAAGAATTTCTATTTGCTTGATTCCCCTCCATTTTTGATAACCAAGAGAACCGTTTTCGTTTTGCTTGTCTCTTGAACTCGAAATTCTTGTTTCTGGAAGGAGCTGATGTTGATTGTTGATATAATTGAGGGAATCGTTCTGTTATCGAGATATCTGATTGTAAGTAGTACCCCCGGAAGTGTTCAAAGTACAGCTCGAAGCGTAACTGTACTAACTTTGCTTTTTTGTGTATGTGTCAACGAGAGACTACGGAAAATTCCTCTTCCTTAACCAAATATATTTTACGAATGTATCTCTTTCATTTTTCTCCGTCCGCTGTATTCACTATATCTTTTCTTTCCAGCTGGTATCCAAGTCTTCTAATTGAATAAAATGTCAGGCGTTTGATGTTCAAATTAGATTGACGAGCCCAAGTCGTGTTTTACGTTTGTGCAGGATGTTTGAAGAAAAAGTAAACGGTCAGAAAACTTTTTAACTCCGAATGCTAGATAAATCTCATTCAAATTAGTCGGGAAATTAGAATTTTTTCACGAAATGATCGCCTTGAGTTCTTCTCGTTTATTTCCTCGCTCTCGTTTGGATACAGCCGCATACAAATTCCTTTTTTATTTTATTTTTTCCCCCAAAACGACATCGGAGACGACTCACGGAGACGCCAAGTTATGTAAAATTTTAAAAAGTTCGCCTGGTCGCGAATTAATTCATATTAATTTCACCGCCGTTGATATACTGGCCGACCGTACGCCGTTTTAAACTTTAATCATTTAAAGGTATAAACGAAAAGCCCTAATTTATACAGTTATAGGAGCAAGGGTCATTTCCGATAACGGCGAGCGTTTACACTTTGTAGATATTCTCTATACTATAATTAAGTTTGTTAAGCGTTTACCGCATTTTGCGAGCACAGATAAAACGCATACAATGGCTACACACCCACCACTCGCAGCATTTCCTTTTCCGTCGCCAACGCTGGCGATGGCGCCTTCCTTACCTTCGTTTCATTAGGTTGACGATATACCTACTCTTATGTGTAGTTAGAGTTGCTGATAGGACACATTAACATTGTATAAATCTTCGCTAACGATCCCAAAAGTCCAAAGGTGTTTCAGCGATACCGCATTTCTACAGCCGAAGTACATACATATCTTGTGCCTTTGAAGCTGGAAAGTGAACGGGATAGAGGATGGGGTTCCAGTTGATAGATAAGGAAGATCTGGTAGCTTATGTCAGCGCATAGCTGGAGAACTGTTCTATAGGGTTCGGGTCGATTCCGGGTTTTCACTCGATTGTTGGGAAATCGAACAGTCGAGTTCTCGAGTTTCATCTATCGACAAAGTCTGTCTGAAATGTAATGAAAATGGTATTGTAACTCGACAACACTTCGCGTTGGTTTACCTCCACCAGATCAGCGGTGTTGGATACCCCTCCTCTACCTACAATACAAGTTTCGACCAGTTTGCTCACCCCGTTCTCATTTTTTCACGTTTTCTTCAAGTGAGTAAGTCATTCTTCAGAAATTAAGAATTTTTTTTTTTTTTTGGGGGGGGGGGGGGGGTGTTATTTAGGGTAACACAATAACATCCGCAATCTTCTTCTTCTTCTTTCGTGCCTTGACCGGTCCGATCTTAGGCATCATCCAATGGCAGCGTGGACAATCTCTCTGAACGCTTCCCGGTCGCCAGTAGAGTGGAAAAGAGTTTCGACGTCGCAACCTGTCCATTTTCGGATGTTACGCAGCCATGAAAGGCACTTCCGTCCAATTCTTTGTTTTCCCTCAACTTTTCCCATCATTATGGTTCGAAGCAGTTCATATTTTGGTCCACGCATCATGTGACCGAAGTATTCTGTCTTTCTTCTTTTAATTATGATCAGTATTTCGCGCTCCTTTCTGACTGCTTCCAAGATCTCGTCATTTGTCTTCTTCGCTGTCCACGGAACTTTCAGCATCCGACGGTAGCACCACATCTCGAATGCTTCCAATTTGTTCATCGTCTCAGTCTTCCACGTCCAAGTCTCGCAACCATACAACAACACAGACCATACGTAGCACACTTCAGGACCCTGATTCGGGTGTCGAGTGACAAGTCTTTCGTTGTGAACGACTTCCTCATCTTGACGAAGGCCGCTCTTGCTTGCTCGATTCTGCAGCGAATCTTCTCGTTGGGGTCACCTTTTTCGTTGATCCATGCTCCTAAGTATTTATACTGTCTGACTTGCTCTAATCGACCATTCGCCAGAGGAATCTCCACTTCATCTAATTCCTCGCTCAAAACTACCATGACTTACATCTTCTTCACGTTAATTGTGATGCCGTATTCTCCACAAGCTTCTTCAACGGCCCGTGTAAGTGCTATCAGGTCTTCTCAGTGGCGTCGTGTCTGGGTGTTCAAGGTGTTCACTGCACACCCACTTAAATTTTGTCTTACAGCAAAAGTCCCAGAAACAAGGAAAGACTTAAATTTTGATTTAAATACAAAATATAACCTCGAAAAATTGAAAAATAGCAGGAATATTTCTCTTTGCGCTTCGCGCGGTTCTTATCTTTATCACATACTATGGGAATCATGTAGGATGTTCACTAGCAACATTGCACACTCTTGTCGGTCTTGTCGCAGTAGCGTTATCTTTGTCACATACTATGGGAACTGCGTAGCATGTTCACTAGCAACATTGCACACTCTCATTGGTCTTGTTGCCGTGGTGTTATCGTTGTCACACTTACTGTGGGAATCGCGTAGGATGTTCACTAGCAACATTACACACTCTCATCGGTCTTGTTGCAGTGGCGTTATCGTTGTCACACTTATACTGTGGGAATCGCGTAGGATGTTGGCTAGCAACATTGCACACTCTCATTGGTCTTGTTGCAGTGGCGTTATCTTTGTCACATACTACGGGAATTGCGTAGGATGTTCACTAGCAACATTGCACACTCTCGTTGGTCTTAATTCAGTGGCGTTATCTTTGTCGCACTTACTATGGGAATCGCGTAGGATGTTCACTAGCAACATTGCACACTCGTTGGCCTCGTCGCTGTGGTGTTTGCAACAAAGACCACGAAGAGTGAAGCGGAGACTTGGTTAATTTAAATGGCAGGGTGTTCACCAGCAAAAATGAACGTTCCGGAAGCGCATGCCTATGCTATGTGGTGAGTGGGTGGATGCAACTTTATTCTTCTTTGACACTCATTATTTATACATACTGATACTGATCATAAGTTTTTGATACTACTGATTTTTTTGTGGAGGGGAGGAAGAGGTAGGGCGCAGACCCGCCAGTTGAACACCTGGGAAAAAGCACCACGCGACGCTACTGGGTCTTCTTCATTTTCCGCCAGCAGAACAGTGTCATCCGCATACCTGATGTTGTTTATTGTTTCGCCGCCAATTTTTACACCTTCTCCGCGGTTTTCGAGCGCTTCGTTGAAGGCCTGTTCTGCGTAGATGTTAAACAAAATCGGGGACAGTATGCAGCCCTGTCTTACACCTCGTTCGATCTTCATAGGTTCAGTCTGTCTGTTGTTTCCGAGCATTATTGTAGCATTCTGTTGAAGGTAAAGATTCGATATTATTCGCCTGTCCGCTGGATCCAATCCAATTCTATCGAGTATCTCAAACAGTTTTTTATGAAGCACTTTATCGAACGCTTTTTCGAAATCAAGGAAGCACAAATACATCGGTCGCCGAAATTCCCTCATTTTCTGAATTTGTACATTCATGCAGAAGAGCGCCTCCCGTGTGCCGAGACCATTTCTGAAACCGAACTGTTCCTTACTTATGTTTTCCTCGCACCTTATTCGGATCCTGCTATGTATAATCCGTAGAAAGATTTTCAGTGTGTGACTCATTAAGCTGATTAGTCTATAATCTCCGCAGTACTTTGGCTGTGGCGTTTTTGGTAACGGTATAAAGATCGACGTTAGCCATTCTTTCGGGATATGTCCGGTAGCGTATATCTTATTGAAAAGTTTTGTGAGTAGTTTGAGTCCGTCTTCATCAAGCATCCCGAGTAGCTCAGAGGTAATCTCATCTGGTCCAGGTGCTTTACGAACTTTTGCCTGCTTAACCGCTTTCTCGACTTCTTCTGTCATTATACAGAGGTACTCTTCAACCCCGTACTCGCCGGCTTCTTCATTTGGGCGATCGCTGCCGAACAGTTCCGAGATGTACTCTTTCCACGCTTTACTGATTTCTTCTTCTTCGATGAGTGGTTTGCCATCCGAATCTCTCAGCATCATCGGTTTTCTCGTTCTGATCACGCCGGCGATTTCTTTGAGCGCCCTGTGGATGTTATATATTCATCGTGCAATTCCTGCAGCTTTTCGACTTGTTCGCACTTTTCTATCATCACCGCTTCTTTCGCCTCTCAGATTTTCCTCCTTAGTACTCTTTGGATTTGTCTGTACCGACTTTGGTCATTTGTTTGCTTCGATTCTCGCCTCTCCTCGAACAGAGCATTTATTTCGTCCGTTATCCACTCTTTTTTTTATTTTTTTGCTGTTCTTCGTCCGTTCTGTTGCAACATTTTTTCAGCGGCATGCATTGTGGTTTGCTTGAACACATTCCAGCTGTCCTCCGCTGTGTCAGCGTCCTCAATCGATTCCCGTTTTTCTCGAAGACCGGCTGCCAGTGCCAACTGTAGCTTGTTACGGACTGTCCTGTCCCGAAGCGCCACGAGATCAAGCTTTTTCGACTTCGGCCTACATATGTTTTTGAGTTTCAATTTTATCTTGCCCGCCAGGAGTATATGATCCGAGTTTACATCCGCTCCAGAGTACGTTTTTACCGACTTTAACGCGTTTTTGTATCTATACGATTGATCAAAAGGTAATCGATTTGGTTGCGGATCAGGTTGTCCGCGTTATCACCGGGTGCTTTCCATGTGTATAGTCGGCGTTTTGGCAATTTGTAGTACGTGTTTCCGATGATGAACTCGTTTGCCTGACAGAACTGGATTAGCCTCTCTCCTCTTTCATTGCGATCGCCAAGCCCGAATTTTCCAGTCACCACACCGGCCAAGTTCCCAACTTTCGCATTGGAGTCTCCGATAATGATGTTGATTTCGCGATGTTTGGTAGCTTTCAGAGTGTTTTCTAGATCTTCGTAGAATTCTTCAATGTCGCTGTCCGAGCTTTCCGCCGTCGGTGCGTAAACCTGGATTGTATTGACCGGGACGGGGGCAGCATTCATTTGGACCAGAATGATCCGATCTGACACTGGTGCCATGTGTTTGACAGCCCTTGCCAAATCTTTTCTTATAATCAGAGCGGTTCCACTTCGGTGTCTACCATCTGTGACCCCTGAATAGTATACAGAGTATCCATCACTGTCAAAACTCCCGCTGCCAGTCCACCTGGTCTCACTTACGCCAAGGATTCCGATATCCAATCTTTCCATTTCGAGTGTGACGTTTCTCAACTTTCCCATCTCTATCAGCGTTCGCACGTTCCAAGTTCCTAGTTTGTATATCATCGCAGCGAGATCTAACCGGGATATTCTTCGCACCCCTGCCCCACTGAAGGGGCGTCCGGGACTCGGGGCCATTTGTATTTCTCCCGCCATTGATGATTTACTAGGGATGTAGTCGACGGTGGTTTCCCTCTTGCTTTCCGTCGGAAGGAAAATTACCATACTTTGGGTGACGTCCATCGTTGTGGACGTTACTATCATCTTATCTCAATACCATCAGTTACAGATTAAAAAAAAATTTTTTTTTTCAAGTTGTTTGTTTTCAGTAAAGTGGTATTATTATTCGGAAAGATTGGAAGTATGTGTTAAGAAGTTCAATTTTCTGTTAATGACTTCACATTTCCAGAAGGGATAGCGTAAAGTTCTGTTACCAGGGTTTTCAGTTCATTGTCGTGGTCAGTCTTTGACTGGTGCAAATACGTGTGCCATGTATATTTTTTAGCACAACAATTGGCAATATTGGTACAGTTTTGATCCCTGAACACGATCCAACTGCCAAATCGTAGTCACTGGCGCATATGATTGTACAGTTTTCAAAATTTCTCTCTGGAAAAGAAAATTCTTGAAGTGGTTTTGTCCGGAGTCGTGGATATTATCGTTTTCGCCATGGACAAAATGTCTTATCGTCTCGTGGACAAAAGTCATTCTCCTCCCTACATTTTTATGTTCCTACTCAGCAAACTTGTACTCTATTCTCTTCTGCAACATATAAAAACTAAGTATTAGGGCCGGGGGGGGGGGGAGATAAATAAACAGAAAGGCAACCGAATGAATGTGTGCTAGAATCTGTTGGAACGGATCAACGAGGACAAAAAAATTTTCAGTCGCATCAGACTTACATCCCTGTGACTTATTCTTTTGCTAAAATTGAAATTCAGCCCGAGGAGTTGACATGTTCAAAATTTGGGGAATATTCAATGCTCCGTAATCGAGTCGCTGCAGAGCATTTCGCATCAGGATTTCCAAAACTGTCTCACAGTGGGAGAAGCGTCTCCGTCGGTGCATAGCTGCAAGAGGGGCTTACTTTGAATGAGTTAAGTTCATAACTCAGATTTAATTACCGGAGAAAGAGCGCGAGGGTTTTGAGTTAGGCCTCCTCCCCTCATAGCATTGTTTAAAAAAGAAATTTCAGAATGTATTTTAACGCATTAATTACAGCAATAAGATGGCGGAATATGTGCTGTGACGACCACTACCACCCCCCCCCTCCTCCTCCAGACTGAGACCTTCTTACACCGGTCAGTAGATTTAATAAATAATATTTCAGCACCATTCTCATTACCTTATACAGCCTTCATGGGTGTTATTTTGGCAAAGTACAATTTTTTGCAGCGCCCTCTAAACTTGTTCTGTACTGCGTAAAAACAATATGTGCCAAATTTTACTCCGACCTCCAAGAGGGATGACAGTGGCCAAGTGATTCACGTAAGGGTCTTGGATCATTTCTGTAAAAATTGAATACTGAAAAGAAATAAAGAGCTGGGGATTTTATTTTTGCTTAAAATTATTCTAAAAATGAATCCTGCATACTGACACAGTGCATGAAATACCCTCCATGCCTCCTGGCCCGTCACAGTGAGGCTCCAAGACGGGAAATAGGGGTTGGTTTATAAATTTTGATATTGCTGAATTTGATTTACGGGGGTAGTTTTTGTATCTGAATCTTTCTGGTGCCACCAAAGAGGTAAAGTCCAAAAAAGTTGTCATTTCGATGTGGCATGCAATTTACAAGTTTTAAAGGTCGGTGAATTTGATTTTCAGGATATTTTTTGGCTCTAAACCCATCTGATGCTATCAAAGGACCCAAATCTAAATAAAGTTGTTAGTTTTGAGAAATGTACTGTAGTTCAATAGCACCTTGAAGGGGTGGGAGGGAGAACAAAGGGTAGGAATAAAAGGGTGCGGACAGTTTGATGCAAAATTTACCCGCAAAATCGAATTCAGTCACCTTGAAAGCCTATTTATTGAATACCATCTCGATATGACAACTTTGTTTGGACGTGACCCTTTTGGTGTCACCATCGGATTCAAAAATTACCGCCAAAATCTAATTCAGCAATCTCAAACGCTATAAATTAGCCTCTATTTCGAATTTTACATTTTCATCCTTTCTTCCCCTTTTTAAGCGCCACTCGAGGGGCGAGGGGGTGTTGCATGCACTGTAGATATCGATAATTGAAACTCTAGAATAATTGAATCGATGAGAACCGAAAAGTGGTAAAGTCCAAAATTGGCAGTTTTGAGTGAGCGACGGAAACTGAGGCATTAAGGCATGGCAGATCGACTGGTGTAGTTGAAATATCGCTCATACGTTGAGCATAGTTTCAGGGTACGTCGCATCCGAAAATTTCACGTTCTTGTATCAAAAATAAAGAAACATTTCGAAAAGTTTCATTTTTCAACTTTGTAACTCATAATTTTGGCTCAAAAATTGGCAATTTTCAAAAAATAAAATTTCAAAAAATCGACGCTACACATCCCCCACTTCCTCACTTCCGCAGAATTTGTTTGATTGAAATGGGGCCAAGCTTAAAATGATCTACTTTAGTGTTGAAGAAGTCCCATGCAATTTCCAGCCGTAATATTCACGGTTGGTCCCCATTGAGAACCAAAAGGGGCTAAGACCAAAAACTTTGAGCAGCTGTATCCAGGCCGGATTAATCGACGGGCCCGTAGGGCCCATGCCTAGGGCGAAACATTTTTAAGGGGCGGAAAAATGTTTGAGTGTAATATACAAAAATTCATTCCCAACTTGCAACTCCCAAATTCAAAACCAATACAAGCGAAACTTAAAAAGCGAGTGGCCAGAGGCGCTCACGACTTTAATCCGGCCCTGGTTGTATCTGATGTATTCTTGAAAAAAAAAAATTTCGCAATGCCCTTAAAATTCGTCTTTTGTGGTCCCCTCTCACTTTGCCCTGAACCATGTTTCTGACAAATTTTAGTTTTTGTATAAACCAGTTTTTTGCTTCCCCTGAAAAGTGTGAAAACTGGACTTAACCCCTTTTGGTTCTCATGGATTGAATTGTGAACAAAAATAGTATGTTTAGCTCCTTTCTTCTTTTCAGTATGTATTCAATTTTTAGTATGAGTGAGCTGTATGTTAAATTTCATCCCTCACAGGGATCAGAATGAAGTAGTCTAATGACTTTTAAACTTGGTATACATTGTATTCACGTTGTACAGAACAATTTTGGAGGTGCAGTAGAAAAATTTCGGACTTAGTTAAAATAAGAGCTATAGCCTAGTCCAAACATTTTTAATTCAACGGGCGATGCCATCTAAATATTTTAGCAGGGAAACTCCTCTTTGTTACCCCTTTTTTCTTCAAACCCAATTTTTTTATGTCTAATTCACCTATAGACTAGTTGGAGCTGTTCCTAAGTAACACGTTATATATCTATACATGATATGCAAAATGAACAAATGAAGACATGAACCAAAACATACTAGAAAATAAGCGATAATAACTTTCCAGAATAAATAACCATTGATTCTGATGATATTCAGATTCTCAAAGCTCCTTTATTTATGTCCCACAAAATTAATATATTACAGTTGAAAAACACGTTTTACGAAACAAAGTTATGTTTATTAATACATGGAAGGAAAATTTGGATGACACAGGACTTGGCACAGTGATGCCGGAGCCTGATAAACTGGACTGCCACGAGTTGATATCTTGCTTCCCCATTCCGTTTGTTTCATTAGAACAGTGATGTGAAATACAAACGGATAACCACAGCTTGATAAACTAAACTGCCGCCAGCTGATATGCGCCACTCCTTCACTCCATTTGTTTCACTACAACAGCGATTTTAAATAGAATTGGAGAACCAAATCCTGATAAACTATACTGCCACTAGTCGATATCTCGCTCCCCCTCTCCATTTGTTTCACTACAACAGTGATTTGAAATACGATCGGATAACAAAAATTTGATAAACTAGACTACCGCCAGCCAATTCTTGCTCCTCTACTCCATTTGTTTCACTACAATAGTGATTTGAAATACAATCGGATAACCAAAACTTGATAAAGTGCGGCCAGTCGGTGTCTCGTTTTGCCCACTCCATTTGTTCCACTGCAACCGTTTTTTGTTTGTTTTTTTAATTATTATTATTATTACCTTTAATTATTATTATTACCCCGAGTACCATACGTATAATATGGTATCTAGCAGTACTGATAGCTATAAATTAAAACAATAAGCGTGGTCTCATAAGCCGGCGAACTTCTAGCGAGTTGTGCAGGAGTTCGATTGCTTGATTGTTATAGGTATAGCATGTGAGTGTAGACGGCGTTCATAAGTATTTGAACACCTCGCTATCTCTTCTTGTACACAGTTGGGATCCTCCTATTCTGTTGTAGATCGTCATAGGCGTTTGTGATTGATTGTAGTATCAGGTTTCGGCGCGTCTGCACTTTGCGGGCAGCTTCCCAGAGTGCTATCCCATAGAGCCAGATAGGTTTTAGAACAGTGAGGTATAGTAGCCGCTTGTTTTCTTGCAATAGGATTGAATTTCTGCCAATGGGCCAGTAGTATTCCGCCATCCTCTTCTTTATTTCATTGCGTTTAACTTTTATATGTTCGCCCGAAGTAAGTCTTTCGTCGATGTGGAGGTACCACTGCAACAGTGATTTGAAATACATGATAGGTTCCTATGCCACACCTTGTACTTTGACCTTGAGTAGCGGCCCATAACTGTCCTTCTTGTTCTGGTACCAGTAGCAATATTAGTATCAAAGTTGCACATATATTTCCAGACACCTCAAAATTTCTTCCAGCTCTTTCATTAAATTTTGTACTTGTAACCCTTCATCCTTAAACTTTATTTACATATCGAATTCACAAACTCATGACTTTATTGTCATGACACATTGTGGGATGAACCTCAAACTAGAATTTGGAATTTCTAAGGGCACAAGCCTGAGTTCTTCAAAGTCAAAGCAGTCCCTCCTCTTGCCTCTGAGAACTAGGAAGTGGATTATCATCATAGAAATTTTAAATATATGAGAACCGTTGGACACTATCGAAATAGAGCTTTCTTCGTTCGCTGACAGCAAATGTTCTTTCAATTTTTTGATTCATCTCCGATTCGGTTACCGAAACAGAAATTCTACCACAATGACGTAAAACCATTTTGGGTCGTCATTTTGTTTCTGCGACACTGCCACTTAGATTAGTTAAGACGTTGATACGTTGATCAGTCATGATAACTTGACCATCTTTGCTAATTTTCAATGTTCTTGCATTTTCCTCCCAATTTACAGCATACGTTTGCACGTAAAACTATTCTCATACCTCTTGGTTGGTCTTGAACTGGTATATTGGGAGAGTTTTAAAATGACTAGCAAAAGTCTGGAAGCAGGCAAGAGCACGTCCAGGTCAGTCCACTTCACTTTTACAAAGTAGCTTTCTGTGTGCGTACTCCAGACTATTATAGTTTGGAAAACCTGAATCGATCAAGCGTAATACTTTCAATGATTAAAATTCTTCTAAATCGCACCCGAATTCCCAATATCGTTTTTCATTCAATCGAAAAAAAGTAGGTACTCGCTTCGTCCTCATTTGGCGTAAAATAATCGATTCCTCGGCTGCCGATACTCGTAATGAACGGGAACCGTCTTCATTAGTCGGGAGAATCACAGGAAATAGAAATTTTTTTTTTGCCATACAGCTCGCTTTTCCGGCGTTAATTAAAACAAACATCCCTTTTTGCGAAAAACACACAGCCGGCGACGAAATGCAAATGCTATAAACAATTCTCAGTTGTATTAAACATCGTTCGAATCTTTTGTGCGCTAATAATTATCCAATTTCCGAACGACTGGCTTCCAAAGTGTTTCTAATTCGTTTGCGATTGTTTGAGGTACCCCGTTCGGCTGAATGAAACCCGTCCGCGCGCTATGTTTAAAATTATTAAATTGCCGGAAACGCAGGGCAGAACGGCTTTTTTTCCACATCCGTGTAAATAATAAATCGAATTGGCGAAATTCGCTAGCTAGAAACATCTGGGCTCCGCGGAATACGAGGGTAGCAAAAATATCAAAACGCACCTACGCTGCTCGGTTCACGTCTTCGGGCTAGTTTCGATATCAAAGCATCGAAAGTGCATGGAATTGGTCGATGGTCGCACGTATTCGGCCTGATTGCAGATTGTCGAGGCCGGGTCACTTGTAATTTATAATCCGAGGGATGATGTACACAGCAAAACGCTTCAAATGAGCCGGCTATTGCACGATATCTGCTGGCCATTAATCTGCGGGTAATTACCGCCTTGATATTGCGACTATAAATTCCAAGAGCTCGATTAATAGCACGCTGAAGAGGATAGTGCTGCTATAACGCAGCATTCCTTTGTTGTTCTAGCCGGGTCCATAAAATTATCGAGAATGTCTGCAAACTATATACATTATTATTATCCAACAGGGCGCGGTCATGAACGATGTTCGTGTTCTAGTCGAAGAATTTCAGAAATGAAAACAAGGGAGAGTGTTGTACCTTGGACAGGATTGTACCGCAGAATACTGCTAATACAGTAGAACTTCCCGAGATACACCCTCGCGTTAAGTGAAAAACTTAAAATTTTGATGTGGATATTGTCTAATGGCTCGCCACGCAAAAGAGAAAAATTCCGCAGAAAACGTTCCTTCCGCAAAAGACGTTCCGCAGAAAAACGTTACCATTGTGATGTAGTTGCGTATTCCTCTTTACGCGGTCATTCGTTTGATCACGTTTTGACTAGCCAACACGAAGAATGCCGAGTGATGCCGAGAATGGACGACTAGAGAACGGCGGTTCCAAGTTGGGTCCCAAACAGTGTTTTTTTGTTGTTTTTTTTGCCGAACAGAGTCCGGATTTTGCGCAGGGTAATTAATATGCATCTCCTAGTTGAGTCCTTTTAGATTGAATGTTCTCGACTCTCATTTCCCTTCTTACTTTCACAAACTTCTAAGACTGTCGCTAATAAATCAGTGTAATTAAAAATGGGAATGAGTACGATTCTGCTGAGGTATAAATAAGGTACGGATCTGCTGTACAGTCAAAATGGAAAATGTGAGTAAACGGGCATCAGTTTATTATTTTTCTATTGAGTCTACAGGAAGGAATTGAAAAAAAAAAAGACTCGCTACGCGAATTCTAAGTGACTCAGTTCTACCAAATCACGGCGAGTCGTTAGTCTGGCAATTGTCATCTCTTTCTTGTAGATATTCCGCCAGTTCACACGAACAAGACATTACAATCGCAGGACGTGTTACCACCAGATTAGAAAGATTGACACTGTGCGTGTGTACGTCGTGGACAGCGTACTCAACGCCGTAAAACAAAAAACTCTAACGCAACAAAGCCCTGTGGAAAGCAACGACAAACTTCCTCAAGTAACCTAGTCAGGTGACTCACGTTATCGGATATGGTGCTCGAAGAGAGCTAAATTTTATCCAACCAAATTTTGGTGAATTATTCTTTTTTTGAATCAGCTCGAGATTCTGTTTTGCAAGCTTATCATCTGTTTTTTCTGTGACCCTTTTCACTCCAAATTCTTCGGTTATATTTCTTAATGCTTAGACCATCACGTCGTAAAACAAGTTCCTCATTTTTTAGTTCCTCCAGCGCAGATTTTAGTTCGTGGCTCGCTTCTTCTTTTTTACGAACTGGGATAATCCACCTACCTCCTCTCTTGCCCTTCCTGTGGTTCTTGTACTGAGCTTTGAGTAGGATGCTTAATTTGCAGTGTGACGTTCGGTGAAAAACGTGATAAGTGATATGAAAGTTATGTTCTCTTCTCCTTCAGAAATTTTGCACTCGAGAAGTGCAATCGCTTCTAGAAGAAAAGTTGTTATTATTTACCTCTACAACAGCAAGTTTTTACTCGTTTTCCCTCTACAAGTGAAATCGTAATACGTTGTAGGTTTCTTACCTCTGTAAGTGCAATTTGTTACATGTTTACTTACTTGCATTAGTGAAATAGAAGTGAAAATAGCCACATATTCCCAGACTTTGCATGTACCATACATCACTTGTTGATGTTTGTAAAATGTCTGCTCTTGTGAATGTAAACAAGCAAAATTAGTGTCAAAGGACTTCGAGAAATTATTTTTCGGTTAATTAACATGTGGATATTATTCATATTCAAGAAATTATTAAGCAATAAAAAATCTGGATAAGTGCACGATTTTTTTTTTCACCCTCGCTAAGTGCAACGCCGTCAAGTGAAAATCTTGATGAGTGCAAAGAAAAGTTGTGTTGCCTCGCAATGACAGTTAGCGAAGTCCTACATACGTATACTGTATTAGCTCTCCTTGTGGTCTGAATTTCGCAAGATTCGAATGACAGACTCCTCCAGCTACGACGCACCCGCAGAGACACCAGAATGGATTCATTAGTGGGTGGAGAGGCCCAGTCCAAATTTCTGATGACTGACTTTTTTTACTTTCTCTTTCAAATTCACAGTCCATATTTCTGATGATTGAATTTCTTTTTTGTTCATTGTCTCTTTAAAATTCAATCTTAATTATGGTGGATGGGGAAAGGGGTGGTGAGAGTTGGAAACCTAGTGATACCTACAATCGAAATTACAGAACAACCAGAGCTTTTATACTACAGTGATATAGCTGTTATTTTTTAATGTAAGTATAGCTGAGAAAGGAACCAAGGAGAATCATAAAATTCTAAAATCCTATTTCTTGAAGGATTACAAAACCCGTTCTGTTCCGAACAGGGCGCTGGGTTCCACCAAATTTTTTCATTCTAAAGGAAATAACTCGAAAAACCTATAGAAATTGATTGCTTATCAGGTAGAGATGTCCGATCGGTACCGATTTATTTATTTATTTATGGCATTGAGTAAATGTGTTATAGATGCGCTTTTTAACATTTCTTTGGAGCTTACTACGTTACAGTTCTATTTGCCTTCTGCCATGTCTGTAAGCCACCACCTACTCCGCTCACCGTTGGACATACGTCTCTGTCACCCTCTTCCAAGCCTTTCTGGTTGTTGCTGTCTGCTTGCAGTAAGGCCCCAAAAATTATAGGATCTCATCTAACCAGCGCGTAGCCGGTTGGCCTTTGCCTCTGCTAGGGTCCAGTGGGGTTGAAAGAGTACATTGCAGGTTCCATTTCTTAGGGTTCCCTCTCGCTATGTGACCAGCATATTTAAATTTTAGTTTTTTGATTTCGTACCCGATACTTTTTGTCCCCATTTGTTTTATAGTGAATTTTGTTTTTATTTTATCCTTCAAGTGCACGCCCAGTATATTCCGTAGCATAGAGAGTTTTGAGTTTTTATGAGACGCGTAGACTGTTTCTTCTTCATGAGTGACCACGTTTGGGCCCCATATGTCAACACAGGGAGCATGCAACTCTCCAACATGTTTGAGATGTATACATATGTCTGTTGGCTAGTTCTCCTATCCTATTTTCGACCAACACCAATTTCGACCTATATGGAACTTGATTCCAGTTCAGTTCATAGTTCATTTTAGTTGTGCGTATTGCGTGAAGCCAATTAGTATGATTTAGCTCTACATGGTTTCAGGTCAGTGGTCCACATTTCCATGGAAATTATTCTTCCTTCTAGCCATGTGCTTATTGATCTTCATCTTAGCTGCGCGACTGCAGTCTGCAGCCGTGTTGTTAAGAAATTTCCATTAGGGTATGATACCTTTCTGTTATTATGACGTCATATTACTTACCTGAGTATACTTGAGCGAAAACTGTGTTTGTACCAAACGTTACGCTCCCCCCCGCGACATTCTTCCAGCCATTTGCTCATTGATCTTGATCTTTGCTGCGCAGCTGTAATTTGCTGCCGATTTTTTCTCCCTTCTTTGGAATGGATTTTTTCACGAAAAGTTTCCATGGAAGTTTATATCAAAAACAGAAAAACGCACTCCGCAATCAATTCAGTAAAACAATACGGGGATAGTAGGAAGAGAAAAAAGAAAAAGTGATTGCAAGAGGCTCATGCCGACCCAAACAATCGAATTTTGACACGTTCTGTCATTTTTTGGTTTGTTTTGGAATATTTTAATATATTCGGCAGATTTTAATATAAAAATAGTATTCATCAAGAACCTGTTTTAAGTTTGTTTTTCATTTTACTTTTTGAAATTGTTCTGTATTTTCAAAATGCTTTCCATGTATTAGCGATTCTTTCGTTTATAATCCATTCCATATTGGAGTTAAATTTTGACGTTTGGCCTGAATATTTATCTTCTCCCCCCCCCCCCCCGGTTGGAATTTTTCACTCAGCAGTTGGGAAAATTTACCATTTCAGTCAGGCAATTTGGGAAAATCCGACAAGTTTTTTTTTGCTTTACTTTGATACTTGGGAATTGAGTTGAGAAATTGGCCAACAAGTCAAAAGGTTTTTTTTTGCTTTGATACTTTTGGGAATTTTGAGTTGAGTTAGTTGGAAAAATCCAACAGGTCAACAGTTTTTTTTTTTTTTTACTTTGATACTTGGGAGTCAATTGAGACGTTCACAATTTTTACCCCCCCCCCCAAGGAAAAACTCTTCGGTACTTCGGTACGTCCCTGCTCCCATTCTACCTATTTTTGCTCCATCTAACCACGATTCGTTGATTTCCTCCTTGTTTGATGTGAATTTTGATTTTGACAAGTTCATGAATAGTCCAAAAGACTTACTGTGTTGTTTTAGGTCTTTCACCATTTCCAGCATTCCCTCGAAGCTCCTTTTTACCAGCACTTTATATATCAACTGCGAACCTTAGATCGGTTGTTTGTTCGCCCAAGATTCTTAATCCCCTTCCCTCCCAATCCAAATTTCTGAATATCTGCCTAGGGCGCAGTATTAAGCAAATTTGGCGACAAGGGATTCCCTTGTTTTACCCCCCTTTGGATGGGAAAGCATTTGCCTTTTATATCTGCTTTGATGTAAGCCTGTGAATTATTGTACACGAAACTCCTTGGGCAGTCACAGCTTTCCATAGCTCATCGTGATATCATCATCGGTCCTCTCACTCATGTCTGAATGCTGGTGATCGCCGTGCCTGACGCGCGACTTTTCTTGGCAGATTAGTCGGAGTAGTTTGCCATTGCTTTCCCTACGGTTTTGTTGCGTTAGAGTTTTCCTTCTCTGCGCCAAAGAGTACGCAGTCAGTTCGTTTACTAGCCATGTGTTTTCACGACGTTGAGTAAGCTGGCCACGGCGTGCACATGACAGTATCAGTCTTTTTAGATCCGGTTGTAACAAGCTGTGCGATTGTAGTGCCTTGTTCGTTCAAACTGGCGGGTCTTTCCACCTCGATTGATACTGTAATCGCTGTGTTCGCTAGGATGTTAGCGGGGGTATTCGAATATCACTACAGCTTTTCCGGCCTTGGTGGAAATGGGCGAGAGTGGTTTGGCTTCAAGATATCGAAATAAAGGCTTTTGGGTCTCTGATTTCGAATATTTTCATACATAATCAAACCTTTGTTTCAGCCCCCGAAATTGAAATTGAAATTTTGAGAGGAGGAAACCGACTTGGCAGAATCAGAACAGCATAATAGGGGTCTTTTTCGTAATTTTGTAACAGTATCTCAGATTTTCTATTTTTAGGGGCTCAAACCCTGAATTTCGCGACAAACATAATAATTATTTTCCCTTCTAAACCGAAAATATTTTATACATAATTTCATTCAACAACAACTCGCAAAAGCTCTAGTCGCTCATTAATTAAACAAACCTGACGCGTGTAGCAATATTTTTATTTGCTCGGCCAGTGTGCGAACTCGACAAACCAAAACAAATACATCAATTTGGGGACAAATCGAAAACTACGGGACACGTTTTTCATTTTAGTTTTGGCCGCGATAAAGGCGAAAATGCGATTTGATATTTTCCCGCAATGTGTGTGACATCTGTTCGGATACAGCCGCGGTCGGATTCGGTATAGCAACGCTTTGTAGATTAAATATCGAGTAAAATTGGCAATGGTAGCTGCTGCTTCCACGTGGAGAAGGATTGCGGTCCCTTACCGAGCATATTTCACCGTATTTGTTATAATATGTATGTATAATTTATGTGTGTATGTTCGTTGAATTGATATCCGGACATGAAGCCCCGGAACATGACCATTTTGCCTGAACATAGGAGAACGACCTTAGGTCCGGATGAGATAACTTAATGCAAAATAACAATCACGTTCGGTTTTTAGAATTTTGCGCCCGGTTCTAAAGAAAACGGTCTGCTCAGGAGAGAAAAATCCCCCAATTATGCCCCAAGACCCTGCGGATATGTGTAAGTCTTCGATGCGTAAGTAATTATTGTTCGCTGTGATGATGAAAGATTCGTAAATGAATAAATAGCAAAAATATTCAAATCACGATCGTGGAAGGACACCATAAGTTACCAAATCGTGTCAGTCATTTTCCCTGATGAGGAACTCGATGCACTATGCGAAGGATAGTCTCAGTTTCATGAAGGAGGCGGAGGTTAGTGGTCGTTACAGCTTATCCCGTCATTTATTCCTGGAACTGATGCGCTAAAATACATTCTGAGATGCTCTTTTTGTTAGCGTCGGGGAGGGGGGTTCTAACCCGAACCACACCCCAGTTCCCACGCCGGTGACTCGGTGAAAAGTAAACTAATTATCGCTTACAGAGGTGGAGTGACCCGCCGGGTAACCGGGCAAATTCCCGGTGGCCTGGCATAAATATAGCCTGATGATCCGAGAATTAACACCTTCAAGCCTCTTAAACGCTTGTTTATAACTGTTTAAAACTTCATTAAGGCTCTTGCTGTGTTTTAGATACATATTTTAAAATTCTTCAAGACATGTCTAAGACTCTTTAAAGACCGTTTAACTCAGTCAACACTATCCCAAGCTTGAAGGCTTTTTCAGATTTTTCAGATTTTCTGACATTTTTATAATTATTACTTCTCTCAGAATGGCTGAGATATTTTTTCGTAACTATGTTACCTGTTTCAGGTATTTTTAGATTCAAGTTAGCGTTTCTGACATCCATCATATGTTTAGAATATTCTTTGTGACTCTTTCAGGCTTCTTAAATCTTATCTAAAACTTTTCAAATAATTTCTAAAGATATTCGAGATTTGTTTCAAGACTATTCCTAGCTTAATTGTGATTTTTAAAGATTATTCCTCGACATTATTAGGACGAATTGATACTTTATCATACATCGAGACGGTCAGACGGATTTAAGATTTCTCGAAATTCATTAGGATTATTCCAATCCTGCTTTAGAATTTTGAATACTTCTTTAGGATTTTTACAAACATGGCTGACACTTTTTGAGACCATTTTATGCTTTATTGAGACTCTTGAAATTCTTCTAGCCTAGTTAAGTGCTTATAAAGGTGGATTCAGTATTATGTTTTGAGACTCGTTAAGATTTTTCTAAACTGGTTAGTTTTAATGTGTAGCGAGTCATGAGAAGAATTGCATAGGTCTATAAGCGTCTCGAAAAAATTTAAGGAAGTCCGAAAAAGTCTCTGTAGAGTATAAAATAATGATCTTAACCAAGTTCGAAAAATTTACATTACTAATCTGAGGAAATTCTGGACGATTCTTGAAAAATAAAGTACGTCTAACAGAATTTTAAAAATGTATGAAGATGCATCCCCCCCCCCCAAAGTGGAAAAAGTTGAAAATACGTACTCATTTTATAAATCATCTGAGCGAGTCCTGAAGAGTTTTGTAAAAGCCTAAAAGAGTCTGAAAAAGTTTGTGTAGAGCGTGGAGTAGGTAATAATCTTAAATCTGAAAAAGTCTCGCAGAGTACCTTGAACAATTCTGAAGAGGTCTTGAAGGGCATGGACAAAGTGAAGAGTTTTTCTGGTGGGAGGGCAAAAATTATTAAATTCCCAACTGATTCAACTCAAAATTCCCAAGTACCTATCTAAATAATCTTTTTGTATTGGCAAAAAAAAAAAATATTGCAGGTGCTTTAGCGCCTTTAGTATTACAGGTAGGCACAATTTGTACATAACATTTTGTAGATCTCAATTGTTGCTACTGTTGAGGTTATATATGAATTTTGCCTATATGCCATACTGAAGGCGCAATAAAGCAACGCAGTATTGTAAGTGCTTTTCACAGACAGGCAAAATTTGTATATTATGAATAACTAGTTTAAAGTTCGCGATGAATACTATTAATATTGAAATCTGCTGAATATATTAAAATGTACCAAAACAAACCAAAAAATGACATAACGTATCAAAATTCGATTTGTTAGAGTCGGCAGCAGTGAACTTCTTGCAATCACTTTTTAGGGTCGGCTACGAGTAGCCGAGCCTATTGCCATCAGTATTTTCTTCTCAATTCAGTAGCCTGCCTTTTCAGATGTGAAGTTTTCGGCAGTGTTCATTGATCGGAGTTACAGTTCAGTTCAGCCGCGCCTTATTTTCGGAAAAACAATTAGATGAATAGTTGAAAATAACAAAACTAATTATAAGCAACAATTTTGATTTTATTATGGTCGGCAAAAAGCCTCCTGCAGTCACTTTTTTTTCTTCCTTATTCTTCTTAAGTAATGCTCATTAATCTTGATCTTCATTACTGTGCGATTGTCATTGTCAATAAGCCAACCAAGCCAAGCAAATGCAATAAAGAAATGTGATAATTTACATTTTATTATTATTTCGGAATTTACTCTACAGAAGCAAGAGTATTAATTTTATAATTTATCATCTATTTCCTCACGGAACGTGAAGAACGTAACTGAATTTAAAAGAGGTAAGTGTGTTGTTCATTAATGTATGAAATGGGTTGATGATGGGTTCTCAGTTCAGTTTGTGTAAAATTCCTTTGAATCGAACTAAGAAAACTTTCTATGGTACTCTTATGAGTAAGTTTTCCAAAGAATAATGCGATGTGAATTGCATTAATGGTTATTTTGGTATTCTGTTTCAGGTTTCAAACAGTGAATCTTCCGCTTACGTATAGGGGCACTTGGTGTATTGTGACTAAAAAACAAAATACCCTAGCTTCGTCAATTCTTATTGTATCCAGTTGCAATAAAAAGCATTCGATGCAGAACCAAAATATCTGCAAAATGAGATATTGTAGCCCTCTGTAGCATTTCTACATCACGAGAAATTTGAGGTGAGTCACAATGCAACATGCGAGTCACTTTACAACACTAATGTTGTAAATTGACTCACCCAGGGTTGTAAAGTGACTCATGATAGAAAAAGGTATCTAAAAGTACAAAATTATGTCGTATATTCATGAATAAGTAGTTTAAGTACAATAGGCTCTACTTTAATAAAAATTTGGGAATTCCTCTACCAAATTGAGAGTAAATGACAATTTTCTGTTCTGTCGGGACGTTGTCCCCAGCCTTATGGGCCGACACCGCGGCTTCAGTTGGGAATACCCTTTAGTGGTGTTTGTAGGCATCTAAGGATTCACGCAGTAATATTGATTGAGTCACTTTACAACATACTTGATTGAACCCTTTGTACAGTTGTAATGGATTCCAAATTAATTCTTCTCACAAAACAAAACCACTATTCGATTCAGCTTGAAAAATGCTTTACATTGATATATAATGTTACTTACTTTGCATAAAACTGTAGAGCGCAGTTGAGAAATTCTGAAATATGAAAAAAAAAATGCACTTCGATAAAACAGTTTTTGTTTCCTCAAGTGATAATAACATTACAGACTAATGTTCAAGCATGATGGATAGATGCGTAACATCAAGATACATCTTCCATATAAATTTTGGGCAGATAGCGCTAGTAGTTCTCGAGATATCAGCGCTGAGTCAGTTTACAACATGAGTCAAAATATACCAAGTGCCCCTACTTGATTCTGGATTCCTGCTACGCAAAAATTGCTACGCATAAGCTGCGAAAAATTTGTATCTGGATTTAGAAGACGTCAGTGTGTTTGTTTGTTAATGTATGAAATGGGTTCTCAGTTCAATTAATGTAGAATTTTTTCGAATCGAACCTGTAGTACAACTTTCTATGGGTATCTTATCAGTAAATTTTTCAAGGAATAATATACGATGTGAATTATAAAAGTATTGATGGTAATTTTGGTATTCTGTTTCAGGTTTCTAGCAGTGAAGCTTCCGCTAGGCTAATATAATACCGTAAAATCCAGGGATGGCAAACGAAACCGTTTTTTTTTTTTTCGTTTCGTTATTTCGTTTCAATATTTTTGACAAAAATCAATCGTTATTTCGTTTCGTTTGTTTGCCATCCCTGCTATTTACTGAACTCACCCTGACTCAACTCACCCGGGAAAAGAAATGAAATTTCGATTACAGAGTAGGCTCGGCTACTAGTACCCGACCCTAGAAAGTGGTTGCAATAGGCTCGGCTACTAGTAGCCGAAGGCTCGGCTACTAGTAGCCGATCCTAAAAATCACAAATCAGAAAACTAGGGATGGCAAACAAAACGTTTTTTTTTTTCGTTTCGTTATTTCGTTTCAATATTTCAGACAAAAATCAATCGTTATTTTGTTGTTTCGTTATTTCGTTTCGTTTCGTTTGCCATCCCTGGTAAAATCTGTAATTTGTGGCCAATGATTACGAATCAACTCTGATACTTGATTATTGACAATTATTCTGTTTCTCAAAACTCAATAGTATTTTTTATTTCTAGTTAATTACGTGTTCATGAGGGACCAAGTTAAGTTGTGCAGAGTATAAAAGGACGGATTGTATATGTAAGTTGCGGAGATTATCTTGCGATCGTTCTATGTGAATGCTGAGAGTTACAAAGTTATGACCAACAGATGTGTACTTTGGATGTTCTCAAAACTGCATGCTCATTAACAAGTTTTGTTAGTATTAGTGATAATTCCAGTTGTGCTTGTTCGAATTGTATAAGCTTTATGTGAACTGAAATAAACTTCCTTTTGCATATCAACATACAATGTCTGCTGTCTGTCTGTAGCGTAAGAAGAGTTACAATTTCCTAATCCTAAGATGCCACCTGAATTGATTGAATTAAGTAAGATATAGAAGAACGTTTTCTAACTCCATGAATTCATGTCATTCAAATTCGAGAGTCTCATTGGAAGATTCTTTCAGAGAAATATGTTTGTTGCGCAATTGCAGTCTGTACTCTGATAGCTTTGCATTTGCCTTGAACTTGCCATGTGTCATAAATGTGATGTGTTGTTAAGTGTGCCTGTAGTATCATCCTAATAATTACGTTTCATCTTTCAGCTCTTTGATATCATTTCCAACGAGGAGAGTGATAAACTTGAACGCACAGTCCTATAAAGAGACCTTAGACATGACTACCGATAGGCCCTTTTTCTTGTACAGATAAACTAGTCTCTTATTTTCCAGTCTAGAGCCGACCCTCTTCCAGCAGCTAGCTGCTTGTTAAGTAACTTAGTTATCTGGAAAATAAGAGTAAAGAGGTCCGGAGTTGGTGAAAAACTACTTCTGGCTGTCAGGACGATCGAAGATATAGGTGTTCGGGTTCCCTGTGTGTACATTTTGGAATCTTGCAGGGTAAGGTTTTTCCGTTTGGCGTCAAGATATACAGAAAGTTTTAGTTACGATTAACGAATAGGATATGTCGGGGAGTCATTCTAAACGCCTGTTTCATTGGCTGCGATTTATGCGACGCCTAGACGTTCATACGAAGCGAGTTATGTATCGCGTTGGGTATAAAATGTCGGCGAACTGCGAGAGCGGTGTCATTAAATTACGAAACTCTGTGAACTCGTCTCTGATGTAGAAGTGGCTCTATGTTTCACCGAATAAACTTTCAGCTTTCTTGTTCCGATCGCGGCGTTTTGCCGAGAAGGAAGAAAAAACGCTATCGCAGCTCGTTCGAGCACATAATGAATAAGAAATATTTTATTAAAGTTTGTGGATAACCTTTATCACCCTTAGTGCTTTGCAGTGATCGGCACCGCCATAGTAGCTTACTACGTACCTATATGTATTACCTATCAGAAACAGAAACCTGAATTTATTCGACTCCATTAAATATATGTACTTCGATGTAGGTATGATTCAGCCAACTGGGTACTTGACACAGCGCATCGTTTCATTTTCCGGTTTCAGACTGCAGCATTTTCCCGGCTGTAAGTTCTTTTCTGCTTCATCGTGCATGTTCAATTGTATGCGATCAGGGGAGCAGTAGGGCACAGGCCACCACCAGAACAATCGCGGGCCAATACCCTCTTCGACTCCCTCTCTACGGGAGAAAGTTGGAAAAATAGCATTCCTTTTATCATTATAGAAGACATTTCATTCATGGAGTAAATAGGTATGAGTAAAGCACTGTAAACACGAGTGCGGCAATACGCCATTTTGGTTCTAACCGCGCCCGTCCATGCCGAATTGACTACGCGGTACGCTTCGCATAGTCGGACTCGGCATCCACGGTCGCGGTTGGAACCAAAATGGCATATTGCCGCACTTGTGTTTGTAGTGCTCTAGGTATGAGGAAGAAAATCAGTCAAAAGAATAAGAAATTTCCTGCAAAATTAAACTCCGTGGAGTTTCAATTTATTATTTATTAATGGTTCTAGGCCACCGAATTGTACAAACGCAGTGATAAGCAAAAATAAGAATTAATGCATTAGTTGAATTTTGAATAATTGAGAAATCAACGGATGGAAAACTGAAACGAACACTTAGGCGTTTTACCTCCTGCGTGTGTAAACTTCTATGTATATGAAAAGACAACATCTAAAAGTTTTAACCGTTTACGCTTATTCCTTAATTATCCTGCGTTTTAACGCAGAGTTGGCAAAACTGCAGAAACTTTGCTGTCTTATTATCGAACAAAAATTCGGAATACAATGTTTCTTGAGTATGCACTATGTATACATTATATTTAGGTAAGAGTATATCTCCGACCTGACAAGTTGGATATAAGTTACTGCAATTAATTTTTAAAACTTTGAGACGTCGCAGTGAGTGCTGAATTTCAGATACCTGCTATATACATTTAACGTGATTGTTCTTACTGATTATGCAAATTATGAGTTTCGTATATGGAAGATCGACATGTAACTGCCAAGTATAATGCGATTCAATAAAATTATAGCTGAATATAAGCAACCAGACAGTTTATGCTCTCAATAATTTAGAGATTACAACAACTGTATGTACACTACTTGTTAGTACAGTTGTTGACTTCAAATTCTGAAAAAAGAGCGTCGTGTTTCAGAGATTGAACCGAAATACCAACATGAGGAGGGTGCACTCAGGCGCAAATAGGCAGGGGTCTGAGGGCTTAGCCCCACCAAATCCTAAAAGTCGCCCAAAAAACTGAAAAATTATGCGAGCGAAAGAATTTTCAGAGTTATGTTTATACTTATCAGCACCTCTTTCTCCACTCAGCTTGGCTATCTGCACTGACAGATGTACTTCCCAACTGCTTCTACTCGAGATCTACATTTTGGCGGCCTTGGTTCTATTTTGCATGCACTCGCTGCTGGGGACTGCCTTGTGTTAAAGAGAGATACATTCTAAAACTAAAAAAAAAGAGTTTAAAGATGTTAAAACGAGTTACAACTCAAAAAATCAAATTTAAACTAGACTGGAATTCCTTTATAGAATCACTTACAGGAAGCGACTTCTACCAAGAGTCAATCAATGTTGCCATTTGTGTGCATTGGAATTCTTATTTCTTTATTTTTTATTTACATCCATATATCTTATGGCTGACCATGCAAAAGAGCAAAATTCCGTAGAAAATGCTCCGCAGGAAAATGTTTC
The DNA here is from genome assembly GCA_031841125.1 of Acanthococcus lagerstroemiae. Classification (NCBI taxonomy): domain Eukaryota; kingdom Metazoa; phylum Arthropoda; class Insecta; order Hemiptera; family Eriococcidae; genus Acanthococcus; species Acanthococcus lagerstroemiae. The sequence goes on along the minus strand of CM063113.1, from coordinate 16,000,629 downwards.
CAATGTGATGTAGTTGCGTATTTCTTTTTATGCGGTCATTCGTTCCGTCACGTTTCGACTAGCCCGCGCAAAGAGTAACGAATGACCCTGAGAATGGACGACTGGAGAAGGCTTGAAATGTGGGTATGCGCGTCAATGCGGTCGCCCGGGCGATATATCCATGTAACAATGTCATTCCATGCAACGGTTGGATCCTTTCTTTCATTTTTCTTTCAGCTTTTATTCAAACGTACATTCTACCCCGGTTGTGCGAATACATCCGATTTCGGGCACAAGCGTCCATTGTCCTCTTCCACCATCCCCTTCCCGTCCTACCCCATAAGATCCTAAATTCTCTTGTCAACTCATCCCTCCACCTTGTCGGCACTTTACCTCTTCTACTTTTCCTGCCCATTCTTCAGCTATCTTCCTCATGTGTCCCCTCCGCTCACCATGTGTCTGCGAAGCTTACAATGGATTTCCGGATCTTCCAACCTATATCTTGTGACCCGTTATTTTTTTTATCTCACTTAGCTTTATTTTATCGTTTGTTTTTATCTTCATTATGCTACGCTGCGCTGAAGTTGAAGAGTATGGCGGAGAAGACAATCTGTGAGCGGCAGTTCTGCGCAGCTGTCAGCCTCGACATCAAGAACGTGTTCAACTCGATTCCGTATACGCGTATCATGGAGGCGTTGGAGTTGGCGCGGGTACCTGGTTACCTCGTGCGCATCATTCGCAGTTACTTGGACGGCCGTCGGATGAAGATGGAGTCGGCGGCCGGACCCGTTACGAGAGAGATGACCCGCGGCGTTCCTCAAGGATCAGTACTCGGACCTACCTTGTGGAACGTCGCCTTCGCCGGAATGCTGTACTGGCACTACCACCAGGCGTCAAGCTGACCTGCTACACTGACGACACGATGGTGGTGTACCAAGCCGAGTCGACAGCAGGGGTCACGCGACGAGTTGACCAGGCGTTGGAGATGCTGACCCACTGGATCGAGTCGGCAGGGCTGTACTTAGCGGTACAGAAGACATTTGTCCTAAAAGGTGTTGAGATTGGGCTCTGTGCAACCCTGAAGTACCTGAGGCTGTGATTCGACGGGAAGTTGCAGTTCCGAGAGCACTCCCGACGAGCAGCTGAGAACAGACCGAGTAGCCAGACAGCTGCTCCGTCTGATGTCGGGGGAACGAGGGAGAAGAGGAGAAAGATGTATCATGTCGGTCCTCCTATACGGGGCGCCAGTATTAGCCGACGCCATCAAGATTCCCTACAGAAGAACAGAGATAATAATAATAATAATAATAATAATAATAATTTGTATATTTTGCTCCCCTTTCCAACAGCCAGGTGGCCAGTTACAGGGAAGGGGAGAGCATGAAAAATTAAAACAAAATTAAGAAGAGAGAGAGAAAAAAAAAGAAGTAATAAAAAATAATAATCAAAACAAACAAAAAACAAAACAGAAAAAGAAACAAACTACTAAAATAAAAAAAAACAAAAACTACTAATAAAAAAAAATAAAAAAAAACTACTAATAACAAAAAGAACAAAAAAAAACAATAAGTATAGTGATTATTAAAAAGGGAAAATAATAATGTTAATAAACTAATAATAATAATAATATAATAACAATACATAATAAAAAAAAAAAAAAAATCCTGTGGCCCGCCGCGCACCACTCACACCACTCGCACGCGTACATACACACACCCGCACACCCATACAATCCCCGGACACAGAGATGGAGAAGATTCAGCGAAAAGACGCGATGAGGTGTGTCAGTGCGTACCGCACTGTTTCTTCGGAGGCAGTAAGCGTGTATACCGCCGATCGAACGCAAGGTCGGCGAGATAACGAAGGTATGCGGTGCGAAGAAGAGAGCGAAGACGAAACGGAAAGCACTTCGGGTCAAGCGAGTTGGAAGTGGAAGGACGCGCTCGCCCATTCGACCAAGGGCGAGCGGACCCGAGCGCTGATACGTGACCTCGATGTATGGGCAGGAAGATCGCACGGAGAGCTGAACTTTCACCTGACCCAATCCTGAATGGCCACGGGTGCTTCGGCGCGTACCTACATTGGATGGCGATAACGCCGAGCCCCGTGTGCATGCACTATGATCGAGGGGCGGAGGGCACACCTTGGCACAGCCTGTTGGAGTATGAGGCCTGGGAGCAGGAGAGGCGCGGGACGGCAACAACAGCGAATGATCCCGGCGGAGGAAACATCAACGACGACGATGGCGTGATTAGCCGTCTGGCGCCGGACACCTTGGTTCCGGAAATGATGAAGAGTCGAAGCAGTTGGAACCGAGTATCGGCCTTTGTCTCGGCCATCATGAAGAGGAAGATGCAGATAGAGTGGTCGAGGCAGAGGGGCGATGACGAACCAAGCTTGGCCCACACCATCGAACAGAACAACTCTCTGTACCATCCTAGGAGAGCTGCTACAGCTGCTGCGGGGACCCTCCCCCCCCCGACAAGGCTCGCCAACCGTCACCACCTGCCTGCTTCACCACCTGTACCAAGACGAGGAGGTGAGGGGTGAGTGAAGAAAACGCGCGTCCGGCTGTGGGGGACCTGAATTCCAGGCGAATGCTCGGGGAGCGCGAACCTCGTTCAGTAGGGAACCCCATGGTGGCTATGGCAGGACGCGCGTAACGGAAGCTGTGCGGCGAAATTGGGACTCGGGCCGGCCTCAAAGCGTCTCTCCAGCCACTGATGCGATACTCGAAAGGGTAGTTTCCGGGGCCGAGAGTGCGATGTCATAGGGGCCAATTTATCTTCATTATGCTGCGTAGCATCTTGAAGTGGGTTATCCTAAAACTGTCGCTTTGTGGCCTTGTCAGGGAGCAAGTCTCAGCTCCGTAGGTAAGGATGGGCATCGCGCACTGATCTAAAATTTTTATTTCTGTCCTCATCGGTAGATTGCCTTTTAGAAGCTCTCTGCGTGCTCAGAAGTTTTTCCAAGCTTTTACTATTTTCGCCCTCAACTCTAGTTTCCCCCCTTTTATTGAATACTACTATCTGACCAAGGTAAAGAAATACTTGGGTGCGCAGAGCACTAGCTAAGGGAAAAAATTTACTTCCGGCTATAAACGCACGGAATTCTAAGGAAAAAGCTTTTTGGCGGAGAGGAAATGATTGAGGAAGAAACGGAATTTCACAAGAATTTATGAATCGATAGTAAAAGAAATGAGGGGGAAATTTCAAAAAAGGAGGGGAGGAAGGAAAAGAAGAAGTGGAATTCTTTGAAGGGAAAGTATAGGAGGGGAAGGAAGGGAGTAGGAAGGTATGCCCTTAATCATGGAGGAAATTCAGAAAGCCTTGAAAACAGCGAAAAAAGACAACGTTGCAAAGCTACGGGGTCAGTTGAAATAGAGGATCATAGAATGCGCTCGCACCGTTCAGGGCAAACTTGTCCAGTAGATTCGTCCAGGTTATCGGGGAATGAACGAAAGCCTAATCAATTCCAAGTTCCATGCTATAACTAGAAATTACTCTATAAGTCCCATCAGCCAACTCGACCTGTCTAAATCATAAGTTTCAGAGTGCAGTAGCTAATCAACGGGCAAAAGTTTACCCAATTAACCCCCCCCCCCCCCATATTTATGGGCATATACGCCGTGACCCCTCCATGGACGACAGTGTTTATTTATACGGAAGAAATTTAATTTAATTTATTTATGTTGTTTTAATTTCCCTTTATTATTTTATTTGTGGGAGGGTAATGCATCATCTTTTCGTCTGGCCTAGTGCCATTTTAAGTCACAGTCCAAGGGCATGAGTACGAGCATTAAAAGTGATTATAGTAGTGATTATTTCGGATTGCCGCCATGTGTAATGGGTCTCACATACCACGCTTTATGTCTCATTAGCTCATAAGGAGGTAATGAATTCTTTTCGTAGAGAAACCTCCTCCCCTTAATTCCATCTTCCATGGTGAATTTTCTCAAATTAGAATACAAGTAATCTGAATGTTACTATTCAACATGGCTTCTTTAATCTTGGTGAGGTGAATTTGGAACAGCCTTTCATTTACTTATTTTTGAAATTACATCGAAGCATCGGGATGTCTGGCATCCCAACTTTTATTTTTCTCAAAATTAATTTTCCCTCGTGCATTGGGTACTCGATTTCTCATTGAAGAGAAAATGAGAGAAATGGGCGACTATCACGAAAAATTATGATACAATCTAAAATAAGTCGGTGACTTAAATTTAAATCCACCATAAGTATTAAATAAAATGAGAATGTCACAAAGAGTTATTTTGTTGTTTCAGTGGTGGTGCCAAACAGATGAAACTGGTTCAGAAATATGAGGATTGAAAGTGGCTTTGAACAGGTCAGTACCAAAATTGAATCACTAAAGTTTTGATCCAATTTCGATTATTTTTTCAAATTCAATCATCGATGGTGTTGTAAGTCTAAGAAAAATTTGAAGTAGTGTTTTACCGTATGTATGACGTAGATGTCAAAAATCTCGTATTTCAAAATTAACAAATTCACTTTCAGTCCATGGCGGGGGGGGGGGATGTTGAAAGTGGCCTGTTAGAAGGTTCAGGATTCGTAGATCTCCTCTAGGGTTGAGGGGTATTTTCTGATCAAAAAGTTAAGCAGGCGAACAGTGTTGTTGCCGAGCGTTAACGATAGAAGAAGGAGAAAATGAGTCCTCAGTGAGTCGCCACTGAAGCTACAAAACAGCCGGGGCGGAAATAGAGGGAGGCTAGGGACGCTAAGTCCCCGTTTCAAAATGAGCCCCCCTAAATGGAAAATGTAAAACTATACGAGTACCGCTATTATCATGTGTGATGTTGTACTTTTTTCTTCTTGTGTATTACAAAGGAAGTATTACAGAGAAAAAAATCTATTTTTTAAGTTTTTTTTTGGGGGGGAGGGGCTATGAATTTTTGGATTTTTATAATGTTACCCTAAACGGTCGGCTTAGAGTTCAATACTGTCGCCCTCCAGTTTCGAGGGATAAAGAGTGCAGAGGAGCCTAATCGTGATCCAACTGATGACGAAAAAGACCAAGGTAGATGTGTGTGAGTGCCCAAAGTAAGTAAAGTGCAAAGTTCAAAGCTGCTTGAGAAACTTTTTTCCAAAAGTATTAGTCACAACTCACAAGAAAATACCTACGTAAATCCACATTTTCCTCCTTACATTCCACGTAATAATGGCTATAGATCTTTCTACAAATTCAAAAGAAAACCAGAACGTGTTTAGTGTGACATAATGATGATGATAAGAAGGTTACCAGCCTTACGACCGGTTTGATGCAGCTCCTCATTTCTTCCTATCTTGTGCAAGTTCTTTCATTTCCAAATAACTCTTACATTTGATATCTTCGATTATCTGTTGAACATACTGGAATCTTTGCCGACCCACTCAATTCTTTCCTTCTACCCTTCCTTCTAGCAGGAGTGATATTATTCCTGGGTACCTCAAGTTATGCCCTATTAGTTTATCATGATTCCTCATCATCAAACAATTTCAGATCAGCTCCGTAGCCAGAGTTTAGGTGTGGATGGGGCTCTGAACCTTTTGTGGGGCCGAGGCTGACATTTTTTTACGAGCGAAAAGAAAAGTGTACATGGGTTTTATGTTTTATTTCAATGGGTGTCTCACCTAGTTGTCTACACAGGCTCAGGTAATTTAGCGAGAGTGTACTGGGGCCATTACATACAAATCCCATTCCCAATCCAACAGTCCCAAATTAGTTAACTAAATTTTTGTTCTAAATTTTAAAATGTTTCTGTGATATTCATTCTCTTTATCCCTTCTTTCTTTTTTGTTCAGCGTAATGATGATTATTTTTAATAGTGGTATCTTTGCCTAGGAAGGCTAAAAATACCTTTAGAGGGGGCTTAGCCCCATATTGCCCTCATGGCTACGGGAATGTTCCAAATATCTGTTTTACCTGCTACTCTGTTAGGTATTTCCTCATTTCTTACCTTATCCATCCATCTGATATGAAGTATCCGCCTATAGCTTTACATTTTAAAAGTTTCGATCCTTCTCTTCCCTGGTTTTCCTATGATCCAAATTTCACATCCATACAACGCTACACCCCAAACGTAAGTTTTCAAAAATAATTTTTTGATTTCCAGCTTTGTTTTTGTTTTAGCATAAATTACTTTTTCAATAAAATTCTGATGTAGCTTGGACTATTCTACTACACATATCCCTTTTACACCTTCCACCTTTTGTTATTTTACTCCTGATACAGCAAAATTCGCTTACTTTCTCAATTTTTCTGTGAACAATTTTTTATTTTAAGCTATCATGTTCACATCGATTACACACCATCACTTTAGTTTCATTTTATTAAATATTTTCATACAGTATTCTAACTCAAAATTTCATCCATTCTATTTAAAATATTTACCAAATCAGTGCTTCTTTCAGTTAATGAGACAATATCATCTGCAAACCTGAGCATCTTTACTCGCTCTCCATGTATGTTCACCTGCTTCAAAATTTTCTTTTATTTCTTTCATATCCCACTCTGTGTACAAATTGCATAATACTGGAGAAAACGAGCACCCCTGCCTTACACCTTTTTTTCATATTTGTCTCCTCTTTCTCTCCTTCTATTCATAATGTAGTTTTTTGTCTGTTATATAAGTTTAAAATAATTTGACTTTCTTCTTTATTCCTATATCCTTTTTAGAATATCAAACATTTTATCCCAGTTAACATTGTCAAAAGCTTTCTCAGTAGGTCTGTTCGGGCAGCGTACAGAAACGACCAAAATTGACAAAATGTACAGAAAGTGCGTTCGGGCAACTTTTCTGCACTTTCTGTAACTGCAGAGAGAATGTTCGAGCACCGACTTTCTGGAGTTTCTAAGTTTCTGTACTTGCAGAACTACAGTACCTCTGGAGGTACTGTAAGTTTCTGTAACTTTTTTGTGAACAGTTGGAAAAGAAAAAAACTTTGTTATTCCTTATAAAAAATTTGATAGCAATTAAATAATTTCATAAGAGAACGTTGAAGGTGATTTGCAATTGTTCAATTTTATTTTATGTGGAGATTTATCAATGAAATCCTTATAAAAAATTTGATAACAATTAAATAATTTCAAGAGAGCACGTTGAAGGTGATTTGCAAGTATTCCAACTTTATTTTATGTGGAGATTTTTCCATGAAAATGAACGTTGATCGGAAATTTCAACAGAAAGTGCAGAAAAAGTGTTCGAGCATACGCTAAAACGATTACACAACAGCACTACAGAAACGAACAGAGACGTTTGTACAGAACTTACAGAAAAAATCATCAAGATTAATTTCTGTAGGCTGCCCGAACAGACCTAGTATCAACGAATGCCATACATGTATCATACTCCCATCAACAACTGAACTACATAGTTCAGAAACAATGTGAGTCCCAAAATTTTGAAAATAGGTTGGATGGATTCGCAATATTGCGAAGTATTGTGAACGGTTTTTTCAGTATCAATGAATGCGATACATGTACCCTACTCCTTTTTAAGTCTCCCATCTACAATTGAACCACATAGTTCAGAAACAACGTGAGTCCCAAAATTTTGAGAATGGGTTGGATTGATTCGCAATGTTGCGAAGTCTAATTGCATTGCGACTTCGTATTTTTCTTCCAGTCATGGGTATAGTTGAGCAAAAACTGTAACTCCAGCCATGTACTTATTGATCTTGATCATTGCTGCGCCCTGCGCGACTACAGTTCTTCTTTTCTCTTCTCATTGCTAGCTCAGTTCAGTTCACAGTTCTTTAGCTGTTCATGGTGACAATTCAGTTCAGTGGATGATACTTCCATTTTCTTCCAGCAATGGGTATATTTGAGCGAAAATCGTGCCATGCCCCCTCCCCCACGAAGCCAGTCTGTATGATTTAGCTCTTCAAGGGAACAGTTCATTTCTGTGGCTGACATTTCCACGGAAATTTATTTTTCTTCCAGCCATGTGCTCATCGATCTTGATCTTTGCTGCGCCCTGCGCGACTACAGTCTGCAGCCGTGTTGTTGATAGAAATTTCCATGCAAATATTAAAGACACAAACACACACACACAAACAGAAATTTCCGTGGAAGTATGAAGGATATACACAGACAGACAGACATACATACATTAATTTTTATATATGTATAAAGGTGTATAGAAGATTTTAGGCGCTGGGGCTTCAGCCCCCCAAAGTTTTCGCTCTATTTCCGCCCCTGAAAACAGTTGAGCCATAATTATTGGTAGGCGATTCTAACTGTAAATTAATTTTGCACAGACTTATCGAGTTGTCTAATTTCTTACTACAATGTTAAATAGAGTAAGGTAGATAGACTATGTTTGTAGATTTAAAATATAATGAACGTCGTTTGCCGGAGGTAGAACACGTTTTCGAACAGACGTTCAATTAATATAAACAATCATGCAAATTAAAGCAACACCGATTTGCATAAGCTGCGACACTAACCAAACAAATTTTACACAAATGTGGGAAAATTAATAGTTATCTTCCAGATGTGAGACTGTCAGCACACTCTCGTCCTTATGTACGTAAAGTCTCATCAAACATGATAAAATTTGCTGTACACCTAATGCAAACTGTCGAACTAATTACAATTCACTAGCCCCTGTTAGCACTTTTTGGCTGCCAACATTTCGACTTTTCAAGTATTCCGTACCTTTTTCCCGAGTAGAGCTTAAAACCGAAGCAACGGCGGCGAATTCCTTGTATCCGTCAAGAACACTTATTGTTTGCACGTTTAATCCGCCAAACGAGTCCGTCAATTTAATAGATGGATTAACTCTTAAGTCAGCCATTTGTTATACATGAGATGGCGCTGTGTAGTTTCAAGAAGGCAGTTCTCAACGAGTTCTAATTTCATATTACCAGTCTCCTAGAAACGCATTTTTCAAATGACCCGATCAGAGAACCCCTAATAACGACTTACAAAGATGCATTCACGTTGTCGAAATTAATCGAGCACTGATGGTAAAGAATATATAATACGGATGCCAATCCACAGATACAGAAATACTTCAGGCGCAAATCGAATTATCGTCGTTCGTATAAATCCGGCAGTGATGGCGACTTCAGCTTCGGTGAAATTCTGGCGGAAAAAAAAGTTTTAAGCAGTAACTAAAACAAAAGCTCCTTGTATAGGAAGAAGAAAAAAAAAAGTTCAAGAATGTACATCGGAAAGACTCTATTTTCTATATTCCCCAGAGGACACGGTGTGTAAAAATGAAGAAGAAAAGAGCAGGAGAACGCGTATAGACGCAGCAGCAGAGTAGCAATTTAGAAGTTATAACTAAGAAAACGGCAGAATAAATAAAGAAACTGGAAAATTGAATTAAGAAAAAGTTCGCCGAAAGAAAAAAGAACTCGGTGTATTCGGAGAAGGAAGAAGAAATTCGAAGCTACGACCTTAACTTTAATCAAATAGTTAAAGTTGACGGTATGTTTAGATGTTGGGCCGAGCCGGGGTTTTTGCTTTTTATTGGCATGTTGGCTGATGAGGGTGCGGTTTCAGCTTCACCAGAGATTACGAAATTATTACCTACCTTTCCGCTTACCTGCTCGGGGACCAAATGACGCGATAATTGTGTTATACTTCGGATTTCAACATAACGAGTGGATACACAAATCGAATTTTCCTGATAAGTAACCCTAAAAACTGTAGGTACGGCGAGTTACGGCTAGTTTTTGGATCAGAAAAACGTGCTGTAATAAAAAAAAAAAAAGGCCAAAGTCCTGTTTAGTTTTCTGCAGAGTGACTGAGTAGTGTCGTGTCTTCCTCGCATCTTTGAGGTACGGGTCGATTCCCAGCACCTGAGGAATTAGCGAACAGGTGTAGTCTCTCCCTCTGCAAACATGCTAGCGAATAGGGTGGGTGACAAGGTGGTAGATAGCGTGCTCTGCAGTCTTCTATCAGCTCTAAGGAACAAGACATTATACTCGCAGAACACATTATTCTTAGTGTCCAGTTCGGATTGTGAGAGAAAGTGAACTTGGTAATATTCCATTTGTAGGGCGTGCCAATTCACTTTTTCTTCTTCTGTAGTCCAGGGCGCTTTCGACTGCTATGCCATCTGGACCAATTTTTCACGGAGACAAATAGCATAAACAACAACATAAAGTTCACTATGGAAAAAGGCAACAAGACCATCAACCACCTTGACCTTACAATATAAATAAAAGACAACAGGCTGCGATGCCACATTTGCAGAAAACCCACCCACACTGACGCAATAATACCCAAAGACTCATTCCACCATCAAAAACACGAAATGGCACCATTTAGCTTCCGTGAGTTTTTATGTTCATTGATTCTGGTTGTGAATTTTCTGCCTGTTTCTAAAACGTTTTTTGATAGGTAAGTCTTAGTCTGAAAATGAGTATGAGAGTATTAAAAATTAGTCTGAAGCAGTATCAGAATCTTTGCGAGTCTTGAATAAGTCGAGAAAAGTAGTCTAAAATAAGTCATAAAAAGTCTCAAAATGTGGTAACTCCGAAAAAGTACGTATTAGGAAGTCTCAAACATGCTGGGAATTATCTTAAAAAAGTATTTGAAAGAGTGATAATGAGTCTCAAACTCTCAAATATGTCTTGTTAGCCATTAATTGGGTTGATAGGTGTGGAATAATTATTACGAGCAGAGTAAATTATTGATTATTAAATATTAATATTAATACGCTTTCTTTGGGTGGAAGATTATACTTGCCCAACTGATGAAAGAACCACGTTCTGCTACCATGTGGAATAATTATTACGAGCAGAGTAAATTATTGATTATTAAAATATTAATATTTAATAATCAATAATTTACTCTGCTCGTAATAATTATTCCACAATAGGGCTTGTGTAATCTTTGATGGCCGCCCTCTTCTGCAATGTTTCAGAAGAATTGGAAAAATTTAACCCGTATCGCGAAGAGAGAGAATTTCTTATTGGAATTACCATTTTTTTTAGATTTGAGCTGATTCGTTGGGGAAGCCTTCCTATGTGACCTAAAAAGTATTTTATTTCAAGTGCCGCTGAATTTATTTTAGTGATTATTTCCTCTCTCCCCTCAACATTTAAGGTTCCACGGAGCTAATTTTCAGTTACTCTAATCTCCCCAATTCCGAAAGGTTTCTTGGATTACTAAATTGATTTCATGAGTTCTTTCTCCCCTTCTTTTTATCCTTCAAGCTCCACAGAGAATTAATCTTCAGGTCTTCGAGTTTGCCTGATTTCCAAATTCTTTACGTCAATAGTAATTTTTGTTGGGTCGCTGAATCCGTTTCAAAAGGCACTTCCCCTTTCCCTCCACCTTTGAGGCTGCTCTCCACTGAGCCTCTCAATCCATTTTCAAGTTTCTTTTTCCCCTCCCCAACCCTTCAGTCTCCGCAATTAGTGATGTCGATCATTACAAAAACCATGATCGATCATGATCAACCGATCATCATTTTCCAGTAAGATCGATCATGATTGATCACACTGGAAAATGATCGATCTTTCTGATGATCGATCACAAACTACAATGTCAAGTACCCAAAGGCATACAACAGACCGATATTCATTTCCATCACAAAAATATGTGTTTTTCTTATGAGAGTCAAAGTAACCATCATCGGTCGCTTATCAGTTGGGTTTAGTTTCGGCGTTGTTGTTGTTGTTTGCACAGTCCGAATATTATCATTGCCAATGCACTCTCCTCTCCACTTTGTTGGGTACAAAATATAAAAATGTTTAGCAAAACAGAAAATACCTAAAAACATTCTCTATTAGGTCCTTTTTATCTACCAATGGTCTCTTTTCTTATTCTTCATGATCGATCAATCGATCATGTCATAATGAGATGATCGATCATAATGATCGCCCTGAGCTCGATGATCGAAAAAGATCGAGTCTTATCGAGATGATCGTGATCGATCATTTTTGATCGAGTAAATGATCGACATCACTATCCGCAATACAATGACGCGTGAAATATAAATGCTCCAGATATTCTTTAAGATTTTGCATAGCAATTTCACAGCTCATTCGGTCTCTCACATCGCATCCCTCCAACTAGTATGACCAACTGCTATTCCGGAGGCTGGTTCAACCAGTTCCGTCGCCGCAGCGACGTTGTCCGCAAATGCCGATCCACAGGCCGGCGACGCAACTCGGCTTTCGCAGCCACCTCGAGCTGGCTCTGCACCGATGAACGGCGGCCGCTCATGCGGTGCAAATCTCCAAAAGCCGCCTCAACTTCGAACGCCTACTTCCACTATGAACCGAACGACGAAGCTTCCGACATAGCGGCGCAAAACAACTACGGCGTCACTTGCAATAGCTACGGACTAGTCGGCATCCCTAAAACCAGAGCGGACATGTGCAGAATGCGGTGCCGAGGCCGACAAATGATGGAAAGCATGACCATGAACGCCAACGGTGGTCAGACGTGCCACTGCGCCTCCAGTATGCCGAGACCGAGCGCCGGCGTTATCGCACCCCCGGCATCTTACAGCCGCTGCCCTCCCTGCCCGCCGGCTTGCCCACCGTGCGCGCTACCACCTCCGCCGTGTCCGCCTTGCCCACCCATCTGCAGCGATTTCCAACACACGACCACCGAATGCTACCCGATCAACAATGGCGGCCAGCCTTGCCGCTGGGACAACTCGACCTGCTATAACGAGGGAAACGACCCGTCCGGCAACATGATCCGACAGTGGAACACGAGCTGTCACTTCGCCAGCCGAGTTCCGGCCCACGGCTTCGGCCCTGTCCCCGGCTTCGGGCCTATGCCGGTGCCAACGAACGCGCAGCAAGAACAATGCTTCCGCAAGTGTAAGAAAGAGATGGTCGCCGAACACGAGACCACCGAATCGACAACCGAGACGAAACGAGAGGTCGCGAGTCCATTGACAGTAGCCCCGATTCAACCAGTCGAGAAGGCCCCTCCGTATCGGAGGCCCGAACGGAGAGCGACTAAAATCATAGACACGACGGTGCGGCCGGAGCAAATGCTGTTCTCGGTGCTGCCTGTGGACTCGGACGCGGTCATACAGCCGTGGGTGGACACTTCGCTGTACAGCAATCGCTCGAGCCAGTTGCGGTGGCACGAGGGCCAGAAAAAGCTGAACCGTATGAATTGGAAATCTGTACAGGAGGAGCTCGACTATCAGGTGAAATCGAAACACCATAGACCGAGGTGACTTCGTGAACGACGTGAAACCCTGGTGCGTCCGGGCGGTTCCAGAAAGAAGACCACTTTTGAGTAGGTACACGATGAATGAAAAAGGATGTGCTGATTACTTCGGGCACTCGAAGACGCTTCTCGAAACGAGAACGATTTCGAAAAAGCATATAGGTTCTTATTAATGTCTTTATACGAGTAAACGTCAACCATTAACGGCCTTTTAAAGATTCAATTACGTTCTTGGTTTGTCTGGGCGACACGCCGGACACTTCCATCGAAATACCGTCTCTGGTCTACTTTGGGTTACACTTCGGGTTCCGTGTACCCGGAGTTATATAGCACCAGAGCACGTTTTCGCGATAATTCAATTTCGATCGTCGGTCGACCAGAAAATTACTTAAACGTACGACCCGAAGCTGACCGCTCTCGGTCTGCGGTAATTGAAAATATAAGACGTTGTGATATTGACATCGCACAAACGTATACACGGACCGTCGGTTTGTTTTCCGTTCCTTACCCTCGCGCCGGAATATAAATTACGTTTCGATATCGTTCCTCTCGACGACCCTTGACGAAGTGTATACGGATTTTAATTATCGTTTCGAGCAGCAGCGCTACAAAACAAAGAGTCGTGTAAACAGTAGTTCCGAGCAGATTGTTATTTTTCTTGTTATGTGGTCTTCGAGAAAACGGAACACGCGGACTGAGGCGGGCGAGTGAACTCGCTCCAGAGACCACACGATATTACTGCGAAAGTATCTGGAGCACGATTCGTGTACACTGTCAATAGTGGTGCCGTTTTTAGCAGGACAAGGACGGCTGGCTGATGACACTGCTGGCAAAATTAAAAGTCGACGTTGTCTCAGCTCGAATATAGCTGTCATTAACTCCAAGCACTTTCTCGAGGGAATTCTGAAGATTTTCACTCGCTTTTCTCGCAAATACGCGAAGTTTTTTGCGCCTCCTAGCGGTAGCATATATGGCCACCATTGGCGCGTACTGCCGTAAGATCTGGCATCTTGGGTCGAAACAAGAATGTCCTAACAGAACCAGAAAATTGCTTACTTGAAAATGCGACCGGGTAGAAACCCGATGCGCAATCAGTTACCTTCTAGCTAGCCGCGGAAAAAGAACCCATTTGCAACCCTCAGTAACCCTCAGATTACCCAGAAACCCGTCAGTTACCCTTGCTTCCCCTTTAGTTACTTGGGTAACTGGCGGGTTTTTGTGCATCCCGATGCGCAATCAGTTACCCTCTAGTTACCCGCGGAAAAGGTACCCATTTGCAACCCTGAGTCACCCGCAGATTACCTAGAAACCCGTCTGTTACCCTTGGTTCCCCTTTAGTTACCTGGGTAACTGGCGGGATTTTGCGCATTGGGGAAGTAGTTTGCTAAGCTGGAAGCGAGACTACCAGTAAGCTAGCAGATGAACAAACAAATAGAGAAACAACCAGTGGTATACTCTGTCAGGTGGATAGATCGGCAGTCGGTTTGTCAAAAGTAAGAAAAAAAGAGTCCGACCGCTGCATGGAAGGGCATTTTTACACGGATATGTCGTAAAAGCGACCACAATGACACGCATACCCACATTCCAATACCTTCTCTCTCGTCCATTCCCGGCTTCGCATGGCGTTCTCCGTGTTGGCCGGTCGAAACGTGAGGGAACGAATGACTGCATAAAGAGGAATATGCAATTACATCACGATGGTAACGGTTTTCTGCGGAACGTATTTTGCGGAGCTTTTTCTGCGGAAGTTTTCTCTTCCGCATTGCAGATCATTAGACATATCCTTGTCAAGAGTAAGTGGACAAGCAGATAGAGAAACAGATACACTGACTTCAGTTACTGGGCTGACGGTAACGACTATACTGACTAACAGAACGAGAGAAGCGCAACTTGGAAGGAAGTTCACTCAAGTGCAGCGGGTGTTAGAAAGAAGATCTCAGCCAACAAAACGGCAAGTGGGCGAAGCTTTTAGTTTTATATCTTCTCAATCTAGTTCATAACTCGGTGATGTACAATAGAGGAACATATCATAAATGTAATTCTTTCATGGCTGAAGCTAATTTGCGAAAGAAAAGAAATTTATGGTTTCAGGGGAATTAACGGGTCATTAACTGAGTAAGTAGGCTGTTAGATACCCATCTGTCTTACAAAATCTAAACAATTTATCCTGAGAAAAAGCAGCAAAGCCCCACACCCTAATATCATTATCATTGTTAATATATTTGTATGTGTTGTCTGTTACACTAGTACTTTGAGGCTATCTGTGTAGATGCCCAAGTACAGTTACAAATTGAAAAAATGAACTTCCCTAACTGAAAGCCTGAGTCTAGTAAATACTGAATAACCTTCAAGGTTCGATGAGAGTCATATACGCGCATGGGGTGCTAATTCGCCAGAAAATATTTACAAACAAATAAGAGAACGGCAGAGGAACAGTTATTCAAAATTATGGGAGAGGGAAAGGAGCCCAAACAAATCTAAAAAGCGGTGATTTTTCTTTTAATGTGGTTATGTCTATAGTGGCACGGCACGCGAAAAGGAAATATTCTGCAGAAAAACGTTACTGTTGTGATGTAGTTGCGTATTGGGATTTAAAAGCAACTGTAGAGTGCGCTGTATCTCTTCTGGTGATAAGAAAATAGAAGTTATCGAAACATGATTTCTTATAGAAAATAATAATAGAATTTTTCAGTGTTTGAGCCATTTTCTCATGAACGACGCTCGGTATCGAAAAATGAGTAATATATAAAGTTATTCGCCATTGAATTTCCTATTGAACGAATCTATTACCTGATGTGGTTGTTTAATTTTGCTCAAGAAATCCAATTGTTTTGTTTGTACGACGAGGCGAGCAATACCATAGGAGAAGTCGACAACATTGTTTTCCATCCGTTTATTTTGTGGTTCGTAACGAGATGATGAAAACAATTAGGTGTCTCGCATGGTGTTTCAGAGCAATCTACAATTACAGTAGTATTCGGATAGTTTCGCTTGAAACATTCAGGCACATTAGCTGGAATATCAGGTTTCGTTGGCCACCTTACAAATTGTTTAAGAATAGAATACATAATATCAATCATAATGTGGAAGTATGAAATACACGTAGTAATCGACAGTTGAAAAAGCACGGATAAGGCAGAAAAACTTATATTTAGTTTTAATTTTGTAAGAGTGAGAAGTAACATCTCTCTCACGTCTGCACGAAAAGAAGTCGAGTAATTCAACTGTATGAACACTTGTTCGATCGTTTCTGCCATTTTTTCAAAACCATTCATGGATGATACTCCCGCTATCGACCCAAGCTGACCATCGTCCTTCAATAAATTTGATAACGTCAATTTTGGAGGATGAATTGAACAAGTGGTATCCGCTTGCACTGCTGCATCAATGTACACTTTTGGGAAGACAGAGTTATTAAAAGAATTTGTGTTGAGTTTGAGCAACACGTTAGCAGCTGATAATTCGTCTTCATCATAATCTACGTGCGTAAACAACTGCGCTGAAGAACATTCAGTACCTTCTTCAGTGTCACTGTAAGAATTCAAAATATTTGTACATATTACAATCGAGATTACGTTCAAAAAAGTTCTGCATTAATTTACGAGTATTCGACACTTTCTCAATTTTTTCCTCGTTGCTTTCAATTCTACGATTAGGACAGTATCAACATGAAAATTTTATAACTGAAAACTTACTTGACAAAAGAAGGTTCAACCGTTTTCTCCTGAGAACCCACAGTCACAGCCGGATATAGAGGGAACACATATAGAAAAAGTGGAAGAGTACACATATCTGGGACAAGTGGTTTCGTTTAAAGAAGGGATGGGAAAAAACGCTGAGAACAAGAGCTTTGAGAGGAATCTTCAAAGGGATGATGAGTGTAGAGGCAAAGATAAAGATATGGGAAATGTGTGTGTTACCGGTACTGCGCTATAGGCGATAGGGCACAAATATGGGCGTCAACTAAATCACAAGTCGAAAGATTAAGGGTTACACAGAGGGCAATGGGACGAAGCATTCTGAAAATCAGGAAAAAAGATAAAATAACAAAGGACTGTATAAAAATGCAGACTAATATAAAAGATATAGGGTATAGTATTAAAAAATCCAAATCCAAATACAGGACACATCATGCGAGGGAAGGCCTTTCTTTGAATATCTCGAGGCTTAGTCAAATTCACTTCTTTAAACTGAGTCCTCCTTCTCATCTTCTTCCACATCTTCCTCCCTCTCCATTCTTATCTCCTCATCCCCATTATTACTATAATATAGTTCTTCTATATACTCTACCCACCTTTTCACTTTTCCTTCAACTGTGTAAATAGGCTCTCCCTCCTTATTTGTTATAGTATTATACTTGCTTTCTTCCTTCTTTCTCCAAACTCCATTTTCACTTTCCTGTAGGCCAAGTCTATTTGTTCTTTATTCATAAACTCTTCTATCTTATCACTTTTTTCTATCATTTATTTCTTCTTTGCCTTTTGACACTCTTTCTTTATTTCATTCCTTATACCTTCTGATAAAAGCTAATCAACTTTCTCTATCGTTTGCATTCACATTATATTTTCTTCGTTCATCCATCTTTCTGAGGATTTTCTCATTTATCCATCGTTTCCTTTCTTCTCTCTTAGTGTTACCTAGACATTCTTCTGCTGACTTTAATATTCCCTCTTTTATTTTACCCCACTCTTCCTCCACAGTGTTAATTTCCTGTGTTTTCTGGCCTCTAATTCTAATACAATATATCCGCTTGATACTTCTCTGTAATATTAATATTTTCCGAATTTTTCAAATTCCATCTTATTACCTCTTCTTTTCTACCAAGTTTCTTCAATTTGAGCCTGCATTATACTACCAAGTTATGATCACTGTCAATGTTGGTTCCCGGATAAGTTTTACAGTCTAATATTTGATTCCTAAAACGTTGTTTTGTGATAATATAATCAATTTGATATCTACCTTCGTTACCCGGACTTTTCCAGGTATACCTTCTTTTATAATGATTTTTAAATTGAGTATTTCCTCTAACTGAGTAATACTTCGTACAAAACTGTATCAAACGCCTCTCCTCTTTCATTTCTCATTCCTAATCCAAAATCGCCGACTATATTACCTTCTTTTCTTTCACCAACTGTAGCATTCCAATCACCCATAATAATACGATTCTATTCCACTTTAACATGCTTCATAAGTCCTTCTAATTCTTCATGTACCTCCTCAATTTCTTCGTCCTCGTGAGTATTAGTAGGCGTATACACTTGTATTATTGTTTTAAGTAATGGTTTGTTATTGATTTTTATCAAGATTAACCTTTTACTCTGTTGTTTATAATATACAGAGTGGGGCATGAGATCTCGCACCACTATAATTTGCCCTATGGTGCGCGCTCAGGATGCACCAGCGTATACTATACGTATTATATTATACAAGTGGACCATGAGAAAACGCACCAAATGTGCAAAACGATGAAATATTCTTCGAGGAAATTATTTTCGAAGAATTTCATCGAAAATTTTCGGGGAAAAGCTCCGACGATTTCCTAAAAAGTTCATCAGAAATCTTTGCGAAGATTTCTTTGATTTCCAAAGATAATTTCATAAGAATTTTATCGAAAATATTAAGAAAAATTAACGATCATTTTCGATAAATTTCATCGGACATCATTGAGTAAAACTACGATGATTTCAGGAGAATTTTATCGGAAATCATTAGGGAACTTCTCCAACGATACCAAAAGATTCTATCGGAAATCATCGAGAAGTATCTCTGATGATTTTAGAAGGATTTCTCCAGAAAAAAGTTTTGGTGATTTTCAGAGCTTATTATCCTTGGAAATTTTTGGGATAAATTACCGATGATTTCCAAGGAAGTTTATCGGAAATCTTTGAGAATAATATCGATAATTTCGGCAGAATTTCATCGCTCTGATGATTTTCGGAGAATTTCATCGGAAATCTTCGAAAAAACTTCCAATATGTTCCAAAGAATTTCTTCAAAAATCTTCGGGAAAATTTTCCGATAATTTTAGATGAATTTCATCTGAAATATTCGGAGAAAAACTCCGATGGATTTTGAAGAATTTTATCAAAGATCTTCAGGAAAAATGGGAATTCCGGTAATTTCCGAAGAAGTGAGACTATTTTTCACTCATATGATGGGATCGGAAATTTTTCCCTAAGACTTTGAGGAAATTTTTTCTGAAGATTACCAATGAAATTCTCCGAAAATCCGCGATTACTTTCAAATCGAAGATTTCCAGTGAAATTTTATGAGATTTTCCTCAAATATTTCCGATGAAATTCTTCTGAAATCATGGGAAATTTTCGAGAAAATTTTCCGCCGATTTCCGAAGAATTTCATCAAAAATCGTCGGGAAAATCTCTGATCCGATCGCATGAGTGGAAAATAGTCTCAACTCTTCGGAAATTACGATGAAATACCTTAGAAATCATCGGAGATCTTCTTGATGATTTCCGATGAAACCCTTCGGAGATCATCGAACATTTTCCCTGCAGATTTTTGATAAAATTCTTAAAAAATCATCAGCGTGCCCCCCCCCCCTCCCGCGATTATTTTCGATGAAGTGCATCAAAAATTATCGAATATTTTCTCGATGAATTTTGATACATTTTTTTTTTTTTTGGAAAACATTGGAAGTTTTTTAAATATTTTCGATGAAATTCCTGAAAAATCGTCGGAGATTCTTGTCGAAGAGTTTTAATGAAATTATTCTTTGGAAATCATTGGAGATTTTTCCTGAAGATTTTCGATAAAATTCTTCAAAAACCATCGAAGTTTTTTCCGATGAAATTTTCTAAAAACTATCGGAAAATTTTCCTGGAAATTGTTCTGGAAGATTTCTGATAAAATTCCTTGGAAATCATCGGAGAGTTTCCCGAAGATTGTTCTCAAAACTTTCTGATAAAATTCCTTGGAAATCATCGGAGATTTTCCCCGAAGAAATTTAATCGTTTTGCACATTTCGTGCGTATTCTCATGGTCCGCCTGTATAATATAACATGTATAGTATACGCTGGTGGGTCCTGAGCACGCACCATAGGGCAAATTACATTGGTGCGAGTTCTCATGCACCTCTCTGTATAACTTTATTACCTATTTGTTTATTCATAACAATTCCGACGCCTGCTTGTCCTTTTATTCCCTTTGTATTTATCATTTTGAAGTCTCCTGACCAAAAATCATTCTCCTCTTTCCACTTTACTTCACTTATTCCAACTTACTATTCCTAGGTCAAGCCACTGCATTTCTCTCTTAAGATTCTCTTATCTTCCAACTCCATTCAAGCTGCTCACACTCCAAGTTCCTATTTTGATTGCGCCTTTCTCTTTAGAACATTCCGATGATGATGATGCTCTCTAAAGTAGCTCCCTCTTGGACATCCGAATGGGGAGTTTTTTACGTCCGGAAAGATTATTTACCTGTTGGAACGCCATCATCAGTGATTAATATTTGGAAAAGCTACATTTTCTGGAAAGTGATACTTTTGTGGTTCTTCATATTGCTTTCAACAGGGTTTATCTGTCGGAGTTTGCCTTCTCCTAGACGCTTTTGGTCGCAATTATAACGATATATAACCTCATAGATAGTCTTTTTTTATTTTTTTACGTGTAAGCCTCATCACCTCAAGAGGAGGTCAGTTTGAAATAAGACTCCTCAATTATTGTAAATGTTCACGTATGGTAGTATTCTTAACGTCAAGCATCGCCTTTTACGATTCCGCGCCTCTTAGTCGACAACCAAATTACCTGTGGTTCTATCGTTACAATTTCCTTAAACAAGATTGCCCCATTATGTCATTGTGTATCGTATACGAAACTTTAAATCCGGCTTCCTTTGGCGGGCGACTTTGCAAAATTAATCTCTAAAACTGCCAACTAATTTTGCCAGAAAACAAAACCGCGCTGTAAAACTTTCGTACATAATTTAAGTTTATTCTTTCCGAAATTTCGTAAATATTTCACGTTTTTTCCCTACCTGTTTATTCGCCGAGGGGAAGGAAAAGAGAGAGTGAGAGAGAGAGAGAGAGGAAAAAAAAACTTTAAGCTCATTCATCAGAGCCGATTTCTATGTTGATGTTATAAATAAACATTTTATTATAACGTTCTTTCCAGGCTAGAAAAAAATAAAGAAGAAGATAATTTTCCACTTTGGAAACTTAAGAAAAAGTTTACTTCGCCACTCGCGCCGGTATTAATAACGATTGTTATTTAATATTAAACGTGCGGAGAAAAATAGTAGACCGGAAAAACAACGTTACACGAGAAAAAGTTTATCGGCGCGGCGCGAAATTACAGGTCGCTCATAATGGATGCGCATTTATTAAGCTTGCGGAAAATAAATGGAAATTCTTCACGCTTTATTTTCATTTCGTTCGCGATTTCCGCTCTACGTCTCATCGGTTCAACGAGCCCAAACATTTCTTTGTGTAGCCAAATAAATTTTCACTCGCAAAAGTACTCGTACACCGGTGACTGGTATTAACCGTTTGATTAAAAAATACGTCGTCGCGTCGTCTTCCGCCTAGCCTATGAATATTGATGGGGGGCTCGGGCCCAGCGGGGCACGCCGCGTACATGCGATTTACATTCTAATTTATCATTACGAAAGGCGAAATTGGAATACACCCGGTATCGAGCATCCCCGACAATTTATCAAACATATCGATGGAAATCTTCAACACAGCTCGGCTTTGCATAATTTGCGCGCTCGTTTTACTTTTTCTTTTCGGAATCGAAAACGCCATCTCCGGTGCCGCGGGAAGCAGCGTGCAGTCTTTACCGTGTGTCCCCGCTTACCTATTCCGGCGCGTAAAATGCATTATGTATGTGGGCGACCGACTTCTTCGCGCCATTCTCTGCGTAAAGGCTGCAACTGTTTAAGCAGAAAAAGCTCGTGAAAGTCTGCGAATAACTCAAACAGTATTCAGCTGGTGTCTTCTTATCGCAGTTTCTGCAGAGAGTCTTATTTGTATAACTTCGAGGACTTGGGAAACGGCTGGGCAATATGGTGGCTGTCCGCGGGAATAAATTTCGGTGAGGGATAGGCGACCGCAGCGATGTTGAATTCGAAGAAAATTGGAGGATACGATTTTCAGGCAATCAGTTCGATCTGGGGAATGCGAGCATAACGTTATTTCAACGTCGTGGTTCATCTAAATTGCCGTTCAACGTCGATTTGAGCCTCTTAAATCAACGTTCATTTTATTGTTGTTATATTACTTAACCTGTCGACTAAAAGGTCTACAACTTTATTATCTTTGTGTGCGGTGACGCTGTATGCGCCGAATGCTCAGCCCTGTAGTCCATTGCACTTTTCCTCAAGTTGCTGTTCAGGATCAGCTCGGTATAGCCTCACTTCACAGCCAAAATGAGAATTTTACTGAGTTCTCTTTCTTTGACTACACTGGGTGCCGGATACTACACTCCCAGTGCTCCGCGTCTTGTCTCGGCTATTGCTGGGCACTAACATATTGTAACGAAATTCGCCCTGGAAAATGTACAAGATATGAAATCACGATGTTTATTCCACTACTACGACAAGACCACAACAAGCACAGTTGCTAAATCGCTTTGAAAACGCACGACTTATCGCATACAAAACTAGACTATACGGCGACGGCCAGTAGCCTTTATATACCCCTTATCGCTCTGTTTATCGATCTTCTATTCCATTGCTCGAAACGTGGCGATCGTTCTTCACTTATCTCGAATGTTTGGGAGCGTTCGCCACACTGTCTCCTCCCTGGAAGTCCCGGCCAGCCTCCAGATCTCATAGTTGCGACGCCAGACTGCCAATCGGTCAAGGTGCACAACTTTGGTTGGTCCACCATCAAGCTTCCGAATCCGGATGCAACATTGTTGATCCGCTTGAGCACGATGTGGTCTTTTCCCACTACTCTATAGCTTCGGATTTCTTCCACTCTCTCGTTGCAGATTGTAAAACCAGACACGGTCCTCAGCCTGGAAGCCGACCTCATTGGCTCTGATGTCGTAGCGAGTCTTCATCCAGTCGCTGGCAATTTGCAAGTTATTACGGACCATGCGATGGGCTTAACCGCGCTTTTCCCTCAGTTGGCTAACAAACTCGTCCACCAGTTGTGGCAGTTGAGGTGGACTTCCCAACTCAAGATCGCATGGTAATCGTAGCTCCCGGTCAAAGACGACTTTTGCGGGAGTGTGCTGCGTACTCTCGGGGATGGCTGATCTGTAGGCCAACAGGAACAATGGGATATGCTAGTCCCAATCTCGTTGTTGCTCGGCAACAACTTTAGCCAGGTATCCCTTGAGCTCACGGTTGAATCGCTGAACCATGCCGTCAGATTGCGGATGCAGCGGAGTAGTCTTCCGGGATACGATCCAACGTACATTAAAAACGAACCCATCGAGCAGGCGGAGTCCACTCGATACCTCGGCATACACCTCGACAGTAAGTTTCCAAGATGTGCTCGAAAATGTTGGTAAAATTGGTCAAAAAATGACTCTAGCTCACTTTTGATGACGGATTTTAATTTGTCTCGGAAAATTGAGTATCAGCACCAGAACCGACGCCGAAGTTCTCCAAAAAAATTTTCGCCTCAAAAATAACATGTATAATATGGTACAGAGAAACTTTCAAAATTTTCAAAAATCAAAAATTTTGGATTGACTATATTGCTTCTACTCAATTTTTTACGCTGAGTTCAAATTTGTTGTCCAAATTTGGCAGCGATGCTCCGTTCCCAAGATAAACTGGAAAACGTTAGTGAAAATGACTCTTGCTCAATTTTGACGACGGATTTGAATTTGTCTCGAGAAATTGAGTAATTAGCACCAGAACTGACGCCGAAGCTCTCCGAAAAATTTTGCGGCCTAAAAATGACATAATACCTAACATGTATGTATATCTAGTATGGAGAAATTTTCAAAAATCGAAAATTATCAATTAACGACTATTTCCTACGACGCACAGTGTAATGAAATGCTAAAAAAGCGCTCATAATTAATTCTTGAAGAGAATCTGATCCAAAAAAGAAAAAAAGAGTTCCTCCTAAATTGTATTTTAAATGTAAATTTTGAGTTTTGATTCAGTTTTTCAGTTGGCGGTTCTGGGGGGGCTGTGTAGTGGGTGGGTGGGGGGACAAAAATTAAAGTTTACGAAAAAATCAACATTGGTATTGAAATTATATAATTCTGACATGCTGAATCCAATTTTTTGATTGTTTTGACGATTGGGTCCTTTGGGGAAGAGATAGGAGAGGGAAAAGTGTAAAATCTTCTGAAAAAACTGTATTGGGTATTGAAACTAACTAATTCTGGTATGTTAAATCCAAATATTTGATTGTTATGACAATTAAATACTTTTATGAGAAGATAGGTAAAGAGGAAACTGAAAATTGTATGATAAAATATGAGTTGGATAATGAAACCGACTAATTTTAGTATTCTGAATCCAAATATTAAAGTGTTTAGATAATTTTATGCAATATAAAGGTGTATATAGAATAGGGAGGGGCTTGAATCATACAGTACTGGATAGTCAGCGGTAAATCCTTTCCTTAACAATCGGGTATGTCTACATTAAACTGGTACTAAATGGAGGTAAAGTCCTATGCATGCGCACTTGAATTATTCCTGTCAGATTTTCTTAGATTTTTGATAGACTTAACCCCGATTTAATTTTATCTCATGTATACAATCTACGATTTGGACCACTTTTAGATAAGTGCACATGTGCGGAACTTAACCATATTATGCACCGTTCCAAATTTTGACACTTTGAAAATGGCTTGCTTTCTATCCTGTACTATGTGATTCAAGGGGAGGGGTAAACAAGTCATATAAAAATATGAAAGTATATAAAATCAAAAATTTATATTTAATAAAATTAAAAATAACATGTACAAATTAATTAAAAATATCATCATCAGTATCACCATCGCTACTTTCATTTACCTCTTGAAATAGAGTTTCAAATCCCTCTTCAGCAGTCAGTCTTGTTAAGCCTAAATCAAGAACATCATTTACGATTAAATAACCTAATGATATAACAATGTGACAAAATAGGCCTGCAACTTTGATGTAGGTAGCTGGAGTTATTTTCAGACGAAAAAGTTACATTTTATTCAAACCTATAGAATAATACTAAATTTTATTTCACTTATGTGATGCGCAACTAAACGTAGAAAATTTAGCAGAAAATTTTGTCATTTATTTGTCTTAAAACCTACTAATACCTAACTATTAAATACATTTTTTTTTAAAGATTTCAAGAGTTGAAATATTTTATATTTCTATTACCTGCCATATTTTCTACCAAAAAAATTTGAAAAATCTCTTTAAATTTTTTTAAACCTCCTGTTTAAGTCCGAGGTGGAGAGTAGCTAAAAATTAATACCAAGTTTAGATTCAACGTCCTAATAACTGGGTATGTGCAATGATGTATCACACACTAAAATTACTAACTTTATTTTAAAGCTGTCTTTTAAGTTTATTTTTGAGTCATGGGTAGGAGCTGACTAAAAATTAATGGCAAATTTGAATTCAGCATCTCAAAAACTATAGGTAATGATATATCATCTACAAAAATTAGTTACTCTGTTTTTTAGTCCCCTTTTGGGCTCACTTTTGGGTCATAGGAAGGGGGGGGCTAGATAAAATTTGATGCTAAATTTGGATTCAGCTCCCCAAGAATTGTGGGCATTGATGTATCATTCATCAAGATTGATTACTTACTAGTCTATCTATTTATTTTTTTACTAATTTTGTTTTTCATCTGTTTTTTAATGACTAAAAATGTTTTCCAATTTTTTAGGCAAGTTCTGGCAGCTATTTTTTTTTTTAATTTGTAGCTTAAGATGCACTCTAAATGATGGTACTAAATTCAAGACCGGCCAGGACCTGCCAAAAAAGTTGCAGTCCTAAATGCACCATTTTGCTGTTAAATTTTAGTGTCTAGTAATTATTTTTGTATGCCCAAAGAAATTAATTTGGAAAAATACATTCAAAATTATTGGAATGGACTTACCTTCAAGTTCCTTCATGATTTTTTTCAAAGAAAAAAACTCAGTACAACCAAAATTAATTTAACACGTGAAGCGCACAAAACAGAAAGGTCAATGATTGTGACACACGATTAATGTTTGTCTTGTCTGTGGTTATGTCTAGCAGTTGAAAGAGTGGGGTGATGAACATGTGGAGTACGAAAACGTTGCCTCCAGACTGTCTATAACACACTCCTTTTTTTGTTTTTTTTGTTTTTTTCGTATTCGTTTTCTCCTATTATGAGCGGTTTTTTTGTGTTTCGTTACACTGTGCGACGCTCTATTTCCGAAATACGCTTGAAAATGTTGGTGAAATTGGTCAAAAAATAACTCACGCTCAGTTTTGAAGACAGATTTGAATTTATCTCGAAAGATTGAGTGATTAGCACCAGAACCGACGCCGAAGCTCTCAGAAAATTTTTTCGCATTCAAAAAGACATGATATAGTGCGGAGAAATTTTCAAAAGTTAAAAATTTGGAATTAATGACTGTTTCCCACTCAATTTTTCACGTTGAGTTCAAATTCATTGTAGACATTGATATCTCTGCTGTTCCCCCAGCGCTGTATGCATTTATTTAATACTTTTTCTAGAATCAGTCTGTTTCTCTGATCTATTTTCCAAAACTTTCACGACAAAACACAGGAAAGTACTATTATTGTACAGTTTCTTCAGTGAATAAACGATCTTTGGGGTCGACAGTCTATCTTGGATTAGCCACTTGCGCTAAAAATTCAAATGATCTGATTGATGCGCAATGAAAATTCGGTGGACGTCGAATTGGTTCCCAAGTACCCTTTTAGCCAGTCGAATTGGTTCCTAGGCGGAATCCGTCACCGCGGGGGTTGTAGTCGAGTTGGTTCCCAAACGAATTGGTTCCCAGATGCTGCATGCATTGCACAGAACTGTGCTGTAAGGTATTTACGATGAGTCATGAGCACGTTTCAGCAGGACGTACTTATGTCTATATGTAGACTATGCAGATTACTGAGTTGACTAATGCTACGTAATCGAGTGGGGGAACATTGTACAAATACAGGTTCTAGAGTCAACAGATGCATACGGCGACCAGACGGACGCTTGCTTAAATATTTCTTTGGTCTATCTCTATTACCCCCTGAGTAAGTTGAAGACTGTTTTTGTTATGATTTAATGGAGCGGAAACCAGATGACGAAAAATATGATCAATTTTGTGATTACATTTTGGAGACATATGTCGCACCTGATAGTGTTTTCCTTCCTTCGATGTGGGCTAAGTTCACGCCAAGTCAACAACGCACTACCAACCTTTGTGAGGGATCCCACAGTAGACTAAATAAAATGTTCAATGCACCTCACCCCAACATATTTCATTTAGCCGACACACTGAAGACAATCCAAAGTGAACCCTACATTAAATTAGGAGGTACTTCGGCCCCTAGGGTAAACGCAAAAGAAAAATAATTATTGGAAGAATTAGTCTTTTACAATATTTATAAAACGCGTTTGTTTTAAATTTCTATTTGCGATGACGTACTACTTTACTTCTTACATCATGTTCCTACATCGCATTTTTAACCATACCTACGGACTGTCTTAAGTCGGTGTAAAATTGGAAGGAAAATGCGGTGTAGTGCGGGAACCAATTCGACCACGACCTATTTGGGTCGCGGGAACCAATTCGACCAGAAGGGGTGCGGTTCTTGGGAACCAATTAGGTTATTTAGGAACCAACTCGACTTTCCCCGAAAATTCCAATACATCACAAAATCCCGCAAGTGGGTCTCATCTTCCTCTTTATACACCAAGGGTCTCATACTTTGCCTTTAAGTACATACACATTCAATAATTTTGGAAAAAGTTACCCCTCTCTCTGGGTATTTGAATTCAGTATGAAAAATGCAATCTATTCATACACAATATACATCAGCAACTTAATTTTTTCTACGTTTCGGGTTGCGTGCAAGTATACTGGGTCTCGGTTTGCCTGATATTAAGTATTACCTAGTAAACATTCTCCTATGGATGGAACATTCTCGCCACTGAAAGAGTTAACGCAGAAGTTTTGTATAACTTGAGATTTGCAGACGATGTTGTGATAGTGGCGGGGAGTGCGGACGGGTGATGCTGGAGGAGCTCAGTTGTGAAAGCCAAAAGGCGGGCATGGATATCAATCTACCCGGAACAAAAATTTTGAGCAACTCTGAAAATACAAAATTTTTTGTTTTGCAATTATGGAGCGGGAACCAAGAGAAAATAAAAGAAGAAAGGGCAGACCGGAAACCAGGTGGGAAGTATGCCAATATGCAGGGATAGTGTGGGGAAAGATGCAAAGATACGGGATCTTTGGAGAAAGGTGGAGGAGGCCTACGCCCATCAGTGGGCGCATTGAATTAATATAGATATTAGGTATACTATGGTAAATTCTGTAAGGTGTACGAAAAGGCTGTAAAATAATAATTGTGAGTATAATTCTGGTGGTGGAGATGCATCTCCAGGGAAGAATACTGATGTAGTTTCCCCTTGCTTTCATCAGGGTTTATCTGTCGGAGTTTTCTTTCCATAATGCCTTTAGTTCTTCTTTGAGCCCCTCACCATGCGTAGGTAGCACATATAGGGAGGGAGGGGGGTATATTATCCTAGAAAGAAGTAATTTCTAACGTGCGCCGGAAAATTGTCATTACCGGTAGCAAGAATTAATCGTTCGAATAATTTAAACACCTAACAACCTCGTCGGCAGCAGACGCGACGTTTTCCGCATAGGTATTAAAACTTCGGCAGACAGAGCGAGCTTTCACGTAAGACGATAGGGCGCGTTAGACTTAATTGGGAGGAAAGCATTCGTTTTTGTATCATCCGACGTGTTGTAAAACGAGAGCGCGAACGATGCTCACCGGAGGTAATATGTCAGAAAAGCAAAAATATAAGTCACTTTTTTTCCCCCTGCTCTTTCTTTATTTAGAAAACGTGTACTAAGAACACCCTTCTTTTTTTTCATGTAAATTAAGCAGCTCCTTCGTACGCCGTAAGCAGCTTTTAGAGCTTTTAGAGACCGTTCGAGAGGAGCTTCGCGGAATACGTTAAAAGTTCGAACTGGAAAATGTTATTCATTTTTGAAAACGATAACAATCATGAATAATTTATGAGTATGTCATTATATACAAAACGAGTATAAGCTTCTAGGTACTCTTCAACACGTTTTTCTCTGTACGATTTTGATAGGTAGACATTTGTTTATACGATCTCGGAAGAGTCGAGAGGAATAAAAACGAGCTCGTGCGAGCCGTCCGTTATGAGGCGAGCGTTTACGAACTTTTTAAATTACATACGCAAACAGGAGCGGAAAAAATGCCGGCGAAAATCGCGCGCCGTAATGCGTTCGCGTGTCCACGTATTCTTCTCGGGCGCACAGGTCCTCGGCTCGCCGGCTACACCGATGGTCGTTTAAAACGACTGTCACTATTCGCATTTTGATCGCCTTTTTCGCGACCCAAAAACTCGCAGCAGAAGCGAACTGCTCTCGGCACGCAGGTGGCCGTCGCCCATTTTTCACTCGGGCCAACCCAAGTACCCGAGCCAAGTCAGCCCCGAAGATTACGCGGAGACGACTGACAGCGTAAAAACGTCGACAACTAATTCGTCCGACGGGTCTAAATTAGCGCGTTTTATATTCAACGAGTCGTCGGCGAAACGTAGTCGCCAGATTTTCTGATATTTTATG
Source organism: Acanthococcus lagerstroemiae (assembly GCA_031841125.1). NCBI lineage: Eukaryota > Metazoa > Arthropoda > Insecta > Hemiptera > Eriococcidae > Acanthococcus > Acanthococcus lagerstroemiae. Next base: position 15,970,757 of record CM063113.1, on the reverse strand, counting down.
CTAACAAGCAAACTCGTTACCGGGTTGCAGAAAATACGATAATTCATTTCCCCGACCCCGGCCTCCGGAAGAATGCTGGCGTGTGGGCGAACTCGAGTCGAGACGGAAAAAATGAACGTTCAACGTGTCGCACTCAACGGATGGCTTATAATCAGTTTTGAAATTTCATTCGTTGAGCTCTTCACCCGAAAAGGACGAAAAACGAATCCGCAGAAGCATCAGAGCAAATAACATTTCTGGAATGCGGAGCTCGTAGGAGGGCTGGAAAATATCAAAATATTATGTTATTTTTAATTTGGTCTCTCCAACAGCCCCAGTCTGTTATACGAGTAGGAAGGACCATTAAAGTACGGTACAAAAAACCAAAGACAGGAAAAAAATCTTCCTCTTGGATAATGGTCACTTAGCCACTGTACTCGCCTACTCGTCGTGTTCCTGTTGTGTCGACTAATCTAGTAAGGTTGTACCCAGTCCTAGCGAGAAGTCCGGTCGACCATCAGAAGAATGTATGGGGAAAGGTTTAGGCAGGGCAAGTACTTGGCGAAGCTAAGGAAATGCCTACTTGGACTGGATAGGGACAGGAGCAGGTTACCTACATAGCTGTTGAGTCTGGCAGCTCCCCCCCCCCCCTCTAGTCAGCTGGGCTACTGCTTAGCCACCTAGTAGGCATATAGTCGGCCTTGATCGTCTCTGCTGCCTGTGCCATCAAACGAGTCTCATGTCTCTGTGTCACCAGACGAGGTTATATAGCGCCCCCTCCCTGTCATTTCATACGCAGTCACTTTCATCATTGTCACTCTCATCAACTAGAATGTATAGTCACTCCAAAACCCATGTAGATGATAAACCAACCCGCTGCGGAAAAATCACAATTTCTGTATATCTGTCACGGACAAATTCAGCCAAATCGAGTAAGACCCTGTGTCACAGCTGAAACCCCGCCCACCGGAGTAATCGTTGACAGAAGGTGCCAAAATTTCATTGTAATGACAGAATTTTCTGTCACACGGTTGAACGCAGAGAAACGCGATAGTTGTGTATTGTACTTGGTGTGCGTATCTTTTCCTTTGCGCAAGCCGTGTAATGGTAAGTTGAAAACGCGCCGTCGCGTCGCTGCCTCTATAAGTTGCTGGCACACTGCGTTCATGATCATGTTCGATATCTTGCCTGGGGTCTAGAAGTGGTTTCAGTTTCATTTCGAATCTCATATTCGTTGGTATTCAGTGCGATCTAAAACTTATGAAGCGGATTCAAATGCATGATAGAACTGAAAAGTACTCGTAATTGGGCTGTAATTTATCAGTAAGTTATGTCATATCTATGTCATTTAATGTAATATTTAGTTACTACTTATTTTAGAGGTGGATTGGTGAAGGAGGGTAAGGGAAAACTGCCCCTGGCCGGTCCACTGGCCGTTCAAAAGATTCTTGTTTGGCTCCTCAAACCATATGTGCAGTAGACTCCGGGTTATCCGACCTAATCGGGGCTGAAGGTTGGTCAGATGCCGAAAAAGGTCGGATAATCCAAAATGAATATTTTCAACGTAGAAATAACGTGCACATAATTTAAAAAGAAATTGTTTATTCAGAAAATTGAACTGTGGCTTTAAAAAGGAATAAATAAGGGAAAAAAAGATACTTATGTAATAATAAATCACAAATTATAATTTTTTTAAATCGTCGGTACCACAGTTTTTTTGTTGTTTTTTTTTTAATCGCGATTCTTTTTTTGGCCGCATGATTTCGCAACGCCGCGCTGTCGCGCCGGTTGAACAACGTATGTAATGTATCTACATACATTCCAAAATCAAAAATTAGATGTCTCATTTAGAAATTTGTATTAACCGACCTGAGTAGGTCGGATAAGTCGGGGTAGGGTCGGATAAATTGGACTTGGATCCGAAAGTCGGATAATAGAGTCTACAGTATATTGGGGTCCATTTTGGAGTGTGAGTGAACTTGGTTATATTCCTTTTGTAGGGTGTGCCAATTCACTTTTCCTTCTGCTGTATTTTAGAGCGCTTTTGGCTGTTATGCCATCATCAGTGGAGTGCCCTAAATGAGACTTGTCTCTTGTGGTCCTGTAGTTATAGTCGAGGGTAGTACCGTATGGTGAGCATGTTTAGTCTTGCGTTCCTATTGGTTGTCTGTGGATATGCAGTCTGTCCAATCAGTGGTTATTGTTATTGGTTGTGTGCTCTGATTGGTTGTCTGTGGTTGTGCAGTCTGTCCAATCCGTGGGTGTTATGTTATTAGTTGGAATAAGTTCTCACTTTGGAAGTTAGTTGTTGTATTTATTAGGTTGTTTTGTTTTGTTATTGCCTTTATTATTTCTAGTTGTTCTTTTAATTTTCTTTTTCTTGTGTTGTTTTCTGTGTCTAGGATTTTGTACTTTTCTGTCAATTTGTCATTGTTGTGTCCCTGGTCATTGCAGTGTTTTCCATACAGTGATTTGTCATCATTTAGCTTCTATGATTTTTCGTGTACTTTGATTCTGGTTGTGAATTTTCTGCCTGTTTCTCCAATGTAGGTCATGTCACAGTGTTCGCAGTCCAGTCTGTATACTCCGCTGCTGTTGTTTCTGTCCTTTTTTTCTGTTTTGTCATTGCTTATTTGTTTGATCAGAGGTGGTCTGTTTTTGATTCCGAGTTTTATGTTGTATTGGTTGAAGATTTTTTGTATTTTGTATGTATGTGTTCCTGTGAATGGTATTGCTCCTGCGTATTTGTCTGTTTTTGTGGTTATTGGTTCCGTGTCTGTGTTTTTTGGTTGTGTTAGTTTGTTAATTATTCTGTCTACTGTTTGTGGTTGGTATTTGTTGTTAATTGCTATTTGTTTAATTTTGTTAATTTCTGTTGTTCTAAGGTTGTTGTCATTTCGTATGTTGACTGCTCTGTGGCAGTAGTTGTGTAGTGCTGCCATTTTGTGTTTTTGATGGTGAAATGAGTCTTTAGGTATTATTGCGTCAGTGTGGGTGGGTTTTCTGTAGATGCTGTTCTGTATCTTGTTGTCTTTTATTTCTATTATAAGGTCGAGGTAGTTGAGGGTCTTGTTGCCTTTTTCCATTGTGAACTTTATGTTGTTGTTTATGCTATTTGTCTCTGTGAGGAATTGGTCTAGTTATCTTACACACAGAAAACAACACAAGAAAAAGAAAATTAAAAGAACAACTAGAAATAATAAAGGCAAAAACAAAACAAAACAACCTAATAAATACAACAACTAACTTCCAAAGTGAGAACTTATTCCAACTAATAACATAACACCCAGGGATTGGACAGACTGCACAACCACAGACAACCAATCAGAGCACACAACCAATAACAATAACCACTGATTGGACAGACTGCATATTCACAGACAACCAATAGGAACGCAAGACTAAACAGGCTCACCATACGGTACTACCCTCGACTATAACTACAGGACCACAAGAGACAAGTCTCATTTAGGGCACTCCACTGATGATGGCATAACAGCTGAAAGCGCTCTGGAATACAGCAGAAGGAAAAGTGAATTGGCACACCCTACAAAAGGAATATAACAACTGTATGTGTTTTTACTTGAGGCCCGTAGCTGGCCATCTGTGGAAGGGGGTGCTGACTGTTTACCGGTGGGGGGGGCCTTGAGGATACACATAATGTATAATGTGAAAATTTCTACGAGGCAGTGATATAGCCAGGAGGGGGGAAGGGGCACGATTGGGGCAAATGCCTCCCCCCCCCCTCCCAAGGCACCTGAAATTGAATGTAAAATATGCAAAAATGAGCAATTTTTCGCCCTTAAAACACTTTTTTTTTTCGGAAAGTTTTCGCTCAAGCAGTAATTTTAGCTTCATTTTCGTAAAAGAGTCTTCTAATATCGGCGATCTTTAAAATTACCTCAATTTTCGACTTTTTCTCCCTTGAAACTCTTACTTTGCTCCCCCCCCCCCCTCCCATTGGGTAAATTCCGGCTACGTCACTTTTGTTGGTTTTTATGGCGAGTGTCGAAAATGAAACCCGAATAATGGACGACTAAAGCAGCTTTGATGAAGTTTTCTTATGAATATATCGCGAGCACGATCGCGAGTGTACGCGGCTGCTCGGGTCTCAGGTCTTGGGTGTCTCACCTCATTGTCTGTACAGGTTCGGGTAACTTGGGGCCATTACATTCAAATCCCATTCCCAATCCAAGTGTCACAAGTTAGTTGACCAAGCTTTTGTACTAAATTTTAAAATGTTTCTGTGATATTGATTCTCTTCATCTCTTCTGTCTCTCTCGTTCAGCATAATGATGATTTTTTAAGGGTAGTATCTTTGCCTACGGGGATCAGGATACCTTTAGAGGGGGCTTAGACCCAGCTTGCCCCAATGGCTATGGGGCTGTCTTACTTGGAAAAGTATGTACCAAATTCTGCGCCTTATTTTCCGGACGAGCAGATTTCATATTGTCGAGCCGCTTTGGGATTTCCCAGTCAAAGCTGGAAGCCAGTCAAAGCTGGAAGCTATCTTGAGTCTTCCTGCATAATGTCGTAATGAAGGGTTTGTCGGGGGGGGGGGGGTATAAATTGTGGAAGTCCCAACTGACTCAACTCAGAATTCCCAAGTATCAAAGCAAAAAAAAAAACAAAAAACCTTTTCACCTGTTAGATTTTTCCGACTGACTCAACTCAAAATTCCACCTTTTCCTAGCTGCTGGTTGTGCATGGCTTTATGGTAGAACTGATATCCAGTTCTAGGATATGAATCTATCTAAAATATTTTTGTATTAACTAAAATTATTGCTTCATGAATTTTCTTTTTCTCTTTTTAAGGGATAACCAGGACCAAGCATCAATAATTGTACTGGGATTAACTGAATATTAATAAGTTTTTGTGCGTAGATAATTGTAAAAATATAAAAAAATATTAGAATAACATTAATCATTATTCATGAATTTTGCCTGTCGGAATTTTGTGTGTCGGGGAGGAGCCCACTGAAATGAGGGATAGGTTAACCAAAATGCGACAGAATCAGGGACGTACCGAGTAGTTTTTTTTAGAGAGACAGAAAGAGGGGGGTAGAAATTGTGAAAGTCCCAACTGACTCAACTCAGAATTCCCAAGTATCAAAGCAAGAAAAAACCTTACCTTTTGACCTGTTGGGTTTTTCCAACTTCTCAACTCAATTCCCAAAAGTATCAAAGCAAGAAAGAAAAGGAAAAAAAAAGAGAGACCACTTTTAACTAGTTGGATTTTCCCAACTCATCTGACTGAAATTGTGAATTTTGTCAACTGCTGAGTGAAAAATTCCTACCGGGGGGGGGGTTGAAGTTGCCCCCTGCCCCGTATCGGTACGTCTCTGGACAGAATATTGTCAGAACGGATTAGAGTGCTGCTAAAATGCGACAGAATATTGCTAGGATGTGACACAGTATCGTCAGAGTCTAACGAAGCCTCTGACAGGTTGTTGATAGAAAATGGCAAATACTGGCAGTCGTATCATTGCATTGACAGATGCTCCGTCGTATGTCTGTCGCGTTGTGTCACATAAAATCGCACAGCTGTGCTCGATTCTGATTGGTTCTCATGCTGACATTCTGCGACAGATCCGCTGACAGGATTAGCATCATCTGGCATATGTCAATTTTCCGCAGCGGGAAAAGATGGAAAATGGGATCCTTGTACTCGAGGTCTGATCACGACGTCAAAAGGAACAATTTCTGCAATTAAAAGCCAAATATTCCGACTACACTTATTATATTCGTATTGTACATATTATCATTATAAGATTTGCCAGTCAGTTTTATCAGCTATCCGACGACCGTTGTTGTACAGTATCAGAATATACGTTCAAACATGAAAGTAGCGACGAGGTGAACTCAACATACTCGTATTCAAAAGCGCAAATATTAACATGCCCATTATTTTCGTTTTCGAATGCAAAAAAATTCTGACTGTGTTGGTGATCGAAATACTTTTGATGTTGGTATTTTCTTTTACGCTTCTACTGTCCAAATAAATTCGTGTTCCGTGGTTCCTGGCAATCAAATTGCATGTCAAGAAGATGAATGCAGACCAGTTCAAAGAGCTTATGGCAGGTGTCATGAAGCTTGTCGAAACAGGCCAGTGCAGAAATACCAACATCGTGACGAATTTCGAGGAGTATTGTGCCGAAAAGGAGCCCTTGGTTCAGTACATCTCCAAGTTTGATAATTTCCTAGTACTTCGAGGCATCACGGACGAAGTCGAACGTGCAAAACTATTTATCAACAGCGCCGGGTCAAGCATTTTCGATCTCATTCGTTCCTTAGCCGCACCGCGAGACATTGCCAATCTCAAATACTCCGACATCAAATTGTAGCTGAAAAAGCATGCGCCAAAGCCGAACGTAGTGATCGAACAGCACAAATTTTTCGCTCGCAAGCAACAACCGGGTGAGTCCATTACTGATTTTATTACAAACATACGAAAATTAGCGTCGACTTGTGAATTTAGTTGTCCATCATGCAATAAATCGGTAACGCCAATGCTATTGCGAGCTCAACTCATCCGTGGGCTAGCTTATGCATCCATGAGAGAGCACCTTTTGCTCGTTGAAAAACTAACACTAGAAGAAGCCATAGCAAAAGCCCTCGCCATGGAAGCCTCAAAGGCTGGAACTATGTCAATCCAGCTCGAAGGCACGTCAACAGCAGATAACTCCAGTTCTGTCAACAAGATTGGTAGGCAAGGCTATCGTCGATCGACAACACCAAGTAGAAGACGTCAAACTTTCAAAAATCAAACTCCCAGTCGAAGTCAAAATAAATCCAGAATAAGCCGTCGTCCTGATTTTCGAGAGTTAGGCATAGATGGTGTATGCGTTCGATGTGGGCGTGAAAATCATCGTACAAGGGACTGTCGCGCGAAAACCTCAAGTGCGACGAATGCGGAAAAAACGGTCACGTCAAAAAAGTCTGCGTCAAGTCAAAAATGCGGAAGGATGAAAATTTAGGTTGTCAAGTGAAAGTAAAGACATTTCGATGTATTACGATGATGATTACGAGATTGACAGTAATATTGAAGGTATCCAGAAAATCTATGAAGAAGACCCTGCGGACGAAATTATTGACATATTGTCAACAACACACGAGGAAGACGCAGGGCCATACTTTATCCATCTTCCCTGCAATGGTCCTACCCAAACCTTCGAGGTCGACAGCGGAGCACCCTATACACTGGTACCAGAGAGCAACTACAAACAATTCAAGGTTTCCAGTCCATTACAACCTTCACGAAAGCGTTTTCGATTATATACGAAGCAGAACCACGCAGAGGTACCAGGGTCCAACGAGAACCAGACCGATTTTGTTGTAAATAACGCTTAATTTCTATAATATTTTTCTTTTTTTTTACACTCCCATTAATTTTCAAAATAGCTAGGAAGAACTATTATATTCGTATGTACATATTATCATTATAAGATTTGCCATCAGTCAGTTATCAGCTAGCCGACGACCAGTATTGTACAGTATCAGAATATACGTTCAAACATGAAAACACTACTGAAGACTTTTTCAAAATTAAATACGCTCTTTACGACCGAGAAGATTGAAAGGCTACCTAACTGAACTGCATGTACTGGTCGAGTAACGTGATTCATTTTCTAAGTATGAACCTACCTCGACTAAATAGTTTTTCTAGCATGCTACCCGGACATGTTTCTAGCTTGTTTCGGTCTTCTTCCTTTTTTGGGGCGGTTGGACAGTCTTGTACTTTCGCTAAAAACTTTGCCTACCCTGAAATGTGTCACATAAGCCCTGTAAGCTTGATCTAGCTATGTACCTGTCGAATGCTCCGAATTCGTGCAATTTAATAATCAGTTCATCATGTGTGTATTCCTCATCATATCTTTGTTCGACACTTATCTCTCTAAATCCCTTTTATTATAACTACAAGAAGAAAGAGGGATTTCCTCTTGAGTCTATAGTTTGAGCCCTACCGTGTAGGTTTCTCATACACCTTTTCAACTCCAAAACTTCTGTGGAAGTACTCGTATTAGTCTTTTTCTTTTTATCTTGCTTCCCCCACAACGAAAAAATGGGGGGGGGGAATTGAAACTTATTCAGGAAGTTGATAGACGCCGTGAGAGAGTTTGTAGACGAGACTAACAATATTTCTGAAGATTTGCAAGGTTTTCTGTTTGTTACGTTTTTTCTTCATTTCCATAAAACAAAGAATTTTCTCTGTTCGACCTAATTTTAGAATTTTTTGTACCCCCTACAATAAAACTTTCCGACGCCACTGCGGGATAATGAATGTTTCGACAGACAACTTCTCTGCGTAGCCAAAAGCTATACTCCCTGTTCTGTGAATACTTTACTGGTCCATTTTCATAGTCGACGCTAACAGATTGAAATTATTAATTGAACATGAAAAGTACCCGGAGACAAGAAGTTCCTTTTCTGTTCCTACAGCTTGCGATACCGATGGTTAAAAACTTTTGCAGTCCTTGACAAGTCGAAATAAACGCAGAAAAAGTTTTCGAGTTATTCAATTTCAATCTCAGATTAATTAGCGATTTTTTTTCTTTCCGGTTTCGGTTGTTCGATCATCGGTTCCATCTTTGCTCCACCACGAACCCCTTTTCATCCGCATGTCACTCCAACCGATCGGCTCCACTTTTTCGATATTTTTCTGAGAGACCTGGCTGATAATTTAGCGTTTATACCATTTCGCGAGTAAAATTTTTCTAATTTAAGTGCTCAAGCCGGAAACAAGCGGGGTAACTCGATAACGAAGTGCATGCTGCTCTTTCTTTTTTTTTTTTTTTGCCCAGCCGCATCGAAAAGCTACAATGTTCGCGTTTTGGAATCCATCCAAAGTAGAAACTTTCTGTAGCGAACACCCGACGGGAAATTGCGTTTTCTGGTCGGTATTTCCGAAATCAATAAATGAGTTTTCCAAATAACGTCGCCAGCCCAGTAAAAAATGATTATAAATTCGTCGAACTGAACTTGTGTTACAAGCCACGAGTTTGCCGGCGTGGGCTTGGACACCACGATGTTGAATCAAATAAACCAAGACCACTTTCCTGACTTTTTTGATAAGTATCCGTGCAGGACGAAGAAAAGTTCAGAGAGGTCTGATATTTTCGAGGATACTTTCGAATTCCGAAAAATTGGCAGCCTAATGTAAAACTGACCGCCGGTATTCAAGTGTTTCTTGATTTCGTTAAATTAAATTCCCCCTCGTGTCTGGAGTGGCAACTAACAAAGGAGGAATTTTACAAAATAAAAAAATGACATAATGAGAAAATAGGGAGACGAAAAGAAACAAACAAAACAAACTGGAGTATTAAAAATTATTAAATACATTTTTTTTTTAAATAGAATAAAATAAATGAATAAAAATGAAAGATTAAGGGGGAAAACGCTCAGAACGAGGCAGAAGTCCTGAAACAGCAAGCGTTCCCACCACCCACCGTTCATCAGGGCAGACTCGTTCACTCCACTGCACCAGAGACGCATTGTTGGAACTTGAACCCGTCACAAGACATTCTAGTATGTTCTGTGTTGATTAAAGTTTGCTGTGTGATTGCAGTCTGCAGCTTCACAGTTTGAAGCCTTGAACTTCCATAATGTGCGTGTAGCGTTATCAGCGTTTATGTTCCCGGGGGAAAAGAAGACGTTAGTGATGTCAAATCACCATTTGCTTATCAAAAAATACCCACTCTATACTAGCGCTTTCTACAATTTGCACAGTCCCAGCGGCAAACACCCTATTACTACCTCGCAATCCGCGAGGTCGCTTGTTTATACTTGTATGTAGAGGAACCTGTTATACCTTGGTACCAGTTGTACCTTGGAAACTTTGTTCTTGGCGCTCCTAGCAGCAAAGAAGGTGATTTGTCTCACAGCATAAGACCTACTGTCCTGTGTCCATGCATTTCATTTTCTTATCATCAGATCATCACTAGATATTGCATTTTTGAAAATATGTATATGATTTCGCAGTGTTGAAGTGAATTTTTGTTGGACTGGAAGATATCTATTATGACGAGGAAACACTAAAGACGTCTGAAATATTTTCAACATGTAAGTAAGTAAAAACTGTACTCTTTCTAATGATGCATGTAGTTTACTAGTTTCAATAGATAATGATCATAAGTACTCGTTTGTGCGAACAAATATCTACAGAATGGTTATTGTGCCTTGGACCAGTTGATTATTATAATTTTTGCTGGACCAAAATAGCCACAAGTGAATTCGGAATAAAACAAACTAAATTGGTAACAGAAGAATTCCTTGCAGAAAAACTGGCTTACACATAAAAAAAAAGTGATCGTTCTTCTTCGACGTCTTCATCAGAATCTGGTCAGTATTCAAAGTACACTGAAACAAATCTGGCCGGATTTGACGCTTTTGATGAAATTTCCGATGTAATGTAAAATAAAATGTTCATTATTCTGAGTATACATTTTTTTCATGATTAAGAAAAAAATATGCACGGCCCAAGGTACAACACTGGTGCTGTACTTTAAACCAATGTAGGGACATTATTATTTGGTAAATACTTACATTTCAAATGACTGTAGAAAGCGGAAATTTTCACTGCAGGTGTCTAAAGGTCCAAGGTATTATGTATAAAAATTTGAACTCATTTGACTCTCTCCAAGTGGAGAAATGAGGGCTGGACTAAAATTGGTGCCAAGGTGCAACAGCTTCCTCTCTCTACTCTTCCCCATGTAACATATATGATACAACTGAAATTTTGGCCTTCGGATTGGTTTTAAGTCCCGTTCCCTATCATTTTATGTTTTGAAACATCTTACAACTTTCTTGTAAACGTGTACAACGCAGTATATAATGGATGTGTTCAAAGTTACCTAAGCTGTAGGACTTTCCTGAACACTTTTTCCTTGTACATGGGAACTCGACGACGGCGAAACAAAAATAATGCCCTTTAAGGATTGTACTTGCGAAATTTCATAAAAAATCTATCAAGAAGTGGAGGGAAAGTCGATAAAATTTATTTAAGAAGTACGTTATTCGAATATTTGTAGAGAATAATACAGAATAGAATTCTGAAACATCATTCCGAGTGATAACAAACTTCTTTTCTCTTAACAAGGAGCTTCAGGCTCTATAAACTCTAAGTAAGCTTTCTGTAAAATTTATTTTTGGTGTAATTATACAGAACTTATCCTCGCGAGCCTCTCCATTTTCTTATACTTTTGATGATCGTTGCAAATAATCTGCAACAAAAAGTATATTTTTTATTCCATCAAAATCACTTCTTCATTACCATTGTGTATTATTTGTTTTTACTGTTCAAAGTAGCTTCATTCCAAAAAATAATGATACACGGGCATTCAGTGCCAGAAGATGGTACTGATTCATGAGAAATGTCCCTTACCGCAAAGAACTGAAAAGAATTTTTCATACAGAAGTTGTCGTAGCCATAAATTTTAGCCCAAAATTGCGATCAGTTTCTACTACACACATTTTCTCAAAATGTAAACATTCCCAGACAACTGATATGGGCTCTCTTCGCTTGCTTGATGTTGAGGGAACGCGGCGAAATAGTTTATAATATCACCACCAGAGGGCGCGAAAGTGAAAAAGTACCGTCGTTCAAAGTAGCCCCACTTTACAGTATGTATATTATTCGACCTCGATGTGCGTAGCCCCAACCTGATTTCTTTGCAGTAATGTGTTTTTTTTTTTAATAGAACGGTTCCATTGTTAGGGAGGGTATAGATCGTACACCCAAATACAAACAAAAAGGGCTGGGCAGAGGCGTTAGAGATTTGAGGATGGGAATTAAGTGGTTTTCCATTATACTCGTAAGTATTAGTTCGAGGGGTTGCCTCTCATATCGTGTAAACGTAGTACGAGAATTTCTAAGGATTCTGATTCAGCACTCTTTCATGTTAGTCTTGGTCTTGTTTTTGCCTATTTAATGAGTCTTGGTAAGGAACGGGTCCCCTAAGCTTTTTACAGAGGAGCTTGATACCACTTTGACGAAACTGTTTAACAGAATGTTGGACAATAAAGTAATCTTCCCCCCGCCCCGCCCAATAGGGGAAGCAGAAATTATTTTATTCTTTGAAAATGGGAAAATAGGTGATATCAAAAACTATAGACCCATTAATTTAACATCTAATCTCAGAAAAATCTGAAGAACAGGCTGTATCCCCTGCTGGATCTATGTGTCTTTGCAGGAGGGGTATTTGACCGACTGATAAACCAACTGACCTGACTGACTTTTTGAAATTTTCTTTTATGTGTCAAATCAAATACATGAAATTGTCGAAAAAAATATTCTATGGAAATTTCTATTGAATACTGAAGATGGCTAGAAGAAATAAAAATGTCCATGGAAATGTGGACCACTGAACTGAACTGTGAACTGACTTGTGACCATGAAGAGCTAAATCATACCGTTTGGCTTCACTCAATACGCTCCCCTGAACTGAACTTGTGTTGAGGGAGCGTTACGGCATTACGAGCACTAAAGTAACATTTTTTGACATTTGTATGTCTTTACCTTGGCACACAACAGAAAAAAGTGTTACTTTGGACCGTGATGAAAAGAGCGTTACAAAAATAATAATAATAATAATAAAACTGCTGACTGACTGGACTGGACTGGACTGGACTGACTCAATACTTCATTCGCCTGCGAGTACCACACTCCTTGTATGTATTAGTCAGTATTCCCTTGCGAGCATCACGTTCCTTGTACTAACCTGCGAGCACTACGCTCTGCTAGTGCATCATCTTGCAGACAAGTGTGCAACCACAGGAGAGCATTTTCATGTCTGCTTTGCGGACTGCGCCGACTTGAGAATGTTATCGCCCAGCGAATGTAGCGTCCAAAAAATGAGCGCGTCAAGAAATTAGGAGCACAACGTGCTCTGCGGGGCGTAGCGGACGACAACATTCTCATGTCGGCGCAGTCCTTGAAGCAGACATGAAAATTCTCTCCGGTGGTTGCAGACTCGTCTGCAAAATGATGCACTAGCAGAGCGTAGTGCTCGCAGGTTAGTCCAAGGAACGTGATGCTCGCAATGGAATAGAGGCTGATACAAGAAGCGTGGTACTTTTTGACATTTTTTCTATGTGCCAAAGCAAAGACATGAAAATGTCAAAGGTGAGACTGCCTCGTTACTGGACTTAATTTCATGAATATAAAACCAATCCATATCTTTAAATTTACAAGAACACGATTAAGAAATCCAAACGCAGCATTGCCATTGCGCTATATGTATTTTCAACTAGCTGACTCGCGATTCTACCATACCGGGCAAAGAAAACCCTTTTTCAATTTGCACTTTTCAAATTCTAGCAACAGCTGAAAGTCAAGCGATCACGTCACAATATCCAAAAAGGTTCTGAACGAGTCTTCTCACTACACTCCGAGTCGTCTCGTTTTAATTAAGCGCTCAGTCTGGCTTTTTCTCCTCAAAACTACTTCAGCCCGGATGAACATACAGAGGTCTTCATTTTCCCGTGTTGACAAATTTAAAACCGCCCCTGCGTTCGCACCGTTTCCACGTACCTGTGTAATTAGAGTCTCTCAAAACGATAGAGCGGAAAAGAGAGAAAAAAGCTGAGCCTATAGACGATTTTGACATTCATTGATACAACATGCGACAGTAGAAAAATGAATTACATTCGTGCACATGTAGTTTCGCAGACGGGCATTCATTAAAAAGTAACGACATTTAACAAAGATAACGTAGGTTCTGTATTTACTAGAGTCGAAATTCAATTACAGGGCGACTGTGCCGGTGTATGGTGCCGGGTGCTGCAATTCTATGCGCCGACGGCGTTCCAAGTGAAGGCGTATAATCGAATTACATTCCGTTAATCCTTTAACATGTTAGAAAGTCGTAAAACGTGAACCAGGGATCTCGTTTCGAATGAGGATGCGGAGGAAAAAAAAAGAGAAAAAAAGACAGGCCTGGTAATCGTTCTACGAATACGAATGAACGACTCAAACTCCGTCGAATTAAGTCTTCATTTGCAGCTTCTATTTGAGGCACTGGAATGACGAGCGTGTTTGATTTGTACATGCTGATCCTAAGCAGTCTTGATACGTACTTATTGCGACCATCTTTTTGAGATAAATTCAGTGTCTCAAGACTCGAATCCTTGTAGTTCATCTCCTTTCACTCTTCACTCGTCCCTACTCTTCATTCTTCTAATTCACGTCCACGTTTCTTTACAATTCGAACTTGTACCCTAATTTTCTGAATTTCAAAATAAACCTCTCATTTCTAAAATTTTAAAATCGCCTCCAATTCTTCATACCCTAAAACCGACTCACTTGCTTGATAAATATTAAAACTATCCCCCTTATTTTGCAAATATCAAAAGTGACCTCAATTTAACAATTTCATAATCAACTTTTACATTTTTTGTAATTCAAAATCAAACGCCTTATTTTTCACACCTCAAAATGGCCTCACCCTACCATAAATTTCTGATCGACCCCTTCATTTTTCTAATTTCAAATTATAACCTCGTGTCTCAAATTAGCCCCTTTCGGCGGATCCAGGGGCGTTAGAAATATGGCATCCACTCTTTTTGGCTATTGCAACAAATCTAAATTCCAAATTAAACGCATCTCCGCTTGGTGTCCCCTTTCTTCATGCTCTGTGAGGGTGCTGATGGGGGATGCCTGTCGTGGCGTCGCTTGGTTTCCTGGGAATGGGTTTGCGCTTCCTGGGGTCGTCTGCCTGCGGTGGTCTGGGAGGGCTGCTAATGAGCTGGCGTGAGTGTGTGTGGGAGAGAGATGTGGGCTGGGGTACAGCCAGTGATTATGTGTGGGGCCGGCGCTGCAGTTCAGACCGGACTCGTCCGGCTGGTGTGGGTGGCGTCGGGTGGCTCTCTTACTAGTAAGGCGGCTGTAAGAGGAGGCATAACGGACAGCCATTTTGCTTGCAAGAAATAGACAAACCTCGTGTCGAGAATGAGAAATCGTATACATGCTTTTCTTGCAATCAAAATGGCTGTCCGTTATACCTCCCCTCAGAGCCGCCTTATTACTGGCAGACCGGCCTGGGGCGTTTCTGTGACTGACCGGGCGGGTGGAAGCTGGACCGCACCATGCTTGAACGGGGTCGGTGCTCTTGGCCGGGCCTGGGTGGCGACAGGCCACTCAGTACCTTGGAACTGGGCGCATGACCTCGAAACAAGTGATCTGAGGAAGCCCTGGGACCTCAGCAGTTTGTGGTTGCAAAAGTGACACTCTGTATTGCTGAAGTTTTAGTCACTTTATAAAATGACTCACCTTCTGTGAGTCATTTTATAAATTGATGGTTTTCACACTGCGTATCGACAATTAACATTATGCCTTGGCATTTCACTGAATGACGGATTTCACAATTTGCCGCTAACATACACACAAAATAGTTGATAGCTCATTATTTGAACCGCTAGGGAGCGTTTTCTGATTGAGCTAACTGATAAGTTATAAAGTGGTAAAATTTTGGAAACACTCTCCGAAAAAATTTCAGTTCTGTTAATTAGCACAAGTGTCCATGAGACCATCGATACGATACGTGGATTAATCCGAAAAATGTGGAGGTCGATTTTCAAATCTGATCAATCAGAGTTCAAATCTAGTATGTATCTGAAAATGGAAAAGGCCTATTTTGGTATCAGCAACATGAAGGAAAATTGTTAT
Organism: Acanthococcus lagerstroemiae; assembly: GCA_031841125.1. Taxonomy (NCBI): domain Eukaryota; kingdom Metazoa; phylum Arthropoda; class Insecta; order Hemiptera; family Eriococcidae; genus Acanthococcus; species Acanthococcus lagerstroemiae. Next base: position 15,955,117 of record CM063113.1, on the reverse strand, counting down.
CAACTTGTCCGAAGTTGCCTCCCCGAAAATTTGGTTAGGCTAGTATTGCCTTCGTCTTTCTTCGGCTGCTCATCGCACCAAATTCAAAATCAGATGACGGAAATATGCAACTGATTTTAAACGTTTTCAACTCGAGACACTTTCTCCACTTTAGCTTCTAATTTTATCAATATTTTCCCTATGAAATTGTTATGCCAGAAGAATAATTCTAGCATCACTGGACTTGAAGTTATTTGTCTCGCGCCCGCAATTATTCAAAACTCCATCGATCGGAAGTAATACGTTAAAATCGAACCGAATTTTGCTCGCCCAAAACTTCATCTTCCATTAGAATTATTGTTCAGAATATTAATTTCATCGTTACCGTGCCGATCTTCTATCTCCGTTTCGGAGAAATGCGAATTTTTCTGGCCGTATTTCAAAAATAAGAAATTTTTAAGAAATTAATTTCCGCCGCGTTTGGCGATATGCAAGAGAATAAGAAACGTACATAAATAAAAGTTGGCGCTGATATTTTCAAATTATAATGAATGAATTTTCTCGAGCTGGAGTAAATAGGATACTATATATTACTGTCGTAATGCAGATACCTACGTTTATTGTAAACGAAGCCATGACATGCCGTGTATCTAAATTTTGCACGAATTGTCTTCATACATTTCGCAGTCTTCGAGCTTTTTTCAAACTTCATCGCTAGGTGGATTCTTCCTTCTTCTACTTGTTAATTGTTTTCGCACAGTTACGAAGTGCCGACGTAAGAGATCGAGAAAACGAGATTTTAAAAAAAATTGCCCTGTATTTAGAAAGTAGGTGGTAATCACGTTGAAACGCTATCTATTGAAAGACAGCGCAACTACATATTTGTAATCGTTTGAAGGACACAGTAGAGATAGGGCACTTGATTTCAAATCCATATAAAATTATTGGTGCGTAGCATGGTCAATTTTTAAGCCCAATTTTTTCGATCTGATGGGGCGACCTAGAAGCCTGAAGGAAGGCATTGTAGTACAACAGGTATAACGGACTGATAACGGGGCGACCAAACTTCGTTATCACAACATTATAATGTCCAATGGCGGGAATGCATCGTTGGTTTCTTTGACTTACATACTTACCCTTATTATTTTGATTTAAATCGACTTTTGTCTTCATAATGCGAATTCAAGAGGCCGTTCTTTCATTTGCGAGAAGGACCACCACTAAAAGTCACTACTTGCTACTTAAGTTGGTAAAGGAGGAGGGAGAGGTCATACACGACAGGGCAGAAATTATGTCAGAAGCAACGAGCTTTTACAAGAAATTATACGAGGATTCGAAAACAAAAGTAAAACAATTTAAAGTTACACTTAATCAAAGTCAAGGTTGAACTTAGACAGTTGAGGCAATAGCGCACAGTTTTTTTTTACTCACTATGGTTTCTTTTACAATTGTACCTATTATTTTTTTGTGGGCAGATTTTTTTTTTTTTTGTTATGGAAAATTATCCAAAGAGAAATTATGATTTTATTATTCTTGTTTAAGGAAAGGAATAAGCTCTTCTCACAGAGGAAATTAGCCCAATGAATGAACATGTTTCTTTTATTTCAAGAAATGAAATAATTTTTCAGGAAAGTTAACATGTTTTCATGAATTTCTGAAGTTTGAAGGAATTAAATTTCGTCCATTCTTCTTTTTAAATCTTGTGCAAGTTTCTGTTATTTAGTTTAAAGTATTTTATTGAGTGTTTTCTTAAGCTGTCTGCTTCGTCGCAGCAATCAATGAATTCAAGCTTCAATTCTTTATTAAATGTTTCTGAAATTTACTAACAATTGGATTCTATGTACTATGCCTATAGATTTTTTTTTTTTAATATTTTTTTGAATATTCATGTAATTTTCTTCGTCGCTTCCATTATTTGAATATTCTGAGCTGTCGAAGAGAGTAATATTAGAGCTGTTCCCCCGATCTGGTTCGGAAAGGTCCCTGTTTGGGTTAAATTGTCTCCTATTATAATGTGATTCAGACTTGGGGACTTCGGGTGGTTCCTGTTCGGGTTACCTAGTAGTTCCTTGCTGTTTTCATGATTTCATGATTCAGAGTTGGAGTCGTTCTTTCTGAGGTTGCTTAGTAGCCCTTCTCTGTTTTACAAAAGATTTCTAGCAAGCTTATTAACGTCTGAATTGGAATTGATCATATCAGACGTGAACGTGGTTAATTTTTGGAATGTTGAGGTTTACTTTTTCACTCCCTCATTTATAATATTATGGTTTATTTCAAATTCGTAAGTCTTTAACTTCTGTAAAAGTAGCCGTTCCTGTTTGATTTTTTCTAAGATTTCTTCAAATTTCTCTCCCATGTCCAACTTATCCCTTATTTCAGAGTTCTCCGAATATTTTGAGTTTGTACAGTCGACGTTCAATAATTCGAAAATCTTGATAATTCGTACTAAGCCTCCGTTCCCTTGAGAAAATCTCCGTAATTCGAATGCCCTGTGAACTTTCGATAATTCGTATAATTCCTCTGGTCCCTTGAGTTTCGAATTATCGAACGTCGACTGTACTAGGATTTAATTTTTCGGTAAAATTTTCTGCAATAGCATTTGATTTCGGTAGAATTGAAAGTGGAGTTTTAACATTATGTTGCACTTTATAAATTAGTCGTTTTAGGTCCTTAATTAATGAGAATCTGATTGCGGTTCAGATTAAGTCAAAATTTCAGTCACGTTGTAACTAGATTTTGTACGAAAAAAATAAGGTATACTCCTGTGTCTAACTCCGAATGATAAATTAAGAACACTTGATTTTTGAAAATATCACTGACTGGAATTCTGTGGGTGTAACGATTACACTTATATTTTTAAGTACTTCGAAGTAAAATATACTCTGGAATACAAGTATTTTAAAGCGGATCTCGGGTTGTCCACTTTTCATCCAGATCTCACCTTTGTCGAAAAACCTATAATATGTACTTAATTTTGAAAGATTTTTACAACATAATTTGCCCTGCCCACTATATCATTTTCCCCCTCAAGAATCATAGTCTGGCTACTGGCCTCTGTGGATAGTTTTTTATTGTAGATGATGCAATTTCAGTCACTGAAGAAACTAAACGAGGAGAAATTGGATGCGGATAAACAATTTCTTCTATCTCTACTCCCAGATTATAAAAAATTGAATGGTATGGCCAAATTAGATTTTAAATTATCTGTTATAAATTTTTTTAAGGAGCATCATCAAGGATCCTCTTTACTATCTCCCCAAAACGGCACTTGTACAACTCTCACTCATTATTCACCCTCTACTCGCTTTTATATCAATCACCATCTCCATACCTGTTCTTCGTGTTTTGTCCGAATGTTATCTTTTCCATTTATCTTCTCGTAATACCTGCCTCTCTCGTTTTAGTATGCAGTTATCATTCTCTGAACTCTGTGTTAACACGTTTTTTCATTACAATTTATAAACCGTATCACTCCTTGTTTTTCATTTAATTTACGGCTGAACTGTGTATAGATGAAATAATACCCTTCCCATTCTTTGTATGTCAGTCCAAGCACTTCCTCTCACCCTCCATACCTTTCATGTCCTGCTTCAAGAAATTCTGCCTCTGACTTTTAATATTCTCCATCTCCTCCCTCACCCAATATAAACGTGGCCAGTCTTCATAATTCCTCTTCAATTCCTCTTCCTAATTCAACTGACAGTTTTGATTTATGTACAAAGGATATACCCAGTGCTCTCTGTGCCCTACATTATTACCAGTATCTAGAAGACCGGCTGTTTTTAATAAAGTTACAAATTCAACTCTCGAACTCATAACCAAACAGCTTCAAAGACTGAAAAACATTGGAAAGAATTTTGCGCTAGGAAGCATTTCTACCGCAATGTCTGTCGTAATACTGCAACTGTACGTATGATAAAATCGTTACAATAAAAACACTACATCGGCACTAGGGAGAAAACAAGATCTAAAAAATTGTCCTGTATTTAGAAAGTAGGTGGTAATCACGTTGAAACGCTGTCTATTGAAAGACAACGCAACTACATATTTGTAATCGTTCGAAGGACACAGTAGAGATAGGGCACTCGATTTCAAGTTCATATAAAATTACCGGTGCGTAGCATGGTAAATTTTTAAGCCCAATTTTTTCGATCTGATGAGGCGACCTAGAAGCCTGAACAAAGGCATTGTAGTACAATAGGTATGACGGACTGATAACGGGGCAACAACCTCGTTATCACAACATTATAAAGTCCAATGGCGGGAATGCATTCAGCGTTGGTTTCTTTGACTAACATACTTACCCTTATTATTTTGATTTAAATCAATATTTGTCTTCATAATGCGAATTTACCGTTCTTTCATTTGTATAATATGGATAAATTTCGACACCGCGGTATATCATTGGAGTTTTATTCCAGAAAATCTACAAAATGGAGACTTTAGTTCAAACCCATTCAAGCATTCAGGTATAACCAGTATTGGATAGGCATTTTTATTTTACCGGGAAACCCTATAATAAGGCGCCAGTTTTTGTATTCAGAGTCCATATATTTTTTACCACCGTGTGCTGAATACCCCACCTGCCCCCTCTTATTAGTACATCCTTGAAGGATCTGCGTACATAGTGAAGAGAAGAAAAATATGAAGACATTTTTGTGTTGTTCTGTAGATATGAGAAAAATTAACATATTAATGTACCAAATTATAATAAAAATGTATCTCGAAGAAAGGGAAAAAGAAATTGTAAGCTTTAAATATTTGCTTCTGTTGCCTATACATGATTGATAATGTCATCCCATCTGCAAAACTGCGAGTAAGATCTTTTTCAACGTTCATCAGAATAAAATATTCAAGAAGGTCTTTCTCCCAGAGGTGCTGTAACATAAAAAAATTGATGATTATGTAGATGCCAATTCGACACTGAAGTCGAGGTCAATAATTACATCTCCACTTTCGATACAGCGTGGCGACATCGCCAGTCGCACTGTCAATCAAATTGTCAGTAACTCGACAGTCGCATATATAGTCGATAACATACAGCAACATCAAATTTTGTGCTGCCAATCAGGTCGCCAACAGCTCTACATTCACATTGATGTGACTAATACAGAAGGTGATATCAGTTTTCATATCGCGAATTGAATCTATTTTTTTTTTTCATAACTTCCAACAGTCGAGCTCTTTGTAGACAGTGAGGTCGAGTCGTTTATTGGTGAATATAACGAGTCTTCTGACGAGATGAATGTAGTCTCATTTGGAGATTTTCAGTGAGGCTGTTCATAGATAAATATGAAGATCAAATAATTTGCTGTGGCGGACATCAGCTTGGTTTTAGATCTTTTAACAGACCTCATTGACTCATACTAACAAATATTTCTGGTGCATTGAAAAATAATAAATTTATTTGAAGAAATATCAACAATATCGCCATGCAGGTTGCAGGGTAAAAACAGCTTAAGAAGAAGAAACACATGGTAGGAGTCTCTTGGTTCAGTTTATAATTTATGAAGAATGCGTTTAAGTGACAACCCACTTATTTCATTCCGGAAAAAAGAAATCTTTAATTTCTTGTCCCCTCTCCCTGATTAACTTCATGTCCCCAATGTCCTTCAAATTTACTCAGTCATTATGTTTTATACTGGCACGCTATTTTGCAAATTACAGAGTAAAATTCGGCCGACAGAGGGTTTATTTTGCCGCTTACCAACTGGCAAGATTTTCAAAATTTAATAAAAGCTAAAAATGAAATAAATGAGAAAGAAAAGAGTGAGAGGAAAAAAGACAAAGTAGGTACGTTGCGAAGTTGATCGATTGATTTGATTGATTGATGGTATGTTATGGTGGTGGCGATGCTTCGTTGCGCATTTATTAGATTTATAAAACATCAATTTTTACCTCGACTGATCGACACAGCAGATCACACATTGATTATTTCATGACATTAATAATTTCTAAGTTGACATTTCATCAGTGAAGGCAATTATTTCTGCATGGGTATGTTTTACCTGTATTCGAAGTAATATGCAAAATTAGTTTTGTTTTAATCGGCGACATGAAAATCGAGTAAATAATCGGTTTCACAATGTCGAGTCGACAATCTACGTCATCATGTTGATATCGCCAGTCGAGTATAATGGAGCTTTCAAAATTGACTCAACTATTGTATCGCCTGATCGACTCGATATGATTGTCCTTGATTATATATACTACGGCAAACAATCGTACAGCTTCAATTACAGTGATTTCCAATATCTTTAGGGGTATTCTTATTAAAAACTCCGTACCTACGGTTTTTATTCTAAATTTTAAATAAAACTGTCGAGCACTTCGTCGATGTAGTTACCGAAATCGACTGTGCTCCTAGGGTACTCGCAGCCACCTTACAAACCTTCGTTACATCTAGTTTTAGGTCTCCTTTCCTGAACTCTAGAGTTTATCATTAGCGTTTCTGATTCTATGTCCTATATAAACTCGCCTTCTTGTTTTTGATCACCATAATCAATGATTACCATTCGTTATTTGTTTTCACTGCAGCGCTCTGAACTCCATAAGACATGGTCTGATAGGGCTCGAATTGGCGTTACTTGTATGTACGTATGTATATCTATATTATAACTGAGTCGATGAAATGCCATCACGCTCGATAGGCTGAACAGATTCTTTTGAAAAATGTCTCGAATGAAAGCTTGGGTTCCCTAGAAGGTTTTAAAAAAAAAACATTGCAGAGAGGTGCATTCAGGAAGCTGTAATTAAGTTTTAAAGTCGTTTTGCATCTGTGTCTATGTGTGAGTGTTCCGCGCGCTTACCCCGTCATTGTAAACGCGTGTTAGAGTGATCAGTGTGACCAGCAGGAAGTATTTTATATAACACATCGTGAATATAGAACGATCAGGGTTTCTTTCATCTAAAAGCGTCTCAGTGTACATACTGCAGTTGATCAGGCCATGTTACGTTTTTTTATTATTGAACTTTTACTTCACATATCCTTTTGTAGGGCTTCATGTGTTCAAAACTTTGGCCATGTGTCGTTTTTTTATTATCAAATTTTCATTTTACAAATACTTTTTTGCTTCATTTTTCATTTATTAAAGAAATTAATGTAATATATAAAGACAAGTCTCGATTTTTCCTCACCAGTGTTCTCAGGTATTACTGAAGGAAATCTTTTTAAAAATGTCTCATCTAGAAGTAAGTATTCTCTAGCAGGCTTATAAGGCGTGAACATTTTTTGATGACTGTAACGTGAAACTTACTGACTTTCCGATGCGCAGAATCCCGCCAGTTACCCAAGTAACTGAAAGGAAACCAAGGGTAACTGACAGGTTTCTGGGTAATCTGAGGGTAACTGGACGCTGTTAAGCATAAGGGAATCAACCAGTAAAATCTGTTTTTTGAGAACACGTGATTCGAAGTTCACGAGCCATGTAGAAACTATGTGACATAGCGTCTACGGATAAGATGTTTTCAACGTGAGTGCACATTTTTGAATGGGGGGGGGAGGGCAATTTTGAAAAATTATGCTTTTTATGCACTTACCAATAACGATACTAAATTCTACTTTTTATGCACTCACCAATAACAATACTAATAAATCATTCTGCTTACAAATGTCAGCTGGTTTCCTTGCGCTTAACAGCGTCCAACTGACGTTTGCAAATGGATGGGTGACTTTTCCGCGGGTAACTAGGGTAACTGATTGCGGTAACTGGTTGCGCATCGGGTTGGGAGATTTACAAATAATACTTTTTTTTATTTCATCTGACTGGGACTGGGCAAATTGTGGAAGCGCTAGCGTCGTATCTTTCAGTGCGTTTGTTATTATACAATGATAAGGAGAATATACATATTATAGCTGTATACCTGTGACATAAATGTACAAACTGTTATCAAAGCCGATATCTTTAATGTTTTTGAGAGCCTCTGACTGGGACTGTGCAAATTATAGAAGCGCCATAGCGTCGACTCTTTTAGTGCGGGTTTTTTGTTTTTGTTTTTTTTTTGTTTTTGTTTTTGTTTTTTTTACTATCAAATTTTTATTTTACAAATACTCTTTTGCTTCATTTTTCATTTATTGAAGAGATTAAATAGTTTTAGATGATTATTATACCGGCTAGGCATTTTCAATGTGCGAAATTATAATCGTACTGCATACAATGATAAGAAGAACATATAGCGCGACCTGTGACACAAACATACAAACTGTTATCAAAGCTGTTATCTATGTTTTTGAAAGCCTCTGACTAGGACTGTGTAAATTGTAGAATCGCCAGCGTCGAATAGGTTATAATGTAAACCATCATCATTCGAACTTTTATCCTCTGAGATCCATTCTGAAATATCTTAGTAAAAATAAAAATAGTAAGGTAAACTACCAATTCTAAGCCTAGCATCAATTGTTTTTTTTTTTAACGCGTTTTCTCGCTAGATTGAGGCATTGGACAATCGCGAAACCTCTTCTATTCGAAGGACCAACATGTTTTACCCTATTCATGTTGGTTTCAAGTTCATATTCAGTGTGTTTGTTGTGATGAAATTATTTTTCAAAGTTGTTATTAAAACATGCCATATATTTCAAATGTGTGAAATTTCAATTCTGTGAAAATCGATGGATAAGTAGGTACTTTAAATTATTATTTTCTCAGCGTATTATATAAGGTTGTACAGAGGAGAGTCTAGGGAAGATTTTTCTGCTTGAGTTTTCGATTTCGGTCCACATATGTGTGTGTGTGTGTGTGTGTGCGGAAAAAATAAAGGGATTCGAAAGATGGGGGAAAAGTTTGCAAAAATCGCGAAAAATCATCGGATGAAAAGTATAGTACAAATGATACTTTAATTTATAAGACCAAATTTCCCGTTTTTTCAGTTACTTTCTTAAATCAAATTTTAGCCCGACCCACACAATTGGTACTACCATTTTTCATAATTGGTATTTTCAAAAGTTTTTCGGATCGAGAAAATTTTCCACCTGGAATTTTCTAGCGAACAACTTAGAAGGCCTCAGTGCCATTTGCGAGGATATTTTATAGCAAATTCTTGGAGAATCAGAAAATACCCATAATTGGGAGCAGCACTCAATCTTGGGTTTTGAGAACTTTTGGGAAAAAATTCACCAAAAATCCAAAAAAGCTTAACACTGAAAAGTAACTGTCACAAGTAGTAATAAGTTCTTTATGATAGGTAATATTTATAACTGTTGAAGCAGGGCGTGACAATGAACGAAAGGACCCTCAGTATTCTTATTTAGGGCGTGAAATGTACAGGATAATTCGATTACTTCTTATTTTTTAGATAGAGAAGAACGGGTAATACGATTTAATTTTCAAAGATTACAAAGCTTACACATTTATGAAAAAACAATTTCATGCTTCATTTTCTTTCATTAAAGAAAATTATCAGAACGTATAAGCCTGTTTATATATCTATATGGGAATTTACATGTAATTTCGTTTAATACTATTGCATATGTTTGGGCAAAAGTGCCCCTCAGTACTTCTATTGAGGACGTGAAATGTACAGGATAATAATTAGATCATTTTTCATTTTGGAGATACAGAAGAATGGGTAATTCTATTTAATTTCCAAAGATTACAAAGCTTATCCATTTTAGGAAAAAACAATTTCATGCTTCATTTTCTGTATTTTTTTTTCTTCCAAAAGCCTGTTTTTTTTTTCTGTATGGGAATTTACACGTTATTTCGTTTCATATGTACTAATGCATATGTTTTAACCCGTCCAAAGGACGGGTAATTCAGCTTGTAGGTTATAATGTTAACCATCACCATTCGAACTTTTATCCTCTGAGGTCTATTCTGAAATATTTTATTAAAAATAATAATAGTAAGGTAAGCTACCTATTCTGAGCCTAGCATCAACTGTGAGTCCGTTTTTTTGAAAATGCGTTTTCTCGCTAGATCGAGTCATTGGGCAACCGTGAAACCTCTTCCATTCGAAGGACCAACATGTTTTACACACTATCCATGTTGGTTTCAAGTTCATAACTCAATGTGTTTTGTTGTGATGGAATTTTTTTCAAAGTTGTTATCAGAACATGCCTTATTTTTCATGTGTGTGAAAAATATCAATTCTGTGAAAAACGATCGATAAGTACTTTAAATTAATATTTTCTCAACGTATTATATATGGTTGTGTAGAGGAGAGTCTAGGGAACATTTTTCCGCTTGAGTTTTCGATTTCGGTCCACATATATGTGTGTGCGGAAAAAATACAGGAATTCAATAAAATGGGGGTAATAGTTTGCAAAAATCGCGAAAAATCAAAGTGAATGATCGGGTAATCGAATGAAAAGTGTAGTACAAGTGATACTTTAACTTATAAAACCAAATTTCACGTTTTTTCAGTTACTTTTTCTAATCAAACTTTACCCCGACCCATAACTGGTACTACCTTTTTTCAGACCCATTATTGATGGTACTGTGAATTTACTCGACTTTAATGTGTTTTTAAAATACTTAAAGTCAAATAAGACGAGTCAACGTGTTTTTAAAATAAATTTGAAATTCTTACTTAAGTAAACTACATCATTTTTCACTTGATTTATTATACTTACCAATTGTGGGTATATCAAAAAATTTCGTATCAATCGTGGGTCGTTGCCAATTAATATGGGTCGACCCATAATTGGTATTTTCAAAAGTTATTCGGATCGAGAAAATTCCACCTGGAATTTTGAACAACTTAGAAGGCCTCAGAGTGCTTTTTGAATTTCAATAGTTGTCCATGTACAGATTCTTTAGTCCTCAGTGTCACTTGCGAGGATATTTTATAGTGAATTGTTGGAGAATCAGAAAATACCCGTAATTGAGAGCTGCACTCAATCTTGGGTTTTGAGAACTTTTGGGGAAAAATTCACCAAAAATCCAAAAATGCTTAAAACTCAAAAGTAACTGTCACAAGTAGTAATAAGTTCTTTATGATAGGTAATATTTATTACTGTCGAAGCAGGGCGTGACAATGAACAAAAACACCCTCAGTACTCCTATTGAGGTCGTGAAATGTACAGGATAATTTGATCACTTCTTATTTTTTAAAATAGAGAAGAACGGGTAATCCGATTTAATTTTCAAAGATTAGGTACAAAGCTTACACATTTATGAAAAAACAATTTCATGCTTCATTTTCTTTCATTAAAGAAAATTATCAAAACGTATATGTATCAGCCTGTTTATTTCTATATGGGAATTTACATGCAATTTCGTTTCATACTATTGCATATGTTTGGGCAAAAGTACCGCTCAGTACTTCTATTGAGAACGTGAAATGTACAGGATAATTCGATCATATCTCATATTGGAGATAGAGAAGAATGGGCAATTCTATTTAATTTACAAAGATTACAAAGCTTATCCATTTTAGGAAAAAACAATGTCATGTTTCATTTTCTTTATTTTTTTCCAAACGCCTGTTTTTTTTTCTGTATGGGAATTTACATGTTATTTCGTTTCATATGTACTAATGCATATGTTTGAGCCCGTCCGAAGGACGGGTAATTCAGCTAGTCTGTTATAAAAAGTATAGTGTTCGATACAATTTTATCTGTCGCCTGATAATTGTAATAGGGTTTCGCACTGCCATGTTTAAAAATTTTTGAGGAGTAACAAATTGTTCGTAGGGACTCCTTTCCATTTCGTTATTTTGTTCCACCATCCGAACCGTCTCATTCATAAGCCTTTGTATTTGGTCGTCGACCCTTTTTTCCCTCCTCATTGTTACCTGTCACAACGTGACTATAACAACCCCTAGTTGGTAAACAACCTATAGTTGTTTTTCAGGCAGTCTGGTTTTCACAAAGGAACAGGTATACTTAAGTAGGTATTATCGTTGGGATTTTCCAGTTTCTTTACTATCTAGTTTTATGGTCGGTAGTGTTTATTTGTGGGTCGACAGGGCTGGTATTGTAGTATTTGGACGCAATCTAGTTTTAACTCGTGTAGGGGCAACATCTCTTTCGTGCTTTCATGTAAAATTACAGTGGTCACTAGTACGGTATATGGCAGAGGAAGAAACCTGTGATGTGTGTGTAACTCTCATGATCGTACGAAGTTTATTCACCCAGTGGCTTACAGAAACGTAAGTACATAAGTAGGCTACCATTTTTTGATCCACTAATGTGCTGTGGAATTTGTTCTTCGAATAAACAACTTGAATATTTTTCATTTTCGACTTGGCGATTATACTGTTTGATTTCTAATTCGCACTTATCGTTTAACAGATGGACGTCAATCCCGATGCGCAAAATCCCACCAGATATCCGGGTAACTAAAGAGGAACCAAGGTAACTGGGCGGGTTTCTGGGTAATCTGAGGGTAACCGAGGATGGCAAATGGGTAACTTTTCCGCGGGGAACTAGAGGGTAACTGATTGCGTATCGGGATGGGCAAAATTCCGCCAATTACCCGGATTATGACAGGGGAACTAAGGGTAACTGATAGGTTTCTGGGTAATCTGACGGTAACTAAGGGTGCGGGTAACTAGAAGGTAACTGTTTGCGCATCGGGATGCCGAGGATGAGATGACCAATAATAGCAGCAGGGCCAGTAATAACGAAGCGAAGAATGAGTTGCTGAAAAAAAGATTGAGGTATGTACACATTATATTCTCCTACTGCGAGCATGGTTACTGCTTTTATTTATTTAATTTTTTTATGTTTTCATTATTTGGTAACATGTTTTGCTCTGGATTGCTGAAACTTTGATGTACGAGGTTAAGAAGGAAACGGGTTAGTGTTGTTAAATCTTGTGATGTTTATATATTTAAAATATACATTGAAATTCTTCGTGAAAAATGTTTAAATTTTAAATGTGAAATTTATTTGCCAATTAACGGCAATCAATCAACAATTAATGTTGAACTATTTTAAAAATTGGCTTTGCTTACATCTTTATCAATGATCACTGTACAAATTACGGGTAATTTCATCCTCATGAAATTCGTGAAATATTTCAATGTGAACGTTTTCATACAGTTGAATGAAATATTGTCTCGTGTCCCCGTCGTGTATTTTCGGAGTCGAAATTTTTTGGCAAATTTGACTTTTTAGTCGGCAGTAGTCAGCGGGTGAAGATAATCGTTTTTTAATTGAAAATCTATTTCTGCGATCATTCAGTAGCATTTTCAACATTAGTCGGCAAAATGTGAAATTAACTTCAGTTTTTTTTTTTTGTATCGTATTCTTTGAATGGAAAATGTTTGAATTAGTCGGTATTTTCAATTTTGAATGTCAATTGGTAAAATGTAAAAATTTCAAAGCTAATTTTTTAAAAAGTTTTTTGCACCGATCCGATTTGGTAGTTTTTAATCTATTTCCAGGCGTCAACAAATTATCGACTTTTTGATGCTCGTACTCGTATCATTAAGTCAGTTGAAAATAACTCAGTCTCTCCGTATTAAGTCAGTTGAAAATAACTCAGTCTCTCCGTATTGTTTGGATAAGAAATTTTGTATATGAGTTGGAATTTTCAATTTTCAACGTCATTTAGCAAAATGTAAAAATGGTAAAGATTTTTCTCTTTTGGAATTTCTTGCACCAATCTGATTGGGCAATTTAACCTTTTCTTATATGTACACACATTTTTCAATTTCTGTTCGAGTTGAATGAAATTTTATATCTAGTGCAGTGGTAAACCACCCCTCTTCCATTCTGAATTTTCGGATCCGAAATTTTTTGATAAATTTGACCATTTAGTGGGCCTTTCGATCAGCAGTCAGCAGATCAAGATAATCGTTATTTCATTTTTTTTTTCTTAATTGAAAATTTTCTTGTGCTAGATGGCGAATTCTTGTACTCGTATCACTGAGTCAGAATTTTCAACGTAAGCCGGCAAAATGTGAAAATAGCTCCGTTATTTATATGGTAAAATGTAAAAATGACTAAGCTTTTATTTTTATTTATTTATTTATTTTTTTTTGCACCGATCCGATGTGGCAGTTTTAATCTTTTCTCAGAAGTCTGCCTAGTCGACTTTTTCTTATATGAATTTTTTTTGTGCTGGATGACAAATTTTCGTACTTGTATCACCAAGTCCGAATTTTTATCGTTACCTGGACGAAGAAGTATGAATTCGTGTGTGAGGCTTGAGTGACCGAGGAAAATTCTGTTGCTGGCAGTTTCAATAGGTCGTGATGTGGTACATGATTTACTAATGTCAGTCCAGTTGAAAGTCTCGGATTTTATGGTACGTAGTTTGCCGGTGGTATGTTTCCATTCTTCCCTCCATAAAGCTATGACGCTTTGACGCAGATAAGATTTTGCATCCGTGTTTAGTACAGGAATGGAGATGTTTGGTTCAGACTTGGTGGCTGCATCATCATTTGGCAAATTCCCAAAATGTCAGTTTCTTTTGGAATTCTTTGCGCTAGTTAGATTAGGCATTTGACCTATTCTTTATATACATTTTTCAAGTTTTTGCATTTATCCGATCTTGCTTTGAATTTTATCTTGATATTTTTAAAATTTACATTGAAATTCTTTGTGAAAAATGTTTATATTTTAAACGTGAAATTTATTTGCCAATTAACGGCAATCAAGAAACAATTAACGTTGAATTATTTTTAAAATTGGGTTTGCTTACATCTTTATCAATGATCACTGTAGAAATTACGAGTAATGTAATTTTCAAAATTTCATCTTAAAATTCATCCTCATGAAATATTTTAAAATAAATTTCATTTCGTGAAATATTTCAAAGTGAGGGTTTTTCATCCAGTTAAATGAAATTTTATGTCTAGCGCCGTCCTGAATTTTTGGAGTCAAAATCTTTTGGCAAGTTTGACCATATCGTCACCATTTTGGTTCAGTAATCCATCAAGATAAATAATTTTAATTGATTTTCTTTAATGAAAATTTTTTGTGCCATCATCAAGTTAGTATATTCAACATTAGCCGGCAAAATGTAAAAATAACTTTTTTAAAATTTTTTGAATTGGAGTCAGCATTTTCAGTTTTGAACGTCGGTTGATAAAATGTAAAAATGGCAAACCTTTTTTTTTTTTGGAAATTTTTTGCACCGATTCAATTTGCAGTTTTCTAACTTGAAATTTATCCTTATGAAATATTTTACAATAAATTTCATTTCATGAAATATCTCAAAGTGAAGGTTTTCATCGAGTTGAATGAAATTTAGTGTCTAGTGCGGTGGTAAACCACCCCCCTTCTGAATTTCTGGAGTCAAATATTTTGGCAAGTTTGACCATTTCGTCGGCATTTTGGTTTAGTAGTTAATCAAGATACATTTTCATTGATTTTTTTTTTTTATTAATAAAAATTTGTGCTATCATTGAGTTTGCATTTTCGACATTATCCGGCAAAATGTAGAAATTACTTTTTTCTCTATTATTATTATTATTATTATTATTATTATTATTATTATTATTATTTTTGACGGAAACTTTTTGAATTGGAGTCAGCAGTTTCAGTTTTGAACGTCGGTTGGTAAAATGTAAAAATTGTAAAGCTTTTCTTTTGGAATTTTGTACATCAATCTGATTTGGCATTTGAACTATTCTTATAGTCGTACATATATACATTTTTCAATGTTTTGCATCGATCCGATTTGACAATTTTGACTTAGTTTTATTTCTGCATGCTGCCCCCCTCCCCACACACACACACACACCAACAGACTTAGCCCGTCCGTCCCTGGTCTGAAGGTTTGGGGGGGGGGGCACAGATGAGATTATCAAGCATTTTTTCCTTCAAGGGCGCCGGAGATGGAGGGCAAAAGAAGCATTTGTCCCCTTCCCCCACTGATCACGGGGTAGAAGTGTCAATTTGCTCTCTCGGTCAAAGTTCAATCACAGATAGGTAATTGAATTAATGTACATTATTGATTACGCAGGCCTTCTCTAATTTTTATCTAACGAATATTTCAACCGCTATACCTACATACTCGTACTATAATTATTTGCCCGAAAAATGTCTTCATTAGTACCCCCATGGAAAAATGTTTCTTCTGGCGTCCCCTGTTCTTTATTTTCTACAAAAAAAATGTCAGTTTATTACAACAACTACCTCTACTTGTAGAGAGAAAATCAGAAATCGTTTGATCAAAGAAGAACGAATTTCCAAAGTGCCAAAATTAATATAATTGGAATAAAAATTAATATTTCATATTTATAATCTCATAAATAAATTTTACTATAAATTTTAACTAAAAATTAAATCATTAAAAGAATTAATATAAATAATAAATTAAATTTATTAAATATAAAACAAATATTTAAATTTAACATAAAATTAAATTTAAAATTAAAAATTATTATTAATTCAATATTAAAAATAATAAATCAAAAATTTACAATCAAAATAATTATAAGAAAGGAAAAAACGAATAAAAATTATCTATAAACATTTTTAATTGCACAAATTAATATTTTAAATTTAAATTATATAAATAAAAAATAATTTCAATTCTTAACGTTATTATTGAAAATCAAGAAGGAAAGAAGTGGTCTAACATACAGGGTGTGAGGCACAAACCTTAAACTTTGCCGTCTCATGGTAAAAAATAGCTTGATGATAAAATGTTCTACCAGAAGCCACCGACAAAACAATACCTAATTTAATTTTCAAAATCGACGACCTTTTCTGTATTCTTTAAATTTTTCAGCAAATTTGTAAATTCGTCCTATTTTACAGGCTCAAATTTGAAGATGTTGGGGCTGAAATCGAAGTCAGGTATCGAAAATGTGATTGAATTTTTAAAATCTGGTTCCCCTTCCCCACCCCCCCCCCCCCAAAAAAAAGAAGAAGAAGAAAGAAACTAGACGGATATCATGTTCGATTTTTTGACTGGATTAACTTTTTCGGCAAAGTTTCTTCGGCCCTTTTAAGGGGACCAAATTTGGAGTTTTGAGCCAAAACCAAGATCGGATCGAAACTCTTGGATTATTGAAATCGCGAACTCAAGGGACCATTATTCTGATACCTTGTTCAGTTTCATTAATTCGGCCGTCCAGAGAGAGAAACACCCAAATCTGGGTTAAATTGAAAATCTGATTGCATTTTCTGAATCCGCGATCCAGAGAACCCTCATGTTAAGATTTCAAAAATGGTGGAACATCTAGCCCCCTTTCTGGGGAAAGAAAATGTTCCCACCTGAAAAGAAACTAGACCTTAGCACTGCAAGATCACCCTGTGTCCAACTTCGATCTTTAGCCAACATCAATGGATTCATTTACTTATTAGTCAAAGTTATACATAATTGTCCGATCAATATTCATTCAGAGTTCTGATGCTCAGTTCTTATTTGATTTACAGTTAATCCGGTGATTGTGTTTGGTGTTCCCGAGAATTTACAAACTATAGTAAGTACATAGCATTTATTTAGAAGTATGGTACTTGTTATTATCAGAGGCTCAGTGTTGGGGCATGTGTATGTATACATGGTAAGAGGGGGCCCCTCGCCACTCACTAATCTAGTTTTCATTCGGTTTGAGCCACTGAGTCAGCGCATTTTCAAGATCAGCCGGCAGAATGTAAGAATGGCCCTCTCCCCTCATCATTTTTGCACCTGATCGGCATTTTTTTGAAAGGTTTTCTTTCGGTTTCAGCCATTTAATTGGCATATTTGGGACACAGTGTCATCAATTCATGCGTTTTTTGTTTACTTGCCTACAAATTCTTTTGTCGAGTTGGAAATTTTGACTAATTATTCATCTTGTTCCCTTTTCACCCATCAGGTGCTTGCTAGTTATGATGGGAGTACGCGCCATTATTTAACATTTTGGACATAGTCCACGGTTTCTTTTTTTTATTCTTATTTTCGAATCCGCAGATTACAGTAGGTAGTAGGTACATCGCATTTCTTTGGAATTTTTGATGTATTGTTATAATTCTTTTTTTAATTGGTTACGCAGGTACCTAGTGATTGTGTTCAGTATTCCGGATGGCGATTGCTTGAGGAATGGACTCACAAACTACCCTTAGTGCAAAATATGAACTTGTTAAAAATTGAAAAAAACATTTCCTAATATAGGCAGTACACCGAAACATTGAACCCTTATAACTCGAGTTTATATTGCTTTAAGTATAGGCGGTTACCCCTCGCGTAGCTTTCGGCCTCCTCCATCAATTAGCATCAATAACTCGTTTTTGATTCCTCCCCTCCCCGCCCTAAAAGCAGTTTGTGAATTTACTCCTCATGTGCTACTGATTATGAAATCCACAGTGTAATATACACGCCTCGGATTTTTTTATCTCAAATTGGTCTTCTTGCTATTAAGTAAGTACAAATAAGTGAGAGATGCTTTACCAAAATGCAGTGAGTCCGTTTTGGTTTTTTATGTTTCGATTCGCAGATTACAGTAGGTACATCGCATTTATTTGGAATTTTAAATATTTTTTATTGTTTCCAGGTACCGCAATGATCGTATTCAGTGTCCTCGATTGCGATTGTTTGCGGAGTGCATTCACGAAGTGCCCTTAGTCCAAAACATGAAGTTATAGAAAATTAAAATAAATCAAAAATTCTTGAAATAGGCAGTAGTACAACGAAACATTGAACACTAATAACTCAAGTTCATATTGCTTTAAGAATAAGCAGTTACCTCTCTTATAGCTTTCGACTTTTATTTTTTTTAAATTAAGGGCAGTTTGTGAATTCACTCCCCATTGGCTACTAATTGTGAAATCTCGAGTGTAATAAGCAGTTAGATCTCGTGTTTTCTGATCTAAAATTGTGGGGGGGGGGGGGAATAGATCTAAAGTTGAGACAAATCGTGCGTGCGTACAATCGTGCTCATTATGCTCGATATTTTACTGTAGTTGTTGTTGCTATTAGGTAAGTATGACTGAGCGAGAGATGCTTTACCAAAATACAGTAAGTCCATGGTTTCTTTTATTTTTTAATTCACATGTTCGGATTCGAGAAGTAGCAGCCCCAACCTATAAATAACGACTTCCGATGAATTTCCATACATACAGAGTTTTCTTCAGAAAATTGAAATTATCAGTCAAAACTGAATTCTGTCGGCAGTTTTTCCTGCAAACAAGAAATGTGGACCTACTGTATTTTCGGGCGATTTCAATAATGAAGGAACACTGAGGAGAGGCATTATAATGATATTTTTTGCTAATGAAAAGTTCAATTCCTCATGGAGTTTTCTTTGAGTTATATTTTCTCTAATCTTTCAGTTTTGAAGTACGAGTGAATCTTGCAGCGATCACAAAGTATCGAGAAAAAATAAAAAAAAAACTTTGAGAATCCAGAGGCTGGGACTTCTGGTGTTTTCACAAAGCTGCGCTTAAGTGTTCTTTCATTATTGATAACCTTTTCATGTCCGGTTCTCTCGTTCTCCTATTCTGTCCATCTCTTCTCTCTTCCTCTCTCTCTGCCTTCCTTCTCCCAATACTTTCTCAACTCTTCTCCCTTCCTTTTGAATATTTTCTCCTTTATACTGTCTGCCTTCTCCTCTACCCGCCATTCTTCTCCAGTCATTTTCCCGTTCTTGAGCCTCTCCTCCTGCTTTTTCTCCACCTCTCCTCTTCCACCTTTCGCCCTTTCCTCCTCCTTTTCCTCATTCTCTCCTCTCCCACCTTTGCTTCCTTTATATTCTCAGGACTTTCTTTTCTCCTCTATCTATTCTCTCTCTCATCTTTCGTCTACCCTCTCCCTCTTTCTTCTCCAGTCTTCTTAATTTTCTTCACCCTTTCCTTCCCCTTTTCTTCTTTCCGTTCCTCTCTCCTTCTCTCATTTCCTCGCCATTCCAAACCTTCTCTCTCTGTTTCCTTTTTCCTTTATGTGTCCCCCTCTTTCCTCTTTTTCTCGTTATTCTTTTTCTTGCTCCTCAGATGCCTCCAGATACCTCCTTCTTCCTTTTCGTTCTCTCCATTCCATCTTCTTTCATCCTCTCAGCTTTTCTCCTTTATAGAAGAGAGAGAGGACCCAAAGGAGTTCTCTCTCACTTTCTCTCTCCTCTCCTCCTCTCATCTTCTCCTCTTCTGTTCTCCTCTCAACTCTCCTCTCCTCTTCTCTCTCCTCACCCTTTCACCCTCTCTGTCGTCTATCTCTCTATTCCTCTCCTCTCCTCTCTTCTCTTCTCTCTCCTTACCCTCCTCCTCTCTCCGCTACTTCTCTCTCCTCTCTCTCCTCCTTCTCTCTCCTCTCCTCTCTTATTTCTTCTCCTCTCTTCTCTCTTTTCTCTTCCCTCTCTTCACTTCTATTCTCTCCTCTCTGGGGAAGGGAAGGGAGAACGGCGAGGGGGGGAGAGAACGAGAGCGGCGAGAGGGGGAGGCCGGGAGGCGAGGAGAGGCGAGGAGGAGAGAGAAGAGGTAGAGAGGAGGGGAGGCGACGGGGAAGGAGCGGAGAGAGGAAAGAGAGAGAGATAAGGAGAGAGAAGGAGAAAGAGAGGAGGGGAGGGAGAGAGGAGGAGACGAGAAGACGAGCGAAGGAGGAGGAGAAGATGGGGAAAGGAGGGAAAAGAGAGAGACGAGAGAGAGGGGGGCAAAGAAAGGAAGAAGGAAAGGGCAGAAGAAGGGAGAGAAGAGAAAGGGAGACGGGGGATAGAGAGAGAGAGGGAGGAGAGAAAGAGAGAGAGGCGAGAAAGAAGAGAGGCAAGGAGAGAAAAGGGGAGAGAGGAGCAGAGAGAGAGGCGGGGGAAAGCGAAAAGGAAGCAGAGAGAGGGGAAGGAGGAGGCGAGAGAGGCGAGAGAGACGAAGAGATGAGAAAAGCAGAAAAGGAAGGGACGAGAGGAACGGGGGAGAGCGAGAAAGAGAGAGGAGAAGAGGGAAGAGCGAGAAAGGCAGAGAGGGAGGAGAGAAGAAGCGAAGGAGAGAGAGAAGGAGAGAGCAAAAGAAGGAGAGAGAAGGAGAGGCCGGAAGGATGGGGAGAAGAAGAGGAGAGCGAAGAGAGAAGAGAGGAAAAGAGACAGAGAGAGAGAGAAAAGCGAGAGAGGGGAAGAGAGAGACAGAGGGGAAAGAGAGAGAAAAAAGGAGAGAGAAGAGAGCGAGAGAGGAGAGAGAAAAGAAGAAGGAAAAGAAAAAGGAGAGAGAGAAGAGGACGCGACGAGGAAGCAGAGAGGAGAGAAACAGGGAGCGAGAAGAAGAGAGAGAGCAAGAGAGCGAGGGCGAAGAACCCTACTCACCTCGCCCTATCTCCTCCTCTCCTCCTCTCTCTCTCTCTCTTCTCTCTCTCTCTCTCTCTCCCTCTCTCTTCTCTCTCTCTCTCTCTCTCTCTCTCTCTCTCTCTCTCTCTCTCTCTCTCCTCTCTCTCTCTCTCCTCTCCTCTCTCTCTCTCTCTCCTCTCTCTCTCCTCTCTCTCTCTCTCCTCTCTCTCCTCTCTCTCTCTCTCTCTCTCTCTCTCTCTCACACACACACACACGCACACACACACACACACACATTAAAGAAAGAAGCGATTCAAGAAGAAAGGATGACAGATAATAGGAGAAGGGGAGATGAGGGGACGAGAGGAAAAAGGAGTGGAAAGAAGCGGAAATACGAAAGTGGGGAAAGGTGATCAGAAAAAGAGGAAGAAAGAACGGAATGTTACGGAATAGGAGAAGTGAGGAGGATAGAACATATAAAAAGGATTTCAATAGTGAAGACCACTGAAGGAGAGTAAGCGTTTCAAAATACTATAAATCTTCTCTCTGAATTCCCACGATTTTTTCTGACCACTTTTGTGAAGTAGTGCTAGCCGCTACATTAACTGATGTTTCAACACGGAAAGATCCGCGATGAATTTTTCAGCTACAAATATTACGTCTCGTGTTTTTCACTATCGAAATCCTTCGAAAACACAGTAAGTCCATATTTCTAAATTGTTGAGTAAGCAGGGCAAACAACTTAGGGATTTTTAATTTCGACCTTATTGCTTACTTTTGGGGAAATTCATTTTCAAAACTGAAATGTTCGCGAAAATATAACCCGAAGGAACTTTTATGTGTCATTGACATTTATCGAAATGCTGAGAGGTTCAGGCTTCCATCTCCCGAATCCGAGAATATAAAAAAGGTACTATGGACTTACTGCATTTTGTTTGGTAAAGCATCTCTCATTTATTCATACATACTTAGTAGCACGAAGAACTGCAGTAAAATCTCAAGCATAATGAGCACGCGCATACGCGCTTTTTGTCCCAATTTTAGATCAATTTTTTCCCTTCCAATTTTAGATTACAAGATCAGATGTGTGTAACTGTATATTACACTCGAGATTTCACGATCAGTCAAATGAGGAATAAATTCACAAACTGCCGTCAGTTTAATCAGTTTTAACAAGTTTATGTTTTGGACTAAGGGCAGTTTGTGAGTCCATCTCTCATGCAATTGTCATCCAGAACACTGAACATAATCACTGGGGTACCTGTAAACAATAAAATAAGTTATTATGATCATCATCATTCAAAAATTCGAAATTATTATTACTATCATCATTCAAAAATTCTAAATAAATACGATGTACATAACTGCATTTTGATAAGGCATCTCTAAGTCACACTTAGTAGTAAGAACTACAGTAAAATCTTGAGCATAATGAGCACGCGCCTGCGCGCTGTTTAAAATTTGTATCAATTTTTCCCAATTTTAGATTACAAAGGCCGAGGAATGAAATTGTGTATTATGCTCGAGATTTCGCAATCAGTACCAAATTTTTTAGCCTCACAGCTAGCTCTTAGTTTCTACTTTTATTGGTCGAATTTCCAAACAAATGCGATTTACCCACTGTAATACACACGCACCCCAGCCTCTGATAATAACAAGCACCATAATTCTAAATAAATGCGATGTACTTACTGTAATCTGAAAATTCTCTTGGGAACACCAAACACAATCACCGGATTAACTGAAATAAATAAGAACTGCGTATTAAAACTCTAAATTAATATTGATAGGGCAATAAACTAATTAATAGGCGAACTCATTGGAACAATATAATTTCAGTTTTGCTCCAAAACACAGGATTACACACCCTTCCCCGAACTCCGAACTATTCACATGGGATATGGACCTCACAGAATGGATGCCACCGAATTACTGATCGGCGAACGTGTTTAGGTACTTCCAATAGCTGGTACTTATAGGGCGCGTCATGAAATCCCCCTTCCCCTCCTGTGTTATTTTTATTGCTAAGCCGAATCGAAGTGAGACCGACGGCCATCTTGAAGGACTACTATGTATAAGTAGGATTTTTTGGTAAAAAATCGTTTTCCCTTCTTCAAAAAGAGCAGGATTGGGCCAATCAGATGAATTCTCTACAACCATTCTTAGTCGTCACAAAATGGAAATGGAGCTCAAACAGACGAAGCCCTGTTTATCCATCCCGGACTTCCTTTCAACCTCCTATCACCTCTCAGTACGTACCACATTTTAAAATTATTTGTTCTCGTTAATACAAATCATCAAATAGGGTTGTCGACTTGGTGGGTTTTAAGCTCATAAAATAACCATTTTGTAGCAATACATCTTTCCTATTTCCGGTCACATCCCCTCCCCCCATCTCCCGCTGAGAGCATTAGTCTTTTGCGAGGTTAGAAGCAAATTATGAAACTTCGAAAAACTAAGAAACTATTCACTAATCTGTAACCTATACATTTTTTCTACCCCCACCCTTACTTTGGAACTTCAATTTTCGAAACGAAATTCACGACATCAAAAACTCAAAGAAACAATACCTTTTCGGATGTATGTATTTTTTCCCATTCCGCCTCCCTTTTCCAAGATACCTTAATTTTTATGGTACTTAGAAAGTAATACTAAAACATAAATTACACAACCTGATGAATCCCCCCCCCCCCCAAAAAAATAAATAAAAATAAACTATCAATCTGGAACTTACACTTTTTTTCAGTTTTTAGCTTTAATCTCCACTATATATGGATTATAGATGCCACAAATTTTACGGTATGGTACCCGAAAATCCACGTTATAACCGAATTTGACAACCTCAAAATCCCGAGAAACGATACGTATCTCACACTATACATTTTCCCAATCCCTTCCCCTCCATCCTTTCCAAGGTGCCTCAATTTTCATAGTACCAGCAAATCAGTGTCAAAACTGAATTCTACAATATCCGAAATTCAAAAAACCGATAACCATCTTAAGTATACCAGTACATTTTCCTCGTGTCCTCCCCTCAGGTACTTCACTTTCCATGGTACTCAGGAAGTAATGTCGAATCAGAATTTCTACGACCTCAAAACTCCAAGAAACCACATGAATCTGTTACTTGAAACGATACCGAATCAATTTTGAAACCAAATTCAAAGATTCAGGGAACTAAGAAAGGATACCCATATTGCAGCTGGCGGAATTTCGGACACTCGATTGTCTGAGGGAGGGGAGGTGGCTAATTATAAGTTAGGAAGAATAGATGAATTTAATATAGTCTTGAAAACCTGGTTACCGATAAGCCGATTTTTATTTCGCGCTTGCGCAACTTTCAGAAATTTCTTTATTAAAGTCTTCAGAAATTAGATAAAATGTGAAAAATTAATATTATTTATGTAACATTCAAGGGATGGGAGAGCAAGGAAAATATTTCAGGGAAGTTAAGCACTGAGGTTGGAAAGCCTATCTGATGGCAACTAGGATCCCAACTGTCACAACAATTTCATCTTATTGACCTGATATCGATCTGTTAATCAACCCTTCACTCCCATGGGCATGTGTTAAATCTGCTAAGCATCAGACTGCAGTCGCGCAGCTCTGTCGTTCTAAACACGAACCCACTCTGTAGTCAATTTGAGGAACTAATGCTGAAGATGGTTAAAAGAAATGAAAATTTCCTGTAAAGTACCTACTAACAACACAAACGCACTGCTATCAATTCCATGAAACAATACTGAAGATGGTTAGAAGAAATAAAAAAGAATTTACGCGGAATTTTCCATCAACACGGACGCACTCTGTAGTTAATTCAATGAAACAATATTAAAGATAGTTGAAAGAAATAATGAAAAAAAAAAAAAAAGGATTGCAAGAGGCTCATTACTGACCCCAAAAACTAGAATGCTGACTCAATGATACAAGAATCTGCCATCCAACAAAAAGAAATTGCATTAAAAAAGTGGACGAAAGAAAGATTTTTTCCGATTTACTGACAACTGGTCCAAAATGCCAACTGAATGGTCAAATTTGCCACAAAATTTTAACTCCAAAAATTATATAATAAAATTTATTGTGATCATAAAACCAAATTTGTCGTGGAATATTTCATACGAATGAATTTCCATATAAGATTTTAAAAAATTATTCTTAATTTTTATGGTAAAAACATTTATCTTAGATTATTTCATGCGGATGAATTTCCATATAAGATTTTGAAAATTATTCCTAATTTTTATGGTAATAAAGTAGTTGTCGTAAATCGGTAAATAAATTTCACATTCAAAATTTATTTAAAAATGTTCCTCGAAGGATCTCAGTAGAAATTTTGAAAGATAAATTTCATAAAATGTAACAGTAGCCCTATCCTTCACCACCAATTTTACAATATTTGGGTAGTTTCTATAAGGGTGTAGTGAAGATCCCCATGGAGATTTCTTCATGAAATGAAATTTATTGTAGTCATAAAATTTATCGTAAAATATTTCACGACGATGAACTTCAAGAGAAGTTTCTAAATTTATTTATAATTTTTACGGGGATAACTAGAGTGCAGGATGATATGTGAAAAAAATGACTCAAATACGCATAAAATATGACTTTTTTACCCCAATCGTTTTACAGCTTTTTGAAAGGCCCATTCATAATGGTTGTTCAAATAAAACTGAATAAAACTAAAATATTTCAAACCACCATAAAAAGAAATTGCTAAAAACATGCATTCCACATGGACAAAACGCAATAAAAAAAAAGGCGAAAAAAATACGAAATAATACGCATTATTCCCCAAAATGAAATGGGGCTCAAGATGCAGAAATTTTTTCTGAAACCAGAACATTTTACGTCACTTTTGTGATCTGAGATGACCTAAAAAATATGCGTCTGCACATTATGCACTCTAGTGAGAACCTAATTGCCGTTAACTGGCAAATATATTTCACACTTTTAAAATTTTATTTGGCATTTTTTCACAAAGTATTTCAATAAAAATGTTGAAAAATTAATTTCACAAAAGTTAACAACTGTGGCCTTATTCTCCACTACCAGCTTTACTATATTTGAAAAAATAAAATTGTTCACATAAATAAATGAAACATTAAGTAACCTTACCCTGTTAGCGAGAGGGAGAAGGATGAAATATAAAATGGCCAAAAATGCCAGATTAGAAAATTTAAAATGTCACAGAAAAATTAGTGCTTACAGTACAAGAATAAAATGTGCACATACCTCATATGATCGTATTTTCAGCAGTTAATTTTTCACTCCTCTACTTCTTGGCTCTGTTGCTGCATTGCTCATCTCTTCCTCGGCATTGATTTCCCGTCCATTAAACGAATATCTGCGAATGAGCAACTTAATAGCAGGTATTCGGCAAGTCGAAAATGAAAACTGTGTAACTTAGCCATTGATCAAATAAACTTGATTCGGTGATAATCAGTTAAATAATATACATCGTATAGGCTTCTTTCTCTGCCATACACGTAATCCAAACTAGTGACCCCTCTGTACTTACAGGAAAGTACGTGAGAGGTGTTGCCTCTAGACCAGTTAAAACTAGACTGCGTCAAAATACCAGTTGTGCCGACCCACAGATAAACACTAGGTATTGACCGTAAAATCCGAAAGTAAAGGAACTGGAAAACCCCAACAATGATATACCTGTCCCTTAGTGGAAACCCGACTCCCATTATAAGTTGCTAATCAATTGGTTAGTCATGTTTTGAGAGGTAACAATGAGAGGAAGAGGGTGAACTTGGTTGTTCACAAATAATCGACGTCTGAATACAAAGGTTTGTAAGCGAGAAGGTTCCGTCAATGGAACAAAACAATGAAATACAAAGGAGGCGGTTCGAAGATTTGTTTGAATAAATGATGTATATGTAACAAGTAACTATTAATATACATATATCTCTACGGACAATGTGTCACTCGCGAATAATTAGATTGCTCAATTCCAAAAAGTTTCACCTTGGCAGTGCTAAGAACCCTATTACGAGGGTCTTTTAAAAGGTAAGGTAACGAGTTCAATAAAAAAATTACAAGAAATCAGAAAAAATTATTCTAATGAAATATGTTTGTATAATATATCCATGTATGTACTCCTTCTCGACTTAATTTCCCAGCCAATTTAAACATTTGTCCGCCCAGTGCCTTAGTGTATCTACATAATATAGGGGAGAAGGTGACCATGGGACCAAAAAGTTGTTTTCCATACTGCAGGAAGAATGTACGCATGTTTGGCTAACAAAAACACTCGGTAAAATTAATTAGGACCTTTCTAGATCGGAGAAATCAGCTATTGAAAAAAACGTGTTTGCTCCCATAATACAACAGGAGTATTCTACCATGGGAATGGGGGTGTTTTGTCATGGGACCATGTAAAAATCCCATAAGAAAAATGAAAAAGTTGGAGTAAGACCCTGTAAATATTCTTGAAGATTCCAGCAGCCCGGCCTGTGTCAAAAATTGCAGGTTGTAGAATAAAAAGTTATTCAGGACACCGTTTATGGCCTCCTCCATCTTTTCATTATTCATTTTTGGTTTGTTCACACCAGAGCTGTACTTCGAGACGTAGTCTATTGATTGTTTGATAAAACAATAAAGGAACTATTGAACACGTGAAGATGAACACTTGCCGCAAATTACTACGATTTGAACATGTTGATCTTCCACGATGGTAACGTGTTGATTACACATCCCAAGGAACGATACCAAAAAATCCCCGAGGTTCAACATACTCTAGAACATTTTTCATTATCTGCTGCACACGCTATCATTCAGCGGTGTCAACTGGGGTAACATTGGACACTGGTGATAATATCGGCCACTCGTGACTGGCGTCCTGATAAGGATACAAGCGCTCCTACAAGTCATGAGCAGCCAATATTACCACCGGTGTCTGATATTACCCCAGTGGACTTTACTGATGACGATACTAGCGCTCCTACAACAAGTCATGAGTGGCTGATATTACCACCAATGTCCAATATTACCCCAGTTGACGGTACTTTTTAATCAACATATCTGCAGGCTTAACACACAACACAGTGTCACTCGTAATTTTAGCGAAAATCGAATAAAAGAAATTCATTCTAAAGAAATTGTTACAACTCCTCCTCTTGGTTGATACCTTGCCGTTGTGAGGAGGCTTGACCGTAAAAAATAAAAAATAAAACAATAATACCCTCTGTGAGATTAAATTTTGTTAAAATCGTGACAAAAAGCACCTAAAGGAGAAGGCAAACTAGGACAGATAAACCCAGTTGAAAGCAATGAAAAACTACAGTATTTCTTTCCAGGAAATGTAGCTTTTCCAAGCATTAATTACCGACGATGGCGTTCTGACAGGTATATAATTTTTCCGGACGGGACGCCACACTAGGCGAAATGCTGGTTTTAGGCGGCCAAAACTCCAAAAAATGAAGCGAGCACAAATTTACATAAATGGTGGAAATTATTATTCTTCAATATTAGATGACCTAAAAACAGCCCAACTTATCTCCCCCAAAATATTATTAGAATGCAGAGCTGGATATCAATTTGAACATTTTAAAAATTAAGTAGACTGTTTTAAAAGATGATGAAATGGAGGGTAGTTTCAAATGACGATACCAAAGACCTTGACGTAGAATTTTTTAATATTTTTATAC
The DNA here is from genome assembly GCA_031841125.1 of Acanthococcus lagerstroemiae. Lineage (NCBI taxonomy): Eukaryota > Metazoa > Arthropoda > Insecta > Hemiptera > Eriococcidae > Acanthococcus > Acanthococcus lagerstroemiae. The sequence goes on along the minus strand of CM063113.1, from coordinate 15,926,420 downwards.
AGTTCAATTCGAATGTGTTCTTTGTAAAAGAAACTTCACGTTTCTAACCTCAAAATAAATATTCAAGTTCAACATTACTGTCCATTTTGCTCTACCAAATACCTTCACTTCATGGACTGAGAAAACCTAGATCCAACTCGATCCGAAAATATATTGAATGAGTTTTATTCTTTGAACATCCATCTAACTATCCTGACATCATTCAGCTGCGACCGTTTGCGACATTCAGGGGAAAAGAGGAAATAATGACAAACGATTTGCAGTGTTAGAACAAAAATAGGCTCAACAACGAATTCAGCGCGTTAAAAAATTTAAATTTAGACACCTAACTCGATTTTGTCGGAAATTTTGAATTTTCATCCCCCCCCCCATATAGGGTTTAGGTTATCAGATGGGGTACCTGCATATAAGCTCAAAAATGAATTCAGCGTGTTGAAATACATATATCTAGACACCCAACTCGATCTTCTTCAAAAATTTTGTATTTTCATCCCTTTTTTAAAGGGAGTAGGTTACCATATGGGGTGAAAATAGGCCCAAAAACGAATTCAGCGTCTCAAAAGACAAAAATATTTAGGCACTCACTTTGATTCTTTCACAAATTTTGAATATTCTTTGCCCAGTACAGGGGTAGGTTACCGGATGAGCTAATATAACCTCAAAAACAAATTCAGCGTCTCCAAAAACATACTTTTTATTTTATTTTTCATTTTATTTGGTTTAACGTGCCACCCAACAACCAGACGACCAATAACAGAGATATCCAATTCGATGTTTTCAAACATTTTGAATCTTTAACCCCCAATAAAGGGGGTAGGTTACCAGATGGGGTGAATATAAGTTGAAAAACGAATTCAGCGCCTCAAAAAACATATATTTGGACACCTAACTGGATTTTTTCAAAGTTTTGGATTTTCATACCCCTATAAAGGGGGTAGGTTATCAAATGGGGTAAAAATGAGCTGAAAAACGAATTCAGCGTCTCAAGAAACAAAAATTTTCAAACATCCACTTTGATTCTTTCAAAAATTTTGAATATTCTTCCCCCATACAGGGGTAGGTTACCAAATGGGCTAACATAACCTCAAAAACGAATTCAGCGACACAAAAAACATACATTTTTAGATATCCAATTCGATTTTTTCAAACATTTTGAATTTTCAACCCCCCTAAAAAGGGGTAGGTTACCAGATGGGGTGAATATAAGCTCAAAAACGAATTCAGCGCCTCAAAACACATATATTTAGACACCTAATTAGATTTTTCAAAAATTCTGGATTTTCATCTCCTTATGAAGAAAATAGGTTACCAAGTGGGGTAAAAATAAGCTCAAAAACGAATTCAGCGTCTCAATAAACATATTTTTAGATACCCAACTTGATTTCTTCAAAATTTTTGGATTTTCATTCCCCAATAAAGGGGGTAGGTTACCAGATGGGGTAAAAATAAACTCAAAAATGAACTCAGCGGGCCAAAATACCCCTAAATTGATATATTGTTGTTAATAATTTCATAAATCTGATTTTTGCAGCTTCAAATTTTGAAATCTTCCACTGTGCGACACCCTGTATGTTACTTGTGAAGCGGACCAAGAGCACTCTGTATCCTAGGGACTGATCACCGGAAGGAAAGGAAGTGTTTCTAAGTACCAGTTAATGTAAAATTTTGACTTGGAACCAAACAAATATTGAAGAAGCCGTATCGCGGTTTCTCCCAGTGTGGGATGTAGAAAACACTACATGAGGGAGCTACTTGGAGGAGCATCATCACTGGAAAGTTTTAAAAAGAAAGGCGTAATTAAAATTAATAAGAACTTAGAGTGTGAGGAGTTCGAATGGAGTTGAAAGATTAGAGAATCGTACGAGAGAAATAAAGAGGCTTGATCTGGGAATAATTGGAATAAGTAAGGCAAGGTGGAAAGAAAAGAATGATTTTTGGTCAGGAGACTTCAGAATAATATATAAAGTGAGTAAAATGGCAAGCAGGCGTCGGAGTTGTTACGAAGGAACAACCAGGTAATAAAATCATATACATATTATAAACAACAAAGTGAATGATTAAGCCTGATAAAAATCAATACCAAACCAGTACTTACAACAATAATACAAGTGTATATGCCTACTAATACTCACAAGGACAAAGAGATGGAGGAGGTATATGAAAAATTAAGCTGAGTTCACATTACGCTGATGTTTTAGTTACCATTTCATATGATGTGTTAACTCGACACGTGATAAAAACAAAATAATCTATTCTGATAGGTGTTGTCGCAGGCCATAAAATAACATACAAAGTGGGCGGCTCTAGTGCCACCTAGTAGCGAATTAGTACCGCGCAGTAATAATCATAATAATGATCTTAATAATTTTTTTAAATTAATTTAATTTATTTATTAATAATTAAAAATAAATTTTATTTTTAATATTTTTAATATTAATTTTTTTATTCTTTAATTTCCAAAATTAATATTAAATTATCTTAACTTAAAGCGCAATCGCTTATCATCCAGTAGGCATAATGTCCATAATACACATCACTGAACAAGAAAATTTGCCTAATTGATAACATAACTCTTGAAAATGAAAATACTCACTTTTCCCTCATTAACCATGTTTTATTTCATAATAGAGTAGTTTCAATTTTCCTTTCTGGTCTGTAGGTCTGTACAGTGTGGGTACTCAGTGTAGAATTGACTGAAAATCTTGAGTGATGTGTATCAGTTCTTTCAATGTACTTGTTATTTTTACATGCTACTGTGTCAAGTGTTACCTCTGCTATCACTACAAATCTACAATATGTCAAAGAAAATCAACCACAGATGTTTCTTTCACTATAGTACTAAGACCAACTTTGGTCATAGTTTTTATTTTCTTATCATTAATAATTTTGTTTTTTAGTGATAAGCCTAAATTTTTAAAAAGTGATATTTGTTGTTAGTTTTTGTTCGATGTTATTTTTGTGACACCTACTAAAAACAAACTTGGTTTTGTATTTTACTTATTTTTTCCCCCTTTCTTTTCTTTTAGTTTTGTAAATACTGAAACAAATGTTACTTTCATTGTGATACTGAAACCAAACCCGGTCCTGGTTTTTAGTTGTTTTTTCCTAATTTTATTAATTTATTTATTTATTACTCTTGTCAATAAGTCTGTTTATAGTTTCCAGATTTTAATTTAATTTTGGTGCATTCATAATGGTAGGTACTGAATTACGGAAACCAAATTTGGTTAAATGAGTTACCTAGGTACTTACTTTTTCTTGTTCTGGAAAATATTGAAACAAATATTACTTTTGATACAGTACTAGAGTTATCACTTGTTTTTATTGAATCTAGTTTGATGTAATTGATTAAAATTTAGATAAATAAAATACTCTTGTCATGATGTTAACATTGAAATTGAACGGTATTTTTACCACTAAAAATTAGTTTAATTGAAGGAAGGGGAAGGGAGTAAGCAAAATTAGTAAAGGTATTTTAGGAAAAGAAGCATTATATGTATGTAGCAAAATATAACACAAGAAAAAATGGTCACTTAAAATTATTAGTGCCGCCCAGTTAAAATCGCTTAAAATATGCTCTATGTTGTCAGATGATGCAATATGACATCATATATGTGTCACAACTCATACTATCACGTACTCTAACACCTATTTGATGCAAATCCAAACAGTTGAATTCACATTACGCGGATGTTTTGTGTTAACATGTCATATGATGTGTTAATATGGCACATATAACAAAAAAAAATCATCCATTTCAATTAGATTGTTCACATTCCACAGATAACACTTTATATAGAATTACCCACCTGTGAAATGTTCTCACTCTTCCCATCTGAGAAATCAAAATACACTTTTGATAACTATCATTTCAATTAAGTTAGATAAATTCAAGTGATAAGTAATTGGAATACGTAAGTACGTAATGACCACTAATGGATTTTCCAAAATTATCACTTCCACCCAAAATGGTGGTCATTAGAGTCCACCATTTGAAAAAAGGAAACTTTGTCTTCCAATAACGGCCACTTGTAAATTATCCACTTCCTTAATGTTGTTTCAAGTTAAAATTGCTCATAACTGAGTGTATAAAACGAATGTAATTCCAGGATATCTCAGACAGTTTAAGCGATGAAATAGAAACACATTTAGGTAATTTCAAAAATTTTACTTACTTTAATTTTTTTCGAAGGAATCCGCAAATGTTTACTTCCATTTGAAAGATAGAGGGAGAAAAAAACAAGCCAGGTCGCTTTCTGACCTAGAGGGTCGGCCTTTCAGCTGAAGTCTGGGCGGCTATTCCATTAACCAACTTCAAACAAAAAGTACGATCGCTCTTGGACACTGTTAAGCGTAAGGGAACCAACCAGCAAAATCTGTTTTTTGAGACCACATGATTCTAAGTTCAAGAGCCGTGTAGAAACTACATAACATAGCGTTTACTGATACGCTTTGATCAACGTGAGTACACATTTTTGAATCGGGAGCCCAATTCTGAAAAATTCTACTTTTTGTGCTCTTTTCAACGATACTATAATAACTCATTTTGTTTACAAATGTCAATTGGTTCAGGCCGACCCTAATTTCAGCAAGAATCATACACAATAATATTATAAACCTCACAAAATGAACTCCTTTCATCAATTCCTTATATGCTGATATGTCCAGTCACTTTTGCAGAGACTGTAAGCATGATGTAAAACCATCTTCCTATCTGTTTCTTTTACACACTATTACATTCACTTTTACATTTAAAACCACAAGTGCACTGTCAAAAGCAAACGCGATTCATTTTCGTGTATCTGGTTTGTTTGTCCACATACTTACATTTGAAACCACAAACGCCACTGAGCGTCGGATATTATTTCCATTGTATAAGGCTCGGCTGCACTGACCTTTAAAAAATGATACCTAAGATTCACTACATGAAATTATTCTTTTTGGCTTTCTCTATATGGCCAATAGAAACAGTATACTGCTCTCAACTCTTGCTCCAAACGCATACTAGCTTAAGTATTAGCAATTGAAACTTAAAAGTGTCCACCATTAATACATTTACCTTATTTGGAAATGAAGGAACTCACACAAGATAGGAAAAATAGAGAGCTGCATCAAACCGGTTGTGAGACTGACTACCTCATCATTACCATATGTACCGGCACACGCTTCCCAGTACAGGGGGATGTTATTATATAACTGAGTGGGACACAAGTGTACATACCACAAAAACTGTCCTTTAGAAATTGATTCTTCGTTCAGTCATCTCCCGGCTCTGCTGTTGCATTGTGCATCTCTTCCTCTACATTGAAGGCCAACGTGTAACTAGCATCATCATCTGCGAATTAGAAGTGTACACAATAATCGGCGAGCTGACAAATCGAAAATAAAAACCGAGCATGTTGTTAATTCAAAGTCCAAATTCCACGGCATAATGTATCAGAAATAATGAAGTAAATACGTACTTACTGACCGGATAGAATTTGATCCGTCACTGGAAACGTGTGTGTTCTCTAGGTGAGTTAAGACTGGATACTGGACTGCGTGGAAATACCAGCCGTGTCTATCCAAGAATAAACACAGTTATCGGCAAAACCCAGTGTTAAACGATACGAGAAACCCTCAATGATATACAGGGACCGGGTGATTGTTCAATAATGAAACCGGCTTCGAGCTGTGCGGCTGTTGTCTGCGTGTTTCCATGATATGAGACACGCAGATGACAGCCGCGCAGCTCGAAGCCGGTTTCCTTATTTAACAATCACCCTGTACCTGCTCCTTCGTAAAAACACGACTACCTGAACATGTATAGGTTGCCTACAAACTAACGGTCCGTTGTCAAAATTGAGCCAGAGGCATTTCTGGACTAATTTTACCAACATTTTCGAGCGTATCTCGGGAACGGAATCTCGCCGCCAAATTCGAACAGCGAATTTGTACTCAGCATGAAAAACTGATTGAATAACAGCCGTTAACACGAAATTTTTGATTTTCGAAATTTTGAAAATGTCGTCATACTACAGGGAATAGAATACAAAATCCTTTTGTTTTAGGATCAGCATCAAATTGACACACAACGAAAACCATCTTGAAACAGGTCTATAGTTCCTGTAGGGGTTAAAGATCCTGTCCCCCTCGGCACGAAACGCTCGAACCATCAGTGCTGCCAATACCACCGACTTTTGAATTTCAGATAAGGTTCGTGCCTTCATGCTACCCTCCGAACGCTAAATTACCTGCAATATTCAATTCCTCTGAGAAAAATTATTTCAGTTTGTATCCAATGAACGGAAGTGACTGAATTATCACGCAACACAAATCACACTTAATTTATTTCAAAATAACAATCGTATTACGATACAATTAAATTTTAAATGACTAAAATGCTCTATCGACGTGATAACATGAATGTACAAAAAAATTCAATTTAATATTTTAAATTTTAAAAATTCGTACGAATGTTACAAATAAATATCATCGTGACAGATCCGTTTGAGCAGGTCTATAACGTAAATAAATGCGATTCATCGTATTGTACATGTGGCTTGCATTCTCATCCCTTATTATTATATCGTCTCCGAAAACTGTGGACTGCCGCCGAAATTCTCGATAGAATTTCTAATAACGTGTACTGGGGGGGGGGGGGAGGTAACATGTCAGATACTCAGTGTAAGGAGAAGCAGGCCTGGTTCCAGGATTCATTCATACGAAGGTATTCCAAATAAGCTAACAGTAGCGTATCTAGGATGAAATCATGGAGGGGGTTTGACTTTTAATTTTAAGGGTATTCCTTTTTAAAAAAAACAAAAGTTGAATGAGCATATTTTGATATTTTTTAGAGCTTTTTTGGCCATGGAGGGGGTTTGACTTTTGAACGTATTCCTAAAAAAAAAAAAAAAAAAAAAAAAAAAAAAAAAAAAGTTAAATGAGTATATTTTTGATATTTTTTTAGAGCTTGTTTTGGCCATGGGGGAGGGTGAACCCGGAACCCCCCTCCTTAAATACGCCACTGCAAACTAGTAATGATAATCGTACATGACAACTGAATCGATCGATCATTTGGGTCATTCCACACATCAAACTGCCCTACTTCTGACTCTCAAATCTCCAAATTTTTTCTAATTGGTGAATTATTTATGCTTCCTCCAAAACTTCGAAAGTCTCCTTCCATTCACCTCTATGTTTGTGGGGGAGAGGGACATTGTTCAAATTCATACAATTTGATAAATGGTCAACTTTGAAGCCTTGTATTTCCAAAACTCGTGAAGATAGAATATTGCGATTTGCGCTATTGTTTTGTTATCAGGTTTAGTCTCATTATCATAAGACATAATAGGATGCCTTATCACTACTCCATCATATTTTATCAATGATTGAATTTTTGGCATAAGGGAAAGCGACGAGGTCCATTTTTAATAAGCTGGAAATTCACACAAAATAGCTCTCATGGTGCACGTGAACAAGTATGGAAAATTCCAAATGGTGTTTTCATATCGTCTTATCAATTTTCCAAATTTCCGCTGTTTGTGAACCCTACACACTCTTTTCATTTGCTCCCACCTGAGCCCTGGAACCGCCCCTTGGAGCATTCCCTCAGGGACGCCGGGGAGCTTTTTTTTAGGGCTGCCTTCGCCCTCTTCTCTTCTTGCCGGGAATCGGCCTAGGTCAACTGCGCTATCTTCCTGTCGAATACCCGTATCACTAGCCCGGTGGTTTATGACGGTGAGTTCAACGAGCACCTGCAGGTAGCGCCTTACCCATTTACAGCTTTCAGATACTGGCGACCCATTACACACTTCTCGGAAGCCTCTGCTATAAGTGGTTGTGACTCTGTGTACGTTATCAGAATGCGGTGTTAGAATGTGTGACGAGTTCTTTCTTGCATTACTGATAACGATGTCGGCGTTGGGAATCCAACCCGGTGCCTTCGGGTTACGGGGCCGAGTGCTTACCGCTACGCCACAGAGCCACCGCTGTTTGTGAACCCCCGCGAAATATTCATAAACATATCTGCTTCTTTTGACTAATTTTTCGGGTAGATTAGGAACACTGTCTTTAAATGGCGATGAAACACTTTTTTGCCTTGAAAATGCCCCTCATAGTATTTCTCTAACGAACCTGCAAACTACTTATAGATAAAAAATGACAGAAATATTGTCAAATTCACGTCTTAATGAATGTTCGTAAGCCCTTGGTTATGACCTAACCAGGAAACATTCCAGAAAGTCGGGCACCAACCTACCAACCTGTTCAAAGTGTTGCTGAATTTATAGCGAGCAAAAAGTAAATAAGATACATTCACATCGTAAGATCCATCCACGGACGCACCGATAGGGGGAAGGAGCAGCTTACTCTGTGTAGGAATGTTTCACTCAGAAATTGTAAAAATTTACCATTTCAGTCAGGAAGGAAGATAAGGGAGGGCTTGAAAGTCTTCACCGGAATTGGGAAATTTCAGTAGATGGATCAAAAGTCGGGGAAATCCAACAAGTTGAAAGGTTTTTTTTTTTTAGCCAATACAAAAAATGTTGATGTTTAAGAATTTTGAGTTGGATCAGTTGGGACTTCTACAATTTTTGCCTCCCCCCCCCCAGAAAAACTCTTTGCTAAACCCCTGGGTCTGTCAAGGAGTAAGGAAATAAAAATATTCTATCGTGAGATTTGTTGTGGAACTTACAAATTTATATTGTGAGGTTATCATCTGACTAAGATTGAAAAATGAAAACTGTTTTTTTGACTTGTAGATCTCAAACTCTTACCCCTTGGCACAACTGACATTTTTCAAACGAAAAAATTGGAAAAACTTCACCCACCCCCTCGAAAGCAGTGAATGAAACATTATGACTCAACGAACCTAAAAAGACTTTTTGGTTTAGCGATTTTAAACATATTTTGAACGCCTAAAATTAAAAGAAGAAGAAAGAAGGAAAAAGTTCGAGGCCCCAAAAGGAAGAATATTTTCTGCTACTAATTTTGAAAATGTTCCTCAATTTGCAAAAATCAAATCCTCAACTGATACAACTGAAAAATGAAAACATTTTTTCTAAATTTTAATCGAGCCGTAAAGAAATTTTTGCCCATTTTCCCCAGAGGATCAGTCTTCTGGAACTTGTCACTTGGAAGGGAAGTACAAAAGCTTTTTCCATTCCATGAAACTGCCATTTTGCAAGTAGAAATATTGGAAGTCCTCTAGTTTCCCTAAATTGGCAATCGAAAAATTAAGAAATGACCTCACAGGGCCAAATCGTATCATCGTATCCTCACAACAAACTTGAATCAGTGAGTTTTGTTTTTTTTTTAAACCTTTTTTAAATAATTTTAGAGGGAATGTTTCTCTGTTGTCAGTGTCGGGTTCCCAACTGGAGAGATTTGAGAAAAGACTTTTTTCACCTGACGATTTCAAAATTTTATTCTTCCGACTTGCAAAATTAGGATCTCTCCGCCCTTTTCAGATAAAATCGTTATTAAATCACAGTCCGTGAAATGAAAGCACCTGTTTTCTGCTTATTGATTTCAAAAATGTTCTTCAGCTAGGAAATTAGGAAACCGGAAAATTAAACTTTTTTTGTAATCGATTGGTAAGAGGCTTCGTGATCTCAACATTCTTTTATTTTTCTTAATTTTGGAATTCAAATGTTACAGTTCGCAAAGTTGATTGTTATTTGACATGGTTTCAAAAACGCGCTTCGACTAGGAAATTATAGGAAATCAGGAAACTGAAATTTCTTTTATAAGAGGAGGGTGAGGGGCTTGGTAATCTCAGAATTTCTTTATTTTTCCGAATTTTGGAATTGAAATGTTACCGTTGGCAAAGCTGATTGAATACCTCGGTTTTAAAAACGTTATTCGACTAGGAAATTAGGATATCAGAAAACTGGAATTGATTTTGTAGGAGGAGGAGGGATTTGGTGATCTCAGAATTTCTTTAATTTTCCGAGTTCTGTAATTTGAATGATACAATTGGCAAAGTTGATTGATATCAGACTTGGTTTCAAAAACGTTCTCGAACTATGAAATTAGGAAATCAGAAAACTGAAATTTCTTTTGTAGAAGGAGGAGGAAAAGGGGCTTGGCGATCTCAGAATTTCTTCATTTTTCTAAATTTTGTAATTCAAATGTTACAGTTGGCAAAGTTCATTGATATCTGACTTGGTTTCAAAATTTTTCTTCAACTAGGAAATTAGAAAATCAGAAAACTGGAATTTCTTTTGTAGGAGACGGGTGAGGGGCTTGGTAATGTCAGAATTTCTTTATTTTTCCGAATTTCGGAATTTAAATGTTACAGTTGGCAAAGCTGATTGAATACTTCGGTTTCAAAAACGTTCTTCAATTAGGAAATTAGGATATCAGGAAACTGAAATTTCTTTTGTAGAAGGAGGAGAAGGTGGTGCTTAGTGATCTGAGAATTTCTTTATTTTTCCAAATTTTGGAATTTGAATGATACAATTGGCAAAGTTCATTGATATTGGTTTCAAAAACGTCCTTCAACTAGGAAATTAGGAAATAAGAAAACTGAAATTTTTTCTGTAGGAGGAGGGTGAGGGGCTTGGCGATCCCAGAATTTCTTTATTTTTCCGAATTTAGGAATTTGAATGATACAAATTGGTAATGTTGAATGATATCTGACTTGGTTCCAAAACCGTTCTTCATTTAGAAAATGAGGAAATCAGAAAGCTGAATTCCTTCTACAGGAGGAGCGGAGGTGGCGATCTCAGAGTTTCTTTATTCTTCCGAATTTTGGGATTTAAGTGTTACAGTTGGCGAAGTTGATTGATATATGACTTGTTTTCAAAAACGTTCTCCAACTTAGGAAATTAGGAAATCAGAAAACTGAAATATCTATTGTATGAGGAGGAAGAGGGGCTTAGCGATCTCAGAATATCTTTATTTTTCCGTATTTTGGAATCTAAATGTTGCACTTGGCAAAGTTGATTGATATTTGATTGGATTTCAAAAACATTCTTCGACTAAGAGATTAGCAAATCAGGAAACTGAAATTTCTTTTGCAGAAGGAAGGGGGTAGGGGCTGGGCGACCTCAGAATTTCTTTATTTTTCTGAATTCTGGAATTGAAATGTTACTTACAGATGGCAAAGTTGATTGATATCTGACTTGGTTTCAAAAATTTTCCTCAGTTAGAAAATTGAGATTTCTTTTGCGAGAGGAGGGTGAGGGGATTGGCGATCTCAGAATTTCTTCATTTTTCCGAATTTTAGAATTTACATATTACAGTGGTCAAAGCTGATGGATAGCCGACCCTCCTAGCCCAACAAAATGATCATTTTCTTAAGAGGAAAGCCGGAAATCTGGAGACAAGATGTGGATTTAAACTTCCAAAGTTGGAAAAAGCACTGTACTTCGAGTTTTCTGCTCTCGAATCAGGAAAATAAGGTCTTTTAGAGACGTACTGTGTCAGATGGTAACATCCATATCTTACCTCGGCGCTACGAGCCAGCTCCTCCCCAAAAAAGAAATCGCCAGAAAATGACTTGGTAATATCGGGTTCTTTGTTGAAACTGAAATTTGTAGCAAGACTCGTTTTGAATTATTCTCTCATACCTGCTTCCTACAGAATAATAATGAAGTTCATTAGTTGTGATAATTACGCCCTCACAAGACCTCAGTGGGAAAGAATTTGAGAATTCTGACTCTAGTTGATAAAATTAATTGATTCCAAAAAAATTAGCAGTCTCCTCCACCCTTTTCAGAAAATTGCCAGAAATGAACTTTAAAAGAAAGAAGAAAAAAGTAGTAGGTATCTGCTTGTTGATTTTTATTTGGAAAAATCACATTGTGAGCAGCAAGAATTAATAAAGCTAACAATCAACTTTCCTCCCCCGATTTTTTTTGAGCGTTCTGAAAACTTCAGGAGTAGGCGAATGGAACATTTTGTAGTTAGAAAAAGTAATATTTTAACTTCAGCCAAATTGAATATCAGAAAGAAAATCGGGTCTTTTATCAGTAAAACCGAGAAAACGAAGACTTTTATTTCCCCATCGTGCTCAAAATATTTTCAGTTTCAGTTGACCAAATTACAATTTTTCTTTCTCACTCGTTCTTTCTCCATTCGAATTCGTAGACCTCGATTAAAAAAAGTAATTAAATCCTTTCTTTCATTATCAGTGCAGAAAGGTTTTCCCAATTTATGAATTCAAGTTCACAACTGACCAAATTGACGAATGAAAACTTGCGTTCTCGTTTAGTTAGCCAAATTTATAAAATCAAGTTCACAGTCGACCACATTGAGGAACAAAGCCTTGCTTTCTCATTTAGCTAGCCAATCTTATAGATCCATCAAAGAACATGAGGCAGAAGTCTTGTGGTAGCGGTTTAACCATGGAGGCGACCCCCTCTACTTTGAGCGAACCTCCAGTCTTGGGTGAGCTGCCAACAGGAGCGTATCGCGAAAAGGTTTTTCTGGAGGGGCAAAAATGGTTAAATTTTCAACTGACTCAAGTAAAAATTCTCAAGTACCAATATTTGTTTGTATTAGCATCAAAAAAAAAAAAATACACGAAACCTTTTCTTGACTTTTGACTTGTTGGATTTTTTTCAACTTTTGATCCACCTGACTCAAGTCAAAGTCCCAAGTATCAAAATTTGTTTGTATTAGCAAAACAAAAAAAGAAAAACCTTTCGACTTGTTGGATTTTCCCAACTTTTGATTGCCCCGTCCCCCCTTATTTTCGTCCCTGGTTGACAAAGCGGTGTGGGATGGGGGGGGGGTGGAAGCCAATAGGGACAGGTCGTGAAATCGAAGCGATGTAAAACAATCAAGCAGACCTAGATACTGACTGACTGAAGACAAACACAGTAATCTAGTCTTGCTTTAAGATTGTAATTAGAACTTAAGGTCTATTCAGTGAGCATTATGTAACTAATCTAAAAATGCGAGCTCCCCTGCCTACTCCGAGCTAAACCAACTCAAAGATATGTAAGGCAGAGAAAAAAGTAACTGAAATTGATACTTGGCAGTCAAAAGGATTGAAATCCCCCTTCCTTTCTCATGAAACATCGTTAGAAAACGGAATTGTGTGGATTGGTAAGATTGAAGAAGTGATAAAGGATTTTGTTCACTGATCGAAGATATTCCCAGTACGAAAACTAGACCATCCTCGCTTTTCCCCCAAAAAATCACTTCTCGATTAAGTGAATTCGTCAACTTCTATGGTATTACAAGATAAACAACGCACATACCTATCAGTGTCAGGCACTCAAAACTGATCCCTGTTACGAACAATATGCTTCAGTTCTTTTCTGACAGTCCGACTAGTGTACACTCATCAGTGGTGTATACAAGGGCCCCAGGGGGTTGGTAAAGAACTCCCTTCACCTGAAATGAGACACTTTATAATAGATCGAAGACGATACTATAGCGATTGAAAAATAGAAATGAAGAAAAATAACTTTTTATACTACTTGATCAGAGAGGCAATGTTTACGTTGGTGTTTTACGGACGACAAGAAAGGGCCTATCATTCGTGCATTGAGTGCTAAAGAAACCTGCATGTAAAGTAAACGTACCTCAATGTAAAGCGTTTTTACATGAAAAAATTCGTCCATTAAAACATTTGGCTGAAATGCAGCAATCGTCTCTAACCACTCGGCCACGGAGCGAATTACAAATTAGCGACTTAAGAACGCATTTAAATATTCACAACGTAGTACAGCTGTTACCGTTCGTTGTTAACCGTCGTTACGTTTTTGCTGGCCACTACCTGTGTATGCTGTTTGTACACGTAAACAAACTGAAGACAAGACTGTGATACTGCACTTTGTAGTAATTAACTGAGGAAATTAAATTTTTGAATTAATTACCCACACAAAAATCACCTGTCTATGATTTAAATAAATAAATAATTTAAAAAAAAAAAATACAGACCATGTCAGCGAAAAACATTGCCGCTTCTGATCAAGTAGTATAAAAATATCTTCCACAACAAGAGCCAAAAGTGAGTGTAAACACTCATTTTTGACACACTCACTTTTGGCTCTTGGCGTGTAACATACTACCTATGTATTCTCCCATCCTGAAAATGTACTTTACCTACCATCCGCAAATCATTATATTAAGTCAAGATACTACCCAGAAGTTGAGTAATTTTCAACAATATAAAACTGAATAGGATGAATATGAATTCAAATTAAAATCTTCAAATTACATCGCTTCCGAATCAGTTCACCCCTCAATTTCAGAACGAACGATAAAACCTCTCTAATCTCAAAAATTCGTACCCATCTGAATACCTCGACCCTCAATACAATTCCTAGCCCTTATAATTATCATTGCAAAATATCACACGTACGTTAATGTGTAACATACATCCAACACTGTTGTACAAATAAATTTGTAGGTACATGTTTAAAAAAAAAATTTAAAAAAAAGGAAAAAATAAAAACAATAACAAAAAAGCACTAAAATCGCGCGGCTTAGAATACGCTTAAAAATTTGTATGTAGCTTACAAAACGTTCTTACAAAATGTTTATATACCGATGAAAGTCTTAGAAAACGAAGAAAATCAATATTCAAATCTGTTTTCGAAATTCAAACCGTAGAAAAACCCTGCGATTTGTGAAACTCAAGCGATAGCACCACGTTGAAAATCGATCGAAAATCACGGACTCCGAAAAATGTACCCGATTATCGATTTGTAACACGATACCGAATAATTATATCTCTAAACACAGCCTTTTGGTATGAAATACAAAAATATTACGTATAAAATAATTATTAAATGCTAAATTAGGAGGTACTCAGGAACCGGGTACATTTTTTAAACCAGACATTCGTGTACGTACAAATATTACATAGAATACATCCACGACACACAAAGAGAGAAAAGGAAAAGTACATCGAAATGCTAGTAGGCTGAATACAAACGACGAAATTGTACAAATTAGAAAAGAAAGAAGAACAACGTAGAAGGCATTCAGACTGAAATAGAAAGAGAGAAAAAGAAAACGAACTTAGAAAAATATTCGAATAACTTACAAATAACCGTTGCGAAGTCGAGGTCCCCAATAAAATATCGAACGTCGAAGACGGTTGCGGAAGACTGACTGCCGTACTCGCAGAGAAACTATGAAAACGTGTCCTCGAAACCCGAGGTCGCTCAACTGCCACCTCGCCGACTCCTTTTCGCAATAGACTCGAGAATACGGTCGCGAGAGTGAGCGTTCTCCGCTCTGCCATCGGATGGCTCCTCGGCCTCTAGGAACTGTTCACCAAAAATGCTATCTCCAGGTCCAGGGGTTCGCCTCGCTCCATTCACTTGTTCTTGTTGCTCGTCCGCAACGCCATCACCGGCGACAGCGAACTCGGGTGCGAGCTCGGCGACAACGACCTCGGACTGGTCGCGGGCGACGGCTCCGGACTCGGATGCAGAATCGCGTACATCGTTCCGTTCTCGTCATCTTGGTGTACGCTGGTCTCGGCCGCCGACGGAATCGTGGTCAAGAAGCGCACCGTCAACTTGGCCGGCGACACCAACAAGTCGGCCTCGTCGACCACGGCCGACTGCCGGGTCAGCCTCGGCTTCTGCTTATTATCGCTGGACGCGCTCGACCTGGAGGTGCGCGACAGACTGGTGCTGGCCGTGTTGCCCGAGCCGCTGCTATCGTTCCTCGAGCTAGACAAGTTCGAGTCCTGCGACGTCTTGCGCGTCACCACCCACGACAACGCTCTGCGCTTCGGGTCCAGCAGCCGCATCGGTATGCCGCAGTGGTGGTGGTTCTGGCGCCACGAGTCCGACCTCGACGAACTGTAGTTCTCGCTGGACGACATCGACGACGCCCGCTTGTGCTGCTTCTGCTGTATCTCGGCGATCTGGTACGCGTACTGGTCCGACCTCATGATGTGGCGCGCGTCCGTCTCCCTCGAGTCGCACAGCACGTACACCCGGAACTTATGACTGATCCACTGGCGCCAGTTCTTCGGCGCCGGCGGACTCTTCTCCCCCAGCAGCTTCGTATTGCACGTGCACGGCTGCCCGTGCACGTAGTTCTCCCGGGACGACCGATCCACCAAGCTGTTGGTGTTGGCCGGCGTCTGCCGATTGCTGAAATTCGAACTGTGCCGGCAGCGGCCGATGCCGCGGGTCACGCGCGACTCCTCGATCGCTTTGCATATCAGCACGCAGTCCTTCTTGAACTGTTTGGTGAGTATCGCGTACAGGAACGGATTGCAACACGAGTTGAGCGGCAGCACGAACACGGTGAACACTTTGGCCTGCTCCAGCGTGACCAGCTGGTAGCCGGCGATGGCGGTCAGCGAGAAGAAGGCGATCGGCGAGAAGCAGAGGAAGTCGGTGAACACGAGCAACGCCATGCGTTTGGCGATACGCGAGTCGTTCGAGTTCCACGCCTGCGAGCCGCGAATCGCGCAGTACATTTTCAGGTAACAGCCCATGAGGATGAGGAAGGCGAGGCCGTTGAAGAAGTTCAAGAAGACGACGTAGGCGACGCTCCACGGCCCGGTGGTCGTCTCGAAGGGCAGGCAGGTCGCGTATTTGCGGTAATCGGAGATGCCGAAGAACGGCAGCACCGCCGTGATCACCGCGAACGTCCAGCCCGTCACCATGATGTACACGGCGTGCCGCAGCGACAGACGCTTGTTCAGGTGCATCGCGTGCGTGATGGCGTAGTTGCGCTCCAACGTGATCACCGCCAGCGTGTAGACTGAAACCTCCGAGCTGAGCACGGCGAGCACGCCGGTGAACTGGCAGCCGCCGGAGCGCTGCCACTGGATGGCGTGCATGCGGAACTCGCCAAGCGTGTAGGCGTCGACGCCGGCTAGGATGCCTAGAAGAACATATCTCGAATTAGAGATGTCCATAAAGAGGATGGATAGCCGTAGCTGGAATACGCACCGAGGTAGACGCCCATGAGGAAATCCGCGGCAGCTAGATTGCAGACGAGGAATCGAGGAACGTCGCATTTGCTGCGCGAGCAGATCAGTACGAAGACGACGGTGCCGTTGCCCAAGATCGCTAATAGGAAGACGACCCACACTCCGCATCTTAGCGTCCACCAATCGAACAGATCTTGACATGGTAGGAAGGGCCCTGGAAGAAGAGTAAACCGGTGAGATGTGGTTGTATGCGAACTAAGCCGAGGAATGATTCGAGTGAGAGCTCGTCAGGCACACTCGTTTCAGCACTGAACTTTGCGTTACAAGGGAATCATGCAAAATCTATAATTCATGTTGTGGCAATACTTATCACGTTTTTATGGCAATATCATGTGAAGAGCTGCATTCCAAAGTGGCCTAAGTCAGTTTTAAGCGGCTCTGAGATAGCAACGCAATCCGGAAGAGAATTATAATGAAGTTCAATCTAGTCGTGGTCTGAACCCTTTATCTATGTTAGGTTTGATGTTCTATGCGTTTTATGTTGAGGTTTGTTTCTAAAGTGGCCTATATCAAAAATCGATTTAAATCGATAAGTTAGCCTCTTATCGATTTAGTTATCGATCAATCGATTTTCCTTCATTCTAAAATTGAAAAAAAAAAATAAAGAATCTAGAAAAAAGGTCTTACGCTACCCGTATTAAAAATCCTATTTCGCTGATGAGTGTCAAAGATCCAAATCTGTTTTCTTGCTTTTTAAATAGAAAAGTCAAGAAGTGAGAAAACAAAAAAAAAACAAAAAAAAAACTTCCCGACTAACTCTCAAGATCTATAAACCTATCGTACGCCTTAGACCATACATAGCTCTTTTTTTCAGTTCCGAAAGTATTTAATTTTACTTCAATAATGCAAATTGCAAATGCAATGTTCCATCTCGCCATGTCCCATCATCCGGGGCTAATTTGTAAAGAAGAACGTGATCAGCATTTCAACTCAGATTTCCCATTTTTGTGTGTATTTGGCTCCTGTTTACAATACCAGATTATCAGGCTGCAGTAGTGCAGGCTATAGGCTTCAATTAAGGGAACTCGACATTGTACAACGTAGCTTGAGACATTTAAATTATTGAATTATCGATCCAAAATCAATCTAAATCGACAAGAAAATACAAATAATCAATTTTAATTGATAATTCGATTTTCGACAGCCCTATGTTAATGCAATATTTGATGCCAAAGTGGCCCTTTAACAGCCTCTCATATTTTGACAGATGGTAGGATGATAATCAGGGCATGGATTTTTAGGTAAAACCCTTTTTTTTTCTTTTTTTTCTAGCCTAGCTTATTCGGTCTATTGAGGTTTTCTGAACGAATCAGGAAATTCTGAAATCAATGAGATAACTTTGATATGGCCTCTTTTGGACTTTTTTCCTTTATTACATTTTCGCCTAAAATTTATTGATGTTTTTAGAGACTTTTTGGGACTATTTCGAGTAGAAATCCGATTTTCAAGACTATTTTGTCAATCTTACATATTTTGAGACGAACGATTTTTAATTTTTCGCTAAAAAAATTTCTACAAACCCATTTTATTTTATTTTTTTTGGGGGGGGGGGGGAATTAGTAAAATGAAAAATCGTTACAACCTTACTAATCATTGCAATCAAGTATTTCGATTCAAAATTGTTACGTTGTACGTAGTTTGGGGGAAATAGAAATATAAAAATTAGGTTTAGTTTTCCAAGACCTTTAATTTGATACCCATGGAGCCATAGTTTAACAGAAACTTTTTGGGACCACTGTACTTTCTTGGAGACCACTTTTATTGTGACTTTTTTCGGACTATTTAGGTCTTGTTAGAGACTCTGAATACGGCCTATTGAAAAAAAAATTTTTTAGTTCTTAGCCCCTAAGAATCCGGGCCATGATGATGCTTTTGTTCACACTCGATTACTATATGTGCTATTATTGCCTGTCGATTCATATCATTTCAGCCTACTTTATGGGGCGTACAAACGGTTTTTATCGATTATCTCAGAACAGCAAAAATTGACTTAGGCCACTTTGGAAAAAAACTCTTCATGTATTCCACTATGTACGAACAGGCAGTTCTGCCAAAAGCAGTAAAATTTGGAATAAGAAAAAAAATTTGGTGGAGGAAAATATGATTCAGTGGTGAAAATCTTCTTCATATGATCTGTGGGATTGTATCTTGCGACGTCGAAGTCACCAGTGTGGGGCCTACTCCTCCCTGGCTGATCCGCCAGATAACACGCAGAGTGAATACTTGTCTATGTCCCTGGCTTAGCTATAAACGAGGCTGCTCTTATATCTCTAGCGAGGATTCGCCAGGACGAGCAAAAACGAGAGCGAGGGGTGTGGTACCACAAGTTCTAACTCCAGATGAAATTTACGATTAAATAAACGGTCTTAGAAAACAAACATGCAGGTATAGTTGATCGCATCTGTGACCTGCGGTATAGCAACACACAGGAATGTACCGATAGGGGAGGGGCAACTTACACCCTCCCCCCCTCCTGTAGGAATTTATTTACTCAGCAGCTGGGAAAATTTACCAGTTCAGTCAGGCGAGTTGCAAAAATCCAATAAGCTGAAGGTTTTGTTTTTGTTTTGTTTTTTTGCTTTGATTCTTGGGAATTGAGTTGAGAAGTTGGGAAACCCAACACAAATCAAAATGTTTTCCTTCTTCTGTTTTGATACTTGGGAATTTTGAGTTGAGTCAGTTAGAAAAATCCAACAAGTTAAAAGTTTTTTTTTCCTTTCTTTGATACTTTGGAATTTTGAGTTGAGTCAGTTCGGACTTTCACCGTTTTTACCCCCCCCCCCCCCACCCAGGAAAAACTTTCCGGTGCGTCCCTGGCAACACAGCGTCGATGCGATGTAACTCACAACCGTGTCCGACGTTATCTGCGAGTTTGGGACAGACGTCACATGATCATTTCTGCTGCCTTCCAGAACTCCCCCCCCCCTCTCTCTCTCTAAAGGAAAAGAGCGGCAAATGAATAACTTTGTCTGAAGGCTATAAAGAGCTGATTGCGGCGTTATATAAGTTCATTACTCACAATTATTAATAGTTTTCATTCCAGGTATTTGTACCAGTTTTTCGAGGTAACTTTTACTTTTCACACCTCTTGAAACAGAAATAGGCAAAGTACAGAATGTCGGAAAATATCAAATCATTTTTAAAATAAAAGTCGTCCAGCAAACTGCAAATAATAATCAAAGAATAATTTGTACAAGAGAACCCACTTACCTCCTCCTATTTATCCTATTTTCGAGATTAGGGAGACTTTTTTTTTTTTTCTTTTCAGCGAATCAGAATTCGAGAAGAATTGAAAGGCAATACCGATTTTTTAGCTGGCTAGTCAATTCAAATTGAAAACAAAATCAAAGCCAATACTTTTTATTTTCTAGTACCGTCAACTGGGGTAATATCAGACACTGGTGGTAATATCGGTCACTCATGACTTGTTATAAGAGCGCTATAGTATCGTTATCAGTAAAGTTAACTGGGGTAATATCAGACACCGGTGATAATATCGGCTACTCACGACTTGTTGTTGGAGCGGTAGTATCGTTATCAGTAAACGACTCATGAGTGGTCGATATTACCACCGGTATCCAATATTACCCCAGCTGACGGTAAATTAGAATTATAAAATAACGGATATGGAAAACATTCTCTCCTAGTAAAGAAACTCAACATTAAAAGAACACGTTTTGTCTGTTAATCCAAAAATACAGAGCAAGAAGTGCAAACGATTTTTCCTTTGATTACCGAATCAGTATTTGGAAGGAATTCAAAGAAAATAGAATTTTGGAAGGAGGCGACGGGTGATTTTATCAATTACAATTTTAAACCAAATAAACCGAGAAACTATTCTTTGACAGACCCAAGATTAGAGGCCAAATGAAGTATGTACCAATAAGAACTCTTTTTTCTTCTTTGGATTTTGTATATCATTTGAAATTTAGAACATAATCAAGAAGAAGACGCATAGGGGCGTAGTGACTGGGGGGAGAGGGCTTCAGTCAGATTGGTGACAGGAGGTGGAGAGGGAGCCGCAATCAGGTTGGCCAGTTGGGAGAATTCAATTCCAAAATGCTAAAAAGACACATTTTTGCTTGTTTTTACGATTCAAATTTTACATGGTAAAAAAAAGAAAAGAAAAGAAACCTTAAAAGTGTTGCGAAATTTGAAACTCTTCAGCAGGAAAATTTGTCGGCTCTGTTCTACGCTCGTGAAGACCCGTTTTCTCTCGAATCAGATTCCGAGATCATTTTAAGTAGGGACCTTATTTTTACTATCCTTCAGTAAAGTCCAGGTATGAGAAGTAAGCCGGAAGCCGGTAGTCAGCTGGTTTTCAGAAAAATTTTAAGAACTTGGAAGCCGATAAGCCGAAATAGTTGGAAGTTCATAGCCAGTTAGTAGGGAAGTCCATTGTTTTTCAGCTTCTTAAACAGCTTCTTGCGATTTGTGACTTCTGCTTTTTGTCGATTCGGATAATATTTATGATCTCCTCTTCCCAATGAGCTATCACATATGCGTGATAAAGTGTCTACTAGTACATTATTTCGAGTCTAAAATGGTATCTTATAGAGTTAAAATTTAGGCGTGTTATCTTTAAAACGCTTTCCTGTAAAATTATGATTTTGACAGACTTACATGTTCCTTTATGGAAGTGGAAGATCACATTTAGAAAATTTCTAAACTCTCAAAAGTTAAAACATGTTTATTATTTAATCGCTTTAGAATATTGTATCGACCCTAAAAAGTAGTAGCTGGTGCTGGTTGATACTTGCTAGCCAATAGCCGGGAGCCGGAAGCCGGAAACATGGTAGGCAGGATTCTTTTGATTCTGGAAGGAAGTCGACAGTCGAAAGCTTTATAAATTTTGGGTAGCCGGAAGCCGAACGAGAAGTTTTCTCAATCGGCTTCTCATCCTTGTAAAAATTGGAGAAATTGAAAACGAAGACCTAATTTTACTTATAAATCAGATCCAGGGTGACCACTGTCTGGAAAACCGGGAAAGTCAGGGAATGTGAGCACACTTGGAGAAATTAGGGAAAAGTCAAGAAATTCTGAAGAAAAAAAATCGAAATTGGAAAATTTTATGATCCAAAAGTATTCTACAATTTTCTCTCCGACTCAATTGAGTATTTTTTTTAAATAATTTATTTGTTATGAAAAAGTTGGAAAATGGACAGGAAAAATCTGGAAAAGTCAGGGAATTTTTTGGAGGAGGAGGGGGGCTGCCCACCCTGAGAACTTAAAAACGAAAGTAAAACAATTTGTGTTTTTACTGACCACTTTATGAAGCTTTGGGATGAACTCGAAGCATCTTGCTTGTTAATTGACGATTCACAATTTAAAATAAGAAAGATAGGAATATCAGAGATATCCACACTATCTTAATTTTTTCATAAGGCCGAGTTAAGACGAAAAAAATGGTTCTCTAGTGCCCTTCAAAATCTAACAAACTAATTGAAATCGATATATTATTCTTACGGACTTCCTCAATTTTGAATATTCCTTCTTTGTAGGTGTCTCGATTTTCAAAACAGAATCAAAGTAAAATGAAAAACAAATTTGATGGCCATACAGCCTAAAGAAACAGCCCTCATATTATAACAATTATTGAAAATTCTGTCTTTCCACTGAGTAAGTACCCTAATTTTTCAATTTTTGGACAAGCTAACGTCAAATGGGAATTCGGCGATCCTATTAAGATTAGAAACAATCGCCATACTGTAATTATTGGAATATTGGTCTTGTGATACCGCCAGCCCTCTAATAAGTTCGTCTGTTTTCAATTTGCCGATAAAATAATAATAAAAGTGAGTTTGCCAACAATAAAAATATAGGAAACATTAACCAAATTATGATTAATGAAAATGTTGACTCTTACCCATTTCCAGCAAGCGCACTAATTTCCAACTTTGGAGTCGTTCAAAATGAATTAAGGAACCACAAAATCCCTACAATGAATACTCCGATTCCAAGGACGCAAAACAACGGGCATCCAAGAATGCCAGGGTACCCATTCAATTGTGATGTGCAACCCCAGACAAAGATAACGTTTTAATTTAAAAACTATTTTTGGTTTTTTCTAAGTCATGCTCTGAACATCTACTCACAGTATACAGTTGTTACTCCCTGTTCGATTCCCTTTTTCTATTAATGAAAACTCGAAAACTTATGAAAAACGTTGCAGGGCCTAATTTACCCCAAAAAATACAATACTAAATTTACAGCCTGAAAGGGACCAAGGAGAGGAACGAAAATGATCGTCAAAAATGTGAAGTTACGAAAGAAGGGAAGTTGTTTTTGGAGTAGAGCCTTCTGGCTTTTCGGAATGATATGAGTCTAAGGTTTTGGGTGTGATTGTCGGAGAGCAGGGATTCTAATGTTGAGTTTGGGATGTGTGTGTTTCGCTGGTATTGGAAATCTGAGGGTATTTAGCATTTCTTATGCTCAAGGAACTTGGTGGAGGGAAAAAATACTCAAATTTTCTCCTTTTGGGTCATAATACTTGTATTGATTTAAGGAAAACCCTTCTCCGGTTTCGGGGTTATAATTAAAGTAAGTACACACTCTGAGGCATCATTTTGTTGGGAATTCTATGAAAAACAATTTATTATTTGAGCCAATTCAAAAATGATTTCAAAGAAAATCAAAATCCCAAAAATATAGACGTTGTTTGGCCCCTGTTGGAAGTAAAGCTAAAGGAATAGCTAAATGTTTTTCTTTCTTTTTTATTTCATTTTTGGTTGGGCTGGGGACCGGCTTGAGTAATAACCCGTTGCATCCTTTTTCAAGCTATTTTTTAGATTTTTGTCCATTTGATTTGAGTGAAGGTTAAAGACGTAACAGAATTTGAAGCTATCAGCAGAGGCAGGTTTGTTTTATATGCATTCTGAAGTACCAATTGACAAAGTGCAAAACGCAGCAAAATGGGAAATGATTTCTAAAACAGAAGTCTGCTGAGCAACACATCAAAATAAAAGGAAAAAGATCAAACCATTTCCTTCCTTCCCCCTTTTTTTATTTTCCAAAATGTTGACAGATACATTTCAGGATGTACGTGATTTTTCCAAGTTTTCAAAAAATGAAGAGGCTACCTTTGATCTTCTTCCATCTGCATACAAGAGAAATTGCGAAATGATTTTTTTTTTTTTAATTTGACATATTTTAGAAGGCTATAATTTTCAAGCAACAATTTGCAAGACTTTGTAACTGGTAAAATAGAGCTCATGCCAAGATGGCATAAGTTTCATGCGGCCCAAACCTCATCTAACCAACAAATAAAATATACCTGGTAATGGAAGACAGCGTATCCGGCTTATTGGTAAACTATCGAAACGTTCAGCATTCTTCGCTTCTGGGTGTTCCTCGAAATATTCGTCCATGTACGACGGTACGTTATTTGGATACACAAAATCAGAACCGAATGAATCGAACAAATCCTTCACTTGGGAGCCGAAGTTCTTCGTCAGGTTTTCTAAAATTAGAAATATCAGTATCAAAACCAATACAAATGTAGGTATACATAATTACTAGATATCGAAGAGAATGTCGGTAGGAAAGAATCATGCTTATTCGAATCTTTATTCATGTGCTTGCAATCGAGGTCAACAGAAAATCGATTCCGATTTTGCCTGGTGAACCTGTTCTGCGGTCGATCCTGAATCACTTAACGCTCTTTTGACCGAGTTCTGATTTGGGTCTATACAGTTCGTTTCCAGATTCTTTATTGCATAAATGTGGGTCTACTTGCTATATTAGCTGCTCCGATCCACACAAAGGGAAGAGGAATATGTCATACAGTCTAACCTTAAATTTAGAAGATATTCTTGACATGGATATGTCTAATGGCTCGCCACGCGAAAGGAAAGAATTCCACAGAAAACACTCCGCAAAAAGCGTTCCGCAGAAAAACGTTACCCATCGCGATGCATATACTCGTAGTTGCGTATTCCTCTTTACGCAGTCATTTGTTCCATCACGTTTCCATCGCCCGACACGGAGAATGCCGAGCAAAGCCGTGAATGGACGACTAGAGAAGGTATTGGCATGTGGGTAATTGGGTATCTGCGTCAACGCTTTCGTCTGGATAACGTCCTTTTGTGCAGCAGTTGACTTTTTTTTTCTATGTGGTTTCCCCATAAAGGCCCACCAAATCGACTCTGGCAGGACAGTAGTACCTCATTAGCCAAAAAGTGGATTGCCACCCCTGTTTCGTGTACCTCTCAGTGGCGTATCTAAGGGGGGAGGGTCCAGGGGGTCTGGACACCCCCTTGGCAACTTAAATTTTTTTTAATGTACGAATAAGCTCCGTTCCCCCTTCTACCACACTACCCTATTGCTCATATTCATTTTTTTCTTTTCAGTTTGGACCCCCCCCCCCAATTGCATCCTGGATACGCTACTGGTACCTCTAATAAGTCGCTTTTGGGGGTCGTATTTGAGATTGTTCGAGGGAGTTGCATGCCCATTTCACACAAATGCGGAGTCACTATGAACTTACGATTCTGCGGCCAAATATCGGTGAGACTAGAATTCCACAAGCCTAAGTCGAACTCGTTGTCCTTAGGGAATATGACGGAGTCCTGCAGAGGCGGTGCTGGTTGTTGGTCGGCCGAAATCAACGATATGAACGCGCAACAATGATAAGCGTATGATAAGACTAGAGTTTGAATCCTTGGAAAGTTCTCCGGAGCAGGGAACTCTCGCAAATTAGGATTGTTGAACGTTTTCAAATGCAACAGCCTTTTCAATCCAGCTACCGGGAGACTGGTGAATACGTTATTGCCCAAGTTTCTGCGAGAAAACAGAACACAAAGATAGTTAGATTGCGGATCAATGTAATTCGGTATTTTCAAGTTGAATTACCCTATAAGGGTAATTCTCCGAAAAATGGACAATTCATGTAAATAGGCTGTAACTCTGCCACTTATTATCAGAATGATATGCGCAATATATCAAAATTGAGGAAATGAACTCTTCTGATGGAGACAGTGGTAACAGCTCTCCCTAGTTCAGCAGAACATCATTAGAAAATCGAAAATGCACCTGAAATGTCCATCAGCGTGGGTGTCAACCTGGCCTAGTTCCGTTTTTTTTTTGCTTGCTGGAAGGGTTTAATACATCATTTTCAGGAACTACTGTTTCCCATTGTTTAAGAGGTAAGTTGAGGCAACACGGTATAGGTCTTACAATTTTTTTCTAACCAAGTTAAGTAACCTTTAGAATACCTCAAAGTTGTGTCTAGGAAGAGATATGTCCTTCAACGTGGATAATTTTCAAACCTCTCTGTAGGGTTCCACTATAAGCATAAACTTCTCTCAAATGTTCATATAACTTCCTCATAACTTCCTCTAGAAGGCTGTGTAAGAACTTCTGTGAAATAATGATAATTTGTATGCTAAAATACTCATTTATTGCTGAGATCCTGGTTTCTAAAAAAAAAAAAAAGTGTCCTTCATCGTGGACATCAACAGCCATATTGAATTTATAGCTCCGAATTTGTAAAAACGTAATAATATAACTAATGTTGGCCACATTACATTCAGCAACATGTATCAAATATTTTCCGCATATTTACCCAATGGGAAAAGGGAAAAGGCGATTTTGTCCTTAAACGTGGACCTAAAATATTATTCAACGTGGCTACTCACGTATTTCTTGTATCCACGCTGAAGGACGTGAATCTTTCGACACTTAGAAGCAGTCTGTAGAAACAGCCTTTAAATCTTCTTCGTGCAGAGACTACTTTCCTAGATGAATTTTTGGTACTTCATAAAACCGTGATCCGTGAGATTGTAACCCACGGTGCCGCTGTGTGATCGTACAGCCTCATCTTATCACACTATGTAAACTTGAAAAATTTGTCTTTCAACGTGGACAACAATTTTTTTTTTACAACCCTCCAAAATCAAATTTAAGCCCGGCCGGTACCGGAATATATGATTTCTCAATACCCCTAGTATCGATTTCAACGAAAAAAATTTGAAAAGTGAACCTCATTTTTTTTGGTTTTTGTCCACGTTGAATTGTCCATTTTTCGGAGAATCACCCATAAAGATGATCACTGATAAGTACTAGCATAGGTAATAAGAAGGTGAATTACTCACAAATCTTCCAGCAGCGGAACTTGTAGGAACGTATCCGGGTGAATGTAATTGATCACGTTGCCTTCTAGATCCCTGTTATTTAAAACAGAAAATTACTTTATAAGGAAATGCCGCTTTAATTTACTCTATAAAAGCTTACAACTATTCAGATCTGTAGGAGATACCACAAGTATTCACTTTGTAAAAGGCACCACAACAATTGTTCTATAGATGCCGGTTCTCATTATTTTAAGATTATATCGAACGATTATTAGAGACTGCTTGCAAATTTTAGGCAATAAATATGAGGGGTCTTATTCCAAACTGAGCTAAAGATACTCCGAAATGATTTTACAGTTTAGATGGTTTGTGATAGTACATAGCTAGTACAGTGCATGACATACACAAAGTGGAACTCTCTTCGGACTTCCCAAGATTCAACAGCAAAGTAGCTGACATCTGGCGGATGTTTTTGGCAGTCTTATCAATATTAGGATAACTGATGTGAGATGGACGCTGTTAAGCAAAACAGAACCAAGCGACAGAATCTGTTTTTTTGAGAATAAGAGCCATACCGATAGAAATTAAGATGGATGATGTTAAGCGTAACAGAACCAAGCGACCATTTGTTGACAAAATGAGTTATCAGTAGGGGAGAGGGTGGATGTTTTGGACACTTATTTTTTTATTAAGGATTTCTCAAAAACTATTCAGGTAAAATTCGATTTAGATCCCTCACTAAGTTCATACCCTTTTTTATACTAATCTCTTACCAATTTTTCATTATCTCACTCATTTCTACTAAAAATTTGCTTGTTTTGTCCAAAACCTCCACTTGCTGGGGAGGTTTCGTACAGAGCATGGGGATGTTTTGGACATCGTAAAAATTGTCATTTTTCGGTTACGTTTTATTTTCCGAAGTTTATAAATGGTTAACATGTATACTAAATTGCAGCATACTACGTAAATATGTGACGCGCCATGAGAAACCATACTTCGGGTGAAAAAGCTGTTTTCAAGAAAAACGCCAAAACACGTTGAAAAATTGATTTTTATCGAAAATGACTTTTTGCCGGAAATGTGTTATAGAGTATCTGAAGAACATTTTAGGCACCCATACTCGCTTGTTTCGCTGTTTATTTGTTTAATTTTTATAATTTTTGTAAAAAAAAAAAATTGAATTTTCTGTAGGATAGATTTTTTTTAATAATCAACGTCATTTACATACATTTTTTTTATAATAAACTTTATTTGCATACATTTGTCAGTTTTATTTTGGCAAACCTGAAACCTACACCATTGAATTCCTCATAAAATTTTACTCGAGGGGGGGGGGGCTAATTTTCAATCATAATACCTTCGGAGATGAACTTGGTAATTTAAGCAATGTCCGAACGAAAAACTCTAAAGCTGTTTTTCTCGAAAAGTACTTTTTAGTAGTTTCCAACTTCAAAATGGCATATCTCTGAGAATTTTGCTCCGATTGAGCTGCGGTTTGCGGCATTGGATTCTCCATACTTTTCTCTATTAGAATCAGTCAAAATTTCATTTTCGACCCTCTTCACCCGAAGGTACGGGTTTCTCATGGCGCGTCACATATGCAGTTGGTGGAGGCAATTTTCTTCGAATTTGGCCAAAAGTGAAAGATGATACATCCGGTACATCAGGATAAATATAAATATATCCTAATTTTTCTTTTGTGAATTTGGATCTAACAAAGTTGGCATACAACAAACCTTTATTCGAAAATTTTATCTGTCCAATAAATTTTAAAACTTTGCTGGTACTGACATAGTTCATCGACACAACAACCCAAGCCCCAATTTCTACTTCAGATGGGTCATTAATGATCGTTCCAGATTCATCACGCTTAGACACGGCTCCAGGAATACGAGTAGAACTTGCAGCGCCAGATTTGCGTTTACGATTTTCATGTTCGTCGGTCACCTCGAATAATTTTTTTGGCTTGAGCTGTGCAGCCTTTGACTCTTTCACTTTCTGTCTGTTCTCCGCTTCCTCCATTTCTGGTGTAGTAGTTAACCATGTACTGCGGCCGGCAGATCTTTTCGTCTTCACTCTATTCATTTACATTTTTGCTATCAGGTCCCTTTCTTCCTGGCAGATCACATATGGCGGATAATCGGGAGTCCACTGTAGATAATTTTCAACACTGCTGTGCTGTATTTCATTAGATGTTTTATTCCATGAAATTGACAAAATACACAGAATCATCGGTTAAAGATCATTTTAGCATTCGGATATATTTCCGTCATTTCCAAAGCAAAGGTACACCCAAATATACAATATTTCATTACGATTAAACATAAAACTAACCGATTCCCTTAGTTCATCATTATACATGATAAAGAAGTTGTCGCCCTCTCTTATCAGTCCATCATACCAATAATTGTACTACAGCGCCTTTGTACCTCGATTTATGAAAACACGCATTCTGTGACTCTGTGAGTCTTTGTCATCTGATATGCTGCAAAGTGTGAACTGTGAAGTATAACCTGTATTTTACACCTGCTCTGGTTTTGCTATTTGAATGTTCTAACCCCCCCCCCAGCCCCTTTTCAAAATTTCCTACACTACTTTTAGACAAAACTTGGAGCACTACATGAGAAAATTCCAAGTTGCCGCTCCTGTAGTATTTGGTGTTTTCCACTGACATAGCTGGATTAGTAAAATACTCCTTAACACATCCCCTCCCCCACTGGACTCGAACTAGTGTCTACCCCGCTACGTTCAAACTTTTTTTTTTTTCGTTTTCTGTAAAATTATGTTTTCTATCTTTAGCTCAATTTGAAATAAGACTCTTTATATGCATTGATAAGATAAAGAATAAGTACCTAACGTACCGAAAATAACCGGGGGAAATGTTATTTTCACAGTCTTACTAGTAACAAAGTCATTCACTTACAAAACTTGCAGCCTTGTCAGTCCTTCAAATGTGTCTCTCGGTATCCGAGATATCAGATTATGTGGCAGCATCAGATCTTGTAGCTTGTTCAAGCCGCTGAACACTTTTCCGTCCACCGACGTAATATAATTACTCCCCATGTCTCTGTAATCGCGACAAGAGCAACTTTAATACATTTTAAGAAATATTTAGTTTCTTAATCTAACCCGACTTTCCAACTTTCGCGCAGAATAGACGTGCAATAATAGATGTATTATTTTTTTACTCACAGTAATCTGAGATCCTTGCATTCCGCCAGGTCTGGGATTCGTCCTAACTTGTTAAATTTGACGTCCCTATAACAAAAAAGTCATCAGTTGCAATAAACCGATGGGAGAAATTTCAAAATTATAGAAATCGAGCTAGAATTTGAGTTCATCCATTATTTCGGTCGGCAATAATGATTTGTACTCGGTTGTTACTTACGTTACAGTCATGATGGTTGATACTTGATACACCAAAGGCGAGAGGAAGTGAGAGCCCTGGAAGCCTTCAGTTGCAGAACTCTATCATACAAATCCACCTTACTTTCTCCTTCCACAAAGAAAATGAATGAAAATATTCTTCCGAACATAAACATGACTTATACAAATACATAGATTCGGAATATAAACTGAAGAGCCGACTAAAAAGAACGGGAATTCTCCCTTCATTTATGATTTAAGAACATGCCAATTTTAATTTCTCAGTTCGGGGGAGAGAGGCTTTCAGAGGACTTATAGGGTTAAGTCCCCAATTTCCAAGCCCCTCCTCCTTCACATCAAGTTCACATTTTGTATTCTCGAATAAAGTTGAGTTAAATCAAAATATCGCACTATTTCATAACCTTCATCCTACTAGTTCTATTTCCGCTGTGTCCGCTCGTATAAACCATCTTCAAAACGTACAATGCAATACGGTCCACGTTCGTACAATAGCTTCAACCCCGTAAAATAAAATTTAGGGCAATTTCAAAGTGGACGTCGCATTGCTACGTCGACGTGCGAGTGTACACGCCCGCCATAACATGGCGATATTAGAAATTTATATTCGAAAAGTTTCGCCGGAGAAATAATGGATGCGCTGGAGAGCGGGAGAGCTGCAGAGTGAGAGAACGAGACAAAGATAAAGCGGTAATAAACTCTGATAAACTAACAAGCTTTTTAATCTGGGACAGGTTCTGCACAAATTCGACGGTATAGAAAATAAACTGGCTCTATCCAGGCGTAAAATTTCCAAAGCGGAAGTTCCATTTAAACTTGGAAATTCGCGCAGCTCTCTTGCTTCGGATAAAATTCTGAAAACAGACAATTAAAAACAATTTAGTATATACTAGGTATTCTTGCGGACATTTTAGCGATCGAGTCGCTGGAGCGTATTCGAATTGAACAAGGCTTCCGACCGGGGCGCTAGAAATTTCACGATGCAAAATATGGCTGCAGGTAATTCGATCAGCATGATGGGTATTTGTCAGTCAAAGCAGTATTCAATTTTTATAAGACTAGATAATAAATAATAATATTTTCCCCCTATTCTAACGCAGGCCCATTCGGGGCGTTTTCGGGATAGGGGGTGCGGTGTCCCGGGGCCAATTTGGAATGCGTGCATCACCATACGCCCCTCTATCATCGAATAAATAATATTTTACAATATACAAGGTGTCTCTTTTGCAATAACCCCCTTGAACCTAGTGAGTAGGTAACTTACACCGACAATATGCAGATATGTTTGCATGCTCTTACTTTTGAAGGGGCTGCGTTATGATCGATTTTCGAAAAGATCTTCGATTTTTTTTTCTTCTCACGACTGGAGATGGACAGAAAATTGGTACCATTCTACTTTTTTTATTTCATCTATTCTAAAATCTAATGTGCAGCCTAAAAAGGTCCCTTGTGATCTACATTTTTTCCCGAGAATGATGCCTCTTATTGTCAAGGTTTACAGAATTGAGGTAGCTTCCACACAGTTGTCGGATTTTGCGGAATTCATGAGTCAGCATCCTTCATTCTGTGAACTTTGCCAGTCGGTGGTACAGTACTCGCCGACTCAATATTTCAAATCACCACAAAGTACCTTTTTACGCAACAGATCACAAATATTCTGATAATGAGAAATAATCGAAATGTTCTAACTTCTCGTTTCATCCGCAGATCTTATTGATTCATAACTTCAACTGATATTGATATATGATAACTTTGAAAAAATGAATTTAAGCAGATCAATTTTTGATTCACCAAATTTTTTCTATCGATTTTTTTCGATTTAATGATCGACCTTTTCGGAAATCGACTTTTTAAAATCGATCTCTCCACGGACGAAAATCGGGATTACTACAGGACAGATTTTAAGGGAGCAGGACAAAAAGTGTGCATGAGAACAAATTAGTGTGTGTGTGTGTGTGTGCTACGGACACAGTGGTGGTCAGTGGCGTAGCCAGAATTTTCCCAAATGCCGAGGAGGGGGGGGGGGCAAGTAAGATTTTCGAGGGAGAAAAAGTAGAAGAATAAGACATTTTTTTTTAAATCGCCGATATCGGAGGACTATTTTATGAAAATGAAGGTAAAATTACTGCTCGAGCGAAAAATATACGAAAAAACTTCATTCAATTTCAGGTGCCTTGTTCTTCCCCCTATCCCTTGGCTACGCCACTGGTGATGGTAGCCAGGCTAAGCAGCCACCAGAGATAAGAGGGTAAAAGGGAGGTAGCCAGAGCTATCAGAAAAAAAAGAAAAAAGGAAATAGCAAACGCTGACAACACTGCTATTGAGTATGCAGGCAAACCTCTAATACTCTATAACAGGAAAAAAACCTCAAAAAGAGATTACTAAATTGTCAATTTATTCTAAAAAGAAAAGAAAAAGTCGAATGTCTCTGAATACGACACACGTAGTTGCAGGAAATTTCAAAACACTGGAGGAGGGGGAACTCAGACTCTCCAACGGATTTGAATTACCCTTACATTGTAGCTTTACAGGCGCATGAATTAAATTATCGACAGAGGGTTAAGGATTTATAGTTAACACATGGGCACAATCAATCCGCCATTTTCCAGTTTCCTGTGAAATGACTCAATTTTTCTTACTTTTAATTAAATTCTTGGTTTCTACATAAAAATTAACACTCATTACATCATAAATCGCCGCCGAGAAGCAAAAGAAGAAATTAAGGTATAAGGGTTTCCTATTTCAAAGCGTTTCCCCTATCCTGATGCAGGCCCAATAGGAGTAATTCCAAGTTAAGGGGTGCGGTGTCCCAGGGCCAATTTAGCGCGCGGGCACCATCCTACGTCCCACTATCATTGAATTACATCATTAAAAAAATACATAGTGTAATTCCTGCAAGACCGGATTTATCTACTTTGCCGCTGTGTGCCAATTTTTTTTGCCATTCCCAAAAATTTGTGAAACAACTTTTATCCCCATCTTATTCGTTTTCCATTTTTCCCTGAATTTTTCCCCTTCAAAATTTTGCCACTCTGTAGGGGAGCATGGGGAGAACTGAGACAAGGGAGCAATGAGACAGTGCTGATTTAGCCGACACTACAAACTATAAATGGCAACACTGCATCACATATTCGTCACTATCCAGTAAGCTAACTCTATCGTAGAAAAATTTTCAGTTCTATCGATTAGTAGCTGTGATATTGATAACGTGATCGAAATTTGGTCAATTTTTTAGTTTTCAGCATTTACGAAAAAACGTTCACAAGAAAGAAAATTTGTATTTGCCAAGTAAATCATATCTTTTTTAAAATATGATCTATTTAGTAACCAAACTGTACCAAAACCGTTTTTTTTTTTCAGGAAGTTGTTTTCGAGTTATGAGCGATTGAACATTTTTGCCGCATTAGGGAGCAATAAGACAATTTTTTAGATAAAATATCGGAAATTTTCGTTGATGCAGCATTTTTGCGGTGTATGAATATCTTACCCACCGAAACTGAATAAATGTGTTGACTACTATACATTGAACACCTACAGGAAATTTTTTTGAACCAAACTTGAAAACCATCCCGCAGGGAGGCCTTATCAGTTGCCCAGTTTTTGTCTCATTGGTCCCTATTTACAATTTTCCCAACTTTTTTCCCCCTCTTCAATTTCAGAATGTCAAGTTTAATTTAATAATTGTAATGTCCATATAAAATAAATTTATACTTTTTTGTACTATGTAACATGATCATTTGATTGAATTTTCTGTATTTCATGTGTTGTCTCATTGTTCCCCATGCACTGTGTCAATGCTCCCTTTGAAATTTTCGTGGGGTGATATGAGACAAAATTTTTGAAGGGCTGTAGGATTTTTAGAAATGGCCCGAGGAAGTTGAATTTCTGAGGGCTTGTAGTTCAGTCACGTAACTATAGGTTGCAATTATTCAAAGCTTTCCATAGTGGTTCTACGTCATTTTACAACGGTTTTCCAAAAAGTGTCTCAGTTCTCCCCATGCCCCCCTACTTAAGTACATTGCTCCCTCTTTTTAGGTTTTACTCGGATAGATCCTATTAATACAAATAATGTTTATGGAAAATGCAATGAAACCGGAAAAAATTGTGCCTGCCATTCGCTGGTTATGCAACTTGAGTAACATGCAAATTCGGAATTAGTTTTTTCTGAATCTTGGGGGAAAACGACAAAATTTTCCAGAAAATTACGAATATCTTGAGAACGGTAAGCGATAGAGAAAAATGGAGGAAATTTGGTTTAAAAAAAAAACTTTCCCAGAAAAGTGCTAATTTTTATTTCCTACATACATTCGAGATCAAATTGCTTTCCGCTGCTCGGAGGCTCCTCTTAGGGAGGTGCTGCTGAAGAAAATGGTTTATACAGAGGACATATTTTTGAAAATTGCGAATTGGCATCTGCTGGTGGCAGGTTATGATATCAACATGCCCTCAGCCCCTTGAAGTTTCTCTTGAAGAGGAGCTGCAGATGGAGTTGTGCAAATTGATAATTTGTGCTTGGTAGTAATTGGTAATGATACTGATCTGTCCGTAGCCAAGAGCAAATTCGCTGTTGTGTTGAGTTGTGCTTATGCACAGAGCAGCAAAATTTTAAGGGAGGCCAAATTCACGGGAAAAATGAAAAACGAATAAGGTGGGAATAAAATTTGTTTGACGTATATTTTTGGAGGTGGTAAGAAAAACTCTAACACACAGCGGCCAATCAAGTAAACCCGGCCATGTAACCGCGATAAAAATTATCAATTTGCGTAACTGCTTCTACTGTTCAAATCATTTTCATAGGCAACACTTTCCGAAGAGGCCAGAGGCGGTAACCATTAACAATTTGTACAAACACGAGTATGTTCCCTGTACAAATCATTTTCTTCAGCAGCACTTCCGTAAAAGAAACCACCCCTCTAGGGACTGAAGGCATACTACCTTCATAACCTGCCAGGAGCAGGTACCAATCAGCAATTTGCACAACTGATTCCTCTATACAAATAATTTTCATCTGTAGCACATTCCCAAGAGAAGCCCCAAAGAGGGGAGAGAGGGCAAGTTGATCTCAAAAAGTAAAAAATGAAAAATTAGCACATCTTCAGTGAAGGTTTCTCATCAAACTTCCCCAATTTTTCTCTATCTCTCACCGTTCTTGAAATATTCGCAGTTTTCCAGAAAATTTTGCCTTTCCTCGAAGGTTTAGCATTTTCAAATTTGCAAGTTATCCAAGCTGCATAACTCGCTACCGGCAGGCACGAGTTATTTTTCTTCGTTTTACTGAATTTTCTATAAAGAAAATGTTCATTAATAGGATCTCTCCAAGAAAAACCTAAAAGACCTGGGGCAGGTCAGTATTATGAGCACTTACTACCAGACACAAATTATCAACTTGTACAACTGATTTTTCTGTACAAATAATTTTCATTTGCAGCACCTTCCCAAAAGAAGCCCCCCCCCCCCGGGGGGGGAGTTGATTTCAAAAAGTAGAAATTGAAAAATTAGCGCTTCTTCGGCAAAGGTTTCTTACCAAATTTCCTCCGTTTTTCTTTATCTTTCACCATTCTCAAAATATGTTTTGCAGTTTCCCGGAAAATTTTGCCTTTTCCCCCAAGGTTACCCAAGGTCATAAAAATATTCAAAAAGCATTTTCGAATTTTCATGTTATTCGAGCTGCATAACTTGCTGCTGGCAGGTACAAGTCATTGTTTTGTTTCACTGCATTTTCTATAAAAAAAAACAAAAACATTTTCACTAATAGTATCTCTCCCACAAAAACGTAAAGGAGCTAGGGATAAGGCTGACTTTACCTAATTTGTCGCTATGGGCCTATTTCTTTGCCATGCCAAAAAATATAATGTGAATCAAATTTTATCCCCTTCTTTTCCATTTTCCCCCTTATCGTGGTGGTCGGATAGCCTCTCGGACTATTGAGATTCGTTGCCGTTGATAGAGATGGTGAATAACGGGGTCCACAGCGTGGCCCCCGGGAGCTGCTCGGATCGAGCCCCTGATTATAGGTATCGGCTCGATAAATAACGTGGTCGAGTCCGAGTTGAGTTGAATAGGTTTATTAAGACTTTTCACTAATAATTTGAAATATACGTTGAATAACAATTTCAGAAATTGCTGTTAGGCTTTTAGATTACCGACACGACAGAGTACTAAGACTACACTTTGAGTTTAAATTTCTAAGTCCGAAAAGGTGCTGGATCGAGAGAGATTAGCGAGAGCTCCACCTGACATGAGCGATTTAGACCCAAGACGAAGACTGAACCTCCGTACAGGAGTTGTATACTAATGGTCGATCATTTGACGACGATGTCTCCGCCTATGAGGAAGATGTCACCATGAGGTAAGCGGAGACACGAGGGACACGGCGACTATCTTTGAAGGCCGGCACGTGTAGGCTACACGATTCAGAGCGAATGGTTCGAAATATAAGTGTGAAATATAGGTATAGAAATTATACATTGTACTTTCTTAGTTTTCTCGGATTTGCTTCTGGCGCGTATGGGATGGCGTTGAAATATACGTAGAATCTGTGGCAAGTAGACGTTCGCGGGTATTTTGCACTGTCGAGGCCATGGCCATGAAGAAGAGTATTGATCGAGTTCTCGGAACTCGAGGAAGGCGAATGATTTTTCGATATTGCGTTTTAATTACGATTGTGCGACCAGTGGCCGTCTTGGTATTTGAGCATACCCGTGCCGTTGACAATTTCGGTTTGGTGAGAGATGCACACCGATTCTAGTGCGAACTAACACTTCTAAACTGTCCCACGAGATGTGATCGATCAAAGATTTGATGGCGTGAGCGAGAATGCGAATTCGCCTCACGACACCACTGGATTTTGCTGCCCTCAACCCTCAAAATTTTGTCGCTCTGCGTTCAAGCACACTTTAGCACAATAGTAAATCTGCACACTGCCCCTCCCGCCGTTTAGTTAGTTTTTTCAGCTCGCATAACTCGATTCAATCATACCGGTCCAGAATGGCTTTGTTTCTTATTTCAGGTCCTCTTAACGAGATTTATTATTTCCACGCTAATTTTATCATGTATTATGAACTTGGCCTTTCTCTCCCCCAATTGCCTGACTACCTCACTGACGGATTTTTCCGTCCAAAACTCTCGCCATCTGGGGGAAGTTCTCCTCCTTGTCCAACTTCACTTTTACTGCCTCATTCGCCTCGACCCATTCGTACTCCAGTGTTATCATACCTTCCACTTGATCGTCTGCTCTTGCCACTCTGTGATCTGATGAGAACATAAAAAATCTATTGAGGATCTCATATTTTTCGATAATTCTAATCATATTGATAGGAAAATTATCGATTTCGTTAGTAATTTCAAATCATTTTGCTCTAGCTGTCTCCAGTCCAAAGTTACTCCGGTATTTTAACTCTCTCCCCCCCCCCCCGAAAATGAAAAATTTCGTGAATGTTTATGAGTGTGTTTTGTATTGCATATTCATTGTGTTCAAGGCGTTACATTTTACAAAAATCTGCAAAGTATAGACGATAGTGTTAACTTCAATGTAGTGACGGCTTTCACCTGTTGCATATGCAACATATAACGCACCAATAAATATTTTCGAAATTTCTCATTTTCTGGGTGGAAGTGGAAAAACGCGAATAACATTGGACTGGAGAAAGCTAGAACACAAAGATTTGATCAACCCCATAACACAGTAGACTTTGGAAGTTAATTCAAAATCCTTCTTGGTTTGATATTGATCCGATATATAATATGTCAAGACAATAAAATCATCAGCTTATGACATTGATGAGTATGTAAGCTTGTAAGCTGCGGGGTCAAGGGATACAAGTAAGTTTTGGTAAGAGGAGATCATTTCTGATAAGTCTGTCAGTTAACTAAATTTCTTCCCAATGTGAGTGAGCAAAACGAGTAATTCGCTCTTGCAAGCGGAATTCAAATTATTGCTATTTTGTCATCAATTTCCAAATTTAACAATTTTGTATGCATCTCTAGTCAAGTTTAGTTTTTAACTTCTTCAGAAATGAGAATTTAAATGTCGGGATTATTGCATCATGTCAGGCGTACTATTTCAATTGCAAAGTGTAGAAAGAAAACTTCATGTGTGCACTTCACACGATATGCACATGAAATCCATACTTTTCAATTCATTCGGGTAAAGTGAAACGGATAATTGGATGAGAGAGCTAGAAAATTGAATTTGGTAAGAATGGTCATTTCTGACAGTCTGAAGTTACTTAAAAGCTCATTTCTAAAGAATGTTGAAGGTAGAGCAACGGAGAAAATTTTGCTGATTGCAAGGCGAATTTATTTATTGCTTAATTTGTCAGAATAATTCTTCCAATTCAACATTTTGGTATTGTGACTTAGTCCATATTATATGTGTTTTAATCCTTCAAATGAAAATTTCCTAATTACGGTGTTCTTGTATTGATACTCGATGTGTCCAAGGCGTACTACATATTTCAGATATTGCCAAGTGTAGAAATGAAAACTCATGTGCTGACACTTCACCTGTCGAATTGCACATAAAAGCACAGTATACATTTCTAAAATTTCTCATTTCCTGGGTGAAAGTGGAAAAACGCGATTAACATTGGACTGGAGAGAGCTAGAACAAAAAGGTTTGAAATTTTGGTAAGAATAGATCATTTCTGACAAGTCTGACAGTTTACAAAAACAAAAGCTCATTTTCCTCAAGAACTGTTGAAGGTAGAGCAAAACGGAGAAAATTTTGCTCCTTGCAAAGCGGAATTCTAACTTTTTCTTAGCTTAATTTTGTCTGAAATAATCTCTTCCCAAAATTTCAAACAATTTTGGTATTGCTAACTCTAGTCCATAGTTATTCATGTGTTTTAAGTTCCCTTCAGAAAATGAGAAATTTCCTAAATGCATACGGGTGTATCTCGTATTGCATATTCAATGTGTCCAAGGCCTTACTACATATTTCGAAAATTTGCAAAAGTGTAGGAAATGAAAACTTCAATGTGCTGACACCTTCAACACGTCGAATATGCAACATGAAATGCACCAGTATACTTTTCCAAAATTTCTCATTTTCTGGGCTAAAGTGGAAAAACGCGAATAATTTTGGACTGGAGAGAGCTAGAACAAAAATGTTTGAAATTTTGGTAAGAATGGATCATTTCTGACAAGTCTGACAGTTTACTTAAACAAAAGCTCATTTTTCTCAAGAACTGTTGAAGGTAGAGCAAAACGGAGAAAATTTTGCTGATTGCAAGGCGGAATTCTAACTTTTTATTGGCTTAATTTTGTCAGAAATAATCTCTTCCCAAAATTTCAAACAATTTTGGTATTGCTGACTCTAGTCCATAGTTATTCATGTGTTTTAACTTCCCTTCAAAAAATGAGAAATTTCCTAAATTACGGGTGTATCTTGTATTGCATACTCAATGTGTCCAAGGCGTTACTACATATTTCGAAAATTTGCCAAAGTGTAGGAAATGAAAACTCCAATGTGCTGACACCTTCAACCTGTCGAATATGCAACATAAAAAGCACCAGTATACATTTCTAACATTTCTCATTTCCTGGGTGAAAGTGGAAAACCGCGATTAACTTTGGACTGGAGAGAGCTAGAACAAAAAAGTTTGAAATTTTGGTAAGAATAGATCATTTCTGACAAGTCTGACAGTTTACTTAAACAAAAGCTCATTTTCCTCAAGAACTGTTGAAGGTAGAGCAAAACGGAGAAAATTTTGCTCCTTGCAAAGCGGAATTCTAACTTTTTATTAGCTTAATTTTGTCTGAAATAATCTCTTCCCAAAATTTCAAACAATTTTGGTATTGCTGACTCTAGTCCAAAGTTATTCATGTGTTTTAACTTCCCTTCAGAAAATGAGAAATTTCCTAAATGCATACGGGTGTATCTTGTATTGCATACTCAATGTGTCCAAGGCGTTACTACATATTTCGAAAATTTGCCAAAGTGTAGGAAATGAAAACTTCAATGTGCTGACACCTTCAACACGTCGAATATGCAACATAAAAAGTACCAGTGTACATTTTCAAAATTTCTCATTTTCTATGCGAACGTGGAAAAACGCGAATAACTCCGTACTGGGGAAAGCTAGAATATAAGTCTAAAAGAGTCCTAAATAGATTCTGCAAGATCAAAGTGTGAAAGAGAGAAAAAAAGAAAGAAATTGGGGGCGAGGGAGAGGGGGAGAGAGAGGAATATGTCCCAAACGGATCTGCAACACATTTTCAGGTCTCGATTTTCATGATACGTAATGCGGACGCTGGTAGCAATGGGTCTTCTTGATTTCGATTGTCGCCTCAGACGTAACGCTCAAAAGAGTAACACTTTTTCCGTTTATGTGCCAAAGCTCTCGATCAGCTGTTTTTTTTTTTCGTGAAGCTCCAAACTAACGCAGTTCCGAGTAACGCTTAAACGTAACGTTCACAAAGTAACACTTTTTTTCGTTTATGTGCCAAAGCTCTCGAACAGCTTTTCTTTCCGTGATGCTCCGAAGTAACGCTACTCCAAGTAAAGCTCAAAAGTAACGTTTCTCCAAGTAAAACTGAAAGTAACGCTCAAAAAGTAACGTTTTATTCATTTATGTGACAAAGCAAAGACATGAAAATGTCAAAAAAAAATGAAATTTTGATAAAAGGATATCATTTCTGATACGTCTGTCAATTTACCTAAAAAACTCATTTTTCTCAAGAACTGTTAGAGATGGAGCAAAACGGAGGAAATTTTACTACTCGCAAAGCAAGTTCGAACTTTTCATTAGCTTTATACTGTCAGAAATGATCTCTTACCAAAATTGGAAATCATTTTGCTCTTGCTGTCTCCAGTCCAAAGTTATTGGGGCGTTCTAACCTCCCCTCAGAAAATGAGAAATTTCGCAAATGTACATGGGTGTGTCTTGTATTGCATATTCAACGTGTTCAAGGCGTCACCATAGTGTCCAAAAATCTGTAATGTGTAGACGAAATTGAAAACTTCAATGTGGTAACGCCTTCAACACGTTGAATATACAATACAAAACGCACCAATATAGGTACATTTTCGAAATTTCTCATTTTCTGGGGAGAAGTGGAAAAACGTGAATAACTTTGGATTGGAGTCAGCTAGAGCAAAATGATTTGAAATTTTTGTCGTTTGGAGGATGGCCACCAAGAGTACACAAGAACCGTTTTATAAATCCTCCGGTGGTTTCATTATTTCATGGTTGTACGTTCTGTAGGGTTTTTCGTGCATTGTACAAGAGTGAAAGAGAAGGAATATTATTTAGTCCAGACCGCAGCGAGGGCATTCGAAATCGCAGAAAACGTGAGTGTAGAAAAAGTGCGTGTATTGATCGATCGATTATCTAAATAGATCTCACTGAGAGTACATACTAAAACATAAACTGTAACTTGACTGTAATTAAACTGTCACTAAAGTGAACAGATGTTCTGCCTGACCAATCAAAGGAGGAAAAAGGAGAGTGAGTTACGAGAATAAGAGGAAGAAGAAGAACGTAGTTTTGAAAAGATCACGTACCGGAAGTGCAAGAATGCAGGAGACAAAAGACCTTTCTAAGAAGTAGCCAGGCAGGACGATTTACCCGAAAATGTACAGCGTGGAGGAGAGGGCCACCGCAGTTCCTTTTTCTGGATGACGTTACTAGTTATCCTTCTGATTGTTTACAACTGTATTGTTTTTAGTCGTGTTTTTTTGTTCAAT
Organism: Acanthococcus lagerstroemiae; assembly: GCA_031841125.1. Classification (NCBI taxonomy): domain Eukaryota; kingdom Metazoa; phylum Arthropoda; class Insecta; order Hemiptera; family Eriococcidae; genus Acanthococcus; species Acanthococcus lagerstroemiae. Next base: position 15,884,371 of record CM063113.1, on the reverse strand, counting down.
ATGAGAATAAAAAGTTCCCGTATCAAATCTTAAATAACGAGCAGACTGCTTGAACTGCCAAATATTACCACCCCACCCATAATGAACTTTTGTGACGCCTCGGCCGTTCTTTCTTCATTTGAAATTTTTCCCGCCCTACAAAATATGATAAGTAACGCCTATAAATTAAATGTTCCTCCTATAACTAGACACAAAATAGCACATCTTGGTTGAATAATCCAGCTCCAAATTCCCGAAAAGATCTCGTCAAAAGAGCACATGGCCACCTCAGATCAGACATAACGGCGCAAACGAGTCCACATACTCGATCATTTTACCAATTTATTCGTCAACGTACCGGCGTAATTCGCTTGTAAATATCAACGTGTATTCTTCTGACACATATTTCACGTCTCCCAAACGAATGGAGTCCTGTCGCATTAATCCGAGTCTTATTTTTATATCATTCGACGGAGTATACACTTCTGGCTCTGGCACCGAGTCAAGACCGGCGGTGACAACCTTAATTACACGCCGACTAATAAGTCGAAGAACTTTTTTCGCCTTTTATTTTTTTCGATACTAAAAACGTGTGTAATTCGGTGGAAACAGGCGAGTAGGGGGGCAGCATTCAGTAGCCAAGCATTAATGATCCAACGGTAACTCTTTTTTTCCCCGCTGATATAGCTGCATCACGGTTATGTAAGTCGATAAACACTCATTTCTCTCCCGTATTTATTTATTTAGCAAGAGAGAGGGCGGCAACCGGGCGTTTGGGGACCGCTAAATGACGCACGAACTTGATTTCCGAGCATGTGTTGAGCAAAATATACGACGTGCCCGGCAGACTGGTTGACGACACTCGGGGATTCAGGGCGACCTAAAATACGAGTCCCCGGTTTGGCGTTTGACAAGAAAACAAACAATTACGTTAACAGCGCCGAATATACGTTAAATTCCATGATGGCGGAACGGGGGACGGAGAGCTCGAGCGTAACTAACGGCTGTATTTAAAACGGTAACGTAAGATTCGGCGGCGTAAATATAAATAAGCGGATTCGTTTCGAGCACTTACAATCTTCTCAGCTTGGGTAGGTACGAAAACGCATACGGATCGACGCCCTTTAGCGGATTGCCTTTCAGCTCCAACAGCGCCAGTTCTTGAGTCTTCTGCAGAACGCCAGCTGGAATGTATCGTATTTTGTTCCCGGATACAGATCTGAGAAGCGAAACAGAATTAGTCGTTTCATACGTGGACTCTCAGTTTCGAAGAATAACATAATATGAACCGTGCCAGAGTGTTCGTACTTTCTGTTGCCTTTCAGATTGATTTATGAGCGTAGAGAGGTACCGAGCTGTAGAGGTACCGAGCTGTCTGCCCTCGAACGTCTTCCAGGGCTGGAAAATTCAGTAAAATCAACTCTCAGTTGGTAGAATTTCAACTGAGTTGACTCTTCTTCATTTTCGGTAAGCGGAATTTAGCCTCTCGTCCCCGAAAAAGTAACTAGGGTACGTCCCATAGTAATCAGTTTCGATTGAAATGCGCGCGCGTCCGTTTGCATGAGAAAGCAAAGGTATATAAGCGTTGCTGAGGTTGATTGTTACCAATTGGAAGTCGTAGAATCCAAAATGATTTTATTTCCCCAATATATGGTCATCGTGTGAGTCATAAATACATGACTTTAACTATGTCGAACGTGCGCGCAAATTGCATCGTACAACATCAGAACATGCTCCGAGAAGCAAACCAACTTTTCTATACCTCCTTTTCACGCTGGTTCCAAATTCGTAGACCAAGTTTCCCCTAAGGCGCTCAATTCGTTTCTTTGAGAACGGTCTTCAGTGTCAAAAAAAACAACAACATTTTTTTGGTGTTATTCGAGCTCATTTCCAAATTATTTACGGATGGGTATGAAAATTGAAAGAAAAATCATGTTTCGGGACACATTATTCGTATAAATCCTGGGACCTTCAAAATTCGGTAGGATAACGATCTGTCAGAGTTTACAGTTCCTAAAAGTACGCAGTGTCTATTTCTCGAGACTGGTGATGTCACTGCGTTCGATGACTATGTGGCAACATTGCACCTTCCAAAAAATAGTAATTGGTGCAAAAATTCCAGCTTTACAATTAGTTTTGTTCGAATTTTAGCTGTTCTTAGACCAACAGTGGTTGTAAAGCGGATTTTACCGCATAATAATGTAGCGGCGTATTTAGGGGGGGAGGTCAGAGGGTCTGGATACCCCCCTCTTGACAAACTTTTTTTTTTTAAATGTACGAATAAGCTCTTTTCCCCTTTCTACCACTCCGCCCTATCGCCCATATTAATTTTTTTCAGTTTGGACTCCCCTTCCCCTCAATTTCATCCTGGATACGCCACTGTAATAAAGGATTCTATGACAACCAACGACCGTACTAAATCGAGTAACTTTGTACTACATCACCCGAAAGCTAACGAAAAGAGATTCCCAATGAAATATAATTTATTTATTTATTCATTTATATTTGAGCCCCCTCCCCCTCCTCCAACAGATGCCCGAGGGTCCCATTGACAAGGAGGGATAGTATGTACAATATAGTTCTTCAATGGGAGATAAAGAAGAAGGGAAAGATGACAGAAAGAGGGAGAGCGAGACAGGCACCAGAGCAAGGGCAGAGCGGGGGGCGAGGGGCGCACAAATCCACAGATGACAGTTGAAAATTGTTAATTGAGAATTGAGGGTTGAAGAAAACCAAGGAGCCGAGGAGCCGAAACAAACATACTAAGTAACATCACATGTTCTATTCCAAACGCCTAGCATTTGATCGTAATTTCAAACAAGCCCTTTGAAGTGTCTGCGCCACTAGGCCACTGTCTAGGTTTCTTGGTTTCTTTGGTTTCCTATGCCTGATGTAGGTGTGCCCCAAATTCTGGCTTCCCCCCTCGGCGGGCTACCTCATTTCTTCAAGGGATGTTCTATTCCCTCTCCTCTTTCCTCGGGAACCTAGTTTTACTACAGGGGAAGAGATATAAGGCTTCTAGAATATGCAGCTTACAAAAAGTATTTTTGCACTGAGCTATTCTTGAAATATAGTCTACAGTTTTGACAAAAAAATCAAAATTTGGAGTCTATCACCCACTGTTCTGCCGTTCCACGTTACTTCTCTTTTTCTTTCATTATTTTATTAAATGCATAAAATATTCTTTAAGTATACGGAGAGCTCTATTTAATGGTATTTCTGCCGCGACCCCCTCTACCTATAGATAAATAAATAAATATTCTCTAGTACATATAAACTAAGTATTATGGGAGGGAGGGGGGGGGGTCTGGAAAAAAAGAAAGAAATACCGCCTTAACACTATTCTTAGTTTCTGGAGAATGACTCCAAAACTCCATACAGTGGCACAGTGGGGCTACCACTTTCTCAACAGTGAGTAAATGTAGGGAAAGGTAAGCAATTCAACAAAATAAAGCTGCAAAAGTCTTATACAAGCATAAGAGAAAATCTGAAATCTTCAAAGAGTCCATGAAATAGTTTCAAACGAATCAAAAAAAATATGGAATAGGACAACTGCAGGGAACTGCGTAGTGCTTGAAAAACCTCAAAATTTTCGGACTTTTTTCAGTTTTTGACTTATAGAAGGAGCATCCTATGGAAAAAGTCATTCAGTATCATTTTAAAGCAGACAACATTTGCTACAGTTTGAGTGCAACCGCAGCTCCGTAAGTCTAATAGACCCCGAGATACAGCACTTCAAAAATTGGCAATTTTCCAAGTTGCAGTTTTAGTCGTCTTCCGTGTAGAATATCGGCTAAAATACTCACCCTACGAGAAAAGTGATGGGAAATGAAGTTACAGAACAGTTATTTAGCTTCAATTTAAGCACAAGCCGAACCCTGTAGGATCAATAGTTTCCCTGTTATCAGGAAAAAATGAAAAATTAAGAAACTCGTATTTCTCAAGAAATGGGGCTCCTAATGTAAATTGTTATTAATATTGCACAGTTACCTATATAATGTGATAAAAATACATTACTTTTATAAATGTGATTTATTTAGAGTGTCACCTACATATTTACATGAGTCATAGTTGTGAAATAATAGGCCCCATCTTTTGGATCACATATGGCTGTAATCCCATTTTCGCTCTACTGCAAAGGCAATATTAACTGAAAGAAGAGCGAACGGCAGATGTCCTACCCCTCTCTCAACCAACTTCCTCCACTGGTCCTACTACGCTATTCAGTGTACTTGTTGAAACGGCCATGTTCAGATGAAAGTGTTCAAACTGTGACTTTTCAATCAAACATCTTATTTCTTGTGAAACTTGTCGGCGTTTTTCTTTTTTCTTTTTTTCTTCCCACAAAATGTCGGACTCTTGCCCGTCGGGTGTATGTTTTATATGTTGCGGTGCACCCGAGGAAGGGACAGGGACAATGACAGAGGAAAAACGCGTGTAGCGACATCATTTTTGAAGAATCGATGCTGATCAAAGTACCCCAAGAGAACTTTTGTCCAACCTAAAAAAACAAGTAGCTCTTGATCAACTTCATCTGCACTGGACTGGATAGCAAAGGGATTGAAACCAAGCAAACCCCAGAGGACGCCGACTGCCTCATTGTTACAACAGCATTAAAGAAGAGCGAGGAGTGCAAGCTATCCATAATTGTTGAAGAGGATGTTGACTCCAGCAGACAACATATTTTCTTTCAGAAAGGTGGTAGAGGTGGAACAGGTTGTGAGCAATTCTCTTCAACATCATTCATTCGAGGAGAGCTCTCAATCCCCTTGGAATAGAGATGTTCAGTCAGCCTTCACTGGTTGTGACACCACTTTTCTAGTGTGGGTGTCCTTTCAAAACATCCAGACCTTCTTGACACTGCTGGCAACAAATGTCTCGTGGCGCTGAATGGTGGTGGAGAAGACGACACTCCCCACGCTCTGCGTTACGGGTTATTTGTTCGATCCGCTGCCAGTGCCAAAGTCTGCCTCGCTCGTCTGCCCCCAACCAAAAAGGCTGCTGCCCAACATTCATACAAAATCTACCACCAGGTGCAGAAATGGTTGGGATAGAGAAAGATCCCACTACCTGGGGGGTGGACAAGGAGCCAACAGGGGCTGACACCAATGATCTCAACGAAGGAACCAGCGCTGTTGACCCGGCTGAAATTCCTGTCATGCAGATGCCAGAAAGGGTGTGGAGGAGGGAGCTGCTGCTGCCAGAAAGCAGAACTGATATGCTTTGCCCTCTCCAAATTTTGTCAGGGGAAGACCTGCCTCAACCCTCCGCTGTTAGCCATTGATGAGCAAGATAAAGAAGATAATACTGACGACCCTTTACCTCTACCTCCAACAACAGAAGGAGTCTCCAGAATCCCAAGAGGGACCATTTGACGAACCTGGGCCTTCCTAAAGAACTCGAGTGTCCTTAAGTGCATAAAGGTAAGCCTAATATTACATACCTACCTACCCCTTCGTTGTAATTTATTATACAATTAATTATTACGCATTTCATAAATAATAGGTACTAATTTACATTGTGTTGTGTATTTCTGTCATAGGAGTCAGATGAGGTGCCGCCATTACTCGTTCAGCATTTTACATACCAGGTTCTCCAAACTGACACATTTTATATACAATTTTGATATAAGTTTGATAAATTTTATCCTTTTTTGTAATTGTACCCAATTTTATTTTACACAATATAAACCATTTTCCACTAAGATATGTCTTTCTTATCCTTTACGGAAGTCCTGCAATCTGTCAGGCTCCATTTTTCAAGAAACCTGATTTCCTTAATTCTTGGTTTTCTCTTGATAACAAAAGAACTATTTGTCCTACAGGGTTCTGCTTGTGCTTAAATTAGAACTTAACTGCTCTACAACTTTATTTTCCATAACTTTCCTCGTAGGGTGAGTATTTTAGCCGATATTCTGCATAGAATACGGCTAAACTATACAATTTCAAACTTTTTGGGGAAAATTACCAATTTTTGAAGTGCTATATCTCAGGACCTCTTCGGCCTACAGAGCTGCGGTTGCACTCAAGTTGTAGCAAATGGTGTCTAATTTAAAATGGTACTGGGTGACTTTAACTGTCGGATGCACCTTTTAGAAGTTATAAGTAAAAAACTGAAAAAAGTCTGGGGATTCCAAGATTGTTTTAGCACCACGCAATCAGCACAGGTCTTTTGAAGCTGCAAAATTGGCTTTACACTATTGGTACCTACTTTAACAACATCTCAAAAAAATGAGAACGCGTAGATTTTCTGCGACCTATGATGTTTTAAATGACTGGTCTACGTAACTACATCATGATGGTTACGGTTTTTTGCGGAACGTTTTTTGCGAAGCATTTTCTGTGGAATTTTTCTCTTTTTCCCGTGGCGAGTCATTGAACATGATATCCATGTCAAAATGAATACCTACACTAAAGATGCTCTAATGTTTTCAACCCTGAGATTAATATGATCGGGGTTGCTATTTTCTCACTCCCTCATAATAAAAGCAAAATAGGGGAAGAGATGAGAACTACCGAAACGGATGCATACACTGGCGGAAACTAACAAAGCACTAATGAATGAGGCCATTTTGACTCCGCCTTCAAAGTGGAAGCAGTCCGCCCTCCAGTGGCCTTTTTTTTTGGAGGGGGGGGGGAAATGATCAATTACTAACGAAACGAACCCGCGCATTATAGTGAACAAATAAACCCTTTTTAGTGGGAAAAATCTCAATTGGTGGATAGTCGTTTCGCTAACCCACTTCAAGGTTTTTCGAATATATTTAAAGAAGGGGTTCAGCAACAACAAAATTAACACGCTCACTAATGTGCATTGACAAAGAACGAACAAATGAGACTGTATTTGAACCTAGGCGTAGTGTGGACCACAGAACTGGGGAGGGGCAATCGACACTGGTATGAACCAAAGGAGCAAACAAATAGTTGACCCCCCCCCCCTTTTTAATAGGTAGATACACTTATCCGTGAATAGGAGGGTCAGATTTGGAACAGTTCTTACGAGTGATCATTCATTTCGATGACAGTACACCCGAAGGCCAGGCAAATTTTAGGAAAAGAAGGATCATTGGGGAGCCAGAGTCCTCTGCTTCCTCTGACACTAGGCATACGGTATTTGAATACAAAATTTAAACTAGGCTGCTGGTGAAATGGACCTTCTTCCTCCTATCCAACAACTCGGCAACAGATCTGACAAGAACCCAGTACGATTCACTTCCACACAAAGAACGGATAAAATATACTCAACAGTTCCTGCAGGGACTTCAGCTTCGTCACCGCGTTCGGTATCTCCACCAATGAGTTGTCGTCCAATTCTCTGCAACAGAATATCGATTGGAGCGTTAGCCATCGGTGTCGTAAAAATCGCTGGCACAGTTGATTCGGTCGAGTCATTGTCACGTATACATCAGGCGACGAGCGATTGAACAGATTCGAAGGCGAAACGTTTCATTTTCGTTTCCTGCGAACCGTGGTGGGAAAAACTTCAATTTACCGGGAATGAGATACCGCCAGCAGTTGTCAGTCACTAAATTTGTAGTGCGATACTGGGATACTTTTCCCGACCGAAACCGTTGTCTATTATCGACACCCACGCAAACTGCGAACGGATTTGAACGATAACGACCCTCTGCTGCTTCCTTTTCGCGCGCGTCGACGACCTACACTCACCAATTTCGGAGGAGGAAAAATTTTTGTATTTCTAACACAGCGGCTAAATTAACCGTTACTCCAGTCGCGCTTAATTTAATCGAAACGTTCCGTCTTTATCTCAGTCGCTCTCGTCTGTACCGCGAATAAATATTACGCTTTTTTTTTTTCAAACTGTGACTTTTGAACGTGACGCAGCAGTTTCGCTTTCATCAGCTGCTGTACGAAAAGAGATGAGAAAAAGTATATATATAATAAAGAGGACATAAAATGTTACTTACAGTACTTTCAAAGATGTTAGATTTAGAAACGCGTCGTCGTCTACTCTGGTAATGTGATTGCGTTTGAGTAATCTGGAAGCAGAGAAGAAAGATTAAGGAAACGATCGCGTTGAAGAGCAAGCTGTAAACGTCAACATTGAAAAGATTCATTTCCAAGAGTAACAGAAGCTGACTCTGGACCTCATGAATGAGTTGAAGGGCAACGCCTTCATTCAGGAATGGAGTAGCCCCAATAGCTTGGCACAAATACAGGGTGCCTCTTTTGCAATGATCCCCTTCCACCTGGTAAGTAGACAACCTACCCCGACAATATGTAGATATGTTTGCATACTCGTACTTTTGAAGGAGTGAGTTATGGTCAAATTTTGAAAAGTTTTCTACCTTCGATTTTTTTCTTCTTCTCACGACTGGAGAATTGGAGATGGACAGAAAAATAGTACTAGCACGCAATAGTAGAGGACAGTTGTGGTAACTACAGACAAGAAATGGTCGGAACCGGTTCAACAGGGTGTTCATAATAGTATATTTTGCAACAAGTGCGTTATTCGTGACAAGTGCAAAGTTTACAGCATGAGCAACAAGAGTGCTGTAAAACGCACAAGCAAATAACGCGCTTCTTACAGAAGTTGTAAACTTTTTTTTTTTTTTTTAAATACATGCTCAAAAAGTAGTAGTTTATAGGAGTTGCTGGAATGCTCAAGTATCAAAACACGCATAAGCGACGAAAACGACGCGCCTGTCCATCTAGTGTGAACCTTCCTTCTACTGCAACTGCCAAGTAAACATACAGTTTTGACATCACTTTTTAGGGTGTTTGCCCGCGCGCAGCGCTGCAAGCACCCTATTGCAATCGAATTTTCATCATTAATTTTTTTCAATAAATACAACTGAATTGCTTACAGCTTAATATTCAGGCTCCTTGGAGTTTTTTCCAGCAGAGGTGGGAGAGGGAGGAGAAGTTTTGATTTTTAATATATAGAGAGATTACCCGACATTAATGGATATTTTGACGGTAAAATAATTCAAAAAACCTATGTTTTTCGAAAATTCTATGCACTTTTGCGATTATCTCGATAAATATATTTTCTAAAGAAAAGTTGTATAGGATCTTTTTCATAGAAAATTTAGCAGGAAACACTTTATGTTGTTTGGATTTTGGTCCTAAAGTAAATATTTTTTTAAATAACTGCCATTTAGCTAGTAAAGATCAGTTATGAAAGAAAAAAGCCACGTTCCTCGAAATTTTCACACATTTTTACGATTATCTTAGTAAATATGCGTTATAGAGAAAAGTTGTGTGGGATCTTTTTTATAGGAAATTCAACAAGAAACATTTTATGTTGTATGCATTTTGGTCCTGAAGTCGATATGTTCCGAGATATTCGCGTTTTTTTTTTTTTTTTGGTAAACTTTCAGTATTACGCATAATTTGAAGGCCAAAGTGCCATGGGTTAATGACCTCGAATTGAGCTCAAATTTTGTAAGGTGAGTTTCTAGGTCTATTGGAACAAATTTCAGTGCGCACCTAATCGATTGGCGAAAACGTGTAAAATAAGGGACACCCTACTGGACGGGGTGAGTTCTTGAGCCGTAGATTCTTATCCTAATCCTTCTAGCGATTGGCTGTAGCTGGGTGGGACCTGGCATCAACTAATTAAGCGGATGGAATTCCAGAACTGGAAATGCCGCTGAATTTGCAGCCGTGTGTACATTTTATGGCCGTCGTCAACGTGCCAAGGATGCCTCGAGTTGTATAATGTTGCTCGTTCGTCGACAACGCGTGTATATCCGTCAGAGGATGCTCGATAGCGCGCGTGTAAAACGTCCAAATCGTCGTAAAGTTTTAATACAGCGGGTTACAATTAATCGCCCTTTTAGCGTTCTTCCTAACTACGCGAACAAAAGACTATTAAATTTGATGGCAATAAAAACTTTGCCCAGATGACGTTATTCGCAGCCAGCGCAGTGCAAAGCAGAGAGCGGCCAAAGTTTACCACGTTTGATCAAGTTCGAGACGAACACGCGTGCAAGGTGCATTTTATTATTGCAGAAATTTCGCGTATTGTTTGAATATACCATACCAAAAACTTCAAATGTATATCGTGCCGGCTTCTGGCTATTCTCACACGCGGTGCATATGAAGAGTGAACTACCAGCGTGGGTGAGTGCAGGTGTGAGACAGCATGACTGTTTTATAAGAGTATCGCAGGCTTCAGTTGGCAGTATGAGAGCAAAGCATCGTGGCGAATGGACGTAAAAACCGTCTGGTCTATAAAACAACCTTCTCGTATTTAGGTAACAATAAAAATAATAATATTAGATGGAGGGATGATCTCGTATAATCTTTAATCCATCCTAACTACCATAAGTAGCTCAAAATGGTCTAGAATGAAAGCGACTAAAGGACACCTTTGCTCATCTTGGGCAGAGGATTCCTTTCAAGTACTAGTCATATTTTAGTGAATTGTATTGTATTGTAGTTCTTCTTCTTCTTCGTTCACCCAGTTTCGAGCATCGTGATCAGGTAACCGAGTCGACCAGGCTCCTCCAGTTGTCTCTGTCCTCGGCTGCCCTAGCACACGATTCCATCGTCTTTCTAACTGAATCTGTGTATCGTGTGGGTGACCTGACGCACGACCTGGTCCCTTCTACTCTTCCCTGCACAGTCAGTTCCTCCAAGTTGGCCCTTTTGATTACGTGACCAAAGTAACTGACGATGCGTCTCATGATAACTGTGCTGAGTCTGTCTTTCACGTCAAGTTCTTCGCGTATCGACGCATTCGTCCTCTTCTTGGTCCATGGGATTCTCAGCATACGTCTATAGCAGTACATTTCGAAAGCCTCAATTCGTTGTATGTCAGCATTTTGCACTGTCCAGCACTCTGCTGCATACAGAAAGATTGGGAAAATCAGGGACTTGATTATTCTGAGCCAGGTGTGTTTTGCGACATCATGACTTTTCCAGATTCAATTGAGCTTTCCTACTACTGTTTTTGCGATTGCCGCTCTTCTTATTTCTCTTTCTGAGCTGCCTCTGTTGAACACCATGGAGCCCAAGTATGTGAAGTCTTGCACTACTTCTATTCCATCCACATCTGTGATCCCTGGTTGGTTGTCATTGGTGCGGTCAACAATCATAATTTTAGTTCTGGACTTATTTGTTCTCAGGCCCACCGCGGTACTAGCTGCCTCTATTCTCTTCAGTAGTTCCTTCAGTTCTTCTATCGTTGTGGCTAGTAGAGTGGTATCGTCTGCGTATCTGAGGTCAGATATTCGTTTCCCTCCTAGCGATACTCCCGCTTCCCATCCATTCATGGCTTCTCTCATAACCCACTCTCCATACGCGTTGAAAATGATGGGGCTGGGTATGTATCCCTGCCATACTCTTTTGGCGGGTTTGTGCTGCGTGAGTTTTCCTGCTACTCTCACTTGAGTAGAGTTGTCTTCGTGTAGGCTCTTAAGCAGAGCAGTCAGGTGCTTTGGTACTCCTAGCTTTTCTAAACAACTCCAGAGTATCCGCCAGTTGACAGCGAACGTCTTTTCGTAGTCGATGAAGCGTAAAAACCCTGGCTTGTCGAACTCTCGAGCTTTTCCTATCACCTGGCGAATATTGAGAATTTGCTCTCTCGTGCCTCTGACAGGGACAAAACCAGCCTGTTCTGGCGGTATCTATGGGAGAATATACGCCTTAATCCGTTTCGTGCAGGATGTTGAGTAAAACTTTGCTCGAGTTTGAGCAGTTCGATTTTGATCCTTTTCGTGGAGAGGGATTTACAGGGTTAGTCGGTTTTCTTTCCGCCGTTGGAAAAATGATTTTTCGCGAGACCAAGTGCACGTTGTTTCGCCAGGCGAGCGGTCTCTTCGACACGAATTTCATGGGAACTATTCGGGGAAAACTCCGATGGCTTTTGAAGAATTTTATCAAGTTAAGTGTCTAGCTAAATTTAAAAAAAAAAAAAAAAAAAAAAAAAATCCTTAGGAAACATTTTCTAAATCTCCGAAGAATTTTATCGGAAATCTTCTCAGAAAAAACTCCTGTGTTTTCCAAAGAATTTCCTCAAAAATCTTCGGGAAAATTTTCTGATAATTTTTAAAAAATTGCATCGGAAATTTTCGGAAGACAACTCCGATAATTTCCGAACAATCTCATCGAAAATTTTTAGAAAAAATTTCCAATATTTCCCAAGACAGTTCTTTCAGAAGAAAACCTTCAAGAATCATCGAAGGTACTTCTCAATGATTTCAGATAAAATCCTTTGGAATAATCGCAGCATTTTCCTAAAATTTCCCACAAGTTTCTCCTGAGATCATCGGATAATGTTTTTCAATGATGTCCGATAAAATTCATTGAAAATGATCGGAAATTTACCCTTAATATTGTCGATAACGTTCGTCGAAGTCGAAAATAATCTTTGAAAATGAATGGAATCGTCCCGAATATTTTTCATGAAGTTCCTTGCAAATAATCGAAGGTTTTTTCAGAAGATTTTTGGTACAATTCTTCAAGACTCCTTGGTGTTATTCTCGAAGTGCTTTCGATAAAATTCTCCAAAAATTATCAGGAAATTTTATCGAAGAATTTTTATTAAATTTTTTTGGAAAACAATCGAGATTTTTTCCAATGATTTCCGAAATTATTGGTAATTTTTCCCGAAAACTTACAATGAAATTGCTTAAAAATCATCGAAATTTTTTCCAAATATTTAGGATGAAATTCTTCGAAGATTATCGAACATTTTTTCAGACGATTTTCGATGAAATTCATCAGAAACCATCGGAGTTTTTCTCCGAATTATGAAATTCTTCAACAATTGTCTGGAAATTTTCTCGAAGATTGCTGATGAACTTTCTCGGAAAACATTGGAGATTTTTTCTACAAATTCTCGATGAGATTCTCCGGAAATTATCGGAGTTGTTTTCCGAAAATTTCCGATGCAATTCTTTAAAAATTATCGGAAAATTTTCCAGTAGATTTTCGAGGAAATTCTTTGGAAAACACTGGACTTTTTTCTGAATATTTCCGAAGAAATTCTCCGGAAATCATCACATTTTTCTCCAAGATTTCTGGTTAATTCCTCGGAAATCATTAGAGATTTTCCCCGAAAATTTTAAAACAAAATTTCTGAAAGCATCAAATTTTTTTCTAAGGATATCCTCCCAAAATCATCAAAGATACTTTTCGTTGATTCTTGATAAAACTGTTAGGAATCATATTGGAGATTTTTCTTAAAATTACTGACAAAATCGCCTGAAATCATTGGAGATATTTCGCAATGATGTCCGATGAAATTCTTCGGAAATTATCGCAAATTTTTCCTGAATAGGAGATTTTTCTCGAAGATTTCCGATGAAATTCTTCGGAGATTTAGAAAAATTTTCTTGAAGATTTTTGATACAATTCTTCAAAAGCTATCGAAGTTTTCCCCGAATATTTCCCAAGAAATTCTTGTCGGAAAGACCGCTTGCCTGGCAAAACAACGTGCACCTGGTTTAGTGAAAAACTAGTTTTCCTATGGTGGAAGGAAAACCGACTAACCCTAAATACTGAAGCACTTCGGCCATATTTGCTCTTTCCAAACTTTGTTGCATATGCGGTGTAGTAATTTGGTGCTTACCTCCGGTGCTACTATCAGCATTTTCGAAACTATGCCATCTGCACCTGCTGATTTACCCTTTTTCAGTTTTTTGACTGCTGCTTCGACCTCCGATGGTAGGATGTCTGGCCCTTCGTCTCTCTGTCCAGCATTTTCGGTCTCGTCCGCCATCGAGTTCTCACAGTATTCGCGCCATCTCTTTCTGACTTCCTCTGAGCTTGTCAGCATTTTTCGTCGCGATCTTCCAAAGGTAGAACTTTTGCTTCAAAAGTCCGTGTGTCCTTCTGATTTTCTGAAACATGTCTTTGGTCTCGTTTATCAGCTGATGTTTCTCGATTTCTTCGTGTTCGCAGTCCAGTCTGTATACTCCGTTGCTGTTGTTCCTGTCCTGTGTTTCTGTTTTGTCATTGCTTATGTGTTTGATTTCTAGTTTTATGTTGTATTGGTTGAAGATTTTCAGTATTTTGTATATATGTCCCTGTGAATGGTTTTGTTCTAGCCTATTTGTCTGTTTTCGTGGTTGTTGGTTCTGTCATATCATATCATAGATCAGGAGTGATATTTGTAAATTTCTTTTGTAGGGTGTGCCAATTCACTTTTCCTTCTTCTGTATTCCAGAGCGCTTTCGGCTGTTATGCCATCATCAGTGGAGTACCCTGAATGAGACTTGTCTCTTGTGGTCCTGTAGTATAGTCGAGGGTAGTACCGTATGGTGAGCCTGTTTTGTCTTGCGTTCCTATTGGTTGTCTGTGAATATGCAGTCTGTCCAATCAACAATAACCACTGATTGGACAGACTGCATATTCACAGACAACCAATAGGAACGCAAGACTAAACAGGCTCACCATACGGTACTACCCTCAACTATAACTACAGGACCACAAGAGACAAGTCTCATTCAGGGTACTCCACTGATGATGGCATAACAGCCGAAAGCGCTCTGGAATACAGAAGAAGGAAAAGTGAATTGGCACACCCTACAAAAGGAATATTACCAAATATTTGTAAATGATCTGAGTTACTTGTTCGGACAACTCAAGGGCATTATTCAGGGTTTATTCCCCCCTACTATCTAGATAATGTTATTTACAAAGGGTAAAAGAACGCCAAATCCATTTCTATTCAGAGCGACAAAGATCAGCGGTGAACATTTCCGATCAGGTGCTTACACTTACGAAATAAGAGCAAAAATCTTTCCGTCTCGCGAGCAAATTTTTTCAAACACTTGTACAAAGATTTCGAGCCTACATGTAATGGACTAGATGGACAAGCGAAATGAAGAAGTACGAAAAATTGACGCGAAAAGTTTAATCAAGCATTAAACTGATACAGAGAAAGTTCTCGAAAATTTCGGTCGAACAGGGGATTGAAAGTTACCAAACGAAATTTCTGTATCAGTGAAAGTGGCCTCGCCGATAAAAAAGGATGCGCGAGTCAACGAGTCTGCAATTTTCTATTACCTCCGGTTCGCCTTTAGTTTTTCTCATTTTTCCCCTCGTTGGCCCCGATATATTTGCAGCGCGAATCGAAAGTTTGTATTCGATTTGAAAAAAAAAAAAAAAAAAATCTTTCCCCGTTTTACGAAGTTAAACTAACTTACGACAAAAATTGAGAAAATTTGCCGTAATAAATTTCGATGTATTCCGTGCACGTAAAGGATTTCCAGATGCCTACAAAGCATTTTTTTCTCTCTCTTTTTGTGACAACCGGGCAGCATCCGATTAAATACTTTCGATTGGAAATTGGATTTTTGCTCGTGTTCGACTCGAAAATCTTGTTACAACGAATTTTCGTACTCGTAGCTCGACGGATTGAGGTTGATTCGCCGGCCGGCGAGATACGTCGTTGGGAAAACAAATTTCTCTGCCGTACAGATCGGGAAATTGACTTCCGGTTGGTGAACTTCGATCGGCGCCTACTATCGACAATGACAGAGGCCTATCTCCGAATAAAGTACCTACGGAAGTTCATTATTCAAAATTCGTGCGATTCGTGCGCTGCAAATTCGAGAACGACCATTTCAGACGTTTCCGACTTCTTTATCTTGCTTTGTGATCGTCATTCTTTTTTAAAACGCTTCTCTCGGGTATCGCTTCGCAGCACAAGGCAAATGAGTTCGCAGACAGTGACGTAGTGCGAGCAGAAAATTATTTGAACGTGGCACAAGAGCGCGCAGAAGATCATCGAGTGTTTGTAGCGAAGCTTCTTTACGCTGATTCAGGATGGGTAGTTAACGTGGAAAAAGTGAAACTAAAGTGCTAGAACGTACTTGAGACGTATACGCCATTTTCTGTACATCGAGTTCGGTTCTGTGACAAGAAAATCAGCTGAGCGGTAACCACCGCGTAGACTAGTTTTCATTTCATGAAACAAGCGCGACAGAAAATGTCAACCAATGGTCGCTTGGTTCTATTTTGCTTAACAGCGTCCAAGTGTGTTCTAGTGCTCTTGTGAAACGAATGCTAACGCGAAATAAACATGCAACGGAAGTGACGTAGTAACGCTCCACCGACATTCAGTGAGATGAGATGTGAGATGAGATACAAGATACGAGATACGAGAGAGACAGATGAGAGATGAGATATGAGAGGAAAGGAGAGGACAGGAGAAGAGAGGAGAGGAGGGAGAGAGAGACAGACGAGACAGCTTCCCCTCTACACCTACATTATGTTTTGTCTGATAACATTCAGTACACGCATCTACCAACTGATGTAGCAACTCACACACCGCGAAACAAGCTTCGCTTCCTGTCGGGTGCCCCCCCCCCGACTCCTCACGCATTTTTTTTGACTTGAGGAATTTCATCTCTCGAGCGATTCATTCCAGATCCCTTCTCGCTAGCACTTGTTCTGTTCTTCTTCCTGCCCGGGATCCTTGTCTATGTACTTTTGCCTCTTGGTTTAATTGACCAACTTCAACTCGTCTGTCCATCTATTCGGCTAGATGTCTCTCTACGTATTTGACTGTCTGACTGATTGACTGGCTGGCTGTCTGTGTATTTATGCGTATTGAATGGATCATATTCATTAAAATCACTGGTCTTTGTTTTCCATCCGACAATGTCAACTCTACATATGCTTTCAAATCGGCATGGCCCGTTTCAGAAGTAAGGTCACACTGTCTATAAAATACCGGATGGCGCATTTCTTTTTTTTTTTTTTTTTTGTGAATAGGAGAACTTTATCTCTTGGCCGCTTTATGCTGAACCCTTTCTCGTTAACACTTGTTTTGTTCCTTTCAACCCAGTCTGATTGGTCGAGTGGATAGCGCGTTGGTCTCGGAATCCGGAGGTTCCGGGTTCGAGCCCACGTAGCAACTCGCTACATTTCGACCTAGGCTGGTATTTTGACAAAACGAGAAGAGGGCTAAGGAGGCCCTAACAGCCTTAAGTAATGCTCGAAAGGGCGGATTCCAGGGCTCGGGTTGAGAGGAAAATTAGAAAAGAGTGGATCCGTGTCTATGTACATTTACATCTCGGTTTGATTGACCAACTTCTACTCGTCTGTCCATCTGTTCGGCTGGCTGCCTCTCTGTGTATTTGACTATCTCACTGATTGATTGATTGAATTCCTATGTGTGTGTTTATCCAGATTGAATTGATCGTATTTATTAGAATCACTGGTCTTCGTTTTCCGTCCAACATTGTTGACTCCATGTACACTTTCAATTCTGCATGAGCCGTTTCAGAAGTACGGTCACACTAAATACCGGGTCATGCATTTTTTTTGTGTGTGAATTGGAGAATCTTACCCACTGGCCGCTTTATGCTGGACCCCTCCTCGCTAACACTTGTTTTGTTTCTTTCAGTTTCCTTCCCGGGATCCTTGTCTATGTACATTCGCCTCTTGGTTTGATTGACCAACTTCTACTCATCTGCCCCATATTCGGCTAGCTCATGTCTCTCAGCGTATTTAACTACCTGACTGGTTCATTGGCAGACTGCCTCTGTGCGTTTATCCGTATTGAAAGGATCGTATCCATTATAAGAATTACTGGTCCTTGTTTTCCGTCTGACATTGCCAACTCCACGTATGCTTTCAATTCTCTGTAGGCCGTTTCAGAAGTAAGGACATACTGTCTATAAAATACCGAGAAAGTGGGAACACAGAGTCGATTGCGAAAGAAAATAATGTTTAGGGTCACATGGAAGGGCTCTTTCCTCGACAGAAGCTCAAATTCCACAAATGAATCTTAATTCCCGCTGGAACTTTACCTTATTGAGGCACGAGTTTTCCTTCACCGAATTTGCTCAAACTTGGCGAAACATATTTTTCAAATATTTGGAACCGATCTAGTGGGAAAAAAATGAATCATTTTTTACCACGAGAAGTTAAAAAGCACCCTACAGTAGTGATGGGCTGGCGGAGCCTGCATCTGTCTGCTTGTCTAAAATAATTTCGAAACGATTTCCCCCATGCGGGCTTACATTCTTTCATTTGCTTTGTTCAGAGACGAAACTTGACTTTCAGTTGGGGGGGGGGGGAGAAAGAAAATTTGCCGACAAATTTTTTTTAAACTAAAAATTCGTCGATAAAATGTTTTAAAATTTGCCGATCTTTTAATTGGGAAAAAAAATTTTAAAAATAATAATAATAATAATAATAAACAAACGAACAAATGTTCTTAGAAAATGAAAAATTCAAATGAACAGTTTCAAAATTTGCTAACTGCCAAATTATTGAAGGCAGAGATGTGCCGATAAGGGGCAGAAGGCAACGGGAAAATTTACCATATCAGTCAGGTGAGTAAAAATAATCTAACAAGTTAAAAGTGTTTTTTTTTCCCCTTGCTTTGATATTTGGGAATTGAGTTATTTTGAATCTGATTTAAGCTTCAAAGGCCCCATAAATTAAAATGGACAAGCACTAATTAGTTTTTACAAATCGAATTCAAATTAATAGACTTTTTATGAAAATTCTAAAGATCGCTCATTCATTTTCATCATTACAAACGTCCCAATTACTTGAGAAATGGTTAAATCGTCAAATGCCGAATTTTCAAAAGCAGCATATATGATTTTATAAAAAGTGATTGAACTATCGAAGTGAAAGTTGTTTCATTTCCATTTTCTTGCTTAAGGGGGGGGGGGGCTCTTACAACTTTAGTAATGACCCTTGGGCCTTTGATTAGACTTCATCATTCTTAGGTTAAATGGCAATTTTTGCGTGTAATGTTGAAGAAAAAGCTCATTAAAGCTTGTATCTTTACGAGCCAACATTTTAAGTCCAAAGATTGATAAAAATTAATTGACGTTGAAAACCCAAGTAATCTATTGAAACAGCGATTATTGTATTTCCTAATTTTTGTTCAATTTCATAGTTTTTGATTTTTAAAGAATCGAATGTTCCCTTTATAATAACTCATTCTTGGATAATTTTGAAATTTTTCCTCCAGTTTTAATTTTGGTAATTTTATGGTTATGAAAATGTTGGAAGATTAAATCAAGTTCGTTCAATTTCGACTCTAATTTTGGTGTTTGGGGCCTACTCGAGAGTCAGTATCAAAAATATATCGCGTTGATGGAATTTCCAAATTAGGCTACCTCTCTTCTCCCCTTCCCCATTTCGATATTTGATTCCGTTACCGGGAAGTCAATTTTAATCACTTCTGGAGACCAATATTGGATTTTGAAGCCTAAATCGGGAATCCAAGAGGAATCTGAAGAAATTTTCGAATTCAGCAACCCAGAAAATTCTGATGCTTTCTTCAATTTCCTAAAAATCAATTTGGAATTTTGGGGCCCAAATCGCAATTTAATAAAAACGATTATAGAAGCTTTCGAATTCAGCGATGCGAAAAACTGCTTGTGTTTTGATTCGTTACTCAATTTTCCAAGAATAGAGAACTCTGAAAGTCAATTCAGGATTTAAAGAAGAATCTTCTGGTGAAATTTTCGAAATCAACGACCCACAAACTCCTATTTTAGCGATCTTTCCCTAAAATTATAAGTTTAGCTTTAGTATTGCTTAATGGGAGGGATTTTTTTTTTTTTACCGAAAAAGAAACGAGACCTTGCCATCAGAGATGCCGAATTAAGGAAAAAAACTCAGTATTTTCCCATTCAGAATGGGCTCATCTTCATTCTCAAGAAAAAAAAATAGGAAAATGAGAGTGAATGCATTCTTTAATTCAGCATCTCTACTTGCCTTTTGAAGACCCCAGTTTATCCCACGTCGATCGGACTTTGGAATAAAAATGGGTGTGGGGATTATCATTTTACAGTTTGTATAAAAATTAACGGTTCGTGTTTTCATTCACTAACAAGGCCGGATTTACCTGACTGGCCGCTATGCGCTAATTTTTTTTTACCACCCCCAAAAATATACGTAAAATAAATCCCACTTTATTCGTTTTCAATTTTTCATCCCCC
Organism: Acanthococcus lagerstroemiae; assembly: GCA_031841125.1. Classification (NCBI taxonomy): domain Eukaryota; kingdom Metazoa; phylum Arthropoda; class Insecta; order Hemiptera; family Eriococcidae; genus Acanthococcus; species Acanthococcus lagerstroemiae. Next base: position 15,864,501 of record CM063113.1, on the reverse strand, counting down.
AAGAACTTACATTTGCTCACATGAGCATACCCTAATGTGGGAGGGTAAGCTAGAAGGATGTTAGAAGTACTTGAGAGGAACACACAACTTCCTTTTTACACATTAAGATGGATGTTTATTTACTTTTGGTGATTTTTTTTTTTCTGGATTTCCTCTGATTCGTCTCCTAAGTTGGTTCCAATACAATCAAAGAAAGAAAGAAAGAAAGAAAAAAAAAGAAAAAAAACTACAAAGTTTTACGTTAATTGGATGAGAGGAATCCGTGCCACAAGCTCCCTTTTGTTCTTATGAGAAAAACATATGGAGTTTTGAATTTTGTTTCAGACTAAATTTCCCTCCTATATTCACCAGGACCAAAGCCCGTAAATTGAACAATAGAACATTTGCTATCGGATTTAGCTTGTGAAACTGGAACATAAGCCTTTTACTTTCAACTTTTAGAATTTAATAAAATGTTCAACTTTCTCAAATTTTAGGCTCTAGGTCAAACAGAGAATCTAGTAAAAGCAGAATAGTCATTGAAATTCGAAATTCAACGTTTGCTACCGACTTTCAGATTTTCGAAATGTCTTCCATATTTCAGCTTTGTTTCAACCGTTCAGATAACGTTCGATACTTAGCTTGAAACCTACCTTCGGCTTCTAACTGACTAGTCTCTGACAGGAGTCCAGGGTACTCCAGTTTCAGAAACGAAATTTGACTTTCAGTTTGGGGAGGTGGAGAAGAACAATTTGCCGACAAATATTTTTTTTAAACTAAAAATTCGCTGACAAAACTTTTAAAAAATTCTAAATTTGCCGATTTTTTAATCAAAATATTTTTTAATTTAAAAAAAAACACAAAAAAAACGAACAAACAGATATTCATAAAAAATTTAAATAAACAGTTTCTAAACAACTGCCAAATTATTTGGAGGGGGGTTCATCCCTCACACTTCCTATAGTTTCACCCCTGGCTTTGTTGTCGTTTTTTCCAGATTTCTTTTTTTTTTTTTTGATACTGTCCGAACAATGGGTTCAACGCGAACAGCGGACCCATTCAGCACATCGGCACCACCCATCCCTCTCTTCACACATTTTCACCACGAGTGCTATGAGCCCAAACTCCGTCTCATGTGGGAAGCTACAATGACGGTGTCGACAACGAAATTTCGATTCAAATTTTTCTTCTCTCTCTCTCTCTCTCTCACTCTCACACTCTTTCTCCCCCCTCCCCTCCCTCCCTCCCTATCGAGGTAACGCCTATCTTACAATAGATCTCCCCCTCTTTCAAGGCCATCGCACCACAAATTTCATACTTATGCGATAAAGCGCACAATTTCTTTAAAATTTTGCATCAATCAGCCGGAATACATAACACCTTGCAATTTCACTCGAGACAGACTCAATTTTCGAATTCTTACACTCGAGCTCGAAGAGCAGAGATGATTTACAGCGGAATTATACTGAAATGTATAACAATACAGCATTACCTGTCTGTTATGGCATAGATAAGCAGAACCGACGCTTCTTAAATTATAACCGTACAGCGATTATACATTTTGGGAGAAAAGACGGAGTCAGCAAGCAAAATTTATATCTACGATCCAAAATATCGCGTTCTCGTCTTCCGCTGCGAGCAGCTCGAGACCAGCGAATACGACGGCGTTTGGAAAGCGCCGAAGAAAATGCAATAATTTTGCGCGAGCAACGCGTAACGAGATTACGCGCCAACAAAATTTTCGAAATTTACGATATCGCCCTCCGATACGTTCGATACTCTTGGCCCGTAAATCAACTTCCGTATTTATAAACCGGTGCGACGATTAAACACCGGATAGTGTACTTACAGCACGACCAAGCTGCTCAGCTTCGGGAACGAGTGAACCGGAACACTGGTTATTTGATTGGATCCTAAGTTCCTGTGAACAGAAACGAACAGGAAATTACCGAAATTAATGTACGGTTAAATTTTAGTCGCTAAATTGAGCACCAATGACAAGCACTCCGCTCGGGCTGCGGGTGCGGTGTAGCTCCTTCGTGTTCTATAATGTTCTTGTATGTACATCGGCTTGACGTTGACGCGGCCCAGGTGACACTTTTCAAAACAACTCCGCAATTCACCCGCGAGTGCTCTCGAGAGCTTGTTGTAACACTTGTTACTCACGAATACTGTCTCAATGCTCGTACACTCGACACACGAAACCGAGACGACAGATGGACAGCCACAAATAGGCTAAGGGTCTGGGTGGTAATTCGCTAGGAAACTGAGAATATTTTGTTACCAGCAAAGGCTGTTAGCGTAGGGTAAGATATAGGTGAATCGACCTAAGTCGATTTTTTCAAATTTTTCTTCACTCCTCTATTCGCAATAGTAAAAGAAAATTTTAGAGCCCATCATTACAATCCCCCCCCCCCTCCTTCAGAGGGATGTGGTCTCGAAATATATGATTTTCACTCTTTCAGCTCTATCGTAGACATGTTTTGCTCGAATGGTACGAAATTTGACCTGTAGGTGAAGGCTTCTAACATAAATACAACCAAATTCTTTGATTTTTTTTTCTGCCTCCTTTGACCTTTAAAATCGATTTTGAAATTTTCAAAATGGCGCCTAAGCAGCCTTTTTTGTGCTGGTAAAAAATTTCAATTTGCAAATACATATGTTACGCCGAATTCGCGCAATTGAAGAATGCGCTTTTGCCGAATGCGCGCATTCTATAAGCATTTTTCATTTTGTGACATGGATTAGGCAGATTTTTTCTGGCGAATGCGTGCAATAGGCAACGCCGGTTACGACAAGATAAAATAAGGAGATGTATAGGATGAACAATTTATATTTGAATATTATTTCATTCGATACCACCGAGTGGACTGTTGTACGTGTACAATTACGACTATCAAAAAGTTTTAGTTCTCTGTTTTTTGTGAAAAGTTTAATGCTTAGTGGACGTATATCAGCGTGATATTATGGGTTCAACAGAGTGGACGACAGATACACAGGCGCAGGTAATACGCATATTGAAAGGAGAATGGAACGGTGAGCAAAATGAGGTAGGGGGTTGGAATTAGCGGCACAAATTTTATTGTAATTTGTGCTAATTGTGCTCCGAGGTCCCAGAATTTGTGCCGCCACCCATGGGTCTACATTTTAATTAAAAGTTTGGGGGACAGGGGAATGTTGGCCCCCCAAATGAAGATAGGGGGATGGAATTAGAGGCAAAAATTTTATCGTAATTTGTGCTAATTGTGCCCCGAGGTTTCAGAATTTGTGCCGCATTTTCTGGGCTCACAGTTCAGTGCCCAATTTTGGGGTGCTGGAAAAATTATGATATTTAAAAATAAACAATCTTCAAAAGGAGGGATTAAATGGTTTCTGCTGTCACCGAATTCATTTTTCAGGTTCTTTTCAGGGTATCTCATATCCTTCCCCAATCTTGGGAGGTACACCCATTTTATCCCAAGTTTTGTTGTCATTGTTCAAACTTTTTTTACACTCATGCAGCGAAAGTGCGATTGTGTCGGGCAATGAAACTTCCGTTTTTGGCCATCGGATTTGGCAACAATGATAACGAAGAAACTTGTGGTGAAAGTAAAAACAGTGTGGATGTGGGGGCTCGAGTGTGGTGGCACAAATTTTTACTTAATTCGTGCTATATGTGCTCGAGGTTCCCACAGTTTGTGCCCCCTTCCTTGGACCTACAGCCAAAAAATAAGATTGGTGAGCGGTGAAATAATAGCCCCTCCGCCCCCGAAACAAAGGTAGGGTCTCGAAAATAGTGGCACAAACTTGTATTTTATTTGTGCTAATTGTGCTCAAAGGTCCCACAGTTTGTGCCCCCTTCATTGAACCTACAGCTCACAAATAAGATTAAGGGAGGCGGTGAAATGTTGCCCCCCCCCCCTAAACAAACGTGAGGTCACGAATATAGTGGTACAAATAAGTATTTTATTTATGCTAAATGTGCTCCGAAGTCCCAGAATTTGTGCCGCCACCCGTGGGTCTACATTTTAATTAAAATTTGGGGGGCCAGGGAAATGTCGGCCACCAAATGAAGATAGGAGGTTGGAATTAGCGACACAAATTTGTATTTTAACTACAAATCCACTTTCTGTCTAGTTGAAACGCTTTGCTATTTCGTTTCAATATTTTAGTCAAAAATCAATCGTTTTATTTCGTTTAGATTCGTTTGCCATATACCTGCTTTTTTTGGTTCTATTTGTATTTAATTTGAATACAGAGTACATGAGTTTAGTTTTTCCGTTACGTTTTTCCTTCGCTCAATTTTTTTTCATTTTGTGTTTTCATTTCGCTTTTTTGCTACATTTTCATTTTGTTTTGTTATTTCGTTTCAATATTTTAGACAAAAATCAATCGTTATATCGTTTTGTTTCGTTTGCCATTCCTGCTTTTTTTTTTTTTTTTTGTTCTATTTGTATTTAATTTGAATACAGAGTTCATGACTTGAGTTTTTTCGTTACGTTTTTCCTTAGCTCAATTTTTTTCATTTTGTTTTTTCATTTCGCTTTTTTGCTACATTTTCATTTTGTTTTGTTATTTCGTTTCAATATTTTAGTCAAAAATCAATTGAATTGAATTGAATTATTTATTTATACCCTACCACTGAGGCTCTGCTCGTGTTGGTTGGGCTTATAATTTTACAACACGTTTACATTACAATTTTTTGTTATTTCGTTTCGTTTCGTTTGTCATCCCTGCTTTTTTTTTGTTCTATTTGTATTTAATTTGAATACAGAGTTCATATGAGTTCAGTTTTTTCGTTACGTTTTTCCTTCGCTCTATTTTTTTTTTCATTTTGTTTTTTCATTTCGCTTTATTGCTACATTTTCATTTCGTTTCAATATTTTAGACAAAAATCAATAATTATTTCGTTTCGTTTGCCATCTCTGTTTTTTTTTTTTTTTTTTTTGTTCTATTTGTATTTAATTTGAATACAGAGTTCATGATTTTATTTATTCCTCAGTCTATTCGTTCAATAATACGTACCTTGGAAAAGTCGGTTTTGCTTTCACTTCTGCGAAAGTTTTTTATCGTCTACTACTGAGTAGCTCGAGGAGGAGGAAACAAATGAATAGAATGTATAAATGCAGCCCAACATCAACATAATTTGCCATGAGTCAATCCAGGGGGGAGAAGACCACGCCAGAGGGAAACAGCAAGACATGTGGCACCAAGTAGGTGACCGACACAAGCGAAGCGAGTGACCCGCTCCTTTCAATCAATGGAGGTTGGGCCACGAAGCGGTAAGGGAGCGAAGTCGCCTAACTTCTCTAAATAACTAACTTTAAGGACCTCTAAATAGAAAATTCCTGATGAGGAATTCACCAGAATTCCTCGCAGCTCTCGACTCTAATCTAGTCGAGCCTCTTCAAGCAATCAAATTTGCACCAACTGGAGCAGCAAAAGTCTTGAGCCTACAATGGGAACCAGCCACGGATTGCTTCTCGATTCGAACCAACGTTGTAGACTTAACTAGAGTCGTCTTAACAAAGCGAGTGGTTGCTTCACTCGCCGCGCAGGCGTTTGACCCTACGGGATTTGTCGCCCCCGTCATCATACGTGTGAAAACCCTGCTGCAGGATTTGTGGCGGGAAGGAAAAACCTGGGACGAGCCAATAGACCCAGAACTGACCAAAACCTTTCGCGCCTACTACAAAGACATCGCAGCTCTCGGATCTATCTCAATTCCTCGCTTCTTCCAAACCTATTGAGATTCCAAAATCACGATAGTAGGCTTCTCGGATGCAAGCTCACGTGCCTACGAAGCTGCTGTCTACCTGCGCACTGAACAGCAGTCAAAAGTGCACTCCATCCTAATTTGCGCGAAATCCAAGGTAGCGCCTTTGAATTTGGAGCTTCATTTTGAAGTGAGGGGTTGATTAAACTATAGCCTCTAAAATTCGATACTGTCCACGTATGTTGCTCGTACTTACCTCACTAGTTCCACTGAATTCGGATTGAACAAATCTGTATGCTCAACCTACAGTCGTTCAACGACCTTCGGTTAGCCTTTCTATATCCTTATTAAAGCGTAACGATCGAATAACATCATTAGGATGTAAGAGGGTCCTAACGTTAAAGGTTCGACGACATATCGTTGTCCTGGCAAACAATGCCACCGCGAAAGTGGCAATGTGCTGCTCCGCTGTTACTTCGATAAAAACATTAACGCCTACGTTATGGTTCGTCGAGTCGTTTTCGGCGAAAAACTTTTTACTGTATAAAATGTCGATAAAAGTGTCCAACACCCGTGTAGACTTAATACTGAACTACGAATTCGAGTCTCGTCTGATTCGGTACATGTGAACGCGTGCACCGAATGGCGACAAACACCGTATCCACGTTTACCAGCTGCTGAACCTCAATCGCCTTTCACGCTAACTGCGAGCAGAGTACGAAGTACGAACCATACTTATCTGTTAGTGTCAACGATAATGCAAGCGAAATGGGCAACACGAGCCTTTTTAAATATTCGAGTGGATCGGTCTGTGTCACCTCAGTGCTTCCCTCCTCGAATTCCACCGTCAAGTACGATGAAATTCAAACTGAAACTTCTTCTCGAGTTCAAAGTTAGACAGCTGGTGGACTTCATAATGCGATGATTCGGGTTGGTAGTAGAAACAAGCCTGCTAGTTCGACCTTGCTGGGAAAACTTGTCATTTTTGAAAAGGGAGTCGACTTTCGGTCAAATTTATCGTATCATATAGGTGACAGTTCCTCGGGGCCTGGTGCCAACAATTTTTATGCGCATCATTTATCACCAAACAGGTGAGGTTTCGCGTATCACGTGTGATGTGCGATGATAGAGGTGTCGAAAATGAAATGCACTGTCACGTTGACGTTTGCTTTCAAAGTCACTGCTGTATAATACGTTCAAAAGATGCTAACTTCTTGGATGAAAAATGAAACAGCGGGCAATTCGAGTATTTCAGTCCCTTCGCAAATATCAGGTAGGAAAACATGTCGACATGCGAGGATGGTTGCCTCTTCGTCCGATCGGAGGAAGATAACTCTCTCCTTAATGTACAATAACTCCTTTTCTTGGACGGTTTGCCCTCGTATGCCAGGGAGCAGTGGTCGCATTACTTTCAATCACGCAGCTATCACTGCACATTAGCCAGAGTAATTTGCATTATTTTCCCTGCAGTTTGCTGCGTCCCAGTATTCCCTTATTTATGGCAAAGATGCGCACGCATACTTGAATTGTTACTAGCCACTCATTGTACGATGCTGAGTAAGCAACCCACAAGTCACACACAATATAGAACCAACCTTTCAGATACTGGCGGTAACGTGTTCTACAAGCAGAATACCTTTGTTTCAGAGAATTGATGGAAGAACTGCAGAGTATATGCTATCTATCCACCATGACTGCGACTGCGATCACTCTATTCGCTAAGATGTTGCCAGGAGGAAATGAAACCTGTTCAGCAGCTTTCCAGGGCTAAAGATCTAACTTGCGTCGCAAAGGTGCAAGGTAAGCACAGTACTATTCAACTATGGAGCACTACATTCTAAATTTGAATAAGCAAGACACGATAGTTTTGCAACTATTAAGTTAGTAAACCGATTAGGTGATCACGGATTCAGATCTGCATATAATATACTGATTTGCAATGTCAGGAACGGAGTGGTCCGCCGGGCAACCGAGTAAAGTTTCAAGAAACTGGCACATTGATAGCCTGATGATCTGAGAATTGATTTAACGTCTTCAAGCCTCTTCAGTGCTTGTTTATGACACATTATGACTTCTTTAAGGCTCTTGATATGTTTTAAGTTTTTTTAATTCTTCAAGACTTGTTTAAAACTATTTTTCAGGTTCTTTTATACTTTCCATATTTCTTTCAGAATTGCTGAGATATTTTGGCATGGATATATGTCTAATGGCTCGCCACGCAAAAGAGAAAAACTCCGCAGAACACACGTTCCACAAAAAAAAAATTGTCAAAAAAGTTCAGCAGAAAAAGGTTACTATTGGGATGTACATAGTTGCGTATTCCTCTTTACGCGGTCATTCGTTCCATCGCATTTTGACCAGCCAATATGGAGAATGTCGAGTGATGCTGAGAATGGACGACTAGAGAAAGCATTAGAATGTAGGTATGCGCGTCAGCACGGTCGCCTGGACGACGTATATCCATGTAACAATGTTCTTCCATGCAGCATTTGGACTCTCTTTTTTTCACATGGATATGTCTAACGGCTCGCCACATGCAAAAGAAAAATTCTGCAGAAAACGCTCCACAAAATAACGTTACCATTGTGATGTAGTTGCGTATTCCTCTTTATGCGATCATTCCGTTTGACAAGCCGACATGGAGAATGCCGAGGAACACTGAGAATGGCCGATTAGAGAAAGCATTGGAATGTAGTATGCGCATCAACGCAGTCGCCTGGACGACATATCCATGTAGCAATGTCCTTCCATGCAGCAGTTGGACTCTCCCCCCCCCCCCCCCGCAAATATCCTACTTGTTTCAGACTCTCAGCTTTTTGACATAACCTTTTTACAGTGACGTAGTTAGGTCTCAGTTGGGGGGGGGGGCATTTTCGTGGAATTTTTGGTACCGCTGAAGAATGTTGTCAGTAGTTCGAAATTTTAGGAAGATGGAGGTAATTACTTCAACACTCAATACAGAATGACAGGTCAAACGTCAAAATGAATAATATCATCACTGTTGATGAATCCTCGATGTTGTACCTACATCATTTTTTTCCAGAACTGCAATTCATTAAATGTTTTAATTTTTTTCTTTGGGAGGGGTTTTAACCCACATGCTCCTACGTCACTGTCTATTTGAATAAGTTTAAAACTCTTTCTCACTCTTTTTGGTTTCTTAAATCTTGGTTAAAACTTCTCAAGACTTCTGAACATGTTTTCACCATTTCTGAGGATCTTTGAGACTCGTTTCAAGACTATTCATGGCTTAATCGAGATTTTTAAAGACTGTTCTCGATATTATTAGAAGTAATTGAGACTTTTTCATACTTATTCAAGATCTTCTGAAGAACGTTTAAGATTCTTCGAAATTCGTCAAAAATTTACCAATTCTGATTTAGATGTTTCAAGACTGCTTTAGGACTCTTACAAACAGGACTGACACTTTTTGAGACTTTGAAACTTCCAGCCTAGTTAAATGATTATAGAGGCGGGTTAAATATTTTTTGAGACTATTTAAAGTTTTTCTGAACTTGTTTGTTTTTGTGTTGGGGCAGGTAAAAACGATAGAACCGCAGTTCATTTAAATTAACCCCATATCAAGGCACCGACTCCTTCCCTCTATGTTCCTCATTCTGCATACACGTGAAAATCAACATGCTGAATAATACCGCCACTTTTTTCACTTTTTTTTCCTTTCTACCTGCTCTGTGCCAATCTTTTCTTTCTTCTTTTCTCCGTGTAATCATCCCGAACAAGTTTTTCCGTCCGACAGTTCTTGTGGCACCTTGAATACGCTCTTTTTAGCGTTTTGACATTTTTCTGACATGGATATTGATATGGAGACATCTACCAGGTCGCCTCGCTCGGTAGACACATCCATGTAACAATGTCCTTCCATGCAGCGGTCTGACTCTTTTTCTATTTTTCTTCGTTTTCTGAACAAGTTTGTGTTTGAGTTTTCCCAAGAATTTCATTTTTCGTACAAAAGTTTTTTTTTGGGATGTTGATGAACTACCATTCTCTCAGTTCCGTGAGCTTTCCACCAACCGAATTTTCATTACCGTGTCGAAAGTTTTTTTAAATTTCTTTTAGCATTTTGTGTTCTAGTCGCGTGAAGTGTTTTCATTTGTTCTATCTGGAATCCGCCACCGCCATACGGTTTCCTCTATTTTTACTTTCATCCATATGTGTTTTTTGTGTGTGTATCTAATTTGACCACGACATGTATAACCTAATGGCTATGCAAATTCGTTGCCCGAGAAGGGGAGAAGAGAAAGGGCATGGTCAGGAGAATGTGACCCGTAAGTTTTCTCGTTTTTCTTTTGTTTGGCACTTCAGACGACTTAATATGCAATCCGGGTACCCACCTTCTTTTCCCTAGCATCACCACTCCTGAGAAATTTCAAGTACGCGAGTCGTGGTACTTTCACAGGCTTCCTGAGCTTTTAGCCGGGTTTGCTACATATGCTGATTTTTGATCAAAGCACGTCCTCCGGTCGTAATGCAGGAAGGTGTGACCGGAGACAAAAGTCGGCATTTTTCGTAAACACCCTGCATGTGGTTTTCTGAGGTCGTTCATCAAAAATGCCACAGTATCCGGTCAGGTTTTAAATGAGTATGTACGAGTCTGGTAAATATCTGAAAGAGTCTGAAAAGTTTCTACAGATCATAAAATAATAATCTTAACTCCGAAAAAGCTGTACAAATAATCTGAGACAATTCTGTAGAAGTCTTGAAATATCAAGTATGTCCGGCCAAATTTTAAAAGTTTATAAGGATATGTTATGCTTCCCTCTCCTCGTGGAAAATTGGGAAATACCAATTCTACAGCTCATCTCAACGAGTCTTATTGGGGGGGGGGGGGGTTATAAAAATCTCGAAGAATTGGAAAAAGTGAGTGTAGAGCGTGAAGTAATAATCTTAAATCCGAAAAAGTTTTAGAGATAGCCTTGAAAAATTCCGGGACGGTTTTGAAAGGTAAAAAGTAGATTGAAAGGATTTCAAGAAAGTGTAAGTGATATATCACCTCCTTCCTCCCCCTCATCGAGAAAAAAGTTGAAAATACCCATTTTACTGCTTATCTTAACGAGTCTTCAAGGATCTTATAAAAGTTTGAAAGAGTCTAAAAAAGTCGTTTTAGAGTATGCAATAATAATCTTGATCAAAGATGAAAAAGTTACTAAGATTGCCTTGACGAACTCTGGTAGAGTCTTGATGAATAAAACATGTTAATTTTTTTATTTTCAACATGAGCATATATCTCTCCCTTCTCCTCTGCAAACCAAGAAAAGCGGTACGAAATGCTCAAATTATTGTGCATTATAATGAGTCTTAAGGGGTTTTTTAAAAGTCGGGAATAATAATCTTAAACAAAGCAGGGAAAGTTTCTTCTGGAAGACTCTTGTCGAATTGATACCTTTGAAAGAATTCTAACGAAGTATGAAAATGAATGAATACCACTTCCTCCGAGTTAAGAAAAATGTTGGACTAATTTTTGCTACTCAAATCTTTGAAAATAAAAACAAAAAATTTTCACTGTAAATTTTTTTCCTTTTTTATTGTAAGCTATCCCCCCCCCCCGCCCTCTTTAAAGTTTTTCTATTCACCCTACTGCCTAAAGCCACTTAGTTTCGGAGATTTCAAAGTCGAAGTACCTTTAGCAGTGCAGAACTTATTCTGCTTGATGGATTGGTAATATCCTGAAAATTTGAGTTCAATTTGATGAACATAACGGGTCCTTCATTTTACGAAAATATGCTTTGACTTACGACACCCAATCATCCACGAAGGACACAAAAATGGGACTACCAAAGCATTTATTCCTTCGCATCGGAACCTCACACGAAAAATGCGAAAACTGTTTTCTCAAAAACGTTCAGTTTTTATGCTGAATCAATAAAATTTCGCCACTGTTATTATTTTTCAGAAGAATATTGAAAATTGTAGAAAATGTCTAAAAAGAAATGATAAATGTTATTTTTTAAACTTTTTTGGAGGAGAGGTAGAAACTAGAAGGGGGCAAAACAAGTAGAAATTGAGGAAAATTGCAATCATGATGAATAATATTATTGTTTCAACTTTCTCCCGTGAAGAGGGAGTGGGAGGGAGTATTGGCTACGATTGTTACGGTGGTGGCGAGCAAAACTGATTTTCCAGTGGCTTCTCTGGTCCCACTCCACCCCTGATCTATCCTGATTTGAATCAGTGATCACGTGATCAGTATAATTACAGTCGAAAAAACAGCAAATTCTGCTAATTCAGATTTAGGAGGTATGAATAGCAACAATGTTCTCCAGTATTTCAGTCTTCTCGATTCTACAAGCAGCATTTTCCAGATATGAATATGGCAATAACATTCGAGTTGGTGGACGTTGCTCACAGAGCTTTTGACGTGTCTTACCTGACCTTACCGCAGCCAATCGATTCCTACTATTGCTGGCCCACTTCTTCAGCAACATAGGTAGGTTTTGCTGTGTGCAATCATCCCAATTCTCGACGATATCTGTCTGCCACAGTGATGACACTCATACACTGGAGGATCAGCTGAGGCGCTCTTTTTCTTGGCTGCTCTGCCCCCTTGTAAGAGACAATCATTTTTCTCCACAGGTCCCTATCGTTGACCTGGTCTTGCGACGAGCTCGAGATTCCGATCTTTTTGAGCAGAGCATTCATCTGGTCCTTGTACCTGCGTTTCTCGTTCCTAGAGGCTCTTTTGTCGACACTTACTTCCCCATACAGCACCACTTTGGAAAGCTCAGTCCCCTGCATTTTGCATACATGCTCCAACCATCTTAGCTGGCTTTTTTCGATAAGGACTTCCACTGGAAGCGCTTGTGCTCGCCACAAGACTTCATTATTTGAGATGAAATCATCCCAGCGTATCCTCAGAATTTTTCTGAGCTGCCTTTGGTGGAACCTTTCCAGCTGCTTAACCTGTTTGCGATATAGGGTCCAGGACTCACATCCATATAACAAAGTGGGCAACACCACTGTCTTATATACACTGATCTTGGTAGCTCTGGTGTGATATCGCGATTGCTTAGTACTCGGTTCTTAAGATTGTAGCTGGCTTTGAACGCAGCTTGAATTCTATGCTGAATTTCAACTCCTAGATTCAGGCTGTCTGTGACTACGCTGCCAGTGTAACAGAAGTCGTTGATTCCCTCTAGAGCCTCCTGATTTATATTAAACTGATGGAGGATCTTTGCAACTTCCAGCACTCTGGTCTTTCTATCATTTACCTTCAGGCCAAGACTAGTGTAAGCCTAATTGAAGCAGTTTAGGGTATCCTGGGGAGCCTCAGCAGATGTACCTACTACCTAGCCACTAAGGCACAGTCGTCAGCATATTGAAGCTCAAGGATATAAGTCCTGCGGCAGTTAGTTTTAGCTCTGAGGCGGCGCAGATCGAACAGACTGCCATCCACACAGTATTGTCAGTTACATTATCCCACCTTCTTAAACTTATTCGGTAAATTTTAGGCCCTGATTTTTTAACTTTTGAAGAGGCTCTTCTCTACCTCCTTCCCGCAGGGGCTTTGCGTTCGAAACCACTGAAAGGCACTTGAGGATGGCATTAGTAATTTAGAAATTGGTACTCACAAGAATTCGAGAAAAATTAGCGGCTCCAACGCACTCGTTGGTATCGAATCGAGTCGATTTCCATCCAACCTGAGATTACGAATTTGGGGCGTCGATTCGAAGACCGACTGTTCCAGACTGGTGATTTCATTCTGATCTAGTTGCCTGAAACACAAACCGTAGTAACACTGAATAAAGTTCTTATATCAACCGTCATTTATATAATATCCTGAAACACAAAAATTCGAACTTAACCCCCTTCCCCATAACTCTTCTTCGCGTCCGCTTTTTCTCCCATATCCTCGGGTTCGCAGGCATTGAATAATGAAAATGTGTTATACTTACAACGATGTCAGCTGTTTCAACTTTCGCATTGGCACGGCCGGAATTCTAATAAGACCGCAGTTCTGCAAAGATCTGAAATTCGAAATATTTATTTCACAAAAACGGCGTTGCTTATGACGGCGTATGCGAAGGAAAATAACGGACTAAGCTCGTAGGCCGTCGAAAGCGAGTGCGAGCAGCGAACAGCGAACAGCATTTTAATGGACTCCATTTAAGATGTAACAATATTAAGAACGAAAAAGGCTTTCGCCAAGAAAGTTTAATCTCTTGAAAGCCTGCTATTAAATTTGTTAACATTTCGATTACTTCGCGAGAAGAAGCATCATCGAGCTCCGAAACATCTCGAAGTGTAAATTTAATTTCGGATTACGTTGACGCACGAATGACGACAACCAACACGGAAGATAACGAAATTAGTGGGCCTATCTTAATTATTACCATTCCAAGGGTGGTTTCGACAACAGGCAGCACAGCTCGAGTGGATGCTAAATGTTTCCTCTCCTGTTGAATGTGCCGCCCGCCAAAATTCAACAAATTCTTCGGAGTTTCTTTCGAATCCATTGTTGCTGGTTGCAAAAGTTTTCCGCCCCTCGAATATTCCAAGCAACAGCTACGCTGATTTTTACCCTCCTTCTCTCAATTTTGTTTTAGGATTTCTACAGACCTGTTGTAGTACTCGAGATTTCTGCTACATACTGTAGCTAATAAGGAGTCTACTCTCTCGTTTTTCTCCCTCGATCGGCCAGGCAAGACATCCCTTTAGTTCATATGTTTTAGCACTCGGATTAAGGCCGACTTTCACTATCGATCGTGCAGTACATGCGTCTTTTCTACAAACTATAGTTTCTTTACGGATACCCTCGCTCCTGTCCGGAACTGAACTCTTGTCGCATAAAACACGAAAAACCCGTGACCCTTTGATACTCTCTAAGGATTTTCAAAACCTGTTGAAAACTTTTCAACGTTTTCCAAAGACTTCTCAACGTATTTAAAAGCTTTCCGACTCCTCCAGATATACTCGTACCTTCATAAATCGACCGCAGGCTACCCAACATGGAAGTATACTAGAACCCCCTCCCCCTCATTTCATGGGCCTCAATTTCAAATATGGGATAAGCAGATGAAAGGAAAGAGGCGAATAAGCCCCATAAACGATATAACTCTGTGAAGTGGAAAAGTAGCTGAAAAATATGATTATTATCTTCATAAGGTCTATGTATCTGTGTTCAAAAGTAATAATTCTTAAAGGGGATATTGTGGACTCCATTTTTAACGGTTCTAATCCAGATATAAAAAAATTGCTAATGACCTTTTTTATGGGAAATTTAATGTACAATTTACTGCGAATAAAAAATAGTAGCTTCAGAGGACAAATCTCGCGAGAAATTGAAAAAATGTGAAAATTTTCTGTGAACACCCTGTTCAACCGATTCCGACCATTTTTTTTTCTATAGTTACCACAACTGTCATCTACCATTTCCTACTGGTACCATTTTTCTGTCTCCAGTCGTGAGAAGAAAAAAAATTCAAAGATAGAAAACTTTTTAAAATTAGATGATAACTCAGCCTCCTTTAAAAGTATGAGTATGCAAACATATCTACCCATTTTCAGGATAGGTTTACTTACCAGGTGGGGGGGGGGGGTCATTGCAGAAGAGACACCCTGTAGATAGATCTAAGAAACGAAAATTTTCGGTTGAAACGCCCGAAAAAGGTACACCAGTTCCCAATTTCACTGACTGGTTGTTAGCTTATCACTTATAATTTCCCAAGTACCGACTTTCAAACATTATGGGCACAACCTCCTATCTCCTCAAGTTTCTGGGTCCTTATACTTTTAACTTGAAGCTCAAATTGCAGGCATTTTAGTTGCTGTTATCAAAGTTTGATGTAGTAAGATTCACAAATTCAAATTTCGAGTAAACTATGATGAATCGGAACACTGCTGATCAACTGACAAAGGCAAATTTTCGATAGGCCGGCTTTGCTCATCAATGGGTGGTAACACTGTTCAAGTTACGGCAATATTTTACGTGTGTCTTGAATATTCATGAAAAAATACACGGACCTTCATTTCATGAAAAATTTGGGTTCCAGGGGCTATAGACAAAATCAGGGAGACCTTGCAAGTAGACTTTGAGTTTCCGGTGAAAACCGAAATCAAACTGGAGAATTTTCTCTCCAATTCTTATTTCAAGTTGTAAGTGCATCATTTCGAGTTATTAAGGTTAATTTTACATTAAGTGTTTCGAAAATATTAAAGAAAATGATAATTGAATAATTGTATAAGAGGAGTGAAAAGTAGTTGGTCCCAAAATCAATTTGAAAAAAAGAATTGTCGAGCAATACGAGAGGGTTATTAATTAATGGGGAAAAATCGAACTAGTGAGCGAAATTAAGTATTGGGGAAATTATTACCTTCAATCAAAACAATAATTTGTAGCTAGTTTTAAAGAAAAAAAATTTGGTCTCTAAAAAATATATTGTAACGAGATTCGCACCGAAAAACGCGCGAAAACACGTACTAAGAACTTTTAATGTCACACTAATACAAACGCACGAAAACAGTAGCTAGATAGCTTTGAAAACGCACAGTTTATCGCATATGAGACTAGACTATACGGCGACGGCCAACGGCCTTTATATATCCCGGCGTTATCGGCGAAACTCCTTATCGCTTTCGTTATCGAACTTCTATGCTGCTGCTCGAAACGTGTCGATCTTTCCTCGCTTATCTTGAATGTTTGGGATTATTCACCACAATATTCAAGAGAAATTTTTCATTAAAATATACAGGACAAATTTTAAACAGTTGCATCTTCCTCACTCTATCATATGGATGCTAGGCCTGATCGCTCGCAAAAATTGAAGAAAAAATTATAATACCCCAAAATAATATATAAAAAGCAATACTGGGCGTAAGGAGGAGAGACAGGATCAAGTTATCAAAAATAAAGTGAAAATTGAAATACAGCATCAACTCCCTTCACGCGATAAGGCGACTGAAGTAGGACTGGGCTGGTCACGTAGTCAGTATAGAAAACAGGAGATTGGCAAAAATAGTCTCGGTTTAATTCGACAAGGGGGGAGGAAGGGGAAAACAAAGACAAGGTAGAGGGACGAAATTGATAAACTATTTGTCTATGGGCAATACCAAAAAATTGCACAAAACAGGGGGGAATGGGACCGCTCGAGGGAGACCTTTGCGCAACAGAAGGCAACATAACCTATCTGGTCGGCCGAGTATAATTTAGGCTAAGTAATTATAAGTACAAATAATAGATAAATGAAGGCCATTTTGATTCAATTTGATTTAGAGAGGTTTAAAGGAACTGACAATAAATTTCGAGTTACCGACTTATGAAAGTTGTGAGATACTCCTCGAAACTCATTTGAAATTATTCCAGACTCGGTTAAGATTTTTTCAAATTACTCCAGACTTTTTCAAGTTCCTGCAACGTTTTACTTCTTCAACACTTTTTAAGGCTTTCTAAAACGTCTTCAAGAATCAAAAGACTGTTTTACATCTATTTATGATTCTCCTGGACTTATTTAAGATTTGCTAAGACATGTTCAGACGGATTCAGGACTCTTCGTGATTTCTCCTAAAACAGCGATATGCAAGTCGACACTTCAATCGATATACAAAACTTTTCCAAACAAAAATTTTGCTCAAAAGAATGACGAATTTAGATGACTTGACACTTACATCAAGATATTCAAGGATTTTTCAGATTTATTTGAAACCTCTCCAGAATTTCTACAGACATACTGAAAATACTTTCACATTCTTCAAGACTCGTTATTTTTTTTTTTACAACATATTTAAAATAGCTTAAATAGTCTTAAACAATAAATTCTGAAATGGTCTTGAAAGATTCACAGAATAGGTTTTGTTTTACTGGGGCCTTAACAGACCTGAGAGTCTCAAAAGTATGCGTTAAAACAGAAAGAGTCTTAGCGCTTTCAGAATCACCTCAACAGTAGTAATGTACAGGTCTTGTGAAGTTTTGAAAGTTTTTAAATAGTCAGGAAGTGTCTATACTCATTCCTAATTTTTAGGTGGGCATAGAAAAAGTTAAAATATCGTACTCCATTCTTAGAACTATATGACTGTCTTTTCCCAGTTTTTCTCAAAAGTCTCATTTCGGGCGCTTGCATGATTCTACAGTTTAGAAAACATTAAAGACAGAGACAGCGAGATTTAGTCCAATTCCTAACACATCTGAATAGGTCTTTAAGAATCTGGAATAGGTTCAAAATCTTACAATGACTGCAAGTTAAGAAGTATTGTGAAGTTTTTAAAGGATTTGAACACATCTAAGAGAGTTCAAAAGGTTATATCAAAAGGAAGAGTTTTAAGGAGTTTAAAAAAGGTTTACATCATGTCATACGCAAGTCTAGGAGAGTTTTGAAGAATATTGGATAGTCTGGTAGAGTCCGTAACAAGTCTAGATAGATCTTGTAGAGTATTAAATGAGTTTAAATCGTACACAAGTCTGGAAAGTCTTGAAAGAGTTTGAAGTCCGACTGATCCCTTGGAACGTCTAAAAGATACTGAATCAGGTTTGGAGTAGTATTGAACGATTTCAGAAGACTGTTAAAGGAACCAATTGAAACCTGCCCCCATTCGTAAAATTATACTCAGAACTCGGGAAATTTTGACACTCAGTCGAAGAAATTAGAAAGACTCTGATTTTATTATTGTTTATTTATTCATTTTTTTGAGAGTGTAGCTCCGTGGCTCGATAATAATAAAATAAAAAAATGAAAAAGTTCTTTTCACTTGCAGGAGATTTTGTAACATTTTAGTCTTCGTTTACTAAAGGGCCGAGAAAACTGAGAAGATGAAGAGCTTTCATTTTGTTACTCAGGGGAAATTTGTTAAAATTGTAGATTCTATTTTTCATGTCTACCAGTTCCCCTTTCTTTTCCACCAGAATATACTTATTCTTCGCATTTGCATTACACTGGGCTTTAAAAAGTCTTAAGTATAGGTTTTGAAAAGCTTTAAGCAAGTCTGTAAGAACAAATTTTCAACCACGCGTGGAAAAATATTATTAGTATATATTCTGGTCACCCTAAAGTTTCAGCTCCTAAGGCGAAACCTAAATTATAAATTTTGAATGGCATATTCACATTACGTCATTTTTAGACCAAAATGAAACTTTTCAATTGAACGCATAATCAAAATTTGCACATTTTTTCTTCTAGCTCCTCCCTAATACTGATTTACTAAACCATAAGTGCAAATAACCGGAAGAGCTCAAGGGGCTGACAAGCATCAAAATAATAGTAAACATTGTTCCGTTAGTATAACTGTATAGCTTCTTTGAGGGACGGGGAGGGATTCCAGTAGATTTGGAGGACTAAGCCCCCCCCCCTCTAAACCTTCCATAGCATCTATATACAAGACATTGTAATTTAGGTGTACTTGTGAATAACTGACATTTAGAAACAGAAGTAAAACTAGATAAGCCTGGAGATAGATTTCCAATCCTAAGGGGTGTTGAAGAGGGCAATCCACTTTCCCCAAACATTTTTAACTGTGTACTAGAAATAATTTTCCAGAAATATGGAATGATGGGAGAGTAAAAGTATCAACATAGTGGGTAAATGCCATAACAATTTAGGTTCGTTCGCAGACGACATTATAATAGTTGAAGAAAATCTCGACGGAATGGGAAAAATGATTTTGGAATTAAAAGAGAGAAGTGAGGATTTCAAGGACTAACGATGAATTTTTCAAAAACAAAATTCATTTCCGATTGGGTGGGGTTCAACGAACTATTATCAATGGGGCAAACATTGTAAGAGTAAATGAGTATCTAGGTCAAATCATTTCGTTTGTAAACAATATGGGAAAAATAATGGACACAAGAATATCTAATGCTTGGAAGGTTTTTTGGGCCATAAAAGGATCTTTAAAAGCAAAATGAAACTATCAAAAAAAAAAAAATGAACGCAGTATAGACCTGCGGTGCCCAAACGTGGGCCATGACCTCAAAGTCAACCGAAACGATTAACAAATACTCGTAACTCCATGCTATGTAGCATCCTGAAGATTCGGCTAAAAGATAAAATCAAGATTAGGGAGATTAGGAAAAGAACTGGTACTAAAAATATACCTACCTTAAAAGTTAAATTAAAACGTAAATATTTGGTCGTATGCCCAGGGGAAGGGAGGGTAAAATGGAAGCTAACGAGCACTTTCTGGGTACCACTGGACAGGAAAATGAAAAGGGATCGCCTGCCGCCAGGTTGTGCGGCCAAATTCTAGGTTATATGGGGCCCGGATGAAGGACCACAGCCAGCACAGGAAAGTGCGGGAAGCGGGTGACGGAGAATTGTGCCCTAAGGTGGGCGGAATAGGTGGTAACTCACATGCGGTTGTAAATACTGTGGCGAAGGACGCTCTCGAACATTCGAGACAAGCGAAGAAAGATCTACACGTTTCGAGGAGCAGAATACAAGTTCGACAACGAGAGCGATAAGAAGTTTTGCCGATAACGCCGGGGTATATGTATAAAGACCGCTGGCCGACGCCGTATAGTCTAGTTTTATATGCGATAAACTGTGCGTTTTCAAAGCGATCTAGCTACTGTTTTCGTGCTTTTGTATTAGTGTGACATTAAACGTTCTTAGTACGTGTTTTCGTGCGTTTTTCGGTGCGAATCTCGTTACAATACTATCATGTTAGCTGTGGATATGTACTAATTTAAGTGTTTGTTTGTTGTTGTTTTCTTTTTGCACCTATTTGGAGCCAGAAGTCGCTATGTGGCTAAGTGATAGCGCGCCCACTTCGCAAGCCTTGCGTCACGGGTTCGAAAGCTAGTGATATTCGAATACTTTCACTAACATCTTTGCGAACACGGCGGCTACAGTATCAATTGAGGTGGAAAACATCATGTAACCCCCGCCAGTTCACACGAGCAAGGTATTACAATCACAGGGCGTGTTACCACTAGATCATAATGACTGATGCTGTGCGAGTGCACATCGTGGACGGTTTTGTGGCTAGTAAGCGAATTGCGGCTACACACTCTTCGGCACAGAGAAGGAAAACTCTAACGCAACAAAACCGTGGGGAAAGCAACGGCCAACTACCCCGACTAACTTGCCCAGGAGAATCGTGCGTTAGAAACAGCGACCCCAGCGGCCGGCATCGGATATGGCGCCTGAAGAGGAAGCTTCGGTGCCAATAACAAATAAAAAAGTTCGTAACTGACGAAGAAAACTAAGGTTAACCCTCACGTTTTTTTTTTTTTTTCTGGCTGATGATAAACTTCGGCCTACCCCCTTTACAACAGTTTATATAACTGGTAATTCTAATGAAAAATATCATTTATGTTTACCTCGGGCAATTCTACAAAATTACTCAACATCTACAGATCAGTGACCCTTGACCCACATGACCAGAGCAGTATTTACCATTATAAGATCAACTGCCCTATTTTGAGACCTCCCTCCCCTTCCCCATAATGAAACATAAATACTTACAAACGTTTCAGTCTTGTGTTGTTCACAAAAGCGTCGTCGTGTATCCTCACCAACGTGTTATCATTCAAGATCCTGTAACAAACATAAGGCGCACTTTTTCATTTATCTTCGGAAAAAACGATTACCGCGAAGATTGAACAGGTGTTACAAAACGTAAATAATAAATCCCGTATTTTTAATCCGCAGTCTGGTTGCAAGCCAAAAACAATTTCGCGATATTTATACGTTCTCTTCGCTCTCGTTTTGCGCGTTTCGACGAGAACGACTCCTTCGACGTGAATTCATCTGGCCGCGGGTACACCTTTCAGAGTACGCCAAATGAGAGGCCACAGAGGCAAGGAGAAAAAGCTTAACGTAATCAGCCTTTTTTCGAGTGCCAGATTACGTTACCGCCCCGAGCACCACTCGCGTTTAATTACTCGTAGTTGAGTTTTTACGACAAATTACTTGAACCTCAGACACGCCTACGTTTAATTCTTCTAAAGTTCGCAGACGGACGAGTAATCCATTTTTAAAATTTTATTCGTAATGAATTTTGTCTCGGTAAGGAACCGACGACATCGAGGAAATGTAACCTATAAGTAAACGATAAGTCCCAGGCTTGAGTAAAAATGTATGGGTGTAAACTCCATCGAGGAAAATGTCAACAATAATGGTCTCCATACCGTGCCCGCGAAGATTCTCGCTAGAGTTGATAAATTGGTTGGCCAATTTAAGACAAAAACAAGGAAAATGTTAGCGGGTGGAGAAGAGCGAATAATGGGGCATGCTCGGTTTCATAGATGGATATTAAGGTGTCCCTTATTTTACAAGTTTCCGCCAATCGATTGAGTGCGCATTGAAATTTGTTCCAGTGGATCTAGAAACTCGCCATAAAAAATTTGAGCTCAATCTTAGGTAAAATCCGTGACGCTTTGACCTTGAAGTTATGTGTAATACTGAGGTTTCACAAAAAAACGCGAATATCTCAGAACATATTAACTTCAGGACTAGAATGCATGTAACCTAAAATGTTCCCTGTTAAATTTTCTGTGAAAAATATCCTATACAACTTTTCTCTCGAACGCATGCATTCACCGAGATAATCGCAAAAATGTGTGAAAGTTTCGAGGAACGTGGCTTTTGTAATTTTTTTTTTCATAACCGTTCTTTACTAGCTAAATCACAGTTATCTAAAAAAATATTAACTTTAGGACCAAAATGCAAATAACATAAAATGTTCCTTGTTACATTTTCTATAAAAAGGTTCTATACAACTTTTCTTAAAAAAAAAACACATTTATCGAGATAATCGCAAAAGTCCTTCAGAAGCTCGTCTCTTGGCGTTGAGACAGCCTGTCCCTTCGGCTGTTTCCTGGCTTTGGTCTTATACAGCTGTCTGGGCCCACAGTTGGCAGCCTT
This sequence comes from Acanthococcus lagerstroemiae, assembly GCA_031841125.1. Classification (NCBI taxonomy): domain Eukaryota; kingdom Metazoa; phylum Arthropoda; class Insecta; order Hemiptera; family Eriococcidae; genus Acanthococcus; species Acanthococcus lagerstroemiae. The sequence goes on along the minus strand of CM063113.1, from coordinate 15,842,016 downwards.
CTCGAACCTTACAACCCAATCTTGATACTTCAGGGTTTACTGTTCAGGGTCGATGATCAGCTCATGCTGCACCATCATATCCCAGCCAGTGATTGCAGCATCTTCAATGTCGGCAACTCTTGCTCAAGAAAGGCTTTCATCAGCTTGACTCGGAGGCGGACTGTCCCATATACTGGTACTGTTTCCCCGGTGGCTGTTCGCAGGACATACTGCTTCTTCTGGTCCACCTCCTCAGCTGGAACCAACTCGCGTTGGAGAATCGAGTGCGATGCTCCAGTGTCTACACAGAAGAGTATAGTCTTCCAGACAAGATTTCCTTTCACATAGTTGCTTGAGGCATCACGTTGTAATTTTCTCTTGACAGCGATGATTGTGTGGGCCTATTGGGAAACTACTGGGCAACACCCCGGCCTCCTAGTTCAACTGTTTCGGTTCAGTGGTCTTCTTGTTCTGGGGACAGTCAACACGAATATGCCCCAGTTCACCGCACTGGAAGCATCGCGGTCTCCCAGTCCGGTGCGGACATTTGGTGTTTGGTCGCTTCTTTGCCTCCATCACCTGCTCCACTACTGCTTCCACAACTTTCTTCAAGCCTGCCAGTTCCTCTTCTGTTTCATATGCCTAAGCTTGTCAAACTATGGCTTTCTTTCTGGAGTTTCCCCATGCAGCTTCTAGCTCCCGGGCTTGTTCGAAAGCAGACCAAGAGCGTTGGTGGTTGCCAACTCTCATCAACATCTGAATATGTTCGTCCTGGATTCCATCAATGAACGTCAAAGCCGCCATTTCCTCTCTGAATTCTTCCGAGGACGTTGGGTAGGCGGCGTTGGTGAGGCGAACTATTTCCACCTCAAAGGCTTGAAGCGATTCTCCTCGCCTCTGTGACCGGGCCTTCAGTTCCCGTTTCCGCAGTTTCTTCATATGGGCTTGCCCATATCGGCGTTCCAAGGCTTCCACCAGCTTCTGAAAATTCCTCTGATCCTCGGTTGGAACTATCTTCAGTACGTCCATTGCGGCTCCTCGCAGGTTGACGACCAATGCTGTAGCCTACGTCGCTTTGTCCCAGCCATTACTGACAGCCGCTGCCTCAAACTGGACAAGGTAGGTCTCTCAGGAATGCTGACCATCGAACGTTAGCAGTTTCACCTTCGCCGAGCCACTACCGCTTGAAGTTGAAACCAATTGGCGTGGCTGGTTGTCTGGAGCCTCCACTGACGATGCACTGGCGGTTGAGTCCATCTGGGTAGGCTGCTGCCACTGACACTGTGGTACGGCCAGTCCAGAGTTCCTCCAGTTCTTCTTTTAATTGGGCCACTCTTTCATTCTGATCTTCCATTTGTTTGGCCAACGATTTTCTCGTCGACCTCGTTAACAATATCGGTTTTTAGATCGATCAGGTCTTTTTTCTTGAGCTGACCAACCTTCATTTCTTCCATCTTGTTGTCCATTTTATTTGATTGTTCTTCCATCCTCTTGGCCGGATCAGTCTTCATGTCATCCATCTTCTTGGCTTGCTCGCTCAACATGTTCATAATGTACTGGAGAGCAGCAACCGTTGTCGACCCTTCGTCTTCCTGTCCCGATGGTTCCACATCAAAGACGATAGTTTCCGGGTCCGTACCTTCACCTCTCAGGAAGGTTTCCAGCCGCCGGACCAGTTCCGCTTTCGAACCCAGTGACGATAGGTCACGGTTCTTCAATTCCTCCCATAGCTCTTTCTGCGACCGACAGTTCGAACAAGTTTTTTTCAAAGATGCTGAGGAATCTTCGTGTATTAGGGTCTCGACCTTTCGAAGGAAAAAGGTTTCATTTGCTTAGAAGTACAGTTTTCTTGCTTAACACTTGTTGTTTATTTTGCATAGATCGGTATACGTGGTTTATTCATTTTGGGTTATTTACATGGCACTATAATAGCCATCACACGTACAACTCCCCCCCCCCGTTCATTCTGAACATGACGGTGGATTGTAATGCTCAGACAGAAATGAACGTGGGCTATCGACAACAGTGGAAAACTTTTTTTTGTTGTTTTAATGTTAATTTTGTCATTATCTTTACTTATAGACAATAGAAGCAATTCCTATAATATTAAGCAAGCGAAACTACTACTTACTAGTGGTAAAATGTGGATGAATGAATGTAAGTGGGAGAGTGGAGATAAGGATGTTGTTAGCGTAAATGAACTGAATGGGTGCAAAAATCGTTGTAGGAATATGTGCACTTGCGCTCCAGGATTGGTGTATCGAGAGGATTGTGAGTTGTTTTTTTTTTTGGTCTATGCAGGTCTGCTCAACTCAGTCTATTGAAGAAACAGATATCTGTTTACATTCGGAGACATTGACTGTTTTATATGGATAGCGGAATAGAAATCACATATCAAAACGTTAGGGGGCTGCGAACTAAAACTAAAGATCTGTTTCTCAACTCTCATACACTGAGCTGCGATATATAATCGGTATAACAGAAACCTGGCTGTGGGAAGGCATCCATACCCCGGAGCTGTTTCATGAGACATATCGTGTGTACAGAAAGGATAGGGATCGAGAACACACCGGGCTCAGTAAAGGAGAGAGAGTGCTATTGGCGGTCCAGGCGTGTCACAGGTCCACGCAAGTTTTCCTTCCGGATATACATGGGGGACAGTGTGACTACTTGTGGGTCAAAATTGATATACAGGGCTCGGCAGAGAAACTACATATTGGGATATTCTACTTTCCACCCAACATAGCGGTAGAGACGTATGCAGAAATAACTGATATCATAATTGCTCATATAGCCACTTTTAGCTCCACCGATGGCATACTACTCCTGGGTGACTTCAACGTTGCGTCTTTCACGCCTGATTGCGCTTCGAGTTGTAGTAAGGCAGAGACTCTGTATGACTTCATGGACGTTAACAATTTGATCTCCTGCAACGGAGTAAAAAACACATATGGAAAAACGCTAGTTCTTGTGATGTCTGACAGGCCTGGTATAGATGTGACTAAAACAAATTCCCTTGTCGACAGTGAGGGGACCCATATCATCCGCCGCTGGAGATAAATATCCCTTTGCGGAAATCTACTCATACAAATACAACCAAAAGCAAAACATTGCAGCCTAGGCGACTTTATCATAAGGCAAACTTTTGGAAGATGTATGACCTGGTCCAAAAAAAGAACTGGAGTGACTTGTACGATTTGAAAGACCCGGATGAAGCGGCGGAGTATTTACCGTTCCCAGGTCTAGGGCTGCCGATAGCAGGGTCAAAGCGAGATACCCACCCTGGTATACGAAGGATATAATATCCAATATAAGGGCGAAAGAGAGGTCACGGCGAAAAATTAAAAAGAAAAAGAAAAATAGGAAGAACTTAGGAAACCTAGAAAATGAAGCCAAATTTAAAGAGCTGCGTGCAACTATAAAAAAGCAAATAAAGGAAGCGCACGATGAGTATGAAAGTATGTTAGAGCGAGGTCTAATACAAAATCCTGAGCGATTTTGGCGATATATGAAAGATAAAAGGGGGGCAACTTCAAACTCGGATGTGAAAGAGTATGAGGGTCAAACATGTACCGAGCGAAAAGATATCGCGAATAGATTCGCAGATTATTTTTCATCAGTGTATGTCTCGAGTAATTTAACGGCACCACTAAGTAAGAACAAACAAAACAGCGTAGGGACGATCCGATTACACCATATCACCAAAAATGATGTCGAACTCGCTATCAAAAAGATGAAAGCTAAGAAGTCATTGGGCCCAGACGGAATACCTACATATATTTACAAGGGACTCCGGGAACTACTCTCGGCCCCCCTAGCCTATATTTACAACCTATCCTTACAGTCTGGGAAATTTCCTAAACGTTGGGCTGTGTCCAAAATAGCACCAATTCCCAAGGGAGAGAACACCATGGATATCACAAATCATAGACCAATTGCACTCATCCCAGTACCTGCAAAAATTTTTGAGTCAATATTACAAAGCCAAATATACGTTCAGGTGGACAGCCAAATAATAAACGCACAGCATGGATTCTGTCGGGGCAGAGGAGTACAAACAAACCTGGCCTCTTTCGCTCAATGCCTGTCAGAGCATATTGATAGAGGGGTGCAGGTCGATACAATCTACACAGACTTCCGGAAAGCGTTCGACAAGGTAAATCACTCCCTTCTGATAACAAAAATGATGGAAATGGGATTTAATGCACAAGCCATACGTTTCATGCAGTCATACCTGACGGGCAGAACCCAATACGTTGGGTACAAAGATGCAGAGTCGTATTCTTTCCCATGCCCATCAGGGGTTCCTCAAGGGTCAAATCTGGGTCCACTCCTATTTGTGATTTTCATTAATGACATAGAGAAAAGTGTCAGGCACTCGAATGTCCGGCTGTACGCGGATGACATGAAGATTTACCGTAGTATAGAACGTAAAGAAGAGTGTTATCAATTACAAAACGATCTAAACTCAATAGCGGAATGGAGTGAGGAAAATCATTTACCCTTCAATGTAGAAAAATGTGAAAAAATAACATACACTCGAAATACAGTAAGAACAATAAGTCACGCCTACATGATAAACAATATGCGGCTAAGGGAGATTGCAACAGTTAGGGATCTGGGCGTATTTCTGGATAGCAGTGTAACTTTCAAATATCATACAGCGCAACTCATTAAGCAGGCAAGAAGGAGGGTAGGATTTATCATCAGAAATTCCAAAAACCTCCAACAAATTCAAACCCTAAGGGTCCTTTATTTTACTTTGGTACGCTCGTTACTGGAATTTGGGGTGTTAGCGTGGTACCCTTCGTCTATAACGCTTTCCGGAATTCTGGAATCAATACAGAAAAGATTCCTCAAATTTCTCTTTTACAAGAGTTTTGAATACTACCCGTCTGGTATGGGATATGAGGAACTGTTGCAGGGCTTCGAAATGCATTCATTGGAGGCAAGGCGTAGGACAGTTTCCTTATTATTCCTCTACGACCTGATGCGGTGCAGAGTTGTGGAGCCAGAACTTCTCTCAAAAATCAATCTATGGGTACCTAGGGCTAACAGCCGGTCCATGCAAACGTTCCGCATCCCATCCAAACGTACGGATATCCTGGGAAACAGTGTCTTATCCAGAGCATTGGATCAATATAATAGACTGTGTTTGAGCTGTCCGGACCTTCACATATTTTACCAGTCCAGGAATAATTTTCATAAGACCATCCTGCAGGCTAAAGATTAAGAAATGAGCAAAAGGTGAGAAGAAAAATGAAATAAAGAATACGAATGAATGATTGAATGAATGAATAGACGAATTATGAACGAATGATTGAATGAATGAATGACTGAATGAATATAAATACTATACTCTTAGTTTTGTATTCTAGTAAACAAATTATTAAATCTTTAATCTTAAGTGAAATTATTTTGTAAAGGTGGTGTCGGCGGTAATTGGTCTACGGACTGTTGTCGGCACCACCTCAAAAATAAACAAATTTAAAATAAATAAATAAATAAATATGTGCAATGTCACCTCATCGCGGTACAACTTGGTACACTTAATTCATATTTTTTTCGAAAAATGTGTGGGGGAGGGATATCATAATCTTTTGGGAATGTATTCCGCAATGCCCCATCAAAATTACATAAAATATCTCGGTTCTCTAACTCAGTTTCTACAGTCTACAGAACGCGCCAAAACTTGAAAGTACAGAAAAAAGTGAGACAAAGTCACCCCATGACACGGTACTCACATTTTTCAAAATGAATAATCCGTTTTTAATGGTTAGAGTCTTCAGTTACAGACGTTACTTTAATTCTACAATTCCATCATCAGATCGCACGTCCTACAAGGGGTGCTCAGAATCGGCTCTATCTGTCCGTTCAAATTACTCTAAGCTATTATTTTTTTTTAAATTAAATTCGGAATTCGTGACCTCCGAAATGACGATGAATATCCCTGAAAAATTTTTCTGTAATAAAATTTAGGGAAAGGCGTAGGAAATAGGAACACTCTACAGCACACGAAACCGTCTCTTATTTTCTCAGCTTCCTGGGACGTGTTCTCATGTGCGTAGCGCTAGATCGTGTTGAAAATAATGAATTCGTGTCGACATTTCCAGCACCATCCTAAATAATGGAAAGAGCTGCGCCCTTTGAGCGCAGCTAAAGTACAGCCGCGTTTTACAGATTGGGTTACAAATGTATGAGCATGGAAAGCAGTTGTTATACGGAGCTTTGTAGTTGAGAAAGCTCACTTTGAAGACACCGAACGTGTGCGGCATTGGTTGCGAAAACCGTTCTCTCTGCACACAGCCGTAGCAGCCTTTTGCCTTTTCGTTCAAAATTTATCTGCCCGTTGAGAAAGGCAAACGGCTTCGTATGCGCGTAGGTATAGGTCGCGTATATATACATATAGAAAAAAGTCGAAGCGAATACAGAAAAGCATCGTCGGAATTTTTGTGTCGAGAGAGAATTTATACAAGTCGAATTTGAAGAAGTGGAATTTGTTCGCGAAATTTTGTAATAATGTGGTGCGAATGTTGGCTTGCTCTCAAAAAAAATTTTTTTTTCGTTCCGTTCGATACTCCGAAATTCAAATTATCGCCTAAAAGGAAATTCGAAAACGGTTTCGATTCGTGCAAAAGTAGCGAGGAGGCGCGTTCAAAATGGAATTATAGTAGTTGAAAAGCGATGAATTGAATTATGGCGAACGTGTCACAGGTGTAGCGAAACAGCGAACAGCGTGGATTTGACAAAAACGCGAGTATCAAGGTATCGAGTGGTTGGAGTTTTTTGCCCCGTCATGTCGTCATTGTATGAGATCGTATTTGCAAGATCAATTTTTGCATGAAAATTAGAAGTGCCTCGACCACAGGTCGAGTGGCCTATCTTGCCAACATTCGTGTCAGTTGTGTTGGTCTTCTCTTCAGAGTTACAAATCAAAGACCTGTACCTTTGTCCTGAGTTCAATTCTCCTCAACTGAGAAGGAGCAATTTTTCACATTTTAGTGTACTTGTAAACTGGAATCAGGAACGACTGCAGGAACTTCGAAAGAAGAAAAAGGTTGAGCAGATAGTTGAGAGGTCATGGTTAGGTAACTAAAAAATTGAAGAATGAACTGTTATGGAAAGAAAGTGGTGGTAGGGATACTTAACAAAAATGGGTGAGAGTGACTGACCAGTCTGAGTTGATTCAGGAAGCTACTTACTAGATTCCATGAAGAGCTATACAGACGACTAGAATTGGGGCTAGAGGAGCAGGGCACACGCGCAAGGCCGGGGGGGGGGGTACAGCCAGCCCAGAAAATCCAGCACCAAATAATGAACTATTTCCGGGAATATTGGAACACAAAATAGAGGATACTTTGAAAATACTGAAAATACATAGGTTGTCTCGGAAGTAAGGTTCCCTATCTTTGTATTTCCGTTGCATGCGTTGTAGAGCGATGCGGTGAATGGGGAAATGTTGCGCAGGCTCATTATCTGACAACACTGTAAAAATATCAAGTGCGCATGTTGAGAAGCAACGGTAAACCAATACATGGAACATGGATCACACGCGCGAATGTCCGTCCAAGTGTGCAGTGCGTTCAATAATAATTATTCTTGACCGCGAAAAATGAGTCACCTAGCGCCATCCATCGGCAGTTGATCAAAGTGTTCGGCCCAGTTGTAATTGAGTAGTGCCATGGAAAAAGGGGATTTCGACCAAAATCCCTATCTTCGTGTTTACATTTAATTTAGTTCTATGAACTGTCCTATAGATGGTGTCGTTTACCGCATCGCGATATCTCGTTCCAATCTAGAGTTATCACAAATTTTATGTAAACACAATTCAATTTTTTTCCCACTTGAAACTTTGGAAGACTATGTTCGAATTTTTCGCGCATCACGCTTATCACCGGCTCCTTTCATCTTAAAGCATTTTCTAACATTTCGCGACTGGGCTACAGGTTTCAAACCATTTACCTGTCTTCATCCAGTGAGCAAAACTTTGAAGTATGGTATTCAAAAATGTAGAATCATGCGTTATAAGTTGTTGAAAATGGAAGCCAATGCAACCTACTTCCCCCTTTTTAATGATTTAAAAATTTTTAAATGTCATGAAGTCCCTGCAGAGATGGAACTTAGAAACGAATCACTTGTGGTTCCTAAAGCTGCAAAAATCAATGACGTCCGCTCGCTTATGAAATTTGTATCTAAAAAGGCAAAAAATTGGTACAGAAAAAATGTTTTTTAATAAAAAATGTTTCATACTTACATAATAGACTAAGGTTTTGTACACTGTACTGCATTCATTAAAGTTGTTTTTCTTACAATACATACCAATTTTTTAGCCGTCATTCAAAGTGAAATCATGAACCGGAAAAAGGGGATTTTTTCTGGCTCAGCTGTTAGCTCTCTGCATACATTGTAATCACTGCTCACCCTTTATCACTACGAAAATAGTACCAGCAGTGTTGCCCTAATAAATGTTCCAAATTGGGTAATTCTAACTTGAACAGAACAACTGTGCTACCATAACAAATCCTTTATAAACGATTTCCAGAGAACTGTGTTTTTGTAGAAATCCCCTTTTTCCATGGCACTACTCAATTACAGTGCAACATGTGCGTAAGTAGTGTCGCGCGTTTTGTAGTGGTCGGCGCAAGGTGCATGATCTACCATGCAAAGGTCGTCCCGCATTACAAACTTGGACATACGTTTGCGTGAGATCCCTGTTTACTGTACTGGTTCACCGTTGCTTATCAACATGCGCACTCGATATTTTTACAGTGTTGTCAGATAAGCCTGCGCAACATTTCCCCGTTCACCGCACCGCTCTACAACGCATGCAACAGAAATACGAAGATAGGGAACCTTACTTCCGGGACAACCTCGTAGGAAAAGCCTCAGGACCTGATGGTGTGGTGAACAAGACACTGGCGAAGAATTCGCTGAGGTAGTGGCCGAAACGCTAATGTTTGTATTCAACCGAGTTACAGAAGAGGAGACAATACCATGTCAATGAAGAGAGGCGGAGATAATCATCGTAATTTACAAATTTAACTAATTTTTTTTTTTTTAAATAATGATTTGAATCGCAGACATGCAGCCTAAGGTAGAGCGTTCGCGCAATTTTATTAAAACTTTCTTTTTGGAGTGATAGATCAGCGAACTCGACAGAAAAGACTGAAACAAAACTAAAAATACAAAGTCAAAAACAGCTTTTTTTGTCCGATTTTCCGTAGGATGTCCCAAACATTAATTACTCGTCGGAGTGAAATTCAAAACTGCGTTTCAAATTCAAACTACGAGTTGAACGGAATCCTGAATTGAGGCGTGAATCACCTACTGTCCCCTAACTCAAAAAATAAATGATGTTATCGAGAAAGCTGTGCAATTTTTCTTGTTAACACGAGCATGGCAGCATTCATCCGAAATTCTAGCTCATTAATTTCGCTGAAAGCTGCGCACGGTGACGGGCTGAGCGCTGTTTTTTGTGTGGGCGGCGACACTTTCGAAACTATATACCGAGGAGGATCGAATTTCTCGACTGATGCGGGTCTTGTATCGTTTTCGGGCTGTTGAAATTTTACAAACCGCATTAGAAGCTCGTTCGTCGAGAATGAACAATAAACAATATAGATACGTATTATGTTCCTATTAAGAACCGACTTTACTTAATGTTCTTGTTCAACGTCTTGGAACTACTCAAAAGTGGTGTACTCGCATGGGAAATGCGAGGAATTCGGCTTCGGTTATGTGGAGGATGTAGGCGTCTTGATATGCGCTACGAGGAAAGCTTCGGGGATTGTTCGTTAATTCTTCAGGTAAACGTCTGGATTGCTGACGCCTCAACGCATGGAGTATAGGTATCTTTAAACTAAATGAGACTAGAATAAAGCCGAGGCTACAGGATGCGTCTAAAATTTGTACTAACATTTTCCTTCTAACGTTGACCCAACAGTGGAACCGGCGCTGGGCGCAGCGTTCGGCTGCACTGTGAGGCACATGCTGGGCCCAATATTGTTTTGGCGAACGTTGGTTCCACTGCGTCAAATATATGTGTCGTTTGGAAAGAAAATATTCGAGAGAAGAAATAACTGAATTCGGCTCCTATTTTGACGCAATTGCCTGCAGTTCGGGTGTGAAAGTTCGCGTTCTCTAGTTGAAAATTGTAACATTTTGATACAGAAGAGAAATAAAATTCATATTAGGTACTTGTAATTTGTGAAAAATGGAGGCTAATAACGACTGGTATCGCTGCTACTATGGTAATCTCGTCATGTATGCACAAAATTACTCCGTTTCAATAGAAGCAGAAGAGACGTTGTAGAAGGTGGTGGACGCTCTCAATAAATAAAAGCAGAGGACGGTAAGTAGGTACCAAAATAAATATATATAAATAAAACTAGAAAAAAATCACATTAAAATATAGGTAATTTGAAACGTCCACAGGTACAGTGGTACAGAACTGCAGATATGCTAATTGATCTCAGAAGAGAACTTTCTGGTAAATTCTTCAATTTTTTGCCGAATGTCTGCAGATGATTTTCAATTCTTGGTGAATAAAATTGGACCCAAAATAATGAAGCGGAAGACAAATACGAGGGAAGCAATTCCACTACAGAAGCGTTTAGCTGTCACGCTGCAATTTGTAGCAACAGACGATCATTTCAGAAGTCTAGGTTATTTATTCAAGATGTCCCATCAGGTGATTAGTCATATTACCCCCGAAGTTTTCCAGGCAATCACTAAAGCACTGGAAGATAAAATAAAGTTAAGATTTTATAACCGCAAAAGTATGTATATTTATTTGTAAAACACCTACGCTTCTTAACATAGGCTCAATGTAGTACATTTATCAAGGTCAAAAACATTTAAGGAACATAATGAATGACAACAACAGAACAAAATCATGAGTACACCTGTATGTATCCACATTACTGAATTCGGATTTCCTATTGTGCGAAATGTCGACAGCTTGGGAATAATAGTGATGACGGGAATATTGTGCATTCCCTTTAAGTTACTGATACCAGTTTCTCTTTATAGCAGAACCTACACAGAGAGGACGGGATTGCAAATAGTTCTGTTGCGTATAGAAAGAAGACTGCAATCTCTTAGGATGAGTAGCAGAGCTGTGCAAGCAAGGTTGGATGTGATGGAGACAATAGGGAAATACATTGTGGTATATGCTTCAGTATATCGTTGGTGGTGCATTTGACACCTTGTATGTGACATTTTTGGCCGAAACCACTTATTTGTATTGTTGGATTCGTCCCTCACGGGTGCGACAAATAAGATTCCTCCTGTGCTTAGTTACAATGTTGTTCACTAGAAGATGCAGTATAACACGTCCCTACGTATATGGGTTTCTAAACCGGGCTCCAAATATCTTGTATGTGTAAGTGAGGAGTAAAAGTTGTATTTTGCACGTATGAAGTGTCAAATGCGCCACCAATAATATGTATCTGGGCGCAGACTGCAACACAGATCACAAGATATATTGGTTGTAAGATGTAATACAGTATTGAAGAAACAATAAGAGAGAAGAGAAAAATCCCAGCAGCTAGATTATGACAAATTGCAGTCATAAGAAATACAAAGAAAATTCCAAGAAGAACTAGGAAAACAGAGTAAAGCCAGCACAAGCAAGAGCTAAGGAGAAAGTATCAAAGGCAGATGGTCTGGATGGAAGACTAGGATTATCAAAGCAGCAAAAAACTCGTTACTACCAAAAAAGGAGAAAGAGAAATATGCAGTGGATTACCCAAGAACTACTAGACCTCATGGACAAGAGAAAGACAATAAAGAATCAAGCCGATCAGGAATACTTAAAGTTGAATAGAGAGATTGGGAAGAAATGTATGGCAGCAAAAAATGAGTAATACAACGATAAATGTGAGGAAATTAAGGTACAAGAGGCCAGGCATAATGATAGGGTACTATATACCAAAATAAAAGAAATGATGACAACTTATAAAAAGAAGAAAAAAAGAGGCCTGGCATATATGAGAGGGGGGAAATGGGAAATATATAAAAAATAAATGGAAGAAGTATGGCTAAACTACTTAGAAGATTTACATAGTGATAACACAAGACCTGCTCAAATTGATTGCACAACTCTAGAAGTGGTACCAGAGATAGAGATGTAGGAATTGAGAAACACTGTAAGGAAGGCTAGAAGCCATAAGGCAACAGGAAAAGACCATATCCCAATAGACCTTATACAGTAGAACCTCGATAAATGAAACCGCAATAACTGAAAAACTCGGTAAGTGGAAGGAAATTGTCTTCCCTTCGCCTTCAATGATTTGATATATACATATTTACTGGAATTAGTTGCATTTTTCATGGTAAACCTCTAGATAAGTGAAATGGTGACCATATTAACCTCTGTAAGTGAAATAGTGAGTCTTCTCTACCCGCCCATTACAACTCATTCTTGCTTGATCTTGTCAATTCATGCCTCTTTACTAAGATTGAACTTTTCAATTAAACTTTTTTGGTAGAAAAACTCATTACATAATTGAAAATTAGACAATAACTGTATTTTAAATAAAATTAAAATTTTTTGGCAGAAAACCTCGTTAATTGAAAATTTAGCTAACAATAACCTATGTAACTGAAAACCCTGCAAATTGAAAAACTTGATAACTGCAACACTTCTTCTCTGCTCTTCAGATTTCACTTATCAAGGTTTCACTGTAAAACATATTACACTAAAGTACAAAAAAAGCTTTTGAAGATTATTAATAAGATATATGTTGCAGGTGTAAAGCTGTGACTGCTCACAATCCTGCTCAGAATATAGAACCATTGCGCTAATGAGTTACATGTTAAAACTGTTGCTGGTAATATTAAACGCTAGAATTGAACAAAAGCTGGACAAAAACTTAAGCAAAACACAATATGGATTGGTAGTGAAGAAAGGAACCAGAGATGCGAGTGCACTGCGCAAAGTTGTTGTTCAAAGAGCTCTAAATGCAAATAGAGAGATTGTCGCGTATTTCATAGACTACAAGAAGACATTTGATCGCATAAACCACAAAAAACTTGTGGAAATCCTAAGTAAGTGCAATATTGATGACAAGGACCTGAAGATAATAATGAAGCTGTATTGGGATCAGCGTGCAAATATTAAGATTGGTGGCAAATACTCTCGAGTGACAAGCGCAGCATACAAAAAGGAGTTTGATACGGCCGCCCTCTATCTCCAAGACTATTCAACACGTATATAGAGGAGCTAATGAACGAAGCAAATATCAGAAATATGGGAATAAAGATAAACAGCCACAGAATAAATCAAATAAGCTATGCAGACAACAAAGTTGTAATAGCAGAATCTCAGAGCCAACTATAGAAAATAATCAACAAAATACTCGTAAACAACATAGGGATAAAATAGGGTGTGATTTTAGCCGACGACCAAAAAGGGCGTCATCACGACGAGCATATGAACTTTCATGACTGGAAAATCATTTCCACGACTAAATCGTGGATTCCCGACAGGGAAAGACTTACTCCGACAAAAAAGGGTTCTGAACGACGAAATAAGTTATTGACCGACAAATAAAAAAATTCACGACAAGATATTACTTTAAACTACAAAATAAAACTATGAACCCCGAAATTTTCAAGCCGAAAAGCGACAATACAGCGACGAAAAATGTTGTAAAAAAAATGATTAAAAACGACGAGGTATAAAAAAATTATTGGACAAGTAAAGCTTTCCTTGCCTCCGACGGCCGACCTCTTCTTTTCTGCTTCTGACCCATTGGGATACATTTCGCGGCTGTCGGTGGATCCACGAGTTGTAAGCGAATTTGCATACCTGGGGCATGTTTACAAATTAAGTGCTTCAAAAAATAGGGACAGGTGCATTCGCTTTGCGAAGATTTTTTTTTAATACAAATTTTCCACGTGCCGTAATGAATGCGCTGAAATTCGTCAAAAGTTGTCCAATTTTTTGTTGATTCTTCGTACGTGGTTACCGTTTTGGGAAGTATTTCCTTCCGTGAAGTCGACGAGTTGACGAAAAATATGATGCAGTCCGGGTTATCGGTAGGTCCTTGCAGTACCTTCTTATTTTCGAAAGCCCACTGGTAAGCGGCGGTCCACTGTACCAATGGGGTAGACCTAATTTCCGCGAAGTTGATGCAGTTGGGCGATGTGGGGTCTCGCACCTCCGACCATTTTGAAACCAGCTCGGCGTGTTTATTTCTTATCTCGTGACTTATTTCTCGTCGTTCATAACTACTTCATTGTCGGGCTTTATCTGGCGTGCAACTTCATCATTTTTCGTCGTTCATTCAACCTGTATGAACGTAAAAATGCTCGTCGTGCTGACGCCCTTTTTTGTCGGGCAAAAAATTACTTCCCGATAAAATATGGTATGAAAATCAATGCCAGCAAGACCAAAGTAATGAAAGTTTACAAGAAGTGAAGATAAAGAGGTTGATATAAAAGTTGGAGGACAAAACATCGAAAATGTGACCACGTTCCAATACCTTGGTGCCCTGATAAATAACAGTGGCCGAGATCTCAAGGAAATAAAATCATGCATTGGAATAGCAAAAGACGCCTTCAATAACCTGAGCAAAGTGCTTGGGAATAGAAAAATAAGTCTGAACCTATAGAAAAGAATAATGCAGTACTATGTATGGACAGACTTAGATACTAATGCGAAACGTGGACCATGAATGCGGACTGCCAGAAAAAACTAGTCGCATTTGAAATGTGGTGCTACTATATGTTATTAAAGATATATGGACCAAACACATTACAAATGCAACAGTACTGGCAAAAGAGAAAAAGGGAAAGTACTAGTAGAAGACATCAAACACCGCAAAATGAAATACCTACCTATATTGCTCACAAATTACGAGAAAATGGGATATTCATGCTGGCAGTACAAAGAAAGATACAGGGGAAGCCAATAAGAGGGAGAAGACAATCAGAACTGGTAACGACCAACTCGCTGGCCAATTCCTCCTGTAAGAACCTAGGGAGACCATCCTGTGTGCCAGGACCTACAGAATCTAAGAAGCAAGCCAGAGAAAGAAGATACACGCGATCTTGTTTGTAACAAAAGACGTGACCACAACGACGAATTGAAAGTCTCTGTTGTTAAATTTGAAACAGTGGAAGAATGTGACAAACATATGTGGCACAGGGGAAGAGCGCCAAGAACAGAGGGATGCAGGAGAACCAGAGTGCTGAGCAACTGAAGAGTCATAATCTGTGCTCGCCTAGTTCAAATTCACTGGCTGAATTACGTGGACGCTCCATTGCTAAGGTACGCTTAAAAAATAATTGGACTAAATTCTGGTGAAATATCCGACAGCAGATTTGGATTTGTCTCAAACATTGGAGTCATTTCCACCTGGTTCCGACGCCTGGGTTCTCTGAGCTGTGCTTCAAACAAAAGGTTATCAATTCTATTTTGTATAATTAGACAAGTTCAGGGTGGAAGTTTTCTGAGTTTTTCAGTTCTCAACTGCCCATATAAACCAAGTGCATCCTGGGTTTGATGCATATGTGTTTGTTTACTTGCTAACATCTCAAGGGCACCACCTGCTTGCTTAAAGTGTTTCGTTATAGTTCAGTCTCAATGCGTCCTGGTGTTTCTTCTAACGCACATCCAACCAATTCATTATCTTCATTCTCGTCGAGTTCATTGGGTCACCGGAGTTATTCACATTTCTTTCATTATACCTTTTCAGCTATTGTTGTGTAGATGTATCAATAAATTTACAATAAAAGTGGTGAAAGAATGATCAAGATCGGCTCCTAGGGAAACTATTTACTAAATTTTTTAATTTATATTCATCAGTTGATATTGCTAGTAAAACAAGATAATCTCTTAAAAGACCTCACATCTCATCCATCACTCTGTACAAATAACATGAAAAAAGGTTGCCATTTGAATTCATACCACCCCTTAGTTTCACGCAATGGTGATACAGATACATGTACTTTGAGTCCAGTACGAGCTAGTGACTATTAACACTGCTGTTTTAGGTCATGAGAAGAAAACTGGAATTTTCCTTCAGTGTTTCGAGATAGACAACTCTTCAAGCGTTGAAATACTCAGGAGCTACAAATCGGTGACGTTTTGAAACTATCCCGGAACACCTTCTGCATACATGTATTCTTCATATAGAAATATCGACCCTAAAATAGGATGTTGATTCTGTTCCCCCAAACAAACATGACTAAGATGAATATGACAAAATTGGAGGACAAAAATAGCTTTCACCTTCCAAAGAATTTCATCCATATTTCTCAGCACAGTTTCTTCCTAACCCTGTGCCTAAGTTTGTATAACTTCTATAAAGGACTATTAATTTATAGGATCGTAGGATTTGAAACGGAACCCGCAACTTTTTAATCCGAATACTTAACGATGAGGCGACTGTGACACGAAACGGATTTCGTCGACATCTGCGACTCCGAAAGCAGGTCGTTCACTCGGATTTGAGATTCGTCGCAGATGGAGCTGTCCCACTTACGCAAATATTTGATCGTCGGCAAGGCTGCCGAAATTAGTTGAGCGAAGTGAGAGAGGCAAGCCCCGTGAGGCTTTTTAATCACTTTCTCATCGATGAACAGGAACTCTCGAGTATAAAGTCGACGCATTTCTGCTTCCCCGTTTTCAGACCTGCTCAAAAGATTTACCGACTTTCCCTTTTGTTAAAGCCTGTCAAACTTCAGAAGATAATTTGAAAGAAAAGAAAGAAGGAGAAAGGTTTTACAATCCCCAAGCCGTACTCGCGAAATACACGATCATACTGCGAGCAGTTCTGATATTTCTCGAAAGAGGAATACCCTTACCCTTTCAATAATGAAGACGTTCGTCGGTTTTGAAATTTAAAGCTTCTCTTCAATTTCTAAGCGTATAAGAATTTATTCTTTTCCTTATTCAGTCTTCTCGCTTCGCTTCGTCCGCTCGATATATTCGTTAAATATTTTCACAACTTTTTTTTGGTGTGGGGGGGAGGGGGTGTTGAGAGGAAACCAACACCAAATTCAAGAAATGACTCGAAAATCAGAATAAAATGAAATGTAAGGAAAAACTCGGCTGTGTTACAAGAATCCTACACTCTACTTTTTTTTCAGTCGAGGTGACCAGAAAAAAAAAAACGAATCGGGTCCGGAATCGCGATCAATACTTTCTGTAATGAAGAGAACAATGGGACATTTTACAGAAAATCGAAATGAAAGCAGTTTTTGAATTAGTAGTCTTTGTTTTGATCAACAGTTTTTTCACGTGGAGACATAAAGAATAATACGTCAACGCGTCTTGCAGTGATACTACTCTGGTTATCCCCCTCTATGAGTGCTACCTTGGCGTAGTGAGGGGGCTTAAAGAAGAACTAAAAGCACGTAGGTGGGCACTCACAATGAAAATGAAAAAAAAAAGCTGTAAGTTACTCAATTTGCTACGGCGAGAAGTATCCTGAATATAAAACTGGAAGACAAGATGAGCAAGGTAAACCTAGAAAAACTGACGAGTCTAAAGGACGTAAACTATGCTGTCAAAAAGCTCAAATTTAAATATGCTGGGCATATGTGCCGGGGAAACAACAACAAATGGAACGCGGTAGCTACTAGCTGGATACCTAAAGAGCTCAAAAGAAGGAAAGAAAGGCAGTCTATAAAATGGACTGATGAGATAACTCGAGCAGTCAGACCAAATTGGGCCAGCGTGGCGCAGGACTGACGGAGATGGAAAAGAGTGACGGAGGCGAATGCCGCCCGGTGGGTGAACTAGTAGGCGACTTACTGAAGGATGAACAATTCTACCAGAGGAGACTGTGTAGTTCACATGATGTTCATCTTAATACTAACATGATGTGATTAATTTTAAATTTCGCCTCTATAATTTAAGTGCCGTAAATTAACAAAATTAAAAAAAAAACACAGGGCAAGAAAAATGTTGACAAATAAACCCTAACGAAAGCAAGGAGGAACTACATCAGTGTATTTATGTCTCTGGAGATTTTGACGACGGATTTGAATTTGTCTTGAAAACCAGTAATTAACACCAGAGCCGACGTCAAAGCTCTCCGAAAATTCCTCCTCCCACCAGAAAAAACATGATGTATAGTATGGAGAAGTTCTCAAAATTGGAAAAAGTCAAAGATTCTGAATTAACCACCGTTTTCCACTCAATTTTTCATGCTGAGTTCAAATTCGTTGTTCAAAATTGGCGATGACGCTCTATTCCCGAGATACGCTCGAAAATGCCGGTGAAGTTGGTTAAAAAATGACTGTAGCTCAGTTTTGACGACGGATTTGACTTTGTCTCGAAAAATTGAGTGATTAGCATCAGATCCGACGCCGAAGCTCTCAGAAAATTTTTTCGCCCCAATAAAGACATGGCGTAATGTATGGAGAAATTTACAAAATAAAAAAAATTAAAGATTTTGAATTGATAACTGATTTCCATTCAATTTTTTACAAATTCGTTGTTCAAGTTTCGCGGCGATACTCCATTCCCGAGACACGCTCGAAAATGTTTGTATTTTCAGTAGGTATGAGAGTTTGGATGCGGAGGAACTATTTTTCTTCTAACTCCATTTTTGTGCCCTTTGTGGATGGTTAGGAGTTAAAAGTCGGAGTATGTTCTCATATAATGGGGCAGCCAATCAACTTCATCAAATCGAGCTCAAATTTTCAGAATATTACTTGTTCATCAAGTGAAATAATAACCAGTTCAGTACTCTGCTAATAGGTACTTCGACTTCAAAAGCTCAAAATTCAAATGACCCTAGGCAACTGTATAAGACAGATAAATTTTGAAGGGGACAGGGAATAGCTTATAACTTTATAAGTACAAAAGAAGAAAAAAAAGGAAAGAAAATCTCTCATAGGTAAGACTATAATCTACATATAATTGTCAGCGGAGCGAGTAGAATTTTTTTTTTTTTCAACAGTTTGAGTAGTACAAATTAGTAACTTCCCAGCTCAGAGAAAATGGGATTTATCTACAATACTTCTTCAAAATTCTTTCCGACATACAAATATTTTACTCGGCAAGAGACTTTCAGAAGAAACTTTTCCGGATTTGTTCAAAATTATTTCTGATTCTACAAAGACATTTTCTGAAGACTGCTTCAGATTTTTACAAAACCCTTTAGAATTCGTTACGATGAACGATGAATAATAAAATAGGCATTTTTAAATGTTTTTCCTGGCTTGGAAGGGGTTGCAAGATATATTCTCATAGTTTTATAAAATTCTTTCAGATGTGTTTTATTCAAGACTCTTCCAGAGTTCTTCAGGACCGTCTTTGAAATTTTTTCATTCTTGTTCAAGATTATTATTTCAGATTCTAAAATGACTTTTTTAGACTCTTTCAGACGCTTATAAGACTCGGTAGGACTCGTTAATATAAGCAGTAAAATGGGTATTTTCAACTTTTTTCTTGGTGGAGAGGGCAAATATATCCTCATAAATTTTTAAAGTTTTGTCAGTCACACACTATATCTTACAAGACTCGACCAGAATAGTCCCAAATTATTTTTTCAACTTTTTCGGATTTGTTTTATGATTATTATTTTACGCTCTAAAGAGACTTTTCCAGACTCTTTCTGACCTTTGCGAGATCCTTATAGTCTTATTACTTCTTAAGACTCGAACAGGTACTGAAACAAACAAGTTTAGAAAAACCATAAAGAGTTTCAAAAAGTATTGAACCCGCCTCCATGAGATTCAGCTAGGCTAGAATAAGAGTTTCAAAAGTCTCAATGAAGCATAGAACAATCTCAGTAAATTTCAATCATGTTAGTGGGAGTCCTAAAGAAGTCTTGAAAAATCTAAAGCATGATTCAAAAAATCTTAACGAATCTCAAAGAATCCCGAACCAGTCTGCATGATTTTCAGAGGATCTTGGTTAAAAGTATGAAGAAGTCTCAATTTATGCTATTAATGTCCATAATATTCTTCAAAAATCTCAATAAACCCATGCATAGTCTTTAAACGAATCTCAAAGATCCTTAGAAATGACAACGACATTTTCAATAGTTTTGAAAACTTTCAAACAAGATTAAGAAGCCTAAAAGAGTCTCAAAGAGTTCTGAACCTATCCAGATGGTTGTCAAAAACGATATGAAACAAATCCAAAAGAGTCTGAAACAGGTAAAATATATATGAAAAAATATCTCATTGATTCTGAAAGGAGCATTAAAAATATTGAAGAATCTGGAAAATCTTTGAAAAGTCTTGAGTTCGGGATGGTGTTGACCGAGTCCGTGAGATCTGTAGTGTCTCAAACATTTCTTGAAGAATTTCAAAAAATCTAAAAATTGCAAAGCCTTAAAGAAATCCTGAAGGGTCATAAACAAACACTGAAGAAGCTTGAGAATGTTTGATCAGTTCTAGAATCATCAGGTTCTATGTATCTGAGCCAGGCCATCAGGAATTAGTACAACTGCCCGGTAGGCTATTCCACCCCTGGCGGTGGCCATCTTATTGTTTTTGGTACATGCGCTTTTGAGCTATAAAGTGATTTCGGAAGATACCTTATGTAAATTTCATGTTAACCTTCAAGACACTACACTCATTACACTCCCTACACTTCCTTTCAGGTGGTGTAAAAAGTGTCTACACAAAATGCACACCGAGTGTACACTAGGTTGAAACGAACCTAGTGTGTACGTGTACACCTGGTGTACACTTTTCCAACGAACAGTCTCGGTGTAAAAAGAGTAGAAAAAGTAAAAAGTATAACCCAAACGAACAGAGCTAATAAAGATCTGATCAGCTGTTGAATGCCCTTTTCTGGAGCCTACCTGTTCAGAGTCTTGATTGTAGTCCAAAATGGGGTATAGGTGGTTTTTAATGAGTTTTGCAAAGATTCTTTACGTTCGAAGTTAAACTTATGGGCCTAGAGTTATTATCTAATTTGTCACCTTTCTTGAATAGTAACACTACTTCTGATATTTTCCATTGAATAGGGATTTTCTTCTTGTGCAAGTATTAAATTGAAAATTTTTGTGAGTGCAAGGGTCAGCTCTACAGCGAAGCTCTTAAGTTCCTTATTTCCTATACCATCTGGTCTTGCAGATTTCCCCACCTTTAATTTTCTCAGGGCGAGGAGGATTTCGTCTTCCAGGAATGGAGGAATTGTCATTTGTTCTACAGTTGACTCCAACTCTGAATTTGTGTACTCTTTCCCCTCGCCTTCGTATAGCTTCTGATAAAAATGAGTCGCTACCCGTGTCGTATTTCATTTTTTCAGATTAGTTCGCGATCTTTGGGGTCAGATTATATCCCGGAAAATTTCTTTTTTAGCTTTTTTCACTGCTCACGAATCTGTAATAAGATCGCATCACCTTTCGGTATCGAACTTCCGAATATCATCTCGTATTTTCTTTTTCACTGTTTTTCGAAACTCCATCAGTTCTCTTCTTTCTCGCGAATTTTTGTTCTTTTTTCTAGCCAAAAGATTCCTTTTCTCACTCAGTTCTTTGGTAGCTTCTGAAATGTTGCTGTTTGTATCCCCCCCCCCTTTACTTCTTCGGTTACGAACTTATTATACCTACAGCTCGAGTAAGATTTTTCAACTTTATCATACGCCTCATGCACATCTCTCTCAGCCTCCCAGTCATTTTTGTCTAATTCTTTTCTCAGTGTTATTTTAGCTTCAGGCAGTCTAAATTCTGGGATTATTTTGTTTTTCATGGAACCTTTTTCCCTAAAATTTTTAACCCTTCCCTTTTTGGGTAGCCCTAATTTCAGTTGTAGGGCTCGGTGGTCCGACGGAAAGACGAACTAGTCACACCTCCTCAAGTCTGTAACCATCCTCATGTCGTTGCACAGAAAATAATCTCATTCCTTTTTCGTTTTGCTGTCTGGTGAGCATCACGTTCATTTCTTGGCTTTCCTTTTCTTCTTGAAGGAGTTCAACACTTTTCATGAGCCATTTTCTGTGAAGTTAAAAGCAAGTATTCGCCATTTCTGTTCGTTTCCTCGCCTGAACAAAATTTATCTATACTGTTGAGGCCATTGCTATCTAAGTCTTTGGCTAGCTGTGCGTTTTGGTCGCCCACAATTAGTGTGTAATACTCTCTCTCATCTTGAATTGGTTTTTGTAGAAGTTCGTAGAACTCCTCTATTACATTGTCGTCTGCCTGCATTGCGGGGGAGTATACTTGAATTAATAATAATTTTGTGTTAGTGTCTGACGCGAATTTCGAAACATTTAATCTCTCCAAAATACTTCTCACCTCTGTAATTTCACTTACCAGTCTTGTGTGGATATAAAAACCTGTTCCTCTGTAACCTTCTCACCTCTGTAATTTCATTTGCCAGTCTTTTATGGATATAAAAACCTGTTCCTCTGTAACCTTTTGTGGGACCGGAGTAAAAGAAGTAATTACCGTTCTCTCTTTTTTGCAATTTTCCCCCACTTTTCCTGGTTTCTGATAGCCCAAAAATAACGAAATTGATTTTGCTGGTAGTCCATCATTCGAATTCTAGTAACCTCTCCTTACTGGCTAACCACTGAGTAAAAATAGTATTATTACACACCAAGAGTCCAAAGCGAGTGTTCACATGGCGAGGGAAAGTTTGCGAACGAGCGTAGCGAGGGAGCAATTCCCGAGTCACGTAAACTCACTTTTGGCTGTTGTTGTGGCAGATATTTTTTACACTACTTGATCAGAAGCGGCAATGTTTTTTTTCGCTGACATGATCTGTATTTTTTATTTATTTATTTATTTATCTATTTATTTATTTAAATTATAGACAGATGATTTTTGTGTGCGTAATTAATTCAAAAATTTTATTTGCTCAGTTAATTAATACAAAGTACAGTATCACAGTTTTGTCTTTAGGTTGTTCATGTGCACAAACAGCATACACAGGTAGTGGCCAGCAAAAACGTAACGACGGTTAACAACAAACGGTAACCGCTGGACTATGTCGTGAATATTTAAATGCGTTCTTAAGTCGCTATTTCATAATTCGCTCTGTGGTTGAGTGGTTAGAGACGATTGCTGCATTTCAGTCAAATGTTTCAATGGACGCGGGTTCGATTCCCCAATACGAAATTACTGGCCAGCAATTTTTTCATGGAAAAACGCTTTACATTGAGGGACGTTTACTTTACATGCAGGTTTCGTTAGCCCTCGATGCATAAATAATAGGCGCTTCTTGTCGTTTGTAAAACACCAACGTAAGCATTGCCTTCCTGATCAAATAGTATAAAAAAGTAAATGCATTAAGATCCAGAAAATCATTGACTTTTGAGAATTTATGGACTTGAGAGAGTTTAAACAAGTTGGAAAATTTTGAACTTTTCCAAATTTTTGGGAGTTAGGAAGTTTTTGAACTTTTAGAGAATTTTGATAGTTGGAATTGTTTGAGAGTCGAAAAAATTTTTCCTGTTATTTTGAACGGTGCCACGATGGTAGTAGGTACAGTGACTGATGAGGCTATCTCGCCCTACGGGTGCTGCAGTCCGGCTTGGGGCTCGTCTATGACCACTACAGTAAGGCAAATTAAGTACGAATAAAAACTCGAAATAAAAATCTCCAATCCGTATTTGTACCAAATAAATTGTAAACTCACAGTTCTTCCAGCAAATGTAGTTTTCCAAACGACTGTTCTCCAATTTCGGTTATATTGTTGCTAGTCAGGTCCCTGTAACAAATCAAGAAAAAACAGAATGAATACCCTAGCGGCAACAGAACATAATAAATGCGTATGAACGAGTGCGGAAACGAAAAATCCGAAATCAATTTCCTATTTTCTGACAGAATATGGAGATTCAAAACAGTTTCCTGGTCCCCTGAGAACGATGCCAGCATGCTACTCGTCTCACATAGTCGCGAGAAATAACTTTTCCACATCGAATGTCAAACGAAAACCCAGTCGGTAACCAGTGACTGGCAACTCCAGCGGGGACGTTTGATACCCCAAGTCGACGAATGCTCGTCTCAATTTACCTCAGCATCCGACCCGCGGAGCACGCAATGCGTGAAAATTTCCACACCTGGATTAGAAATTCCGGTCAAAAAGCACGACCGAAAGTAGGTCAGAGGCATTGAATTTCTTACCGGCGAAATTGTATCCGCGGATACGGCGACCACCGGCTCACGTATATTTTTAAAGCACCTCTTAATGGACTTCCTAGTCGGCCGAATTTTTCGCGCCAAAATTTATCGACCACGAGGCAGTGTATTTAGAGAGAAAAAAAAAAACACAAAAAAAAACTACGAGGTCTGTACAGACGGTGCGGCGATGCTGGGGAGCTGGCGCGTTTTATGAACGAGTAAACTCGAAAATTAACAAACAAAGTGAAACGGGAAATTTGTTGCCCTCGAAGGGATCGTTTTCGCTTGAAAGGTCGCGAACAGGGTCGGGGCAGACTCGGCTGTTATTATTTTGGAATACCGGGGCGTAATTACGAGACTTTGCAGCGAAAGGGAGCGGTACGGCTGGCGGAGGTTCTCGAGGAGTTAAATTCTCGCGCAGTGCCGAGATTTATGTCGACGATACTGAATATGACGCTTTTTCGCACTTCATTCCAGGTATATTCGATTTCGATATTTTTCATCGGCGACGCGAATATATCATAACATTTATTTAACGTTGCTTTTAACACACGGAAAATGGCGGAAATAATTTTACTATTCAAGAAGGGTAGTAGAGATGAAATTAAAAATTATGGACCGATATGTTCAACTTCTAATCTCGATAAATTTTCTATGAAAATCCCGAAGGGAAGAATGTACCCTCGGAGTGGCATGAGCCAAGGCAATAAGCAGGGTTTCGGAAGAACCTATCGACAATCGACCAAATATTCATTTTGAAACAAGGTAATCGAAAAGGCACGTCGATCTCGAAGTCTTGTGCTAAGCCCTGACTGCACAGGGTACTATCTCTAAAGCAATAAACATTATTCGCAGCAGCTATGAAAAAGACTGGAAAAAGCTTTCCAGATTTCGAGGGAGGGTCGGACAGGGTGACCCATTGTCTCCAAAACCTCTTCAACTGCGTCCTGGAGGAAGCAGTGCGAACCCTAGAGTGGGGGAAAGGGGGATTAAAGTAAACGGGGAGTATTTGAGTAACCTGAGGTTCGCGGACGACGTGATCCTAATAGCTGAGGGTTTAAACGAGCTGACCCAGAATACAGAGAAATTCCTGACGGTGTGCGAGAAAGCGGAGTTGAAAGTGAATACGAGCAAAACAAAATTGATAGCCAACTCCCCGGAAGAGGAAATCGAGTGGGCGAGAGAAGAAAATTGCCTCGGTCAAATAATATCCTTTGATAACTCCTCCAGAGGTACAGAACTTTCAAACCGCATTCAAAGCGAGTGGAAAAGATATTGGAAATTGGAATGGACTTTCGAGAATCGTCTCTCGGTTTCAACCAAGGCAGAGGTAAGGAGGATCTGCATACAACCTGAGTTCAACTATGGAGCCCAAACTTGGACACTCACAAAGGCGAACACAAAAAAGCTTCAGACGACCTAGAGAGCGATGGAAAGGAGCATCCTAGGAGTGAAGAAAAAAAATAAATACAAAAATAATGGGGTTCTCTTTTTTCTTCCATTTGTTCTCACCCGAGCCCTGGAAGCGCCCCTTCGAGCATTATCTCAGGGACATCGGGGAACCTTTTAGGGCTGCCTTAGCCCTCTTCTCTCCTGGCCGGGAGTCGGCCTAGGTGAAATGCGCTATCTTCCTGTCGAATACCCGTATCACTAGCCCCGTGGTTCATAACGGTGAGTTCAACGAGCACTGGCAGGTAGCGCCTTACCCATTTACAGCTTTCAGATACTGGCGACCAATTATACACTTCTCGGAAGCCTTTGCTGTAAGTGGTTATGACTCTGTGTACGTTATCAGAATGCGGTGTTAGAATGTGCGACGAGTTATTTCTTGCATTACTGATAACGATGCCGGCGTTGGGAATCGAACCCGGCGCCTTCAGGTTATGAAGCCGAGTTCTTACCTCTACGCCACTAGTTTGGAGGATATCGGCATGGTGGTGAGGAAAATTAAAAGAGGTATGATGGACACATTATGAGACTGGAGGATGACAGGTGGGAAATACGAGTGGAAGGATGGACGCTTCTCGATCAAAAACAAGGTGTAGGAAGACCTACAACTCGTTAGGAAGATGCATTCAATAAGGAACTAGGGGTGGCAAGGACGTATCGAAGGGTTCTTTCTGGAGGGGGGAGGGAACAAAAATTGTGAAAGTCCCAACTGACTCAACTAAAAATTCCCAAATATCAAAGCAAAAAATAAACACCTCTTAGACTTGTTGGATTTTTCCAACTTCTCAACTCAATTCCTAAGTATCAAAGCAAAAAAAAAACAAAAACCTTTTGACTCCTTAGATTTTCCCAACTCCGCCTGACTGAAATAGCAAATTTTCCCAACTGCAGTGTGGAAAACTCCTACTGGGGGGGGGGGGGCGTTGCCGCCTATCGGTACGTCCCTGAGGGGTGGAGTGGAGAAGACATACCAAGGATAGAAAATTCTGGAGGGGAAAAGGGGAGGCGTAATTGTTGGGCAAAATCTTGTTACGTACACGCGTACTCTGTCTACTCGGACAGTAAATACTTTCAGATTCCACCATCGCTAGAAGCTGAGTCGAGCGCTGTGTCACAAAACCGGGTCTTGCGTTTCGGCTATCGAGAGAACGTTTTTGCATCGTGAGAAACAGCTTTGTGCTGCAAGCGTGATTCCGTGGTGCGAGGGTGGTTCGTTAGCTACTCGCGGACGAAGTCGGTAGCTCGAGTATACTTAAGTACCTGGAGAAACTAAGGGTAGTCGAGCCAACTCGGACAAGCTAAGTATTGCGACAAGCTATCCCTGCTTCTTTCGCCTTCGTGCTTTTCCCGCTATTTTTGCGCCTCTCTTCAGCGCGTGCCTGGAAGCCAGAGCACCCTGATTCCTTCCGTAACTCCTCGCCGAGTGTCTGGAAACCAGCGCACCCCGGTTCTTTCCTCAAAACCTCAGAGAATGCCTGGAAGCCAGAGCCCCCTGATTCCTTCCGTAACTCCTCGCCGAGTGTCTGGAAACCAGCGCACCCCGGTTCCTTCCTCAAAACTTAAGCAAATGCCTGGAAGCCAGAGCACCCTGATTCCTTCCGTATCTCTTCGGCGAGTGCCTGGAAACCAGCGCACCCCGACTCCACCAACCGTCTCACCCGTTGTCGCAATCCGCAATAGTTAGTTACCGCGCCTCGACGCTGCTTCGCGCTGTGTAGTTATAGTTCGTTACTCGGGGAGCCAGTCGCCCCCCCCCCTTCTGCGTGTATACATTCGCCGATCTATGTAGTTCTGTACATATAACTTTTGTGATTTTAAAGTAGCTGCCATTATCGTTCCCAGCGCCGCGTCCTTAGTTCGTCTGTTCTCATACTCTTGCGTTGAGTATACTTATTTCTATCAACCCCCCGTGTCATTACTTGCCGTACTATTTTTCGTGTCGAAGATGTCCGCGTTTTGGAGCTTACGCTGCCGCAATTTGCCCCGATGAGGTCACCCATCCTCGCGACTTCAGTGCTTACACCCCCTCGGAAAGCGCGTCTCGCTGGCTCCCGCGGTCCCGAAACGCGACAATCTTAATCATTTGAGATTTGCAGATGATATTGTTTCAGTAAGTGGTGACAGGGGAGAAGCTCAAGAGATGCTCGACAACTGCGTGGATTTTCAAAGAGTTCTTGACGAGTGATACAGTGACTTGAATAGCTGACCAGCTATTGAACTTTATGAAAGAATGGTGGTCAACTCACAGAGGCTGAGGACCGGCATGTGGAAAACCTGGGATTCAGAATTTTCTGCAAATGACTCGGAATCATTAGAATCGAGCGGGTCCTCGGAAGGCGTTTCCACTACCACGGTATATGGGCTGAGGAAGGCCTCCTTTATACGAAGACTGCGTCGCAAATTGGAATTTTACGTGATAACCGCGGGAAATGCACCCGCGCCAATCTCCACAGTCGGCGATAAAAAATTTGCCTGCTGTGCTTTCGGTTGGCCCTGAATATCCCACAGGATCAATATGTTCAATGGTTCTATCAAATTCAGTATGTACTGAGTAGCCTCCTGCAGTCGGACGTTCAGTGTGAAGTGTTTGTACGGACGAACGTACACGTGCACATTCTTATCTGTGAACGTTCGTACGGACAGTTCTGAAAAAGTGTACGTTCGCACATGCAATTTTCAACAGGTGTACGTTCGTGCGTACAAAGTAATGTAGACAACTAATTTAGTATGCGCGGGCTGCGGGGTAATATAATTCGAGTACCCGGTGAGTATAGGGATGAAATTGATGAAATTCGGTAAGACATTACTAAGAAAATAAATGATAGACAATTTATTGACGGAAGAGAATGCTGCTCACCGCTTGACTAATAACGCTAATGCATTATAATGAAATAAATACGTAATTATTATAATCTATTATTTTGAGAACCCAAGTTTTGTTTAATTTAATTCGTTTGTTCATCAAGTACTGCCAATTCTCCAGTCTCCAGTTCATAAACATGCCGCGATTCTAATATTTGATATAATTAAACAGAAAGTGACTTATTATCTTTAATTACTGTATTTGTATGAAGAAATAGAGATACTCAGTTCAATTGTTGTAGGGGAATGGCACTCTGGCTTTGTTTATATATTTCGCCCCAATTTTAATAACCCTGATAACAAAAAATTACTATAATTTTGCGCGTTTTTCAAATTAACCGAGTTTTTGGCAAACAGTAGTAAAAAGTTGACGGTATTATTAAATTTAATTAGAAATAACGTAAATCCGAAATACATAATAATTCAAATTGTTGAGCTATTTAATTGTATAGTCAATTTTCAGATTTTAATATTTCGCGAGAGAATGTTCGAAATTATAAGTTCTTTTATAAAAAGTTAAATACCGTTTCCTTCAAATTTCATTCTTACCATTTTTCTCGCAATTCCACTTGAAGGATACAGGGAAAGAAGCAGGTAAGTCACTTTTTTTGGCGAGATTGAGTTATTTATACCGTAGGAAGGGGCGCAATGAGTAGAAGTAGCTCAGCTATGGTAGGATGCCTGAAAGGATGCTACAGTTCAGAAAAACGGGTTTCACAATTCACGTTCAGGTCTTTAAAGAACCTCGTGTGTAAACAAATTTGTGTTTCATTTTTCTCGCTCCGCCACAAAAGTGACTTACCTGCTTCTTTTCTTGAACATTTCACTTATTTTAGAGAAATTTCTACATAAATGGAAAAATTCGTCAACTTCCCATTAGACTATAATATATATTTCATTTTGGTTCTTTCCTCCAGTGTTGATAACGAGTGTTCCGGTGACATCATGTGTTACTGCCTTATAAAAAGTGATCACGATGAATGAACATTTCCTGTAGATGTTCAGGGTTAAAGTGAGCGTCGAGAGACGCAGCTTGGAAAGATCAATGCGGGGGATAATGAGAAGGGACAGGATAAGAATCTCGATTATCAAAAGAAAATTAAGATTTAATAATAATTTCAGTTTGGCAGATCAAAAGAATGAAATGGTGGTGGGCGGGACACATCTCCCATCTCAGAGACGAACAATGGACCTATAAGGCTACCTTTTGGTAACCGCTAGACGGAAAAAGCAGAAGAGGCAAACAAACATTAAGATGGAAAGACGATATATATAAATTTCTAAAAAGTAACAATTTCAAATAATAGCCAGGAATAGGTATGAATGGAAGCGTCTACAGGAGACCTTTTCCCGGCATGGGTCAGGGGAGGAGCGAGCCTCACTTTGGGGCCGCTAATTCATTATAGGTATTATAACTAATAATTGTTTATTTATTCCCTTAAATAAAGGTTTTTTGAACTTGAATTTAATGCAGAAAAGGAAGGAATAATTTTAGGTTTCATTTCCCTATTGACAAAGACGATGCGATTTTGAAAAAAAACGCACTGCGACATCGCAACTGCTACCCGTGGGAAAAAAATCGCATCGCGATTGAGGCATCACAGGTGGCAGTGCGAGTCGCAGTGCTTTAGTGGCTTCGTCAGTCGCATGCTACTTTAACAGAAAGTGGCATGCGATTACGCCTGCGGCTGTCGTAGCCGCAGAGGCATGCGTCAGTAGCTACGACAGGCGCATTGAAAATCGCATTGTGAATCGCATCGTGAATCGCCTTCGATACCACTATAGTTGAAAGTCGCATCGAAACTCGCATGCGACTTCGCCTGCCACTGTCGCGTCGAAAGTCGAACCCAATGCGATTTGTGATGCGATTTTTGATGCGACTTTCAGATATAGTGGTATTGGAGACGATTCACGATGCGATTTACAATGCGATTCTTGATGCGACTGTTGTAGCCACTGACGCATGCGTCTGTGGCTACCACAGGCGCAGGCGTTATCGCATGCGATTTAGGGTACGACTATCGGCCGTAGTCGCACCCGGTGCGCCTTTTGATGCGATTTTGGATGAGACTTTTAGCTAGAGTGACATCGAATGCGATGTGTTTGCGAATGAAATTTCTGATGCGACAATTACATCGTGAATCGCATTCGATGCGTTTGGGGATGCGATTTTGACTGCTATATTTATAGCCAAAATCTGGGAGGGTGCAACTGTGGTCAATATATGGTGTTATCCAAAGTCGTGCAAGGAGTACAGTGCAGTAAAAAAATAGATGTAATATAATAAATTATATGAGATTAGTATATGGTTGTATTAAAAAATACATTTGTATGCAACAATTAGGGATATGTCTGCGTTTACACCATGCATGAAAAGCAGTCATATAATATGACACAATTTTGAATATGATGCCACAGCTCTTAGCCTATCAAAGCCCAAAGGCTTCGATAGTTGACAGGCTTGCCCACAAGGAGGGAGCTGTGTTTTGCATCAATGGAATTATGCTATTAACAGTTTAAAAGACTTTTTTTTGTTTTTTTGTTTCAACAGAGTAGCCACCACTTTTTCTTACAACAAAATTTCCTGACTTTTCCCTGACTTTTTTTGTAATTTTTCCTGACTTTTTCCCCTCTTTTTTCCGACTAATTCCACAGAATTTTTATAAGTTATAATAAAATGACCAAACTGGAAAATAAGTACAAGTACCTACTATAGTGTGTTGTATAGTTAAAGTCAATAACCAAGCCAAAAGTAAAAACAGTTGTTGTTTGTTTTTTTTTTTGGGGGGGGGGATACAAAAAAATTGGGAAGCTTACAAGGCTTATACAAACAACGAGTGTGTAGATCAATTTTGATTTATAAGATTCAAATTTTTGACAGTGAAAATTCAACGACATAAAGCAAAAGAAGAAATTAAAAATATACAATAGTAGAGTATTTCTTCTCAATAATTTTCGATTTCTGAACGTTCATCAAAACTTGACTTCCACCCTGATACTATTTTCTAAACTATTTTTTTCCACCTTGTAATTCGTAATTGTTCACCCCCAGCCGAAGTGGTAGCCACAATTGCCTCATTAGTGGTAGTGGATGCAATTTTAAATGCGATTCGAAAGTAAATCGCCTCGTTGATAGTATCGAGTACGATTTAATGCCGAATCGCATTTAAAAACGCATCCACTACGACTTTCCAGTATTAGTCGCCATGATAGTCGCACTGGAAGCCTCTTTGAATGCGATTCGGCATTATAATCGTACTCGATACTGCTAACGATGCGACTTAATACCGAGTCGCATCCGGAGTGGCCACCAGTACGACTGTCGAGGCGACTAATACTCAAAAGTCGCAGTGGAGGCTACTCGCGATGTGATTTAGCATTCAGTCGCCTCGTAAGAAGCATCGAGTGCGACTCACGAGGCGACTGAATCCCATATCGCATCGCGAGTAGCCTCCACACGCTGAATGCGGATTCTTGATTCTCGAATGCGGATTCTTGATTCTCGAATGCGAATTCACCGATTCTGGTAGCTACCACAAACGAACACACGAATTTCCGCACCATTTTTCATTTAAAACGAATGAATTAATCGTTGCACATTTTCACATTGATCAATAGTAGGCAATTTCGTCTACTAATAACAAATAGCTGCTATGATATGATCGCCATATTCATCATTTACTAATTTCAGGGCGATTGTAAGATTTTAAAGATGAACCAACTATCACCCTGAAATTAGTAGGTATGTGGGATAGAGCATTGCACGAGTAAGTAAAAAGTAATCGGATAAATAATCGCCGAGTATCACACCTGACGATGCCGAGTATACTCGGCATCGTTTCAGAAAGTATCACCGGTTACATTTACCGCATGATTACAAATAATAATCGTCAGAATATGCCATTGTGGCATCGATTACGCATCGTGAATTGGTACCAGCTTATAAAGAAGAAAAAGAAACATGCTACATATTTTTACATTACCCATCACCATGATACATGCACAAAATACTTGAGCATTCCAGATTGATAAACCACAATACAAATTCACACAACACATTTTGTAATCACAGATTTAAATAGTTATTAATGTTACCATTACCTAGATCGCTAGATCTTGAAACACAACACTTGCAATGAAAACAAAATAGATTTATGTAAAATTGCTACAATACAATTTATGCAATAATTTTTTTATGAAGGCATGGTGTTGATAACACAGACACATCTAACTGTTGCATGTGCATATGGAGGGGGGAGCGTGTCTCGATGCCTCTGAGGCATCAAGAGTAGCAGTCGATACGATTTTATTTGTCAAGTCGCATCGACTGCCACTCTCGATACCATAGACGTAGCGTCTGTCAATACGTCTGATGCATCGATAGTGGCAGTCGATGCGATTTTATTTTTTGAGTCGCATTGACTGCCACTAACAATACCTCAGAGGTATCGACAGACGCAGCGCCTATCGTATTGAGAGGCGCAGTTTATGCGACTTTTTTTTGCTTTGTGGCATCGACTGCGACTTTGGATGCTACAGTCGTAGCGCCTGTAGTTGCGACTGTAGCATCCAGAGTAGAACTCGATGCGATTTTTTTTTTAATTTTTGAAAAAGGCATCGATAATGGTATCGACTGCTCTCAGTCGCATCGATCGTATTGTAGAATCGCACTCGATGCGACTGGTAGCAGTGCGACTCTCAGTTTCTTTTGTCAATAGGGTTGTTAATCTGTGATTTTTTGTCTTCATTTTTTTATGACAAAAAGGAAGAAATAATTTGTAAGTTTTGCTTACTTACCTATGATTTTTTGTGTGTCATGTTTTGATGCAGAAACGGAAGGATTAATTTTACCTTACATGTATCTGAAATTTCTAGTTGGAGAAAGGGAGGGAATAATTTTAGGCTTCATTTGTTCATCTGTGATTTTCTTGTGTTTATTTTTTGATGGAGAATAGGAAGAAATAATTTGTACGTTCAGTTTACTTGTGACTTTTGTGCGCCATTTCTTGATGCAGAAAAAGAAGGATTCATTTTGCATTTCGTTTACCTGCGATTTTTTGTTGAAGAAAGGAAAGGAATAATTTTAGGTTT
Organism: Acanthococcus lagerstroemiae; assembly: GCA_031841125.1. Lineage (NCBI taxonomy): Eukaryota > Metazoa > Arthropoda > Insecta > Hemiptera > Eriococcidae > Acanthococcus > Acanthococcus lagerstroemiae. The sequence continues at coordinate 15,808,591 of CM063113.1, read as the reverse complement.
CACCTGTTTCCATTCCCTCTTGTTGTTTGTTTTTCTATTATTACAATGCATACCAAATTTTGTGACTATTGGCTAGTCTGATTGTAATACAACATTATGTGGCAGCAAGTTCTTTTGATTGGTGTCCTCAACGCTCAAAGCTGGTACACTGAGAAGATGGATAGTTAATTTTTTGAGTTCAGGCATTTGAGTATAATTTTTCCAGTACAATAAAGGGGACATTTCATTCAAATAATCGCACACAATGGAAGTGATGAATACAAAATCTGAAATTGTTTTCTCAGTTTACTCCCCAACAACTTATTTATCCAAACTCTATGGAATTATGAAACATATAAAAATAATGCTTTATTAGGCATCTGCCACATAATGTTGTATTACAATCAGACTAGTCAATAGTCACAAAATTTGGTATTCATTGTAATAAAAGAAAAACAAGCAACAAGAGGGAATGGAAACAGGTGAAACCTAAAATTATTCCTTCCCTATCTCCAATAAAAAATCACAAGTAAACTAAACGTACTCGTAAAATTAATCCTTCCTTTTCTGCATTAAATTCAAGTTCAAAAAACCTTTATTTAAACAATATTAGTTATAATACCTATAATGAATTAGCGGCCCCAAAGTGAGGCTCGTTCCTCCCCTGACCCATGCCGGGAAAAGGTCTCCTGTAGACGCTTCCATTCATACCTATTCCTGGCTATTATTTGAAATTGTTACTTATTAGAAATTTATGTATATCGTCTTTCCATCTTAATGTTTGTTTGCCTCTTCTTATTTTGCCGTCCAGCGGTTGCCAAAAGGTGGCCTTATAGGTCCACTGTTCGTTTTTGAGATGGGAGATGTGTCCCGTCCACCACCATTTCATTCTTTTGATCTGCCAAACTGAAATTATTATTAAATCTTAGTTTTCTTTTGATAACCGAGATTCTTATCCTGTCCCTTCTCATTATCCCCAGCATTGATCTTTCCATTGAGTTTTGAGTTACCCTAATTCTGTTCAAAATTTTTGCACTTAATGGCCATGTTTGACATCCGTATATTAGGACAGGCAAAACACACATATTGAAAATTTCGCTTTTGTTTTCATAGCTAAAGTTTCCTTTGAATATATCTTTTAGACTCCAGAATTTTTTCCACTCCTTGAAAAAGTAGAATTTTTCAACATTGGGCCCCCGATTCAAAAACGTGTACTCACACTGAAGAAAGTTTATCAGTAAACACTATGTCATATAATTTCTACATGGCTCTTGAACTTCGAATCGCTTGTCCTCAAAAACAGATTTTGCTAGTTGGTTCCCTTACGCTGAATAGCGTCCATTTTTTATCAGTATCCATTGTTGTGATGGTACAGAATCAGTAGATATTCTTCTTTGTTGTCCACAAAAATTCCCTCACTGTCTATAAAAAATAATTCCTTCGTGGTCTATAAAAATTCCTTTTTCATCGTAAGAAATTTCTTTGTCGTTGGCAAATCGTATCCCCCGCCCAAACTGGGGGGGGGGGCAGAGTGTTGGAACTCACGCACGCCTTACGGCACATACTTATATGTATACATTATACATTTCATGGAAAAAATTCCTTAAAAAAAAAAGAATTTGAAATTGCTGAAAAAATAAGATAAACTTTAATTGCACGATAAAAAAATGCGAATGAACGATAGTATACAGAACGTTAAAAGAGGTGGTCCAAAAGATAGTAAAATGAATTATTGCCCGTTACATGTTGCCAACAAAATAATTACGAACGAACGATAATTGACGAGTAGCTTAAACGATAGGATAATTTGCGTCACTCTCATGAAAATACATTTCTCGACATGACTTGCCCTAACACATTGATAAAATAATTTTCAATGCAGAATAATATTCCGTACTTCCAGAAGTGCCTGCTCTGCAAGCATGGCCTCAGTCTCCAAATTAGACTGAAACTTGTAAGCATATATTGCAGGAGGCAAAAGTTGTCCCCCTCGGTCAAGAAAGAAAGAGGGGTCGGCCTGCCAAGTCGAAGAAAGCGCGCAATTTTCCAATGAAGACACCGTTTTTCAAGGATAGCTTTCCAGTATTTAACTAAAGTTTTCTTTCTGACTCAACGTGTAGTACCTAGGGTGATGCGACAGCAGTATTTTCTAACGTTTGCTTTTGAATTTTTGTAACGTGCACCATTTATAGCTAATGTGCATTTTTAATAGTCCATTAACACTTTTCAACGTGACTAATATTTTTTAGATACCGGTATTATACATTTTTATCATGTATTACTCTGTTTTATCGTTCATTACACTTTGTCACAGAATTTTGATTTTTTCTATGCTCCTGTTATCGTTCATAATATGATCTGTTTTAACGTGCAATTAAATCCTAGCCAAAAAAATAACAGAAAATTATGAGTTATTGGGAGCATTAACCACATACAAAGGCAGTGCACAGAACGCCACGCGTCAATTTCTATGAAAACCGTCCGAACGCGAACAGACAGGCATTAAAATCTGCACATTAAGTAGGAACGTACATTTATTGAAAACTGTACGTACGAACGTACACTTTTTCAGGATTGTCCGTGCGAACGTTCACAGATAAGAATGTGTACGGGTACGTTCATTCGTACAAACACGTCTCACTGTACGTCCGACTGCAGGAGGCTAGTACTGAGTATCGAGCGAATGGGGGAAAAAATAAATAAAAAATAAAATATAAATAAATAAATACAACACGACGTTCCGCGAAGAAAGTTTTTCTCATAAAAAAACGCTCCGTTGACAAATGATTTTCATAAGCAAATTCTCTTCGTCCTTTTTTGTATTCTTTTTTCTCTTTTTTTTTAAAGAGACAGCAACATGAAGGGAGGTTTGAATATCTCTAGTATTTACATGACCTGTTTCAGCGACTGTTGGTGACGAACAGGGCATTAGTGCACCCGGTGGCGTTGCTTTCTGAGCGACCGGGTAAAATGAGACCAATTTTTTCCATCTATAGTTTCGTTAACGATAATTTTGATTAACCGACTCCGAGTGAGATGGACGGCATTCGAAAAGTAAGTGCAGATAGGTTTGTAGGTACCCACAGCTGAGGAAATCACGATGGTGAGGTCGTTCATGCTTATTGTCGAATCGCGTTATCGCTGTCAATCTGTCAAATGTATCAAGTATACGACACCTTAGAACTGGGTTGCGATCGCTGGTAATGGGTTTGATACGAGGACAGGGGTTTCGAAACCATCAAAATGTCACCAGGTATTTTACGGTACCGTTGATCGTAACATACAAGATGTACACTCCTGAATAATTTGCCGATCTGCAATTTGTCAAAATGGCGTGAGTGGCTTTTTGAGATTTCTCCGTAGGTTGCCCTGATTTCTTACATTACTGACTCCCTTTTCTTCCCCCACGGAAGAGTTTCAAAAAAGTGTACCCTACTCCGTAACAATGGTGACGATCTTGAGGGGTTCGGAGGAACTGAAATGATGAAGAGGAAGTTGCAACAGAACTGAGTAACAGAGTTGAAAATACATGAGTTATTCTCAGAAAAAATCCACATATCAATATTACTGTGTGCGACATTAAGTCGAATATTGAAGGTATGATAATGTTTTCCCCATATCACAGAGTATTATCCTCTCAATCTGTTCCCGGCAATAAACATGAATGCCGCCTTCCCTATGTTCGTTATAAATTGCTGAAATTCCCGAAAATTCCAAAGCCATGGCTCGTTACCACTTGTACATCGAGCTTTCTATGCCTCAATACTGATGTAACTGAGCAACTCTTTGGATAACATGACCTGAGAATTCGAGAGGAATTACGGCCTAGGTTAATGCTGAAAATGGGACCGAAAACGTATTTGTACCATGGCACCTCCAGAGAAGTACTAAGTTCGGCTACTGGGTTGGCTTCTTGTTATTTTTGGTCTTAAAACAGTCTACTCCAAATACCCTGCGATCTATTATAACTTCTTCGAAAATCTAAAAAATGAACTTGAGATATCCGGGTTTCATATTATCCAGCGGGAAATGAGCTACAACCCAGTCATTTAGAAGATAGCCACTAAAAAAAAAAGAGGAAAAGTTACGTTATCACTTGATGCAATTTTCATACTTTCATCTGTGAAACTTTCTTTTATTTTTTGCAGTGAGACAACTAGTGTTGTTAGACGAAAAGATTTTTTGTCATTTTGTCAGACAAGCGTTTCATCTTTCTTTGCGACGTCATGAGTTTTATCATCTTCAAAGTTCCAACATTTTGTTTTTTTCATGGTTTTGTTCATCTTGACGAAATTATTTTGTCATTTTGTTTTCCTTTTTGTCATGTCGCTCAGAATAGTGTATTATCAATAGCAATGTCGCTTAGCATAAGCTATTTTCAAGTTACTGTGTCGCTTAACATAGTTTATCATTCAAACATTGAGAAAATGGCATAACGTAATCCTTTTTGTCATTTTGTTTTGTCAATAAATTCATTCTGTTTTTGTTATAGGTCATTGACGAAGCGGTCTGTATGACATTGGAATTGGAAGTTACCTAAACTAATTTCAAAAATATGTTTGGAGGTATAGAAAATTCATTATATTTTTTGCTACGTACTTATCGTATAGTAGATATATTATAAGTACATAAAAAAATTAATAATAGTTTTCAGACAATGACAAACATTCAAAACTTGAAAATTAATAATTTTATTAACAAGTAACGATATTCAAAACTTAAAATAATAATTTTTTGGAGAATAAATCGCTTTTCTTGGCAACAAAATCTATAATTTCGTCATTATCAACAGTATTCAATTTTTTTTTCCGATACGCATAACCAGGAATGCATCCAATTTTTCTTGGCTCAAATAACATCTCAATCGATTTTGGATGTATTTTAATGTTGAGAAACCTACCTCACATCGCACTTAAGTGCATGATAAAGTTGAAACGTATATTTATAAGCCATTTACAGGTTGAAATACGCTGACGTGTGCATTCTATACTTTTGCATAACATCAGCAGCGCACAGTATACAGTTTCTACACGATTCTTTAGGTTGATTTAAATTTTTTTCATTCCTTTTCTCGGTCGTAGGTATTCTCAGTTCTTGCTCTTTCTTCGAGTTCTTCATATTCGTTGTCAATGTCATCATCACTTTCACTCTCAATCTGTCATCAAATCTATCTCTACGTTTGCAAAGTTTTTAATTCTTGGTCACTTGGAAGAAAAATCAATCCATTCAGACTTCAAGATCCCTGGAGTTATTTTCTGTCTTAGCCCACTTCACTTATTGCCGAAAACCTGGTCTACATCGAAATGTAGCGAGTTGCTACGTGGGCTCGAACCCGAAACCTCCGTTTTCCAAGACCAGCGCGCTATCCACTCGGCCAACCAGACCCATATGAAAACAACCTAAGTCAGTTTTGAAATTTCAACTTCGCCCCCAGACATCAACGTAACTGCCACAGTTCTGCTCGATGTTTCTATGGGAAGCTCAAACTCTTGAATTTTCAAAATGCAGTTATTGACTACTATGCAACCTTTGTTGGAATAAAATTGGTGGAATAACATTGGTGGAATAATTGGATTGTATGTAAAAATATCTGTAAATTCATAGGTATTGGCAGTTTCATAAGCTCATGACATTAAAAAAAAAAGAAGAAAAAAATAAGAAAATAGGAAAAGACAAAATAAAATAGAACTCCCAGCATGACAAAACTCATGACATAAAAAAAAAAAAAAAAAAATGAAAAATGAAACGCTTGTCTAACAAAATGACAAAAAATCGTTTTGTCTAACATCATTGCCGATCAGGAAGGACGCGGTGTAAATTGAAGCACCGCAGCCCGCAGACACATAACCCACCAACAAAAAGTCGAACCATCAATATATAAGCAAAGAAAAGTTGGGTATATTTTCCCACTTGTAATCATATGTGACCTGGAAACATGAAATGTGCCTCTCGTGCGAAAAAAGGTTTTTGAGATAAACGAGCGTAAAGATGGAATGGCGGAAGTGGTGTGCACAGATGTACATAGCGTGTACATTTGTTCTGTGGTGGTGCGTTTACACGTTGCTATGACAATCGAGTTTCGAATTCTTGTTCTCTGTCATTCCTGTAAGCCCGTTTCACATGACGCCGTGTAAATGGATGTTTTTAAACTTTAACGTAATTTTTAGTTGCAATTTGTGGAAAAACTAATGAAGATAGGAAGCTGGGATTTGTTTCATTCGAAGGCGCGTGATTTTTTATACAGGTAAGAATTGTCAAGAAAGTGAAAAATGATTTTCTGACACCAGAGGCACATTTTACAATTCCAGGTCACATACAGTGTTAATTATAAAAATACAATAAAATGGACGGAATAAAATTTCTGGTCTAGGCGGATGCGACCGAATGGCACGAACATCGAGGTATCATAATGTGCATACCTCATCATTTGAAGGGGCACAAAAATTTATTTTCCACTGTTTACAAAGTCCAGAAAAATTCAAAACAAATAAGGTCTCATTTACATAAGGCTTATAAGAGAAAACAGTCCTATAAATTCATCCAGTGATCCTGAATCCACGATACTGCACAAGACAAAAATAATAAACGGCCAAAATCAAAATTTGATCATGAGAATCAGGACGTATCAATCCACACACTCACAGGTAACGTGCTGGAGTTATGCCCTTTTCAAAGAATTTTTTACACTGGAGTTACGACCTTGCGTATTTTTAGCCCGGTTTTTACGAGAGACAATGAAAAAATTTCACGTTCGTTATATCACCAGTTTGGCGCTGAAGATTCTCTACTGAAAAAAAAAAATTGTGAAATTTGGGAATTAGGCTCTTTTCAATTTCCATGCTTCAGTTTCTCCTTCGTTTTATATTTCGTTAACAATGAACAGTTCGTACGGTAGTTTCGCGCGTATAATATTTTGTTCACATGCCAACCATACGAAAAATTTTTGTTTTTTTATACGCTGTATTGTAGCCAACGGTTGTAGCTACAATTTAAGCCTAATTTGAAGTTCTTCAGTCCAATATAGTTTCTGCACATTTTCAGTGCGCGACAATTTACCCCATCATGTAGGACAATTTAGCCGGGTATGGGGCAAGTTGTCACAAAAAAGTAACCGCGTTTAAAAATTGTTTGGGGCCAATCGTGTGAAAGATTTTTTTTTTTTTTTTTCATACGCCATTTTGTAGCCAGGGTTGTAGCTACAATTTGAGCCTAATTTAAAGTTTTTCGGTCCAATAGTTTTATGTAGAATTTTGACGTTTCTGAAAATTGTGACAACTAACCCCGGTCTCCCCTATGATATGCGAGTTTTCATTATTATTCTGTGATAAGAAGGAAAAATAGGGATAAGAAACAGAGCAATCGCGAAAATGTGATTCATTATGAAAACATTCGTTGTTCCAAGGGACAAATAAGCTCCTAGAAGAGCTATTTTCCCATTTGTGTCCATAGTTAAGGCCCGAGGCCTCCAACTTCATTATCATTCAATTCCTGAGATCGACAACATCACCAGCCTCGTTTGAAAGAGTTTCAGTAGTGTGTCACACAAAACGCATCGAATAACCATGCATTTTTCCCCCCTTCTACTCACTAATTTATTGCATTTGAGGGTGAGCTTCAATAAAGGGTAGAAGTGATTTTTACTTTTGCCAACGGGCAGGACAAGTTCCTAGAGTAACTATTTTCATATTTGTATTCAAGGTTAAGGTCTGGGGTTTTTAACTTCATCACCATGCAATTCCTGAGATTCACATACAATAATCACGCAGGCGCGATTGAAAGGGCTTCAGTAGTACGTCACACAAAACACAGCTAACAACCATAGACTCACTAAGGCATTTGAACCCTTACTGTCGAAAATCTGCATTACTGCAACGAATTCTATGACTCTGCACTACAGACAAACGCGTTGCAAGTACAACTAATTTTCCTTATATTTGTTCAGCATTACCGTCAAAGCTTCCAGGCTTATAATGAAAAATTACTCGCTGTTATTTCCTGCCATCGGACGAATTCAAGCAGACCGAATTAGCTCGACGTTCACGTTTCAATCTCCGTTCTCATATACGGTCTCACCGGCTTAACATAAATTCGCCCATACATTAACGAGCTTCGAGCTTTTTTCTCGCCGCGGTGCAGCTTATACAGAGTGTTCCCTACTGCAACCGGAAACGGAGGATGGTACTTCGATGTACACATACACTTTATCAGAGGATCCTATCGGACCATTTTTCCTAATATCGCTCAATTCGCAAGACAGAATAACGCGAACTGCTTATTTCTTTTATTACATTTTATATTTCTTCTTTATCTGATTTTTGCGCGGTTTTTTTTTTCTCGTTCTCTCTGTGCATCGCAGCTCACACACGAAACTTTTATCAGATACAAAATATCGCCAATAACGCTGAGCTATTACTTTGCCCCCGCCTTATCGTGGCGGCGATATTTTATTTATTGCGTGTTGCACGGACCCGCGTCTAGAGCTTCTTTGGTATTTTCAGAAATGTGTGCCAACGGGCGAACGTGTTTGTGTTTACAGAGAGTTCGAAAAAGCTGAAAACTTCCACAACGGCGAGTGGTCGACGAACGGCCGCAGGACAGCCTGTGGTGGGCCGTTAATTAGCATAATACGCGCTTCGACGTTATTCATCGTCCATAGGGACCGCCATATCTAAAGTTTGTCTTGCGTCGGTTTCGAGAACCTGAAAGCCACCGACTATTCTTAAGGGAGGTTATCGATGACTGTTTACGTAGCCGCGAGGAATATAAACTTCACTTAACGGTCAGTTTTAAGTTCGTAGTGATACGCACTCCGATAGTAGCTAGTGTAATGTCGGAAGTACTAGCCGGGTCACATCAACGTTAGAAGGAAGGTATACTGATGATGAGTATACATCAATCCTATTTGAAGAGGATACCTGTTTCATTTCTAGAAGAGCTGCTGCACAGCTGCTGCGGATCCCCCGGCATGGCTCACCCGCCGTCACCACACATACCAAGACGAGGAGGTGAGGGGTGAGTGAAGTGGAAGCGTGTCCGACTGTGGTGCACCCAAATTCCGGGTCAGTGCTGGGAGCGTTAACCTCGGTCAGTAGAGGGGGTGCCATGGTGGCCATTGCAGGACAGCGGGTACCGAAAGCGGAACGGCGAAATGAGGCTCGAACCGACCACTGATGCGATACTCGAAAGGGTAGTGCGGTGTCTCAGGAGCCACTTTGACACGTGTGCATCGCCATACGTGCTACCAGACATAATGCAGGTTTCTTTCCGGGAGAGAGAATCGAAGAGGAAATCTATTTGGCTTGGTGGCGTCTCCCACCCGTGGTAAAAAGAAAAAACTAGAACGTCAAAAAACTAAAATGGTAAATGTATATTTAATGCGATACTCGAAAGCGTAGTTTCCGGGGCCAGGGTTGCGGTGTCTGGGCAGCCAATTTGGCATGCCGACATCGCCATACACCCCGCCAAACATTTGAATAAATAAAAAGGAAACTTACAAAATATAATTTTTAATCATTTTATCGGTTGTTACTGACACCTAATGATAATTTCTCAAAATTTGTAATTTTCTAGGAGGGGGGGGGGTGGCTTCAAACGTCAGAACTAAAATAATATGTAGGGTCACGGGTGGTTAGTTGACCCAGGTTGTTAGTTCGACACACTGCTTTTTTCTCGAGCTACATTAGTGCGATCTGGGCGAAATTTCTGTGGAGCTTGGTAACTCTATCACCTACCTACCAGATGTATACTTGGCTTCGTAGCATGAAATGTGTTCTCGGGAATACCGAAAATGTGATTTCCGTGATAAGAAGTAAATTATTTCGTAAATTTCATTTTTCAGTTTTGAAACAAATAATTTAGCCAAAGGTAAGTGTATTGTACTTCATTTTAAAGAGAATTTAGTAACGAAATGAATCATAATAAGTTTAGTGTCCATTTTGGAGTGTGAGTGGACTTGGTAATATTCCTTTTGTAGGGTGTGCCAATTCACTTTTCCTTCTTCTGTATTCCAGAGCGCTTTCGGCTGTTATGCCATCATCAGTGGAGTACACTAAATGAGACTTGTCTCTTATGGTCCTGTAGTTATAGTCGAGGGTAGTACCGTATGGTGAGCCTGTTTAGTCTTGCGTTCCTATTGATTGTCTGTGAATATGCCTCTTGTCTAATGAGAAAGAACAGGAAGTAAACATAGGTGGCAAAAATACGAACCTGGGCACTAACAAAAAAGAACATTCAAAGACTCAGATCCACCCAAATGGCTATGCAACGTAGTATGTTAAGCCTTAGGAAAACGGATAGAATAGCGAACGCTACCATCAAGGAGAAAACCAAAACGAAAGACATTGGGGCGGTGGTGAAGAACTTAAAGTGGAATTACGCTGGCCATATCATGAGGCAGGGGAGTGAGCGGTGGGAGAGAAGGGTGGAAGGGTGGAGACCTTTTGGTCAAGCTAGAAGTGTAGGGAGGCCCAATACCCGATGGAGAGACGAATTCAGAAAAAAGCTTGGACCTTTCTGGAGGAGGTATACCCTGGACAGAAAAGATTGGAAGAAAAGGGGGGAGGCTTATGCCCAAAAGTGGGTGCGCGACAGCGGGGAGGATCGCGGGTTACCCCCCCCCCGCGCGAACCCACGACGAGGAGGTAATTATATGCAAGAAGTAAACCACCTTTAGTTATGTTTGTTGCGCAATAAAAGCTGTTTTTTGTTTTGTTTGTTTGAATATGCAGTCTGTCCAATCAGTAGTTATTGTTGTTGGTTGTGTGCTCTGATTGGTTGTCTGTGGTTGTGCAGTCTGTCCAATCCGTGGGTGTTATGTTATTAGTTGGAATAAGTTCTCACTTTGGAAGTTGGTTGTTGTATTTATTAGGTTGTTTTGTTTTGTTTTTGCCTTTATTATTTCTAGTTGTTCTTTTAATTTTCTTTTTCTTGTGTTGTTTTCTGTGTGTAGGATTTTGTACTTTTCTGTCAATTTATCATTGTTGTGTCCCTGGTCATTGCAGTGTTTTCCAAACAGTGATTTGTCATCATTTAGCTTCTGTGATTTTTCGTATTCTTTGATTCTGGTTGTGAATTTTCTGCCTGTTTCTCCAATGTAGGTCATGTCACAGTGTTCACAGTCCAGTCTGTATACTCCGCTGCTGCTGTTTCTGTCCTTTGCTTATGTTTTGTCATTGCTTATTTGTTTGATCAGAGGTGGTCTGGTTTTGATTCCGAGTTTTATGTTATATTGGTTGAAGATTTTTTGTATTTTGTATGTATTCGTTCCTGTGAATGGTATTGCTCCTGCGTATTTGTCTGTTTTTGTGGTTATTGGTTCGGTGTCTGTATTTTTTGGTTGTGTTAGTTTGTTAATTATTCTGTCTACTGTTTGTGGTTGGTATTTGTTGTTAATTGCTATTTGTTTAATTTTGTTAATTTCTGTTGTTCTGAGGTTGTTGTCATTTAGTATGTTGATTGCTCTGTGGCAGTAGTTGTGTAGTGCTGCCATTTTGTGTTTTTGATGGTGAAATGAGTCTTTGGGTACTATTGCGTCAATGTGGGTGGGTTTTCTGTAGATGCTGTACTGTATCTTGTTGTCTTTTATTTGTATTGTAAGGTCGAGGTAGTTGATGGTCTTGTTGCCTTTTTCTATTGTGAACTTTATGTTGTTGTTTATGCTATTTGTCTCTGTGAGGAATTGGTCTAGTTGTCTGTCTGTTCCTGTCCAGATGATCAATATGTCGTCTACATATCGTGTCCATAGCTTTATGTTTTTCTTGTGTTTGCTGTTGTTTAGTATGTCATTTTCAAAGTTGTTCATGTATATTTCAGCTAGAATGGGTGACAGTGGTGATCCCATTGCTAGGCCTTCTGTTTGTTCGTAATATTTGTTATTAAACTGGCAGTAATTTTGGTGAATGATTTCGTTTGTGATGTTTGCGTATGCTGCTCCTTCTGTGTTGTTTTTGTAGTTGTTGTTTGTCAGTATTGTTGTTAGTTCCTGTTTTGGTGTGTTCCCAAACATGTTTGTTACATCCAGTGATACTAGTTTGTCATTGTTGTTTAGTGTTATTTTGTCCAGTTTGTCTTTTAGTTGTATTGTGTTTTTTATGCTGTAATCTGTTCTGTAGTTGTAGTGTTCTTTCATGAATTTGGCTATTGTCTTTGCGAGTTTGTAGCTTGGTGATTGTATGCTGTTGATTAGTGGTCTTATTGGTCTGTCTTGTTTGTGTAGTTTTATGAGTCCTTTTAATGTTGGTGCCTTGGGGTTCATTTCTACGAGTTTCTTGTTGTTTATGTTGTTGTTTTTCATTATAGTCTTTAGTTTGGCTTGGTTTCTGTTGGTCGGGTCCGAGTTTAGTGGTTTGTAATTGTTGATTTGGATGTAAGTTTCAATTTTCTTTATGTATTTGTCTTTGTTTAACACTACTGTGGTGTTGCCTTTGTCTGCTTTGGTGAGTATTAGGTTGTTTTGTTCTATTTTTTTTTTTTTTAGTTGGAGGGCTGTCTTCTGTATTTTTGTCTTGTGTTTGTTTTTCCTTTTCGTTTTTATGGTCAGCAGTATGTTTCCAATTTATGTTCTTGCTTCGTTTCTGAGGTCTGGTTCTATGGTCTGGATGATCTGTTCACAGTCTATTGTTAGTTCTTCTAGTGTTTTGTCGCTTATATGTTCTGTCGTGTTGTATTTGTTCCCTTTGTTTTTACTTCTAGATGGATCAGCATCGCAGAAATCGTCAACGAAAGACGGCACGCGGAGATTTTACTGTGGAAAAGATTAAAAAAGCTGTGAGGTACTACGACATTTTTCCGACACCGCATTTTTCCGACGCGACAATTCTCCGACACAAACTTTTCCGACTAACATTTATACCGACACGACAGAACTCCGATAACACTCCGACACATTTACTCAGCCAATGCATAGCAATTTTAAAAAGTAGTTAGTTCGAGCCCCTTGTACCTGATGCACAGCTTCATTCAGTTCAAGTACTCGTAGTAAAAATGTCAGCCGAAATAATCGCACATAAACTTCATCTGGATGGATACATCTACCTCCGTATGCGAGAACGAAACGGAAGAACCTACTGGGAATGCCGCCGGACTAGAATGAAGGAATGTTCAGCAAGAGCTGTTACAATTGTACGCAGCAGTGATAACCAACTTGAAGTTATTAGAGGTCCGCAGGAGTCACAACACTCTCATCCTCCTAACAGAGAGGAATGTGCATCGGAGGTCGATTTCTTTCGAAATTTTTTAATATGGGAAAATAGATTTGTGAGCACTGGCAATTGATCGCTATCCAACCTATCCTTTAGCTCTGGAAATCGATTAGGGTCCAAACAACTGAAATCGGCAAATACAGCTTTGTGACTCTGAAATTTGTCCTTTTTAGTTGATGAAATAGTGTCTTTTATTGTTTTATTTGTGTGAAGACCTCCTATGCGAAATTTGTCGTTTTCATTTGTTATCTGATTATCATCACCCTCGTAATTAAACATTTTCTTCTTCATTCGTCAGCGTATTTTTGGAAGCTTGTCTTCTACTTCAAAATCAACCTCAGGCTCAGCTTTTTCCAGTTCTTCATTTATCTTGGAAACATAAAACTTTGTTGAATGTGAAATAACTTCAAAGTCGCCTAATCTCTTTGCTAAATCTCTACTTGTATCTTCAACCATGTTATAAGCTTTCAACAAAGAGGAGTTGTCTTTTCAAAAATGCGAAGAAAAATTTTAATTGTTGATAAGATTCTTCAAAAAGCATCAGTTTTCCCCCAAATATTTCCTATGAAATTCTTCAAAAATTATTGGAAAATTTACCCGAAGATTTTTATAGAAATTCTTCGGATAAAACTGGAAGATTCTTTTGAAATTTAGAAAATTGTCCAAAATCGATTTTGCTTTTCCTCGGGCTTCCGCACAATACTTCGCAGGTGTTCTAGCTATCTCATTTAAGGAATTTAAGGATAACAAAAGTTCAAGCAACAATCCAGAGTCGGTTATTTTAGTCTATAGTCTAATAATTTTACTTAGGAAATATTTTTTTCTAGCGAGGGCCAAGGGCTGCGGCCGTCAGCTGTACATCTTTACGCCGGAGCTATCCAATTGTGCAATTGAACCGGCCCAGCGGCCCATTACGCCAGTGGCCCAGAGGGAAATTTCCCCTTTTCCCCCTGGGCCTACCCACCCCTACAAACTGAACGTTTGTCAACGTCGATTTTATGCAAACTCAGATCCGAAAAAAAAATCCGGAAGATAATGAAAAGGATCGGGGGGGGGGGCGGAAAATAATATTTCGAACGTTCCATACCGAATGACTATTGAGTACCTACGCTGAAAGTTGTCAACAATCGGAATACCGAGTAAACGGATTAGAAGTACTCAAGAAGATTCTCCTGGAGCGGGAGAGAGCCGTGAAAGCTGAAGAGAAGTTGGACAGCGTCAAAAAGGCATTGTCTCGCATCAATCACCCGCAGCCGCGAGAGCGAGATTACAGTTTATTGGAGAGCGAAAAGCTGAAATCATTCGCTACTAAAGAACAGTTTGATTGGCAAATAATTCCTCCTAGATCACCTAATTTTGGAGGCATTTGGGAGGTTGACGTCAAATCTGCTAAGTGGCATTTAGCAGCTGCTGCCACAAATCAATCTCTTACCATCGAGTATCGCAACCTGTTCAGTCTTATTGAGGCAATACTCTATTACAGTTTGCTGCTTCTTCTTGAGGGCATCCATCGCCGAAGGAAGTAGCGATATGAAAACCAACATCAAAGACATTTATGTTCGAATTATCCGGCCCGAAAAAGGACCATGTTGCTTTTTATACTTCGGGTTTAATTCCCGGAGGATCATCTATTCAAGTTTTTGAGAATGAAAAGTAAACGAAAGAAAAATTGTCTGTAATGAACACCTGAAAAGCTTTAACGAAAAACGAAAACGAAAAGAAATGTGACACGTATACGAAAAAAATTGACTAGCTCCTAAGTCCACGCAGCGGATTCCTGATCGGTGTTACCTTACGATACCTGGCATCTCTTACTCAATCGAAGCATCCGGCAATCATCTCGTCACGATTAAGGCGCTTAAATTGGAACTGAGCAGGTCATGTCTCCCGTCCCAAGGACGACCGATGGACCTATAGAGTCACATTCTGACAACCTGTAGACGGGAAAAGAACGATTGGAAAGCAAAATCAAAGATGAAAAGACAATCAATTCTTTGATCTGAAAAACTTCCAAAAAATTGCTGCCAACAGACACAATGAGAACGATGAAGGAGACCTTTGCCTGCTATGGTCCGGGGAAGTGGTGAGCCCTGTTTCGGCTCGCCCATCAACCTGTACAGAATTTACATCAGACTGTAAACGTTTCCTAATGAAGGTATTCAACGATTGAAGAACTAATATACCCGGACCATCGGATACTGTCTAAATTTTCATCGCCACACACCAGCTTCTTCCAGTTTAAAATCAGACCCGTACTCGCTCACGTGTTGTATATATGTATAATAAACACAGGATGATATTCGAGTTCGACGACGGAATTTTTGCTACATAAAAGCACCCCAAGAATATCCCAAATATTTGCGGAATAACGTTCGCTTCGGTTTTTTTCATCGCTGTAGGCATTTCGAGGCATATTTTCGAGATTCGCAACCCTGGCCGGCAGGCGAAGCAACAAGAAAAGGATAATCTGGACTCAGCACAGACGAAAGCCGGACAACGAGAATCCGAGATGAAGTGAAATCGTGTACGGAAAATACGAATCGCCGAAGCATGCAAAACACTCAAGCCCTTCGAGATTTTCCCACAGCCTACCAACGTTTCAGCAACTCGATTTTTCGCCTCTGCCTGTCACGGTGTCCTTATTTCTAGCTACTTTTGAGTGGCCTCCAGTGTGTTGTCATTTCTTCGCCACCCTGTACCGCCACATCGAATACTCGGGGACCAGCGAGCCAATGAATATAAAAAGAATGAATTACAAACATAAGCGAAACCTATACTCGAACTCGAGATAGATAATGTGAAAGGAAGTTTTCGAATTAAATAAGAGTTTGATATATACAAACTTTGGCCGGAGATATCGAGCTTTTTCTACACGTATGAATGTACGTACACGTATATCCGTATCTCTATCGCCACGTGACGTCATAACGGCGCCGCGAACTTTTATTTTTTGAACCCAGATGCACGCAGTTGAGTTAGGTTAGGGCTTTTTCTCTCCGCTTTTCCCGTTTCTCTGTGTCCCTATTTCGCGGCTCCGGCTCTCGACAAATAAATACGTATATACGTGTTCGTGAAATGCACCAAAGTTGATTGGGAGGCGATTAATACGAAGTGGATGCTAGATTTATGTGGTGCGAAATAATAATATAAGCTCGGCGTGCCAAAATGAAATACCCGCGCGAAATTTGCAATTCAGATGCATTTAAGTGTAACCGTTATTGTGGATACGCGGATCATAATTTACGAGTATCCGTTTCGACATTTCGCAGCTGTGCCCCGGTATCGATTACACCGATCCCGCCAAGAGCTGAAGCTAGTTTCCAGTTGCAACTTTCGAACGCCTGTCGTCGTTCTGCTGCACGTAATGGCTCTCGGGCTCGAGCCCGCGATTTCGACGAGGAATGCACGGGCATACTTCACCAAGACGTCGAAAGGGAAGGCAAGAGCCAGCTGAAATGAACCAACTTTCAATCAGACATAAATCAGATTCTCCAGATGACATCATTGCGATTTTAAGCGCAGACTATCTATAGCAGGGAATGACGAGAATATCCCTGATTATTACAAGAATGGGCTATAAATACATCTGGACAGTCAATGGTGATGTTTTCGTAAGGAAAGAAGAACATGCGCCAGCAGTACGCATTCGTCAAATATATGATTTGGAGCGACTAGCACAGGCTAATACTTCAACTCAACAACTACACCTCAGCTAATTCTAATCTCACAATCAACTTTATGTCAAAATGATACTTTATATTTTTATCTTATATCTCATTGCAAACTTATTTTTATTGTTATCACTATTTTTGTTTGTTTATGTTTTTACATTGCATATAGATACCTTTAGTTTTATGTTCTCACTGGAGCTCTGTTATCCTGTTACTTGGAACAACCTTAACTCTCACTCCTTTACCATCCATCCCTTAAAAATACATTGCCTTCTTGAAATTCTCTTTCCTTTCATCCACCCTTCTATATCCCAGGGGTACTGGTCACTAGTTTGGGGATCTCTTCCTGTTACTACCCTTAAAATTTTCTATGATGTTAAATAATAAATTACACTCGAAAGGACACAGTCTTAAATGCTTATACCAGAATGTTAGGGGTTTACGTACAAGAGTGGAGGAATTTTTTCATGCCACTTCAGCAAGTTCAGCAAATATAATAGCTATTACAGAAACATGGTTGCATGAGGGCATCAAAAATGGTGAATTATTCAACAAAGAATTTGTGGTTTTTAGGAAAGACAGAGGGGAAGCTTTGGGTGAGGGCCGCAGGGGGAGAGGTGTTCTTTTGGCAGTTCGAGAAAACATTATAGCAGAACGTGCATACCACTTAGAGCTTGAGGGAAATAGATGTGAGCATTTGTGGGTAAAAATTGGGAATTCTCGGGTTAGTCCATTATATCTGGGGTTTTTGTATTTTCCTCCTGCCCTGTCAAGGGTCAACTATGTTGCTATTTATGAAAAAATAACTTCTTCAGGTCTCCAAGACCAAAATATGATGATCTTTGGTGATTTTAATTTGCCAGATTGTGGGCTTGATAACCGTGATATCCTAGGCAAAAACAAGTATTGGGATCTCAATAACTTCTTACACGTTAACAATTTCTTATAGTTTAATAAAATTAGTAATGATTTTGGTAAAACTTTAGACCTAATTGTAGGCAACTGCACAGATACTTCTGTTAGGCTTGGTATCCTCCTCTTGATATAAATTTCAATTTTTTTTCCACTGTTGATACAAGCATAACAAGTAACTCAAATGTAAAGCAATTTGATTTTCGAAAGGATGACTTTTTAAAGGTTTACTATCGATTTAGGGATGAGAATTGGGAGGAATATTACAATTTGAAAGACACAAGCGCAGCAGCTGAGTACTTTAGTACGGTAGTTCAATGTATTTTGCAAAATGCAGTGCCATTAAAAAAAGGTAGGAGGAATCGGATATATCCTGTATGGTTTTCAGCTCAAATCATTGCCAAAATTTAAAAAAAAAGCCACAACTCATAAGACATATTGCACACCCGTTTCTAAAGTGACGCAACTCAAAAATCGCGATTTTCGGGTTATGACTGTAAGAGGACTCGGAAGTTAGTATTGTATCAGTTACCAAAGACAAAAAAACAAATAATTATGAAAAAAACCTGTAGAATGGGCTGTATGTCGCTTTAGAAGATTGAAAACTGTAGATGATGCAATCACAAAAAGTGTTATATTGTCAGTTATGCCCTTCACGGCTATTGCATTTGGTCGTGAGAATTTGTGCCGCATGGTTCAAAAAACGCCGGATTTCGTGTTGTAACCATTTTCAGGAAAAAATGTAAGTATTCCGTTAGTACTATTTTTAGTTACGACGCTTTTAATGCTTACACTAACCCTCTATGAGACGTCATATTTTGAGTTGTGTCAGTATTGATTATTAAAATTGAAAAATAACGAGGAATTATTTCTACTTTCGACAGTTTTAATGAATTAAATCATGGCATTTTGACTTGTGTCGCTATACTCTTTTAGTTCTGTATTTTACATGTAAAATCATTAAATTTCCAGTTGAGGCTCTTTTGTTGATTAATGTGTACCTAACCTTTTCATTGAATTCCCATTTGCATTACTTCTAATGCTTAATTTAAGCTTATTTTGAGTTGTGACACTTTTGACGATAATTTTCATTTTTCAGATCTAAAAAGAAGAATAATGAACCGGTATTCAAGGGGTCATTTTCTAATGAATTTAGCCATCGAAAAAGATTCTACAGAAAACGGTACCAACAATAAATGACTCCATTTTCCGATTTGTAAAATAAAACGAAGCCTTGTATTAATTTTTGTGGTAGGTCTGAAGGAAAGTGAGGCAAATTCGACTGACAACTCCACGTTTCCACTGAAGAAGCAGCATGCAGTTCTGGAAGAATTTTAACGGAGGCAGCTCTCGAAGAACTCTCATGGAAGCATTCTTCCCCTCCCATGTATACTGACCTCAGGAATGCCGACTGTTTATATGGTGTAAGTAATCCCATTACTACCCAGCTGACTACTTTTGAGCCCGCGACTGTAAATACCAATGACGAATGTTTAAGTGTAAATGATGTTATCACAAATATGGAGTTACCTTACGAGTCAATGAATACAAATTTACTCATACAGATTTTTATGATCTCAAAAAGCTGCAAGAAGATTGGGGAAACAAACATTGAAAGTTGTTGGGCATGACATCAAGATTTTAAAGGTTGAAAAAAATGATCCACGTGCTTTCTTTTATAAAACTTCCTACACAGATGTTACATTCAAAAAGGTATAGGTATGTTTCATCTAAGAAGAGAGGTTCTTCAGATATAAATAAGTGGAATTCAATCACACTTAGCAAAGCCTATCAAACAAAGTTTGTCTTGGCTGAAAATAAAAATGCCGACCTGAAGGAACTTGTACGCAGCAATATATCATACCAGAAAAATACGATCAATCTTTTTACAAGTCCGTCCTTCATTAACGCTTTATTGCATGTTTTTATAATAATTAAGTTCGAATTTTTCAGTGTAGGCTTCTCTAAATACTTTTTTTTAGTACTACTTTTGTTTATTACATTTTTTTAATAATTACACGACAATACCTTTACTAAATTGTATTGTCCGTTATCATATTTCGTTTTCAAGCGATAAAATAATGTTCCAATGCTCCTTTTTAGTTTTGAAGATTAGGACCTACTTCGTTTTTTGCTTTTTTTATCGAAAACTGTTGCATTTTTTTTAATGATATTTTTGTGATTTTCCTAAAATAATATTATTCTTTTTGCAGTTGCTATTTTTTTTTTTTTAAATTTCATCTGACCTAATTAGACGTCATAATATAGAAAAAAGCTTCGTAAAATGTCCTCAATAGTGTCTATATACAGAATGAACATGAATTAATTCATCAAAACTGGCACAAGTTGAAATAATTCAGCCCGCTTGCAATCACTTTGTCAACAAAACAGTCAGAACTAAAAAAAATGCTGAATTAAAGGCTTTAATGGCTCCAAACGACTTTTTTTTTTTTTTAATGATAATGTCATTGAGGGGGTACACATTTGACCAGTAAAAAAAAAAAATCGGAAATATCTGTACTAGGATATCGAAATCAGTTTTTTGCGTTTTCTGAAAATTTTACTTTTTTGAGTTGCGTCACTTTAGAAACGGGTGTGCGATTTATTAAAAAAAATCGGAACTGTCACAACTCATTAACTAAGTATAAAGAGCTTCGAAAGGAGCTGAAAGTACTTTTAAAGCAAGCTTGGTTGCAATATAACACTAAAATGGAGGAGGGTGTAACAACAGAACCTAAAGTATTTTGGCGGCATGTAAAACAGAGAAGTAATAATATGTTCAAGGCTCATACCTTTACATACAATAATAAAGCTCATGATACACCAGAAAAAATTGCAATGGCATTCGCTGACTACTTTAGCAGTGTTTATAAACCCAAGAATAATGATGATTCTCTTATATTAGGGGGTTTAAACCTTAAAACTTTCCAATCCTTCCATTATCCAGGTAAAGAATTTCACTTTAGAAGAGGTTGGACTTGCTCTGCAAAATCTCAAGAGTAGTAGCTCTTGTGGTCCTGATGGCGTCCCCCATATGTTTTCAAGGCATGTTGGTCATATTTAGCAAAACCTTTAAAACATCTGTACAACTTAATACTTGAAAGTCAAGTTTTCCCCTCATCTTGGAAATTATCAAAGGTGATACCATTACCCAAGAAAGGAAATTCCAGCATTGTAAACGATTATAGACCAATATCACTCATTCCATTACCTTCTAAAATATTTGAGACATTTCTTTATAAGTCCCTATATAAGCAAGTACACTTATTTTTCTCTGATTGTCAACATGGGTTTCTGAAGGGTCGGTCTGTACAAACATGTCTTTGGAAATTTACAAATGAAATAAACCAAATTTTTAATGATAGACTGCAACTTGATGTGATTTATACGGATTTTGCTAAGGCTTTCGACACTGTTAACCATAATATCCTACTGCATAAGTTAAAAGGCATTGGGTTCTCCTTAAAATTAACAAATCTCTTCCAGTCTTATTTAGAGGTCAGTTTTGGGCCCCCTTTTTGTTCTTAATATTCATAAATGATATTTGCGACAGAATCTCCCAAGCCGCCACTGGAGGACAAGTTTGTAAGCCAACTGAGAGAAAAGCTTGATTCTACTCATCGCATGGTCTGAAATCACTTGCAAATTGCCAGCGACTGGATGAAGACTCGCTATGACATAAAAGCCAACGGGGTCGGCTTCCAGGCTGAGGACCGTGTCTGGTTTTACAATCCGCAACAAAAGAGAACGGAACCCGAAGTTACAGAGTCATTGGGCAGGACTGTACATCGTACTCAAGCGGATCAACGATGTTGTACACCAGATTTGGAGGCTTGGTGGTGGACGAGCCAAAGTTGTGCACCGTGACTGTTTGGCAGTCTGACATGTTGACTACGAAGAAGATCTGGAGCCTGGCCGGGACATCCAGACTTAAGGAGGGAGCAGTGTGGCAAAGAACGCTCCCGAAAATTCGAGATAAGCAAAGAGAGATCGACACGTTTTGAGCAGCAGAATAGAAGTTCAATAATGAGAGCGATAAGGAGTTTCACCGATAACACGGGGATAATGTAAAGGCTGCTGGCCGACGCCATATAGTCTAGTTTTATAAGCGATAAACTGTGCGTTTTCAAAGCAATCTAGCTACTGTTTTTGTGCGTTTGTATTAGTGTGACATTAAAAGTTCTTAGTACGTGTTTTCGTGCGTTTTTCGGTGCGAATTATGTTACAATATCTTTTGAGCAAGCAATTGGTGAGACACTGTGTCGAAGGCGGCTGTGAGGTCTACGAATACTGCGGCAGTGACTTTTTTGGTTACTGCGGCCGATATTTCCGAATGTTCCTCGTTTCACAAACATTTGCATCAAATGTCGTGATATTTATGTTTATGTTTTGAGACTCTGTTCCAGATTTAAATAGGGTATGAATGAGGAAATCTTCCCCTTCCCTTTTCATTCTTTACTCGCTGGATCATATCGCTACATACGTTAATTATAATGATAAGGTAGACAAGACGACGGTTCCACACTGCCGAATATTCCATTCGCGAGCTGCGCGATGAATGATTATATGGCAGCCCATCGAGTATATAGCCACTTTTAATTTCCATACCGCTGCGCTGGAAACGAGTGGATACGCGAACGTGCGACGGTGGCGGCGACGATGCCGATAAAGCGACCATCTTGATATTAAATACACACGTTGACTTATTTCTTCATACACTTCCCCCATTTCGCATAAGTGAACTTAATATCTCGGGTAACGCGTTTTCGTCGCTTTATAAATACGAAAAGGCATTAACCTCGTTATGAAATTTTCGAGTAAAAAGCTCTCGCCATTTAAGCGAGCCGGATCACGTAACAAAGCCCGCCCGAGTTGCTCGCGAGGTGAAAATAAGCCAACACGGTACAGAAGATTACTTATCAGCGTATACACATTATACCGCGTGTATGTACGAAACACCCTCCAGCATACCTTTCCGGCGAGTAGACTATTACCAGCTCTACCTGTCAAGTGTGTTGCGTTCTCTGCCTTCGTGTTCTCGTATATTCGCCTCAGTCGGCGACCGTTCGGCCGATTAACGTCCGCGCCCGCGGGTCCATCGCACATCTCGAGAGCTGCGTGGACGGGTGTACGCGTAGGCGTGTTGTCGCGTGCGAAACGTGAAATTAAGACGCGGACGGGACGCGTTAAGAAAACATTTACCCAGCAGCGACGATGTATCCGGCCTCCGACCTATTTGTTGGTGTCTATCATCGCGTCCGACTGATCCTTTTTCTCTCTTTCTCGGGGATTAGATCGGATCCGCGATGGCTGCGTGAAATATATACGCGACACGGCCGCCATTAATCATTACATCCGTTAGAACAAACACCTTTTTCCCGCAGACGCCGCGCGCCGTCCGCGCCGATACTGCGGCAACCGGCAGTACGCGGCAGTCTATTCTGTATCCACACATCGCCTGTGTAGTCTATATACTCTATAACGACCTAATGAGTTCGGCTTTTTCCGCCTTATTCAGGTATACTACACGCACACTGCATAGACTACACACACTGCGTATATGGATATATATCGTTTTCCAAAAAAGAAGATGAAAAAAAAAATTCCATTAATCACGAGATTTTAGCGTTTTAGCGTTTTATTTTTATACCGTATCAAATTCGTCTTTGTCTTTTTGAATCCATTTATCTTCTTCGCTTTATAGCGGCGGGGGCGAACGGCAACCGAGGCGAGATAGGCGCGCTTAAATCGTACGCGGGCCGGCTGTATCGAAATGGCGGTACTTTTTCACGGGCTATTGGATAAGCGTTTATAGTATACGGCACGATAAACGAGCGAGCCTTTCGGTTTAGTCATGCAGGCTTTGGCCGCACTGCCGTAAAGACTTCGCCAAGGGAGAGAGCACTTTGGCACGAAGGAACTTCCCTCTGGTCCAGCAACTATATGTAGATCCAAGTATCTGGCCAGGGGCTATTGTGTAACAGGCAGCTCCGAATGTAGGAATTAGGAAGGGCTAACGGAGTAATGAGGCGGCAAATGGGCAACATGCCACTGCAAGACATTTTCTGCGGCCGTATTAACGGCTGCGGAATTGTTCGCAAGTATACAGCAACGCCGAACCACTTGGAAGGTTGGAAATACTTGAACTAACGTTCGAACACGTTGGGAGTACAAATTCAGAGCTGGATGGTGTCCGTGTGAAGTCGATGAACTCGTCCACAGTCAAGCCGGTGTAAGATACTGCCCCGTTCACAAACTGCACCATGTGATACAGCGATCCTAGTCCTCCTGGAAGATCGGCGGGCTGGATAACTGGTGCCAACATCATGTCCCCGTCCAAAGAATGCGACATAATCGTACACGGCTGAAAAGTGAGGATCCCGCCGTGGTAAGGTGGTTGAGCGAGTATCAGAATGGGTGGAGTAAAGCTGGTATAGCTACTGAGGGCGACAAGATCAAAAGCCACGGAGAGTAAAGCTGGCTCCGGAAGCTGAAGGTGTTGGTGAATGATATACGTGACAGCCGGATACGGAGTTTCAGTTACAGCTTGCTGGCTGTAGGTGGCATCCCCTGGATAGGAATACCCAGTTCTTTCGCATAGCTCGTCGAGTGTATACGCCTTATCGGGTGCGTGCGATATCGGTCAACAAAACACTGTGCGACAAATCGGACACTGGTTTTTATCTCGTTTTCACGTCCGAACATGCATTATTGTAAGTCAGTTACACCTATACCAACCAGGAATACACTTTCCTCCACTCGCCCGCATCACCAACCATGGAGGAGATGGAGGAAGACTTCAAGCAGTTCAATAATATGAGATTGTTACTGACGAAGGAGAATAAGTCTGCCGATGGACTGGTTAAGCAGTTTATCATGACACTGAGAATATCGCAAAAAGAAGACCAAGAAAATAGAGTGAAATACAACGTTAAACAAGGACGCAAAATGTCAGTAGATGATGTTACAGCTCTGTTCAAATATGTTTTCCAGTATCAATAAATGGTTAAAGAGAGAAATCAAAAAATGAAAGATTTAATAGACGCTCTTGCATTGCAGCAGAGAAATGTAGCTACTGATCTAGCAACTATACTGTAATCCGTGAGATAAACAAGCAAATATAATCTACGTCAACGATGCATCTGAAAACGCCAACTTTTTCGTCAATAGTGTCTGGCGGTGCCAGTCAACATATTTACAAGATCACTTATCAAGTAGATGAAGCGGTGATCATTAAAACTTCTCAGACCGGTCGACGACTCTAAATCTGAAGAGACAATAGACGAGTCAATTTCAAAAATCAAGAATAAAATCCGTCCATCGCAAATTGGAGTAACCGTTACCAGTATGTACAAGCCAAAAAACAATAAGAAAATTGCCATCATAAAACTGAAAAGTCGAGAAGATGCCGAAAAAATGAAAAATAAAATAGCCAAGCTGAAACTAGCAGATGTTAACGTACAAGTCTAAAAGAAACTAACACCCACAATCAGAGCCTGGGGACTGGAAGGCATGACCAAAGAAGGAATTGAGGAAGCAATCCAACGAATCACTGGTAATAAACCGGTCCTGACAGGAATCAACGAAAGAGGCACGAGTGCTATAATCAGATTAGCCAGAGAGGATTACTACAAATTGCTCTCAATTTCACTAGATCGAATTCCATGTGAGTACGTCATCATAAGGTACGAGAAATACATTGGTATTAGAACCTGCCGAAGGTGTAACATGTACGGGCACTCAGAAGAACAATGCAGAAGTCACGAGATGATAGTAGAACTAGCCAGGAAAGTCAAAGATAAGAGGAAATGTCCACATTGTGTGATTGGTAAATTCGAGGAAATCGTGAATCAAGAAACCAACCGAACAGACGAACGAAGTGCAGTGGATCTAGCCATGGGTTATATTAAGCATGGAATGTTTGACGAAACATGTGGTAATTATATTAGGCAGGTAAAAATAACTGGAAAAAGATATGACTTTTAGTCATTAAATAACTATATTAATCAATTAACTATATAATATGAACTTTAATTTTAGATTAGTTAATGTAGACAGGACGGCGGCACAGCAGCTAGAGATACTGAACAATATGGGAAATGTAGATAAATTAATAATTCCTGAGCCGTATTTGAAAAAGAATAATTTTCAAAATGTTCCCTTCGCACATCAGTCTCTGGTACAAGAGAAAATAGCAGTTGTGTACAGGAAGGACTTAAGTGTGAGTGTTTCCTGTTTGGAGAGCTATCTTATATCGTTCGAGCTGGCCAGTGTGCTGGTCTGCTGTGCCTGTCTATCCCCCAATGAAGAAATCGAATCAAAGTTAAATAAAATTCAGGAGTCAATAGATAAACATAAGAATAAAAAATATATACTAGTTGGGGACTTCAACATCGGATCGACCATCTATGAAAAAATTGACAATAAGAAAATAAACAAAAAAAGAACGTATCTATTTGAGGATGATTTTTGATGAGTAATGCCTTAATAGTCAAAAATCCGTATGATAAAAAGACCTTTCAAAACTATAATGGTGAAAGTGTAATAGACCTCGTAATAACTTCTCAAGTCGTTTCTGGCCTAATAGATAACATTCTTATAGAAGAAAAAACACTAACACCTCACTCCTCAATCTAATTTACTTGTAAAGATGCCCCTACGAAAGACACGAAGGATAAAAGTGGGGTGATAGTAATAAACTATGAAAAACTTGAACTGGAAATCACTTCAAATTTTATTGATAAATGGATTGAAGAATTTCACAAATGCGTCTTACCAGCCCTATTTCAAAATAAAATCAAGGAATGCTGCGCAAACCTAACAATGTTAGTGACTGAAGCAGAGGAAGAAAAAACGGCATCTGATAAAAGCTGGTGGACACCCATATTAGAAACCTATAAAAATATAATTAAAAAACTAAAAAGGAAGGTTAGAATTTTGAACACTCAAAAGGAAAACTTTATAAAATACTATGCCCTGAAATTAACTTCAAATAAGCTTAAACGAAATTACAAAGAAACTATAAGTAAGGAAAAATCAATAGCATGGGAAAAGCTAATTGCGGAATGGGGCCAACCCTATAAAATTTTGACTAACAAGCACAAAAAATTAACATACCTCCTTTAATTAATAATGAAGGTGAAGAAGTTGTGGATCCCACTGAGAAAGTGACCCTAATAATGAAATGCCTTTTCCCCAATATTAATGATGGGGATCTGGAACTACGTATCCCCACCACAACAAAGGAAGATATTCTTAAACTTGGCAAAAAAACATTACATGACATAATAAAAAATCTTAAAAATAAAAAAGCAAATGGAGTTGACAGCTTGACACAACACCAAACAGGCTAATAAAAATTTTACATGAGAAAACCCCCGAAATATTAATATTAATTTTTCAAAAATGCCTAAACTTTTTGATATACCCGGAAAACTGGAAACAAGGTAAGTTAATGCTCCTTAATAAACCTGATAAAGACCCTAGCGACCCCAAGTCATATCGCCCAATAACACTACTTTCCACTTTTGGCAAGGTGCTGGAAAAAATTGTAATTAGCTTTCTCACGAGTGAAATAGAACGGAATGAAATATGGGTAATTCTCAGAATTGGGGCATATTTCACTCACAATAAAATCAGTTTTGGAAAGCATCTTTCTTGCAATTTTTTTTGGCAGTTTGGTAATAGACATAACTCTGATACTATTTCTAGCCTACGGCTCAATTAATGCCGAAAAGGGGCGAGGGAAGAGCGTTTTTCATAATCTATAGACACTACGAAAGAATTTCCATCATAGTGGCAACCACAACATTAGAATTTCCATCGCAATAGCATCTGTTGTGTGAATATTTCTTTGGCAGTGCAGTAGTGGAATGATGATGATCCAGGCAACCAGTTTTCCGGTATAATGTGTGGAAAATTATGTACAAAGTCAATTGGCAAGGTAAGTGAGCTACAAGAAAGTACACTTAGGATATGGATGTATAAATATGTACATTAGGGTGGCCCTTAAAAATCAAATTTCGAAAATTTCAGCTCCCACCCCCTAGAACTGTTACTTCATATGAAAAAATGGTCTCCTAAAAATTTCAACTGGATTAATTAATTTTAAAGCGGCCCGAATGAGGGATTTCATTAAAATGGAGGTTGCGCGGTCGAGCGCGCTACTCGTACGTTACAGTGCCGGGTGAAGAACGATGCTTTGCACGGTAAACATAAATGCTTGTAAAAGTACAGTTGGCGTTTCAAAATTTTCACCGCAGATTTTTCTAAATAACTTCTTTTAAAGGAAAAAAAGAAAAGAAAAGAAAAAACAGGGTGTCTAATAGTCATTTAAGTGATTTAACGTCATTTATTTTGGAAGCAGGTCCGTAAAACATTTAAAAATCAGCAAATTATACCTTGAAAAAGAGAACAAAGAATTTAGAATTGGAAAATTCTATTTATAATGACCCGCGTTGCAATTTTTATGCGAATGCATATTTTTATCTATGGCGTGTATTCCAGAAGTTTCAAAAGATGTTCACGAATCACAAAATTCTGAGTTAAATGAGCAGCGCTTCATTTTGTATATTTCGCATATTTTGGCATTCACGGCATATTTTACACCAATTCTGCGTATTTTTCAAAAAAATTTCCTCGAAAAGTGACATTTCTAGTTTTTTACTCAAAAACATTTACTCAAAATAATTCCCAACTCAAAAAAAAAAAAAAAAATTAAAAAGACTTAATGATTAATGAATCGCAGAAAATATTTTAGAAAAAAATACATAATGTTCTTTTGCATGTGAGATACCCTTTCTCTTGCCCTCATCACATTCATCAGTCATCAAGAAATTATAAATAGGGGCAATATCACCTAGGTGCATCTCCTATTAAAAAGAAGATTGGGCTTCTCAGGTAAATACTTGGCTAGATCATTTTGAAATTAGATAAACATTGTCTCAGTATATTATCCAACTTAATTTTTTCATTAAAATGATATCCATATTAATAGTTTATTATTTTAGCGCTTTCACAGCGAATTGGAGGGAGGTAATTTAAAGGTCGTTTATTTTCGAAATTCGATTTGTTTTTTGTTCGTCGTTTTTGCTTATTTTTAAATTTTTGACGGTGAGGGACAATTCACAATTTCATTTGCTCCCTTAGCTCGTAATTCACAGTTTAAATAATAAATAAAAACCCAACCAACAAATAACTAACATAATTAGATCAGTAAACTAGAATACACTGAGTAGAACAGAAGAGAAAAAATTAATATTCATTTTTTAAGTCAGAAATGCAAAAACTGAATACTAGTCAACAAAATTGATGGCATAGTTTTTGCGCGGGTCGCAACGGACTTGCTAGAGTAGTCGGCGCGTTACCTTCATTTTAATGAAATCTCTTATTCGGGCCACCTTAACAGTGATCAATTGAGCTGAAATTCTTAAGGGAATGTTTTTTCATATGAAGGAACAATTCTGGGGGGATGGGAGAGCGAAATATCAAAAATATATTTTTCACCATCAATAACAGAGGGCCACCCTAATGTACATTCTTACGTAGTGGATAATTAGTTCCATGGTAGTGGTTAGAAATATTAGCATTGCCACTACGAAAGAAAACTAAAGATGATCCACAACGTAAGAAAAATAGTAGATAAATTGAATTTAAGACTTCAAGTATACTTTTATGAGCAGTTTTTAATATTTCAATGTCAATATACGTAATAATTTCAGTATAATCCTTCTTTTTTTCCAGAATTTAGCAGCATTCCAGCAAGATGTGATAAGCCACTACGAAATACCTCAAAAATTGTAAATAAGCGCGTTATCAGATATTTTCATTGAACAACTAGATAGTAACACTGAGATCCAAGATCAGAGATGTGCATGGTATCCTTACTGCAGCACCACAGCGTTGCAGCCAGTTGGCAGTATTCGAGATTCAATCTGTGAGCCAGAGAGCGCTACTGAAAAATAGCCACTACGATGGAACCTCAAATGCAGAACCTCCCTTTTACCTCAACCTGAGGGCACGTGATATAATCTGAGTTGCTGTTTTTGCTGTCAAAATGTATTCTCTCTCATACTAGTGAATTTTCCCCTAGTTTTCTCCGAGGAAAACATATCATTAAATCATTTCAACAAACTTGAAATTTGAAAAGGTGAGCCATAACAGCCATTACGATGGAATATTCTGCGGGTTTATTTGATTTTGCGGTGTGTCTAGGGGTGGGGGCAGATATGCCAATGTCAGGAAAGGTTGAGGAGATACCCGTAATATTCCATACATTGACTAGAAAAACGATTGAAATTTTGAATATGTATGTAGTCTCAAAAAGTTTGATGAACTGAAATATGCCCCAATTCTGAGAATTACCCATATATCATGATAACCAGTATGCGTGTATAGGAAAGGTCATTCTACTGAAGGGGCAGTGTTAAAAATTCATAACACCATTGAAAGTTTCACCAAAAAGTATAAAGGTGTCCTGCTACTATCCTTCGACATCTCAGGAGCCTTTGATCATATTAAATGGTCAGCACAGAGAAAGGAAAAGTGAATTGGCACACCCTACAAAAGGGATAATATCCGAACTTGATAATAATAATGTCAGCAAGGGTCTGAAGACAATATTAATTTGATATCTGAAAAATCGGACAATTAAATACCTTCATGAGAGCGGTAACATCACACAAGAACTCAAGGCAGATGTCCCTCAGGGTAGCTGCTTTGGTCTCATCCTTTTTAACATATGTATGTCTAAAATACACAAGCTGACAACAAAGACAAATATGGAGGTGGTGAGCTATGCAGATGATATAGCAATAGTAGTAGGACTAAATTCAGAGAAGGAGTAAAAAGAAGTAAACGAGTATATTTTAAAAATGTAGGAAGTGGTTGGATCTCTAGGTTTAAGATTCAATGAAAATAAGACACGAGGACTGTTAAAAAGTAAAATGCGAAAGAAAAATAGAATAGCCCTCAAACAAATAATTCTTGACAAAATAAAGGTAAATGACAAACCAATAAAGATAGAAACCCACATAAAATACTTGGCAGTAATAACTGATGAAAATTTAAACTACACTAAACACATTGACTACATAAGTAATAAGACTGTAAAAAGGTTCAACTGCTTCCTAGCTCTTTATGGCAACACTTACGGCTACAGCTTCAAAAACAGAGTCACTCTGTATAAAAGCAATATTTGAGTCACACACTGACTACTGCTCTTTGGCGTACGCTGACCATCTAACAAAAGAACAAGAGAAAAAATTGCTAAAAGTACAAAAGAAAATACTTCTGGGGGCAATCTCGGCATACCGGACAGTGTCATACACGTCGGTCTGGTGCTTAGCGGGCATGACTCCGATAGATCTTAAGATTAAGGAACAATTAGAAATTGAAAAAATAAAAAACTTCAGAAAATGGAAGGATCTTACTTATGAAGATAAAAGTCAAATAATTGAAGCTAAAGAAAACACCTTCAATACGTGGCAGGACAGATATGACGCAGCAGTCACAGGCAGAACAACGTATCAATTTTTACCAAACGTTAAAGCTAGAGTTCAAATGAAATACTTCAATACAAATTTCGTCATAACTCAATTCTTAAGTGGGCATGGCAATTTCGGAAGCTACCTAAATAAGATGAAAATAATTGAAAGTTCTACCTGTAATGAATGCAACATAGGAATTGACACTGTCACGCATACAGTCTTTGAATGCCCCAAATGGAACGATCAGAGAATAGAGCAGAAAATCAACAGTAAGGATAGGTATAATGACTTGACCACAATTTCGAAAGAGGAATATTTTACACTGATTGCCTTTTTTCAGCTCATACACGCCAATAAATGTAAACTTGCCTAGATACGGACTGTGTCGTAGACGTAGAGGATTAGACCTAGTCAGCTAGACACTATGTTTTGTACCATTACAAAGTGAATTGTTATACTAGACTAGTAATAAACTACAATAAGAACTCCAGGACAGACCACTCTGAAAACTGCTTTCAAGGAAAGAGTGATCTGGTTCCTGCATTACGGTACTGCGAATTACATAATAAAAGCATACTAAAGTAAAGATAGGAATACCACCCCAGCGCCGCAGCGTTTCCACGTAGTATAGGATCGGAGCTGAAGGTACACACCGGGGACGGCGCACTAACTCCCCACTCAAACGGTCTTAACTTACACCATCGGCTGATGGCTAATAGATTGCCCCAATGGTAAGGCCAAACAGCATTAATAGCCAAACCGTCTTAATGAGGATTTACCAAGTCGGGGAGCGCTTGAGGCAGACTGACCCAATGTCGACGTGCTAAGTAAGTAAGCTTACGAGTAACATCACCAGATTCAAAATCAACTTTACATTAATGAACAGCAATGACAAGAAAAAGAATTTTGTTGGACCAGACAAATTCTGGATTGGGTACCCTACGAGTCAATCAGGGAGACAGGCTGACCGGCTGCAAGGTGGAACGACAGCTTGGTCAATGCAGCGGGCACACTATGGAAACGATGTGTGTATAATAGGGCGGTATGGAAAAAGATTGGGGAGGCTTATGCCCAGAGATGGGCGACGTGACACTCTGCGTTTTGCGATGTACAAATGTAATATTTCGTATATTTTTAGCAATACGTGTTTACAGTGTCTCGAAGGCTGTATAATAATAATAATAATAATAATGACAAAGTGCTGAAACTATTGCGGGGTCAGTAAGCACAAGGCCCTGGACCAAACACTCGACAGTCCACGGCGGTCAGTGGACGGGCTAGGCTACACACTGTAGGTCTGAGCCCGTCCACTAATATGAATAGTTCACTGTCGTCATCATGGTGCCGATTACGGCAGTTAGAGACCATACATGTTAAGGCCACCCGAAATGTGTGCTGGTCTTCAAGGATCACAGATAGGCGGGCCATTAAACCAAATCGGTTTATTTCGAAAGATAAAAATTTTACGTCTGAACCATCGACTGATTCTTCTGCCTCAAACGAGATGTGTAGAATTATTAAAGCTCTTAAGGACATCAATATTGAAGAGACCACTGCTAGTCTCATATTGCTCAAACAAGCCAAGAATGAGTTGGACACGTTAAATTAATATTGAAAAAGGATTCGCGTATATCGGTGAAGCATCTTGCGTTCTAATAGATGCATACGCCGGAAAGAAGAGACCTTTAAACGAAAATAGATCTCAGAATAAGAATACGAGTAAAAAAATGTTGTTAACGAGGAAGCTCCCGAACTTCCGCCTCAGTCAAACCTCAATATCTACACGCTCACGTTTTGACTTGAGCAACGAGTATTAATGTATGTAGTTTCATTCAGTCTCATAGACCACATCTGAACGAATTTCAAAAGAGAATGACAGAGTCTGAAAAAGTTTTAAAGTTTCCAGATTCATTTTAAAAGACACGAAATCAGCCTTAACACAGACGCGGTTTGTCAGTATGGGCCTTGAAGCAGACTGAATGAATCTTAACCATCTTCATCGAGTCTGAATGCGATTTAGAATCGGAACGACTTCTAACAAAGTCTGAATGAACTGAGTCATGGAAGAACTGTAAGTACACTACATGTCTCATTTAAAAGAACGCAACAGAGCCAAAATGAGTCTTAAGAGTGATCATGAGTCCTAAAGAGTCCGAAAGGATTCTAAATAAACCTTTAAGAAACCTGAAGGAATGTGAACGAGTCTTATTCCGTTATAATACAATCAGAATGAATCTGAACAGGTTTCGAAATTTGTATTTTCATAAAAAAATGAATTACACGTTATTTCCTTCGCTCCTACCGCCCATTTTACAAACCTAAATCCGCCAGCGAGCGCTCCACCACTCACAACACAAATGAGAAAACAATTCAAAAACAATGCTAATCAAAAGATATGCTTCTGACTTTGCAGAAGTCGCCTAGTGGCATTTTCAGTTACGGAAGCGGACCCTCTACGCGAGCAAAATCCATTTCAAGATGATCGTTATCGTCGTGTACCGCATCGTTAAAAAGATTTTAATGTATTTTTAAATTCCGAAAACATTACGATAGAAAAAGAGGTCACTAACCCGAGTCTCGCGAGACTATTCAGAAACATTTTCTGCGTTATTTCCGCGGACTTTCCCCCCAAATGGAACAAACTGCCTTACACCCAGCCGCCGTGGTCTGATGACTATACCTACGTTGAAATTGGCGAAGGTAAAAAAGACGAAAGAAAACGAGGAAAGAGCATTCTTAATTGGAAAATCGATAGGTACGCGAAAGCGACGACAGCCGGGGCATAAATAAAATTCAATTCGTTGGACTCGCAATGAAACCCCCTCCCCTACCTCCATTATAAAACGCGCTCACCAACGGACACTACTGCGGTTTCAAATTCGAATTAACTGTGTACGAAAATCTGTTATATACCCTTTCACGTGATCGTAATTTGCATTCGTAAAAAACAGTTTCGGCTTTTGCGCGAGTCGTTTTTTAAAACTCGAATTGATACCCGCGCTTAATCGCTCCGACGCTTTCCTTTTATAATCACCTTCATTAGCTTCCTTAAATGCGCGCTCTCTCTTTCTCTCTCACTTTCTTCGTGTACCCATTGATCACAGCTCGGCAAAATTAAAGGTCGTTTTGTTTCCAGGCAGCGGGAGCGAAATCCGCAGCTTGCTGCGAGAAGTAGCGACTAGCGAGACAAAACTTGCCATAACTCGAGCTTGTATGAATTATGATACATTGAAAGTCACGATCATAACAGATTGTCATGGTGACGTATCAGAATCTTGTATAATGAAAATGATACCTGCTCTTTCTATTCAGTTATTCTTAAGCCCTTGTATAGGAAGAAGAACTGAAGAGCTCTTCTCCAAAGTAACCCAAAAGTCACCAGGAAGTTTTACATCTGCTCTTGCCTGGCTGGTCAATAGCTAGTATGGTTAATTAAATATTTTCTGTCCTTCTTCAAGCAAACGGTTTTCCTCTTCAGATTTCTTTTAAGAAAGTTCCTCCTCTTCTTTTTCCTTCTGCAGGGAAGCTTTGTATATTGAATTCGCAGCTCTACCTCACTTCAAAAACTCAGGAAGGATAGGAATTTTTTCCACTTTGTTATCATATTGCTTCAGCATGCTCCTAAAGTTAAGTTTAGCATTCAAGTGTTTTACAGTCATATGAGTTTGCTTTTCAGATCAGGCCCGTGCGCACGGGGGGGGGGTGTCAAACACCCCCTCCGTTGACCTTTGTTGATATGTAATACAATAATTTGTGGCGACAACTGTCTCCGATGATCACCCAACGCAAACACCCAATTAAGCTCGGAGACACGCGAGTCGCCACCACGTCGCGTCGGACCAATGATAGCACGAGATATTCATTTCGCCTTCAGTAGACTATGATGAATTCACATGCCCCTCTGCCCCCCCGTAAGATTTCTGCGCGCGGGCCTGTTTCAGATAGCAAGTAACGCGGTTCCGAGAAAGAACGCTCAACATCTGCACTACCGTGGAAGACCAAAAAGCAAACATTAGCTAATAATGTCATGTTAGGAAATTTTGGCGCACCACTTAGAATTTTTGACTCAAATACATCCTGCCAATACTTCTTAACAGATACTTGTACGTCGCTATCTTCTAAATCTATCTCAGTTTGTAGCAATCTTAACTCATCTATGGTTTCATCCAATGGAATGAATAAAGGCAATTCACTAAGAACATTTCTAAACTTTTTCACAATGTACTGTGCAGATTCAGGATTTAATGGCGTCTTTTTAGGTACATGTTTGTAGGCAGCGATATAATGTTCTTGAACATTCTTTCGGAATTCAGAAGCCTCTCTCAACCCAAGTACATCCAGTTCAATGATATACATAAATTTATATTATTTTCTTTATTCGTCGATTTTTCAATTACTACTTTCTTTTTCTTTTTAATTTTATTCTCCTTAAGTTTTCTTATTCAGACAGCGATCTTGGTAGAAAAAGTGACTTTAATGACCTTTTTAAGTAAAAAGTAACTTCTAGTGACTTGTGGTGGAAAAAGTGACCAAGAACTAAGCAGTGACCAAAGTGGCCAGTCTGTGTTAACATTGCTCCAAATTGAGTCAAGCCCCAAAAATAAAAATAAATGTCTAATGGCTCACCACGCGAAAGGAAAAAATTCTGCAATGCAAGAAACGCTCCACAAACAAGGTTCCGCAGGAAAACGTTACCATTGTGATGTAGTTGCGTATTCCTCTTTATGCTGTCATTCGTTCCGCCATGTCTTGGCCGGCCGACAGGAAGAATGTCGAGAAACGCTAAGAATGAACGACTAGAAAAGGCATTGGAATGTGGGTATGCAGAGGCGAAACTAATAATAATAAAACAGAAGCAAAATATGGGCCAGGGGATTAATTTTTGAGAACGTCCTTGTACCCTCAAAAAAAGTCAGCCTTTTTTACTCTTTATTTTTCTTCCTTCCTTCGTTCCTCTTTTTACCCTATTTTTGAAATGCCTTTTTTATAGTGATGAGCCGCTTGAGACATTCTCCTTTCTCGGCCCTTGTGCAAACATACACCATCCGAGAGGATTCATTTAATACTATGATAATAAGACTCGTTTAACCCATCAAGACCTCCTCCTCCAACTTATGTAAAACT
Source organism: Acanthococcus lagerstroemiae (assembly GCA_031841125.1). Classification (NCBI taxonomy): domain Eukaryota; kingdom Metazoa; phylum Arthropoda; class Insecta; order Hemiptera; family Eriococcidae; genus Acanthococcus; species Acanthococcus lagerstroemiae. The sequence continues at coordinate 15,772,219 of CM063113.1, read as the reverse complement.
TTTAGGACTCTTTCAGACTTCTCTGAGACTTAAAAGATCTTTCGAATTTGTTCAAGACTTTTTCAGGCTTCATTAAAACATTCTACCTTAGAAAATTAAAAATTCACATGAACAGTTTCAAAATTTGCCAATTTTGTCAAGTTATTGGAGTTTTTCACCAATTTTTCGAAAAAAACGTGTTTTAAAGCGAAAAATTGTTAATTTCTGCATATTTTACATTCTATTTCAGGTGCCTTGGGGGCATTCGCCCCTTTTTCCCCCTGGCTATACCACTGCCTCGTAGAACTCTTCACATTATATATTATGTGTATCCTCAAGCCCCCCCCCCCGGCAAACAGTCAGCATCACCTACCGCAGATGGCTGGCGACGGGCCTGCTCTTCGATTTTAATGAAATGTTCAACTTTCTTAAATTTTAGGCTGTAGGTCAAACAAAGAATCTAGTAAAAACAAAATAGTGATTGAAATTCGAAATTCAACGTTTGCTACCAACTTTCAGATTTTCGAAATGTCGTCCACATCTCAGCTTTGTTTCAAACTTTCAGATAATGTTCGATACTCAGCTTGAAACATTCAGCTTTCGACTGACTAGTCTCTAACAGGAGTCTCGGGTACTCCATTTTCAGAAACGGAATTTGACTTTCAATTTGGGGAAGCGAAGAAGAAAAATTTGCCTACAAATATTTTTTGAAAACCAAAAATTCGCCGACAAAATCGTTTAAAAATTAAAAATTTGCCGATTTTTTTATCTAAATATTTTTCAATTGAAAATGAAAAAAAAAAGAAGAAGAATAAACAAACATTCATAAAAAATGAAAAATTCAAATGAACTGTTTCAAAATTTGATAACTGCCAAATTATTGGGGAGGGACGTGTTTTAACCCCCATCCCCCCTATAGTTTCGCCCCTGTGGGTATGCACGTCAACGGGCGCAGCTGTTACATTTTTAGTTGAGTGTGGTAATGTTGAGAGTCGCTCTGCTTTTACAAGCGACGTCCCCATATTTAAAATACAATTCCGAAACGAGAAATTTATAAAACGAGCAATCTTTTGTGTCTGCTACAGACGGGCTGACGAAGTATAGGTAATTTTCTACACGAGTAGTCAGTTTCGCCGACCAAAAAGCCTCCTTCCACAGACTACACATCTGTTCCTCAATAGCGAGCCGAATGCTACCACGGATTTGCCAAAGTAGAGCAACTTTTCACCCGAAAAGACTTTTAGGTTCCACGTGGAGAATTTTCCATGATAGCTAGTGGCATAGTGAGCAGCTCTAGTTCTAGCAGAGAACCAAGTGCCGGATTTTCACCTTGAGGAGTAGCGGACAAAAGGGGAGGTGGCGCTTTTGTTGCAGATTGTTGTGTCGGGAATGCACGCGTACACACAGCAGACCTTTTTTCTCCTCCACCTCTTCGACTAGGTACTTCATGTCGTGCAATTCAAAGTCTACTGAAAAGAAAAAAGGAATCTAAAGAGTCCAAGCGCTGCCCAGAAGGGCATTGTTACATGGATATGTCGTCCAGTCGACCGCATTGACGCACATACTCACATTCCAGTGCCTTCTTTAGTCATCCGCTCTCGGCGTCGCTCGGCATTCTCCGTGTCGGCTGGTCGAAACGTGACGGAACAAATAACCGCATAAAGAGGAATACTCAACTACATCACAATGGTAACGTTTTTTTGCGGAGCGTTTTCTGCGGAATTTTCCTCCTTCACGTGGCACGCCATTAGACATGTTCATGTCAAAAGATAAGAACGGGGGGGGGGACTTTAGAAATATGAAGACATACTTGTAGATGAAAAAGATAGAGTTACTGCAGTCACAGATACAGAAAGTCGAAGAACCTTCACTCATTTTCTTTCCCGTTTTCTCTGGCTCAGGGTTCCATTGAAAACTAATTTTCTTTTCTGAATATTTGTTTGTAAATAGGTGGACATCAACTTCCATTTTGGATAAAAGGTTTAGCTTAGTTAAGATAGCTGAAGGATCTGAATAGCCATTGGGTATTTCAGTGGAAACGAAAGCCGAATTGAGAATGGCGAACACGAGGAAAGTACGTTCCGGCAAAGAGTTCGGGAACTGGCCGGTGAAGCCCCGTAGTTGCGTTTCAAACTATAACAATAAGCTACAAGTAACTAGAGTAAGGGTAAAGTACACAGAGAATTGAACAGCTGCTGAGAGAACATTCTGATCGTGATTCAGTTCGTTGGCTGTAATGGAAATACGAGATATAAAACGTCTAATTTTCAATTTTGTTGACGACCATTTACTTCTTATGCATTCACAAAAAAAAAAAATTATCGTTTCATTTTCTTTTTATACAGAATCAACATTTTTTCTTCTTTTAATTCCCCCTTTTTTCCCTCATAACATGATACGCAAAGATCGTAAAAAATGTAAATTAATAAAGATGAGCCATTTTCTCAGCCAGTTACAACGCCTCCAGATCAAGGAGGCGTTTCGAGAACAACTAACTTTTTTACATGAAATTTCGACGACATCCAGATCAAAGGAGGCGTTTCGCGAGCAACTAACTTTTTTCTGCGAAATTTCGACGAAAAAGCTGATATTTTTTCGAAGGTACGAAAAAAAAAAACATTTTCAAATTAAACAGGGCGCGCTCTCGTTTCCAGTTAAAATTGCGAATTTTATTTACGAAACCTGGAAGTGGAAATTCACAAAATTTACTGCATCAACCTACGTAACATTTTCTAATAAGAAGTACGCGTAACGTGTTTACACCTCTAAAAGTCTGTTTATGTAATTACAACGAACGGGCGAAACACGGAATGTCGAAATTAGAATGAAGTTATTACGATTTGAGCTACGACGAACATCAATAAAAAGAACCAACGACGAAAGGGAAAACGAAATTTTACATAAAACTGCGTTGAAATAACGCGAAGTATTTTTCCAAATGCAAAAATGGTTCTCGGAAAATATGTAATTTCCTATTCGACATTTGATATCGCAGTTCTATTGTATAAAATGCCAATAAAACCGGTATGTTGACCCGAGCAGCGAGGACGTTACAGTTTTAAACTGAAATTTGGAGTTATTGACGCTATATGATCGAGAGTAGAAGAAAGTTTCCATAAATCGAGGAGATCGACTGGAAATAAAATTAAATTCTCCGTCCGTAAATTCTCGGCTGCAATAAGGAACACCCACAGTTCACCTCTTCGAGTCGCCACAGAAAAATATAAGTATAGTCCACGCTATCGCCGTGAATTTTAAAACACAACAAAAACAGTTTGCCTGTGTGTACTTCTGTCTTCTACCAATTTCACGAATGAGATGATGCGCGCTCGAAGTTCACCTTTAGCCGGGAGAGCATCACGAACCACGGCGAAACTCGTCGACAGTCGTGCATCGTAGGCTGGAAAGTGCCGAAAGCTACCAAAATCGGATCGTGATTCGCAGAGAAAAAAATTGTAGCTTGGGCACCGACTGCCGAAGAAAATCGAGCGTTGCTGCGGGGAAAGTCAAATTCAAAACGCGCGTTCCGAAAGTCTCGAAAATGTTTATACAGCTCAGGTATTTACGTAAACAAACTTATTTCGCTGTTCATTATATAAAAAGGCGGCCGGCTTTCCTTACGCTTTTCGCGATCCTTTGTCTCATTTCCCTTTTTAAACTTCCGCTCGAACTGTTACATCGTCCGAGCCTCTTATTCATGCAAATTGCTCAGCGAAGTGGCTTCGTTATTTCAAATTGAACTTGGCAGTTGAACGGGAGAAATCGAGGAAAACTACTGCGAGTTTTTCGGAAATTGTACCACAAGTGTTTAGTCCGGACCGCTGCGAAGGCACACGGAATCAGAGACAAGAGTGTGTGCAGAAAAAGCGCGTGTACTGATCGATCGATGAGTAACGTAGATCTTAATGTGAGTGCGAAAACATATGAACTGTAACTGAACGGATGTCCTGCCTGGCCGATCGAGGAGAAAATAGGAGAGCAAATCATGAGGAGAAGAAGAAGAACGTGGTTTTGAAAGGATCACGTTTTCGATGCCCAATATAGGCGGGAAATGTTTTCATTATTTTCCATAAATCATATAAGACTAGTCAAGATGCCGCGAATGTGGCGCCGTAGTCGAGCCAGTGAGATTATAAAACATTATTTTGTTCAAAATGTACTCAGAAAGATCATGTTTCAACGATTTAGTATTGAGAAAGAGTCGCTCTTCAGCAGCATCAAACTATTATATTATCTTTCTTCCCTAGAGAGAGAAATTATTATTTTCCTCCAGCAAAGTAACTAATACTTCAAGTAGACGATTTTGATTGCATTGATCAGACTGCTTCATGCGGTCTTACATGCTTTTGTTGTTTGAAGTCGATCATTGTAGTACCATAATCGAGAGTAACATTGATTCTCCTGTTACCCATTAGCGGGGGCTCTAACCAAACCTCTGCTATCTCGCTGAAGGACAAGATTCGCAACAATCACTGATAATTCTGCCAGGTTCCTTTATTTCCTAGCCAATCTTTTCTTGTGTTGATTATTTTATTTAATTTTTTAAGCTTAGCCCAATTAGGAGACACTATTGAAATCAAAAATCTAATAAAGTATTTATGGTAGGTAAGCGAATTAACCCCTTACTGACCCTTCCTTCGGCTACCCATTTCTGGGTATAGCTCTCCGTCACTTCTCTCCATTTGTCCCTATCTCTAGCCAGGTATATCCATTAGAGCCCCACGCCTTGCACCAGTTCGTCCGCCCATCTTCTGACTGGTCTGCATCTTCCCCACTTACCTTGGTGTGGGGCCCATGTTGTCAGGATCTTGTTCAATTCAAGTCCGGATTCTCTTATAACGTGGCCAGCGCATTTCCACTTTAGCCGCTGGATGGCAGCCCAGATATGTTTGGCTTTAGTCTTGTTAACTATTTCGTCTATTTTTATGTAACCTCTTAGCCATAACAATTTATTTATTTACAATGCAGAGGCAACAGGGGCCACAATTACGGGATTTTTACACGTTACAAGATACAAGAAAAGGAAATTAATGCACATGCACAATTGATGAGTAACTGCGGGTAACAATTGCGCGTAGATGTTGGCGTTTTTTGAAGATGGTGGATTAGTAGGTCGGGTGTTACGATTTGGAAAAGATTTTTAAGTGTAAGGGGATTGGGGACATGGAAGCGTAGAGACGTGAGGATTGGGCACTCCGGTAGGAGGTATAGAATTGTGAGTGGATAATGACATTGAGAGCATATCAGAGGAGGTGATTTGTTGAGGAGGAATTCATGAGTAAGACAAGTGTGGCCAGTGAGTAGTCGGGTGAGAATGACATCGTGTCTGCGATGACCGGTGGAGAGGATGACTATTGCTGGGACGTCGAAGATGGATCGAAATTGACGCGTGGGATGTTGAGCTTGCCAGCGTTGAGACCCATTCTACTGCGATGGCTGTGTTGATGAGGTGAGTTGCTTCTGGGTTGGTCAGCGTTGAAGATGGAAGTCCGAGAGTTTCTAGGGCAGTTTCTAGTCTGAGTGCAAAGCATTTCCGATTGTAGGTTCTGTGGTGGTTGATTTCCTCCAGTTGAAATAGCGTTCGTGTGGATTTGTTGATGCGGATAATGAAGCGAAGGAAAAGTAGTTGTCGGCGAAGGTCTGGTGGAAGTTCGTTGCAGAGAAAATAGAGGTTGGAGCAGGCTGTAATGGGGAAGGCACCACTGGCTAGGCGTAGTGCTCGAGGTGAACGGTGTTCAGCTTTTTTAAATCCGTTGTGGTTGCTGCTGAGTAGAGGGCAAGTCCGAAGTCGCATTTTGAACGGATAAGTGAACGATAGATGCGTAGTAGAGATGATGTATCGGCGCCGTAGGATGTGTGTGCCAGTTTTTTGAGAAGGTTGAGACGTGAGTGGCAAGGATTTCTTGAGTTCTGTAATGTGATGTCTGAAGGTGAGTGATTGGTCGAAGTGAAGTCCGAGATATTTGATTGTAGGTGGAGTGGGAAGGGAGGTTCCATTTAAAGTGATGCTGATGGAGTGTTGACAGGTGTGTGCTTTGCAGAAGTGTATGGCGTTAGTTTTTGTAGCTGAAAATCTAGGCCGTGGCGTGAAGTCCAGGATACGAGTTTGTTTACTGTTTTTTTGGAGCTGACGTGTTCCTTTTTGTGGCAATGTGCTATAATTTTTGGGAGGAGGCATTTCCCTTTAGAAAGGGCCCTATATATATATGTGTGTGTTAGGTTTGGTAGACTCTGTGCTTTCAATAATATTTTCCGCAATTTCATGTTCAAATCGGGCAATATCCTCTCTGATTTTCTTTTTTATCAGTTTCCTTAATTCAATTAACTCGTTTTTTCTCTTACCACAAGATCGATTTTTTGTTTGGTTTCCGTCCACTTCCGAATTTATTGTTTAGTGCTAAAACTCAATTTGTCGTCGATTTTTATTTGTTTTTTGTCAATTCCTAGTTTTTTGAGAGTCAGATTGATTGATTTTTCTAAGTAGTTAAAGTTATCCGGAAAATTAGACGAGTCTGTTTCTTCCCATTTCAATATGCTAAATTTGACTTCAGCATTTCCTCAGTTTCTAACCTCCTGTGTACTGGGATCCATAGGTTGCCACTGTTGTTCGCTCTTGAGGTGTCTACTACTTTCTGAGGGGAAAAAGTTGATCGACTTAAATTATTGATTTTGCATCGTACAGGTCGGTGGTCTGACGAGAACTAGAACATGACGATCGCTCCCACATCCGCAACCATTTTCATATCATTAGTTAATATGGTCAATCTCATTTCTGGTTCGACCGTCGGGCGATCTCCACGTCCACTTTCTACTAAAATTTCAATAAAAAAGGTGTTTGCCATTTTAAAATTTAACTCCATTTTTGTTTGTTGGTCCAGTTGCAGCTGGGCCTACACAGTTCCCCATTTCTTGCTCGTTGCCTAACTGGGCACTGAAATCGCCCATAACTATATTAAACTGTTCGCTTTCAAATAAGAGGCTATGTTCCAAGAATGTATAATAAATTCGTTTATTTCTTCTTCACCTGCCGACAGAGTTGGTGCATGGATTTGGAATATTGCTATTTTCTTATTATTTTTTAGTTTCATCTTCAACATGGCTATTCGTTCCGAAATTGCTCTTAATTCGGTTATTTGTTTTGGGGAATATTATACGACACGACAGGAAGAAAGGGTTGCACGACAGGACTTTTGCATACTAAATAATGGTACAGAACGACAACATTAACAACTACTATTTCATTAGTAAGAATTACAAAAAATATTTTCGAACGACTTTTATTTTAAACGACGAATTCATTACATTGCTCGCCAATTATATTGTTATCGACGATCCGTATATCACGTCGCGACGTGTTCAGTGTACGTCTACGCGTCCACTGTACATGAACAGACTTTTGCAAGAGTGTTGTAAGTCCAAAAACGCAATTTTTCAGGAGGGCAAAAAGAAGATTCCTGTACGAATTTGCGAGTGGCTGAGTAGTGTTGGCAGTTTCTAAAAAGTAGCAGTAGGTAGCAGCACCGTTTCGGTGCAGCTTCCTTTAGTTTCAGATTTTTAGGTTGATTATAACGCATTTTGTAGAGCTGCAAAAAAAAAAAAAAAACGAGTCGTGACTTATAACATTTCGAACAGATAGGTGAAATGCAAAGTTGTATAAAATGTTATAAGTCCGTGAATGAACAGAGGGCGTGCTTCAGCTGTGGATGGTGAACGTTCAACGTTGGAATGGACTTATAACATTCTAGCAAAATCCCGACATCGTTCTCTTTCTTTTTCTTTTTTCTGAGTGGTCGTACTGGAAATCCAGTGGTACCACTGCATTCCTCGTAAGAAGTACTTTCTGTTACACCGCTTAGCACAAAACTGCCAAAATTGGACTTGTAACACTCTTGCAAAAGGCTGTTCACATGTACGTGCAATACAGTCTCGCAGTTCATGAATTTATGTTTTGAGAAGGTAATATAATGAAACCGAAGTACGTTTACGTTGATGATTGTGAAGATGAAAATGATGGTGTGAGTAACGATGATGAATACGAACCAAAACTGAAGCGCCAAAGACGATGTAACCGAGTGTGATTGAAAAAAGCAGAAGCCAAAAAAGCTCTTCTTATACAATATTAGATATAATTTTCTACGTTTTTATTTTTTCACTTATGTATAGTTCTTATTTAAATTGACGTTCACATAAATAGTCGCTTATAACATTTAATTTGTCGCCACTCAGGTTACTGTGGTAATTAATTTTCAGTATTGCATTGTATATTATTGTCGGGCATCATATTTCGTGTAGTTTAATTCATTTTTTACGTCTCCTCACTTATTTTTTTTTTGTCGGACATTCATTTTTTTATTGTTTACTGCGGAAATTGTCGTTGGACCCATTAAATTGTCGTATTTGCATTTGTTCCTGTCGTTGTATCCCTTTGTTTTGTCAGGCCATTAAATCACACCCATTTGTTTTGCATGTTTCTTGTGTACACAGAGGCCCACCCCCCTATATCCCCGAGTTGCTCCAAAATGATAAAGAATGTTACGATTCCTCCTTTGAATTAGTTTTTTTATTATTTCTTTTAACCTCAGCCAGACCCATGATTCCAAAGTTGACCTTACTTAAAGCATATTCCAGCTTCACTAGCCTATCCTCGTTGGCCAGGACTTAGCAATTGAAATACTCCAGCTCTAAATTATTTGCTGTTTCACTGTTTGTATTACGTATTTTTGTTTTTTGAACTTTTTATTTGTATTTTGTGTGTGGGGGGGGGGGGCTTCCTCTTTCGAAGTGTGACGGAGATTGGTGGGCTCCATGCTACTCAGTGCCCACCAGATGAATTGAGGCATTTTCTGCACTACTAGTCAAAATTATAGAACTGCTTGTTCTGATGTTAATTTGTAAAAAATAGTGAATAACAGCAGTTGTGTCCTAAAGACTGCAGGAAAAATCCTAAATTGAGATTCTTCTATTTCCCAAAAGTAATGTACAACACAGTAAGACGTACGAACTTTAGACAGAACAAAAAAGTGCTTGTTTAGTTTCGCATACTCCAGATTATTAATCAATCCTTCAGTAAAATATTTGTTGGACTCTAAACTTTTGAACAAGTTCAGTTCTTCTTCGGAGTAGATTGATGTTCTCGCTATGAAAAAGTCGTGAAGATCGACACTAGTTATAGCCAGAATTTCCCCCAAATCTCTCGACAGCGTTATCGGATGTGAGATTCTATCTTTCTTATCTTGACCGAAAGTATATGGATTAATGTAAGTAACCCTCAGATCGCACCCGTCGTGAAATCCATCACCGTTGCACTGTAGCTTTTCAAAAATAATAAAATTGAAAACTCATACATATATTATTCAAAATAATTTTGTAGAAATAAAGAGAATATCCGTGAAAAAACTGCACTACTCGCCTGCCGCTCGTGCTGCAAACTTCGCACTCGTGAAAACACGTTCCTCCCCCCCTTGTTGTGTAATATATATGTACTATTTTACAACACAAACATTTTAATTACATTTTGGCAATCCTGGCTATGTAACTCGAAAAGTAATTCATGCTGGTGAAGCTTTTTTCACTCATAATCACTATATCTAGGTACTATTCCAATTCAGCAATCGTTTTCTGAAATATCCGACAGCAGAGAGGCTATTATATCAGAAAAACGAATCTCCAGTAATTCGTACACTCGGATAATCGAAATCTGATAATTTGAAATTAGGTATGGATTAATCGTCTCGATTTAATTACCAGTTCTACGCAGCAGAATGACGAAGTAAAGTTCCCGGGGTTAAGTAATCCCCGAGGAAGGGTCATAATCCACCAGAACCTCTTTTACCGACAGGCATCTTATTTCTATATCGTGCTGTAATTTATACGGACACCGAAAACTGGGCCTTAAGCCAGCATAAGGGATGAATTTTCAACGTGCAGTTCTTGACTCTGGTGATAGATGACATCGCGGCTGCGCTGCAACAGATGAATGAACTTATGCGACAAAGTTTTTCTCTTTTTCCTCGTTATCTGTCCTCCAATTCCGACAGCTTTATGTGTCCCAGTCTTCGTCTTCCGGTTTGGTTTTTTAGTGCTCGAGTTGCACATTCGATGTCGGAGGAGCATTTACTTTCGCAGTGTATGCTCGATGAGCTATCAACAGTTATTATAACCATCCCGAAATATGATCTCATTTTTGGTCGCAGAAGGGCCGATGCTCGATAACGCGAAATCGTGCCCGGTACTTCTCATGATGAATTCAAACTCGGTACGTACTTCAGAAACCGGAACAAGGCTCGGTAATTAAGTACAAACGTTTCGCACAAATTCGGGAATTCGAAGTCGTCGCTCGTGAAAAAAAGGCCGCGTCGATTCTCATAAAGTACTTGCGGGTACAAAAGACGTTAGTTGGACTGTAGTATTGTAGTATTTCAATTTATGAATTCGTGTTCGAGCCGTGTCTTTTACAAATTCGAATGCCAAGTTGGCTTTCCTATCTCAGTTCGCAAACTATCGACCCTGCCGGCCGACGTTTTCAGTTTTGGAAATTGTCATCTACGGAGCTGTGTAAATCGTAAAACGAGCTTCCGTTGTTCCGGGGTACCGAATATTTCTTATTGGCGTATTTTCAATTTGGTATATATGTATGTTGATACAAGGAAATACAGATGGGGTAGCAGATTTCCAAAGACGAAAATATCAGCGGCGGAAATTTTGAGAGCAGATCTGCGATCAATGGAAAAGAGGCAATTCTCGGAAACATCAAAATTACATACGACCTTTTGAGGATTCTCTACACGTGCAGAACTAACCGTAGAATTATCGAGTAACAGAGTACATAACTTCAGGACCTTTTCGGTATTTTCAGAAAACATTTTGGAAACGAAATCCGGTAAGAATAATATAGCTCTTCATCTTGTATCATTTTCCGGCGTATGCTAAAATCAATATTATTTGTGTTAGTCAGTCAACTCTAACGTATAGAAAGTTTGTAAGTTGCCACGAAAGCAGCATTATTCCAAAATCTAGATAGCGTTACCTTCAAGTGGCAGACTATATGCTAACCGAGATCAGGTCAGATATTGGTTAACCGACTTACTAGCCATAGGTTCATCAGTAAAGGGACCGAGTATAATAGTGATCTGACTCACTCGAGAAGTCCTAGGTTTGGGTATACCCATGGAGGAGGGGGATCCACAGTCCTGTCTAGCTGCAGTAAAGATACAGTGAAATTTTGCCTCTTCACTGTGTGAACTGAGTCAGTGGATTTTCCCTCTTTCGTTAGGAGTCACTCGGTTCTGTTTATTCAAGTATGTCTCAAACTTGAATTTTGCACCCGAGAGAAGCCATTTCGCCTAAGAAATAGTCGAGAAAATTTAACAAATTTGTAATATTTCACATTTCATCAAGAGCTTAAAAGGAATCACGAATGGATGATTACTCGTGCTCCATTTCTTATTTTTGCAACATTTGCTTCAAGTCACCCATTGCAAACTTCAATAAGAATAAGTGTGAGAAGATTCGCATGCCCAGTCAAGTTACGTTATTCCACTGGAGTATTTCCAATCCAATATTTGTCTTCTATTGAAGCTCAAAATCGACTAGCAGGGTGACTTAAAACAAATGAAGCCTCGCTAGGGAAAGAGAATGCGCCAATGACTTCGAGAGTTCCAGTCTTCGATAGGCGCCGCCTTTTAGATGCGTCCCTCCCCCCTCTGTTTCATCCTTTAACATGAATATGTCTAATGACTCGCCTCGCGAAAGGGAAAAATTCCGCCGAAAACGCTCCGCAGAAAAACGTTACCATCGTGATGTAGTTGCGTATTCCTCTTTACCCCGTCATTCGTTCCATCACGTTTCCATAGGCCGACATGGAAAATGCCGAGCAATACCGAGAATGGACGAATAGAGAAAGCACTGGAATGTGAGCATGCGCGTCAACGCGGTCGCCTGAATGACATATTCATGTAACAATGCCCTTCTGCGCAGCAATTGACCCTTTCGATTTTTTTCTCTGGCAGACTTCAAACTGGACGACAAAATACCTAGTCGAGGTGGTGGAGGAGATAAAGGTCTGCTGTATAGGCGTACATCCCGGACACAAGAGCCTGACTACATTCTGCGTCATTAGGTAGGGGTCTTTGCAGGGGCGAAACAAAAGGGGGTGTCATACCCCCCAGGGTCGCCAATACAGTCGGAAAATTCGGCAAATCGTAAAGTTTACTGGCCATTCAGCAAAATATTCATTTTCAGTTAATTTTATTCAAATTTTCAGTTGTCATCCCCCTAGAAAAAACGGCTAGTTTCGCCCCTGGGTCTTTGTAGCCAAATATCCTATTCTTCAATTCACCAGCTTCTGTTGTCGCCGAATATGGACCTACCAATGGCTTCAAAATCCAATTTGTGATTTGGTTATCCGATGGCATTCCGTACACTCAAAATATTCCAGTTCTGTCACCCGAGTACTGCGGCTATGCGGTGGGAATAGTCCTTTGTTGCTGTACACAATACTCCTCATCCATGCTGTTCTGTCGTGGCACGTTGATTCCCACGGATCTTGGATTTTTACTTCTTCTTCTAGGAAGCAGGTTCACGACTAGGGGTGACAGGAGGATGTTCATCAACTACACTTTCCTCCACCTCGTTGCTCTCAGTCCTCGCTGAATATAAAGTTACATTTTTCACGATAGAATGAATACGGTTGTTACCAAATGTGGGCCAGATGGCTTCAAAATCCAGTACGCGATATGATTATCCAATGGAATTCAGGACACTCAAGTATTCCGGTTCCATCGCCCAAGTACTGCGATGGACTCCTACATTCTTCACGACAGAATGAATAACGTCCTTGTATCTTTTTAGCTTTCCACCCTGTAGCCTCTGTCCATTGGTTAGCTCTTGATATATAATATAAGATTTGTTTGGGGAGGCACATCTCATCTACTCTACATGTGTGACCAAGCCGTCTCAGGTGGTTTCGTGCCCCTATACTTTCTATTGTGGCGCAGTTGGCTCGGTTTCGAATCTTATTATTACGTATCTATGTAATCATGCCATTTGACTCCCATTATGCGACGCAAGTGCCTCACTCGAGTGCTTTTACATGTCTCTTGAAGTAAGATCGAGCGGGCTATCGTTTTAAAAACCATGCGACTTTCAATCGGACCTTAAGGTCTCTGCATTTGAATACCCCAGCTTTTAAGTTGAAAAAAGCACTGGATGCACTTTTTAGGCGATTATCGATCTTAGCGTCCAAGTCTCCGTTTTCCGACCAGGCTTCCTAAGAAGTTGAATTGCTCTACTTTTTCTGTGGGTAAGCCACATCTGTGGAGATGATGGCTGTGTTGCTAGTGAGTTCGTTAACGGATTATTACCAGTAACCTGGTTTTTTAAGCATTCATTGCCATACCTAGCAGTATACATTTGAAAACGGCTCTATCAGTCTATGAGCTCCATCTTCTGAGTTAGCCAGTAAGACCAGGTCATCAACATATATTGCAGCTCAGTTATAAATCCTCTGCGCGCGTTTTTCTTAACCTTGAATCGAAAGAGGTTATGCAGCCCATTGTCGAATCTGTACCTAATGTCGATTCCTGGGTCTTGCAGTATATGATCCACACTTATAACAAAGGCAGTCATAAATATGTTGAAGAGAAAAGAAGCCAGGGTGCAGCCTTGATGAATCCCATTAATTATACTGAATTTATATGTAAGGTCGCTGCCAGTTATTACTTTTGCTTCATTTCTCTGATGTAGGTTGGCTATTGACTAACTTCTGTGGGCAGCCAAATTTTTGAGAAATACGAGTTCCTTTCATAATGCCTGCCTGTTCACCATCGAAGGCTGTCCTTAGATCTACAGAAATAGCATACTGGGAAGAGTGCTGCTCCCTAACTTTATCCTGCAGCTGAATGTAAAATTCATGTCTATGGTGTCTCTATTGGGTTGGAAACCAGCTTGACGCTCGGCTAGAATGTTCTCAAGTGCAGGTTGAATTCTACCAGAAATCACTTCAGTCAGAATCTTCTCTGCAGTGCACAAGAGCGAAATCTCACAGTAATTAGAACACTTTTCTCTCATAAATGTTAACAATTAAGGAATTTTTGAAATCTGTAAGTGCCTGCTCTTGCTCCCAGATCTTCTTGAGTAACAGATGCAATGTTTTTACTAATAGGCAGTCACCACAGATGTATATTTCCGTGGGAATGCTACCTTGACCAGGGGCTTCGTTATTCTTCAGTTTAGAGAACACTGATCAAATTTAATCTACAGTGAGGTGGGGGCCAGCTCCTCCCTTCAGGTACTGTGATAGCTGGTTAATCGTCATCTGGTTAAAATTGAGGACGTGTTGAAAAGCTCCTGGTAGTATTCCCGCCAGCGTTTGGTGATACCCGTGTTCTGCTTCAGTAGCACTCCTTCCTTATTCCTGATTGGGCAATTTCTATTCCAAGAGGGACCATATACCACCTTTAAAGCCTTGTAAAATGCGCTATCATTGCTCTGGTCTGCTGCTACGGTATTTCTTCGGCCTTTTACTAGAACCACTCATTCTTGAGCTTTCGCGTTGCCCTTTCTACAGTGGCCTTTGCATTACGATATCTTGCTCTCGCCCGCTTGTCCTATGGTTTGGATCTGTTTAAAAATTTCTGCAACAAAGACGCCATTTCCCCTTTTGCCCACTACTCCACAAGGTGTAAGTCCGGCACTTGGTTTTCTACTAAAATTAGAGCTGTTTCACTGTACCGACGGCTATCATTGAAGGTTCTTCTTCACGCAGAACCCAGAAGTTTTTTCGAATGAAAAGTTACTCCAATTTTGCGAATCCGCGTTACCATTTGGCTCGCCACTGAGGAACAGATGTAGTCCGGGGGAGGGGGCTTCTCGGTCGGCGAAACTGAAAACTTGTGCAGAAAATTATACTGTGTCAGCCCCTCTGTAGCAGATACAGAAGAGAGCTCGTTTTATAAATTGCTCGCTTCGGAACTGTATTTTAAATTGGGGACGTCGCTCGTACGAGCGGAGCGGCCCCATTATCATTACCATAATCTACTAAATATGTAACAGCTGCGCCCTCGTATATTTTCTGCTCGTACGACGGTCAATTCGCCGCTCTCTTCCGAGCTGTTAATCGGAAGACGCCGACCCGTGTCGCCGAAGACGCTCGTCGCACGCCCGTCAAGCGGAAAGCGCCCGGCGCGAGTTTCCCCGATTCGCGCTCATTTCTATTAAAAAATTCTATCACTTCGGGTCGGACTCGACGATTGCTTCAACGCTGAAATTCAGCGGCGAGACCTCCCCCGTCGGCCGCGTGCCGTTATAATCGACATCAGACGATGCAGCGCGAGAGTTGTTCGCGGACCAAACCGGGAGAGAGAAAATATCCATATAGATAAAATAATAACGCAATAATGAACGTCGGTTTACCGCGCGCGCGGGACCGAAAAGCTGGGCGCCAGAATAATGACGTTTTTTGAAGATAAACGGGTCATCGTGTTTCACATGTTACAACGAAACACACTTAAAGCGAACTTAATTTATTTCGAAAACAACATAAAAACGCGACGTAAGGAAAAGTACGGTGCTAGAGAGCGAAAAATGCGCTGGAAACCTTTCATAATTTAAAATGATCCTTCTTTTTTCCTATATATATTTTTCCTCGCTTGTCATTTTTTTTTCTTCTTTTTTTTTTTATTATGTATCAGAGTCGGCGAGGTGTGGACTGTGGAGTGAAAAGAGCCATAAACACGACGAGCTGGAGAGGATGCGAGCTTCAGCTGCTTATTGCAGAGGCGTGCGAGTATACCAATGGCCAGGACGTGTTCAGATTCGAGAGAGAATTTTGGGTGGAAACGAAGAGACAAAAGAACTGATTCGCGAGCGCGGTCATGTGCGCGGCATCGAGGTGATCAAGGAGGCCTGGGCTCCCAATGATTCTTCTTTTGACACGGATATGTCTAATGGCTCGCCACGCGAAAGCGAAAAATTCCGCGGAAACGTTCCGCCAAAGACACCCCGCAAACAACGTTCCGCAGAAAAACGTTACCATTGTGGTGTAATTGCGTATTCCTCTTTACGCGCTTATTCGTTCCATCACGTTTCAATCGGCCGACATGGAAAATACTGAGCGACGCCGACACGAACGACTAGACGACTAGAGAAGACACTGAAATGTGAGTATGCGGGTCAACGCGGTCGCCTGGACAACATTATGACATATCCATGTGACAATGTCCTTGGTGCAGCAATCGAACTCTTTCTTTTTTGCAAACTTTGTCCGGTCTTCCGAGTATTTATAGTTTTGTAAGCAACTAACCATCTGTGAAAACTATTTCCACTGTGACTCTCGAACCTATGGGTATAAGTATACCAACGACCCATCAATGACTTAGTAGAGGGTAGTCAAATATTTTTCTACTCGCTCGGCTAATTCTAGGCGACTTCAATAGTCAGATTGGGAAAAGTAATATTGACGAAAAACATATAATGGGCTCATTCAACTATGGTAAAAGAAACGAAAGAGGGGAAAGACTAATCCGGTTCTGCCAAGAACTAAATTTAAAAATCTGGAACGGATTTTTCAAGAAAAAAAGAAAGTGCACCTGGATTAGCCCAAACCAGGAACACAAAAACCAGATCGATTTCATCCTTTCACCAAGATCCGTTAAAAATATTACAAACTTTGAAGTTGCCAGTGGGTTTAGATACCTCACTGACCATAGACTGATCCACGTGGATCTGAAAATGGAAAAAAAAAAATAAAGTATAGAACCCAAAACCCAAGAGCTAACAGCTTGAGGGACGCAGAGAACTATAGTAAGAAAATAAATAAAGAGCTTAAAAGCTTATACAGACAAAATCACAAACCGGTTAACGAACACTACGAAGCCCTCTGCAAGGTCATTTTAGACTGTTCCGATAAAAAATTAGGCAAAAACGATCCACCACCAACTCTCCAAGGGGAGAACATCAAAAGTCTCTGGACAGTTAGGAAAAAACTAATAAACAAGGAAAACAAAAACGCAAGTGATAAAATCGAATTAAATATTGTTTAAAAAAAAATAAAAATTTTGATAAGAGAAAGGGAAAATCGAATCAGACAGGAAACAATAAGTGCGGCCTTAGAGGGCGCAAAAAACATGAAACAACTAAAAAGGAACCTAGCATTAGGATCATACCAAACAACATACTTACAAGGTAACGATGGTAAGAAAATCTATGACAGAGAGGGTATAAACTCACTGGCAACGGATTTCTACAGAGGACTTTATGCACCTCCAAAAAAGGTCATTCCGGAACAAGGGATAACCCTAAATTTAACATATGGTACGGAACCCCCTTTCTTAGAATCTGAAAGTAGAAATGTGGTTAAAACTCTGAAAAAAAATAAAGCCGCTGGAAGCGATGGCATAAGAAATGAGCACATAACAAATGGCGGAGAGGCTATGATTGCAGCACTGACCCTTCTTTTTAACAAAATTCCAACTTCTGGCGAGTTACCCAAGAGCTGGGACAACTCAGATATTATCTTAATATACAAGAAAGGAGACAGGCACAAGATAGGCAATTACAGGCCTATTAGCTTAACCCCCACTATTTCGAAAATATTTTCCAAATTAATAGAAATAAGGCTGAGCCACTTTTTAGATCCCCTTCAACCACCTGAACAAGCCGGATTCCGGAAAAACTATTCCACCCTAGATCACCTTCAAACAATAAACCAAATTATTGAGAAATCACACGAATATAACTTAAACTTACATCTAGCATTCATAGACTATAATAAAGCCTTCGACTCATTATGCCACCGCTTCATAGGAGTCGCACTGAGAAATCAGGGGGCCCCTGACCAACTCATAAATATAGTCCAAAAAATGTACGAAAACCCCATGAGCAGAATTATCACGGACAAAACCGGCCCATACTTTCGAATAGGGAAAGGAGTCCGCCAAGGGGATCCTTTATCCCCCCTGCTGTTTATTGTGGCCCTAGAAGAAGTCTTCAGGCAACTGAATTGGACTGACAGGGGTTTAAATATAAACGGAAAAAAAATCTCAAATCTAAGATTTGCAGATGATATTATCCTAGTCTCGGAAACCGGAAGGGAGCTGGAAGAAATGCTTATAGAGTTAAACACATCTGGCAAAGCTGCGGGATTATCCATTAACCATGGCAAATCCAAGATAATCACGAACACTATCAACCCATCAAAATCTTTTCACGAAAATAAAGAACTGGAAACAGTATCGGAAACGATTTACCTAGGTCAACAAATTTCCATGGAAAATAGAACTGAAAAAGAAGTAGTGAGAAGGATCACATTAGCGTGGAAAAAATATTGGGCTCTGAAACATATCTTTAAAGGCAATTTTAACAACAGTCAAAAATCGGGAATTTTTAATATGTGTGTGACTCCAGTATTAACGTATGGATCTCCCACCTGGACTCTCACGGACAAAATTATCCAAAAAATAACCACCATGCAAAATTCCATGATGAGATCGATTCTCGGAGTGAAACTAAAGGATCGAGTGAGCATGGCATCTATCAAGGCAAAACTTCCAAAACTAAAAAACTGTGTGGAAATAATTCGTAACTTGAAGTGGGGCTGGGCGGGTCATGTCGCTAGACTACCCCCCACTAGGTGGGCCTACCAAGCGACCTTCTGGTTTCTGGGACACAAAAAACGCAACAGAGGTAAACCAAAATCAAGGTGGAGGGATGAAATCGACGGGTTTCTGAGGAACAAACAATTTCAAAAAACAGCCAACGACCGTAAGGAATGGGAGAGAGTGAGACAGACCTTTGCCTTCTATGGGCCGGGGGTACTATCCACAACTCGCCGTCGTCAGCGCATAGTATCCGGATAAGAAACGAACGATAACCGCTAAAAAATGTCGACGGTTTTGTTTTATTAACGTACTTGTTAAAACACCGAGTTATAAAGATTTAACGATAGTACTGCCAATAAAAAGGATTGACTGATTGATTGATTGAAGCAACTAACCATCTGTGAAAACTATTTCCACTGTGACTCTCGAACCTATGGGTATAAGTATACCAACGACCCATCAATGACTTAGTAGAGGGTAGTCAAATATTTTTCTACTCGCTCGGCTCACGGCAGTATCAATTGGGCTTTCTTAATTCTTTGATGCACGCTGCATATCTATGGGCGCAGTGTACTACTGGTGGTAGACTAGTGAAGAATAAAGTAGCGGATTACAGAGGGGGGTGTGCGAAACTGTCCTTTCGTAAGTTTTTGTACTGTGTCAGAAAAGGATTTTAACGCGGTTTAAATTAGTGTCATTATCATCGTCAATATTCTCCACTTTTCTCTCTCCTGTGCTAGTCTTTACATTTCTGGGCCGCCGGTATTGCGAAACAGCTCTGGCTCTAGTAAAAAACCAAGTACCGGACTTATACCTTGTGGCGTAACGGGCTAAAGGGGAGGTGGCGCCTTTATTGCAGAACATAGTCAGGGTGTTGTGTAGGGATGCACGCGTACACAGCAGACCTTTTTTCTCCTCCACTTTCTCAACTAGGTATTTCGTTATCCAATTCAATGGCTACCAAAAAAGATAAGGAATAGGGAAAAAGCGCATCCAAATGGCAGAGCCTATCGAAGATTGGACCCTAGGGTAGCTATCCATTTTGGGAAAACCCGGCTAGTGCATAGTCGTACGTTATTTCTTCCACTACAAAAGGAGTAGATGATACGGCACATCCACGGATGTCTGAGTTACTACAGCTAATTCAATAATAGTTGGGTCATTCCATATTAGACAGCCCTAATTTTAAATTCTAGATCTCATGGATTAGTTCCATTGCCGTCAAAACATTCAAAGTCCCCTTCTATTCTTCCTCTTCAAGCACAATATCCATCCCTATTACGATCATTCCGCACGGCCTCTGTGAGGAAGACGCGTATGAACATGAATCGTTACTAGCCAAGCCAGAGAACTAATCGAATCTCGCTACTCTGCCACCAATACAAGCTGTTCGAGCGAACTATTCTGAATCCTATCAAACCAATAGTAAAAGAGAAGCTAATACCTAAACAGGCTGGATTCTGTAAAAGAGAGAGCTGTACAAGCCAAGCTGCAAACCTTGCTTTCAGAATTTAGAACTTAGATACAGGTTCATTTTAGAGCAAGATACCACGCTGACCACCAATTAATTTACAGTTTAACAGATAATAGTTAGGGGTCTGGTTGGCCGAGTGGATAGCGCGTTGGTCTCGGAATCCGGAGGTCCCGGGTTCGAGCCCACGTAGAAACTCGTTAGATTTCGATCTAGGCCGGTTTTTCGGCCAGAAGAGAAAAGGGCTAAGACAGGCCTAACAGCCTCCTTGACGTCTCTGAAGTAATGCTCGAAAAGGCGGATACCAGGGCTCGGGTTAAGAGTAAATTAGAAAAAGAGAAACAGAGATAATGGTTAATTACGAAATATACATCTATGACTATTGTAAATTACATTATTCATCTGGGGAAAAGAAACTATTGAAAATATTCGATAGTTTGGAAAAATCGTTCGACAGTAGTGATAGTTATATTCTGTAAAAACGATCGATAGTTGCGATAGGTTTTCAGCAAAACTATCGACAGTAGTCAACGTTAGGAGCACAGTGTCTTGTTCCATGGTGGAGAGTCTACAAAGCACTCTACCTGTCCATCTCGATTAGCATTGTATTCGCTCCAACTGCAGTCTTTTACGAATCCCTAGAAGTGTCTAAATTAGTTCTAAACGACAAATTTAATGTAGTGGCACCAGAATCTAAATGAGTCATCACGATGTTTAATGATAATGATTCATGAAGGAATCTGAATAAACCTTTGTAGGTGGCTACACTGGTACCTACGCCTCCCTTGCCTACTCTAACTCCCGGTATGCGTTCTATGCGTTTTTCATGTCTGCCGGGAAGCTCTCTCGCGTCTTCTATGTTCCATGACGCCGGCATGATCAACTCTTGTTTATGTAACCCGTGTGTAAATACAGCAATATTTCTTGACCACATCGTGTCTTTCCATTCGCGAGTTAATGGTACAAGTACGCTACACCTTAATGCATACTGATGTGGACATATCTCATTTGTTTATAGAAGTATTCGTAATTATTGTAGTTTCTAGAAGCTCTTATCACGGGGATGTAAGTAGGTATAGTATTTCAATGTAGAAATTCTTATTACTCGAATCAAAAAGGTCAAGTTTGCGACATTATGATTCCGTATTTTATTATTTAGTTTTGTGTGTTTTCAGACAATGGCTCGCCACACGAAAAAGGAAAATTTCGTATAAAACGTTCCGCAGAATATGCTCCGCAAAGAAACGTTACCGTCGTGATGTAGTAGCGTATTCCTCTTTACGCTGTCATTCGTTCCATCACTTTTCAACCGGCTGACACGAAGTATGCCGAGCGACGCCGAAAATGGGTGATTAGAGAAGGCATTGGAATGTGGGATGCACGTCAACACGGTCGCTTGGACAACATATCCATGTAACAATGTCCTTCTGTGCAGTAGTTAGACTCTTTCTTTTTTGAATGAGTTCCTAGCGACTGATAAGTCTTGAAATGTTTTCTGAGGACGTTCAAGGACTATGCAACGAAGCACCAAATTCTTCTCAAATTGAGATCATTATGTATACATTTGAATCTGCGCCTTTATGTGTCCGCAGCGTAACCAGCCTTTGGAATCACGAGAGGCATTTGGGAGGGACATAATTCAGAGGCCCATTGAGCTACCCTACTAGCAGATGATGAAACAAAGCCTCTCTTTCAGCCTTGCTCTGTTGTTAGTTTGCATTTTCATGATCTTGCTCTTGAATGAGTTTCCGGCGTCAAATAAATCTTGAAATGTCTTCCGAGAGCGTTGAGGAAATGTGAAGTGAAGCACTAAATTAGATTTTTTTTCTTTTTTCTTCTCGAATGGAGATCATTGGGTAATACTAGGGGGCTTCGCGGCCCAACCCCCCGCCGTCACTCGCTTCGCTCGTGCCGGCCTTACTCGGCGCTTCGCGCCTCGTCCAACCGCCCCAGTCCTCAGTGTTTGGTCTGAAACTTTTGTTCCTAAGTTGAGATTTGCTTTGTGCTTCTTTTGCTCCCCCTCTATCAGCGGTCCTCAATCTTCCACCATGAACCCCCTTTCATCCTTTCTTCATCACGAGCCTCCTCCTCCTCCATCACGACCCCGTCGTTGACCATGGTTGCTCTCCGCCTCCACGGTCACACCTCAACAGTCGAAACCCTCCTCAGCCACAAACTCGTCCCCCACAATGGCCATAGTCCTCCACCTAGTCTCCCCTGATCACCCTCTACCACCATGAGTGCCCTCCATTAGGGCCACGTCCTTCGACCACCCCACACCACTGTGGCCTTCATTTTTGTTCACGTACAACACCCCCCACTAAGACCTCGTCACCCATTACTATGACCTCCCCAATGACAGCCTCAGTCCCTCTCTACAGTCTTCCCCCCTTCTGCGGCTCCATCGCCCTACGGCCTCCTCGCTCAACCACCATGAAGATCCCCTGGTCCTCCAACCAGGAGTTTCCATCATCATGACCAACCGTCCCCCACGAGAACCCTTCCCTTCGAGACCACCTATTGAGCAATTAAGGGGCTGGGTAGGCAACCTGCAATGACTTGTGATCTTGAAGATTCTGGGTAATTATTTCATTTCATGTCTTTTTATGTCTTATTATGTTAGTTATGTCTTACAACTTTGAGATCGTTTATGTTAGAACCTAGTATGTCCTTGAAAGTAGTTGATCTGCCCCTGCAATTTTCCAGGGGCCCTCCTCCCCCTTCAGGAGCTTCCTCCACAACCGCTACCCTTGGAAAATTGGGTAATTAAGGGGCCGGGTAGGCAACCTGCAGCGACTTGTGATCTTGAAGATTATGGGTAATTATGTCATTTTATGTCTTATTATATCGGTTATGTCTTAAAACTTGTACTTTTTTAGTATATAGAGAGATAGAGAGATTATGTCGTTGAAAGTAGCTGATCTGCCACTGCAATTTTTCGGAATTTTAGATAAGCAACCCGCAGTGCGTTTTTTCCCCCCGGAGGCGGCGGCGGTGGCGGCGGATTTTACTTTTTTAGTATATAGAGAGAAATATTTAGACCGGCAATTTTATATGCGTTTAAAGCGTAACCAGCCTTTGGCATCACAAGAGGCAATCAGAACTTTTGGAGATAGCCTACTGAACTTTTCCGGCCCACGGCCCACTAGTACGTGATGAAACAAAGCCTTACTTTCAGCCCTGTTCTGTTGTTAGTTTCCATGACCATGATCTTGCCCTTTTCTAATCCAACCCCCGTCCATGTTGAACCATCATTCGCTCCTAATACGCTCTCAATTCTGCGAATACGCCCTCGAGTTTACGAGCATTCATCATACAGAAGAACCGCTTAATAGATGTGCCCCGCTCTCTCCTCTTTCTTCCTCGTAAAAAAAAAAAGTAATTAACAACCTTCATCTGTAAGTGAAATCCTCCACCCAGCACTGCAATTTAGCAGAACCGAAGTCTGAACACGAGAAAAAATTGTCAGAAATTCGCTGGTACGAACCGAAGCTAGATTATTTCGCTTCCTCCGCCGCGCATTTGGGTTTCACTTCTTTCGAAGCTTTTTATTCGTAAATAATGCCCTGTGCCAAGGTTTAAAATTTAAACCCTTCGTCTCGTATAAGATGAACGGTTCGATTGTTATTCCGGCGACGAGAATTTAACGCTCCTGACCTCGCCGTCGGACGGCGACCCGTCGTAGACTGAATTTCGCCAACTGGAAACCCCGTTCGCGTTCGACGTCGCAACGGGGTCGAAAAGTTTCAACGTAAACCCAAAAATTGCCAACACATTTAATAGCACGTCCTTCCGCTTCATTACTATCGTAATCTTTAATTTATTAAAGCGGTTTCGAAAATAATTAAACCACGTGGTGATTAGACGCGTCTGCCCTTAAAGCAATTAATTTTGCAGCGACTTCGAAAATTCCGACTGTCTTTTGTTTTTCGGTTCTTCTTTCTCTACGTCGTGTTTAATGACTCTCAATCTAAGCTGGTAGTTTTGGCTTTGCAAGCTTGTTGAGAATTTTACATTTTTTTTTTTTTTTTTGTAATTAAATTATACGTTACGTTGTCGATGCGCCGAAGACTACCGTGGAGGAACCGTGAAAGTGAAATGGACGCGATGGTCCGAGCCTCGATGGATTTCAAAACTAAGAACTACTCCATTGAAAGGCTGAATCAGATTCCGATAAGATTTATACGGGTTAGGTTAAGACTCATCAAGATTCTGTTTAAGACCCGCACAGACCCAGCTAGAACTCAGTCAAACTGCTTTTCCAGAGTCGCCAAGACCGATATAACTCCATGAGAACTCATTTCACTTTGAAAATCCATTTAGACTTTGTTATGCCTGATTATGGCTGCGTTACAATTTATTCAGATTCTGTCAAGACATCTTTGACTTATTCAGACTAACTGAGACTGAGATAAAAAAAAACATCGAGTATTTTTGGCATTTTTAGGACTTATTCAGACGTCTCAGATTAACTCCAAAGTTTAAAATCATTTGAAACTTATTGTAAACATCGTCGAAGCAATAAGAAGTAAGTGGACTTGGGTAGGTCACATCTCCCACCTAACAGACGACCGACGGACCTATCGAGCCACCTTTTGGCAGTCATGGGAAGCTCGCCCGATGAAAACAAAGCCAGAACAGCAGCCACAGACCGCCAGTGCACACAAACAAGGCTTTACAACTGCAGGGCGTATAACCAACTGGATCAGAAAGATTGCTTCTGTGCGCGTCCACGCCATGGACAACTTACTCAGCGTTTTGAAATACATGGCAGTAAGCGAACTGCGGCTGTACACTCTTCGGCACAGAGAAGGAAAACTCTGTCCCCGACCAACTTGCCCAGAAGAGTCGAGGTCAGAAACTATACGACCACCAACGTCCGTTATCGGATACTAGCTGAATTACCCGTCCTTCGGACGGGCTCAAACATATGCATCAGAACATATGAAACGAAATAACATATAGATTCCCATACAGAAAAAAAACAGGCGTTTGGAAAAAAAATAAAGAAAATGAAACATGACATTGTTTTTTCCTAAAATGGATAAGCTTTGTAATCTTTGGAAATCAAATAGAATTGCCCATTCTTCTCTATCTCCAAAATGAGGTATGATCGAATTATCCTGTACATTTCACGACCTCAATAGGAGTACTGAGGGTGTTTTTGTTCATTGTCACGCCCTGCTTCAACAGTAATAAATATTACCTATCATAAAGAACTTATTACTACTTGTGACAGTTACTTTTGAGTTTTAAGCATTCTTGGATTTTTGGTGAATTTTTTCCCAAAAGTTCTCAAAACCCAAGATTGAATGCTGCTCCCAATTATGGGTATTTTCTGATTCTCCAGCAATTCACTATAAAATATCCTCGCAAATGACACTGAGGCCTTCTAAGTTGTTCAAAATTCCAGGTGGAGTTTTCTCGGTCCGAACAACTTTTGAAAATACCAATTATGGGTCGACCCATATTAATTGGCAACGACCCACAATTGATACGAAATTTTTTTATATACCCACAATTGGTGAGTATAATAATAAATCAAATGAAAAATGATGTAGTTTACTTAAGTAAGCATTTCAAATTTATTTTAAAAACACGTTGACTCGTCTTATTTGACTTTTAAGTATTTTAAAAACACATTAAAGTCGAGTAAATTCACAGTACCAATAATGGGTCTGAAAAAAGGTAGTACCAATTGTGGGTCAGGCTAAGGTTTGATTAGAAAAAGTAACTGAAAAAACGTGAAATTTGGTCTTATAAGTATCACTTGTACTACACTTTTCATTCAATTACCCGATCATTCACTTTGATTCTTCGCGATTTTTGCAAACTTTTCCCCCCATTTTTTGAATTTCTTTATTCTTTCCGCACACACATCTATATAGACCGAAATCGAAAACTCAAGCAGAAAAACGATCCCTAGACTCTCCTCTACACAACCATATATAATACGTTGAGAAAATATTAATTTAAAGTACTTATCGATCGTTTTTCACAGAATTGATATTTCACACACATGAAAAAAATAAGGCATGATTTGATAACAACTTTGAAAAAAAATTCCATCACAACAAACACATTGAGTTATGAACTTGAAACCAACACGGATAATGTAAAACATGTTGGTTCTTCGAATGGAAGAGGTTTCACGGTTGTCCAATACCTCGATCTAGCGAGAAAATGCGTTTTCAAAAAAGAGACTCACAATCGATGCTAGGCTCAGAATAGGTAGCTTACCTTACTATTATTATTTTTAATAAAATATTTCAGAATAGACCTCAGAGGATAAAAGTTCGAATGGTGATGGTTTACATTATAACCTATTCGACGCTGGCGCTTCTATAATTTGCACAGTCCCAGTCAAAGGCTTTCAAAAACATTAATTATAGATAACAACTTTGATAACAGTTTGTATGTTTGTGTCACAGATCGCGCTATATATATGTTCTTCTTTATCATTGTATGCAGTACGATTGTAATTTCGCACTTTGAAAATGCCTAGCCGGTATACTTATCATCTAAATCTCTTTAATCTCTTCAATAAATTAAAAATTAAGCAAAAAAGTATTTGTAAAATAAAAGTTTGATAGTAAAAAAAAAAACGCACTAAAAGATTCGACGCTATAGTGCTTCTACAGTTTGCACAGTCCCAGTCAGAGGCTCTCAAAAACATTAAAGATATCGGCTTTGATAACAGTTTGTACGTTTATGTCACAGGTATACCGCTATAATATGTATGTTCTCCTTATTATTGTATAATAACAAACGCACTAAAAGATACGACGCTAGCGCTTCTACAATTTGCCCAGTCCCAGTCAGATGAAATAAAAAAAAGTATTATAAAAGTTCGATAGTAAAAAAACGCAACATGAAACATCTACTTACATCTCTTTAATCTTCTCAATAAATGAAAAATGAAGCAAAAAAATGTATGTAAAATGAAAGATCTATATTAAAAAAACGCAACATGAAGTGAGTTTTGAACTTGGTATATCTGTCTCCCAACCAGATGCGCAATCAGTTACCCTAGTTACTTGCGGAAAAGTCACCCATTTGCAACCATCAATTGGACGCTGTTTAAGCGCAAGGGAACCAGCTGACATTTGTAAGCAGAATGATTTATTAGTATCATTATTGGTAAGTGCATAAAAAGCCTAATTTTTCAAAATTGGCCCCGATTCAAAAATGTGCACTCACATTGAAAAAATCTTATCTGTAAACGCTATGTCACATAGTTTCTACGTGGCTCGTGAACTTCGAATCACGTGTTCTCAAAAAACAGATTTTACTGGTTGGTTCCCTTATGCTTAACAGCGTCCAGTTACCCTCAGATTACCCAGAAACCTATCAGTTACCCTTGGTTCCTTTCAGTTACTTGGGTAACTGGCGGGATTCTGCGCATCGGAAAGTCAGTACGTTTTACGTCACAGTTATCAAAAAAATTTCACGCCATAAGCTGCTAGGGAATACTTACTTCTAGATGAGACATTTTTAAAAAGATTTCCTTCAGTAATACCTGAGAACACTGGTGAGGAAAAATCGAGACTTGTCTTTATAATATATTACATTACATTAATCTCTCTAATGAATGACAAAAAATTTTCACGCCATAAGCTGCTAGGGAATACTAACTTACTTCTTCTTTATAATATATTACACATTAATCTCTCTAATGAATGAAAAATGAAGCAAAAAAGTATTTGTAAAATGAAAATTCGATAATAAAAAAACGACACATGGCCTAAGTTTTGAACACATGAAGCCCTACAAAAGGATTTGTGAAGTAAAAGTTCAATACCTAATAAAAAACCGCAACATGGCCTGATCAACCGCAGTATGTAAACTGAGACGCGACAGTTCACATTTCACAGAATCATTTATGGAGAAGGAGAAGCGAATCGAACTTAAGACACTTCTGACTCTTTCATTCAACTTGTTTTGTTACTGTTAAACAATTCTTATTCGAAGAATAATAAAGTGTGATTAAGGTGAAATGATGAAGTACATATGAACAAATGCTACATACCGTGTTAGCGCGCGACACTAGCGCTGCCTATACAAACCCTGCCCGGACACCACCCCTCCTGTTTGCAATATCTTGTTGTTCTGATCTATGAGCTCTTTAACTGTTCCAGACAACGAGTAGTTGTAGCAACATGTAAAACATCGTCGACCGTTTCGTATTTACTACTTATTTGTAATTACATTTATTATTCGGAAAATAGAAGATTTCTCTCGTGGTAGCAGAGCGTGGTTTTCATGTTGGTCACACTACATCTACAAAATCTTTTTTTCTGTACCATGTACTATAAAGCAAGTATGAAGGGTCCTTGGTCCCTGGAAACTTCTTTAGTACATAAAAATCAGTTTACATAATATTGGTTCCACGTATGAACCCTACTCAAAACTTGCCTGAACGTTAAAACTCATATTGTTCAACACTTGACCACAGTTCCTGTTGACATAATATCTCTGTTATCTTATAGTTATTTTTACAATTTAAGTTTTACAGTTATTCTTGTTTTGTTTTTCCCCCCTTACTGATATATTAAATTAAGTTCTAGTATGTTAAATATTTATGATTGGAAAAATATGACTGTTTGGATGTTTGTTAGCCTAGGTCAAGGGTCTGAAATTTCCTGTTTTTGCACAGTTCGATTAGTTGTCCGGTTGTTGGTTTGAGAGGGGGTGTTAGCGCGCGACACTAGCGCTGCCTATACAAACCCTGCCCGGACACCACCCCTCCTGTTTGCAATATCTTGTTGTTCTGATCTGTGAGCTCTTCAACTGTTCAAGACAACGAGTAGTTGGAGCAACATGTAAAACATCGTCGACCGTTTCGTATTTACTACTTATTTGTAATTACATTTATTATTCGGAAAATAGAAGATTTCTCTCGTACCGTGTATGTAACACAAAATTAAGCCAGCTTGAGCCAAATGAAAATGAACGACTGAACTGAGGTACTTCAGTTCGAGATGAAGCAAAAGAACGAATCGTTCATTGAAAGTAGTTCAAAAGAACAAAGAAGGTGCAAAGAAGTACTTTGTGACTGAACGACACAAGACAAAAACACATTGCGACATTGGGCCTGGGTATTGGGCCTTTAGTTAACTTAGTAGAAGTAGTGTATTAGTATCAGTTCTAGTGCCGAGTATCGGTTAGCTTTGGTTAATGTTTAGCGTGCGGGATTTAGCCGTTTAGGAGTCGAAGATAGTGTGCCTCTTCATTCGAAAAAGTACTCTCGTTTATGATATTCTTCGAAATAAAATGGCCGACGCAATGAATAGTATTGAACCGACCAGACCGGGAGTTCACACTGATGAGCGCAGATCCGTCGTATTTCAAGAAGAAAACGATTCCATTGCCCTATTATGTCAAATGGCGGAGTTGAGGAAAAATAGGAAGTTTTGCGACGTAAAATTAAAAGGTAATGTGCGACATTTTTGCTCCATCCAGCATTAGCCATTCAGCCTATTTTGCATTACTGCCCACCATGCGAGTGCAGTTGACTTGAACTTCTTTCTGCGAATCGCAGATTGTTGAGACAGATTCCGTTTATGTTTAGCCTTTTTCCTTTCCAGTTTAGATTTTTGAATATTTCTTCCAAAGATGATATAAATAAAAGCGGGGACAGAGGGTTCCCTTGTTTTACACCTTTGCTGACTTTGAAAAATTTTCCAACTTTATCTGTTATTACCTTCGCTCTAAGATCGCTATATAAGTTTTTTAATAATTTTGATGAACGGCCTGGGAACTTCTTGGCTACTTAAAGCCTTCAACATAAATTTGTGATTTAGATTATCAAAAGCTTTTGTGTAATCGATAAATAACAGGAAACGTCCTGTCTATATTCGTAACATTTTTCCAAGCTTCAATTTAAGAGTATCGACAGATACAATAATATAAGGTCATATATTTGATAACAATGGACTCTTTTGTAACGCGATAATAATTATGTATTATGCAGATTTTTTTCAAATTTTGTGAATTAATTACACTTTTCCCAAAATCTCGGAAGTTCCTTTCATTCACCCATTTATGAATGAGAGGGGAACTGAAGAAGAACCCGATGCAGGATGTCCCAGACGGTGAATTCACTGGTTTTCAAATTTTCGTTTCATTACGACTTTCTCAAAAAAAAAAATGTGTACACTAGGGAGAGGAGTTAGACCAATATTTTTTCATTTTAGGGTCTTTTCGCGCCGATTTTCAGATTCCCGCGAACAGGATGAGAAGAAAACATGAAACACAAAACAGCTGTTATTGGGAGAAGTGTGTAGGAATTGGTTCGCGTTTCATCGTACTTTTCGTGAAATGGTTCGTGAAGTCACGAAATACGAAATACGTTAAGTGTATAGCCGCCTTAACAGAAAAATGTAGATGCCTAACGAATACCATGAAAACGATTTCATCACACTAACACACTCTGTGCTACTGAGATAGGAGATGGGCTTGTATTACCCACGTCCTTTTCCTGTGAAAGAAAAAAGATAAGAAACTTGTCTGAGCAAAGCGAAGGAAAAATTTTTTAAATAAGAAATTGGATGAAATCTGTTTGAAAAACTACAAAATATCACAGTCGATTTTTTTTTACAAAATTTCATGACTTTTATGTGAAAAATGCTGAAAACTCCAAAATTCCCCGACTTTTCCAGACGGACAAAATTCCCTGACTTTTCCAGGTTTTCCAGAGAATGGACACCCTGTGAATTATTTTTAGGGAATATTGGAGAATATTTTACAAATTTTCTCCTTTTTGGAAATATCTTCAAAATTTCGAATATTTTCCTAATTTTGAACAAAATTTTTAACTGGTCTCATTTGATAGAAAATTACCAGGTAAATAAATGTTACTTTTACATCAAAATCAATTGTTCATGAGATATTTGAAAAATTCGCATACGCGAAGCTCAAGATTTCTACAATTAGAAGGTTACCCAACTTCGCCAGGCGCAAAGATGTTCATGACGTCACTGTAGACCCAGTCATACTAGGCCGCTTATGGAAATACAGTTTTTTTCGATCTTTACTCATAACTAATGCCCTCAACATATTTTTCTATTATTTTTGCGACATACAACATTCAATTGGCTACCGTTTAAAAAAAAAGAGCCCTCTACTGCAAAAATTCAATTTCCCCATTACTTTCTTATGGAATGGATTCCGGGTGCGGATGCGACGGGAAGGAATTGTTGCAGTTTGCATCCAAGTGAGGTAACCTTGTAAATATAAGAACCATGCGTGTAGCTATATAGCGCTTCATTTACTTGACCTACTTTTTAGGCGCAGGTTATACTATGAACTTCCACGTATTATCGCGCAAGACCGGTCTTTTGGTCAGAGGTGCTTAGCTAGCCATTATCCATTAGCTGTCAGCCGTTAGCTTGCAGTTTTTGGGAGATTTTTAGCCAGCCGTTAGCTAGCCGATTGAAAATTGTTTAGCCATTAGCTAGCCGTAAGCCAATGAAAATTCGGAAGCTAACGGCTGATTTCATTTTGCTAATTTCTTGCCTTTTCCCTTTTGACTACGATTTTACTGTTATACTTTCTTTTAATTTTTCTGTTCCCTATATTTTTCACTCCATATTACTATACATGACGTTTAATATTAAAAGGAATGGACAGGAAGAGATAATGAACAGAAAAACATGAAGGTGGACAATAGAGAGCTAGGAAGAATGTTAGGTGTAACTGAAAATGTTGGATTAGTCTTTAGCTGTTAGTTAGCCAATCAGCGTTCTGTAGCCATTAGCCGCTAACCGAATACAATTAATAAAAAAATTTAGTTTCAGCTGTTAGTTTTAGCCAATCTGATTGGCTAAGCACCTCTGCTTTTGATGCCCATACTGCACAAGCATATTGTCGCATATATCAATTTGGTTTCGAGAATATAATACGCGCATATTTCGTGATTTCTAGAGAACATTTTGCCTTGCCTTAATTATATCCCTTGCATGGCGTATATATGGTGATTGCAACCCATCTGTCCAAATTGATTTCTGTTAAAATGTCACGCTGTAAGTACCTAAACCTACGATTAAATTGGGTCGCTTTTCCTCAGCACTGATCACGGCGAAATGTTTATAATCACAAAATCAATATTTGAGCGGCAGGTCTGAGCTGCAGGGGAAACGGCACAGCCATATACGTTGTTTGTGAACCAGCGCCACATCAGTACACAAACGACAGGCATTTGACGGTTAACGACTGTCAAAATTATGCGAGAAACCGGCATTTCGACAAATTCATTCGACGTCGAGCGGTGGAGCTCTAAAGAAATCCATTTTTTTTTTCTTTCACTCGCATAACTCACCACTCGACGCAGACATATCTCCACATATTATACACATATAGACTTTCGGCATGCAAATCATAAGTTTATACACATATCTACATATTTCGCGAACTCAACTTCTCCACTCCCAGCCCGGTATACAAAAGCGCCGATATGGAATGCTCGCGAAGCAAGATAATTTTCTTCGAAAGAATGAAAGATAAAGGGGAAGGGACTGAATATTATATACTTTTTTTTTCTTCGAATACAGTGATATTATACTCCTCGAAGCAATAAATCATTTCCGTTTTTGCCGCGCATTCGAAATGTATATAAAGTCGAGCAGCTCGGGAAAACATTCGAATACGTTTACCATTTCCTCGACACGCGTGATTACTAATTCCGGAAACGGCGAAGGCCTAGTTACGAGAGGAAAAGAACACTCCGGCTCCGCGTCGCGTCCATATTTTCGCCGCACAGCAAAACCAAAAAACCACGTGCTTGGTCGCAAAAAGCAACCATTGCTACCAAATTGTATTATCCTGCCGCTGCTCCGCGGGCCAACCGGGACATGCTGATCAGCGTTGCAGCTCGCAGACGAATTCTCGTCGCCTCGATCGACGTTCGACGGATCGACAACAGTTCGACACCGACGAATCGTTTTTTGTTGTTTTTTTTTCATCATTGTTTGCTCCCCGGGTCCAGCCGCAGAGCAGCTCATTGCTGCAGAGCCCCTTCGATACATATATACGCTTCCGATGAGCTCGAATAAAAGTCGTTAAACCTTAACGCGAAGAGACGATATTTGTGTTCGACGAATATATACGGAAACGATAGTGTATACATATATGAAATTCCACAGAGAAGAAAAAAAGTTGAACGCTGAACAAACTTTTATAATAATCGTTGATAGAATTTCAATAATGACGCAAAGTTTCAGATTCGAGAAACGCTATATCGTAGGTCGTACGTAGTGTGTAATCTTTTCCCGATTCTGCGTATATATATTTAAAAAGATGTATATACGAGTATAAAAAATATCTATACCAGCTTTTTTTTATTAGCGCCGGAGAGAGAAAATAAACGCGACCGAAGCCGGGCGCGTTAACCGCAAACCGCATTAAGTTTTACGCAGTATATTTTTTCGCTATACACGCTGTGCTGAAACCGTTTACCTTACGGAGTACACTCACCGAGAGCCATTTGCAAATTTAGGTCAGCATTGATAAGTGATAATGGTAAGTTTTCTTATAATTGTACGGTATACCGTATAACGATAATAGTGGCTTGTTTTGCGTCCGCGCAACGTATATGCGAGGTGGCGAACTCAAACTCCTCCAGCATGTGCAGTTGTGCAGCTTTAGTCTGGAAAAATTAGACTTCCGTTAAGGAAAATTCGTGCGAAGAAGAAATTTGGTAGCTTTCGTCAACCGCTAAGGATGAACCATACTAGAAGACCCCATGCCTGTGACGCTTGCCAATAACGCTGCCAAGTCACCATCTTGCGAAAATCACGGAGAGTTGATGTTCATTGCTTCTAACTGCATTTATATGAATTCTAGGGAAATTCTCGACAGGATAATTTCGAAGGAAGTTCAGTTTTACATAGAAAAGGATTTCTAAAACTTTCCTGTAATTGCCCATAAAATATGGTTCTTCAACCTCTTTACCCCTCGAGCTAATTTCAGAAAATTTGGAAACTCCGCCGGCCAACACGCAAGCAGTATTAGTCCAGTAGGCAGAGCAAAAAAAGTGGGGTCTGCTGGAAAAAAATTCGAACTTTTACAAGTTGTTCGGGGGTGCTGTGGGATGACTCGGTCAAGTTTTCCACCTCGAGGACCCTATGCTAACTTGAGGACCGAAAAACCTTAGAATTTTCGGACTTTCTTCGGTTTTTCGCTCATAACTTATAAACTAAGCGGGTTTCGACAAAACAATCAGTTTCAAAGTTGTAGAGCATTGAATTTTCTACGATTTTGTGTGCATAAACTTTTTCCTAAACCTAATATTAACCGAGATACAGCCGATCAAAGTTAGAGAAATTTTCTCAAAATGGCAAAAATTGGCCAAAAACGAAGGTTTTGGCCCTCTAACTATCAGTTACCATCAGTTCTATATCGGTAAGAATACACGAGACCCAACTACCCCTCAACTTTCGAAAACCCAATACATCATGAATTATTTGCCACACAGAGCTATAAGAGCAATCTGGCGATTGCAATCGAAAACTCATTTCCCACGTTGACATTCTTCGATCTTTTTCCAACAGATCGGGTATCTGTTGAAAAGCAGTAAATCAAAGCTGTATGATGCATTCCTTCCCATCGCCGGTGAAGTAGACTTCGGCGCCAGAAAATGCAATGTCATTGATGGAGAGTTCCTGCTACTTAGGGTAATTTAGACGAAGTCAAGCGAAGCAATATTCCAGGTATTCTGCCAAAACTACGTCGAATACATCAAAAGGCACTTTGGGAACAATGCCATAGTGGTTTTCGATGGTTATCCTAGTGGAATAAGCTACTAAAGCACCAAGGCAGTAGAACGTTATCGGCGTTCCCTGCTGAACCCTTATACTAAGTTTGTGTTCTTCAAGACCACCTCAGTCAGCACCATCACGCAGGCAAAATTTCTCTTCAACGACAAAAACAAGATGAATTTCATAACGATGCTGAAGGGTGAACTGGAAGCCAAGGGAATCCAAGTCAACCAGGCAATAAAAGATACTGATGTGCTGATCGTACAGACTGCTGTCTCAGTGGCCGAGGAGTACGACAGTGTCGTCATTACAGGGGAGGACATTGATCTTTTGGTGCTGCTGAATGCTTTGGGCTTTTCACAGAAAAACGTCTACTTCCAGAAGAGTGGGAAGGGTAACACCCCAACCGTCCTTTATTCTTCCCACTCTTTCAAATACGGGCCACAGGACATACTCTTCCTGCACGCGATAAGTGGGTGCGACACCACCTCAGCACCCTTTGGAATGGGAAGAAGGTGAGACCGACGTATTAGAAGAACCCCAGCCTCTCCAAAATGTTGGAGATTTTCAAGGACTCCAAGACAGCTCCAGCTCAAATTGCTGACGTTGGAGATAGATTCTTGGTGAAACTGTATGTAGGAACATTGAACGTGATAACCTCGATGACCTGAGATACCGCATTTTCACCGCTGTCGTGGCAAAGCCGAAATGCCAACCTGCCAGACTGCCACCAACCAGAGATGCCGTTAAGTACCATTCGTTCAGGACTTACCGAAAAGTCCAGACGTGGATGGAAGGAAGCCAAGGGGTCTACGAGAAGTTGCCATCTGCTTGGAGATGAAAGATTATCAAACGATGTGGGTATTATTATGCTCATCATCCTGAAATAGTACATTTTCCATTCTTAAAACCCCCCTCATTATTATTCACCCTTGTAACAAAGTCACTAATGTTGATTGAGTGATTCATATGTCCACAGGTGTGGTTCCCATCACCACAACAATGGATGCTGCTCCAGAGCTGCAAGTGCACAACTGGTTAAACACCGCCGACCCTCTTCAAGTAGCGTAGTTGCTTGTTATCCTTTCCTTCCTATTCTCTACTTACTTTTCTGTTTCCCCATTTTCTCCGACTTTTTCTAGAAGCCGCTTTCCATCAGAATGTCCGAAAGTTACTGCCCTTTTGGTCCCTCGTGCAGATGCCGCTCTGACTGATTATGATTGAGAATGACAAGAAATGACGAAAAATAACAAATCTGAGACCAAAAATAAGACCAAAATCAACCAAAAAATACGACTAATAATCAACCCCAACCATAAACAGCCGAAACTACCAAATTTAGCTATAACTGATCGAAAGTGAGCATGTACAACTACAATCGAAATCAAACACGATAATAAAGGATCAAAATTGATCATCAAACTACTAAAATCGATCAAATTTTGGGCGGTCATGAAGGAGGATCATTTTTCCTCCCTCCCCCCTCCCCATCATTCGGAATTCGCTTTGATAATGGTGTTTCGAAATCCGCAAAAAGCCTTGAAGATATTTACGCTTGCACAAAATAACCCTAATATTTATGGAAACGTTAATCACTAAAGTTTTCTTTTCGGTTTTGTTTGTTTGTTTAGTTACCTACCCGCGGTGTTGCGAAGTTGTTTTCGCGTCAAACAAGTGAAAAGTTTAACGATTGACGTTTCCGTGAAAAACGAATACCACGGCGTGTTGATATGGCAATTTTGTGGTTTGGTTTGTACACACGAGGGATGGAAGCCTTCGCCGCGTGAAACCCGCAAAGCTTAAGAAAGCGGTACACAAATCAGGGTTTCGATTAGTTCAGGAAACCGAGCGTGAAACTCGACGAACAAGAAAACTGAAGCTAGAACGTACTTGAAAGTTGCATAATGCTCCAGAAAAATCAGGAACTTAACCAACCTCTTGTACCAGAAGGGAGAGAAGTGAAATTATAGAGGTGAATTTCGCCGGCAGTGTGGGAATTAACAATGAATTTTCCACCAAGGAGACGAAATCAAATTGTATTTTTTTATAGGGGAGCGGGCAACTTCCGAAAAGCAATGCCCTCGTTATCCTACCGGTTGCCGCCTTGCAGATAGAAGAAATCAAGCCCCCCGAAAGCTGCCATGATCAGCTTTTAATGTCGAATATTTCTTTTCAGTCAACAAAACTCTTCCTCTAAAGGTCACTGTGTTCCATTCGTAATTACCTCTTCAAGGACGAAGACACGCCGGCATTTTCCACGCACGCAACGCGTTCTCACAAATCCGTATAGTAATAACTCGACTGCGAATAATTTTTTCATCCCTGTGACAACGAAGAGCCGCCGAACCCGAAAAAAAAAGTGATACACCAAATGTGCTCTCATTTTCGAACGCCGAAAAAAATACGTATCCCGCGCCTCCGCCGCATTTCCCGAACTCGACACCAGATTTCGCCTCACCCCGTCCTCCACCCCGCTCGC
Organism: Acanthococcus lagerstroemiae; assembly: GCA_031841125.1. Lineage (NCBI taxonomy): Eukaryota > Metazoa > Arthropoda > Insecta > Hemiptera > Eriococcidae > Acanthococcus > Acanthococcus lagerstroemiae. The sequence continues at coordinate 15,734,938 of CM063113.1, read as the reverse complement.
CAACGAACATAAATTTCCCAACTGAAAATATTTTTAATAAAATTTGTTCCCGCAGTGTAACGCAGACGCGTGTAGGAAAAAACGTAATATAAATAACGTTAAATATAAAAACATCGACGGGCGCGTGTACATGAAAAATGGCCTGACACAACATCGGAAGAAAAAGGCCACGGAAAGAAAAAGAAAAAGGAAGCAAGAAAAACGACACCGCGCCGAGTAAAATGAAATTTTAGAAACGGGAGGGGCGGCGAGGAACTCGACACTCTCGCCGGGGTCCGGGCGCGTACATCTGATTGTCAAGTGGCCGCGAAGCCCGGCTCTGAAGGCGCTGACTCGCGGAACGTTCGTTCGGTCAGCGGCCTCCTCCGTGTCCGGCGATCCTGGCCGAAAGCTGCACGCCGACTGCGACAATCGGAACGCAAGACGCGGCGCTACCCGGCACAGCCCGGATTCGGAAATACGCTACTGCCTTTTCGCGCGCGGCATTTCATTTAGTCGGGGCTGCCATAGAGAAGACGCGGCGGAACCCGGAGAGAGAAAAGAAAACTGCTCGTCGATTCGAGCGAAGCACCATAAATCATTCGCAGATGCGACCGCTGTTGTACGTCAGCGTCTTCTCAATTTTCGAACAACCGTGTGGCCCCGGCCCTCTGCTTCCGCGCTCCGCGTTCGCCGTGCCGCCGGCGAGAAGTTGCGGCGAAAATGTGCACCCGCCGCCGCGCCAGTCGGGGGCCGGAGATGAGAACGCGCGGAAAAACGAAGAAGCCATCATTTATCCGTTTGGTCATCAAGCAGAGTTGATAACCCGCAGATTTCGACTTTTCCGCGTCGCTGATAACAACGCGTTACGCTGGAAAAGCCACTTTAGCTGTAATGGAGAACCGTTAGCGTGTGCGTTAACGCGGTCGTCAGATTCGTTTCGAATTTTCTCTCGCCCAGATCGAGATTTTGCGACAGAGTGTGGGGATTCACGAATACACTCGACCTTCTTTGAATAGGGAAAAAGAGATAATGGGGAGGATAAGATGAACATGTGGTGGGTGGCTCGTGAACAACACACGCAGTATAACGCGTTTCGGGTAAGACGAATTTTAATAAAATTTCGGCAGCGCAGATACCCAAGATTTGAAAATTCGTGTATCGAATAGAATTTTCGAGAATAACGCGATCGCTTTTCCCGTTACCGAGTTCTGTAAGCTGATTACGGTTTACGAGTCTTTTTTTTTCATTTTTTTTTTTTTTTTTTCAACCGATGCTACGAAGATATTGTACGAATTGGACACCGCAAATTGCGGCCATTTCGGTATCATGAAAATGGCAAATTTGTCGCCGTATACGAGGAGGATAGAAAACGATGGTCATGAAAACGCGGGACCTGGAGTAAAAACGGTAGCTTAACCCCGGAAATTCAACGAATACCGATTGGCACCTTCGCGCGGGAAACGTGAAAATTGGAAATCATCTGGTTATTAAAATGAAATACTACAACAAAATAAAACTCGAAGAATAGAAAGCAATATTGTACGTTTTTGCGGGTGTAGTATCGATATGGTTGCATTGCGCAATGTGCACACAAGTGACGTTTTTGATGAAAGTGAGTGAAGTAGAGGAAAATATAACTCAAATTAGTTCTTACCTTATGCAATGTCTAAACTTGTAATTATTTAATTTTTGTCCCCCGTTATATAGTATAGCACTTCACATAAGTGATAAGTGTTGAATTAATCAGAGGCGAAACTGGACTTTCAGTTGGGGGGGAGGGGGGTTGGCGAAGGAAAATTTGCCAACAAATATTTTCTTTTAACTAAAAATCTGCCGACAAAATTTTCTAACAAAACATTTGCTATCGGATTCAGCTTGTGACATTGGAAGATAAGTCTTTTGCTTTCAACGTTTAGACAGAAGCGAAACTGGACTTTCATATGGGGGGGTGAAGGGAAATTTGCCGCCAATATTTTCTTCTAACTAAAAATTTGACCCAAAAAGTTGTCAACTACAATAAATTTGAAGAAATTATAAACAAGGCCAACCTCTCTGAAATCAGAAATGAAATAAACAAATGCGCCACAACGGAAGCACTAAATGCTCAGGTTATCAAACTGCTTGAGAAAATTAAAGAATATCGGACTGAATGCCTGGAAAATACGAAAATAAACGAAAACTCCTGGTGGAACAAAAAACTAGAATTATACAAAAAGACGATAAAGAAATTAACAAAGTTGAAATACAAATACAAAGCACAAGGGAAATTAGCTCAATTAGAATTTCTTAATGAAGTCCTAAAACATACAAAATGCGAATATAAAACTGAAATTATAAACAGCAAGAACGAAGCGTGGCAGGACCTCATATCTACATCGAAAGTATGGGGGAAGCCATATAAGATTGTAATGGAGAAATTCGGGAAAAAAAAACTGGAGTTCCCACCACTAAAAACATCAGATAAGGTTATTACGGATGAAAAAGAAAAATACGCGGAAATCTTCAAGCATCTCTTCCCCAAAATCAATGACACATTAGGGAACTATACAGAAGAAACAAACGACATCGAAATTGAAGACACCATCGTAACAAATATCGTTAAAAATCTTAATAATAGAAAGGTCAACGGGAATGACGAAATATCAAACAAAATGATTAAAATTATACAGAAAAAAAAAAACAGGGAATACTAACACAAATTTTTGAAAAATACTTGAACTTGAACACCTTCCCCTGGTTCTGGAAAATAGGCAAAATAAAATTACTAAACAAACCGGACAAGGATCCATCAGACGTCAACTCTTTTAGACCGATAACCCTACTGTCAACTTTAGGGAAAGTCTATGAAAAAATTATAAGACATTACCTCATGCTTGAAATTAAAAAGAATAAAATTTATCATAAACATCAGTATGGATACAGGGAAGGAAAATCAACGGAATCAGCTCTCTATGAAATGACGAAAACGATTGATCAATTCAAAGAAGAATATAAACACACAATACTGGTAAGCTTTGATGTACAAGGCGCTTTCGACAAAATCAGATGGTCCAGCATACTTAGAATAATGGTAACAAATAAAATAAGCAAAAATATAGTGCAAACAGTTAAACAATTCCTGGAAAATAGGACGATAGGTCTTTTCGATGAAAAAAACAAGCAAATAATGGAATATGCATTATCTGCAGGTGTCCCTCAGGGCTCGGCCCTCTCCCCTACACTCTTTAATATTGCCATGTCGGAAGTACATCAAAAATTTTCAGAAACAAAAAGCATAAAGTTACTAAGCTATGCCGACGATTTATTATTAATAGCTGGGATCGACGAAACAAGACAAGTTCAAAAAATGAATGGAAAAATTGAAATAATCAACACTGTCCTAAAAAGTCAAGGTCTAAGTTTGAACCCAAAAAAGACACAAATGTTATTCATCTCAAAAAAACGAAACAGAAACGAAATTAAAGACATCATAAGCACTGAAATCAAACTAGGGTCGCAAAACCTGCAATTCAAAACCGAAATTAAATACCTAGGAATAATACTAGACCAAAACTTAACCTATAACAAACATGTAGACTACATAATAGGCAAGATAAAAAAGCTCTACAATCGAACACGATCCCTGTCCTGTACACCAACAAAGTGGGATATGATATTGCAAAACGTGAAATACTTTATAACGCTTTATTCCGTTCAATAACTGAATATGGATATCACTAACATACTACAAAAAACCTAGGAAATCAAACATTAAAGAACTAAAATCAGTACAAAGAATATTTTTAATAGGAGAGTCATAGGGGCATACAAAACAATCTCATACACCTCAATCTATGCTATATCAGGGCAACCACCAATTAATATACAACTCGAGAAAATTAATGAAATCAAACAAATCAAAACAGAGGGAAAATTGAAAAAAATGAGTAGCATCCACTTGACGATGACAGGTCTACTTCTTACTCGGCATAACTTTACAAGAGCCCCTTGACAAACGCAACACGATAGCCATATCCTTTAAATACGATAGCCATATCCTTTAAATGGCTGCCATGGATTTGGGCGAGTAGACGAAAATAGTCTAAATAAGTCGCAATAGTTTTAGACGACTGATAAGCGAAGTTGATCAATGCTTTTGGACGAGTACAAAATATAATCTCAACTTGCTGGAACATGTCTTAAAGATAAAAACAATAGTATTTCTCCTCTTCTATAGGTAATTAGGTACTCTGAACATCTATTTTAAACCGATCAGTCTTGAAACTGGCATTACGTAAAAACGTTTATTAATTATGGATGTGACAATTGATTCAATTTTTGAAACTAACTGTGGTGTAGTATGTGTTGTAATTGACAAATTTAAATTCATAAAATCAAATACTTTGGCCAATGGAAATTTCAGATTTCGTTGTACTAATAAAAAATGTTCGGCCAGTGTAGTGATCGATGCAGCAGTCAAATCAGTATTAGAAACCAATGGTAAGAGCCATAATCACGATCCAACAACTGAGCATCAAATAGCTGTGCAGTCTGTAAGACCAGCTGTTAAGAGAAAGGCTGTAGACACTATTCATGAAAGGCCAAATACATTAGAAAAGAATTACAACAAGTGAGTCATTCATGTATTCAAGAGAATTTTGTTCATTCCGATATGAAATTGATGAGAGAAGCTGTATATCGAGCCAGAAGAAAAAAATATCCAAAAATTCCTCAGAGTACGGAGGAGGCATTAGAGCAATTGCATCATATGCAGTCTTCTTTGACATATAATGAAAATGGAGGTAAATTTTGCTTGGTCAGTGAGAATCGAACTTTGACTCTTTTCACTACTCCACGTAACTTGCAAATGCTTTGTCAAAGTGATGTTTTTGGAGATGGCACTTTTAGTTTCGCCCCATGTCACTTTACTCAATTGTACACGATTCATGCGTATATTCATCGATTTTACCTGCCAGTTGTATATTGTTTCCTTCCGTCAAAATCAACTAGTGATTACAAAATTATGTGGACTGAAATCAAGAAATTATGTAAAGATCTCATCAAAATGGACTTACAGATATCATTGTTTTTTGCTGATTTTGAGGTAGGAGCTCACAATGCTATATCAGAGCTGTTTCCTAGTTGTCAAGTGAAATGTTGCAGATTTCACCTTGCTCAAAATTAGTTCAAGAGTATACAAAAGAATCGTAACTTGCTGCTTGCATATAATGAAAAAAATAATGAACTTGGTATTTGGCTGGAGAATTTCTTTGCTTTGCCTTTATTATCACCAGACAAAGTCGACGAAGGCTTCACTACATTAATAGAAGAGGCTCCAAACCGAGATGAAGCAATGGAATTTGCAGATTACGTCCTCCTAAATTATATTATCGGAGATGCCCAATTTCCTCCATCTTTATGGGCTGCGAAACCAGACTGTGAACCGTGCACAACCAATGGACCAGAAGCCTTCCATTCAAAATACAACTCTCAATTCTACTCACTTCATCCTAATGTACACCTTGTAATCGATGTGATCAAGCAAATTCAGATTGATACGGAATTGAAAATTAATTCAATTCGTAAAAATATTGTCAATTCAATCCGAAAAGAGCAGCAGGTTAAACTTTTGAAAATTGTAGAATTGTGGCATTAGTTTGAAACAGACAGTATTGATATTCAGACTTATCTTAGGCATATTGGCCGCCTATTTTTAACAAAACAAATATAATAATTTTTTTTTTAAATTGAAAACCATATCCTGTACGTGTATTTTGTTTTAATATCAGTTTTGCATTAATATTTTTGAAAAAAATATCGTTTCAATTATTTCAATTAGCCGAATGCTGGTCTTTCGAGTGATACGAGTCTCAAATCCACCCAGAAAAGCTTTGAAAATGAAAAATTTGTAACTTCAAAGCCAGAATTCTATTTGGTACACTGCAATGGATTTGGGCGAGCACTCGCCCAAATCCATTATCAAATATTCAAAAAGGGTCGCCCAAATCCATAGCAAAAACTCGCCCAAAAGCATTCCACTTCCCCTAAATTCGCCCAAACGCGTTGCAGCCCATTAAATCATCTACTCGTACTTCTAACTGCTACCTACTGATACTAAGGAAACGTGACACCAACTATCTGCCATCTACAGTAGTCTAACTGGGTATTCGCCACCCGCAAATTGGTCCTGGTTCGCATTTCGAATGCATTTCTCCAGCTCATCTGCAGCCAACAGACAATGTAATCGGTCGGCAAAAGGAAGAAGAAGTATCGCGCAGTTAATATCATATACGAATTGCCGCCGCTTCTCGACGTTTTATCGTCCACCGGGGACGTTGTGAAAAATTTTTTTACACCCGTTATAAAGCCTATTTGGGGCCCGTTAAAAACAACAATCAAGACAAATTGTTTTCCGGTTTTCGTTGCGCCGACAAACGACGCCATTGCCGGCCCGGCCGCCGGATTCACGCACGTATACACGAACGGGGGAGGGGGGCTATACGGCCGCGATATTTAAATTGGAATTTTGTTTCTCTCGAAAAACGCAAGAGAATGCGACAACTTGGGGGGAAAAAAGAAAACATTCGAATAGTTAGAGTCTTTTCTTTTATTATTACTCTTTGTGTTTGCGAATTAACTAAGAAATTCCGCGCCATATTTCACGTTTACAAAAAGCGATATATAGGATGGAGCGGGTAACACAGAAATGTATAAGACTGCTCCCCTTCAGCTGGAACAGAAAGGCGTCTTCAGAAATAATCGTTTCAACGATACCAACGGAGAGAAGCCCGCCGGAGATAAAAAGGAAATAATATTTCAAAGAGGAAAAACTTTTCACCGAGTAATAAAATTTTCCGGATTTTCTCTAATTTTCTTTTCGTAATGATAAGTCATTTTTGCGTGCCGGCGAAAACGAATTAAACGCTTTAGAAACGTATAGCGCCGAAAAGCGCTTCATTCACGCCTGCCAGACAATGTCTCTCTCTCCCTGCGGCACACATATCGCATTTTTTCCCTTTTTTTTTCTTCTTTTTTTTTCACCATTTTCGCCGAAGATATGGAAAAAGATGGAGAGTGCGACGGCCGCGTGGTACAATCAAAAACTTCTTCCCAGCAAATTACCTCTCGACGTCGAGTAAACTTTCTTTTATTTACTTCGCTTCCTTCCGCTACAGCCATCTTATTCATTTCTAACTCATTAAATGCGAAGTAAGTTCTCGTCGCCAATGTTTGTACTCGGTGTACTTTCGTATATATAAATAGGCGCAGTCGACCAAAACCCTCTACCCTTTCCAGACAAAAAAAAAAAGGCAATTTGAAGAGCTACGTTAGGGTATATCCTCGTGCAGAGTTAAATGGAAGACGAGCGAACGATAAGAGAAAATTATCAGTGACGCGCGGCAACGGCGAAGTTGGGTGCGAAGTGCGTCGAAATATGGTTCGAGTTCGCCTAAAAGAGCTTTTGGCGTACGTGATGCGAAACGGGATGATTCTATAAGGACGAAAAATCAACAGCTAAAATTCCAGTCGCGAGTGTAAACGCCACTTGGCACTTGCGGCGTCTGTGATACCGTCACTCTATGTGATATCCGCTAAGAATGTATCATAATACCATTGGCGAGCCAATTATATGTCTTTTTTGGAGTCTGAACTTGTTCTTCTCAGTTCGTTTACTCTACGTCGAGAAGCAGTGACCGTGTGATTTTCAGTCACGCAGCTTCCATAGCAGATTAACCGTAGTTGCCTTTACTTTCCCTAGGATTCATTACGGGAGAATATTGCCTTCTCTATGCCAAAGACACGTGTGCATACGTGAATTGTTACTCGATGTGTCTCACGACGTTGAGAAGGTGTCCCACGAGCCACACACAACAAACCCAATCCTTCAGATACTGGTGGCAATGTTCCTAAGAACTGGCGAGACATTGCAGAGCATGCTAGCCACCTCAGTTGGCACTGTGGTCACTCCATTCGCTAGGATGGGAGCCGGAAGGCCGTATCCGAGTTGAGTCCCGGAACACGATTTCGTCCGAGTTGAATCCCAGGCTTGCGTGCGCTTTCTGAAGTCCAGTCCTAGTTGAGTCCCCTTCAAACGGTGTTGCTGTCAAGTTCCTTAACTGTTTAAGAACTGTATCGATAGTAATTTATTCGTGCGTTGCTCGACGGTGGGCTACAATCCGCGATTTTATATCTTTCCGTGAGTTACCAGGGGTTATCGGCCCGATGGGAGCTGTCACACCGTCGGGTCCACCCAATCACGGGTATAGGCTGCTACCGCCCGCTTCCAGCTTGGTCTGTTCCTGGCCATGCCAAACCTTTTGACAATCTCGTCCCGCCATCTTGCATGGGGTCTCCCCTTTCCTCTTTTCCGATCTCTTGGGTGCCACCTTTCCACAGTTTTAGTCCACTTCTCATTCCGGCTTCTAGCTAAGTGCCCCGCATAGCCGAGTTTGAGCTTTTTGACCGTCCATCCTATATCTGCTGCTCTCATTTTGCAGTAGATCGTTTGAAGCTTGATTTTGTCTCTTAGCCTCAAGCCTGCGATTTTACGTAATAGCGTGTTATACGTCGTCCTTAATCGTTTCACTTGAGTTTTAGTCGGGGCCCAGACGGCTCAATGCACTGCCTGAAAACCCAGCTGGACTTAACGGAAGTGCTCGTTTTACTATTGAAAATGTACTTATGCGCCCAAAAGTTTCTCCAGGCGCTGGAGATACGCACTTTCAGTTCTTTATTTTGCCTGTCCTCGAAGGAGATAATTTGGCCCAAGTATTTGTATTCAGGAACTGTTTCGATTACCTGGTTCTCTAGCGATGAGCTTTTTACCTCATAGTTTGACATGATTTTGGATTTTGAGAAATTTATTGAGAGTCCCACTTTTTTGCTTTCGGCACATAGTTCTTTAGTGTCCATGTTGGAGTGCGAGTGAACTTGAAAATTTCTATATTTAGGGTGTGCTTGGACTACAGAAGGAAGACATTGTGAATTGGCTGCGTGGGCTCGCACCTGGGACCTCCGGATTCCGAGACCAGCGCGCTATCCACTCGGCCAACCAGACCCCCAGTGAAAAAAGTAAAATTTACGTGTCACCGGTGGATTCGTATTTCGGTTTCACAAACGACCACGTTTTGGTGTGCAGCGTTGGACGAGTACGATATCTTTCTGAAAAGCTTTCGTAAAATTTGAATGAACTGAACTCCTTTCATGCAAAAACAATAGTCTGGAAAACCTAAAAAAAAAAAAAAAAAAGAAAGAAAGTAAAACGACGCGAAGAACGAATCAAGTACGTATGGCTGAAAGATAGCACTATCTTCATAAGAGAAGATGACGACAGTTCAGCGCTAATCCTGAACGAAGAAGCACAAATCAGGCACCCGCTAAACCCGAAAAAACCACAAACGATGGAGTACGGACAAACACCGGAAAACGATCAAGTCTGAATCCAACGCCCGATCAACCAATCTATGGAGAGAAAGCGTACTATGAATGACCGCAGCCCAGGCAACACCAAAAGAGATCACCGCCGCATCAAACAGAAGGTAAAGATACAGACCAAGCGAGAACGAAGGAGGGAAAGAGGACGAGGCTTCACACTGAAAGGTAGACTCAACAGCGCGAATTAGTGTAAAGGAAGGTTCCCTCGGTTGGGCGGAACTCCAAAGAGGATCCAGAGAAAACTGCTCAGTCTGAGGACTTAAGACCTTCTCTTAGGCAAAAAAAAAACACAAAAAAGCTCCAAGTCCAAATGGTGGAAGAGGAACAGGGAGGGTCACGGTGGGAAGCTTAAATGTAAGGACTCTAAAAAGTGATTAAAATTTTATGGAACTCGAAGAGGCTTTTGAAGAGGGCAAAATGGACATTCTGGACTTTGCTGAGATAAGAAAGGAAAGACGAAAGAGAAACCGTTTTAGAAACAAAACACGGGAACTTATTTCGCTACATCGGCCAGGGAGAGGGACAAAAAGGGGTGGGCTTCCTGATCAGGGGAAAATATTATAGAATTTTAGGGCATAAACGATCGAATAGCAAACCTAAATATACAAGTATTTCAGCAAACAGTTGTACGCCCCACTTCAGCCTTCACAGCGAGGAGGAAATGGGTCTTTTTATGAATCCCTACTGGAAAATGTAATAACCATAAGGAAACAATAGTAATCGGAGATTTTAATAGCCAAAATGGTAAACGTAGCAGTGGGGAGGAGCATATATCCTGGGCCCCTATGGATATGGAGGGAGGAACAAAAGGGGAGAAAATCTTATAGACTTCTGCCGGATGAACAACCTGCAGGTACTTAATTCCTTTTTTTTTTAAAAAAGGAAGAGCAAAATGTGGACCTGGATCTCCCCAAATGGAGAACATAAAAACCATATAAATTACACTTTGACCCCTGAAACATGAGGAAAAAAATCAAAGGCTGCAAAATCGATATAAAATTCAAATTCTACTCAGATCATAGACTAATTAAATTTGAACAACAAATAAATACCGGGAAGCACCTCCCCAGCCCAGATGATCCACTAGAACACTAACTTAGATAGGAATACACAAAAATCTAAAAAAAAAAAAACAGTAAAGAACTATCAAAGGTGCGTTGCAGTGAAAACATAAAAAATCTGAGTAAAGCCATCACTGAAGCAATTCGTACAGCCACTAAAAGAGCAAACCAAAGACTGTCCCTAAAAAAGAAAATCTCCGACGAAGGGACCAACAACAAAAACCAAAATCAAATACTTGGACCACCTGAAAGTAAAAACGCGTCAACAAAACAGGAGAAAATCGAGCTGTTTCCTTTTTACCTTACCCTGAATGCGAGTGCCCTCTAGCGGCTGGCAATTATTATGGCTCCAATTGTCCATCGCCATCGTAAGTCCAACCGAGCGGATTCTGCCTCTAATATACACTGTTCGCTCGACACTCCACTTCAGCCGTGTAAATTCCTTCTGCTACCACGATGTTGCCATGGTAGGGGTAGAACTAGCCATAAGATCTAATTACAGACTGGGCTCTAGAGAGGGGTCATGCGACCCATTTCTGCGATCCGCTATATGTGACCGCTTTGGTTTTAGGACCCGCTGGCATATTGTCCCCAAAAGTTCGGTCAGTCAAGTACAACCAGAGAATCTTCCATAGACAATGGGGCGTTCACAACCACTCCATGGCCTCCAAAATATGGTCTCAGCTGGTGGAGTCAAATATCTTCTCGATACTGAGGTTGACCAGGACCCCAGTATTCTTTTATGGTGTTCACTAGGTTGCGAAACTATATCGCTACATCACCGGTCGTTTTGCTCTTGCGAAAGTCCAAGTCCGTCATTTGCTACCAGGTGTGCTTCAGGCCGCTCAGCGTCTTGCACTCGTCGTCCAGTATGTTCGGTGGCTGGAACAACGAAGCCAGCCATCTTGCTTCTTTGGTTTTCAGAATAACATGGAAGATGCTCTCGTCGAGTCTTTGGGAAGCATTTTCCTTGCACAGAAAACGCCCGTACTCATCTTTCAGCGCGGGGAGAGGGACTTCGTGAAATCAGTCCCCAGATATACGAGCCTAGTTTGCCTGCACTGGGAGCCTTGCTGCGGCTTTCAACCCAGCCTACGGCCTTGAAGGCCTCCTTGAGGGTTATCGCATTGGCAGCGGCTTCGATCAAGCTGGTACCCTCGAATTCATAGGCCAACAGCGGATGCTCCAGAAACAGTGGTTCCACTATTTTCAAGAAACTATCAGCTCGTGACAGAAGGGCGTTGAAGTCTTCTCATGACAGCCTTTCAGGGTTCCCCTCGAAAGTTGCTATCAGTTAGATAACCTCCAAAACATAAGAAAGGAGAAAAAACAGAACCATAATATGGTCTACTCTTCAACTGTTTCAATCTTGATCCACCACCCTTTCTCCCCCGCCCCCCGAGCCTTAATTCTCCAATGATCCGCAGCTGTTTTCCTGTTTCTCATATGTCACACTATAAAGCCTCGCGGCATCTGTTCCAAAGATTTTTCGGAATTTGTACAAAAAACAGAAGTGATTAGTCCGGACCGCAACAAGGGCATTCAAAATCAAAAAAAAAAAGTGTGAATCAGCCCGAGAGTGGTACAAAACATAAGCTGTAACTAAACTAAACGGCTGTCCTACCTGGCCGAATGAGAGAGAAAAACGAGAGTGAATCATGAAAATGAATAGTAGGAACAAGAAACAGAACGTGATTTTGGACCGAAAATACAGGAATGCAGGCGACAAAAGACATTTGTGAGACGTTCGCGAAACTAGCCAGGCAGGACGATTTATGCAAAAATATACATTCCAGAGAAGAGGGTCGCCGCAGTAGGTTATTTTTTTCAACACGATAGTGCTCCCTCTTCCACTCCGTGCATTTACCTCCACAATGTCTACTAATCGACTCGATGTGCGCTATTACTCAAAAATTTTCCGTTTCACTTCGTGTTCCAATTTCTTTCATTTTTTCTCTCGTGCTCTTAATTAAATTTTACGGCTCGAGTAATTCGTACGTTTTTGGCACTTTCCCTGCGTAAACTAACGTCCCCCATTAAAATGATTTATTCGTAATAATAATACACTAATTTTTCTGGCCGTCGCTGCTCCCGAGCAGAAGCGGACGTGTTCACTCTCGCAACGTATTAATAACCGAGACAGCATAGAGTGAACTTTTTCGATCCTTTTGAATAAATTACACCTCGAATCGACTACTCGACTCATGATACGTTTAGCCGAACGAGCGGCCGCACGCACACGCGTCCTCGCCCGAAGTAAAAATATGAAAAATTTTTCCAGATTTAACAAACCGTGTAAGCCGAAGGGATTTTTAGAAAAGCCCTCGTGTTCGTCGATTCTCCTCGGCTCGGCCTTACGATTGTTGCGAATCGGCGTGGCGGAAACGTTATTCCTTATTTATACGGCACTGCGTCTGACAGATCATCGTGCTCCGTCATTTCCTATAAATTCTTTTTCATTTCGCCGTTTACAGATTTCCTCGAGATTTCCTTTTTCCCTCTCTCCTTCTCGCCATCTCTCCCCACTGCGCCTTATTGCGGAGCAGGCCATTTCTGCGGCGCGCAAACGAACGCAGCTGAGTCGGCGGATTCTGATTGATTTAGAGTGAGGACAATATAGACGTCGAAAAGGCGATCAGAATGTTCCTGACACGGTTAACTGTCCGGGTAGTAATTTTCTCGAGTTCGATGATTTAGTGAACGGACATCCTCTGTTTTCTGCAGTTTGTAAAATAAAGGAAAAAATAAAAAATGAAGCACATGGACAGGGCCGTACCCAAAATTTAAGTAAGAGGTGTGTTTTTCGATTAAGAAGAATTTTTTCCTTGGTAGGGGGGGGGGGTACTAATACCCCAAATTTATCCAATTGCGTGCATGTATATGACAAAAATTTCAACATTTTTTAAAACTCTCATTTGCATACTTTTTACAAAAAATGTGACAAATCCACCCTCCTCTCCGTCTCACCGTCTCAAACTTTTTTTTTTTTTTGCCGTTGGGGGTTACGGCCCTGCACTTTTCCGATGAATTAGGTACATTTTTGAAATATTCTAAATAACATACGAGAAATTTCAAAATAATAATTTTCGTAATTGGCCTCAGTAGAGTTGTTTAAGGAAGAAGGGAGAATAAGTTGAAATTTTTCAAACAAAACTATATTATTTCAAATGGTGAACAGGGTGAATGATATAGTTTTTGAGTTTTCGTCCATTCAAACTGAAAAAAAAAAATCAGTCATTTTCAAGGGTTTTCCGCGCTTGGATGGGTGGACATAGCAATGGGAGATGTAGGAAAAATTTTCCCTTCAAAACGTCTTGCCAAATTGGCCAATTCAAGGAAGTCGATTCCCAATTATTGGAAAACACTTTCAAAGTGTACACCTGATTTTTGCTCTTTTATTTTTGGTTTGAGATTTCAAAAATGTCCATCGATTGGCAAAATCCAAAATCAATCAGAAGTTGGCCAAATTTACCAAGTGTTAACCTTTTTATTATACTTATTATTATTATTATTATTATTATTATTGTTGTTGTCGTTGTTGTTGTTGTTGTTATCAGGACCGTACCAAGGATTCAAGTAAGGGGGACGGGAGCTTGCGATCAAGATAAATTTTTTCTTGGTGAGGGGAAGGACTCAGTCACCGGTCCGCCCTCCTCTCCGTCTCAGCCCATCGTTTTTTCGTGGTTTTTTTGGCCAATTGGAGGGGTTTGAACCCTTAAAACCCTCCCCGTCGGTACGGCCCTGCACATGGAGAAGAAACGAGCCTTCTAATCGCGTCATCCAAAGAAGACGTTGGCATTTTTCCGACTGCTGATTTGTCTGTGTGCCCGCAAGCTTGCAAGCCTATCTTGGCGGGATAGTTGACTGTTTTTCTCGCTGCTTGCTTGTCCGGAAAATGGTTATAAGTTTTTAGGGTTCGGGAATTTGACTTGCTGGCTGAAAGCATAACGAACCGCCCTAACGACGTATGGTATGATCGCATGCTCAATTTGAAATTCCTGAGATAATTTCAGCCAGAGTACTCGAAATGACTGTTGGAGAAAACTTTTTCAGAATTGTACAGAAAACTATGCGTTATTTTCAAATTTAGTTTGGGCATCTCTACAGGCCTTTACATCGCCAATAAAATCAAAGATATATAGTTTTGCAGCATCAAGTTTCAACATCCTTTTCTGCAGAACTGGAGGATCAAAGAATTGCAAAATTCCACTCGTGCCAGTCGAGGCCATTCACTGTCAATTCCTGGTCTGAAACTCGTAAAACTAAAAAAAGAAAAATACTACCCTATATCATGGCGAAATTATTTGCCCTACCCTGCACATGAAGATGAAACAAGAAGTTTTTTCCTAATTTTCTAATTTTGATGGTAACCTTCTTCCAGCAGGTTACATTTTCTTATAAAAATAAGTGTACAAAATTTTATAGAAAGATAAAAATACTCTCATGTATTAGGTTTTCTCCAAGGAGCTGACACAAGCAGGGTTCAGAAGGTCCTTCTCAACACTTGCCCACCTACACGTTAAGAACCAAATGATTGAAAAAAGCTTAGCATACCAAATGGATCTATACATCGCCTTAATCGATCACAATAAAGCCTTCGACTCCTTAAAGCACGAATACATGACATGTTAAACACATTTAAGAACCAAGGGATACCAGATAACTTTGTAGAGATACAAAAAGAGCTGTATAAGGGAGGGTTTCTCTTTTCTAATTTTACTCTCAACCCGAGCCCTGGAATCCGCCCTTTCGAGCATTACTTCAGAGACGTCGGGGAGGCTGTTAGGGCTGTCTTAGCCCTCTTCTCATCTTGCCGAAAAATCGGCCTAGGTCGAAATGTAGCGTTGCTACGTGGGCTCGAACCCGGCACCTCCGGATTCCAAGTCCAGCACGCTATCCACTCGGCCAACCAGACCTCCTGTATAAGGGAGGCGGCGCGAGAATAAGAACCGATGTTGAAGGAGACTACTTTGAAATAAAGAAATGTGTCAAACAAGGAGACCCACTGTCCCCCGCCCTCTTCAGTTGTGCTCTAGAGGAAATATTTAAAAACCTAAACGAAAAGTGGGCAAACAAAGGCATAAATATAGGTAAATGGAAGAAGGATCACAACTTTAAGATTCGCAGACGACATCGCCCTATTTGCCAATACGAAGAAAGAACTAGTCGAGATTCTAAATATGACATTACCTTTTGCGAAGGGGAGGCAGGATTAACAATGAACAAGAAAAAAAAAAAATTCTAACAAACAATGAGAAACTAACTGGGGAAAAGATAAACATGATAGAAATAGTAGAAGAAGCACCCTACCTAGGACAAGAAATTGCATGTAATAATCGAACTGAAAGAGAAATAGAAAACAGAATCACAAAAACATGGGCAGAATACTGGACTCTCAAAAATATATTTAAAGGCCCCTATAAGATACCCCGAAAATTTTTATTTATTATTTACAACCTTTCACAGTATAAAGTGTATAAAATAAAGTCATTACAACCGTTTCCGATCCAGTTATTTGTGCGCCCATGAGCGGGCATAGGTCTCCCCCACCCTTCTCCATCGGTCCCTATTCCTTGCTCCCCTTATCAAAAACCTCCTCCCTATATTTTTCAGTTCGTCGTGCCATCTTTTCAAAAGTCACCCTTGGGTTCTCCTTCCCTCCCTCGGATATCAGTCCAATACCCTTCTTCCCCACCTTCCTACACCTTCTCTGGATGTCCTGTGTAATCAAACATTAATTTTTTAGCAATGTACCTACAGTCTTTTGCTCCGGTCAGCCTTCTTACTTCGGTATTTCTTGATCTATCCTTTATTTTTATTCCCAAAATCGATCGCTCATCCGTGGAAATTTGGGTTCTTGCCATTTTTAAATTTGGTGCTACCACCCGTACAAAACTTGTCAAAAACTCTTCAACTCCAAGTCTTCTTCAAGATTCTTCACCTCCAAGTATATGCGGTGATCCCCTCCTTGGCAATGTGCATTTTCGTATAAATAGTCCTGCCTGGCTACTTTCTGTGTAGCACAATGCGAGCATCTTAGGAACGTCTTTTGTTATCTGCATTTCCTGCGCGTGATCCTTTCAAAATTACATTGTTGTCGTTGTTCTTCCTTCTTTCTCCTTCTTCTTCTTTTACTCATGACTCACTCATTGTCCTCTTTCTCCCTCGATCGGCTAGGCAGGACATCCGTTCAGATATAGTTTACTTACAGTTTATGCTTTAGCACTGTTGGTCAGATCTATTTTTACTATCGATCGATCAATACACGCACTTTTCTACAAGTTCTCATCTCTTTGATTTTGACTCCCTCGCTGCGGTCTGGACTAAACACATCTCTCTCGCCAAACTCGACACCCCGCATATTTTTCAAAGATACTCCCAGATAAGTTTTATATAATCTTCAACACTCTTCGCGAACCATTTGAGACTATTCTAGACTCAACTGTAGTTATCAAGTTTTTTTCTAGAAAGAAATGGGGGAGATGAGGATAGCAAAAATGCCAATTAAAATGGAAAAATTTTCAGTTGAAGCCTTTAGAAGAAGAAAAATAAAGAAAAAAAGAGAGTCCTCAGCTCCTCACTGTCCCAACTTTCCGACTGGTTGAATTTTGAGCCAACATTGCGAGGACTTGTGACCTTCTACCACATCTCTATGTTCTTACAGCCTTAATTCCTAGCCCGATTAAGATACGTGTGAAAGTTTTTGACGCTGTTATGAGCTTGGCTGAAATGTTATAACATCATGAGACTCTTTCAGAACGGTTTAAGACTCTATCAAGCCCTTCAAGACTTTTCTTAACTTTTTCAGGGCTTCGTTAAATCAAAGGTTCTCCAAGATTCACTCAGATTTCCTGCAGATTGTAATGGACTTTTTCGAAACTTGATTGAGACATTTCAGACTCTTTTACCAACTTTCCATAGACGGCGATGAGAGGGGGAGGGGTAGTCATATTATGTTGTTTGAAATGTCTGCTATCGACAAATTCCATTTCGCAAGCAAGGAGTATTTTTGTTCTAGGTTTCAACTTGAATTTGTTGTATTCTTGTCGGAATTTTTGCGGTCTACACCCCTTCCCCTTTCCCCTAGACACACATACACAAAGGAGGGGAAAAAAGAAAAAAGAAAAATGAAGAAACTTATTAGCATTGACCTTTCTTGCTCAACTAGCTTATAACTATCTTAGGAGTATTTTTGTTCTCGGTTTCAACTTGAATTTGTTGTATTTTTGTCGAAATTTTTGCTGTCTACACCCCTCCCCTCCCCCAACACACACACACACAAATGAGGGAAAAAAGAAAGAAACTTATTATCTTTGACCTTACCAGCCCAAATTAGTTTAAAACTATCTCAGGAATGTTTCGACGTCGGAACGAGTCTTACATATTAGTCTTGAAAAAATCTGGAAGATCATCCGAGACGTATGAAGAGTTTCAAACTACATTGGAACAAACCGTCCTCAAACATCTCAAAAATGCAGTCAACCCGTCTTAATGAGTCATTAATAGTCTTAGACAAGTCGGAATGAGTCTTCAGCAGGTTTGAAACAATCTTGAGTGTCACACCAAGTCTGGAAGAAATGTTTTAAACGTCTCAAAGATTCGTAAACAAATAAAGTGAATAATTCAATCAGGCTTCAAATAGTCTCGAGCCATCACGAGAAAGTGTAAGGTTATTGACTATCTGAAGAAGTGTTCGCGATTAAAGAGTCTTACTTGAATCCGGAAGAATCTCGAAAGAAACCTGAAAGAGTTTCACACAGTATTCAAATTTTCAACAACTTTCAGCATCTTGGTCAGGACCTGAATTTCCACATTTTGAATGAAATTTCGCGCGAATTACTTTCATAACAAACTAAAACATTCTATTGAGCCGTCATTAAGATATACAAAAAAAGTGTTTCTATTTCGGCGTACTGCATATTTTTGATACTGGAAACCTAGTGAGATCCTGATTCAAAATTTGTGAGGACTGGGTTTTCACTCTAGACATGAACAAACCGACGGGTGCACAAGCATTCAGATAAAAAATAGATTTATGCTCTTTTTTTTTTCAAAAACCCCTGTTAATTTTGCTTGAATACGGCATACAGTTACCTGAAGCTTATAAAGAACAAAAGATCTCAGATTTTTTCTTTTTCTAATTTGCTCTCCACCCGAGTCCTGGAATCCGCCCTTTCGAGCATTACTTCAGAGACGTGGGGCAGGCTGTTACTGCTGTCTTAGCCCTCTTCCCTTCTGGCCGAAAGACCGGCCTAGTTCGAAAATTCTGGCGAGTTGCTACGTGGGCTCGAACCCGGGACCTCCGGATTCTGAGACCAACACGCTATCCACTCGGCCAACCAGACCTCAGAAGATCTCAGATAGTGGAAGGCTTATTAGAAAGCAGGAAGTTCTCTTCTTACAATATAGTTAATGCCAGGGCCTTAATATTTCAAAGCGGTAACTATTTTGATTCCAGCTGAAATGACGATTGCTGAGTGCCATTAAAGCTCTTAGAATTTCAGCAACTTAATTTAAAATAACTGAACTTATTCATAGTGTGAATTCGCTTTCACGGAAGGGGAAGGTATTCAGGGGAAGATAGAATACGGTGGAAAGAAGGGGTTCAGAATATTGCAATGAAAAAAAGCCCCCCCTAACTTCCACCATTTGATTTGGAACATATAATTAGTGTTTTTACTTTCTATGTACATTCTGAACATTTTCAATCTTCATTAGAGTGCATTTGAACCCAAAGCCTCACAACTCCTGTCAGTATACATCTCTCACATACTATGGAGAACAGTATATCTGCTAGTCTCCTCACTGTGTGACAAAAGCGACCAGAACACATTCAAAGTAAAAAAAATTGCAGATTTCGGTCTTTGAGCCTAACATATCCAACTTGTAACCGAAAAAAACCCCACATGGTTGGTTCCTGTCCCTCACGCCGTACTCATCTCACCTTGACCCTTCGTTCGCGAAATCGTCGGTGGACTAGTTCATCTTAAAATTTCGTCTCTCGAGCACTGTTTCGGGGTTACGCGGGAAATTTTCCCGCAAATCGCGAGCCGTTGATGATGATCCCATCAAAGCACTCACTCTCGACTTTATTGCCAGTCTTCCCTCGAGACCAAGCCCATTACATCCAACGTTGCGTAAAACTACAATTAATCGACCGAAGCGGAGTTAAGGTTGAGAGGCTGGCCCGGCCAAGGCCAACTCAGCCAAAAAGTCGACTTACAGCGCACGAGACCGAAATTTGCAGCCGCCAGAATGCGAGCGGCATTAATTCGAACGATAAATTGCGCGAAATTTTCGGCAGTAAAAACGGCGGACGACGAAGACGAGAGACTCCTCATCCCCGCACACAGTTAACGGGCAACCATCGAGTTGATCCAAGAAGAGGATCCCGCCGCTGCGGGTTATTACCGTGCAGCCGATACCCGGCTTGTGCGTGGCGGCCATTAGCCTGGCAGCCCCGAAAATTTCCCTCCGACATTAACGAAAAATTGCTCTCCTTAATATTCGTCGAAGAGGCAAATTTCGCCGCAGCCAGGCGAAAATTTACGAATCTAACGTGACGCCATAAAATTGGCATATTTTATTGCGGAATCGTCCGTTCGTTGAACCTCGCCGCCGCCTCCTCCATCCCCGAATTCACGTATACATCGTTCGAGTCACTGAATGACCTACACCGGCCACGTTTTTTGCATCGTTGAATCATCTTTCGATACATGCAAGATGGCGAAAGATGAGGGAGGAAGATATGATGTGAAAAGAAAAAAAAATTTCGTCCGCTGCCAAGAAATTCCAAACGCACCAACAAATTAAATCGGATTCGATGTAATTCGAAAGAATTACATCTGTCACGGCCGGAGACACGCCACGCACTTGGAAAATGTCTCGTGTCAAATACTTTTTTCGCCGGTATAACATGACACAGACTACCGCCGAGAAGATATATTGTCTGGAACCAAGAAGCGGGCACACGAATGAAGATGTTCAAAGTTAGAATGATATTTCGAGAAGCGTGTACAACGAAAATAATAATAATTCTCCTTTTTCTCACCTCCTCGATGCTAAATGAACATGAACGCAGGCATTTCCACTCCTTTTCTAATGAATGAGATTCGGTGGCATGTAGGCACCTAGTCTAGAATAATTATACAAAAGCGGTCGAATAGACGAAAATACTGTGTGGACGCTTCATTTCAGTGTAAAAAGCTGGACCGCTGTACTACTGATCAACATTTCACAAGAACATGGAAACTTATGGATCCCCGAGTCTTACAGAGTGTTCAATAATGCCACAGATCTCTTCCTAATATCTCAAGAACCAAGTGTCGCAGAAAGAAAACGCTACCTTAACTGTTCACAGCGTGAAATTCTACACAAAAGTGATATTCTACAATTTTTTTGCAACTGCACCAGAAGCGGCGTAATAGGGGTTTGAAACCTTTCCACGACGCCCTTAGAACCAAAGTCTGGGAAGATTGTGATCCACATTCACAATTTTCCCGACTTGAAACCAGAATTTTAGAAATGTTAACTTTTCAATGAAGAATTTTGGCCAATCACCAATTTTACATCAAGCAAGAAGATATCGACAACTGTTGGCCAGTATCTTCTCATGAAGAATTTGAAAAGTTCGAGGTAGAAGTGAGTGAAACTCCTATTACGTTGTAATCAGGAAGTGAAACATTCACGTGTTCATGCTTTGAAATTAATATACAACGCGTGTCCCAAAATTACTTCCAATGCGCTCATACAAACACCGTACAGTACATAGCGGCAAGAACTAACACTGCAACTTGAAGTTTAGTCTATTTCGAGCCAAACAAGCGCGCGCCGATAGGAATCGGTACACTTTTCATCAAGATACAGCTGGCTGAACAAAACGAGTTCGTACATCGCCTACAGACTACAACTACATTGGCAGGAAACGCCCCAACTGCGCAACAATTGGGTACTATGTAGGAGGATGGTCAGAAATTCGTCCTCCAGGAATTGCATCGGCACGGCAGATGCGTGAAAGGTTGGACATTGTCATGGCGCAGTACCCAACTATCACGCAAGTTAGGGCGCTTCCTGCCAATGTAGTCTGTAGGCGATATACGAACTCGTTTTGTTCAACCAGCTGTATCTTGATGAAAAGTGTACCAATTTCGATCGGCGCGCGCTTGTTCGACTCGAAGGAGACCGAACTTCAAGTTGCAGTGTCGATTCTTGCCGCTAAATAGTGTACAACGTCCGTACGAGCGCATTGCAAGTAATTTTGGGACACACTTTGTATTAAGATGATACACTGGATGCGATCCAAACCTGTCGGATCCTCATAAGCCTAAGGGCGAACCTATACTCATTTCTGAGAGAACATCCATAGTGACCAAAAAGAGGAATGTTAATGTAAGATTGGCTAACGAACAATTCAAGGCTCTTCTGGAAAAATCTCCTTGGAGGATCTTCAGTGAATATTGTAGCTTTAGGTGCAAGAAATTTATTTCAGTTTGTGTAGTATTTGTAAACGTATTGGTCATACGGCTAACTTCTGTAGATTAGAAACCAAGAATAAATAGGTTGTAGATAAATGTAAGGAGGAAAAAACGTGTACATCATGTGTGCTAAAAGAACTGAATACAGTTCTCATCAGGGAATCAAATGTTAGCAAAGCAACAGACCAACTGAACAACGACCACTCACAACGTCTTTAGTAACTCGTGTACAGAGTATCTCAAGCAACTAAAGTCACTGGAGAAGCTGTATGATTTTTACATCATGTAGTCTCCCTACCGTTCTATGTAATTAATTTACCTTTCGTGTAAATAATTCTTAGGCAGCTAGTCTGAAGAGGAGGGCCGTCCTCATCCGAACCACCGCAGAGGGGCCTAGCTACGCCGAGGCGTTACAGCTAGCTAAGGAGAAGGTGGACTTGACAATGTTGGTCATTGAAAGTACCAAAATGAGGTACGCCCTATCAAGAGGGCTACTAAAAAAGGTTGCAGGTACCGAGAAGGCTGACCTCCTGGCCAACAGACTCAAGGCTGGGCTCCCAGAACGGATCAGTGTCTCGCGCCCCTATAAGAAAGCGGATGCGCTGGTTCTAGGGATAGAGGAGTCCTGTACAGCCGAAGAGGTACAGGGGGCCCTAGCAAAAACCGGGGGAGGTGTCAGTTGGTACACTACGCAAGCAGAAAAACAGCATGTATTCAGCCTGGGTATCGTGTCCGATGGTGGTGAGTGTCCGACTGGCAAAGGCCGGGAAGGTACAAACAAGGTGGACTGTGTGTCAAGTGAAACCGCTGGAGGAGAGGCCCTCTCTTCAGTGTTACAAATGCCTGGAATTTTGACACACACAATTCACCTGTACCAGCACTATGTCCTGTAAAGACGCCTGCTACCGGTGCGGGAGAAGTGGGCACAGAGCCGCAGAATGCGTAGCGACGCCAAACTGCATCACTTGCGCGGGCCGAGGTCAGAAAAATGACCACGGCATGGGGGGCAGGGTGCCCGGTGGTGAAGAGGCAGCAGAAGAAGTAACGAGGTGCCTGCAAGCTAACCTTAACCGCTGTCGCCTGGCGCAGGTAGTAGCAGTCCAACAGGTGGATATGACTGTAGTGTCCGAACCATATGGGGAGTCGAAAGCGCTGGGAACGTTCCCGCGACCCGGTAACTCGGTCGTGGTCGACTGGGTGGAGAAAGATGATGGGTGGGTAGCAGCGCGCATTAATGGAGCGCCCATGTACAGCTGCTACTTCTCACCCACAAAACCGATTAGCGAGTTTCTAACGTTTCTGGATAGACTTGGACGGAGTGTAAGGGGAAGACAGGGTGACATCGTGGTGACAGGTGACTTCAACGCAAAAGCCCTGCAGTGGGGTCCAGAAGAACCGACCGACGCGGGTACGCTATGGTCAACTGGATCACCGGTTTTGATCTGTTAGTTGCCAACCGAGGGACGACTCGAACCTGTGTTCGAGGAAATGGCGGGTCTGTCATAGATATTACCCTGGGTACGGGAGCGGTTGTGGAGCACATCGAAAACCGGCGGGTTGACACAAAGACTGACTCGGCGTCCGACCACCGGTACATCGAGTTCCAGATCGGGGCATTGAGAGGCGAGTCGACACAACAACCCGTGTGTACATTCACGAGATGGAGCACGAGGAAGTTAGACTGTGACTGGTTCGAGACCGCCATAATGGCTACAGAAGATAGCGGTCTGGTCGAAGCTCCGAGTGTCTCGCAGACAGGTGCATGGATCGTTGAACGGACAAAGAAGGCGTGCAGTGCAGCAATGCCGAAAGTCATGGGCGTAGCGAATAGAGGGGGAGGGGCTGCCTCATCAGTTTGTAGAGTTGGGAAAATGGGCCACAATTTTGCCAGTAGGCGAATCGAACACAGAGCGCCCAGGCATTTGCAGAAAGATATGAAGTGAATTTAGAGAGTTCACCGACGAAGAAGACTGCCAAAAAATTTGATGAAAAACGTGACAGCGAAGTAGCATTAAATGTAAACAAATTTTACCGTCGAGAATTTAAGTCTGTTCTGGACACCTCAAAGTCAGAATCAGCTGTGAATGTGGATACCGTCTGTGGGAACATGAAACCTATTTTCGAAGTTTTCTCATTTCCTATTGATACGAGTAAATTAAGTGCTGAGAAGGTTAAGGCTCTTTTAAAAATGATGCCTGAACCAGGTACAGGTGAGAAATTTCCAGATGTTGATACTGTTTTGGCCAAACTAGAAGTCCTTTTTGACCACTGCCAAGGCTTCACATCAATGAAAATGGTTTTGAAGAAAGCAGTATCCTTGAAGTACATAATACGGAAATCATTTTGGATCTTAGAATAGATATGTAATGGCAGCCGCTTTCGCTGTAGCTACAAATGAAAGAAGTTTCCGTAAATTAAAATTAGTGGAGACCACACAGCTTGAGAACAACGATGAATAAGACACGCCTGGATGATCTAATCATTATGTTTACTGAAAAGGATGTGGCTGATGGTGTTCTTTTTGAAAACATCATTACTTCATGGGCAGTTTTGAAAGAGCGTAGATAAAAACATAATCTCTGTAATGTATCAATACTTTATGCTTTCATTAGATATATTGTTGCAGATTCTCATTGATTCGAACTCTAACCAGCCGCTAAATATAAAAAAATGTAAGAGGATATTTCAAATGAAAATTCTGTTTACAAAAAAACAGGATCATTTTTCTATTTAACTTATTACAAGAACTAACTGCCAAAGAGTCTCATTACCTAATTCAGTTTCAAAATCCCTGTAAAATGATACCCATATTGCTTCTCGAAGAGGGGGGTACAAATTTTTTCACGGGCTACGTCCCCGGCCCCCACTCAGGTTGGAAATTTTACTAACCCCCCCCCCCCCAATGCTAATCCCTTCGCTACGTCTCTGCCAAGAGTAAAGGCAGGTCAAGCCCGCCGGAGTACGTACTGGTGGAATGAAGAGATACAGCGACTCCACCGTGAGTGTTCCACCAGGCGTCGGCAGGAAACCTGCGGCGATCCTTTGTAAAATTGACTGCCTGGCTACTTTCTGTGTCACACGATGCTAGAGCGTCTAACAAATGTTTTTTGTCCTCTGCATTCCTGCATTTCCTGTACGTGATCTTTTCAAAACCATTTTTATTCTCATGACTCAGATTCCTTTTTTCCTCCCTCGATCGGCCAGCCAGACATCCATTTAGTTGAGTCACAGTTCAGTTGAGTCACAGTTTATACGAGCAATTATCCATCGCAAAACTAAATGCTTCTTCCAATTTTCATACCGAATTTACTATACCTAAGTTTCGTAACTTTTTTTTAGCTTTTAACGCAAAAAATATGACCGAACCCCTACATTGTTATCAACTACCTGAAATTCAAAGTAAAACTGACGTTCAACCGTCCATAATCAATAGCCAGGGACTATAAGAAGTGCTGTTTATCGTAATACAAAAAGACATGAGTTAGGTCAAAGGCTGAGAATACACCACACCACGCTTCCGTCGTCACCATGCTGCTGTCAAAAGTTCACTGAGCCGAGTTTCCCAACTATTTCGCGACAATACGACTGAACTTGAGACAAAAGACTCGCTTCTGTAGAGCAAGCCGCAATTTCCATACTTCTGTTCGTGTTTCGATGAATGAGCATACACGTTGTCTCCTCGTCTCTTTATAACAAATAATCTTACCCTACTGTACTCGTCGCTATCCGAAACGATCTACCCAAAAAATCAAACTCGTATAATTAAACTTAATCCAACAACCAAGCCCGGAAAAGGCAGTCTCCTATAGTAAAACTTTCGTCCCCCCAACTCTACCCCGTCATCGGCGGCGAAAGCTAACGAAAAACTCTCGCGTACGCCGTTCGACGACTCGGCCAAAAGCTTTTAACAAAATCGAAATTCACCGCCGAAAATCCTTCAGTCTCCTCTTCGGGTAGCAATTTTTTCGAATCAACTATATAACGAATCTGGTATAACATTATTAGCGAAATTTACGAGGCAATTTTTTACCGCGCCGACAGCTAATAAAGCAGAGCGCGGAATTTTTTTCTCTGCACCACATAAAACCAATGCCCATAAAATTTCTATTTCCAATATAAAAGAGGCAATTATTGGAAAATATTGGTGTCGAGCCCGAGTACATCCGTGTGTAGGAATTTCACGACGACGCTTCCTCCGAATTAACGACGTCGGAATCGAGCCCCCTCCCCCTCACGCGGCACACAGCAAAGATTACACGCACTTTTTTCGGGGTCGTCGCCGAGAAATGGAGCGGATCCAGGGGTACCAATGCAATGCCAAATTGCGCTATATAGCTCCAGGAAAGCCACAAATTTCGTTCGTGTCTCGGCAGCAGCCTATACAGAAGAGTGGGGGAAATAGAACAGCTTTAGAGGTGCGAGGGAGCCTGGAATCCGGCAGTTAATTATAGTGGAAAGAGATTTTTCCCCGGTGCACTTCGGAAAACGTACACCGAGCGGCGAGGACTCGTTTAACCGAGGATTATACAACAAGGACAAAAACGTATTCGTCGAGTACACACACACCCTGCGAGGAGAAGGGTTGAAAAGTTGCCGGTTACAAAGTAAACGTATTAAACTTGGGGAAATGTTCCGGAGTCCTGACAAACGCAAACAAGCTTTCATTTCGTCGGGTTTCTGCCATGCCAGACTATAATGCCAGCACCACTTCGGGTAATACGAAAACTTAATGCCGCACGTCTGGAGCGCCGGATATTTTACATACACGAGGTTGCGGTGGCTCCGGTACACGGAGGCCAAAAAAAAAATGACAAACTGCGTTACGAATGCGGCGTCTTTTACATTTATTCGCAATTTGTCGGCTGTCACCGGGCGCCGAGGTAAAGCGACTGAAATCCATTTGCCCAGAAATTAGATTGAAATGATTCGTGTGTACAAAAACTAAATAATTTGTTCGCCTTGGCGACAGCGACGACGGCGAAGCCATGAAACGGAAAATACAATCGGACGGGCGCTTCGATGGCACCCGGATTGCTTTAACATTCTTCAGTTTTCAAAAACTGGGCCAACAAGGTACGGTGAGAATGAAATTCGTAATTGAAATGAGATCGGCAATATTCAGTAGATACCGACAGAAGGGGGGGGGGGGGGGTGAAGCCATAATTGGCGGTACCGAGTGGGTGCAGAATTGCTGCACCTTCAGCACATCAAATGACTCCATATGGGATGTAGTGGATGCTGCTTCAATTGCTAAGCAGACACCAGGGCGAGAATATACGATTCAAGAAAGGAGGTTCAAAATGA
Organism: Acanthococcus lagerstroemiae; assembly: GCA_031841125.1. Taxonomy (NCBI): domain Eukaryota; kingdom Metazoa; phylum Arthropoda; class Insecta; order Hemiptera; family Eriococcidae; genus Acanthococcus; species Acanthococcus lagerstroemiae. Next base: position 15,707,703 of record CM063113.1, on the reverse strand, counting down.
TACTACATAAGTAAAAAATTTCCGGACCATTCGAAATGCCGAATGTCTCAAATGATGGTGGGGGATGGTATGGCAGGGGCTACTCCATTCGCCAATATTTTGAAGAGGTGATAGTCCGAAATTCGTGATTTAGTGTATTAGAAAAATAGGTACAAAATGTCGTCCGTACCATTTTTAATGCAAAATGCCTGCATGAGGGTGGGGAGCTTAGTTTCCCTGCCCTGCCCCGAAACTGGTTTCTTATTTCAATATCAATAAAGGACGCGAATACAATACTCGAAAAAGCTGATACAAAATTGCACTAAATTATGACATGATTTGCTTTCGCAATTTTACTTGGGGGGGGGGGGGGATTCTAGCGAAACGGACCCCATTTGTCACTGTTTCAAGGCATGCAGCATCAACAGAGAGGATAATTTATTAGAACTTATTCAGACACAAAATTGCTATTATTTGAGATTTCACTCAAAACTTATGCAATGAATCAAATAAACTGACTTTGCTTTGCTTGTGACAAGGGGTGGGGGTACGCACAAACAGTGGGGTATGATGCACATTTTTGCACAAACGGTGCACTAACGATTGCCATGGTCTTCAAGCCTAAATTCGAATTGGGAGGCCACATGTCTACAGCCCCCCCCCCAGATAAATGCTATATTATGTGGAGGTAGAGATGTGCACAAACGTGGGGTACGGTGCACATTTCTGCAAAGACGGCGCACTAACGATTTCCATGGTTTTCAAGCTTAAATTCGAATTGGGGGCATCGTGTCTACAGCTCCCTCCCAGACAGATGCCCCTTCATCTGTGTATAGGAGTGTACACAAACGGGGGGAAGGTTGCGCATGCCTGCATAAACGATGCACAAGCGATTAACAAAAGGATTTTAAATTTTGCGTGGTGGGGGGGGGCGCAAAATTGAAGCATTACACCCATGTCCCCATCATCGAAGTCTCACAAGCCACTTATGCAGAGTACAGACCTTCACACACTGAAACATTTTCTCCACATTTTTGTAACGAATCTTTCATAGAACTCCATAATTCCGGGTTCTCACTAATAAACCGTAAACGTACAAGGACAGAAACATGAGACCATAGCGACGGAGAGCACCCTCCTCAGGGCGTTCGATAAGTCGACATTCGACAAATTCTAGTAACCACGGTCGGTAAACTAAGGGAAGTGGCGACTTTTCTTTCTTGAGTTTCAACAAAATATAGTTCATATTTTAGTAGAAAGTTTTGCTATCTACCTCCCCCCAACTACGAAAAAGGAACAACTTTTAACGTACGGCTCTTCATCAACATCTGTGCGTGGTTGTGATCCTGAGGGGCAGAAGGGACCACTGCCTCTTCTCCCTCTTTGGAAAATTGTTACTGAATATAATTTTATATAATTTTTTTATACATGAGGTATTAAAAAAAAAAAAAAAAAATTGAGTAGCCTGTAGTCTCTGTAAGAAGATTTCAGAAAAAGGCTTCTTTTTACACTTGTCCGCAGTTTTAAATTTAAAAAATATCGCCCCCTCCCCCATGAAAGAAGTTTAGATCGCCACTCCTGGCATAAGAACAAAAAAATGTCCAATTGCAGAAGCATATCAATAGCACTCGGTGAGAGGAACAGGCAAAGTTATGTATAAGTATGACCTATGCTCAAAATTGAAGGGCTATTACATCTAGAAAGTTTGAAGGTAAGCGAACTTTCATTGCGAGTTTGATTACTCATGGGGGTCGTGGACATGGGACCGGATCGGATTGCATAAAATGATTCAACATTCATGTGCAAAGAATGATGAAAAAGGAGTTGCTCACGTCATCACTAAAAGCGATCCTCGTAGAATCACTAGTACTTATGGTCTCTTTCCGAGATGAAATTCTTTTATCCAATGGGAGTAGGGAAAGTGGGCTTTGAGAGATAATCCTTTCCGCCTTCCATGACTAGTCAACTTTTATTTTTCTCGAAACTTTCCTTGAATCCTGAAAAATGTTCTTTAATAAATCGTTTTTCTTCTGTTTGGGATAAGAGACACACCCCTTAAAATCGACTTTTGTGGGAAAATTTTAGCACTAAACCTTCACAGATTTATCAAAAATATCATACTAACTTATTAATTACCTCAAACTGTTGAACCTTCCAGTTCAAAAATTTCATTTTTCTTTCATCTTATAGAAACATTCGTCTCCAACAGATTCTTTCCCACAAAGACATTAACAAATTTTCTAATCTCTGTCAACATAGATTCACTTGACTATACACGAGGTAGGCGTCCTCAAATTTGCTTATTTCGAGAAATAAGAAAATTAAAGTCCTATTTGGTGATTAGTGATTATGAAGCCCGAGCGAGGTATTAAACACTGGAAAGTTAACCCTTACAGAAAAGCGGTTGACTTTTTAACGTTGCCGACCTTTTTTATACATGATTTTTGTTGTATGTATGTAGGTTACATACTAACGTCCTGCCTGGCTACTTCCAGTGTAACACGATGCGAGCGTCTTAGAATCGTTCTTTGTCTCCTACATACCTGACCATCCGGTACCTGTGGTTTTCAAAACCACGTTCTGCTTATTAGTACGCAATCGTTCGCGGATATCAAGTGGAAATTCAACTTACCTGAAACAGAAATTCAAAACTGGATTAGTCAAATTAACCGGGAATAGTTTAAAAGGAACTTGTAGCTGTAGAATCAATGGTAGTGAAGGGAGAATGCTTGCCATACATCCTGATCGTTATCATTACTGAAACTACTGAACTTATCAGAGGGCAAGTGGCGACAATTAGTATTTCTCAAGTGCTCGAGCAACAGATCAGATTTTTTGTGAGTGAATCGCACCAAATGAAATACTTTATACACAAGCCAAATGCCTTCTCCAATGATACCGGAAAGTAGTGTGTTTGTATATCCTCCTGACATTAGCCTTTCAAGCTTTCAGGCTATTCAGGGAGGGCTATATTCATTAATCTCTCTCTATATTGAAAAAGTAATATCCGCCTCCATCTCTCCTTTTCATCCTGAAAAATCCGAAAAATTTCAGGGGCAAACCAGCTCAATCAAAGTTACTTTTATTGCGGATGTTATACATTGATTTTTGACTGTCTCTCATTTTACAAATTTTTACTATTTTCGAGGCACCATAGCTGGGTTTACAGCTTCCTCGGCTCGTAGCCAGCAAAAGTCACTCAAGGCGAATATATTGATGTTCGAGTAGGCATAACCAAGTAATAACGGAGTATCACTCTAAATATTACGGAAACAGAGAAAAAGCAAATAAAAACAACAATATAGGCCTCCCCTACATTGGTCCAGCATTCTCTTGCCCAACACCTCTTTACTCCATGCTATCACTCCATAACTTCTAATTTCATCCTCCCATCTTGTTTTCGGTTTTCTCACCTTTCTTACTCCCTCCCTTGGTGTTCACTCCAGAATTATTTTTTCCCATCGGTCCTCTCCTCCTTTGACTACTTGACCCACACATACTCCACATTCAAATCCACATTACTCGTACTTGCTCATTTTTTTTTCGTAACTCCTAAGATTGCCCTTTCCATAATAATTTGAATGCCTCCAATTTTCCAGAGTTAATTCTCAGTTGCGGCCCAAGCTTGTGTCCTGTATATGAGTACTGGAATTGTAGATTTTCCCAAAATTTGGATTTTTAGTTTTAGTGGCGTTTTGATTTTGTACATACGAGTATGATTTAGGCCCCAAAAGTTTTTCCATAAAATCGTTCTTCGAATTATTTATTTATCCAAGCTTTGTTGAAATGATATAATTTGACTAAATATGTGACTTCTTGCTTCACTTCGATTTTATTTTCTTCCAGCAATTTCTGGATCCCCAGCCTGATTGGAGAGGAGAACAGTCTTGTCAGTGTTAATGTTAAGATTAGCTAAGACTCTTCAATGGTTGTTCACAAAACTTGTAAATTCGTCAGAAGAGCTTTTGTTTAGGACTCTAAAACCTGCTAATGACTCTTCAATTCCTTATTAAAACTATTTGAGACTCGATGAAGACTACTAAAAACATTTGTTCAAGCCGTTTTACGACTCATTTTAGATACTTTAACGCTCTTTCAAACTTATTTAGGATTTGGTAAGGTAGTTCGTAACTCCTGTTTAGAATCTTTATGACTGATATAACTATTTCGGACTAGATTTGGACTTTTCACGATTTTTCAAGATTCATGGAGGCTGGTTCAAAATTCTATTACTTTTCAAAAATGGTTTGAGACCCTTTAAGTTTCGTGAAGATATATTTTTTAAAGATTTCACTGAATTTTTCATACTTGACTAGTTGGAGACCGTCAAGTTTCTTTCATATTAATGTAAAATTGCTTGAGACTCTTCAGGACTCATGTAAGCTTATTTGACATTCTCCCAGAATTCCTTAGCGGCTATCTTAACTGGAAGTCCAGTCGAACCACTATAACTCGAAGTTCAAGGAAAATATACATTTCTTCGAGTTAGAGAGTCTGTGTGGAGTTAACGAAGTTCGAGTAAAAACTTTTTTTTTTTTAATTTATTCAGTCAACCACTGCTAGCACTGAATGAAGGTTTACCCATTGACTTATCAAATTCAAGGGTTTGTTCTTTCAAAACTGGGCACGTTGCTAGACACACTATTTGAAGAGACACTCCTCTAAATCTGTAAATTCGGAGATTCTCCGACGTTTGGAATAGTCTGACAGGGAGTACTGCTGAAGCTTTACATGATTTTTCAAACATGTGGACAAGGTTTTAACTGGTATGCCATACCCCTTCGTTATTTCACATTTTTTCCTCTGTCATCAATTTTTTCTAAATTCATAATTTTTTTTCGATGCGCCAAGTTTCCATTTTCATATTCAAATCTTATCAAAAAACACATTAAATCTAATGGCCAGCTGACGTCTTCTGTTTAAACTTGCGTGAAATCAGCAAAATTATCTTAGAGGCTGATAATTAAGGGGCGGATTTTTATGCGCTAAAAAACGCAAAATATGCGCATATTTCATGCGCTAAAAATCAAAAAGATGCATATTTTTTTCTCGAAATATGAACAAAATATGCAAAATTAATATGGGTATCGTTGCAAAGGTCTTGAGAAATTACGTCTGTTTACAGCACTCACCTCAAAATTTAAGTAAAATACTTAGAACCAGGCGCTTCGTGTTTAAAGTAGTTCCGCGAAAGCAAGTGTAGAGCGCTAGTGAAGCTATCAAAAACTAAAAAAATTTCACTATCCAGGAGTCAAAACTGAAAAATTTTCGTAATCCAGAAGTCAAAAAAGTTGAAAATTGAAAAATTTTGCAAATATGCGGTAAAAATGAAAAAAAACTCAAAATTATGAAGAAATTTGTGAAAATATGTGCTAAAAATGGTCGTTTTATGAAAAAATATGATTTTAATGGCAAAATATGCAAAATATGCAAAAACAAGTTGGGCTCATTCGCTTCGAAATGACGTGAAACGGATAAATATCTGGAATATATCGATTCTACTTCAACACAGAAAAACATATAATTTTATAGAAATCCGCCCCTTACTGATAATGTATCAAAATTCGAGTTTCAGAGGTATTCCCCAAACTCCGAGTTGCAGAGGCTCTGTATTTGGCTTATAGAAGTAATTTTGTAGTATAGGATTCTTATGAGGCTACGAAGGGAAATAAATAATTGAGTAGTAGAATTTTCGAGTAAAAGAAGTTCGACAAATCAGGATTCGACTGTATTTTCGATTGAGTAGCTGCAAAAAGGAACTAAGGGAAATGGCCCAAGAATTTCGTACGGAAAGTAGAAAAGTAAGGGTTTATTAAATGCCTCAAAAACTAAGATAATGTCGAACTGCAAGAAGGAAGAGGTTTCATTAGATGATTAGAAAATAAAATTTGTTCCTGAATACAGATACTTCGGCCTGATCTTATCCTTGGAGGGCAGAATAAAAAAAGAAATAAGTGCTTGGATTCCCAGCGCATGGAAAGACTCTTAGTCACATGAAACAATTATTAAAGGCAATATGAATTTGGGTACAAAAATAAAAATGCAGGAAACATGCACTGTCCCAGCCGTAATTGATTGATGAATGTTAAAAGGGCGTCACTCCATCAACCCCAAGTAGCAGAAAATCACAAAAAACTGTCGAGCATTTTTACATGTTTTAGTTTTGTAAGATTCAAATTTTATATGAGTAAGCAATTACTTGGGACGAGTTATGACGGCGAGGTTCAGAGTTTAGCATACAATCTGATCACTACAGTAATTTTTATAACGTTCATGGAGATTCGCGCCTTATACATTTTCAGTTTTTTCCATCAAATCTCTATCTACTCTTCATTCATGTGGCGGATAAATCGAAGACTGTTAAGTTTCTGGACAGGATTTCACAAAATTGGATGGAAAACCATTTATTGGGCCTTAATAAGTACAAAAATGAACGAAACTTCCCTTGAAAATATGAAAAAAATTAATACAAATTTGTCAAAATTATCAAAACTTGACCATAATGTGGTCCATTTTTCATTCTTTTTGAAATTGTGGAAGACCTCCATTCAAATTTTTTTAATCAACTTGAAAATAAAAATGAAACTTCTGAATAAAATTTGAATGGAACAATCATTTTCGATTATTTTTATGATTCAAAACTCTCAACAATTCATTTTTCATTTTTGATATCAATTTTCGGTTGCTTCAATAGCTGCGGTTGTTGGCCATTCGTCAAAAATAATCCTGAAGAAGCCAGCATACTTTTAGGAGTTATATTGGAAAATTTTGCAGAGGTCCGTGGCTTTATCCTGTGAAATCGGAACTCGTCCCATAGGGTACGCAAACACATTCGGAAGTTCAATGATTTGAGCTTCTGATCAGGGCCGGCAAATTTTCATAATCCCATGTGTAGCGAAAAAAACAACACTGATTTTACACAATAACGTTTTATTATCGTATCATTAGGCCGTATGCAAAAAAATTACCTAAGCTTTAAAATCAAAACAAAAGAGCTAAGAGCCTTCGCTCTGAAGGGAAAGATAGAAGTTTAAGGTTTTGTTTCAGTCCATATGCATAAGCTTTCTCTTTCACAATTTCAAAGCGAACGCTCAACAAAAAATTAAGCGAGTGCTTCAAAGATAACAACTTTTGTTTAAGTTGTTACCAGCCGACATTTTATGTATCCAAGGAACTTCTTCTAAATTGAAAATCATTCAGAGAAGCGAAGACAAAGATGGTGATAGTGTACAGTGGAAAACACACCAAACGTACAAAATAATGAAATAATTTTCGAGGAAAATCTCCGATGATTTCCAAAGAATTTCATCAGAAATCTTCGAGAAGATTCCTTTGATTTCTGAAGATGAATTCCGAAGAATTTCATCGTGCATCATTGAGGAAAATCTCCGATCATTTCAGGAGAATTTTTTTCGGAAACCTTCAGAAAAGATTTCCGATGTTTTCTAAAGAATTTCTTCAAAAATCTTCAGGAAAATTTTCCGATAATTTATGAAGAATTTCATCGGATATACTCGTATTTGGGAAAAAAACTCCGATGGTTTTTAAAAGAATTGTATCGAAAATCTTCAGGAAAAATCTCTGATGATTTCCAGAGAATGATTTCACTGACGTCTTCTAAAAAAGAATGTCCGATGATTTTCAAGGAATTTCATCGGAAATTTTAGGGGGAAAAAATTCCGATAATTTCTGAAAAATTGAGACTATATTCCACTCATGCGATAGAATCAGAAATATTTCCCGAAAATTTTTCATGAAATTCTTCGGAAATAAGCCTACAATTTTCAAAGAATTTTATCGAAAATTATTTCAGAAGAATCTCCAATAATTTCAACAAAAAAAAATTACCGATTTTCAGAGAATTTCATCGGAAATCTTCAGAAAGAATTTCCATCGATTTCCAAAAAATTTTACGAAAAATCCACGGGGAAAATCTCTAATCCCATCGCATAAGTGGGAAATAGTCTCAATTCTTCAGAAATTATCGGAATTTTTTCCCCAAAAAACCCAAAAAATTTCCGATAAAATTCCTTGAAAATCAACGGACATTCTTTTTTCGAAAACGTCAGTGAAATCATTCTCTGGAAATTATCAGAGATTTTTCCTGAAGATTTTCGATACAATTCTTTTAAAAACCATCGAAGATTCTTCTTGATTTCCAATAAAATTATTCTTTGGAAATCATCCGATATTTTCCCTGAAGATTTTCGATAAAATTCTTCAAAAACTGTCGAAGTTTTCCCCCGAATGTTTCCTATTCAAAAATTATCGGAAAATTTTCTCCAAGAATTTTGATAACATTTTTTGAAAAACATTGGAAATTCTTTCTAAAGATTTCCGATGGGGTTCTTCGGAAATGTTCTGAATTTTTTTTTTCCCGAAAATTTTCGATGAAATTCGTTTAAAATCATCGGAAATTCTTTTCGAAGAATTCCAATGAAATTATTATTTGGATATCATTAGGGATTTTTCCTGATGATTTCCGATAAAATTCTTCAAAAACCATCGGAGTTTTCAAAATATTTTTGATAAAATTCTTTTAAAATTATCGGAAGATTTTTGACGAAATTTTTCGGAAAACATTGGAAATTTTCTCCGACGATTTCCGGTGAAATTCTCCGGAAATTATCTGTTCTCAAAGATTTCTGATAAAATTCCTTGGAAATCATCGAAGATTTTCCCCGAACATGACTGATGAAATTCTTCGGAAATTATCGGGAAATTTATCCCAAAAATTTCCGATGGAAATCTCTGGATATCATCGAACCTTTCTTCTGAAGAAATGCTTCAAAAATCATCAGAGATATTTCTCGAAAATTTCCAATAAAATCCTTTGGTATTGTTGAAGATTTTTCTAAAGATTTTCAACAAAATTCTCCAGAAATCGTCGGAGATTTTTCTCAGTGATGTCCGATGAAATTCTTCGAAAATGATCGGAAATTTTTCCTTAATATTTTCGATAAAATTCCTCGGAAATTATCTTCGGAAATCGAAGGAATCTTCTCGAAAATGAATGAGAACTACACGTGTTTTCCGAAAAGAAGTCTACTCGGGATTAGATGCGTTTTTTCACGAGCGGAAGCTTCAATTTTGAAGTCAACACTCCTCTTTATGCATACAAAACCTTTTACCTGAAGCAAACGCTCTCACTCCTGAGCACAAGCTTCCTCTTCACTTTTTTTATGCATGCACTCTGCAGCTGGCACTTCACTTTTGCGAAGTGAAAGCTGAAGCTTCTCTTTATGCATACCTCCAATTGTATCAATAATTTCCCCGGTGTTGCCATGTGTAGCATTCGCCACACACGCTATACAGAAGTTGCCGGCCCTGCGACTCGTGATTTCTTCGACGAACGGAAACTGTGCTTCTCTCCAATTTCGGATAAAATGGCCGTTATTATCCGAGACTGTCAAGCATCGTAAATGAATATCGTTGGAATTTTGAAATTGTAAAGAAACCTTTTCTTTCTCTAGGTTGACTCGATGTTTCGAAAGAACAGGCAGTCTTTTTATAATATTGAGATCACCATTTTGAGGCATAGGTAGTCTTTGATATCATGGATGAACTATCACCAATTTCAACAACCGTAAAGTTGCACGCTTTGCTGCTGGTCACAATTCGGTGATTCTGTAAATCGAGAAAATTTGTTCATTGTTTGTAATTTTTTATTTAATTGTGAAGAAGTCCCGGTCGCATGGTAGGAAACTATGCCCTCTGACAGTAAAGAAATGAGTGATTTTCTGGAATCGACCGGTGTCAACAAGGGCAAATAGCATTCTTTGCAGCGATGCATTCTTGTTCTGCCTAAAACAGTTCTCGGAATAAAGATGGATCTCAGTAAACTGTGCAGGGAGCTGTGAAATGAAGTTATCACGAGGAATGAGCAGACCTCGTTTGGGGATTTATTAGCGACTCCCTCGTGGTAAACGTAAAAATACCCACGACTGTGTTTGATCAAAGTACTTTACGAACTACGATTAATGGCTCAAGATCGAATGCGGTTATTCTATAAATATAAGAAAAAGATCTTACGGATCTGGGGGAAAATAAAAACAAAAGACATCGGCCTCACGGTAAGCGAACTTAGACTCAGCTATGCTGGCCATCTAACAAGGGGAGAAGAGAATCGGAACAAGATGACTGAATAATGGATGCCATGAGACCGAGAAAGTAAGGGGGAACACCGCCTACTCCATGAAGGGATAGCCTAGTCAGAGAATTTGGACTGCTGTGGTCGAGAAGAGTGTGGAATAATGTCAGATAGAGGCTTACAGTGGATGCCTATACACGAAGACGTGTGGACTGGACATAAGAGCGACTGCCCACGGTGGGAAGAGTAGTCGCCGCGATTTGCCCTTCTCCCGTGGCTGACTCAAGCACCTTCCCGAACACTGCATACTACACTCAACATTTTGGAATGTCAAAGGAATTGCCTGCCTCCGTATGTCAAGGCAGTGCAACTAGGTTTCTAAACAAATTAATCACCTTTACCAGTGATCTCGCAGTAACTCAGTCTTCTTGGAATCGTTAGCCTGAAGAGGTTCGGACCTCGTAGGGTAATCAGTTTCTTGATGGTATTCGTGCTAATTACAATTATTAAGGTAGTGGCCAATTCGATTCCTCCAATCGACTAATGGTATTTTCTTGTAAGACATAAAAGGATATTCACCGTGCCAAGCAATTAAATCAAAATCTTCCTTTCTCGCCTCCGACACAACCGAATCTACCTTGTTAACGACGTCATTACGGCGATACGACACCTTTCCCGCTCTTTTTTTTTCGCCGGGTGTCCAAAACCAGCTCGCATTCAGCTCTCGTAAAAACCAACATGCCCGTTTCGCTATTTCGAGCACGTAAACCATCCTCTCGATTCGTTTTAAATGCTTTTCTTCACTCTGTCTCAATCGACCGCCATCCACACCATTTTCTTTCCACGCGATATATACTTTATAACTGCGGCGATATTTTCGTTACGAAATTTTTTGCTCTGATCCACCATTTTATTGGCGCTGCTGCAGGATCGAATTCCGCACACGTCGTATTCTAAAGACGGAATTTTTTTGTTGTCGTTGATCAGTTGAACGCGACCGAAATTTTTTGGTCTGTTAACATGTTCCGTACAAATTAGGCCCGAGAGGCGGCGAAAAAATAATTGAAGAGAAGAAAAGCCTCGAAGCGTTTCGCGATATAGCACTCATTTTGGGAAGCATTTATCAATTATGAACGCGTGAAACCGCGGCGAGGTGTAATTAAAAAGCACGCAGTACAAGATACGTTAATTCGAATTAATCTGCGATATTAGTTTTTACGACCGCCAGCCGAGATTTGGGCGAGAACGAGCCGGCACTGGTGGAACATCAACGTTTTCTTCTGCGTTTTCGGCGACGCCATTTCAAATTTTAGGGCGAGTGTGGCGAGGCAGCGGATAATTAAACTAGAATACCCAAAAATTTTCGTTTAGGTTACGGTCGCTGGTTTCAGTCTTCGAGATCTCGGCGTTAGATACCGGAGTTCGGGTTGGGAAGCGGCGATACTACAGATCGAAGGGGGTGCGAGGCTGCGGTCGTAAAAATCGGCGTTTAGCGCCCCGAGGCGAAAATCAGTCAGGTCCGTCCTAAGACGCACTGCACCTATAGTGTTTTATGGTGCGAAGACCTAATTAATCATTCCTTTTGTAGGGTGTGCCAATTCACTTTTCCTTCTGCTGTATTCCAGAGCGCTTTCGGCTGTTATGCCATCATCAGCAGAAGGAAAAGTGAATTGGCACACCCTACAAAAGGAATATAACCAAGTTCACTCACACTCCAAAATGGACACTAACCTAATTAATCAATTAGAGTGAAGTCGTAAACGTATACGGGAACTAAGATTTGATCAAAGTAGCGGTTTTGGGACTCCAGAGTTGGCTCGAGCAACCTTGAGTGGGAAGATGGGTGGCAAACACCTAATACCCCTACAAAATCTGACAGTTTCTTGGATAAGTAACCAAAAAGCATTATCCCTTCCTCAGTTTTACCTGGCTGTTTCGCAGTCCAACCCCCCGGCGGCACATGCCACTGAACCATTGAACCAGGTACTTATGTTTACATTCCGTAAAATAACATCAGTACTACACAAAATTACGACTACCAAATTGATTATGATATCATAGCTAAACAAACAAGATGATAGGACGTCATGGCGCAGCTGGGGTGTCACCGCCATGATGTCATACAGCTAAACAACCAAGATGATATGACGACATGATCGCGCAGCTGGGGTGTCACCGCCAGACAAACCGGGTCGGAAACTATAGAAAGACAGCTGGGTTTGAGAACTGTACAAAAGCAGGGAACTGTAGTCTCGGATTCCAATATAACTGTTGCAGTGTCATTCTTCAGAAACTAAGAATAGTATTTTGTTCTCAGCAAATTTTGAACGCCAACTTTCGACTTTTTTCTTGAGAGGGAGAGGCGTTATTTTGGCTTACACAATAACAGAGACCGAGTTATGCAGCCTCTTTCAGAAGGGAGATGCTAGAGATGGATGAAACTCATGGAGGAGATAGACTTCAGTAATAACAGTTACCAAGCCTGGCAGACAATCATGACACTATACGGTGATTCCAACTCCGGGAACAAATGCAATATCACTGTCTCCCCAAATAACATAGCCAGCCAACTCATCAAGAATGGCAAACCATCGGAACCAGTCAAGAAAATGCAAGTCAAAAGGAAACATCGATTCGGAAACAAACATCCTAGGAGAACCATTATCACAGTCGGAAGTAACAGCTGCAATCACATGCATGAAAAAAAGGAACGCAGCAGTGCTGGGTGATACATGTGTGGGCTCGAAGACCGAAATCGAAAAATAAAGAAATGGTCCGACCGCTGTGTTGATGTGCCTGCCCACAATCCAATGCCTTCTCTAGTCGTCCATTCTCCGCTTCGCTCGGCATTCTTCGGGTCGGCCGGTCGACATGTGATGGAACGAACGACCACGTAAAGAGGAATAAGCAAACTACATCACGATGGTAACGTTTTTCTGCGGAACCTTTTTGCTGGGCGTTTTCTTCCAAAAAAAGAAAAGAAAAAGAAATGCCACCTTCTGGCTCGGTGGCGGATTAGGATCCGTGCCACCTAGACGCACATACTAATACGCCGCTATTCTCTTGCAACATTTTTTACTGATGCGATGCCCGAAGGGGTAGTTTTTTTAAAAATCAATTCATCCCTCCACCTGGTTGGGGGCCACCGCTTCCCCGTACCCATCATATGGCATCCACTCCATAGTCTTTTTCATCCACTTTCCACGTTTGACCTCGCTATATGTCCGGCGAATTTTCATTTTATCATCTTTATAATTTTTCCGATATCTTTCCCCCTGTTTCCCTTCTTATCTCTTTATTTTTATTTTGTCCTTTCTGTGAATTCCGCATATTTTTCTTTCCATTTCTCTTTTTGGTTTCCAAACTCTTTTCGAGTCGTTTACCAGTCAAGGCCCAAGTTTGTTCCCCTATAATTTGGCAGTCGACAAATTTTAAGACTGTTCATTTGACCCCCACCCCCAATAATTTGACAATCGTCAAATTTTGAAACTGTTCATTTGAATTTTCATTTTTAAGTATGTTTTTTTAAAATATTTTGATTAAAAATTGGCAAATTTTCAATTTTTTAAACATTTTGTCGGCGAATTTTTAGTTTTCAAAAAATATTTGTCGGCAAATTTCTCTTCCCCGCCTTGTCAAACTGAAAGTCAAATTTCGTTTCTGAAAATGGAGTACATTGGACCCCTGTTAGAGACTATTCAGTCAAAAGCAGAAGGTTTCAAGCTGAGTATCGAACGTTATTTGAAAGGTTAAAACAAAGCTGAAATGTGGAAGACATTTCGAAAATCCGAAAGTCGGTAGCAAACGTTGAATTTCAAATTTCAATGACTATTCGTACTACCAGCGCGGAGTGGCCCTCTATAATGTTAGGCACGTGAAAATAAAGGAACTATTGAAACCCTAAATATTTTAGAAAAATTCATCAAGAATGAAAATGGTCTTAATGGAAGGCAAATTTTATGTACTATAAATTTTGTCATAATCAGTTTTTCAATAGACACTTTCATTTTCATAATATTTTGAGATTTCTTCGTATGCCTGTAAGCCCTCGATCAGGGTTACATTCTGTAGTGTAGTCTCCGTCACTCACTCAATAAGTCAGTGATTCACTCACTCACGCAGTCATTTGCTTACTTATTTAGTGATTCACTCAGTTACTCAATCACTTACTCAGTGATTCACTCATTTGCCTAGTCATTCACTCATTCTCTAATTTAGTTATTCATTCATTTCCTCACTCCATCATTCACTCAATAAGTCAGTGATTCACTCAGTCACTCGCTTACTTATTTAGTGATTCACTCACTTACTCAGTTATTCATTCATTCTCTAATTCAGTTATTCATTTACTTTGTCACTCCCATCACTCACTGAATCATTGATTCACTCACTCACTTACTCAGTCATTCACGTACTTATTTAATGATTCACGCAGTCACTCACTTACTTATTCAGTTATTCACACAGTTACTCAAACACTTACTCCGTGACTCAGCGATTCACTCACTCACTCAATCATTTGTAAACGACTACAGCGCACCACCGGTTTGAGCAGCCCGAAATCTGTCGTTACTAGATTCTCTGTTTGACCTAGAGCCTAAAATTTGAGAAAGTTGAATATTTTATTAAAATCTAAAAGTTAAAAGCAAAAGACTGACTTATTTTCCAATGTTACAAGCTGAATCCGATAGCAAATTTTCTATTGTTTAATTTACGGTCTTTGGTCCTGCCCATTAATGTACATACTCATTAAAGTTGAAATAACTCGAAAATTAAGACGTTTTTCATGTATTTAAGGAGAAACGAATTTTTCGAACAAAGAATTTCCTTTTGATTAAGACTATTTTTTACGCACTGGATTCCAAAATTTTGCTACATGTGTCAAAAACTTCATCTTTTGGTCGCTGATAAGAGTAGTTGATACTATAGCGCTGTACGGCCCAAATAGGGGGGGGGGAATTTAGTGTGGAACAAAAGTCAAAACTCCATGTATTTCTCCCATAAGAACGAAAGGGAACTTCTGGCACGGATTCCCCCAATCAAATTGACAGGAAGCTTTGTAGGTTTTTTTTTTTTTATTTGATTTACTTTTATTGGTATCAATTTAGGAGAAGAATCAGAGGAAATTCAGAAAAAAAAGATCACCAAGAGGAAACAACGACCACCTCAATATGTAAAGGAAGTTATGTGTTCCTCTCAAGTATTCCTATCATCCTACCACCTTACCCTCCCAGAATAGGGTATGCTCATGTGCGCAAATGTGAGTGCTTGGGGGATATGATTCCAATCTGCATTTGCAGGGACGAAACTATAGGGAGGGGGGGGGGGTGAAACACCCGAATAATTAGGCAGTCAGCGAATTTTAAAACTGTTCATTTGAATTTTCCCTTTTCTAAGAACGTTTGTTTATTATTATTATTATTTTTTTTCAAATAAAAAATATTTTGATTAAAACATCGGCGAATTTTCAAATTTTTAGAAAATTTTGTGAGCAAATTTTCCTTTTTCACCCCCCCCCCCCCCCGAGTGAAAGTCAAGTTTCGCCTCTGGTACATATGTACAGTAATGTAAGGTAGACTTTATGCACACTGCATGTAAATACATAATAAAGTGTACAATTTAGGTGGAATGCAATACGAGTAATTACAAATATCTTGCTGGACTTTGTTTTTTTACATCTAAAACTTTTCTTTTTTACATGGTTAACGTGTGTTTCAACTTGGAGAACACCGCATCCGACACGAGAGGCACATAGAACTTTTAATGAAAAGAAATATACACACAGTGCAATTCTCGTTATCACTTTGGTCGTCGGAAGTGTATAAGCTTAAAACTACCAGAAAGTACTGTACATGTTTTCAACGTGATTCAAGCATAGGAGCTTCTGAACAGTGAAGAAAAGTTCGTTATATAGACATTTTCTTTCGCTATAAAGAAACGTTTTTGAATAGAAATTTCAAGGGACCAGCAAAAAAATTCGTTATATAGAAATTCGTTACGGGGAAGTTCCACTGTATATTCCTTATAGCTCTCTTCTGGTCTATTTCAATCGGCCGTAAATGTCAAGCTGAGGTCCCCCTCCCTCCTCACACCCCTAAAAAAAGAAAAAAGAAAAATACCATAGGTAACAGAGGACAACAAATTCGAGAAATGCTGTGTATATTTTTTTCAAGTAATTGAGTGGAAATGCTGCTCTAGGTGATATAATTGATAAAATGAAGTTGTTGTTTTTTTTTGTAGTTTTTTTGTCTGAAATTTCCATGTTCAACACTGATCAATTTGTAATCCTAGATATCTTATATTTGATACCTGTTGTAGGATTGCAAAATTTGTTTCTTCTGGATTGGATTGTGGGAATCACCCCACTATTAAAAGTTTCAACTTTTCTGTAGCCAAAGACCATGTACTGTTTTTTTTTTTTGTCTCTTATTTTTAATTCGGCAGTCGACAAATTTTAAGACTGTTCATTTGACCCCCACCCCCAATAATTTGACAATCGTCAAATTTTGAAACTGTTCATTTGAATTTTCATTTTTAGTATGTTTTTTAAAAATATTTTGATTAAAAATTGGCAAATTTTCAAGTTTTTAAACATTTTGTCGGCGAATTTTTAGTTTTCAAAAAATATTTGTCGGCAAATTTCTCTTCCCCACCTTGTCAAACTGAAAGTCAAATTTCGTTTCTGAAAATGGAGTACCTTGGACCCCTGTTAGAGACTATTCAGTCAAAAGCAGAAGGTTTCAAGCTGAGTATCGAGCGTTATTTGAAAGGTTAAAACAAAGCTGAAATGTGGAAGACATTTCGAAAATCCGAAAGTCGGTAGCAAACTTTGAATTTCAAATTTCAATGACTATTCGTACTACCAGCGCGGAGTGGCCCTCTATAATGTTAGGCACGTGAAAATAAAGGAACTATTGAAACCCTAAATATTTTAGAAAAATTCATCAAGAATGAAAATGGTCTTAATGGAAGGCAAATTTTATGTACTATAAATTTTGTCATAATCAGTTTTTCAATAGACGCTTTCATTTTCATAATATTTTGAGATTTCTTCGTATGCCTGTAAGCCCTCGATCAGGGTTACATTCTGTAGTGTAGTCTCCGTCACTCACTCAATAAGTCAGTGATTCACTCACTCACGCAGTCATTTGCTTACTTATTTAGTGATTCACTCAGTTACTCAATCACTTACTCAGTGATTCACTCAATGACTCAGTGATTCATTCACTTATTCATCATTCTCAATTTAGTTATTCATTCACTTCCTCACTCCATCATTCACTCAATAAGTCAGTGATTCACTCAGTCACTCGCTTACTTATTTAGTGATTCACTCACTTACTCAGTTATTCATTCATTCTCTAATTCAGTTATTCATTTACTTTGTCACTCCCATCACTCACTGAATCATTGATTCAGTCACTCACTTACTCAGTCATTCGCGTACTTATTTAATGATTCACGCAGTCACTCACTTACTTATTCAGTTATTCACACAGTTACTCAAACACTTACTCCGTGACTCAGCGATTCACTCACTCACTCAATCATTTGTAAACGACTACAGCGCACCACCGGTTTGAGCAGCCCGAAATCTGTCGTTACTAGATTCTCTGTTTGACCTAGAGCCTAAAATTTGAGAAAGTTGAATATTTTATTAAAATCTAAAAGTTAAAAGCAAAAGACTGACTTATTTTCCAATGTTACAAGCTGAATCCGATAGCAAATTTTCTATTGTTTAATTTACGGTCTTTGGTCCTGCTCATTAATGTACATACTCATTAAAGTTGAAATAACTCGAAAATTAAGACGTTTTTCATGTATTTAAGGAGAAACGAATTTTTCGAACAAAGAATTTTCTTTCGATTAAGACTATTTTTTACGCACTGGATTCCAAAATTTTGCTACATGTGTCAAAAACTTCATCTTTTGGTCGCTGATAAAAGTAGTCGATACTATAGCGCTGTACGGCCCAAATAGGGGGGGGGGAATTTAGTGTGGAACAAAAGTCAAAACTCCGTGTATTTCTCCCATAAGAACGAAAGGGAACTTCTGGCACGGATTCCCCAATCCAATTGACAGGAAGCTTTGTAGGTTTTTTTTTTATTTGATTTGATTTTATTGGAATCAATTTAGGAGAAGAATCAGAGGAAATTCAGAAAAAAAAGATCACCAAGAGGAAACAACGACCACCTCAATGTGTAAAGGAAGTTATGTGTTCCTCTCAAGTATTCCTATCATCCTACCACCTTACCCTCCCAGAATAGGGTATGCTCATGTGCGCAAATGTGAGTGCTTGGGGGATATGATTCCAATCTGCATTTGCAGGGACGAAACTATAGGGAGGGGGGGTGAAACACCCGAATAATTAGGCAGTCAGCGAATTTTAAAACTGTTCATTTCAATTTTCCCTTTTCTAAGAACGTTTGTTTATTATTATTATTATTATTTTTTTTTCAAATAAAAAATATTTTGATTAAAACATCGGCGAATTTTCAAATTTTTAGAAAATTTTGTGAGCAAATTTTCCTTTTTCACCCCCCCCCCCCCCCCCCGAGTGAAAGTCAAGTTTCGCCTCTGGTACATATGTACAGTAATGCAAGGTAGACTTTATGCACACTGCATGTAAATACATAATAAAGTGTACAATTTAGGTGGAATGCAATACGAGTAATTACAAATATCTTGCTGGACTTTGTTTTTTTACATCTAAAAGTTTTCTTTTTTACATGGTTAACGTGTGTTTCAACTTGGAGAACACCGCATCCGACACGAGAGGCACATAGAACTTTTAATGAAAAGAAATATACACACAGTGCAATTCTCGTTATCACTTTGGTCGTCGGAAGTGTATAAGCTTAAAACTACCAGAAAGTACTGTACATGTTTTCAACGTGATTCAAGCATAGGAGCTTCTGAACAGTGAAGAAAAGTTCGTTATATAGACATTTTCTTTCGCTATAAAGAAACGTTTTTGAATAGAAATTTCAAGGGACCAGCAAAAAAATTCGTTATATAGAAATTCGTTACGGGGAAGTTCCACTGTATATTCCTTATAGCTCTCTTCTGGTCTATTTCAATCGGCCGTAAATGTCAAGCTGAGGTCCCCCTCCCTCCTCACACCCCTAAAAAAAGAAAAAAGAAAAATACCATAGGTAACAGAGGACAACAAATTCGAGAAATGCTGTGTATATTTTTTTCAAGTAATTGAGTGGAAATGCTGCTCTAGGTGATATAATTGATAAAATGAAGTTGTTGTTTTTTTTTGTAGTTTTTTTGTCTGAAATTTCCATGTTCAACACTGATCAATTTGTAATCCTAGATATCTTATATTTGATACCTGTTGTAGGATTGCAAAATTTGTTTCTTCTGGATTGGATTGCTGATTGGGCCAGATCACCCCACTATTAAAAGTTTCAACTTTTCTGTAGCCAAAGACCATGTACTGTTTTTTTTTTTTGTCTCTTATTTTTAATTCGGTAGTAGCTTGTGGGCTAAGAACCACTTATTTAGAATAGTTATATCATCATTCATTTTTTTTAATGACTTCTTCTTTTGTGTCACCTAGAAATATTAACTGTTGTGTTGTCAGCAAATTAAAATAATTTTCCTTGGAGTGATAACCTCCCATACCATTTGCGTATGTGATAACCAGTATAGGCCCTAAGACACTACCTTGCGGCACACCACTCTTAACCGGAAGTTCTAAACTAAATTTTTCTTTAATTTTACTTTTTGTCTCCTGCATTTGCAGTAAGATGCGAACCATTCATGAATTTTACCTCTGAAGCCAGTATTATATTATATTTATCCAACAAAATTTTATGATAAGCAGTGTCAAAAGCCTTTATTGTAATATCCATGTAAAGTGCAGATACAACCTTATTTAGCTCCAGGTGTTGCGTTATTTCTGTTATATGGCTCATTGAGGCGTCCTCACCTCCCATTTGTTTCTCTAAATCTGAATTGGTAGTCACCGAAAAATTTACATTTATTTAAGTACGTGGTACTTCTTTCTTAACTTATGTTTTCAGTTTTAATGAAATAGGCCGATCATTTTCAACTTTGATAGGGTCTCCACTTTTAGAAGTGGGGACGTGTGTGCCACTTTAAGATTTGTAGGGAAGATCCCCTCCTCCAAGGATTTATTAAAGATTATTTCTAAAAGCTTGTCAATTTCCATTACTACTTCTTTTAATAGTGTAGAGGTCAGTCTATCCCAACCAGCACTGTTTTTATTTTGCAACTGACTGATAGCTGCTCTCACATCCAGGGGTAAAATAAGCAATCCGCCATACGAATTCACATTCACCCATTTTACTATCGTTTCCCAGTTTTGAAGGGTTGCTGAGTTAAATTTATCATTTACCCTTGATTTTCAAGTTGTAACATTCAGGAAGAAGGAAGGCGTTTTAAATTTCATATTATGCAATATGCATGTCATTTCGCAGATGTAAAGGGTCACTGAACTCATTACAGGAAAGAATGTGCCCTGATTTGCAAAGTTTAAAATTCGAGGAGGAGGAAGGGACAGAAAAGTCAAGATGATAGTGCAGTGAAACTCGTTTATAAACTCTGTCACATACATGCACGTATATTGTAACGTTGTAACAACGACTGGTGTCAAGGTCTGTAATATTAAACTTCCCCTACGCTAATATTTGTACTGTCGATCAACAGGTGATAGATTTGAAGTGGATCAGTTATGGGAGGATTCGTGGACCTAACGTGTCACCCCACTTTACTCAGAATGCCGGTGAAAATTCGTTAGAGCGTTAGACTGCGAGAAGTAAGCGCGTGAAATTCGTTTTTGACTGTCCCGGCTGATCGGCAGACTTAAGGCGAGGAGGAAGTTCCTGCGAGAGGCAAGGAGGCAAGCATTAGGCCTAGGCTAGACTATAGCTAGTCCACTCCATGGCAAATTTTACGAGGCATCTTTTTGGTTTGAAACAATTTGTCCTACAACTCGCCATTTTCAAGATATTCGCTATAATTTGTCAAATTTTCAAAATTTTTTTAAGTTGTCCAGTTTTGGACGGTGATTTTAGGCTGAGGAGTAGACCTAGGCTAACATGTGATACATGCGTTTCATAGCAAATTTTATGAGGAATCTTTTTTGTCTGAAACGTTTTTCTCTAGAGCTCCAATTTTCTGAGATATGGTGTGGTGGGACGTATGGCGATGCACGCATGCCAAAGTGGCCCCTGAGATACCGCACCCCCAGCACCGAAAACTACCCTTTCGGGCATCGCATCAGTGCCGCGGGAATTTTCTGAGATATAAGTCAAAAACTGAAATTGGGGGGCTTTAACGTGCCACATAAAATTTTGCACAGCATGTGGAGAGTAAGATTTTAGGAAGTTGTTTCTGGCTCATGATACTACATTTTCCAAAAAGTCCCGCTTATTACCTCAAACTGTTTTTGGTCGTTTTTTTTTAATAGGACCTAGACTAAGTGAGGTTACTTGTTAATGAGATTTGAAGTTGAAACTCGATACAACTCTTTAAGACTCGTCTACAACTTTTGTGACACTCTCATACTGATTTACTGTAAGACTGTCATTTTTTGAAGAGATTTCAAGTTTAACGTTTTCTCTAAAAGAGGTGATTGGTGAATGTCCTCATTCCCCCTTCCGTACACCAGCTCATTGAGGCCTACCCTGTTCCAACAGAGGAGACTTTGCCTGCAATATATTTGGCATGCCGCCTTTATGAGCGAAATCGAAAAAACCTATGTACAGAAAACCAACAAACAATGTCGAAGACGTTTCAACGAACCGTGTGCGCGCTCAACTGCCAACGTAAACATGAAAATAATCAACCCTGTTGAAAAACATCCGAGTATAATTTAGGTTAGACGATGAGCGAAGTAACGTTGACGAAAATAAAACCGAACAAACTTGTACAAATAGCAATCACACCATGTGCATTCTACAAAGAAAGAAAGAAAGAAAGAAAGAAAGAAAAAATAAAAAAGTTGATGGGAAAGTAAATTAATTTTGAACGGAGGACTTCGCATCTAATCACCGCCTTTTTGTATCGGCTATATTTTAACGTATATACGAGTTCAAAAAACTGCCAAAAAAGCGTCAGCCGTACAATTTCCTGTTACTATAGTAACCTCCTCGCCATCATCGCATCTCACCGCGGCACTCTCTCGAAAAATCGTGTGCACGTATTTATACGACAAGTTGAATTTTACAAAAAGTAAAATGTATGTGAGAAATTAACACGACGATATCGGGCCAAATTAATTGCCAACGATTACGACTCGATTACGACTCGTTAAAGGATGAAAGAGCGGCGACCACGGCGCGAAAATTTGTAAACCCGAAATCGGACGTTCATAGGTTTTTTTTTTTGTCTGGTGTCGTTTTTATTCAGTCATCGTCGCCCGCAGACACACAGTTTTTTGGAGCGACACGGTGCTCGGTGGGCCGGGTTGTCAGCGTCCCAAAGCGAAAAATTAATTCCACGCACGACCGAAACTAAAAGCAACCGCTGAGAAAGCGATATCGCCGTAGCTGTGGTTAATGTACTCGAAACCGCGCGAAAATACCACGTTTTCCTGTTCGTTTGCCGTCTCCTCATCTCGACGTTGCGAGCTTTAGAATTTCATTTCCCGAATTTTTTTTGCCCCTTTTGTTTTTGTTTTCAGTGCCCGGCAGTGCGGCGCAGGCAGCGTTCAGACCAAACGCGCGATCCCCGCCGTCCTGCTCTGCGTCAGCATCGGCGTTAAGCTTTGCTATGCGTGGCCGAGTTAAGTTTACATCGTTTGTTCCACTGTTGTCTGAAATTAAGACAAGTCATAATTGCCCAGTCAGATTAGATTGAGTACGGAAGTCGAGGAGGGAAAAAAACTGCCAGCAAGGTTTTTCTGCGGAAACTTGTTGAGGATGATCCTCCGTATGCAAGGTAAAAACCTATAGCCCTTCGCCGATCAGGGGCTCTTTTCTAATTTTATTCTCAACCCGAGCCCTGGAATCCGCTCTTTCGAGCATTACCTCAGATACGTCGGAGAGCCTGTTCAAAGTGTCCATTCTTGTTCGGAAATGATTTTCCCTGACTTTTCCAAGTTTTCCAGGGAAATTTTTCCACTTTTCCAGACCCGTCAAATAGGAATTCGACATGCAAGGGGGAGGGGGTCAAATTTTTTCGAACATCGCGAGTGACGAAAATCGTCAATCACACCACAAACGTTTTTCTTACTACCGTGTGCTTATGAATCTGTAGCAGAGGGGGTGTAAATATTTAATGATGAAAATAAAAACGCGCTCTATAGGGTGCAGCGTGGTGCAATGTCAATTAAAGAATTCATAGATTTTTTTTCTTGTAACTTAATGCCGACTGTGAAGGGGGTGGGGGAGCTGAAAGAATAAAATTCTAAAATTGATTTATAGGTGTTAGAATATATGGCTACTCTGGTTGAGCCAGATAAGTTTATCAAGTTACCGTTCCAACTTGAATAACTTTTATGTATAAAAGCTAGTCTCGTGAACATAGAACTGAAAGAATACCAATTTCTGCATTTTGTTCATATGGTGTAGCACTATTGTACAAAAATGCTTTTCTCGACTCAGACTTGGGAGGTTTCTTATACCATGTTGCTGTTGTTGCTATTTTCCGCCTTTCTTTAGCAATATTAATTTTTGCAGGAGTGGGCATATCAAAAAATTTTATAATGAAAATGGGCCTGAAGAAAATTAATACACAAAATCACTGCTCAATTTATTATTGCACACAAAAAGAAAATAATTCAACCGCAATAACTGCAATTTATAACGAAAACGGGCCTTAAAAAATTAATTTCAACTGGTTACCACGGTACAAAATCACTGCCCAACTGAATATGCAATATCACTTTTCGACCACTTCTGATGTAACAGTCCTGGAGAACCACCCCACCAATATGTCAAAACAAATTTCACAAAAATCAACCGCTTACAACACAAACACAAACTCAAAATGTATAAAAACCAATAAATAAAACAGTATACAAAAACTGACTACACTTTAAAACATAAAAACAAATGGACATTGTGGCACTTGACTGCGTAACACTGCCTTAAGCCACCGCATTCCCTTCGAAATGAAAATACATAGATCTAACCTAATTTGGTTAACAACAAACTCAAAGTGTACAAAAAAACAAATTTCGCCTCTTAAACCACCGCATCGCCAGCAGTCACCATCACTCCCACTTCAAGGTACAGTGCGTTCGCTTCAAAACAAAAACACTTTAAAACATAAAAACAAATTCACATTGTGGCACTTGACCGCGTAACACTGCCTTAAACCACCGCATTCCCTTCGAAACGAAAATACATAGATCTAACCTAATTTGGTTAACAACAAGCATTCCCTTCGAAACGAAAATACATAGATCTAACCTAATTTGGTTAACAACAAACTCAAAGTGTACAAAAAAACAAATTTCACCCCTTAAACCACCGCAGCGCCAGCTTTAAGACATAAAAACGAATTCACATTGTGGCACTTGACCGCATAACACTGCCTTAAACCACCGCATTCCCTTCAAAATGAAAATACATAGATCTCACCTATTTCAGTTAACAACAAACTCAAAAGTGTACAAAAGTACAAATTTCACCTCTTAAACCACCGCATCGCCAGCAGTCACCATCACTCCCACTTCAAGGTACAGTGCGTTCGCTTCAAAACGAAAAAACGAAAATATATATATCTCCTCTTTCCATCCGATCATTTGTGTCACCGCAACACCGATTTTTCCTGGTCTTCCTGGACTTCAAAGCTTGATTAAAGTTTGTAGAACGGAGCTTTTTAAATGAAACCTAGCTATGAACCATCCACAGGTAAGTACTAATGAGTGTACCAAATTTCATGACAGTAGACCTCATAGAAAGAGTGTGATGCGATGAGAAAGAAAACGACACTTCAATTTATAATATAGAATATCACTTTTTGACCACTTTTGATGTAACAGTACAGGAGAACCGCCCCACCAACATGTCAAAACAAATTTCACAAAAATCAACCGCTTACCACTGCACAAAATCAAATATCACTTTTCGACCGCTTCTGATGTAACAGTACTGGAGAACCACCCCACTTCCCGCTGTCGTCTACATTCCAACAATGCCGTTCGCTTCAAAACGAAAACGAACTTCGTCTCACCCCTATTCTATTACCACACCGAAATGTCCATAAAAGTCGTCACTTTTTGATGACTTTGGAGCTTGAATATAGCTCAACTATAGAACTTTTTGAAGTTTTTCTTTGCTATAAACCATCTATGGGTAAAAGCCAATATGTCAAAACAAATTTCACGAAAATCGACCGAGCAGAAAAAGCGTGATGCGATCAGAAAGAAAATGACACTTCAATTTATAATATAGAGATAAATTGTTGCGTACTCGGTGTTGTGCAGGACAATAAGTGTATCATGGTAGCAGAACTCGGTTTTCTTCACGATTCGACTTGAAAGGTACCAACCGGATGAAATTATTCCTTTTGTAGGGTGTGCTAATTCACTTTTCCTTCTTCTGTATTCCAGAGCG
Organism: Acanthococcus lagerstroemiae; assembly: GCA_031841125.1. Classification (NCBI taxonomy): domain Eukaryota; kingdom Metazoa; phylum Arthropoda; class Insecta; order Hemiptera; family Eriococcidae; genus Acanthococcus; species Acanthococcus lagerstroemiae. The sequence continues at coordinate 15,682,095 of CM063113.1, read as the reverse complement.
CTTTTGGCTGTTATGCCATCATCAGTGCAGTCATGTACTCCACTGACGATGGCATAACAGCCGAAAGCGCTCTGGAATACAGAAGAAGGAAAAGTGAATTGGCACACCCTACAAAAGGAATATTACCAAGTTCACTCACACTCCAAAATGGACACTCGGATGAAATGAGGGCAAAACAGCGTAATTTCGTATGTTTTTTTGGAATATTTGAATAATTTTACTGTCCTCTTCGAATAACTTGTGTGAATTTTTGTGAATTTTTGTGAATTTTTGCCGTGTATAAAATGAATACGAACGATAATAATTCGGTACCAGTGTTCAATGGATCAAATTATCAAGCATAAAGTTTTCGTTTGAAGCTATTTCTCGAATCAAAAGATGTTCTCGCCTACATAACGAGACTACCGGGTGAAGATGTCGCGACAGAGAAGGCGGATAGTAAAGCTCGGAGCATAATCGTCAATAGCCTATCAGATACGCAGCTGAATTTAGTAATGGACCAAACATGTGCGAAAGGTACGTGGGACAAGCTTGCTGGTACTTATAATCGCCAGAATCGATCTCTTCAGATATTAGCAGAGCAAGAACTGACACTACTCAAATTTGAACCCACCAAGGAAACCAGGTTAGAATTTATTTCACGTTTCCAAACTGCTGTAAATAAGTGGGCCATTTTTCTTTTTGTGCAATCTCTCCGTACAATATTATTGTACGTCTATGGACCGCTGTACATATTATTATGGTATGCGCATACCAAAACGGTTAGGCTGACTTACCCGTTTTGCAATAGCGAGGTAGATTAAATCAACCACCGAGAGATTACGCATGATTCCAAGCCGAGAATTTACACACGATTCCGAAACCGAAAATTTATACCTACGCGGTGTACAACAGAGAAACTACGATTCCAAAACCGAGAACATAACATATTTCCGAGCCAATGTTCTGATACCACAACCGAACCGAAATACGTATGTACATTAAATACGACCACTCTGTAAGCTACTCCGCACTGACACTCACACTCAACAATGCTTCAAAAACCTATGAATCACTTTCTCAAGTCCTTGCCTACACAAAAGCTGCATTTAATGCCGTCTTATCTGCTTGGGTTTTTCGATACGAGCACGTGTTTACCCAAACCAGCCATGTCTTATTATTCTCGAAATCTTATCAACAAGTTGCAGTATTTCACTGGGTGTACATATATATATTTCTATGCAGAGTTGGGCATTATTCGAATAGAATTTCATTCGAATAATATTCACGAATATAATATTTGTAATTATTTTCGTTACAACTGGGTAAGGAGAGAGGGAACAAGAAGAAGATAGTGATATGCTCAGCATATTTTCCACCCGACTCTCGGGACCCTCCCCCAACTGATGAGCTCAGGGAACTGGTGGAATACTGTGTGTGGGAAAAGCTAGACCTTCTTGTCGGATGCGATGCCAACTCGCACCATACTATTTGGCGGAGTACAGGCACAAATCCGAGAGGGAAAGGGCTAGTAGACTACCTTGCGACACAAGATCTGCTGATTCTAAATGAGAGACGCAAACCAACGTTTGTCACAAAAGTAATGCAAGAAGTTATAGACATAACACTCTGTAATTCCAAACTTAGGGACCTAGTCCAGGGATGGAGAGTGTTGGACGAACCGTCTTTATCGGATCGCCGATACATCCAATACCAGATCCGAGCACCTAAGGAGGAACAAAGAGCTATTAGGAACCTGTCGTGAGGTGTTTTAATTGTGTCGTGAGTAGTGGACGCTGGCCAAGACGGGCCGCAGCGTGAGCGATGAGGGCCGATAGAATGAGCCCGTATGTCGATTATCCTCGGCGCGAGTTACGGATATAGCCGAGTCAGATTTGGATCAATATGTTTTATTGATGTTTTTAAACAGCTTTGATTCTTACGTTAAGTTAACAATTACGGATTATACTCGTAGCAATAGGCTAAGAGAGCGCACAACACGACATACTGTAAAAAGTTACGTTAATTTTCGGAGTTCCCAGATCTGATATGCGAGACAAGAGTAAAAGTCTCCACCTAACGATTGATGAGAGCAAGACCACAAGACCATCGATTCAGCCCTTGCGGCGAGTTTATAAAGGCAAAAGTGTTCTCCCAGATGGGATGAATTTTGAAGACGTCAGAGCCGCACACGGAGGTTTGCAGATCCCGACGATGGGTCGCTTCGGGTAGGCGAGGAGTGATTGTGTCGAGAGACGGACTTGACACGTGCTGGATAATTTGGTAATTGGTTATCGATTGATTTTTCGGTATGCGAGTGTGAATCTGATTGGATGCTATGATTGTCGGAGGGGTACAGTGTAGGTACTAATACATTACTTCCGGGTTATGATCGTACGATCGGTGGTTTTCTGAGAATTTGGAAACGTCGCTGCTGGATGAGCGCGTGTGAGTGAGTCATCGATATTCGAAAGTAAGATCGACGATTGTCCGGAGCCTATTGTTTTTATTCTGGTAATTCTTGGAATGGTCGAAAATAGATTGACGGGTGAGGTACCGTGCGGTTCTCCTGTATAGGTGCGGGATTGTTTTATTTGAGTAATTCTCGGAATGATCAGAAATAGATTGATGATTGACTAAATGATGCCGATTAGGATGGCGTAAAAGAAAGAAGCCTTCGAAATGTGTAGGTGATTTTCGCCTTACGACAGAACCCTAGGAAAACAAACTGGGGAGGCTTCAAAAATGACTTAGAAAGACTGACAAGTTACAACTGGCAACGGATTCAGAACGTAGACGACCTGGAAGCACAAGCCAACATACTGGATGGTGCACTCAGGGACGCCTACGAGAAGAACTGTGAGCCTAAGATAATAAAACTACGTAAAACCATCTGGTGGACAGCAGAGTTGGGGAAATGTAGGAAAGACACTCGAAGAAGGCTGAGGGCTGCAATTAAAAATAATACACCGGTTTACCGGGAATTATATCATGTCCAAAAAGCATATAAAAAGGCGGTTAAGCAAGCCAAAACAGAGGGGTGGAGACGTTTCTACGAATCTATAGCAAAGATACTGGAGACGGCGCGCCTGCAAAAACTTCTCAATAAGGAAAGGTGGGTGGAAGAGGAGCCGCTCAAACTTCCGACAGGTGGTTTCGAGCACCTCATTGACACGCACTTTCCGGGAGCAAAAATCATGGAAAACACACAGCCGCAGCCAGGAGCCAACAGTGTGCAAAGAGGAATGGATTGGGAAACGGCGAAGAAGGTGGTTACACCAGACAGGGTATGTTGGGCGGTAAACACATTCTCACCGTACAAAGCACTGGGCCCAGATGGAATCTATCCAGTCTGCCTACAGACAGGACTAGAGACCATAATGGGAACGTTCATTAGGGTCCTCAGGGCATCATTAGCCCTAGGGCACATTCCAAAATCGTGGAGGGGTGTGAGAGTGGTGTTTTTGCCTAAACCAGGCAGAGACCCCTGCAAGGCCAAATCCTACAGGCCTATAAGTCTCTCATCATTCATGCTAAAAACCTTGGGAAGGCTGATAGACAGGCACCTAAGAGAGGTTACCCTGAAAAGGTTCGCACTAAATGAGAACCAGCATGCATATAGGGCAGGTAAATCAGTAGAGGCATCACTGCACTCACTTGTTACAGCAATTGAGAGAGGGATGACTGGCGGAGATTATGTCCTGGCAACATTCATGGATTACAGAGAGCGTTTGACGCGATCTCTCATGAATCCATAGAAACAGCCCTGAGGGAAAGGGTAGTGAAGGAAAGCTTAATAAACTGGATTGCATCTATGCTAAAAGGCAGGGAGACCCGGATAACATACCAACAAGAACGGATCCATGCAACGACCATCAGGAGCTGTCCACAAGGGGGAGTACTGTCTCCCCTACTGTGGAGCCTGGTGGTGGACAGCTTGCTGGAGGAGTTGAATGGGCAAAAAATATACACACAGGGCTACGCTGATGATTTGGCTGTGGTGGTAACCGGCAAATTTCCGGGAACCATCGCGGAGTTAACGCAGTGGGGACTCCGATGTGTGGAAAAATGGTGTGAAAAAGGGGTTATCGATAAACCCGGACAATACGAAGATCACTCTTTTCACCAGTAAAAGGAAAGGCAAGGAGTTGATCAAGGTGCAATACAAGGGAAGACCGCTAGCTCTCACAGGAAAGGTAAAGTACTTAGGAGTATATCTTGACGAAAAACTCTCCTGGAGGGATCACGTTTCAGATAAAATAATAAAAGGGATTGAGGCTCTTTGGGCTTGCCGCACCTATGTCGGCAGGACCTGGAGACTCTCTCCCAAAATGATGCACTGGATATATACCGGTGTAATACGTCCCAGAATCACTTATGCGGCCATTTCGTGGTGGGGCCGGGTCCACCTGGCCAACGTCAGAGATGAACTCCACCACTTTACACTGCTACAGAAGCAGCAGCGATAATAGGGATTTATCGTCTGGGTCAACCAAACCTTGGCCATGGAAGAATATGGGAGATGGCCAGGACGATAGACAAATGCTTTGGGATGCCAAAGGATAGAATTGCGATGGAACATTTCTTTGACGAGCCATACCGTGCGCTAATACCCACACGGGAGGCTTGGGAAAAGAGGTGACCAAGCATTCTAGGAAAAGAGGAGAATGTGTGGTTTGCAGATGCCTCTGAGTATGACCAAAGTGTAGGAATCGGAATCACGAATGCAAAAGGCGCTGACAACTGTTCAGTGGCACTGGGCGAGGGCGTCACTATCCTCCAAGCAGAGATAATGACGATCACGGTGGCCATTGAAAGAAGCCAGCAGAGGGGCCTTGGTAATAAGCAGATCTATATCTGTACAGACAGTCAATCGGCTATCAAAGTACTATTGTCACACCAAACTACATCCCTGGTAGTGGCGGAGTGTGTTAACAAACTATACACCCTTGCTCAGGAGAACCGGGTCACCGTACTATGGACACCGGGACACTGCGGCATAAAAGGGAACATGATCGCTGGCAAGCTAGCGAAGGAGGGCGCCAAAAAAGAACTGGAAACGCCCAGGCCGTATATTCCTGTAGCATACAGCGTCATACAATCCAAAGTAAAGGCCTGGATAAGTAAGCAGACGGAAATGTACAGGCGGTTGGCCAGTGGCATGAATGTCAGCAAAACATTGATAGGGAACACCCCAGTTGACAGGAAACATACAAGGCTCATGGTCGGACTACTAACCGGTCATGGGGCCACAAAGCACATGTGGTATAAAATAGGAGTGGTAAGAAGCGACTCCTGTAGGTACTGTGGAGAAGAGGGAGAAACCTCGATCCATATCATATGTCGGTGCCCAGCAATAGCCGGGATAAGACGCGAAGCATTGGGGCTAGAATATCCAGCACCCAGTGAAGTCAAAAAGATAAAGCTAAGTAAAATTCTCACTTTGGCTATAAAAGTGAGACTACTGAGCTGATCCTTAACAGTAACTTGAGGAATAGGGCAATGGATTGCAAAGTCTGAGCGCTGGGTGCATATAGCGCCACCTCACATACAAATGAATGAATGAATACAAGTGGGTAAAGTGAGCAGTTCGCCCCAATCACCTGTTATCTATCAGCTCTTATATCCCGGAACAAAAGACCTTAAACACGATTACCACCAGGTCTTTTTCTGATATCTATAGGCTAGTCTCTAATTTTTAAGTCGAGAGCCGACCCTCTTCCAGCAGCTAGCTGCTTGTTAGTTTTGCAGTGTGTCAGTTGTTAAGGTGACATAATCCGTTCCATTCTTCATAGTTTTAAGTTTTAAATTAAATTTTTCTTAAAAATTTAAAATTTTCGCATTGTTAAGGTAAGTACTTTTCAGTTATCGCTTATCGAATTCTTTGGAGACAAATTTTGTGCCCTGACCGAATTTTAAATCTAACTTGACATACAGTAAAAGCAGTTTATCGTGATCACGTTGGGGCAGGTTAAGTATTAACTGTTAAGTTGATAACAAACGATGAAACCTTAGATAGACAAAAAAAACGTGTTATGACTTGATGCCCGTATTAAGCGAAGTTTTGATCACACAAAGCGGTGAAATTTCCATTAATCGTAATCACATTAACCGCAGTTTACTGTACTCTGAAAATACAGTCTGGGTGAATCATACATATGCAATTTTGACAGAACGTGTTATTTTGTTATTTTACAGGAATCTGAATTCATTATGAGTAATTCTAATTACAAGCATAAAAGTGGTAATTACAAAAGAAAACTTCCAGAGTAAAAAAAGTTGCAAGATGCTGCACAGAATCCTAAGCAACAAAAACTGACGGCATTTCTTTCTAGTTCAGCGACAACTGGTGAAAGTCTGCAGAAACTTGAAATATCGAAATTCAATTCAGTTATAACTGATGAAAGTTTGCAAGAACCTGAAGCATCGAATTCCAGTTCAGGGGCGGAAGCAACCAATAAAAGTTTGCAGAAGTTTAAAGTATCAAACATTTCTGACACACCTGTAGAAGTATTAAGTCCTATAAAAAGTCTAGATATATTGAAAACCCAGGAAGATGAACCGCCAAATATGACAGATATACAGTTTGAAAACCAGCCTATTGAAACTACTGAACTGTCATACAATCCATTTTTGTAGTTACTGGTAGGTGACTTTATATCAATAAAATTCTGGATGACCAAACCATAAAATGTCTACTAATGAAGGGCCCTAATCAACCGCAAGATATCGATTTTCCTCGCAATACGGATGACAAGCGCTGCTTTTCTGTTAGTATGTATTGTGTGAGTAAAACAAGTCATTTTGCTGAAGGTCTTAGCTCCTGGTTATCTTATTCTCCCACCCAGAATTATGCATATTGTCACGAATGTTGGCTATTTGGAGGTGTCGGAATGAAAACGAATCCTTGGTATTCCGGCTTCACTGACTGGAAACATTTGACAATTGCCAGCAAAAAGCATGGCTTATCTGGACGTGTTCAGCAAAAGGGAACCAACTAGCAAAATCCGCTTTTTGAAAACACGTGATTCGAAGTTCAAGAGCCATGTAGAAACTATATGACATAGCGTTTACTGATAAGCTTTTATCAACGTGAGTATACATTTTTCAATCGGGGACCCAATTTTGAAAAATTCTACTTTTTACGCTCTTTCCAACGATACTAATAACTCATTTTGTTTACGAATGTTGGGTCGTTCCATTTTGCTGAATAGCGTCCATCTCAAGTACATAATATTAGAAATGCTAAAGCAGCGTCAAATTTCTTCAAAGAAAAGAGTATCAATCATCAATTATGTAAACAAATTTCTGAGAAAACCAAAAAATGATGGGAAATATGTATTATCTGTATACTTTTCGTCACACTCAAAACTTTAGCTGGCTTATGTGTCGCGTTCCGTGGTCACTGTGAAAATTTACATGATGATGTTAGTAATATCGGCATTTACTTGACTGTTATCAAATTATTGTTCAGGCATAATCCTACCCTGCGAGCTCATCTGGAATCTTCAGAGAGAATTAAATTTTTAAGCAAGACAGTTCTCTACGAAATACTGGATATTTTAGCCGATGGAACCAGAAATTTGATTACATTTTTTTCATTAGATCAGTATCCACTGAGTCAGTATACAAATATTTAAGTTTTATAGTGAACAACAATTTAAATGATAGCTTTGTTCCGCTATCTATGCTGTTTCAAATTTTTCTAACACTGGGAATCAGCACTGCTAGTGCCGAGGGAGCAATGAGCTCACTAAAATATATAAAAAATTATCGCCGGGCATCCTTAGCTAGAGATACAATTAAATTACTATAGCATCCTTTTTATCGAGAAGAGCAAGATGGAACATCTTGATTTTGACAACTTCATTGATATTTTTGCGAATAAGAAGGCGAGGCGTGGAGTAAGATTATAATTTGTCACCTCTGTCTCTTTTGTTATGAAGGATAAATAAAGAATTTTCAAAGAGCATCAGTTTTTTGTTTTCGTTGACATATTTTTTAATTATACATACTCTTACCACCCTCTGAAAAATTAACTATTTTGGGGGCCTCAAATCTGATTTGCCGCCTGGGCCTTTTCGCTTAAATCCGCCACTGCATGGAAAAACTTGTTGATAATTGAAATTTGAGGCTTAAAAAAATGATTACGAGTAATTTTCAACATTTAAATTTTTCGATATACTTACCAATGTGAGTATTTCGATATTTTTTTTTTTGCAACCACTACAAACGAAATTCTGAAGCAGTAGTTCATTCTTTGTAGCCGCACTACGAAAGAAATTCCTACGCAGTGGACACAAAATTTTGAAACCCCTGTTCCCTTTCCCCGTGTGAATGAATTGGGCCGAACGCTAGAAATCACATTGGGGCACATATACTAACGAACCCCCGCAAAAAAAATAGAGGAAATCATCCTTCTGAAAATTTATATAAATTGGCGAATAATCCCGAACATTCTAGATACGCGAAGAAAGATCGACACGTTTCGAGCAGCAGAATAGAAGTTCGATAACGAAAGCGATAAGGAGTTTTGCTGATAACGCAGGATATATAAAGGCCGCTGACCGTCGCCGTATAGTCTAGTTTTTGTATGCGATATATTGTGCCTTTTCAAGCTATATAGCTACTGTTTTCGTGCGCTTGTATTAGTGCGACATTAAAAGTTCTTAAGCTACGTCTACACCTATGCGCTTTCGTCTTCAATTTCAATTCAACTTGCGTATGAATTACGTTACAATAATATGTAATAATAAAATACTTATGGTTTTTTTTTTGTTTTTTTTTTGTTTTTTTTTTAAATTAATTACCCTGAATCTTCTTAAACCCGACCACGCGAGGCACCAAGTGCTTCCTGACAGATACCAACCCCCTCGTAACCTCGAGAGGAACCATAAAAAAAAATTTCAAGTCTTTTGAACAATTTTTCGCCTGACTATTTAATTTCCGAAATTCCAACAACATCCCAATTTATTTTACGAAGAGGTTTTTCGAACTCATACAGACGACTTCATTAGCCAAGCCTTGACTATTAAAATACAAAATTTTTAGTGTTTCAGATTTGTTCTTGCACTTTTTTTTCTTTATTGAAACCGATCTCCGCTTGAACCCGAACTATAGTTGACCGCGTGCGATGGATTACTACAGGCTTTAGCCCCCTGTGGCGTAGCGGTAAGAACTCGGCTTTCGAACCCGAAGGCACCGGGTTCGATTCCCAACGCCGGCATCGTTATCAGTAATGCAAGAAAGAACTCGTCACACATTCTAACACCGCATTCTGATAACGTACACAGAGTCACAACCACTTACAACAGAGGCTTCCGAGAAGTGTGTAATCGGTCGCCAGTATCTGAAAGCTGTAAATGGGTAAGGCGCTACCTGCCAGTGCTCGTTGAACTCACCGTCATAAACTACGGGGCTAGTGACAGGAAGAAGCGCAGTTGACATAGGCCGATTCCCGGCAAGAAGATAAGAGGGCTAACGCAGCCCTAAGAGGCTCCCCGATTTCCCTGAGGTAATGCTCGAAGGGGCGGTTCCAGGGCTCGGGTGAGAGCACATGAAAAGAAAGCCCCCGCGGAGCCTCCTACCCAGATTGGGGACTTGGTGAAGCATAATTTATTCATAAATTAAATTATTCCTACATTCTATGCATTTGTTCTTAAAATTTTCGCGTTCCCTCTTATTATCAATCATCTTATCAATGAAGCTAATCCTAAATTTATCGCTGCCAAAAAGTCGCGTCTGTCGCAACGTTTCTGTGTTTTTTTTGTTTTTTGTTTTTTTTTCGTTCTATGTCCACAATAATCAATAAACTGTTTACCTATCCATCAGCCCCGATCAACAGCGAGCCATCATCGACGCAATTTCGAGTAGCCAGGTCCGGAACGTACACAACAGCCCACTGCGTCTACTAGTCGACACGACGATAAAACTGCTGTCGAAGTTGAACGTTTCAAGAAAGCTTTTAAGCGCTAATTCTCTCTCTTTTTTCCCCTTCTTGTTGACTCTCGGACAGTGGAAAAACATTCTCGAAGACTATATAAGAATTATATATAACTCATCTTTACTTTTATGCACGAAGTAAAATAAGCAGCAGCAAAAAACTATGAAGCAAACAACGTCGTTAATTTAGAATCGAATGAAAACCGGGTTACGGTGCAAGCGTGTATATACGCAGCGGGGTCTCCGAGATGCAATTTGCAGTTCGAATTAACATCATTTACGAAACGCATATAGGAGAATTTAGCGCCAACCAATTGAACGTTAGTTTGAATATGAGTACGTGACGCAGGATGGAGCACCGGAACTGGAGCGAGCGTAACTGCATTCGTTTATTAGTTGCCGCGCGAAACGCGTATATTGGTGCAATTTAGCGCCAGCCATGGGTGCAATTGCGCGGCCCGAGTGAATGCATTCAGAAGTACGTAGGAGACGTTCTTTGATAGTTGAAAATACCGGTATTGCGGAGCGTTTTCAACGCATCGTAGCCAAGAGAGGGGGCCATAATTATGTCAACTGACAATGCTCGACGATGATATGATGATGGCCAACAACAACGACTGACAACAACGACTAACAAGGGTGACCGATGGAGGTAGCCAATTAGGATGACCTATAACAAGGACCAATAATGATGCCTGATGAGGATGTCAATCAAGGAGAACAACAACTGAGGATCGTGAAGGCTGAGGATGAGTACAGTGACCAACACGATTACAGCAACTAAAAAGAGAACAACCGCTGACGCTGTGATGACTAACAATGACAAAGGGTGACAATAAAAATACACAGGGCCGGATTTACGAATAGGCAAAGTAGGCAATTGCCTACGACGAAAGCTCATGAGTGGTGCCAATAGGCGCCACTCGTTTCACTGACGCTATTCGAATTCTCACGAAATGTTGAAATTGATTTTTAAAAATACATACGAATGGATATTCCCCTCTAGTTTCGGTTTTAGAAAAGATTAAGAATGATGAGAGAGCCAGGATAAGGAGACCCCATTTCAAAATAATAATATTCTAAAGAAGCTCCTTTCTCCAACAACTCACCTTATGATTATTTTGTGGACAAAAATACTGAAAAGACTGAATGAGACGAATATAACTTTACAAAAAGTCAGAATATCTCTGAATGAAATTATATTTTCAAGACTTGAGAGGACGATACAATGAGTTAATTTCAGAGAAGAACACAACATTCCACACTTCTCTATATATGACTGTGCCGGATGAAGGTGATTCTCATCAGGGTGGAACTAGGGTGCCTAGAATTCGAAGGACTAAAAGATTTCATGATGAAACTCAGACTCCTGAGGTCATACTGACCGGGGTAAAAAAAAATGGAAGTGGAAGGTTTCAACGTGATTATTGATAATTTGGTCAACGAGATATGGAGCGGAGGAAGACAGCTTACAATGATATAAATGATAACTTTGAATTTCTTTTTCGGAAAAAGTGACAAACATAACGAGGAATTAAGGAAAAGTGCGAAACAATTTTCAGAATTTTATGATGTCGATGCATCCAATGACATAATTGAGGAAGCAATTCAATTCAAGTATTTTTTGCAGAGTCAAAATCTTAAAAGTCCTCTTAAATCGGATCCCTTGGAAAATTTCCAGTGTATCACAAAAAATAATTTGATGTCCACCTTTCCAAACATATTTATTGCTTATCAAATCTTCTTAACATTACAGGCCAGCAATTATTCTGGGGAAAGGAGTTTTTCAGCTTTGAGACGTATCAAAAATTACCTAAGGAATACGCTGAGTCAGATTAAAACTTCATATCTCTCGTTGTTGCACGCTGAGTCTAAATTGACCAAAGAATATGATTTTAATCAGATTATTGATGCATTTGCGGCCAAAAAAAGCTAGAAATAAATCTTTCTAGAGTGTTTTGCACCATATTTCAAAGTAATAATACGGTTGGCCGTCTATCACAATATGATTGGTGACTCTTTTCATTATTTGTTTTTGTATTATTATACATCTCTGTCATTTACTCGTGCATTATTGTTGAATTTTCATTACCTATTTATTACCAAACTTGTGATTTCGTTTATAACCTACAATTTATTGTTTCTTATTTTTATTCTCATCATATACCTAGTATATACTTTCATTTTCATTTGTTCAATTATTATCATAAGTTTAATCTTTGGTCTCACTATCTAGTTTTTGGTTCATCAATCATCAACACTATTTTTTTGTAGTTTTTTATTATTCCTAATTCCTAATACATGATCATATTTCAATGATTAATCAGGGGAGGGGAGGGGAGGGGAGAGAGAGAGAGAGCGCGAAAAGAATGAGGAAATTTTCTCCCACGAAAAAAATGTTAAGGGGGGGAGGGATTTCAGGGTGAAAATTCATAGGCGCCGCCTTCCGTTTTGCCTACGACGCCACAGAAGGTAAATCCGGTCCTGAAAATACAGTAGACTCTCGATTATCCGAAACTCTCAATTATTCGAACTTCACGGGGGTTATTCAACTTTTTTTTTTTAAATTATCCAAACATGCGTGCCAAATAAATTGGGTATTTTCATTTATTCCTCATTATTTACCTGCAGTAATCGATTGGGAAATGATGAGGGTGTATCAGGATGATTACAGTCAAAAAATACAAATTTGAAAAACCTCGCGATATCCGAACTTCTTATTCCTCAGTTAGTTTGGAGTTCGGATAATCAAGAATCTACTGTAACAACAACTCAAGACAGCTAAGGAAAACCAAAGAGAAAGATGACAATAACCAACAACAACAACAACAACAACAACAACGACGACGATGACGGAGAATGATCAACAACGACAACCAGTAGCGTAGCTAGGGGTTTCCCAAGGGAGGTGACACAATAAGGTTTTCTAGAGAGAAAAAGTCAAAAATTGCGGTATTTTTTAAAAATCGTCAATATTAGAGGACTGTGTAAAATTATTGGGAGGCACGTGCCCCCCCCCGATGCTACGCCATCAACAATGATGATGCTCAATAACAATTACCCAATGACGACTGCCGGTGACTGATGACAATCACTGATGAGGATAACTGACTAGGACAACCAATAATAAAGACTGATGAGAACAATGAATAAGGACGATCAATGATAATAACTAAGATTGACGGTCAAGGACAATAAAAATTACCACAAAAATTGAAAATAAATTGGAAAATAATTCGGTATGTTGACAAACTGGTGCGTTGAGAGTCGAAACAAAAGAAAAATTTTTCTTCCTAATTTTTACTTCTTTTTACTGGAATTTTAAATTTTCGTACCTCCCTAAAGAAAACGTCATCCCACGCCACTGATGTACGCACTACGCAACACGAACAAAGCACGATGATGGCAATGTACACGGCTACAAGGGAGAAGTGGTCTTGTAAATGGACTGTTTCTTAATATTTTGACAATTTTCAATCGGAAATTCTCGTTTTTTCTTTCCCTATTAACTCGAACTAAATCTGGCGGTGCTGCTATTCACTACACAGTTGCAGGCAGCGGCGAAGTCAGCTACACCGGATCAGTCATTTTCATCTACATCTCTATCCATTCCCAATCACATCAAATGTCTTGTAGCTAAACGACGACAGGCACGGAGAAGATGGCAAACAACACGCACTCTTCACGCTAAACAAGAGTTTAATGCAATCAGCAATCGAACAACCAAAGAACTTTGCAAACTTCGAGATGATGAGCTACACACCTCCCTTCAAAACCTGGAGCCAACACCTGAAAAAGACTACAACCTATAGCGAGCAACTCGGAAATTCCGTCAAAGTGCGATCCCCCTCCCCCTCAATTGCCACCTATCCACCACAATGCACGTTGGTATAAGAATGACCAAGAAAAGGTTGACTTATACTTATATGCAACTCATCTGCGTAAGACCCTCTCTCCTAATAACATCGCCTTGCAAGCTGCCCTCACAGCATCCTCCATTAAATCCGCTCCATTCCAACCCTTCTCTCCGCGTGAAGTGGCAAGGGGACTGGATCGCTTAAACGCTCGAAAAGCGCCAGGCCACGACGAAATCACTGAGAGCATGCTCCGCCAACTACCCCGCAAAGGAATTCTTCGTTTGACGCATATGTTTAACGCCATTTTGCGTCTTCGTTCAGTGCCCTTAGACTGGAAAGTGGTAAAAGTCATAATGCTCCACAAAGCGGGTAACCCAGCAAATGAACTTACCTCCTACCGCCCTATTTCGCTTCTCTCCAGGCTCAATAAAGTCTTCCAGAAGTTATTCTTTGTTAAAATCAAACGAGTGCTACCATCTCCCTTCCTTCCTAATCATTCATTTGAGTTCTGCAATAGTCATTCAACTGTGGACCAAGTTCATCGGGTAGTGTCAACTATTCAAACAGCATTTGAAGAAAAACTATATTGTGCCGCAACGTTTCTTGACGTCTCTCAAGCCTTTGATAGAGTTTGGCACGAGGGGCTATTTGTGAAATTCTCGTCTTCTGCCTTGCAATTATTGCAAACTCCTACGTGATTACTTAACAGATCGTGAATTCTTTATTATTCATGGCGACAGCTGTTCCACCCACCATCCGATCACAGCGGGTGTTCCCCAGGGCAGTGTCCTTGGGCCCTTCCTGTACACGTTATGCATACACGTCTGACGCACCTATCTCATCGGACACTATAATGACAGCCACTTTTGCGAATGATACCGCATTCCTCTGCTCATCGCCATCGTATGCAGATTCGGTGTCTATGCTTCAAGAAACAGTCAACACTTTCACGAAATGTTCTGATGACTAGAAAATTGCGCTGAACAATACCAAATCAGTGCACGTCGACTACACCCTTCTACCTCGCGGATACATCCCACTGTACATCCATAATGAACCAGGAAGTGCAGCGACCCCGATGCAGGTGAAGCAATCCGTAGAGATCAATTCTTGGGCGAAATTAAAGAGGTCATACAGCTAGAAGTCCAAAAGGCAGTCCAAGAGGCAGTTAGCAAAGCTGTTAGTGAAGCCATGGATGAAATGAGCAAACGAGTCACAGACCTAGAAGAGCATATTGCATATTTACAAGACCAACTGGATGCAGCGAAGCAGTATTCAAAAAAGAATAACGTCATTATCTCGGGGATTCCTCACTCATCAACTGAGGACATCATGAGTGTGATCAAAGGAGTGGGACAAGCAGCAGGAGAAGTGATCACGGAACAGGATATAGATACTATCCATAGACTTCCCCCAAGGGGAGACGGCCCTCCAAGAATAACTGTCAAATTCGTACGCAGAATGCCGAAATCTAGCTTAATCCTGAAAGTGCGCAAAGTGAACCTCGCAATACGTAAAATAGGAGGAAACAGTGATAGCAGAATCTACACAGACGAACGTCTTACAAACTGTACAGCAGAGATATAAAGCTGCCAGGAAGATTAGGGACGATAGGCAGTATGTAACCTATGCCTGGGTCAAAGAAGGCAACGTTTTTGTGATGAAGCAGGAGGGGCACAGAGCAGTCCGTGTCACCTCCACACAGCAGATCAACAAGATGAGACTAGGTTGGGAACCAGTGTCTCAAAATGTAAGGAAAGGAAAAACGGCATCAACCCTTCAAGTGACCCAAGAAAAGCCAGTCCTCCAGCCAGGAACGCAGCCCATGATCCGAAACCAGCGAGGAGAGACGCAACAACAGGTCGGCATTATGGAAGTATAATGATTATCACTAAATTGCCGTACCACGACACAGCTCAAGTCTTTCTGCCCTATAAACTAGGTGGCACAAATCCCCATCACGACAACATTCTTCCACACATCTTTCCTCCTCCTATCCAATAGCCCCCTTCATACTAACCCACCAAGATACAGAAGTTCAAGCGTTGTTACCACCCTCTCTTATCTATATGATCATCCACTTATACTCTATTTACAACTGAAATGGAATGCACGGGTACCTCATGTGCTCCTACGGCAATTCTTTCTGCCCTATAAACTAGGTGTCACAAATCCCCATCACGACAGCATCCTTTCCCACACATCTTTCCTCCTCCTCCTCCTATCCAATAGCCCCCTTCATACTAACCTACCAAGATACAGAAATTCAAGCATTGTCACCACCCTCTCTTATCTATATGACCATCCACTTATACTCTATTTACAACTGAAATGGAATGCACGGGTACCTCATGTGCTCCTACGGCAATTCAAGGACATAGTGCACATTCACACGGCCTTCCACATAGATCCCACGCAAATTATCTCCAGCAGTACTGTTAACGCTCCCCCAATAATCATCTCTCCCAAGTATATATCGATGATCTACCGTAAGTCGAAGAGCCACTCACAGAATTGGCCTTCTTGTAACACAGCACAAGCCCCCTGTACCCACCTATTCTTAATCTTTCGAAATACAGATTATGCCCTAGCTGCTCCATTATTGTGGTCACACCGCTCGACCCACCCTAGATATGGGAATGGATAATCACCTAAAGATTTTGATACTCAACATAAGATCCCTCAGAGCCCAGATTGACGAATTAAAGATTTTTCTCGACTTGAACGGTGGAGCATTTGACATCCTGCTGTTAACAGAAACTTGGATAAATAAGGAAGAAAGTTATATTTATAACATCGAAGGGTACAATATTCATATTGAGGAATGGAAGGAAGGGCAAAAATCAGGAGGGATGGTAGTGTATGTCAAAAAAGGCCTAAAATATTTCTCTGAGAACATCTCAAGAAAAAGGGTGTATAATGCCATCAGATGCCAATTTAGCAGAGGGGAGAATAAAAGCGTCCTAACCTGCATTTGCGTATACAGATTTTGTAAAGCATCAAAAATGTAATTTCTTCAGCAATTGGACCAGCTGCTGAGAGAGGCACCGAAAAATACACTTGTGGGAGGAGATTTTAATATCGATCTGTTTAAAGCAGAAAGTTCCAGCTTCCTAAATGTGGTATATTCGAATGGTTTTACATCGTTGGTAAATGAGCCTACTCGAGAGGGTGTCACATCTAGGTCCTGCATAGATCCCTGTCTGTATAAAAAGGATGCTAGAGAGGAGGTAGCTGTTTCCTGTTTCGTGCAAGAGGCGACTGTATCCGACCATAAGGCAATTGTTGTGAAAATAAGCAGCTCAAGCACAGCTCTACCTATGGGGGAAACTGACTCGCCGAACCTACATACAAAATATAACTGAAAGCATTATGAGGATGCTATCCAGGAAGTTAACTGGACAGCGGAACATGAGCGTGAACATATTAACAATATTGGCTCAGTACTGGCGAAAATCAAAAATGCTATGTATGAACACGGCGAAATATACATCTGAACAGGGGGAAAAAACAGTTAAAAGAGAGGTAAATGTGGGCCTCAAAAAGGCTGTGTGCCTTAGCAAAGAAAAGAAGCGACATGGCAAAGGAAAGGAAGAAAAAATCGTGGAATTTGTCTCTGAAGGAGGGTTATTAGACATTGAGCAAAGAAATTCATAAGCTTACAAAGAGGGACAAGCGCCAATACTGCACAAAGTTACTGTAGGACAATGTTGGAGATGCCAGGAACTACTGGGGAATAATTAAGGAGGTTTCAAATCGGAAAATTGAGAAGCTAAAAAGCATACTCATTGATGGTATTGCCACAGGTGTTAAGGGTAATGAAAAGGCAGTGGCGAACGCATTTGCGAATTATTTCTCCGAAATAACTGCCATAGATGTTAAAAGGGTAATGAAAAGACAGTGGCGAAGAGGGAATAATGAATATACATCTCAAAAACAGTGACCTCCGTCCACAGGTGAATTCTTTTTGGTACTCTCCCATTACAAGTGGGTAAGCAGTCAAAGAGATTAAGGCGTTAGCTGGGAGGCCATGTGTGGGAATAGAAGTCGAGTGCTCATAGATGGCTCGAGATACTGACATCATACTACAATCTGGAGCATACAGAACTACATCGTATTCGGAGACGGCGCGGTGGTTTCCAATTTTCATCGGTGTCTCGCAGTCTCGCTATTGCGATATAAAAGAATAAATAATAATTGGTTCAGAATTAACTTGGGATCCGTGAACCTGGGGGGGGGGATGTCTCCGCTGGCTTGGAGACGATGTGGCTAGATCTAGACGGAGGTGGTAGAGGCGATCATGAGATATAGCCAGGTGGCCGTTTACATTTTTTTGTCTGCACATTGGTCGTGCGCCGTGAACTTCTGATAAAATATTATCACTATTGATACCCAGTGTTCAGGGGCATAGATCGTTTTTTTTGTTTTTGTTTTAATTTATGATATGTTGGCACACAGAGTATGAATGGCTGAGGCCTATGCCACCGGGCTGCCCGAGTGGCCACCGCTTCGTCTCCAACCAAGCTAAGAGCAAAATGAGACGAAAATTGAGACCTATGTCCATATCACTTAGGTACAGCGTTTTGGATTTCATTATCGACTTCGGCTGAATGAGCCTTAATAGAGCACGGACGAATCTCAACGAATCTCACTCCAGTCGTGAGGAACGTGAATGAGGCTTACTAGTCTTGACAATGTTTGGATAGATCGGGTCAGTGAGAGTCTCAGCCAAGTCCTAATGAGTTTTGAAAGTATCGAACAAGTTTTAAGGAACTCTGACGAATCTTGTAGCCTCAAGTTCAAATGAGTATTAGCAGAATTGAAACAAGCCTCCATACGTTATACGGAGTCGTAAGCTCCTAATAACATTTCTGAATTTAGTAATGAAATTTTTCCAACTCCAGTGCAATAACGAAAACCACGTACCTACCCTGCGGATTTGGAGATCATTGAATTCAGTGACGCCGTACATAGGGTATAAAGTCTGCTGTTCCAACACACTCCCAGACAGAAGATCAAAAATGGAGGAATCAAAACGTAGTCTACGAAATTCGAGCGAAGTGGCTAGTTGGCGTGTAAAGGCGCTCACTCAGCCGTTTGTACACGCCGGGCCATCAGGCGATCCGATCGTAAACGAAATCGTAAAAAAAAAACTTTGATTTAATTTGCGAAATTAAATTTTCGCGATGCAGAGCAGCGTGCGCGCGAGTCCTGGGCGAAAATTCGCCGGGACATAAAGCACGTTAACGCCAGCGGACTATAAATATGAAATATCGCTGCGCGGAAATTTTTACGACGTTTGTGCGGATTAAAATGTGATGCGCAAACTTTTTAACGTCGTATTCACTGTAAATCATTACGAACCGTTTTACAGAAATAGCGAATTGTTTGTAATTACGCTAATCCGGGGCACCGGCAGCGGCATTTCGCCATCCAATTTAACACGCGTGTATTGCTCAACTTATTGTCTGTTGCGAAGTCCGGATGCAGCGCCATGAATGAGAGAGAGAGAGAGAAAGAAAGAAAATTACAACTGGGACAGGGAGTCGAGTGCTCGTAGATGGCTCGAGATACTAACATCATACTACAATTTGGAGCACACAGAACTACAGAGCATTCGGAGACGGCGCGGTGGTTTCCAATTTTCATCGTGGTCTCGCAGTCTCGCTGTTGCGATATATAGAAGAATAAATAATTATTGTTTCAGAATTAACCTGCGGTCCGAGCCAAGAGGCAGTTATCGGTATAAATAGGTGGCGGAAGCCTCAAAACAAAAAATTTAAGACCCCCTTCTGATGAATTCTTCCACCCTCAAGCCCGCAAGAAAGAAAATGTAAAGAGTATCCATACTCCATGCAGATACATCTGTGGATACCGAACATGTTCCAGGGGTTTCAGGCATTCACTCGATGCACAACAGAAACGAGTAAAATATTCCGCAAGGAACGAAATTGCCCGCACGACGGAGAACGATAGCGAATATCATGAAACCACGATTGATGAGATGACGTCATCGCAGTAGCATTCTCGGTGTCAGTCGCCCATTCTCGGTGTCGGTCGGTCGGAATTTTCGGCATTGGTGGATCGAAACATGACGCACAGTTTTGGTTCACGAACAGCAACAAGACATACTTATGTTAAATAAAATAATTAAATAAGCCAGGTCGCTTTGCGACCTAGTAATAGGGTCGGCCTTTCAGCTGAAGTCTGGGCGGCTATTCCACTAACCAACTTTAAACAAAATATACAATCGCACTTGGACGCTGTTAAGCATAAGGAAACCAACCAGCAAAATCTGTTTTTTGAGAACACGTGATTCTAAGTTCAAGAGCCATGTAGAAACTATATGACATAGCGTTTATACTGTTAGGCTTTGATCAACGTGAGTACACATGTTTGAATCGGGGGCCCAATTGTGAAATTTTCTACTTTTTAAGCTCTTTTCAACGATACTAATAACTCATTTTGTTTACAATAATGTCAGTTGGTTCACACCGACCCTAATTTCAGCAAGAATCATACATAATATTACAAACCTCACAAAATTAACTCCTTTCATCAATTCCTTGTGTTGATACCTCGAGTCACTTTTGCTGAGACTGTAAGCATAATGTAAAACCATCTTCCTGGCTGTTTCTTTCACACACAGATACGTTCACTTTTACATTTAAAACCACAAGCGCCACTGTCAAAAGCAAACGCAATTCATTCTCGTGTATCTCGAACATCGTTTGATGAGAAGAAGAGCCAATGGAAGACAAACACAAACCACTAACGTCACGCGTCGCATACAGGGATGAGAAGTTTAAGCCGATAACCGCTTAAGCCGAAGCTTAAGCTCATTATTGAACGGCTTTTAAGCGAATGAAAAAGTCAGCCATTCGCTGTTCATTAAGCGCAAAGCCAGACAAAAAGGATACGCTGAGCAGCTTAATTAAGACATTCACATTTTCTATCAAAAAGCCGAAAAAATCACAACACTTAATTTTTTAAGTTGAAAAATCATGTCAGCGGCCGCGGATTCTGGGATCTGGCTTCTGGGTTGTTCTTTGTGTTCGCCTGTTTCCTTGGTGCTTCCTGCTTCAGTGCTTCAGTGTCGACTTCGCTTCACGTTTCACGTCTGACTGATGTTGACGTTGACCAGTAAGTACTAAGTACTACATACGAAGTTCATACTTGATGAATTATTCACTATGGTCGATTTCATGCGGAATTGAGTATAATGTTGAAAAAAAAGCCGATAGCGAAGCGCTGAAAAGCTAATGATAAGGGCAAAAAGCTGAAGCTAAGTGAATGAGATTTTTGGAAAAACTTTTAAGTTTAAGCGAAAGTTTAAGCTTAACAGTTTAAGCTTCTCATCCCTGGTCGCATAGAGCCATTTTCCCATTGTATATGGCTCGGCTGCGACGACCCTAAAATCAGTCTGACAGCTGCACGGAAGGACATTGTTATGTGGATATATCATCCAGGCAATTGCTTCAGTGCTGCCAGGTGAAATTCTCAAAAAAGTACCACCACTGCCAAACAAGTGCCACATTTTTCAAGGAAGTGCCACATAAATTTTTTTCGCATGTTGGGTTATCCAAAGTGTTTATTCTATCGTCTCTGATTTTATTAGGGTACTATATTTTTCACATAAGTATACTGGACTGCCATTTTGATTCCCAAGTTTTTGTGTTTTTTTAATTTCATTTTTTTACAGTATATATGTGATTTGTATTGACCCGAGGACTACTTTTACCAAACTTGATTTTTCCGTAGTCATCGGGTCATCACAGGAACATTATAATTAACAAAACTGTTCAACTTAAACTAAAACTTAACATAAACTATACTCTAAAAGTACATGCTTTGTAAAATTATAAGATGATCATCGAAGGAAGGGTCAGATTAACGTTGGGTTTTTCCTTATTTTTTATTTTTCATAATTTTGCCTACATAATTTATTGTATTTATTGTTTTTGTTTTGTTTATGAACCATTGGTCATAACTGTTTTTTATTCCAAACTTTTTCCTTATTTCTTTGAATGCTGGACAACTCAAATATGTGTGATTTGGCGAGTCGGTTTTTTTTTTTTTTGCAGTTTAGACATTTATCAATTTCATTAATTTTGAATCTTTTCAGGTATTCACCAAAATTTCCATGACCTGTTAGAAATTGTGTGAGATAAAAAAAAGTTAGTCCGAGCACTCTCGGATGCACTCGCACCTATTCGCGCGCGACTGATCAAGGATGTTCGGACTCGTTGGGAATCAAGATGGCGGTCCATTATACCCGCGTGAAACTATGGAACCTTAATTTTATCTTTGTTCTTTTTTCTTTGTGCCTAGGTACACACATGATTTTGAATTTATTTGAATACTTACAGCTACATTCCATTTTTGCAATAAATAACATGAAATAAGAATGATTCTTCTCATTTTTTATTTATCCATGGTGAAACAAATCACAGTAATCATCGTAATCATGTAATAAATAGAGGGAAGAAATAATGAGTTATATACGTTAGGTTCAAGTAATGATGTCTATGGTGCACCAGACTAGCGTCTTTTCAACTTTATACAAGCTACCTCGCAGATGGCGAGGTAGTAAGAGGGTGTTTGCTATTATGTCCTATGTTGTTGTCTGCATAATATGGGAATCTTACTGCATTCATTGACCAGCTGATAAGTTGAAGTAAATAAAATGAGCTTTTCGCTAGCTTCATTCTTAAAAGGTGTTGCTGCGCTAACTTCCTACACTGGTATACCCAACGTCTATGCGACAAAGCAAATATACGCCAGAATGAGAATCTTTTATTTTCATCGTTCCAAGTTGCATTTTTAACGGAGAGGAAATATTCATAATAGTAGACCGATTTACCGGTAGATGGTAGCAGTTGAAGGAACATGAAACTGAACTAAAACTGAACTATGATCCGTAAACAATTCACTCGTATTTAAAGAAATGAAAATTCGATTTCAATAGGGTGCTCGCAGCGCTGCGCGCGGCAAACACCTTGAGAACAAGAATCACAAAATCATTGGCAAAGAAAACATTCAAAATTAAGTGAATGATGGACGTCTATTATATCTTCCTTAATTCACATCAAAGAACGAGAGAACTGAGAGACAGATGTAGAGATAGAAAATGTGACATGCTAGGAAGAAAGGGACCTGAGCGCAAAAATGTAAATTTTACAGGAGAGCGGATAAACAAAATTGATAAAGTTTTCACGTTACGGAGACACTCAATTTTGAAGACTTACAGCCGTTTGGGAAAATTTTTTAGAATTTTTTCGACAACACCACGCGAGATAGCGGCCAAAAATTAATCAAAAACAGTTATTACCGTGAATAGTGCTTCAGTCTTAAGGATCGAAGTCGATCTTAATGGCAAGTTGTTCACGGTGTTCGCTACAAATCGGTCACCCAGCGGATTTCTGTTGAACTTTTTGACCGATCTAGAGAATTTTCTGGATTTGGAGAATGGCCCAGCGAGCAATTGTAACGTTGTAGGAGACCTTAACATTGATTTTCTGGCCAGGAATGATGGGAATGTCGACTCCTACAACGATATCTTAACCTCAAATGGCTACGAACACTTAATAATCACATGTCCAACCCGCGAATTTGAATCAGAGTATGTATGGACCTCTGGCTGTAGTGGACTATTCCCTGCAGCTGTTTGCTCCATCGTTACCAATCACTATATGGTCGTGCTCTTTATGGACGTAGCAACTAAGAAGAGGACATTCCCTTCGAACAATTTGATGAAAAAATTATATTACGAGAACCTAGAAAAATCTCTGTCGTGTGTTGACTGGGCACCGCTCTTCGCAACTGAGGACGTCGACTCAGCAGCCACCCTCCTCACTGATGGTATCTGGAAGGTCATAGAGTTGTCTACCACAAGCACCCTGTTACTTCGTCGACAAGTTAGAAAACTTACTCCCTCGATTACGGGTACAACAGGTTTGATTACGGTCATGCAAACAAGAGACAAGCTAGGAGGACAACTTTCAAAGCAGCCCTTTAATTCAGAATTAAAACGGAAGTTCAAGCGACATTGGAATTTAATAGTGCAGTTAACTAGAAAAGCCAAAAAAGAGTTACTATGCAGAAGAACTCCAGAAAACAGAAAATGACCCCAAAATGCTGTGGGAACTCATCAGTTCCATAGCCTCATGTGGTTTGAGTAAAAAAAGTTGTCCTTTCGTAGATGAGTTCACGAAGCAAAAAAACCTCACTCAAGAATCTGCAGCAAAGGAAGCCTCCCTACCCTAAGCACTTACTTCTGCAACGTAGGCAAGGGTCTCGCTGAAAATTATAAGAAAAGACCTATTAAAAATCGTCGTCCATCATAATTCGTGCCAGGCAATGAACCAACCTTCACCATTCCATTCATGAAGGAGAGTGATCTGCAAGCCAGAAATTCCGCCTCTGAAATAGATGAAATTCCAACTAAAGTCCTGAAGAAATTTATTCCTTTGATTTCTGGCCCACTCCTCCACGTATGTAACCTGAGCCTGAAGAATGTAGTCTACCCAGAAGTATACAAGACCACAAGAGTTATCCCCCTCCATAAAGGAGGAGACAATACAGACCCTGGCAACTTCAGACCCATCTCAATGTTATGTCCTTTCTCCAAGGTACCGGAGAAATGGATCAAAAATTGGCTGTCACGCCACCTTCAAAATTACGGCTTCCTAGATGACAACCAATTTCAGTCAAAATATCAAATTCACATGGTCAATCAATATTTCGAACATGATAGCCTGGGATGCTTTGACAAATGCAAAGCATTGGAGCCAGTCGCCGCTAAATTCGACTTCGATATTAAGCAACAGTGTTCCACTATTGTTAATCTGCGCAATCATAAAACAAAAAAAAAAGGTTCAATTCCTGTTGTAATCCCTCGTACCGACAGTCTCAGATGCTTTAGCAAAGCCAAACCTATTGAGCCTATCACCTCCTGCAAAAACTAAAGGGGAACCAGATAATTCAAGACCTTGTTTACCAGTCACCACTGCAAGTGATAACCCCAGCAGAAGACCCAAGTTTAGTTGCTGTTCTGAAGCCAAAAACAAACTGGAACGGAAAGAACGCAGATGAGATCCAAGACTTTGCCAATCAGCACGATGCTGCCTCCTTCTACAAGACCGTTAACGAAATCTATGGGCCACAGAGAAGTGTTAACTGCCCCATCAAGGATAGTGTTGGGAACCTACTGAAAAATTAAGAGGAAATTACAGCACGGTGGAAGAAGTACTCAACACAGCTCCAGTTGTGGATGATGCAGCTATCGACTCCCTCCCACAATATATAGTGCAAAAGCGCCTTGCTGAATTAATATCGCAAGTAGAGATAGGAGCTGCAATAAGGAAGATGAAAAAAAACGAGTCCCAGGAACTGATGGTCTTCCTGCTGAAATCTTCTAGCACAGTAAAAGCACTGTGGCTGTGCAGCTCCATAAGCTCTTCTAATCAGTATGGAGGGAAGAAAAGGTACCAGCCGATTTTAGTAATTCGCTAGTGGCGAACATGTACAAGAAAAAAGGAGTAAAGAGTGACTGCTCCAATTACAGTGACATATCTTTTCTCTGTGTAGCTGGGAAAATCAGAGTGATAGCTGACCGCCTGCAGCCGCTGCTGGAAGCAATCATTCCGGAGTCGAAGGCAGGCTTCAGGTCGAGTCGGGGTACAGTGGGCATGATCTTTATCCCTAGATAGTTGATGGAGAAGGTCAAGGAACAGCATTCAGAAATATATGCCATCTTCATAGACTTGAAGAAGGCTTTTGATATGATAAGCCGTAACGCTCTTTGGAAAGTGCTGCGGTCATTTGGGTACCGGAGAAATTGGTTAAGATTATTCGCTTCATCTTCAAAATGAGGCCCAGGTGATAGCTGAGTCACTAAACCTTTCACCATCTCTGATGGTATAAGACAAGGGTGTGTACTAGCCTCTTTTTATTCAACTTCTTCATGACCGCATTCATGTTCCGGGTTTATCGATTACTCCAAGACAGAGGCATTGAGCTGAATTTCAGGTATGACAGCGGATTACACAACCCCTCCAGACTAAAAAGTATCACCAATATCAGAAAGTGCTACACAATTGAGTTACAGTACGCTGACGACTTAGCGTTGCTAGGAGACTCGAAACAGGCTACTCAAGGCAAGATACCTATTCTACTGCTTATAGGGAGTTTGGATTGGAAGTCGGCACCCAAAAAATCAAACTTCTAGTCATGGACTGCACAGAAGCTGAAGAAAGAGCTACCAAGGCAGTGGTTAAAGGAAGCACAGTAGATGTCAATGATTTTGTGTACCTTGACGGTATTGTATCCAATAAAGGTGACCTTGACCATTAGATAAGTCAGAGAATCTAGAGCGCATCAAAAGTGGTTTTCAAGCTCCGAGGCAGGGTAATTCCGCTGTAAGGACCTTCGGCTTAGCACTGAAATTGCTGTTTATGAAGCTGTAGTGCTTCCTATTCTGCTCAATGGATCAGAAACACGGACCATCTACAGAAGGCACGTCAAAGTGCTTCAAAGATTCCATCATCGGTAGCTCAGGTATATTATGTGCATCAGATAGCAAGATTACATCTCTAATGCCACTGCGGTTACGAGCAAATATCCCAACCATCAAGTATCGGTTGGCTCGGCCATATTCAAAGGCTCCCAGATGAAAGACTTCCAAAAAAAAAAGTCTTTTATGAAGAGCTCGCCCGCGGTTGAACATCTGGTGGCCAGATCAAGAGGTATGAGGACGTAGTTCACTTCTCACTCAAGAACGCTGGTGTTGCTGGGAATTGGGAAGCCGCAAGGTACAGTATGCAGAGGAATCTGCCGCAACAATGATGGGGTCTTTGGAGCACATGCGCAGCACAGGCAGTCTGAATCAGCTGTGACCCAACTGTGAAAGTGTGACGACTGCGGCCGTCAAATTAAGCCGAAAATCGGGATTAGTCATACCTCATACCCAAATGCACCTCAAAAGGCAGTCCCGAAAACTTATTCGGTCTCTTTTAAGACTTTTCGAACTCCGATAAGCGACTTTGTGGCTTTTCATAAATTGGTATACAGATTCTGCGAAGACTTGCTTGCATCTTTCAGTTTTATTCGCAGACTCGTTCGAGTTCATTTAGACTAGATTTTTCACCTTTTTCAGATTCACTAAAACTGCGTTAAAGACCCGTTAAGACTCAAACAAGACTAACTGTTTCTCAACCATTAAATCTCATCTGAACGCTTTCAGCACTGATTCTAAGTCTGATGCGAACTATTCAGATTCAGTTTAAGACTAATTTGGGAACACTTTGTGGACTAATTCAGACATTGTTGTAATCGTGGACTAATACAGACATTGTTACAATGCTTTCTATGTGAACAGATACGAAACCAAAACTGTGAGATAGGTGGTCGCCGCTACTCCCTCCTCCTGAATACATCACTGATTCTTTGTCGTTTTATCAGCCCTTTGCTACGTAGAAGCTGAGGAAAGCTCTCGTACGAGGAAAGGCGAGGGCGAACTTCGCCGCGGGTAACTTTTCTCGCGTGCCCGTTATTTTCGGGCGATTTGGTTTTCGGTGATTTATGAAACACGCTCGCGTTACAGGGTACTCGGTCACGCTTTAATTGCTCTTTTATTGTCTAGGTGTTCGAACTCATCTAAGCTCGTATCTAAACGACGTCGTTTCCAAGTAGTAAGAATGTAATTAGCTTATTAGTCCGTCTTTGCGGTGTTTTACGGATTTAATGGAGTGCTATTCTTTCATCGTGCGACGGTATGTAATGAACGCAAACGTGTCCGAATCGCTCGGTTTACACGCGAAACTAATGCGCCCTTTTGTGTGGAATCGCGCAGCGTCAACGGCTGAATGTTTTTTCGCACTAATTAACGAAAAAGTTGGGAAATATTCGCGCGTATGCGAGTTAACCTAGTTAAGGAAGCTGCATCGCGACTCGGTGGATAGGAAGCATCACACGAACGACACAGTAGCTTAGTGGGTACAAAAAGTAGATCACAGCAGATTTGAGCAGATTCTGGCACTACCGGGGCGCTGTTCGCGCTTCCTTACAAAATACTGAACGTATTATAGTCTCGAAACGAATACGTACTTGCCCGGGCCCTCCTCCCCCTTCAGGAGCTTCCTCCACAACCATGAACCCCCTCCTGAGGGTAGGATACCCCTGGAAAATTGAGCAATTAAGGGGCAGGGTAGGCAACTCGCAGCGATTTGTGATCTTGGAGATTATGGGTAATTATGTCATTATATGTCTTTTTATGTCTTATTACGTCGGATATGTCTTAAAACATGGAGATCTTTTATGTTAAAACAGATTACGTCCTTGAAAGTAGCTGATCTGGCCCTGCAATTTTTTTGATTTTTAGGTAGGCAACCCGCAGTATGTGTAATTATGTCATCATATGTATTTTTATGTCTTTATTATTTTTATCTCGAAAGTAGCCGATCTGCCTCTGCAATACGGAGGAGAGGGAGGAGGTGATAGGGACGAAGGCCGGGATTTAGATATCAGGCTCCTTGAAGTTTTTTTCAGGAGGGAGAGGGGGGAGGAGTTTTGGTTTTTAATATATAGAGATTGAAATTTTCAACGGTTAACCTACCGTCTGCCTTTGTATATTTTTGGCCAATAAATACTTGGAAAGTATAGTCGGATCATTTATTTTCAATTTCACGCATATTTTTGCCAAAATCTCATCACTTCTGAACTGACGCATTACGTGTAGATGAATGAACCAGTAATAAATTGTATAACAATGGTAACAAAAAAAAATCTGTTGATTTGCAGCGCAAATGAATGAATGACTGGCAAGGAATAACGATTTTAGTGTTGTAATGTCACGCACGTACATTCATCGCTAAGTTACGCGGAGCGCATAGCGATAGTAACCGCGACGCCTACGGGCATGCTCGGACGTCTGCTTTTCGAATTTTAACCTGGATTCGGCACGGGTTAATATTATCCGATTCAGCTAAAATTTCTAGGGATTAATTTCTACACCCAAAGGAAAAATTTGATTGATAGAGACCGAGAAAATGCGAATATTTTTCATTTCTGGTGCAAATAACAGGGTGTCTATTAGAATTGTTAAGTAAGAAAAGATGGTTTTAAATAACCTTTATCCCATATTTTAGCAGCCTCAAAATAATTTTTACTCGCTCCGATCGCTTACTTTTCTATTGCTTCTCTACTTTATGTTGCATTTAAAACATCACTCCTATTCTTTCTTTCTATTTCATTCATACTCGTTGACTATTTACTCGTTAGCTGATGTCTGTATAATGAACTCACGTTATTTTGATAGTGTTTTCCAACTGTTAGTTTAGATGACTTAGATGACCTCTCTTCTCATAGCAGATGACTTTAGATGATTTATAGATGACCGGTAGACATGGTGTGGTGGGACGTATGGCGATGCACGCTTGCCAAAGTGGCCCCCAAGGCCCCGCGACCGACAGAAATGGTGAAATACGTGGCATCCTACCGACATTCCCTCCGGCCACTGATGCGATACTCGAAAAGGTAGTTTCCGGGGTCGGAGGTGCGGTGTCGCAGGGGCCACTTTGGCATGCGTGCATCGCCATACGTCCCACAACACCATAATCCTACCATCATGAAGTTCAAGGTGTCCGATGTATCCCATACGTCTAGGTGTAGATGACAACCTCCACCACTGCAGGCAGAGAACAGATACATAAATTGGCAAAGTGCAATATACCTTCTCAATGCAAGCCCGTCCCTCCGCTCGTGTCAACAAGAGAGCTGAACTTCGACGTGGTCAGGAGCGAAGCTCCTTGGCCTACTGTTACAGTACTGCGCAAATTGCAACCATATACCGCAAAGCTTCCTTTAATGTCCCGCATTGTCGCGTCGTTGGAACGCATTTAAAAATTATATTTTTACGATCCTCATATTTTACATTCTCGAGTCGTATACAATATAGTCCCGCGGCGACGATTCTCAATCCCGAACTCTGTATTTGGGCCTCGACTTGAGATAAATCATCGCAGACATCCTAAGTCGCCGAACAAAAACCTCTAGCCAGGAACGCGAACACCCATTAAACGAAAGTAAAAACTTTTCAAGAATGGAGAGAGGGAAATGTCGATGAGGAAAACAATAAAAAATCTACTAGTGTATATTTTTCGCCCAGCATCATCTTCTCATACAATATAGAAGAAGAAAAAAAAATCGACAATCGCGTGAAATACAAAAAGAAAGTCATCTCATTTTTCGATGGCTACGCGAAATTTTTATCGAGAAAATTTTACTATTCGAGGTTTTTTTTTTCAACCACCGAATATTGATGAAAGAACGCGAGCGACCAACAAAAGTGGATACCACACTTAAAATTTGTGCATCAACTTTTAAATATTTCACAATTTCAAATTAAAAGAAATTGTCATATTCTGTAGAAAAAATTCTCCATTACTTCCGAGATCTGATTATCGTCCAGTACGGCAGTTCCTGGCACAAACATACCGACATTCGACTCGGCAATTGACTCAACTTAGCTCTTGGCTTGTGACTTCAGTATTTCACGGCAATTAAGTTAATCAGTTTTAGTCACGAGAATCAAATAAATGAAGTTTTCTATTCATCGTAATCGCAAAGAGAGTCAAAGCCATCAAGTTTAAGAAGAGCCCGGATAAAGAATCAAGTTTCACAAAAGTTCCCGAATGTCGAAAGAATTCCCCACCACGTTTTCCCGGAATCCGGAGAAAATCTCCATCTATTCATCCGTGCAGGAATTCCCCAAAATCTGAGAAAAAAATTATTTCATCACAAGAAATGAAAGCCATCAACCCAACAACGAAAAAGAAAATTAGTTTTAAAATTAAAAGCTGAAGGCAATGGAGCCTAACAAACAGAAAAAATCTAATCAATTTTAAGGCCGTGCCTTAGAAATGGACCCTAACCAAACTCAACAGGTACTACCAGAAACTGAAAGAAAACTGACAAAATAACTTCCAAAACCTTTACAGGGTAGCCTAGCAATTTTCCCCAAGTACAATTTACTTTTTTTTTTTTTATAATCTTTTTTTTCGACTTATGTTTATCCTTTTCCCATCCCCAGAATTTTTTTTTTTGTTTCCCAATC
This sequence comes from Acanthococcus lagerstroemiae, assembly GCA_031841125.1. Lineage (NCBI taxonomy): Eukaryota > Metazoa > Arthropoda > Insecta > Hemiptera > Eriococcidae > Acanthococcus > Acanthococcus lagerstroemiae. The sequence continues at coordinate 15,651,204 of CM063113.1, read as the reverse complement.
CCCTCCCTGTAATGCAACCTCCTCTTTTACTCACCACCCCTCCTGTGAAAATTTCATTTTGGCTATCTTTTAACAAAAATTAAGGACTAAACTTCTAGATTTTAATCTAACAAAAATTCAAAATTCAGATCTTGCAGGACTTTTACACGTAGATCCTGTAAACAAACTGAAGGATTCAGCCCTCAAACCCAAAAGAAGTAAAGATACAGTAAAGAACCCCTACACAACCAAATGAATTTAAAGATATATGATTTAATGTATTTTTCACGCTGAATTCAAATATGATATCAAAAATGCTGAGTTAGCTAATCATTTTTTACGTTTGCTGGGAAATTTAATAGTGTATTATGAGAAATTGTTCTATTTTATGTGGCGATACTGATGTTGTATTAAACTGATATTACCGATAAGCTTCGTCTTTGACGGGAGAGAAAACTTCCGTGTTGTTCTCTGTCCCTCTGTGTTCTGTAAGTATTATTCCAATTTAACAAAGAGCGTTGTGATTATCATGAATATTCGGCATTGAATACATATTCATCAAATTTATTGTCGGAACACATTTATCTAGTTCACTTACATTTCGTAAAAGAAACAATAAACTGTAATACCGGAATGAAAAGGCGTTATTTTTTCACTGAAGAGATCGCCTTCCTCAAAACTGTTGTTCCATCACTTCATCGTTAATGATAAAATCTTAGAATCAGTTGAAACTGTTTAGATCGTTCCGATATCAAAACGTCAAAACACGTTCACACGCGTCACTGTGTTGGCGAGTTTGTTTTGTGATACATGCAGTGTGGCCACATTCACTAATATTATTTCTAACACGTGAGGGAAATTACGGGAAATAATTCAGAATGAATTTACGAGAAAAGGAGAGCTAATTAAGAAAAACAAAAAGCGGCATTGAATTCAGCGTGAAAAATACTTCTAGAATCGGCTACTCTCGTTCTTGCGGTTTTTTGGCTGTTGGGTAGTGTTATGAGTTTTACCGTGAAATTAGAATTCTAGTAGCTGAATTAAGGACCAGATCAACAATTTGTTGCAATATTCGAAATTTGCAAGCAGAAAAACTATTTCAATGGCACATTCTTCATTTTCCTGATCGTGTCAATTATACCGAATACAATATTTCTCTCTTGACTTAGGGTCTGGTGGAGAAGAAAAGGAAGTTCAGGTTTCCTTAAAATATGTGTATTATACTTAACACAAACTTTCGAATACTTTGTTTCATTTATCAAGTAGTCAACTTCGTTTACTTAAGGGGTGAAATTTCTGTTTTGATAGCCAAATCCGAGCTGAATCAAAAATTTAACGGAACATTCGCAGTCAACGACCCAAGAAACCTCAATTTAGATAATTTTCCCAGTGTGTTGTCAAACATTCAAAATTTCCATATTCATAGACCTTTTCCTGGCCCTCTAGAGTTAGCGAACGGGAAGAATTTATTTGACTACTTAAAGAACTAGAATTCAGTCCATTATAATTCCGGATTTTTCTTGATCTCATACGTTTATCCAAGAACGCGTTATGCTTCTTTTTGACACTGAAACTCAAACCTACAGCGTGCCCAAAATCAGGAATTCAGACACTCCCGGTTTCGATTTTAACGAACAATTAAATTATTGCTTATGGATAATTTCTCAGCCAAAGCGTGATATACCATTTTCTAGGTAATGTTTGCGCTAAATCCAGAGGATGAGACTGTATAAAATTGTTCAACATTATTTACAGGCGAAGGGTGATAATAAAGGAGTTGTTCACGTCATCACTGAAAACGATACTTAGAATCACGATAGAAGAAAGATCGGATTATATTCGTAACTTGTGGTCTCTTTTCGATTATTTTATCCAATGAGAACTTTATTTTTTTTTTAGGATATCTTTGGATATTGAAAAATTTTCTCTAGTAAATCGTTTTTCTTCTGTTTGGAATAAGGGACACATGCTGTAAAATCGACTTCCATGGAAGAATTTTAGCACCAAACCTTCACGGGTTAATCGAAAATATCATACTAACTTATTAATTACCTCAAACTGTTGAATTTTTACTTCAGAAAATATTTTTATTTTATTTTCATTTTATAGGAACACTTGCCTTTAAGAGACTCTTTCCCTCAAGACATGAAATTTTCTAACCCCTGTCAACATAGATTCACTTCAACTATACATGAAGTAGGCGTCCTCAAATTTGGTTATTTCAATAAATTAGAAAATTAGAGTTCTATTCGGTAATATTAATTATGAAGCCCGGGCGAGGAATTAAACACTGGAAATTTCACCCTCATAGAAGTGCGGCGCTCTTCACTCCGATTGACTTTTTAACGTTGCCGACCTTTTTTGTACATAATTATCGTTGTATGTATGTGTTACATACCAACGTCCTACCTGGCTACTTCACGCGTATCAGGATGCGAGCGTCTTAGACACGTGTCTTTTGTCTCCTGCATACCTGAACATCCGGTACCTAATCTTTTCGAAACCACGTTCTTATTCTTATTACTATGCAATCTTTCACGGACTTCAAGCGAAAATTCAACTTACCTGAAACAGAAATTCAAAACTGGATTAGTCTAATTAATCGGGAATAATTTAAAAGGAACTTGTAGCTGTAGAATTAACGATAGTGAAGGTGGAATGCCTGCCATACACATGATAGTTATCATTACTGAAACTACCGAACTTATTATCAGTGGGCGAGTGGCGGTAAACATGGAGTTGTTCAGGTGCTTGAGCAACACATCAGATTTTTAGTGACTGAATCGCACCAAATGGAATACTTCATATCCAAGTCGAATGCCTTTCATAATTATGTTACAATATATTTCGGGGAAAGCAGGAAAAAGTATAACAGTCCTTTCTTTGATATAACTTTGTTTTAAAGGAGATAGAAGCCCCCTCCCCTATGGATTTCTTATTATTATTATAATTCTTATTCTCATGACTCACTCTCCTTTTTTCTCCTTCGATCGGTCAGGCAAGACATCAATTTTGTTGAATTACAGTTTATATTTAGCACTGCGTATACTATTGATCAATACACCTTTCTGTACACTCTTCCGTTCTCTGTGATTTCGAATGCCCTAGCTGCGGTTCAGACTAGGATAAATCCACAAAGGTCGTACTAGTGTTTAAAACACAAAGCTGAAATTGATAAAGATAAAAATTTACATAAATAGATGTGTGTTCATTGTGATATCTGGTACTTTTCCCTTCGTCCATTACAGATGAAAACGCAAAACCCGCTTTCATTCTGCTTGGCATCCACCCAAGTCAGTTTTGTTATCACCGGAAATTTATTTCGTATTAGTTTTTTGAAAAGGTCCCACTTTGTTGACGAAATTCTTTATAAAATTTTTGACAAAAGCAGACCTTGCGGAGGTCACTTTATTTGACTTAGAGATATGCTACGTTGAATTTGTAATTTTTCGTTTTTTTTTTAAACCTTTTTTAAATTACACATTTCTCAAAAACAGGTTTTTTGAAATTTCAACTTTAAACAGCCATATCTTGACGAATTTTAGAGCTAGAGAGCTCTGCTAGGTCTCATTTTGTCAGAAATTTTATCTAGTATACGCCGGTACTCGTAACTCTATATCGACGAAGTAGGACTTTATTCCTTACACTGCCACATATAAAGAAAATAGACAGAATTCTAAATAGTAAGATTCGGGAAAGAGACTCAAATTCAAGTACGCTAGCCGCATAAATACAAGAACATCGGAACATTGTACAAAACTTACTGAAGAATCCTATATACAAAACTGCAGTCAAAAAAAACCTGGAAAAACTTGCTGCCCAAGAAATCCCGGACCTGAATGCCGAGGAAACATGGCTCAGAACGAAAGAAAGCCTAGAAACAGCGGCAAGAATGGTACCAAAACCAGCTAAAACGAGGATGGAATGGATGATAAATGGAGGACAATCGAGGAGCGGAATGCTCTGAAGGGAGAACTGCAGGATGAAAGGAAGAGGAAGCTGTACAAACAGAAAAGTAAGGAAGTCAGGAAAACATGCTTCGAAGATAAAAACAGGTATATAGAAGGGATCTACGAAGAAATCGGAAAACATAAGCTCAAAACGAGACCAAAGGCATGTTTCAGAAAATCAGAAGGATCACACGGACTTTTGAAGCGAAAGCTCTACCTCTGATCCTGCACGAATGGATTAAGACGTACATCTTCCCACAGATACCGCCAGAACAGGCTGGTTTGGTCCCTGACAGAGGCACGAGAGAGCAAATTCTCAATATTCGCCAGGGGATAGAAAAAGCGCGGGAGTTCAACAAGCCAGTGTATTTTTTTTCCCCTAAATGCTGACCTGGGGACCACTTTTGCTTCTTAAGCTTATCGGTGCTCAGCAGGTCGTTACAATTTTTTATAGTCTTACCATAATTTTTTAATTTTGCACATTAAAATATACATAATTTATTAATTTAATTATTAAATATAGATTTTGAAAATTTTAAAGTAATAATAAAAGTTTTATATAATATACATATTATTAAATTTATTCATTAGGATAGGTTATTTTTATATTAATGGAGGGAAAAGTTTTTAGGTTTTATTATTAATAAATTTATTTGGTCCGAATAGAAGAATTTTGTTTTTGCAGCTGTAGCTATTGTACCTAGTTATTATACTTCTCTTTATTATTCATAATTTCATTGACATAATTGATGTTTTTTTGTGTGCTTTCTTTTTCTTCGAACCAGTTTTGATTGGTTTCTTTTATGTTGTATTTGGCCCTCATATGTTTGAAAGTAGAAAATTTTAAGAATGTGTGGTCAGGTGTATCTGTTTCGTCGCTTTTACAATTTATACAAGTGTCTAAGTATGTTATTTTTGAGATATTCCCCATGTCCAGTTAGAAACTGAGTTAGATAGAAATTTGGTATTAGCGCTTTGTTTTGAAGTCTTTCTTTTATAGTTAGTATTAGTGCAGCTGTTCTTCTTCCAGTTTTTCCATTTTGGTATTCTTCCTGCCATAGATTATTATATTTGTTGTTTATTTCTTTTATGTTTTCTTTTTTTTGTTTTTCATCCATTTGAGACCATTTTATCGTTTTGATTTCGTTCACTTTTTTCAATTGTAGGTCTATAGGTGGTGTTCCAGCTATGACATTAGTTGCAATGTAGGATACTGTTCTGTATGCTGCTATAATACCCAGTAGAATTTTCCTTTGTTCTTTTCTTATCTTTTTTTTTGTTTTTGTTTTTTATGCTCAGTTTTGGGTAATAAATTGTGCTACCATATTCTATAATGGATCTGAAAAGTGCCGGGTATAAAATTTTCCTATCTGCATATTTCATGCCAAAAGTGTTTTTGTATAATGCTGTTATTCTGCAGTAGTATTTTTTAATTTTTTCTAATATGTAATTGGTGTGGCTGTTGAAGTTGAGGTTTTCATCCAGAATTATTCCTAAGTATTTCATTTCTTTATTTAATTTAATGTTTTGATCTTCTAGCCTAAGTTGCCTTTCTATGTTTTTTTAAAGGTTTTCTTTATTATGTTTCCTGGTGATTAGGATGCTGTTTGTTTTTAGAGGGTTTAATTGGATTTAGAGGAATACGTGCCACAAGATCCCTTTCGTTCTTATGGGGAAAACACATAGAGTTTTGACTTTTGTTCCAGACTAAATTTCCCTCCTATATTCACCATAAGGACCAAAGCACGTAAATTAAATAATAGAACATCTGCTATCGGATTCAGCTTCTAACATTGAAAAATAAGTCTTTTGCTTTCAACTTTTAGACAGCCCGTAGCCATGGGGGAGGGAGCAAGCTGAGGCTGAGGCCCCTCCAAAGGTATCTTGAGCCCTCCCTCCCCAGACAGAGATACCATCATTTAAAAAAGTCATAATTATGCCAGGCCCCTAGCCAGAGTGATGCTAATGGGTACTGAGCAGCCCCTAACGCTTGCCGGAGCCTCCCCTGGCAAAATTTCGTGAATAAAAATAAAGAATTCCTTCTATTTTTCTCGCTAGTTTTGTTCAAAACGTTTCGTTCCACTACGTCAACACTGATTTTGCTATGGAAGATAGAAGAATCGTATGTTTGTCGTTCTTTGTATGTGACGTGTCACAAGAAAAGGGCCCGAGGGCCCATCCAGCAGTTTCAGACACACAGGCCTTTTTCTTGTGTCGCGATCCAGCTCACATTGAATATCGATGGCTAAATGCCTGAATGGCTGTTTGAAAACTGATCTGATAACTTGATAAGTCCACAAAATTGAAGTTTTTTTACTTCCAAAAGTTCGAAAATTTGATCCTTCCAAGTGTTAATTTTTTTTCACGCGATCTATTCAATCTTTTTTTCAATGGGTTGTCGGTAATTTGAATCACCAGTTTTGACTATGAATTTTGAGACCAAATTCAATCAGTGACGTAGCCAGGATTATCTGGGGGGGGGGGCAAAGTAAGATTTTCAAGGAAGATAAAGTCGAAAATTGAAGTATTTTTTAAAATTCGCCGATATGAGGGGACTATTGTATGAAAATGAAGGTAAAATTACTACTCAAGCGAAAATTTTTCGAGAAAACATATTTTAAAGCGAAAAATTGCTCATTTCTGCATCTATTACATTCTATTTCAGGTGCCTTGGGGGCATTCACCCCCTTTTCCCCCTGGCTATACCACTGCCTCGGAGAAGTCTTCACATTATATACTATGTGTATCCTCTAGCCCACCCCCCCTGGTAAACAGTTAGCACCACCTACGGCAGATGGCTGGCTACGGGCCTGCTTTTAGATTTTAATAAAATGTTCAACTTTCTTAAATTTTAGGCTATAGGTCAAACAGAGAATCTAGTAAGAACAGAATAGTCATTGAAATTCGAAATTCAACGTTTGCAACCGACTTTCACATTTTCGAAACATCTTCCACATCTCAGCTTAGTTTCAACCTCTCAGATAACGTTCGGTACTCAGCTTGAAACCTTCGGCTTTTGGCTGACTAGTCTCTGACCGGAGTCTCGGGTACTCCATTTTCAGAAACGAAATTTGACTTTCAGTTTGGGGAGGTGAAGAAGAAAAACTTGCCGACAAATATTTTTTGAAAACTAAAAATTTGCCGACAAAATCTTTTATAAATTAAAAATTTGCCAATTTTTTAATCGAAATATTTTTTCATTGAAAAAAAAAGTAATAAAATAAACGGAACATTCATTTAAAAAAATGGGAAATTCGAATGAACTGTTTCAAAATTTGCCGACTGACAAATTATTGGACGGGGTGGTTCAACCCCCCACCCCCTATAGTTTCGCCCTGATCAACGGAGAAAAGATCGAACAAGTCCACTCCATTAAATATCTTGGTACTGTCTTATAGATGACAGTTGCACCGCAAAGAAAGAAATTAAGTCGAGAATTGAACAGGCTAGGCTAACGTTTAAGAAAATGAAGAACATTCTCACTCGAAGAGCATTGAGTCTTGATAAACTAAGGATTAGGTTACTGAGGTGTTATCTGCACTCGGTCTTTTTATATGGCTGCGAAAGCTGGACAGTGGACATTGGACTCTACAACGGAAAAGCGCATTAAATCATTCGAGATCTACACATACAGACGAATGCTAAAAATTTCGTGGACTCAAAAGATCACCAATGCAGCAGTTCTTGACCAAATGAAGAAAAGGCCTAAACTACTGGATACCATCAAGGAAAGGAAGCTAAGATATCTTGGTCATATAATGAAGGGTCCAAAATATGAGATACTACGACTCATCATCGAAGGAAAGATTGCTGGGAAAAAGTCGGTAGGAAGAAGACAAACTCATGGACCAAGGATCTTCGGCGGTGGTTCAATTGCACGTCAATAGAGCTGTTCCGGTCGGTCGTATCCAAGATAAGAATTGCCGTATGGATCGCCAACCTCCGAAGCAGAGAGGGCTAATGAAGAAGAAGAAGAATGCCTAGGCCGTGTCTTCCCGTAGCATACAGCATCATAAAATCCAAGGTGAAGGCTTGGTTAGGGAAGTAGATGGAAATGCCACTGGCAGATAGCTAGTGGCATGAAAGTCAGCAAAACACTGATAGGGAACGCCCCCGGTAAGTACGCCGATTTCGTACTAGGGATCGACGTGGTCGGACTACTGACTGGTCATGAAGCCACGAACCGCGTGTGGTATAAAATAGGAGAGACACGAAGCAGCTCTTCTGCAGGCACTGGAGAGAAGAGAAGGAAACCTCAATTCACATCATACGTCAGTGTCCAACAATAGCTAGAACAAGGCGCGAAGCATTGGGACTACAGTATCCAGCACCCAGTGAAGTCAACCGAATAGAACCCAGTAAAATTCTCATGGCTGTAAAAGTGAGGCTATTAAGCTGATCCGTAACAGCAATCCGAGGAGGAATGCAATTGACTACAAAACCTGGTCATTCGACGCATACAGCGCCACCTCACACAAAGATAACTTCTGCATGATGCAATGGCGATATCAGTGTTGACACTGGAGCGATCTTTAAAATGTCGTCACTTCTGGCACTTCTTTGCGACTCGACAGAAATGTTTTACTATGTTTGTTCTTGCAATTTCTGCTCTCAGACATCAGCAATGTACGAGAAGTGTCCGTTTATGCGAGTGTCAGACACAAACTGTAGCTGAACTAAACAGATGCCCTGCCTGACTGATCGAGGGAGGAGAAGAAGAATGGGTCATGAGATTAAGAAAAAGAGGAATGTAGTTTTAAAAGGATCACGTTCAGGAAGTATATAGGTATGGAGATGACAAAAGATGTTACATAGAACATAGACGCTCGCATTGTGCTATACAGGGCAAGACGATTTATACGAGACACATTGGAGAGGACAGGGTCACCGCACTACCTACACGCGTTACGTTAAGGAAATAATTTGTTACTGTACAAACTCAAACAAAGAACTGTTGTAGTAAACAGCACTCTGAAATCTCAGTTCAATCAATCGTCTCGTCACTTCGGCCACAATCTACCGAGTGCACTTCGAAAACCCCATAAAACCGAAGCTGAATCTCCACCGACTAATTTCGTATCAGTAACGCGACGATCGCTCGACATTCGCTAAAAAGCAAAAGAAGTGACGAAAAAAAAAAGAAAAGCTAGTTCGAAAAAGCGTAAATGACTAGTGCGAGTGAATTCGTGACGATAGTATTTTAAAGGTTCCCTCGGGCGGCATTTCCTCAACAGTTCTTTGGCAATGAACGAATTTTTTCGCTTAAGGTCGAAATGATGCCAATAACCTCGCGTTTTCCATTTTCGTAGCCGAATTTTACGATTCGCTATATATGTCTCGGATACGATTCGGAATGGAGAATAACGTCGTAATATTTTCACACCACAGCTTCGTCTTCCCGCGTATAACGTCCCGAATAAATTATTTCTCGGCGACGCCGACGGTTTGAATAGACGAAAAAGAGGGGAAGACGGGAGAAAAAACACACATATCGACGCAACAAACACCGCAGACAAGGTTTAATCCGATCGAGTGTGTCCTAGACCACATTGACGGGACGTATCTATCGGTTCGGCTGCAAAAACAGAACACGCAGGCAGAGAGGCAGCAGTCGCCAGTCATACGAAACCTTTTCTTTTTAGGCCAGTAGGTTGATAATTATGCGTTGGATATCAATGAGCTGACCTTAACACGTTAGCCTTATCATTCACACTTCATACGAATGGCCGGCTTGCCTGCCTGCCTGCCTGCGCGAATACTGCACTGACTCGACCCGGCTACATTCTTCGAAGATCTTGTCGTTTACCTTTTACTTCCAGCGAACGCACACCGAATTTATAACGCTCGAGTTACCATTCAGCACGCAGCGTACAGCCGGTTGAGACGTGGTACGGCGGGGGCGTTGGAACAGCTAACGAGAATCTAAATGGACTCGCAGTCCAGGCAAATGAGAAAATTCGGAGGAAATAACGCAGCGAGCGGAAGTTTGCTGAAAATTGTTCAGGATGATATCCTAACCAACATAGAAAAAGTCCTTATCCCTGCCTCTTTGCCATCTATTTATTTTAAAGGGGGTTCGAATCCGCCTTTCCATTCCCTGTGAAAACGGTCTCTAGTCCTTTTTAGGATCGGTTAGATTTGGATTCTTTCTCCATTATTATTTTTTATGGTTTACCCCATAGACTTAAATCTGTTACTGGCTTTCTCTAGGACTCAGTTCTATTTTTGTCAATTTCTTTTCTGTAGTTTTCTCTTATCAGGTTTATTATTGTTGTTAGGCAAATTACTTTTATTGTTTCGTTTTTTATTTTATATTGTGCTTAGTTCTTGTGAGTCTTTTTATTATCTTTATCTTCTCTCTTCTCTCTTCTCTATATTATAAAGGGCTTCGTTTTGTTCGTTGTAACGGCATCACGCGTTAACCGCTGATCGGATTGCCTTGAAATTGGCACTACAGATACCATACAACAAATACTCAATACTATTGAAGTCCAAATTTTGAAATTCGCTTTGTAAAAGCTGTAATTAAGCTTCAAAGTTGAAATGACGTCACGCGCAGTTAATGGGTGTTTTGGTGAGATAATTGGTTGCGCGGTAAGACGAGGTATATTTTCGCTGCAAATCGAGCGCTTCAACGTCGAATGAGGGCACATGCTGGAAGCGGGGTGATTGGGATCAGTGTTACCACTTACCATGAAGATATGTTTAATTCTATCCAGTTTTTTCGGATGTTGGATTTCCTGTTTTTCTTCCACTTTGATTGAATTTTTTAAATTATGCTCCAAAGATGCGTTTGCAAAAACATTATTATTGTATGAAATTCAAAAAACGGAAGCAAGGAACAATGTCTCCAATCTCCAGTATTTGTCCATTAGGGTCAATAGATCAGTGTGTAAGTTATCTCGAATGGAAGACGATGTTTCAGAGGGTGTTTGTGTCCAAGAAAAGTTTGAGTAAGTTCAATCGTTGTGGCATAATAAAGCTCAGAAGTTTAAAGTGGAACAGTTATGAGATTGATGTAAGTGCAAATTGCTCGTGGCTGACGTGCCGGATGCGTGGCGCAGTGGTCAGAGCGAATGATACATTTTGATGCATGTTAACGGGGTTTGTACCTTGACAACGCCAAAAACAAATTTTGAATATATCTTAAGACAGGTTTCCTTTTTCTTAATGGGTGTTTTCAAAACTAATTTCTTCTTTTCTACGTATTTCCCCTCAATTTACCAATTTTGAATTTTGAATATATCTTAAGACGGGTTTCCTTTTTCTTCATAGGTGTTTTCAAAACTATTTTCCTCTTTTCTTCGTATTTCCCTATTTCCCCTCAATTTACCATTTTGAATTATGAATGTATCTTAAGACGGGTTTCCTTTTTCTTAATGGGTGTTTTCAAAACTATTTTCTTCTTTTCTACGAATTTCCCCTCAATTTACCAATATTCTATATTCCAAGCAGTGACCTTTAAGCGATTTGACGTTATCAGTATCAGTATTACCTACAATGGAATAGTAAAATTGTTTCTTTTAAATATATTTTAGGCGGTTTCTTTTCTAATGGGTATTTTCAAAACTATTTGCTTCTATAAAATTCTACTTTTGTTCGTTTTGTTCGTCGTCTTCTTTTTTTCTTTCAAATTGGCAATATTCCATTTTCCAAGCAGTGGTCTTAAGCGATGGAAATTTTAGGTGTTCCTTTTTTTTACGGATATTTATAGTTTTGCGGGTTTTTTTTATTTTACTTTTTTCCAAATTACCAATATTCCAAGCAATAGCCTTAAAGGATGTGACGTTATCAATATCAGTATTACTTACAATAGAATCGTGAAATTCTTTCATGAATATATTTTAGACGGTTCCCACAAAAAATTCTACGTTAAATTGAAGAGATTAAAGAGATTAAAGAGATGTAGATGATTATTATACACCGGCTAGGCATTTTCAATGTGCGAAATTACAATCGTACTACATACAATGATAAGAAGAAACATATAGCACGACCTGTGACACAAACAAGATTGACAACGAATCCACTAAAAACTAAAATTGGATTCGAATCCGAATCCACGAATCACTTCTTTTTTTTGGATTCGAATATGATTTGAGAATGATTTACGTTCACTGTGATTCGAATCGGATTCGAATAATTGAAGTGGACTCGTGGATTCGAATCTACGAATCATCGAATCTAGGAATTATGGAATCTTTTTTAGCTGTTACAAAATCAAAATCAAAAGAAACGATACCTATTTTACTCACTCAGCAATCGTTGACAACTTTTTTCTTCAGAAAAACCAAATACTCCAAAAACTGGATCTTATTCGATGTAATCATAGTGAACGTACTTCCAGCAATGTAGTTTCCAAAGAAATTAAATTTAATGTTTCAACTGAGTAGGCCAGAAGGAATTTTGTAGCTTTTATTACGTTTTTTGAACTTTTTTTCGTAAAAAAAAAGAAAAAGAAAAGAGACCAAAACGGATGGCCATATTAGGTGACTTCAGCGCCTGATACGGCTAACAGAAAAATTCCGACGAATCCACGAAAAAGATTCGAATAAATTTTACGAATCCGGGTCGTCCACTGGATTTGAATCACTGATACAAATCCAATTCCCAGAAGCGGATTCGAATCAATTTTTTTTTTATTCGAATCTTTTCCAACATTGGACACAAACATACAAACTGTTATCAAAGCCGTTATCCATAAAGTTTTTGAATGCCTCTGACTGGGACTGTGCAAATTGTAGAAGCGCTCTAGCGTCGAATAGGTATACTCCAACTTTAATCCTCTGAGGTCTATTCTGAAATATAGTTCTTTTATATTCCTCCAATTTGTCATTTCACCGTGGATTTTGGAAATTAATTTTTCTAATTTTGGTACTTTCAATTCTGATTTTTTCTATTTGTTCTAGAACACCATTTACATTCTTATCTATTTCTGGATTTTTAAATTTTATTTTGTATTGTGAAGTCTTTTTCTATTAGTTTATTTTCAAAAGTTTCGTATTCAATGATTTCAATTTCCTCAACGTTTTTGCTAGTCTTTCCTTCTGATTCGTCCAGTATACATTTTCGATTGCAGTCTTTTTCATAAAGCAAAATCGTTTCTATTTTTTGTTAAATATTTTATCAAATTAAAATTTCATCGAAAAAATTAATAAGAAACATTAAAATTAATTTTATAATTAAGAAAAATTTCAATTAAAATACTTTGTCTAACCGCAACTGCTGGCCCAAAATGTCGTCTTTATTTTATTTTTATTTATTTTTTTTATTCATTTATTAGAAATGTGTGCACCCGCACGCCATTTGAAGTTCTTTTCGCACGCCGCGCTACACCGGTCTCCCGAGAACATTGTATTGGAAACGAACGAAATGTAATTCCTGATTATCATTCCCCTGGCGTTAATAAACAGTATATCGATTCGACGGATAATGTTCATTGTTTTTAATTCTGAATTAAAACGACTTCAAGACTGTTTCTGTTCCCAAGTGATACTGTCTCAGGGACAAGAAAACTGTTTTATGTTTATAGCTATGGTCAAGCACGTAGATCCGAATCCTGAATTCGAAACCGAATCATTTTCCCCTAAATTTAGATCCGGTCTCAACCCCCTTATTGGGACACGGTCAGATCGAGAAAACAACCTCAGAATCGAATTCAGCATTCCAAGAAACTTATGAGTCAACTCCCATCATGAATATAATTTTTCAGTGTCCCTCATACCCCCCCCATTTTGGAGGTGCCACCTGAGGCTATCAACCCAGGTCGTAGAGACAATCTTGTACTCGAAATATGCTATTCAAAATTGTAAACCAAATATGCGATATTACAGGATAAAAAGAAGAAGTCAAAACTCCATGTTATTCCCTATAAGCTTCTAACACGTATTCTCCTTATCCGATTGAACTGCAATTTTAATCGGGAATTTTTTTTTTTTTTTTTTGCATTTATCATCAGCTTGAGAAAATTAAGCCACCCAGAAATGTTGCAAAATGGACACTCCAAATGCGCAAACTATACGTTAGAGCTTGAATCTGCTAAATTTTTCTTCCGAATACTGTTCGATTCCTAATTTTAAAAAAATTAACATTTTCTGCAGTCATTCAGAGGAGAGGTCCCAACTCGAAAAGCCGAAAAATCAGAACACAATCTACATGGGAATCACCTAACTGCTTCACCTACTAAACTGTAATGTATCGAAGCGTATTTACGGCGAACCAGCTATGCAATTCTAATTACGTAATAGTATTCAAGGACACCACCCCTAAATACCAAGGCAGGGTTCTGGAGGATGTACGTGCAACAACATGGAAAGCTGATCACTATCTCGTTTCCCACGGACCGTCGACCGAAATTATGGAATCAAACAATTTTATACTCGAAAAATATTCAAGTCAACTATTTAAAATTCGTACGCGAATATTTTTAGCATGATTACAGGCTAATAATAGGAAAAAAGAAGAAAAAAAAATCAAATTCCACGTTATTTTCTGAAGAATACTTTTCTTTCGAGAAACTCAAAACAACCGCAGAACTATTCTTATAAGTTATAACAAATTGTTGGATCCAAAATAAATGTTGTTTAAATCTTTTTGCGAGTTATGAGGTCCCGACGAAGGTCGTCGTTGCGGGTAAACCGACAGGCATTGCTGAGCGTACGAAAAATTACAAATATTCTGGCGCTGTTGGATCTTCTGAAGATCAAAGGCGCTGGCTTTCCCCCAGAGCTGGATGCCATATAGCCAGATTGGTTTTAGGATTGACAGGTAGAGAAGCCTCTCGTTTGCCAAGGAGAGAGGAGAACGCCTTCTAAGCAGTCAATAGTACATTTTGGTTTTGCGTCGAAGAAGGTTGCATTTGGCTCTAACATGGGCTGTCCAGGTGAGATGTCGGTCGAAGTGAAACCTAAGGTATTTCGCTTCCCACTTTGTGGGAATCCGCTCTCCTCCTGCATAAAGATGTATATCGACCGAGTGACGCATCTTAAAGTTGATGTGAGACGACTTGGCTGGATTAATCTTGATTTTCCATCTGTCTGCCCAGCAAGCGAGTTTGTCGAGGTGCGTCAGTACTGACTGAGTAGCGATTTTCTAGGCTGTGTGACGACGACAGGAGGGCTGTATCATCAGCAAACATAAGGTTTGAGACGTTATCGGCCACTGGGAGGTCAGCCGTGTAGAGAACATATAGGATGGGTCCCAGCACGCTGCCTTGGGGCACACCTGCACGAACCGGATTCCAGGACAATTGAGCAGTCCCAGCCTGTACACGATATTGTCTATTGCTGAGATACGACTGCAATAGTTGGCAGTAAGATAAAGGGAGCACTGATTGGAGCTTATGCAATAGGCCGCTATGCCAGACCCTATCGAGAGCCTGGGCTATATCTAGAAAGACGGCACAGCAGTATCTGCGTTCCTCAAGAGCAGCACTGGCTTTTTGGAGGACGCCAAGAGCTTGGTCAATTGTCGAGTGCTTGCGTCGGAAGCCAAACTGGTATGATGGGATGAGGTTCTTTTGCTCCAGTAGAGGTTCCAGTTTCTGCAGGAGGAGTTTTTCGAAGAGTTTCCCTAGAAATGGCAGGAGCGAGATTGGACAATATGATGACGGAGAGTCTTTAGGCTTGTCTGGTTTACAGATCATAATTACTGTAGCTTTTTCCAAGAGGTTGGAAAGTACCGGAATTCGAGAACTGCATTAAAGATGGCAGTGAGCTGGAGCAATGCCTTGCGCGGAAGTTCCTGTAGCAGCTGGCTTGTTAAGAGATTGTTGCCTGGGGCCTTCTTCTTCTTAGCGTACTGGTCTATCTCTCGTGCCACCTGAAGGGGGCTGAAGCTGCCAATAGAGTCCCTCATGGGACAGGATGTCATACGGCTGGAACGTTTCCCAAAGGTGGACAGCAAAAATTTTAGCAATTTCTGCATCGCTGCGTGCCCAGGTGCCAGCAGCGGATCGCAGAGGAGGTGTTTGCTCCTGAGGGGAATGGAGTCGCCGACACGCTTTCCACATGGTGTAGTCGGCCTTGGCAGTCGAGTCCAGCTGAGCTACAAACCTGTGGAATTCTTGATTTTTAAATTTGCTAAGGCGGCGGGTTAGGGTTCTAGTCAGTCTGTTGAGAACAGTTTTGTCACTGGGGAGGCATGTACAATGCCAGGTACTGCGTACCTTCCTTTTTAGAGCAACCATCTTCCAAATTTATTCGGGGAAAGAGATGACGCGCACGGTTGTGGGTAGCGTGGGAGTAGCTTCTTGAGCTGTCATTTGCAGGATTTGCGTGAGTTCCTCCACTTTTGCCTGAATGTCCAGTATGGAGCGTGGTCGAGAGATGTTCAAGCGGCTATCAACAGGTGTTCGAAAGAGATCCCAGTCGGTCAGCTTGTTATAGAGTTGTTGTTTAGCTGGTTTTTGAACGATGGTGCTGTTCAGTGAGAGGAGAACTGGAACGTGGTCCGATGTCAGGTCGTTGATATTCTCCGCCCAGACGTGCAATGCAGGAATTCCGCGCAGCACGATGAAGTCGAGCAGATCTGGTACCTTGTGCGGATCAGTTGGCCAGTAAGTGGGTCTGCATGATGTAGCAACCTCAAGATGGGCAGCATTTATTGCCTTGGAGAGTTCCCGTCCTTTGGGATTGATGAGGCGAGAACCCCAGAAGGTGTGTTTGGAATTAAAGTCACCACCCAGTAGGAACCTAGCTCCTAGTTGGTGGAAGAGCTGTGTAAAGTCGTTGCATTGGAGTCAATAGCATGGCGGGCAGTAGATGGATGCCAGTGTGAGTGGGTGCTGAGGAAATTGTACCGTAACCCCAAGTAGTTGGAGAGCGTCTTGCTGGATGCAGACAGCTTCAAAGAAAGGTATGTGGTCGCGAAGTAGTACAGTTACGCCACCGCGACAACGATTGCTGGGGTGGGGGCAGCTAAGTATTTTGTAGCCTCGAATGCGTGCGTGCGTCCAGGAAGTGGTCCAGGAAGTGAGGTGTGTTTTTGAAACCAGGGCCACATCAACTTTCTCGGTATGGAGAAATACTTCCAGTTCATGTTGGCGACGAACAAGCTCATTGGCGTTCCAAGTTATAATTCGTAGATTAGCGGTCATTTTTATTTTTCTGACGCTTTCCTTTTCCTGGTGTGGAGCGGGGTTCTAATGTTCAAGTTTTGCAAGATGAGCTGAGAGGTTTTCTAGTAGAGATAGTATTTTGTTCATGGATGTGTAAGAGTAAATTTCTGTCTAAATAAATACACCCTGTATAGGGTCGAATCTTACGCGCTTGTCGCTTCGTTTCTCTCCGCTTTCACCCGCTTGTATGCATGACTGGTTTGCCTGGAGAACCTGCTGGAGGGCGAGGAACGCATCCCTTGTGCCAAGGTCTTCGCGTTCGCGGGCTCGTGCCTCGTGGCATTTAGTTAACGACTGCGGTAAAAGTCCGTTGCGGGAAATTTGACTCGTGCGTAAGCCGTATTTTAAAAGTGTCGTCGCGTATTTTGTGGTGTTGGTGAGAGACATCAATTTGAGGTGAGTTTTGCTCACTGAGTACACATTTTGTTATGGCTTTTTAAACTGCTTTTATATTTACGCTTCCTCGCAATACTTTCTCGCCGGCGGGGGCGTAGTTGACGCCCCAGGCTCTCCACTATGCAGGGTTTAGACGTTACCCTACCCAGGCGATAATGTGGATCCGGCTGTGGGCATTCGGTCGAGTCTCCGGACAGCATACTGAACTGCAGCACAGCCTCAGGGCCGGCACTACCGGGGTACCTATAGGCATTCGTGCGGGCTAGGTATGAACCCCCTGGTATGTTGGTGCTAGTTGGATACTGGGCCAGAGAATAGGATCGCTTAAATGCTTGGCTATATTATTGGTCTTGAGCTACGGTGCAGTAGTGTTTTGTGCCCGTACTCAAACGTGGTTTTCAACTCTGTTATAGGTACCTCGCCTGAGCAGTTCCCGTCCGGCTATCCATCCATCCGCCCATTCTCTGTAAATAATGTATTTGTAGATATGGTAGAATTTTAGCGCATAAGCCACTCATGTCAAGTCCATCAATATGAACATTCGAACAATCCTGACTTAATATTTTCGTACAGGGAAAATCTACGCACCCCTGACTGTATTGCGTATATCTTTCGAATTCCTACCTTTCTCTCGTCTCTCTTCTCTTTTTCAATTGCTTTGAATTTTCTTTCATTTCTTTACATTTCTTTTTACAGATGGGACAGTGTCGGCATGGATAAGTGGCGCGGTACCTGGAGTCTGCGCTGGCTCAGCAGAGGCAGATGCGCCCGCAGGAGCTGGATCCCGTGTATAACGGCATTGTACAACTTGCCTGACTGTAAAGCACTGAGACGTTGCACTTCCGACGGTCTGGAAGTTGGAGCCTTAGCTGGCTGCACCATCTGGTTGGAGGAAGGGAAGAGTGCTTTGTATGTCGGACAGTCTCCCCAGCTTGCTGGGTGCTGCCCTTCGCAGTTGGCACACGAAGGCGCTGTGAGCGAATCTTTGGTGCACTGGGCAGTAAGACGAGAGTTACCACATTTAACGCATCGCGGCGAGAGGGTGCAGTAGTTTTTGGTATGGCCATAGCGTTGACATCGTTTGCACTGTGGTATTTCAGTACGCGGTTTGGGAGACTCTACTGTGACTTTCTGGAATGCAAAATAGCGTGTATCCATAACCTGTTTGTTATTTGGACGAGGTTCCAAGTCCACAAAGAATAGTGGTAGCTTGATGGTTTGAGCTAACCCATCAGCCTCTTTTTTTAATATATGTTATACTTACTACATGATGTATCTGATGACCAGCTACCGCTAGCTCCTCGGAGATTTCCCGGACTGTTGTCGCTGGGTTGAGCCCTCGTATGACAACCCGGCATGGTTTTTCTGTTTTCAGTTGGAAGTAGTGATATTCGTACTTGGCATTGCGGAGGAGGCCTATGATTCGACGATACTCGGTTTCTGTGTGTGTTAGAACTTTGACAGTGCCATTAGCAAGAGTTTTAGTCGTTGACGGGTGATCAGCCGGAGTATTAGTAGTGACCAGCTTCGAGAGCTCGGAAAAATCCGTTACGTGATAAACCATAATAGGCGGAGGTTTGTGCATACCTGCGGTTTTATTGGAAGTTTCACCGTTTTCATTTTCGACATCTTCAACCATGGAGTTATCACTCGATGAGAGTACATCAGATATTTGACGCTTGGTTCCACTCACTACTGGCTGTTCAGAAGCTGCATTTGTCTGAATTGCCTGGGCCTCAGGCTGTCCGGACGTTACATTTTTACTGGGTATCGACTTTGGTTTCTTCTTTTGGTGGGTTGAAAGAGACGATTCAGTGTTTTGACTGCTCTTCAGCTTTTGCAACTCGAGTCGAAGGATCGCAATAGTTTTATCTCGATCATCGATTTTCTTTTGCATTTCGGTAATCAACTGCTGCTGATCCCTTTCATCAGTGGAGCCCATAACCTCAGAGGGAGGAGGAGAGGACCCCTCTCCAGCCGCAGTTGGTGATGTTTATGAGAATTAACTCGATAAGTGTCAAATGTTCAGCTGCCAACGCACCAGCACTTCACTGCTTGCGACGCACATGCACAGACACGAAACACGATAGAAGATAAGAGAGACGATGAGATTAGCACGTATGTTTACTCGAACACTATGTAGGTCGGAGGTGGGACTTTTCAGCTGTGACCTGAACATTTCTGTCAATAATCAGTTTTGTAAGATTTTCTTCAAGATGATGCCTTCTTTGGGTTACACTGACTGGACACAAACTCAACACGGAAGCACTCTGTACTTCGGTGAAACGCATCGAGCCTCAACAGACAGCTCCATTCGCAGGCCGCCCGCCTCGAACGCCGGTAATTATTGAAAATTAAGCGACTCAATCGAGCCGTCGAACGCCGAAACAATACAGACCACCTTATCGATACCTTTCGACGTGAATACAGTCGGGTGGGGCACGCGTCGCGACGCGTCGAAGGGTGGTTTTAAATAAAAGCCTGTCGAAGAAAACGCATAAAACACATTAAAGTGTTCAGCCGCGCGCCATAATAACACCGGAAACAATAAACGGCCAAAACAATGGAAGAAAATTGCTGCGCGAAAACGCAGAAGGGAAATCTTGACGCGCGCGACCGTAAAATATTTTCCAACCTGTACGGTGTACGAACCGACCCGCTTACGCGTCTCCGCCTCGCCGCCTCGTAAATCACGCGCCAAATGCGCGAAAAAGGAAATGAAATTTTACTAAATTACAAGGTAAATACTGAGCAAGGGCAGTACGCGGTGGGCAGGGGCGGGGGCGTATAAATCATCGGCAACGGCGACGTGTGTCGATACGTGGGTACCTCGCAACCGACGGCCGATCATCTCGGCGCGGCCCGAATCCGTCGTCGCGACGTCGGCACCCCGGCGGAGGTCCTCGTCGCGGCCGCAATCTTCGAAAAATCGCCGCCGAGGCCGCGAAAGCCTCGGACGGGACGGGACGCGCGGCGAGTCGGGCGCGTCGACGCGTCGGCCGCGAGAGAAACGCCGACGCTCGTCTCGTACGGATTCCTTAATTACGTCGGTTATCGAATACCAATGAGCCGAGCGACGGCGCGGGGCCAGCGCCCGGTGTGCCCGCGCGCGGCTCGTCTTCCGGCGCGGCGCTGCGTGACGGGAATGAAAATTATATTTTTTGATTTAATTTACCCGCGCGCGGCTTCTAATTAGCGCTCGATAAGCCTATCGCGTGATCACGACAGGACGGTTCGTGGCTGCCTGAGTCTTCGCTCAGTTTCTAAGCGGGTATTTTTATTTTATTTTATTTTATTTATTTTTTGTATCGTACACCGTACGGGGAATGCTGTCCGCTTTCGATGACGCGGAGGGGCGGACGCCGATTTCACGCCGAAGACCGAAGCCGAGATTTGGATAGCGTGATAGCCAGTATGTCTGGCCACCGCCGCCGCCGTACCGGATTAGGTTGACAGTATCGGTAAGCTGGATACGGTTCTATTTAATTTAGCTTTCGGAGCGGCGCGAGATTTCGTGTTTGCGCGCGGTTAACGCCACGTGGGCGCTCGGACCGCCGACTTATTTATTCGAGCCAAAGGCGAAAAGTGGTTCCATACCGTCATTTAAGGCGATCCTTATTCACTCGCAGCGATGGCAAAGTGCGACGAATTAAGACGTAAATTTGCTCGCAAGGATCAAGAAGAAATTTTTTCCTTTGATTTCTGGCCCACTCCTCCGCGTATGTAACCTGAGCCTGAAGAATGGAGTCTACGCAGACGTATAAAAGACCGCAAAATTATCCCCCTCCGTAGAGGAGGAGACAACACAGACACTGGCAACTTCAGACCCATTTCAATGTTATGCGCGTTCTCCAAGATACTGAAGAGGTGGGTCCAAAAATGGCTGTCACGCCACCTCGAAAATTCCGGCCTCCTAGATGGCACGCCCCCTTTTTCTGAAAAATTGGTCAATTTTACAGCCTCAAGAACATTCCTTAAGAAAATTAGATAATACTAATAAAAATTCAGAATTAAAAATGCTTTATCAAAATTGAGAGATCAGATTCAGAATTATCACAAAACATACATCTAGAAATACTAAATTTTTCCCATGACATCAAAAGTGAAAAATGAACCTTATGTCTTTTGTGCTGAGAGATTATCTGGGAAAAAAGAATGTATTTAAATTCAATGGTCAAATTCGGAATCGACGTATAAAAATAGCCCATGTCGGTCAGAAATAAGATGGAAGACGAGCCAATAGACATATCCATGTCAAAAAACAATCTGACATAGCATTCCCGATGTTTGGAGAGTGAACAGTGGTTCAGGAACACAGGAGTCTCTCTATACCACATACGTCCCACCACACCATTATATTCCCTCCAGTCACTGACGCGATGCTCGAAAGGGTAGTTCCTGTGGCCGGGGGTGCCGTGTCATAGGGGCCACTTTGGCATGCGTACATCGTCATACGTCCCACCACACCACCACAGTGTTATGTTACACTTTCGAAGTGGCTCGGAATTACTGGAGTCTTCAAGGACACCACGCCTCTGACTGACAACGAAAATCACTGATGAAAAGTAAACGATATAAGTAATGGCGCCTGATACACGATCCGCTGGACCACCTGTCCAAAAGGGATCTATCAGACTCCTGCTGCCTTTCTTAATTCACTAAGACTTTTCCAGACTTATCTAGAGCCCTTCAAGATTATTTGAAATTTTTTCAAATTTAATGAAGACTCTTTATGACTCCTCCAGCTCTCTACATTTGTTTCAAACTCCTTAACACTATTTCAGACTTGTCTAAGACACTTCCAGACTTGTTTTAAACTATTAACGCTCCTCCAGACCCGACTGAGAATTCTGAAAACTCTCCAAATTTTTTCCAGACTATTCAAGGCTCATAAAGTCTCCGATTGTTTACCCCCCCCCCCCGCTCCTCCCAGACCTCAAAACACTTCCTTTTTCTTTATTCCTTCTTTACTATCCATTTCTTCCCTAATTCATTCTTGCATTCTCCTTTCTTCACTATGTTCTTTCGAGGTTCCCTTTCCGATCTTTGCCATTCTCCTTCCTTCCACGTGAGCTCTTGGAATCTCAGTTAGCACTTTTGACTCACACCTTCACGAAGATGTGCGCTTAGTTTGAAATCTCTATGATTTTGCGCCTGTCAACAACATTACAGCCTCTGCAGGCCATTATAGCGGAACGACTTTTCTGTGAGAAATATTTTTTAACTCATCGATCCAATCCTGTTTCCTGTTCCACCATGTAGAGTAACATTCAACGGATAACAGGGACGAAAAAGAGTTTCAACATCCCGTTCTTGACCGTCAATCACCAAGTCATTTCCAACCCATCTGATATCTCTGAAGCCTTGGACAATCACTACGCAGTAGCATCCTCCGATTCAGCTCATGACCCTCAATTCCTAACCTACAAAAAACAAGCAGAAGCAAACCAGCTCGACTTTTCCACCAATAGTCAGGATCTACCTTACAACCAATCCATCATAGAAGCGAAAGTCACAGCCGCCATCCATCAATTTTTTAAAAACTCCGCCCATGGCCCCGATCGTATCGTACCAGCCATGCTCAAGCATCTCCACTCTAATACCATCTTTCACTTAACATCGTTATTTAACGAAATACTACAATCAGCTTCCTACCTACCTAACTGAAAAGCAGCAGTCGTCTTACCAATCCTAAAACCCTCCTCAGACGCCTCTCTATCCAAGTCATATCATCCCATCTCACTTATTAGCATCCTCGGCAAAACGTTTGAAAAAATCATTAAGAAAAAGCTAGTCTGGTACCTGGAATCTAACAATAGACTTTCGGCGTCACAGTACGGCTTTTGAAAATCTCAATCAACACTCATGGCCTTAGCTGATCTGCAAGCTTAAATTTGCCAAACATTTTCAACCAGAAATCATCTGTTCTCAGTATTCTTCGATATGGAAAAGGCCTTCGATAGAGTATGGAGATATCACAACTGTTCTCGGCTTCATAAATACGGTTTACGCGGACACCTTCCTCTAATCTTACAAACCTTCCTACAAAACCTTTTCATTAGAGTACGTGTGGGAGGACATCTTTCCTGCCCCTGACCGCTCGTCGATGGAATCCCGCAACGCTCAGTCCTCAGAATAACCTAGTTTTTGATTGCTATTAATGATATCACTCTCCAGGTTCGTTTCCCTCTCACACAAATACTATTTGCCGATGACTTCAGCATCCACCATAACGTGCTCACAGACTACTCCAAAAAAACATAAAACTAATCGAAACATGGTCCTCTAGACACGGATTCCGTACATCACCAAGCAAAACAGGATTCATGATGTTCCAGCATCGAACAAATAATCTTACGTTCCACCTCTCCTACTCAACTCACAATCGATTCCTCGTTCCAATTCAGTTAAATTTTTCCGCCTCTACCTTAACGCACGCTTCTCCTGGTTACCGCATATAAAACACACGAAAGCCAAATGTATGCGCTCTCTCAATGTTCTGAAGTGCCTTTCACATCCTTCCAAAGGATGTAACAGAGGACTACTCATTCAGATATACCAGACTCTGATCCAATCTATCATATGGATTATGGATCACCGAGGACTTGCCCTTCCCTCATACTTAAAGCGTCTTGATGCTGTTCAAAATGCGGGTCGACGTATCGCCATTGGCGCCTTTCGCACTAGCCCAGCTTCGAGTATATGCGCCGATGCTAGAATTCCTCTTCTCTCATGCCGCCGAATGCAACTCACTGCCAAACTTCTCATTACGATAGCACACAACCCTAATATTCCTGCTATGAGAGAAGTATAAAAAAGCGGGTCTTAGGCCCGGTGTAGACAAAGCGGGTCCTAGGCCCAGAGGTAGACTATGCTAAGCGACACATCTGACGTCATGAAGCATGGTGTTTGAAGGTTAATGTTCGTATATATTTCGCGTGAGATTTTGTGTTTGTATGTGTAAAGTTTCATGATGTAAATGAGGATTATTAATATTTTTTATTTTATCCGCGATATTTTAACCTATCAAGCATCTGATGAGAGATATTAACTATCTCTCTATATACTAGAATATCTAAAAAAAAAATCAGAAAAATCGCAGTGGCAGATCAGCTACTTTCAAGGACACAAGCTGTTCTAACATGAAAGATCTTCAAGTTTTAAGACATAACCGACATAATAAGACATAAAAAAAGACATATACAGACATAATAAGACATTTTAAAAAAAGGACATAATAATGACATAATTACCCATAATCTCCAAGATCTCAAGTCGTAAGAAAAAAAGAAAAAAAAACCTAAGACATAACCGACATAACAAAACATAAAAAGACATAATATAATGACATAATAAGTACCCATAATCTCCAAGATCTCAAGTTGCAAGGTGTAACACATAGTGTAACTTATGAAAACCCACTGCGGTCCCTTAATTGCTCATTTCTCCAGGGGTAGCCTACCACGGCCACCGCCTCCGAGAGAAAAAAACCACACTGCGGGTTGCCTACCCTAAAATTTAGAAAAATTGCAGGGACAGATCAGCTACTTTCAAGGACATAATCTGTTCTAACATAAACGATCTCCAAATTTTTAGACATGGAGGGGATAAAGGCCCTTGGTGGGGGAAATGTTAAGTAAGAGGTCCTGGTGGAGGAGGAAGTCCTGGGTAAAAGAGGGACTGAGGAAGGAAATGAAAGCCATGGTGTGGGAGGGGATGATGGCGGAGGTCTGAAGGGAAAGGGGGGTCAGGGTGGTGGGAGCTCCTAAGTGGAGGACCAGGGGATCTTTGAGGGAATTGGGACATGGAGCAGTAAAAGGGGATGGCCATAGCGCGGGATTAAGGCCTTGGGAAGAGGTTTTGGTAGGAGTGTTGTACATGAACAGAAATGAAGGCCATAGTGGTGTGGGCATGGTCAGGGGACGTGGTCTTAATGAGGGAGGGCACTCCGGGTGGAAGAAGGTGATAAGGGAGACTATGTGGAGGACTGGGTGATGATTGGAGGGATGGACAGAGGGTGCCATGTGGGAGAGAAGCTGTGGATGGAGAAAGTCATGGAGCGAGGGAGAGGGTAATGTGAAGAGATTAAGGTCCAGGTGGTGGAGGTCGGTTGTGGTGGTCGATGATTGTAGAGGAGAGGAAAAAGTCCAAGGGAGAGGGAAGTGTTCGCAAGGGAGGATACTGTGGAGGTAAAAGACCATGGGGTGGGCATTGAAGCCTCTGGTAGATTATGGCCGTTGTGGGGGAGGAGTTCGTGGCTGAGGAGGGCTGCGACTGTTGAAGTGTTACCGTGGAGGCGGAGAGTGACCGTGGTGAACGAGGGAGTTGCAGTTGAGGAGGAGGCTCGTGATGAAGAAAAGATGGAAGTTGGTTCATGGTGGAAGATTGAGGACCGCTGATCCTGGGGAGCAAAAGTAGCCCAAAGAAAACTTCAACAAAGGAACGAAAGTTTTAGACCAAACACTGAGGACTGTAGTGGTCGGACGAGATAAAAAAATGAAGCCAAAAAAAATATTAACCCGTCCCGCAACGCAATTGAAATTGTGCTATGGACAAGGAGGCCGCACACGAGGAGCAGTAAAAGGGGATGGCCATAGCGTTGGATTAAGGCCTTGGGAAGCGGTTTTGGTAGGAGTGTGGTACATGAACAGAAATGAAGGCCATAGTGGTGTGGGCATGATCAGGGGACGTGGTCTTAATGGGGGAGGGTACTCAAGGTGGAAGAGGGTGATTGGGTGGGAGACTAGGTGGAGGGCTGGGTGATGATTGGTGGGATGAATGGAAGGTGCCATGTGGGGGAGAAGCTGTGGATGGAGAAGGTCATGGAAAGAGGGAGAGGGTAATGTGAAGAGATTAAGGCCCAGGTGGTGGAGGTTGGTTGTGGTGGTCGATGATTGTAGAGGTGAGGAGGAAGTCCAAGAGAGAGGATCTACCCGGATGTGCAGAAAGAAAGGGTTTGCAGGGGGGATACTGCGGAGGTAAAAGACCATGTGGTGGGCATTGAAGCCTTTGGTAGGAAATTGTAGCCGTTGTGGGAGCAGAGTTTGTGGCTGAGGAGGGCCACGACTGTTGAAGTGTGACTGTGGAGGCGGAGCGACCGTGTTAAATGAAGGGGTCGTGGTAGAGGAGGAGGCTCTTGATGAAGAAAGGATGGAAGGGGGTTCATGGTGGAAGATTGAGACCCGCTGATAGAGCGGGAGCAAAAGAAGCGTAAAGCAAACCTCAACTCAGACACAAAAGTTTTAGACCAAACACTGAGGACTGTAATGGTCGGACGAGGCGCAAAGCGCCGAGCAAGGCCGGCACGAGCGAAGCAAGTAACAGCGGGGGGTTGGGCCGCGAAGCGGCTAGGGGATAAAGCCTCCTAGTTTTATTCAAATTAGAAGGGATGACTTTTCGATGGCAGGGGTAGTAGCCCCGCCGTTGGAGAGTCTGTCTTTCCCAGCTAAATAATGATTCGTTCAACCTGAGAGTTTTAAGCCAGACTCTCCAACAACAGGGGCTAGCGCCCCTGCCGTCGGAAACTCATCTCTCGTAATTTGGATACATCTAATGCATGAAGGAGAGCACAAAACTCACAGGTTGAACGAATTATAATTTATCTGGGAGAGATAGACTCTTCAACAACAGGGGCTAGCGCCCCTGCCGTCGAAAACTCATCTCTTGTAATTTGAATACATCTAATGCGTGAGGGAGATGCATAAGAGAGAGGACAAACAAGCTATAGCTTTCTTCCTCAAAACTCTCAGGTTGAACGAATCATTATTTAGCTGGGAGAGACAGACTCTCCAATGGCGGGGCTACCACCCCTACTGTTGAAAAGTCATCTCTCGTAATTTGGATAAAATAATTAATATCTCTCATCAGATACTTAATAGGTTAAAATATCGCGGATAAAATAAAAAATATTAATAACTCTCATTTATACCATGAAACATTATGCATACAAACACAAAATCTCACGCGAAATATATACGAACATTAACCTTCAAACACCGTGCTTCATGATGTCAGACGTGTCGCTTAGCATAGTCTACCTCCGGGCCTAGAACCCGCTTTGTCAACACCGGGCCTTGGACCCGCTTTTTTATACTTCTTATGAGAATCACTTTAACTCTCCAAACTATACCCATGTTCCTAAATCCTCACTACACTCACAGTCAACCTTTTCCTATAAGTCACTAACAACAATCCATATATCAATCCCACCCTGGTTCTTGAATCTTCCCCATGCAATTTTGAACTTACAGAATTCCCTAAAAAATTCACCCGCAAGTTTATCGGACTCATTTGCAAGAAATTCTTGACCGCTTCCCTAACCGTATCCTATGCTTCACTGATTGTTCAAAGTACAACCGACGCACCGCTTACGCATGCTCCATATAGTTATTCTACTACGCTCCTTCCGACTTAAAGATACAGTTTCTATCTGCACAGCCGAACTCCATGCTATCGTACAGAACATAGTCACGATCTCCTCGCTTGAAGACCCACCCACCATCTGGTCCTCTCAGATCCACTTTCCTCCTTAGGGTCTATTTCCGAACGCCTTTCAATGTACGCTCTCATCCAACGCATCCATCTCATTTCCTTCAGCACCAAAAGCATTTCACTCATCTGGATCCCGAGTCATATTGGTATCCTAGGAAATGAGGCAGTTGATCAAGCAGCACAGCAAGCTACACAGCTCCCATATATCACTCGTCAATTCCCAATTTCAACAGATCTCACTTTCGCCGTTCGCCAGACCATTTTGCGTAAGTGGTTTGAAGAGTGGCGGCATCAAGCCTCTCGGCACAACAAGCTCGCACAAATCAAGCTTACACCTATCCCCTGGTCAACGTCCCAACGTTCCTCACGCCGCGAAGAAGTTATCATCACCCGCCTAAGGATCGGACATACACGCCTCACACATACGCATCAACTGCTCACACTGTGAAGATGAAGGCCCTCTCACTGCGGGCCACCTCTTCTCATGCCCCTCCCTCACTTGCCTTCGTAACTCTCGCATCGTCGAATTTTGGCTCTCTCCAACTCCCACTAGCACATAAACAACACCCTCACCTACCTTTCCGCTGATGGATTCCTCTGCAACATATAGACAACTACCTTTTCCAAGCCCACAGCCCGAGAGTGTAGCTCCGTGGCTCAATAATAATAAAATAAAAAATAAATTAAAAAAAACCTTTACGAAAGTTCGAAATTCTTACAAAAATTTGTTAAGGGGAGATTCAAAATCCACGATACTGAATTCAAGACCACCAGAGAATAACAGATGTGGTATCCATCTTAGTTCGACAAATAGCTTGTCAACGTACAGATTTCACCGACCATGAGTTTAAAAAAAAATCAGTCAAAGAAATTTTGGTTCAGGGTGAGTGCGCACATATTGCAGGCTCATATCATGCAGCCGAGTACCGCTGCGTGCAATTACGTTAATTTCGGACTCGTTCTAATTTCGCGATTAATCATTTCGGTAATTCTGGAGGTCAGCGATCGTCATCGATACCTTGTTTGCAAATAACGCCGTATTAATTATAATAATACCGAGCCCAAGTTAGGTAGTTCGCCTTTATAAACCAAGCTGTACAGGTTACGCTGGTCTACACGTAATAGGACGATGACTGTGATGTCGGAGAATGTTCCTAATTAAATATCACCAGTGTTATTATTACGCCTACTCGCAGTAGGGATATGAACATTTTCGTAAGACCAAGGTGGAAGTTTCTGTTTTGTTAGGTTACAGAGGTTCGATCAGAGTAGTATGCTACATCCGACTCAAACAGTATAAAAATAAGGAACATAACACGCATTCCGAACACCATTAGACCGTTTCAAACATTCAAACTGCAAGATCATCTGGGGTACTTCACTTTCCAGTTCAAACGCTTCTAACTCAGACGTTCTAGTCTAGACCGTCCCGCGTCAGCTGATATGTTCTTGTTCTCACCGCAAACCAGTTTACGCCACATAGCGTAAAAACGTGCACGAATCTGCTCATGTCGGCTACGGTGTATACGGAAACCTTATGTCACCGCATTTGTACGGTCAATCGAAAAAGGTATCGTTTTCTATTTATGTTACAGTTCGCATACTGTACAAGACAGCGAGACAGTTCGTTCTCAGCGACAAGTGGTTCGTGAGTGAGCTCCTTATAGTCCCTGTGTACATTCTGCGAGGCCACTTTCGACGAGGCCGAAGGCATATAATCGTGCTACTCGGCGAAGAAAACGGATCCGCGACATCATCACGCGTTCCGGAGCCTCGTGTCCACCGAAGGCAATACCAGAACATCCACAGCCCGTCGCCAGAGCACCAGAGAGGTTCCTATCATCGCCGTCTCACCGGCGATACACGAAGCGGAGCTACGCATGTAATTCCCTCGAAAGTACAGCTTCCGAGTATCGAGTACATCTGGCACAGATTGGTGGTCGCGGGCGCAGCCGGCGACCACGAATCAGTCCGTATACGTGGAATGCCGGCGCGGTTCAACGTCTTCGCGTCGGGTGCGGCGAAAGAACAACATTCCCCTCCAATTTAAAGAGAGAAGCGGAGAGAACAACGTTACGTTATGAATGCAAACGGGTACTTACAACTTGACGACGGATGCGGGCAGATCATCGGGCACGACGGTGAATCCGACGCTGCGACAGACAACCTCGGTGGCGCGGATCGCGTCGTCGCAGCGACATTGCTTGACGGCCGCGCCGCCCACGCATTGCGTGGCCACGACTGCGTTAGCGGACTTGGCGTGCGCGCTAGCCGCCAGCAACGTCATCAGCAGCGTGGCCGTCCAACAGAGTACGAGGAGGGCATCAGTCGGCTCGCGCGCTCCACGCATGCCGCCGCCTACGCCTGGGCCTGGACCTGGTGCCTGGAGCACGAGCAGCAGGTCGCTGTCGGTGGCGCGATGCGAACGCCGGCGCCGGATATTCACGCTGAACGCGAACGCAGCCGACTACGTCGGATAGGCGGGTTTCCACGCGAAGTGCGCCGTCGGCTTCATGTCGCGGGCTGAACGGTTAGCGGGTGAGCGGTGACGGAGACACGACTGCCGGATGTGCCATTGTGAGGACGATTCCGCGGCTTGAACCTGGAAACAAGAACAAATCGTGGTTAGTGGTCGTGTCTGTTAGGTTCAGTACCGGAGGCGCAGGTTTGAAATCGGTGGGCAGAATGTCATTGGAACGATGGAAGGTTATCGGAAACATCCCGGCCGAGATCATACTAGGTGGTCAGTCGCGGGTTAATGACTAGGATTTGTGAGGAACGTGAAGTAATTCCATTTGCAGTATTATGAGGGGAATCAAGACATTGCTCTTTTCGTTGTACCGTCAGATAGACCTTTTCACGGTGACGTCATGAAGAGGACTGTTGCGCAGCTGCTCCAGCCATTCGTCGCCATCAGGGTCCAGCTTGTTTTGTTTACATTAATTTTACATGTAAAACTCCATAAGCGAACATTCGTTCCTCTTTGCGAATCCATAAATATGAAAGAGAGCATTTCTTAATACTTCCGGACGCTTATTTATGATCTAAAAGCATTTAGTTTTGATTTAAATCATCATTCAATATTAAGAAATGCTCTCTTCCACATTTATGGACTTGCAAAGAAGAACGAATGTTCGCTTATGGAGTTTTACATGTAAAATGAATGTAAACAAAACAAGCTGGACCCTGCAGGATTTGAATTGCTGCGAATGCTGGAGCAGATGCACAATAGTCCTCATCATGAGTCAACATGACGTCGCCCATGAGAAGGTCCATTGGCTTCGTTGGCACCTTATTTTCATTACAAGACATACATATAATCCTGAATCTTTACTGTTGACTTAGGTAGTTTTTCTTCGGAAGGAAACTGCGGTGTTCAAGTATACATATCGACTAGATTAAGCCTTGACTGAGATGCGGGGAAGTCATAAGAAGGACAGGAAATGGGTTGTGCAGACTTGCTAGTGGTACAGTAGACTCCCTATTATCCACCCTCATTGGAGCTGAATGTAGGACGGATAACGAAAAGATGACCTGAAAACATGTAATTTTGATACAAAAACATTGAGAAATGGGGACAACAATTTTTACTGAATCAGGTTCGTTGGGTTGTGTAGTAAGTTATTTTATACATCCAAAAAAAAAAACCAAAAAAACACTAACATCCAAAAAAAATTGGCGTTTTTGGTCAGTGTGTAGCATTAGCGCTCCTAGCGGAGTTACAAGATAGGGGTACTTTTACTATCGTATAATCGGCTGTTTTGTAAACGGGCTAACTTAAGGTTGTTATCTTTTTAAGAAGTGAATAGAGTTTTTTGTCCGTTTCATTTAACAACGACATTCCATGGTGTCAGAAGTGTTCAATGATCCATACTAATAGTCAGAATGGCAAAATCCACTGCTTCTGTGGGACAGGCCGTTCCTTCAACTACGGCCGCGCAGTTCATGTTCTCACCTCCAAATCCGTGTTTGAGTTCAAACAGCCGTCATTATGGGAACGATGGATCCAGCGACTTGAGTGATACAGAGAAGTATCTGGCCTCAGCGAATCAACATCTGAACGCCAGGTAACAACTTTGATGTACTGTCTGGGTGAAGATGCGGAAGACATCCTCTCTGCTTCTAAGTTATCAGAAGATGAGAGAAAATCCTACAAGAAAGTCAAGGAGATGTTCACCGATTTTTTCATCGATAAACGGAATGTCATCTATTAACGAGCGAAATCCAACACGAGAACACAACAGGAAGGCGAATCAATTGAATCAAGATGGCGGATGATTATATCTATCATCATAGAACTCTAGTGATTTGTAAACTTTGTTTGTACTCCATCCGAGTTAAGAATGCCCGGCAATCAAGGAAACGTTCACACTGTTTAGCATCCCTACAAAATTGCCGAGAAAAAATTGATGTGGGGAGCTCCTTCTGTCAGAAAAGTATTCATTTTCAATCGTTATCAGCAAACTTGAGACAATGAACTGGGAATTCATTTCATTTGAAAGACTTCATCTTAATCTGCTGCACTGCGTTGCGTAGTGTGAATCGACGTAATTTCCTTTCCCCTTGGTATACCGAAACGCCTACTGGATTTTGATTGACGGGCATTCTTAACTCAGATGGAGTATAAGTATGCTCAGCCATCATTTTTATCCTTTCATTCCCCGTGCAATCTCGATCGTTGCTCACGACGCGTTCCATGAAGCGTTCCTTGTTATTGAACAAAGTATACAAATCAAAATGGCGGATGAGCATACCCATACAAAGTTTACTGACAATAAAGCTCTATGACCACGGGCATGCTAAGTCGCCATTTTGATCCTTGCTTTTTCCAATAACAAAAGCGAAGACATCGCAGTACGCATCGCAAGCGACGATCAAACTTGTAGAGGGAATGAAAGATAAAAATGGCGGCTGAGCACATCATGCTTACAGTGAACTAGTAAGAAGAGCTTCCTACAATGCCATGTCCATTTTAGGGCTCAATCCTCACACCGATATTTACAGCAACTTTATATCTCGCATTCTGTCTCTTCTCTCAGTCAGTCTGTCCTTATATCTGACTGTGCATCAGTCAGCCGAACAGATTTCAGCAATTATCCCCATCCGTCTGCTTACTTTTCTGTCTCAAAACTTGATTACCGTTTAGTGTTTACCAACTAAGTATTCTGTCATTTCAACGTTTTATCATTCATCACCATTAAGCTCCCTATCTGCCAACCTGTCTTTCCGTTTGTCAGTCTTTCTGGCTAGTGGGATAGTGGGATGTCTAACTCTTCGACTTCCAGCTCTGCTCCGGGTTGGCTCCTTGGCTATCTTTTAGTCTACCAGCTGTCTATCCATAGCAGAATTTTCATTTCCTTCTGACTACTTTCCCTTAATCGCCTCATTTTACAGATGCCGAAGGAGTATAAAATACGAGTAATACCTAAAACAGAACAGACGTCATCTGTCATTGATTTAGGTCCGAGGTCGTGTCAACAACACTTACTCGACTTCACGTTAACAAGCCTTCGTGCTCTTGAAGCTACACGAACGTGAATTTACAACCCGTATATGAATTACTGTGAGTTCGTCAATTGATATGCGGGTTTACATTATTTGACAAGTATACATGTATTATGTACTGTGTAGCTGTAGTAGGTATCGCTGTATAGGAAAGGACTTGACCCGGAAAATTCCTCTCCCACTTCCCGATTAAAGGCAATCGGTGCTGTGTGTTTCTTATTTATGATGCGACAACATCATTAGATCGAACTTTTCAGACGGATTCAAAGTGCACACGATGTTGGTCGATTCGACAATCCGCAATCCGCTTTTGCTTGTCATAATATCGAATTAAAGCGTGTTTACCTGAAGCATAGTGCTCACCTCGAGGCAATTATACCTACCTAGCTATGTACTTCACAAAGCGTAGTGTGCAGATGCAGTTTTTATAGTACAACCTGTTTAGCGGCTTACCCAAGTGTCGAGTTCAGCGTAACGTCGGAACTCATTGACCAGCATCCGTTTTTATTAGTGTTGCGAAGAACCTGGGATGTGAATGGCGTTTGTGGACTCGAAATGGCGATCGATGTCCGGATGAGGTTCGTTATTCATCGACGTTGATGTTGGAGTGAAACAACGGGCCAGTTCTGGTTTCGAGTTTCAAAGAGTTGAAAAAATAACTGGGCTTGAGTTTGCTGTTGTAGCAGAACAAATGCACCGCTCTCAGCCGGGAGTTAGGAGCAGGGTGGTAGGAAATTACTGTCTCCAAGATTTGGACTTCATTTTTGAGCACGAGAGCGTTTTAAATAAGTCCTCAACGAATCTAAATGATTCTTATAGAGAATGTAATGAGAGTCTTAACATCTTGACGAAGTCTGCAACTCTGCAGTGGCGGCAAGTATGATGGTGCTTACAGGCTGGAGCACTACATGAGTGTGCTACAGCACTACATGAAATAATTACCGTTTTATTATTATATCTTATAACACATGTTGTTTGCCATTTTGAATAGAAAAAAATATATATTTTTTTTACTGTTTAAATGTCTATCTCCCTTCAACCCCTTTTTTAAATTTTTATACCACTGTATTCAGAAAAAACTTCGACCACTACATGGGGAAATTCCAACTTGCCACGCCGGTAACTCTGCACGAATCTCAGTGGATATTGACAAAGTTACAGACATGGATGAGCTTGAATGAGTCATATCCAGTCGAGTCAGATAATGTAGTTTCAAGGAGTCTAACAAGTCTTAACTTTAGGGCACTATTAGTGGGTGCTCACCTCCATAAAAAACGACGCACCCTTTCCTTATTCGGAAGGAGTGCAAGTTTTTGATTTGCCGAGCTTTTTTTCTTCTTCTTTTTTTTTTTTTACTGTAAAATCCGGAAAATTGAGGCCCTAGAGTTTCTGAATTCGACACTATTTAACTTAGTCTAAGCGAGTGATAAACCATATAGAATTTAAATGCGTTTCAGTAGCATATTAATGAACCTTAAAGGATTCTGGACGAACCTAAATGTATCATAACGAAATGTGAATGAATCCTAGAAGTCCAAATGAGTTTTACAGAGTCATAATACACCCTAGATAAGTCCTAACTATTTCTAAACCAGTCTTAACAGAGTCAGTAAGAGTTTTAACAAGTTGTAACCCAGTCTCAGCACGTTTAATGAGTTTCATGAGGCTTGGCAGGATTTGAATTGAAATAGATCCTCTTATCTTAATATAGGCATACAGAGAGCTCTACAGAGTCTTACCCAATCCTTAGTGGGTCTGAATTATATCAGAATCATGCCAGGGCTCAAATGAATTGTAACCACGTCATAGTGAGTCATAATAGAATGTGTACGAGCTTTGACAGCACCAGCTATGTTTTGATATCGCCTAAGGAGTCAAAATAAGTTCCACGCCAGTTTGGACGAGTCTTGTTCGAATCCCAATGAACTTCAGAAAGTCATAACTGAATCCGAATAAGTTCTATCATAGTCGAGACGAGTTAGTAAGACATAAGCTCATAATGTCCTTCTTGGAGCTTTCTCACGTCACTTTTGACTCTTCGTGTCTTTATTTATTAAACGAATACTTATTAATAAATCTGTTTTAACTAAATTTAAATGAGTTGTAAAGCAGTCTAGATGAGCGTTAATAGATCATCAAAGATTTTAAATGAGTCTTTAAACAGGTCCAACTCGGTCAACACGATCCCAAGCCTCATGTGGAAGAATCTGAAGAAGTCTGTGCAGAGCGTAGAGTAATAATCTTAAATCAGAAAAAGTTTGAGAGACAGCCTTGAACAATTCTGGGGTCTTGAAGAGTAAGAAAGTCTGAAGGAATTTCACGAAAATATGAGGGACATATTTCCTCCTTACTTCTCATCCAGAAAAACTTTGAAAATGCCCATTTACTGAGAAATAATCTGTAACTGGATGACCCGTACTATAGATCACAAACAGCCAGTAATTAGCAATATCCCAGAAATGTGCAAATCAATTATCGCTTGAAGGAACACACTCTTCTCTGTATACCAATACCTCACTTTCACCTTCCCCTAGGGTCATAAACTGATACTAACGAGAGTATCGAATTTCTTATCAATGAAGAATAACAACGGAAATTCGGAATACTGTTGATTAAATCCGTATTATGTAAATAAGCATGGAACCTATGATATCTCATTTGCTCTACTTATTTTTAATTCTGTGCAAACTACTCTTTCCACACCGTGATTTATCGAAGATAAACGATTTTACTCTGCAATATCCCCCTCCTCACTCTACAATTATTTCTTATCTTCTTCCCCTGTTCCTCTAATAGGAGTCTTAATTTCTTAACAAAGTCACAGAGTTATAGCAAGTTTCGCTCCAGTCTTGATCAGTCTGAATGAGTATGAAGAGCGTTGACAGGGTGGGAGTGAATCGCGAACAGAAAAAAATTAGTCTTAAAACAGAACTTGAATGAATTTTGAAAATTTAAGACGTGTTTTAATGGATTTAATGAAGCTTAGTAGGACATTATTTCCCCAGAAGTCTGTCCTGCTCCAATCGCCAATTCGCCAGAAAAGAACAGTCACGCATTTTCAACCAGACCGTTTGAATTTGTCTGAGCATTTGCCAAATAAATTTTCTTCCATTCGCTAATTCGACCGAAAAGAGCAGTTTCGCATTTCCCAACCAAACAATTCGAATATGTCTGAGAATTTATCAACGGAATTTTCGTCCAGTTTTATTCAGCCGTACTCTCAATCAGACGCAACATTTTTAACCACTGGTTTTCCATAATGCCTTTCCTGCTCTCAGGTCCTTCTGTTCCTATTTACAGCAGCTGTCGAAATCCATCGTTAAATTTTTTTCCCCAACTATCAGAGCAACATCTTCGAGTGAAATTTTGTTTCCTTTTTAAAATTGGCATCACTGTCCCGAAACGATACGCTGTCCTATTAAAAGTTGAATCGCTGATAAGGAAAATTACGTTGGATAAATTTCGGGATAAAAATCTTCGAGAAAATTTCAGCCCACAATACATCGAATTTTGGTAATCGTCATTTGCGGAGCCGGTAATTAGTTCGGTTCATTGCGACACAACGATTTTTTTTTTCTTAATTAAAACAAACCAAACGGAAGACGGAGAAAAAAATTTCTGTTGTTTGCTCTCTCCGAGTCGTTGTACTCGCCGCGGCAAAGATAAAAACCACGAAAATTAACCGATATTAAAACTGGAGCTGAAATTTTAATAACCATTAAACTTTCCAGATAAATTGTATCGGAAGAATAGCGTTGGCGTTTCGTTGGTAAGGAAAAACGCATAGCGAGCGATAAAAGTTGCGAGAACTTTTTGGTCATAAATGAACAGTTTCTGTAAAACCATTGGTACCTAAAGGACTAGCTTTTCCGGAATTACGGTTGCAGTCTTGCGGTTTATGACGGAAACGCGTTTTCGCCTTTCGGCCAATCGAATTTACGCGTGTTCAATGGGGAAAAAGATGCACCGTTTGGTGCGCGCGATAAAATTCGAGAGGAATTTTTATGGCAACTCGAATTTTTTTTTTTCGCTTGTGTATTTGTGTCAACTATAAAATTCCGATCACGAGAATGGACTCGCAGGCTAATCCCGTTATCGTTTTCAACTCTCGCCGGCTCGTTGATTCGAGGGGCAGGCAAACTGAGGAAATAGGTCCACTGAACGGTCAATTGAAGGTCTGGAAAGTATGAGGATGCGGAAGAATGGATACACGAAGGAGAAACAGGAGCAGAGGTACAAAAACCTTATACTATAAGTGGATGCTCAGAGCATGTGCCTATCAATGGTTACAAAAAAATAACAGTTTTTGAATCAGAACGTTACCATTTGCTGAAGGTCTCCACTTGAGGAAAGGCTCGGCTGTCTCGAGCCCCACTCATAAGTGTAACTTTGAATAGCTTCAATATTTTGAAACCAACTATGCGAATGGAATAGTCGAGGCCGAGGACCGACGAACACCTAGAGCTGCCGCAGCTGCTGCTGACCCTCCCAGCAGGGTTCACCCCCAGCGTCACCACCATCCTGTGTCGCCGCACGTAACAAGACAAGGAGGTGAGGGACGAAGGAAGTGCGGTCCGACTGCGGGCTACCCGAATTCCAGCATTCCAGGTTAACGCTGGGTGAGCATTGTCTCGATCAGTAGGATATCCCATAGTGACCCTGGCAGCCACGTCAAAGAGAGGTGAAATGAGAGCCCAAGTCAGCCTCCAAGCGTCTCCTCTGGTTGTCGACAATACTGGAAAGGGTAGTTTCCGGGGCCAAAGGTATGGTGTCTGGGCTCGGGTTCTCACGCATTTTCCCGAATGACATTTTTCCGAATACAGTTTTTCCCGAAACACTGTAGCCCGAACATTTCTTCCCCGAATGATTGTTACCCAAAAACTGGTTTCCCGAAAAATGCTTTTCCCTAAAGTTTGGTCCCCGAATGCTGATTTACCTACTCAAAAAAAATTTCCCGAATTAATTTACATTAAGTAATTTCCATGGCATTCAGTAAAAGGTGTTAGTACCTAAGCTGTTTGTATGCCGGTTGGTTAAAGTGAACATGGCTTCAACAGTGTCAACATCGTCAACAACCTCAACAGCAACAGAGAGATCTACACGAATAACCCTCGTAGGTGGCAAACTGCACATAGATGGATACGTTTACCTTCGCTCGCGTCAACACAAGGACAAAGTATACTGGGACTGCCGGAAAGTCCGCAGTAAAGAGTGCAAGGCAAGGGCCATAACCACAGCTCCGACAGCAAACCAGGAAGTCATTGTATTGAAAGGCCCGTCACAGTCACAGCATGAGCATCCGCCAAACCAAGAGGAATTGGCCGCGGATGTGGTGACACATATGATCAAGCGGAAAGCCCAGTTACACCCCGAACAACCGCCCGCTCAACTTCTTAGAACAGAGCTTACGGGCTTGCCGGAAGGGGTCCTCAGTCAGTTGCCAGATCAGCCCGCTTTGGCCCAAACTGTAAGAAGGACACGGCGCCGTGAATTACCACCTAACCCTAGGAGTTTATCGACATTAGGCAATATACCGGAGCGGTTTAAGGTGACCCTACTCAACTAGACATTTTTGCTGTACGACAGTGGTCCGCCAGAGAGCCGCGATAGCAGCAGCAACAGTGTGGAATCGCCGCCTCCTGAACGTGGAGATAGAGTAATTGTTTTTGCAACACGGAGGAATATTCAGCTGCTGTGTGAAAGCACCACGTGGTTCCTGGACGGAACATTCAAAACTTCACCCAATATTTTCACGCAAATCTTCACGATTCTTGGCTTGCGGCAACGAGCTGGACGGCCGGATGACAGCAATCCTCTTCTATTAGTATATGCCCTATTGTCTTCCAAGAAAACTGAATTGTACACTGAAGCTCTGACAGCAGTGCGGGATGCCGTTGGTCGGTTTCAAGTTGGACAATGCGTTCCAGCCCGCCTTATGACAGACTTCGAACTTAGTATCATCAACGCTTGTAAAGATGTCTACCCGGGAGTACCCATTTCATGTTGTTTCTTTCATTTGGGCCAGTCGCTGTATCGGAATATTCAGGAAGCAGGTCTGCAAGTTCCATATAATGACCCGAATGACCGGTCACTAAAAGAGTTCAAGCATTCCATCCTGTCACTCACGTTTGTACCCCTGATAGACGTCGTTAGTACCTTTGAAAAATTACAAGCGACCTTTTGGGAGAATTAGTTTTCGGGAAAAAATTTTCGGGTATAAAAAGTTCGGGAACATCAATTTTAGGGAGAACAATTTTCGAGATAGAAACATTTGGGGGAAAAATTTTCGGTCTACAGTGTTTCGGGAAAAATTGTATTCGGGAAAATGTCATTCGGGGAAATGTTTTCGGGAAAATAATAGGGAATCGCCTCCTTGGCATACAGGCAACGCCATACGCTCCACCAAGTGAGGCGTCAAACTTGGATTCAGTTTTTTCTTTAGGAAGACGCTGAGCTGATCGAATGGATGAATACTCTCACACGGAATGAAGTATACAGCTTGGTTAAACGCTCGGAAAACAAAAAGAATCGCCAAGTTGCATTATTTTCCAGCTGTGGCCACAAAATGGTAAACAGAAAACGATCTCCCAAATCCTTAATCAGCCAGCACCTTCGGACATTCATGCGAAGAGACTGCTATCGAATATTTTCATACATCGAGTTCGAAACCCCGCTAAGTCGAATTAATTCTGCAGCATTTGCGGATTTGTTCGAGCTCATTCGTACTGGAGAAAATTTGCTATATTTTTGTTTTTTATCCACTTCTATTTGTCTGACGAGGGACGTGCACTATTTACTCGCTCGTTTCTTTTTTTTTTCAGGTATTCGATTATTTCAATCTAACGTAATGCAACACATCGTTACTCGAGGTTGCGTTCTCGCCGTTTTATTACACGGAAATGTACCCGGGAAACACTCGAATTTAAATGTCATCGTCTCTGGATTCGCATCAGCGGAATGAGATTACACAGAGCAAAACAATATCCTCGCGCGACGTTTTCGATTTTCGCCAGCATACATTCGACGATAAGAAGCACTTAATTTCGGGGCTGCGTGAAGTGCAGCGAGTGTGCAGTTCTTAGTGCGACAAAAAGCGTTTCGATTTATCGAGCTGGAAAAAAAAAAAACAGTCGTCCGGGTCTGGCTCAAGAAACCGAGGCACGGACACGCAGACTCCATCAGCCAGAATAGGTCTGAGCATAGTTGAAATAAAACGTAACTCGTCTTGTCTGAAATTGAACGAGATTTGAGAGTCTGAATGAGTCTGAAATTTGTCATGTTGTCACGTTAATGAACATTCAAGTATTTTTCAAGGAGTGATATGACTTCTTGGCGCAACTTAGAAATTCCGAATATTGATCATACAAAGCAACACAAGCAGTGGTGTAAACACGGGAGGATAGAAGATATTCGAATTTACCACCCCCTTCATTCGAGCTTTACTTTTTACGAGCTAGTCGTATCAGAATTTGAGTGAAATTTGACCTACACATTTTTTTTCAACCGTCAGGTTTAAATCTGAGTAAAATTTTGACTCAAGACCTGTTTTTTTTTTCTTGTCAAGATGAAATTTGACCTACACATTGTTTTTCAACCGTCAGGTTTAAATCTGAGTAAAATTTTGACTCAAGACCTGTTTTTTTTTCTTGTCAAGATGAAATTTGGGCTTGTTTTGTACATCCACCCTTATTTTTCTTTCAAAATTTTTATCCCTGGAAAACATTCTATTTTCGCTGTCGAACACACAAAGAAAGAAAGCAACGGGATCAAGCGAGAATAATCATAATAAAAGCACGACAAGAAATCTAACACGTACAATAATCAACTCCAGATTGAATCACTCTTCACGTTAATAACAACTGAACAGACACTGAACAGCCAGACCGGACAGAACCGCCAAGAAGGAGACAGGATAAAACCCATTTTTCATACCAAGAAACTCTCAACTGACATTGGACAAACGCCCCAGACAACCACCAGTATTCCCAGATGTGATCTGGTGCATTTTCCTTTCATTGATACCATTTGTGGTACATTTGCAATATGTAGTACAATTTCAATTTTTTGGACTCAAGTTGCTCCAGAAGATTTTTGAATATAAATTTATGATACCTGATAACACTGACTGCAATGTTGTTCGTTTTATTTCGGTGTATTCTAAAAAGTTGAGAAAACCCGATCAGGTTTCCCATGACTGTAAAGCTGCATCTGATCGATGATAGTGGGGCGTATGGCGATGCACGCACGCCAAATTGGCCCCGGGACACCGCACCCCTATCCCGGAAATACCCCAATTGGGCCTGCGTCAGGATAGGGAGCTACGTCTGATATAAAGTACCCTATTAAAGCCTAGTTCGATTTCATTAGGCAAAATGGACCGAAAATATTTTTCAAGAGGGGCCTTAAATTCTGAGTCTTAAGGCTGTCTTCCAAGTGACTAGAAAATTCATTCGTATACTATCTGCAAGCTTCGTTCCAACATCATCGCACCTGTCTCCGGCCTTGTCTAATGATGCATTTTCCTCTTCT
This sequence comes from Acanthococcus lagerstroemiae, assembly GCA_031841125.1. Lineage (NCBI taxonomy): Eukaryota > Metazoa > Arthropoda > Insecta > Hemiptera > Eriococcidae > Acanthococcus > Acanthococcus lagerstroemiae. The sequence goes on along the minus strand of CM063113.1, from coordinate 15,609,237 downwards.
AAATACACTTTTCTTCCGTGAAAACAACAAACCTATGGGGTTCAGACACTAGCGAACCCCATATCGTATATTTCAACATATGAGTTATCCAGAAATGGATTATGGGCGCTAAGAGCGCTAGTAATTGCATCGTTTGGAGGCTCAAAAATAATGATAAAACATGGAATAAAATAGCATACTGAAAACTGAACATAGCAAAAGGGAATTCGCATGATTTTGAACCACACTTGAATTTTAAGCTTTTTGGCAATATAAAAATATTGTTTTGGCTATCATGAAGAAGAAGATGCAGACGGAGTGGTCGAGACAGAGGGCCGGCGATTTACCAAGCTCGGCCCACACCATCAAACAGGAGGAGAACTCTGTACCATCCTAGAAGAGCTGCTGCAGCTGCGTTGCGGACCCACCGGCAGGGCTCACCTATCGTCACCACCTGCCTGCGTCGACACACGGACCAAGACGAGGAGGTGAGGGGTGAGTGAAGAGAGGCAGCGCATCCGGCCATGAGGGACCTGAATTCCAGGCGAGCGCTCAGGGAGTGCGGACCTCGGTCAGTAGGGAACCCCATGGTGGCCCTGGCAGGATGCACGCACCGTTCCGACACGTAGAAATGGGGGCTCGGGCCTTGCCCTAAGGCGTTCCTCCGGTCACTGATGCGATACTCGAAAGGGTAGTTTCCAGGGCCGGGGGTGCGTTGTCATAGGGGCCACTTTGGCATACGTGCATCACCATACGTCCCACCACACCAATATAAAAATATTACATTCAATGATTTTGAAATGTGGTACATTTTTCAAAAGTGTGGTACAACTTTTTCCTTTTAGTGGAACATTTTTGAAAGTTTCATCTGGGAACACTGACAACCACAGCCAACCGGAAAACAAAACACAGCACACTAACAATACGGTACTGCTCTGACTCTACTATGGGTAAGTTAATGTATAGGACCTTCAGTTATAACATGAATGTATAGTGTATACAGATGATGATGGACTAATATCCGAAAATGTACTGCAGTAAAATCTTACAATTTTAAGTGAAGGAGAATCTACTCGCGAAGAAATAATATCTATTCTTATACATCAAAAGTAGAACAAGAATCTGAATGAGCCTGTTCTAATAGTATAGGAGCGTGGCCATTCTTAGGATGTAGCAGCGTGAGCAGCCTACACTAGGCACCGCACCGAACCAAAATTTTGGGACTCAAAGGAGCATTATAATGCATTTTCTTTTGTATCAGACCTTGCATTGGGAATGGACGATATCGCTTTAGACAGCTCTACATTTCCCTTGGGATTGCCCCTGACTCGTCAAACTTTAGCAAGTATAGTTAAGACTCATTCAGATTACCTTAAAATTCCTTAAAAGCCATCACCCTGTAGTCACTGATGCGATACTTGAAAGGTTAGTTTTTGGGACCAGGGGTGCCGTGTCTGGGGAGTCAATTTGGCATGTGTGCATCGCTGAACGCTCCACCAAATATTATACTACATGTTATATACTTACATGAGACTCATACAAACAAATTCTTTCATGACTCGATTCACCCGGACTCTGTAAGAACGCACTCTTCAACTCTTAAATCTCATTCAGGCCCAATTAAAGCGTATTCTATGGTTCATTTAGACGAGGGACCTGAAGTCACTCTGACCTAACTCCAACTTCCTAGCAAAATATGAATTTAACTTCTGATAATATTGTTGAATGGCTCCGACCCCAGTAATTTTTTTATCAAGCTTCGGTAAAAAATTCTTCATAAAGAGAAAGGGGGAAGCAGAAGGCTGAAGGGTCGAAGCTGGAGCCGAAGTTAGAATTGGACTCTTCTAACTCTCATTCTGATAAAATTCTGAAATTGTCTTCAGCTACGATTTTTTTAATGCATCGAATTCGTTTTTAGCACTGAAAGATATTTTTCTAGGCTCCAGTTCTCCTAAAAAAATAGTCCACCGTGGGGCTTCGAGCTTCAGCACCTCCTAATTCAAACTATCTAACTCTGGAATTACAACAAGTACGAATTCTGACACTTTTTTACCCGGGGAAAATTTGATTTGGAAATCATACAGTTTAAAATTGAATTTCTATACTAGAGTGCTGCCATGTACGGCAACAAAATAAAATCCAGAAAACAGAAAGCAATATTGTACGTTTCTGTGGGTAATACACTCGGCCCCTCACGGAAAAATAATAAGTAAATTGGAACGGTTTATCCCCTTTTTCCTGAATCCACTAACCTGAAAAATGTTTACCTGAAGGAAAAATCCTGAAGGACATTTGCCTGAAAAACCAAAATCCTGAAACACATTTGCCTGAATAAAAAAGGCCTGAAAGACAATTATTTGAATTTTTTACCTATATGGATATTTCCCTCAGGTGATTGTCTTTCAGAATTTTGAGGATTTTGGCTTTTCAGCTAATGCCCTTCAGGTACAAAATATTCAGGTAAATTTTATTCAGGTTAATGGGTTCAGGTAAAATTTCAAATATCATGGTACATGAACAGAATAAGTTCCAGGCTTGAAATTTTATATGATGCATTGCGTAGGTGTAACTCCCTTTCTTGGTACTAAAGTTTGAACAAGATTCTATCCAGAATGGTCAATTTTTAATAATTTAGTCGTCTAAAGTAACCTCTCTCCTTTTGTCCTGAAGATGAGAAATTGAAAAATAGTGAACAAAATGGACAAAATGCGTTATGAAAAGACACCTAAACATGTTTACTGTTGCGCGCGATATACACTATACCGCATCACGAGTATACAAATCCAGCATCAATCTTGTAACACTGAGAATGTACGCCTCCCCAGGTTTCTTGTAAATCTAGGTCCAGACTTCACAAACATCTGCGAACGAACACGAACGAAAACGCACATGAAGGAAAAGAATTCGTTCGTTGAGTGTGATGGACAATGTACAAAACAGGAACAAACAGACGAACACGAAAAAGCGTCCTTGAACACGAACAGATACGATCCGACACCTTGTCTGTACATTAAAGGATTCGTGCTTCATCCTGCTGGACTGCATTTGTCATGTCTGGAGAGATTTTTTCATAGGACAGAGCTTGGATCAGTTCGAACGCTGACAAACACTATACGAATCTTGTTCGTTCGCGTGCGTTGATGTTCGAGTCTATATGCATTCGTTCGCTGATGACTGTTTTTGTTCGTTTGCGTTCGTTTCCATTTATTCATGTTTGTTTGCGGATGTTCATGATGTCTGGATCTAGCTTAAAATGTACATGTGTATAGAAGCGATGAAGCAAGAGGCCAGGTAGTCGATAACTAAGACATTGTCGGTACAAGAATAGCGGGGGGGGGGGTGCTCTACCAACCAGCTTGATGTCTTTCACAATTAATAACCACCACGCCTACAATTGTGTTGTTGGAATTCACATGAAACTGTATCAACTCTGAATTGATTTATGTGACTCCAATTTGAAAAATTATAGAATTTCAATTCCACGAATTTATATATTATGAGTTCTGAGGAAACAAGAGAATTTGTGATGAATTACTGTATGAACGAACTGTGCTCCAGATGACAGCGTCAGCAGTGATTCTAACTGGTAATTTCCAGGGGGCTGAACTAACTCGGGTTCATATTTTATGCCCCCCCCCATCGGATGTTATGTTGCATTCCTCAACGTTTGTGTTCCTAATTTATGTTCTTCCAAAGTATATAACTGCATTATTTATACGTTTATGAGTAAACGATATTTTATTATTATAATGGGATGGGGGGGGGGTGAAATCTTACTGGATGAAGAAATGCGATTTCTTTGTAATGAATCAGCTATTGGGGAATGGGTGGTAGTAAATGCTGATAAACTGCAGGGGTGGGAGGGGGTACACGTGTCTGCTGCGTCTATCACTGCTTCTTCAAGCAATACTATAGGCCACTTTCCATGCAGATGACTATTCTTGGTTGTCTGCCAATTATGCACTATAGTTGTGCAGACTGTACTAAGATTTTTGGGCTTCTCTATCAAGACCTGAAGACTTACAAGACTCTTTTTGAATTGAATCAGGTAATCTTAATCATCCAAACTGTACTAAGACTCATTCAGCTGTCCTAGTGATTCATTAGGACTCAACTGACTCTTTTGAAAGTTGATCAGTTCCTTTAAAAACTGATTCAGTTTCATTAAGACTCATTCAAATTCTATCAATTTCAATGTTCTTCAAACCTACTCTTGTTTCATAGGGTATTGATTTCAGCCTTGGCTCTGTACTTCCATTAGTCTTTGCAAAAAGAAGGTGTTAGGGTATGGGTTCTTAATACATACAGATGTATACCGGGTACGGGAAGCACCATAGGGAAAACATGTAGTAACACGCCGTGATAATGTACACGCGCCAACACAAAAACACGTTTTCCGCTACACGCATGCGCGTCACTCCTACGTCAACTTGAAAACACGTTCTCCACTTCACGCATGCGCGTTACCCTACGCCGACACAAAAACACTTTCTCTGCTACACGCATTGCGTACACGTTGCGCGTCCTACATATCTGCCCTATGGTGCGACTTCTCGTTCATCCCTATATTGTACAAGTCGTTCTTTTATCTGGAGGAAGTGAACCACCGCTAAGATGATATCTTGTTCCATGGATTCAGTGTCTGTCCCTCCTGGCCAATTTGATATTTTTAAAACTGCTCGTCCGGCTAACCCCTGGATCAGCTTCAGTCAGGGTGGATTCAGTTATTCTATGTGCCTCAATTTGAGAATCCCTGTAACCAACGTGAGCCGAGTTTGGGAAAGGCGATTCCATTTAATGTAAACAAAATATTTGAACTTCCCGGTTCATTACACTCGTTTTGTTTCATCGAAGCAATGATGCACAAGTTACCATTATTATCATTCTATCCTATTCCTAAACCTCTCTGCGATAAGTGTTTTTTGGTTCCCACTTTATTCTCGCCAGCTCTGTGCCTCCTTCTTTCTCTCCCTTCTCTCCTTCTGATTCATTCCGTGAAATATCATCCGCGGGTATCACTTCCACCCATTGACTTTGTTTAGCGGTAATTTTGTATACTTCGTAGATAGAAACAAACAAGCGGCGAACAAAGAGAAGATGAGAAAAAAAAAGTGAAGAAAGAAGATAATTAATGTTGGACCGAACGCTGAATTTTCGCGACGACACGATAAAGAAAAATTATTTTCAACTTAGCGTGTAATTTTCTTCGGGACAAAGTTTACCAAAAAAAAAAAAATGAAGTCTTGTGTCGAGAAGATAACGACGATAATTTGTAGTTTGGAACTGTTATTATTTATTCGTTCGTAATCGAGAAAACGTACATCCTTAGAACACGTTTTTTTTTTGTTTTTTTTTTTTAATTTATTTATTGTTGATGCAGTTTATAATAGTGAAGTTTTACTTCGATCCTATCCTGAACGCTACTGAGCTCCATATCTGTGGTTTAATCTCGTTTTCTCGTTCGTTTCGCCGGGTTCAGTGACCGATGCCAAAAAATTAAGAGCGTATCGCCCGGGGTGCTGATGGAATTTTGGCTCCACCTTTAACGTGTACGAGATCAGACAAGACTGATAAGATGAGCGTGTTGATAAGGTGCTAATACAGAAGTTTGAAGCTATATGGGGATACTTTGAGGAGGTACACTACTGTCTGTATTATTGCTCTGGTCGTGTTGTACTTCGTTTCGTTACTTCAGTTTATACTCGGCGATGTTAGTTGTTTGACATCGATTTCAAATTACCCTTTCTTTACAAACTGCAGCGGGGGGGGGAAGCAAGTATTATGTTATGACTGTGAGTATAAACAGTTACACTTAGTGGATTTTAGGGGAATAAGTTTTCAAAATGCCACACCGTTGGCGGAAGTATGCGATTCTACGAGGACTCGGGTTTGCGGAGTCCCCAAGAAATCGTATTGGCGCTTACTAGGTAGCTGAACTGGAAATATTTTCAGATAAATATTTGAAAAATGTAAGGCTTTTTGCAATCGATTACAAAAAGTTATGGCAAAGATGGAGAGAGCCTGGCATTCGAGATTTTGCCCTGGCATTGTTTAAAAGCTACCTAGAGGAAAGAGAAACCGTTGTCGAAATTGCAGGTGAACTAAGCAAACCCCTGAGGTAGCTGTCTAGGACCCCTACTATTCACAATTTACATCAATGGATTATGCAACCTAGACCTAAATGGTAAGATACTCTGTTTTGCCGACGATGTCGCGCTTGTGCACCGAAAGATGAAACAAGGTGACGTAATTAAGCAAATTAGCCAGGACTTAGAAAGGGTGGCAGTTTCGTATCATGAGAATGGGCTGGAGGTCAATTTTGCTAAGTCAAAGTACGTAGTTTATGGTCACAAGAGGGACAATCATAGGTCTACAGTCGCGACATAACGAGAGAGCAGGAATGGAGGGTTCCCTCTGAGAACTTTCTGGTGTTCCGGAATCTACCTCTCCATCTCTCGATCGACACCTGAGCGCGGTCCGCTGGTGTTTAATTGTTGTATAACCATTACTAAGGCTGTACTGTAGCAGTCATAACCACTAACCCCTATTCGGACCTCGCTCGGCCATTGAGGATCAGCTTGCTGTTTTGTAATGTTTTGTAATGTTTGTAAGAATAAATTATTATTATTCTATTGTCTATCTCCAGTCGTGAGAAGTTGAAAAAATTTCAAAAATAGAAAACTTTTCAAAATTTGACCATAACTTGGACCCTTTAAAAGTAAGCGTATGCAAACATATCTACATATTGTCGGGATAGGTTGCCTACTTACCAGGTGGAAGGAGGTCATTGCCAAAGAGACACCCTGTATTTTTCTCAAATATATAATACTTTTTATTTAAAATTTTGAGAACTAATTATACGTAACCCGCTAGAACCAATCAAAGTATAGTGGCGAAGAACGCTCCCGAACATTCGAGATAAGCGAAGAAAGATTGACACGTTTCGAGCAGCAGAATAGAAGTTCGATAACGAGAGCAATAAGGCGTTTCGCCGATAATGTCTGGGTACATAAAAGCCGCTGGCCGACGCTGTATAGTCTGGTTTTTGTAGGCAGTAAATTGTGCGTTCTCTAGCGATTTAGCTACTGTTTTTGTGCGTTTGTATTAGTGTGACATTAAAAGGTTTTTTTTACGTGTTTTTGTAGGTTTTTTGGTGCGAATTCCGTTACACCGGTGTCAGAAATGGAATTCGACAGTACGCGTCACGAAGATCTCGTTTGGGCATTCGTTCGGACATTTGTGTTCTGTGGATAGCACCTCATGATAATGTTGAGTGACATGAGGACTAAATAGTCGAAGAAGATGGAAGATCAGTCCAAAACAATGGCAGAACTGAAGAGCAATATAGAAGTCAAGATGGAAGAACAATTGCAGCTAATTGTTCAAGGACTCGAGAAGAAGATAGATGAGAAGATTGAACCAGTCACCCAACGGGTCGCTGTACTGGACAGGGAATTGGAGGCACTGACCGTACCACAATGTCAGTGGCAGTACCTTCAGGTAGTCAGCAGCCTACCCAGATGGATTCAGTCGCCGGTGCATCGTCAGTGGAGGCTCCAGTCAGCCACGCCAACTAGTTCCAACTTCAAGTGGCAGTGGCTCTCCAAAAGTGAAACCGCCAACGTTCGATGGTCAGCATTCCTGGGAGATCTACCTCGTCCAGTTTGAGGCAGCGGCTGCCAGTAATGGCTGGGACGAAGCGACGAAGGCTACAGCATTGGTCGCCAACCTGCAAGGAGCCGCAATGGACGAACTGAGGTCGGTTCCAACCGAGGACCAGAGGAATTTCCAGAAGCTGGTGGAAGCCTTGGAACGCCGATATGGGTAAGCCCATATGAAGCAACTGCGAAAACGGGAACTGAAGGTCCGGCCACAGAGGCGAGGAAAATCACTTCAAGCCTTTGAAGCGGAAATAGTTCGGAAGAATTCAGATAGGAAATGACGACTTCGGTGTTTATTAATGGAATCGAGGACAAACATATTCAGATGTTGGTGAGAGTTGGCAACCATCAAAACTATCGGTCTGCTTTGGCACAAACCCTAGAGCTAGAAGCTGCACGGGAAAGCTCCAAAAAGAAAGTCACAGTTCGACAAGCCCAGGCCTATGAAACGGAAGAGGTACTGGCAGGCTTGAAGAAAGTTGTGGAAGCAGTAGTGGAGCAGGTGATTGAGGCGAAGAAGCGACCAAACACCGAACGTCCGCGCCGGACTGGGAAACCGCGATGCTTCCAGTGCGGTGAACTGAGGCATATTCGTGTTGACTGCCCCCAGTACAAGAAGACCACCGAACCGAAACAGTTAAACTAGGAGGCCGGGGTGTTGCGTGCCGAACGTCTCCGGTAGTTTCCCAACAGGCCCACACAATCATCGCAGTCAAGAGAAAATTACAACGTGATGCCTCAAGCAACTATGTGAAAGGAAAGCTTGGCCGGAAGACTATACTCGTCTGGATAGACACTGGAGCATCGCACTCGATCCTCCAACGCGAGTTGGTTCCATCTGAGGAGGTGGACCAGGAGAAGCAGTATGTCCTGCGAACAGCCACCGGGGAAACAGTACCAGTATATGGGACAGTCCGCCTCCGAGTCAAGCTGATGGGAGCCTTCCTTGAGCAAGAGTTCCTCGTGGCCGACATGGAAGATGCTGATATGATGGTGCAGCATGAGCTGATCATCGACCCTGAAGTATCGAGATCGGGTTGTAAAGTTCGAGAAGGCTGCCAACTGTGGGCCCAGACAAGGAAACTGCCGAAGAGACGGGCCGTCTCAACGCCAAGAGACGAGACAACATCATCGGATTTCGACCGGTGGACCAGAGGTGTAATCCGGGGTTTGAAGCCGTCACAGAGGAAGGCAATGGAGGCTCTTCAGAAGGACTTTAGGAAGATCTTTACCGAGAACGTGACATTAAAAGTTATTTTTACGTGTTTTCGTCCGTTTTTCGGTGCGAATTCCGTTACAGTACGCAATCGGACAATGCCTCGTAAGAAACTGTAAAAATTTGGAAAAAGGGGTAATCTTGAAGATTTTTTGTTTACCGTAATTTAAACCATTCAAGAAGAATTGTTAAATTCTTCTTTAAAATTTTACATCACATTTATAGACAATAATCAGTTTTTTGGGTCTCCTGTAAAATTTATTTTTGTGGTTACGTGGTATTAGAATTAGTACGGCAATATGGGGAGTCAAAGCAGTAAATTTTTAAAAATCAAAACATACTTTGGCCTCCCTTGACCTCCGCATTCGTAGACAAATGGATGGTGAATTCGGCACTTCAGAGATAGTACTCCATCACCCTGTTGTATACGTACATTTTGGGCTTAGCTGCCTCGTGCTTTGGATAGGTGTATTCGAAATCAATAAACACGAAATTGTCACATCACAATGTAGAGCCCCATTTTGTAATACCTATCAACCAAACAAAATCCACTGTCGAGATAAGGTTAAGCTTTATTGGCGTATACATTTATCTCGAGTACACGATGAGATGTACGTAACTATAATATCAAAATTTTAAGCTCTCTGCTTAGTGTACCATAAAATGGATTTCGAATTACCAATATCAGTCGATCTTTGCTCGTTAACCCACCTCCCCTCCCCTTTCTCCCGGGAGAAAAAAATCGACCGCAACGAAAAGACGCTCGAATGAAATTGCACTTTTCATTTTGCCGTTCGATTTATCGCAGTCTTAGGGCAATAAAGCTGTCAACCGAGTTTATAAAACCATGACATTTCAACGCGCCAATAAATCAAATTGCTCTTTAAAATCGGCGAACTCGTTCGCACCTAAATCAAATCACACCGAATCTTCCTTTGCCGGTCGCCATTCCGCTTTGACGAATAGAAAAATAGATTTTTCCGTTTTTGAAGTCCACACCAGACGACGGGTATTCGCCGCCTGTTTCCCATTTTCCTTTTTTCCCCTTTTTTTTTCTCTCTCTCTCCCTCTGTCATAATTTATCATCGCACCCGTTATCGGGAAGCTGCCGAAGTGCCGCTCGCCGTAGTCGCTGTCACCTCACGTGGATCGAATATTTATGTGTCACAAGTCGCAAACACAAATATCGCGGACGGGACGCGCGGTTTGTAAACCGAAATTTCCAGTCCCGTAAATATTAGCAAATCCAGTCGCAAATTTATCGATAAAACTTTTTGAGACGGAAACGAAACCAAAAGCGCGGCGGATAAAGTTAATTTTGTTTTTCTTCCAAAGTTTTCACCCTCGTCGACTTTCCTCCCCCTCTTTCGTGTCTATTTTATTGTACTTGTTTTCGTTTATTTACTTTCTTTTTATCTTGTTGGTTTATGTAACTACCCGGATAGATAAAAGGAGCGTCGTCGTTGCCCCGAGAAAAGACCGGGCGACGCAGGCTCGCCGTATAATGGCTGGACACTTTTCAGCCTTTGACTCACACAAAAGGCACACAGACTCACAGCGTAATTGGCGGTCGCTTTTCAGCCTTCGATTCACATACGGGGCCAACGGGAACTGACCTCGAGGGTTGCCTGTCAGCAAGAGGTGCCTGCCAAAATGAAGTAAAGAAGGAAGGGAACCAAAGCGAACAGAATTAAGGCAAAACGGACCGGACAGAATCGGGTTCTGAAACAGGTTTTCCTGAATTGTTAATTTTGACCAATTCATTTGCTCCGGAGTTCGATTCCGACTGTCGACCGAAATCAAAATTATGCCCCTTTGAGAAAACAGTTATCACGGCTAGGATAATCAAACTTTTTTTTCGAAATTAGAGGGTTTCAAGTCGCTGATTTTAAACAGTTGATCCTACTGCGGTATCTTGTTCGATTTTCCTAGTTGAGACTCGACACTGCTGATGGTTCGACGACCAACTAATCGAAAATCGTTTTCTCACTAGAACGGGTCCGTGTTATTCCCTTTCCTCTTTTCAAATTTTGCTCTCAACCCAAACCCTGAAATCCCTCTTTTTGAGCATTACCTCAGAGACGTCGGGGAGGAGGGCTGTCTTAGCCCTCTTCCCTTCGTGCTAAAAAATTGGCCTAGGTCGAAATGTAGCGAGTTGCTACGTGGCCTCGAACCCGGGACCTCCGGATTCCGAAACCAGTGCGCTATCCACTCGGCTAACCAGACCCCTAAACCTAGCCCTCTCTTTTCTAAATTTGCACTCTATCCGAGCCCTGGAATCCACCCTTTCGAGCATTACCTCAGAGACGTCGGGAAGGCTGTTAGGGCGGTCTAAGCCATCTTCTCTTCTTGCCGAAAAACCGGTCTAGATCAAAATGAAGCGAGTTGCTACGTGAGCTCGAACCCGGGACTTCCGGATTCCGAGACCAGCGCTCCATCCACTCGGCCAACCAGATTAGCTGATACAATAATTTGTATACAGGAAAAGCAGACATGAAAAAGAGATTTCGATACAAGAAACGGGATTCGACTGAAAACTGCAGGAAGGCTCCTGAATGACATACCAAAAATCTCACCTTTTACCTCCGTTGCTCATTTTCTTGGAATGAGGGAGAGGGGTTCAAAGCTCTCAAAATTTGCTTTGTTTTAAGTCTCGAGAAATACTGCGGATATTGAAGAGAATTTCAAACAAACATTGTTCCACAAGATTTTCTATGAAAATAGTTCTATCGTACTCGTATTTTGTATCTGCTTTCTAACCTTCTTAAATGAAGAGTTGAAAATTACAATTTGCCAGGTCAAACTTTAACATAGACCTTATGAGAAGAAAAGTTATCATGAAGGGGTACGAATCGAAACTAGCCCAATTTTTGTGGGAATCGCTTCCCTACCATTCCACCATTTTCTTGGAATTTGTTTGTTTTCCTCTCCTTCACAATTTCCTCGAGATTCACCAGAGCTGATTTGCAGTTTTGATATTTTCCACGTTATTGGACTACCTGTGATCTGGAACTGAACTCAAGGGTTCAGATGTGGGGTGGTCCTGGGGGTCTCTAAGTCCAGCATTCCTCAGCCGCAGGACCGTATACAAGGGGGTGTAGGGGTCTGATCCCCCTTGGGTACGGCCACGCGCTTAAAAATTCAGGAAAATGCGCGGCTCTCCGAAACATTAGAAACCCCATATGTTAGGTCAACCCCTCCCCCCACCGTATTCCTGGATACGGCACTGCTCAGCCGTATAAAAATAGAACTTCTTCAGGAATTATGTAAGGCAAATAATGGGGGAGGGTGTGAAGAGCCAGGCAAGACAGAGAAAAAATTTTTTTAGACTCCCCCCCCCTTCTAACAGAACTGTCTACGCCCTTGACTTGACTGGTTGAAAAAATCAAGAAAAACGAAAGAAAAATTGGAAACTGAGGAGTATGCTGGGCCGCTAAATTCAGTTTTATCATTATCTTAACCCTCACCTCAAAATCGTAGCACCGAGGGTGGAGGGGAAGACAAATTGATATGACATGCAGTATACATGCCGATTCTGAGGTGGTTCTGTGGAGTGCAGGGGAAGACGAAATGAAATGCAGTACAAATACCGATTCTGAGATTTTTGTATCCTTGAATTCATTTCCATTTTCGATGTTGGTTTGACCTTTATTTCAAAATTGTGGCATTAAGGGGAGAGGGCTAATTAGTATTTAATTTAATGTAGACATCGATACTGGGATTTTTGGGATGGGCGAATCTATGGCCGATGTTATTTTCTTCCAAACTTTAAAATTGGGGTGCGGGAGGAGACGGGATGCTGTAAAATAAACCAATCGTAAACTGCAATATGTACATCAAACAGTAGTAGCAGCTCCGTCTGCGTCGCCATACGTACCATGACGAGGTAATGAGAGGTGGGCGAAGAGGAAGCGCGTCCAGCCGTGGGACACGCAAATTCTAGGTTAGTGCTGGGTTAGCGTTAACTTCGGTCAGTAGGGGACCTCATAGTGGCTCTGGCAGGACAGTGCGCACCGACAATGGAACGACGAAATGGGGGCTCGGACCGGTCTCAAAGCGTCCCTTCGGCTAGGGACGAAACTATAGGGGTGGGGGTGGGGGTTGACACTCCTCAATAATTTGACAGTCGGCGAAATGTGGAACTATTAATTCGAACTTTTCATTTTCTGAGAACGTTTGTTTGTTTGTTCGTTCATTTTCTTCCAATTAAAAAATATTTTAATTGAAAAACCGGCAAATTTTCAAATTTTTACAAATTTTGTAGGCAAAGTTTTCTTCTCCACCCCCTCCCCCTACAAGTTTCATCTCTGCCTCCGGCCACTGATACGATACTCGAAATGGTAGTTTCCTGCACTGAGGGTATGGTGTCTCAAGGGCCAGTGCAACAAGATCATCAACTACCTTGACCTTACAATACAAATAAAAGACAACAGGATACGGTACAACATTTACAGAAAACCGACTCACACTGACACAATAATACCCAAAGACTCATTCCACCATCAAGAACACAAAATGGCAGCACTACACAGCTACTGCCTTAGATCAGTCAACAAACTAAACGGCAACAACCTCAGAACAACAGAAATCAACAAAATTAAATAAACAGCAATTAACAACAAATACCGACCACAAACAGTAGACAGAATAATTAACAAACTAACACAACTACAAAAACAGACAGATACTCAGGAGCAATACCATTCACAGGAACACATACATACAAAATACAAAGAATCTTCAACCAATACAACATAAAACTCGGAATCAAATACAGACCACCTCTGATCAAACAAATAAGCAATGAAAAAACAGAAACAACAGTAGCGCAGTATACAGACTGGACTGTGAACACTGTGACATGACCTACATAGGAGGAACAGGCAGAAAATTCACAACCAGAATCAAGGAACATGAAAAATCACAGAAGCTAAATGATGACAAATCACTGTTTGGAAAACACTGCAATGACCAGGGATACAACAATGACAAATTGACAGAAAAGTACAAAATCCTACACATAGAAAACAACACAAGAAGTAGAAAATTTGAAAAACAACTAGAAATAATAAAGGCAAAATCAAAACGAAACAACCTAATAAACACAACTAACTTCCAAAGCGAGAACTTTATCCAACTAATAACATAACACCCACGGATTGGACAGACTGCACAATCACAGACAACGAATAGGAGCACACAACTAATAACACTCACTAATTGGACAGACTGCATAATCACAGACAACCAATAGGAGCACACGACTAAACAGGTTCACCATACGGTACTACACTCGACTACGACTACAGAGAACGCAAAAGACAAGTCTCATTTAGGGTACTCCACTAATGATGGCACAACAGCCGAAAGCGCTCTAGGCTACAGAAGAAGGAAAAGTGAATTGGCACACCCTACAAATGGAACCTCTATTCCCTTTGGTCAAGATCAGATCTCTCCCTCGACTAGGTGGGCTACGTCCCTCGATGTATAGGGAGACAGGTCCCATAGGGAATTGAATTTCAACCAGACCCAAGTCCTGAGCGGCCACGGGTGCTTTTGCACTTACACCGGATGGCGATAGCGCCGAGCTCCATGTCCGCACACTGCGATCGAGGGGCGGAGGACAACCCCTGGTGCACCCTGTTCGAGTATGAGGCCTGGGAGCAAAAGAGACGCAGAATGGCAACAGCGATCGATCCCGGAGGCAACACGAGCGTAGCGACGGCGTGATCGGCCATCTCACGCCGGAGACCTTAATTCCGGAAATGCAGAATAGTGGAAGCGGATGAAACCGGGTGTCGGCCTTTGGTTCGACCATCGTAAAGAAGAAGATGTAGACAGAGTGATCGAGGCAGAGAGCCAACGAACAAAGCTCGACCCACACTGGACCCAACAATTCTGTACCATCCTAGAGCTGCTACAGATACCGCGGACCCTCTGCCCAGGCTCATTCCGCCGTCACCACACGTACCAAGACGAGGAGGTGAGGGTAGAAGGAAGGAAGCGCGTCCGTCTGCGATGCAATTAAATTCCAAGTTAATGCTGGGTAAGCGTTGCTTCGGTCAGTTGGCCCTGGCAGGACAGTGCGAATCCGACGCGAAAACGCGAAATTGGGGCTTAGGCCAGCCTCAATGTGTCCCTCTGGTCACTGATGCGATACTCGAGAGGGTAGTTTTCGAGGCCAGAAGTGCGGTGTCTGGGGAGCCACTTCGGCATGCGTGCGTTGCCATATGCTCCACCAAATGAGAATTTCCAGACTTTAATAAAAAAAAAGGTACCGAAGTGAAGCGACAATAGTTAAACCAGACGCTACGGTCTAAATCTCATCATCGTCGAAAGTAGTGCGGATAAATTTCCAAAATTTCCAACGAGATTTCGTTTACCCGATGCGAAATTATGAACAAATGTGTTCAATCCGACCCCGTTGCCATAAACGAGTTTCGAAAACGACTTTCGGATTCGAAAGTCGAAACTCATCGGCATCGGTTACCGCAGAGGGGTGCGATTGAAGTTGACTTACACGCTCGCGAATATGGATCCGGGTTCGAAACATATTTGACATACAAGGGTCGTTGTCATCGATAACAGGTGCTTCGGTTTGCGATACCGCCCATAAATTTGTAGTTTCTATTTTCTCTTTCCCGCTGAAAATACACGTCGAAATGAAATTCTAAACGAGTTAGCCGACAAACGTGCTTTCCGAAAAGACTGATTGGGAGCAACAGAAAAGCGTTTATAGGTTGAGCGCGCCTTGACGCGAATCGTTAGGTCGCGACCGGTGCGAAAATAATTGGATTTTTAACCCTGTGCCTTTTGGAAGCGTGCCGTGACATGTGTATTATTGAATTTATTCATAAATCATTTTTCGCATTAGCTTGAGTATACAACACACTGTGTACACGCACGAAAATTTTGGTGTTGCTCCGATTTAGGTAACGCTCGTTTGCCAGTAAGTTAACGGTGTCGGATGCTGACAGATGTGAGTTGAGGAGTTCTCTCTATATCGAGCAGTTTCGCAACTAGAGCAGTCGATATACGTGCGTAAATTTGAACCTTGTTATTTATCTTTTCTCAGTCGGAGATGAAATTTCGGTCGTGAACACGAAATAGAAAATCATATACAGGGTGTTCCACTAAAGTTACCCCCTATTTTTTCCCGGACCGAATGGCGGATCTTTGCCGGACAAATTGCCATCTTCCTGCGGCAAGGTCTAGTTTCTCTAGGGCTTGAAAAATTTTCTCCTCCATTTATGGAGGGCTGCAACGTGCCACCAACTTCAGAATCTTAAATAGAAAGGTATGCCTTTATGCACATCGCTGGAAAGGGCATATCCTGCAAAATACGAATCCGTGAAAAAAATTTCAAAATTCATCAATTTTGGGGGGCAAGGAGCCTAAAGATGACCAAAATCCATCAAAAATCAAAATGTCATAAACTAGCAAACAAACGATTGAAAGAGGGGTTTTCGAGGTCATGGACTCCGAATACACGATTTAACTCGGTTTAGGGCTTTAAAATCCAAATTTTCAACCTAAAATTGGTTCCTATTCACAAATTTTTGACTTTCTGAATGCAGATTATTAAAGTGACTTCATGCACATCGTTGAATAGGAAACTTTCTCCAGAGTATGAATCCATGAAAAAAATTTCAAAATTCATCAAATTTGGGGGTAAGGGGCCTAGAGATGGCCAAAATCCGTCCAAAATTGAAGTATCATGACCTAGGAAACAGACTATCGAAAAGTGAGTTTTCGAGGTAGCTGATTCCGAATGGCACACTTTCCTCCCGATTCAACTCGTTTTAGGGCCCTAAAATTCAATTTTAGACTCAAAAGTGATTCTAATTTACAAATTTTTGAGTTTCTGAATGCAAGTTATCAAAGTGGCTTTGTGCACATCGTTGGATAGGGCAATTCCTCCAAAATACGAATTCGTGAAGAAAAGTGGCAAATTCATCAATTTTGGGAGACAGAATCTAACCCTAGCCAAAACCTATCCAAAATCAGATACCTAAAAGTGCTGCCATTTGGGTAATTCTCAGAATTCGGGCATATTTCACTCACAATAAAAATCAGTTTTGAAAAGCATCTTTCTTGCAATTTTTTTGGGCAGTTTGGTAATAGACATAACTCTGATACTATTTCTAGCCTACGGCTCAATTAATGCCGAAAAGGGGCGGGGGCAGAGCGTTTCTAAAAATCTATAGACACTACGAAAGAATTTCCATCGTAGTGGCAACCACAACATTAGAATTTCCATTGCAGTAGCATCTGTTCTGTGAATATTTCTTTGGCAGTGCAGTAGTGGAATGATGATGATCCAGACAACCAATGTGTGGGAAATCATGTGCATGGTCTTCAGAAAGTCAATTGGCAAGGTAAGTGAGCTACAAGTACACTTAGGATATGGATGTATAAATATGTACATTCTTACGTAGTGGATATTTAGTTTCATGGTAGTGGTTAGAAATATTAACATTGCTTACGAAAGAAAACCAAAGATGATCCACTACGTAAGAAAAATAGTAGATAAATTGAATTTAAGACTTCAAGTATACTTTTATGAGCAGTTTTTAATATTTCAATGTCAATATACGTAATAATTTCAGTATAATCCTTCTTTTTTTCCAGAATTTAGCAGCATTCCAGCAAGATGTGATAAGCCACTACGAAATATCTCAAAAATTGTAAATAAGCGCGTTATCAGATATTTTCAATGAACAACTAGATAGTAACACTGAGATCCAAGATCTGAGATGAGCATGGTATATTCAATCTGTGAGCCAGAGCGCTACTGAAAAATAGCCACTACGATGGAACCTCAAACGCAGAACCTCCCTTTTACCTCAGCTTGAGGGCGCGTGATATAATCTGAGTTGCTGTTTTTGCTGTCAACATGTACCTACCTATTCTCCCTCATACTAGTGAATTTCCACCTAGTTTTCCCCGAGGAAAACATTTCATTACATCATTTCAACAAACTTGAAATTAGAAAATATGAGCCATAACAGCCACTACGATGGAATATTCTGAGGGTTTATTTGATTTTGTCGTGTGTCTAGGGGTGGGGGCAGGTATGCCAATGTCAGGAAAGGTTGAGGAGATAATACTCCATAGATTCACAAAAAAAACGATTGAAATTTTGAATATGTAGTCTCAAAAAGTTTGATGAACTGAAATATGCCCCAATTCTGAGAATTACCCATTTACAAATTTTAGAATTTCTCATTGCAGATTATCCAAATAGCTTTATGTACGTCATTGGAAAGTAAACTTCCCCCAAAAACGAATCTGTGCGAAAAAAGTTTGGGTTCATCACATGATTTCCTACATCGAGCGCATCCTAAGGCCCCGGAATCCGAAATTGGAATGAGAAAGGTGGTGTCAAGTACAAATTTTTGACATTTTGGGACTTACAAGACATACAGGGTTATTCAGTTTTCGTTGCAACATAGGAAAACCCGGCATGTCGCGTGGTAATATGAATAAGCGGGCATACGATGGCCATGATGGACAACAGAAAATGCAACGATTCGGGGGGAAAACTTCGATGGTTTTTGAAGGATTTTATCGAAACTCATCAGAAAAAATGTTCGAATATCTCCGGAGAATTTCTTCGGCAACTTCGGGGAAAATCCCGGATGATTTTTAAGGAATTTCATCGGAAATGGTAGGAAAATCTCCTATAATTTTTAAAAAAATTCATCAGAACTCGGGAAAGTCTCTGATAAATTGTAAAGAATATTTTTGGAAACGGGAAAAATCTCGGATATGCGATTATTAAGGAATATCATCGGAAATCTTTGAGAAAAAATCCGATAATGTCCATAGAATCTCATCGGAAATCTTTAGAAAAATTTCCAATGATTTCCAAAAAAGTTTCATCAAAATTCTTTAAGAAAATTTTTCAATAATTTTTGAAGTATTTCTGAGAAATACTCAAGAAAAATCTCTGATAATTTTTAAGGAATTTCAAAGGAAATTGTTGGGGAAAATTCTGATAATGTCTCAAGAATCTCATCGGAAACCTTTAGAAAAAATTTCCAAAAAGTTTCATCAAAATTCTTCGAGGTAGTTTTTGGATAATTTTTGAAGCTTGTCATAGGAAATATTCGGGGGAATACTCCAATGGTTTAATTATTCAAAAATTATCGGAAAATATTCTCGAAGAGTTTAATGAAATTTTTTGGGAAATCATTGGAAATTTTTCCTAAAGATTTCCGATGAAATTCTTCGGAAATTATGGGAATTAGTTTCCAACAATTTCCGATAAAATTCCTTAAAATTTATCGGAGATTTTTCCCGAGTTCCCATAAAATTCCCTAAAATTAGAGATATTTTCCAACGTTTCCGAAGAAATTCTTTGGAAATTATTGGAATTTTTTTCAACAATTTCCGATCAAATTCCTTAAATTTTATCGGAGATTCTTCCCGAGTTCCAATGAAATTCTTTAAAAATTATCAGAGATTTTTTCCGAGTATTTCCCAGAAATACTTCAAAAATTATCGAAAAATTTTCTTGAAGAATTCTGATGAAATTTCTTGGAAATCATCGGAAAATTTTTCTAAAGATTTCCGATGAGATTCTTCGGACGTTATCGGAATTTTTTCCAACAATTTCCGATGACATTTCTGAAAAATCATCCAATTTTTCCCCAAGGTTTCCAAAAAAATTCTTTGAAAATTCTTGGAATTTTTTCCCAACAAAATTCCGGTGAGATTCCTTATAAATCAGCGGAGATTTTTTCGTGTGACATTCGGAATCAGCGACCTTGAAAACCCTCTTTTCGATAGTCTGTTTGCTAGGTCATGATACTTCAATTTTGGACGGATTTTGGTCACCTCTAGGCCCCTTACCCCAAATTTGATGAATTTTGAAATTTTTTTCATGGGTTCATACTCTGTTGGAAGTTCCCTATTCAACGATGTGCGTGACGCCACTTTAATAATTTGCATTCAGAAAGTCAAAAATTTGTGAATATGGAACGAATGTTAGGTTGAAAATTTGGATTTTAAAGCCCTAAACCAGGTTAAATCGTGTATTCGGGATCCGTGACCTCGAAAACCCCTCTTTCAATCGTTTGTTGGCTAGGTTATGACACTTTGATTTTTGATGGATTTTGGTCATCTTTAGGCCCTCTGCCCCCCAAAATTGATGAATTTTCAAATTTTTTCACAGATTCGTATTTCGCAGGATATGCTTTTTCCAGCGATGTGCATAAAGGCATACCTTTCCTTTAAGATTCCGAAGTTGGTGGCACGTTACAGCCCCCCCATAAATGGGGGAGAAAATTTTTCAAGCCCTAGAAAAACTAGAACTTACCGCAGGAAGATGGCAATTTATCCGGCAAAGATCCGCCGATCGGTTCGGAAAAAAATGGGGGTAACTTTCGTGGAACACCCGGTATTTAGAATCCACTGAGGTATTTGGAGAAGCTCGAAAGTAACGTGGTCCTGAATGCGTTCAATCGATTGATTCGTCGAGGGGTTACTCAAAAACAAAAATAATGATGAACGGTAATAAGTTACGACCTTGTGACAGATGCGAATTTAAACGAGAAACTCTGATTGCACGTTGAAATGGACGCTGTTAAGTGCACCCACCAACCAACATTTGTAAACAAAATGAATTATTAGTATCGTTGGAAAGAGCGTAAAAAGTAGAATTTTTCAAAATTGAACCCCCTATTCAAAAAGGTGTACTCACGTTGAAAAAAGCTTATCAGTAAACGCTATGTCATATATAGTTTCTACATGGATCTTGAACTTCGAATCACGTATTCTCAAAAACAGATTTTGCTGGTTGGTTCCTTTACGCTTAACAACGTACAAATAAAGTGAATAAACGATAGGAAGATAACGATAAAATCGAGTGTATGAATGATATCTTAGGAAATGTTACATTGCACTCTTTTCTACAATGAAATAACATTACCTTGAAATGAGTTTAACGACTGAAATAGTATATATTATGCTGCTAGTGCATGAAGTGCGCAATTGGTGCTTTAGCGACATAAAACTATTGAGAAATGACTACTTCTCATGGGTGAATTTAGAAAAATAAATTATATTCTCCCCCCCCCCTCCGGTTTCGTCTTTCATAGACCCTCCTGAGGTCTCTTTCGACTTTTTTTCAGGTCCAAGTTAGCAGCCGGTATAGGATAAGGAAAAATTTACTACCATCAAATGGCAGTCTATCCCTGTCTACTTTTTCCTAGACAATTAGCCTATTTTCCCTCCCTCCATTTGTAGGGTGTGCCAATTCACTTTTTCTTCTTCTGTAGTCCAGAGCGCTTTCGGCTGTTATGCCATCATCAGTGGAGTACCCTAAATGAGGCTTGTCTGTTGTGGTCCTATAGTCATGGTCGAGAGTAGTACTGTATGGTGAACCTGTTTAGTCGTGAACTCCTATTGGTTGTCTGTGATTATGCAGTCTGTCCAATCAGTGAGTGTTATTAGTTGTGTGCTCCTATTGGTTGTCTGTGATTGTACAGTCTGTCCAATCCGTGGTACTCTACTGATGATGGCATAACAGCCGAAAGCGCTCTGGACAACAGAAGAAGAAAAAGTGAACTGGCACACCCTACAAATTGAATATTACCAAGTTCGCTCACACTCCGAAACGGACACTAAGGGAATAGAGTTGTTAGAGGGGGTACTAAAATTAGAAAAACCACTACTTGACGAAGTCGCAAAGGTTGTAGCTTTCGACACCCCTCGGCTAAACACGGTTAAAATTTGAGACGACCAAATTTTCGAAGTCTGTACCACTTGCTTAAACCTTAACCCCGTCGTGGCATGCTTAAACTGTCAATGAAATGCGCATAATTTTTAACCACGTAATTTTCACACCAAATAGAACTCTTTGAGGAGGAAGTCTCAGTTTTAGCAACACTGTATGTTTTCATTCCACTACTATGTCCATTTCGCAGGCTCTGTGTGACTCGAATCCTTCGTTAGTCTATTCACAATTAGTGATAGTCTGTGTAATTTTGTCTAACGTGGGCTCTAGCCGAATAAACACGTCAGCCAACCGTCATGTGGTACACTTTAACCTACTTCATTTGGCAATTAAAAAAAGACTCCGGCAGTACTCGACCGAAAGAGTAAACGCGTATCATGTTTGCTCCTAAAAATTTGGCTCGTCTGTCGAGTCGCCGGCGTTTGTCGATCACGTTCGCGCCAAACCAATCGGAGGAAAGCACGACTTAATTAGAATACGAAAAGATTTGAAGAAAAAAAAAAAAAAGAAGTGCAACGTCTTATTATTTTATCGCCGTAGGCGCATTAAAATCAACTTTCACCGCATTATTCAACACTAAACCTGTTGACGTAATACGACTAAGAGTTTCTGAAATATTATACATATGTTTCCTACGTTGACACGTTCATTTTCCAAAAGTGCTCTCTCAGTTTCGCTCTTTCGCTCTCGTTCCCATCATTCCGCACTTTTCCATTTCTTTTTCTGCACTTCAAAGAGGTCTACGAACTATGCACGCGGCTGCGGCCGAACGGCCGAAAAAAGTAATCTGGAAAATGTGCGGCCATTTCGAAGGCGAATAATCGACGCTCGGCAACAAATGGCGTTCGAATTATTTGCCGGGTCGTTAGGACGAGACATCTCATCAAACTGAAAAACGACGAGATAGTTACACACGAGCATCGTATCCATATGCCTTTTTTTTCTTTTTCTTTTCTTTTCTTTTTCTTTTTTTGGTCGCTGGCCGAAAAGCCTCCGCGAATTTTGAAGAGGATTTATTTCGCGGCTCTGTCGCGCGGTTCTAGAGATATTAAAGGCGGATGTACAGATCGAAAAAAAAGAAAAAAGGGCGAATGGCCGACGGTATATTGTCGACCATACAACGTGAGTTGAGAACATATACAGCAACAATGAGAACGGACGAGTCGACGAAGCTTATAAATAGAGTGGGTCGGCGAGAAAAATGTAATTGCGTTCGAAATAACGTGCACACAGCAAAGGCCGATGATACCGAGTTACCGACCTCACCAAAAGCACCTAAGCTCGGGGCGTTAAATTGTGAAAAACAGTACCAGCGGGCTTTGCGGAATGTATTCCCGTGCGTTGCGGACACCCGGTATAATATCGTATATTCGCCATATCAATCTTCGGCCTTCTTTCGGCGAAGGTCGACCTTACATATTGGACAATTTGTAGTATCGTTAAAACACTCGTTATAAAGGATATGTAGATTTATAATGATGAATAACGACGAAGGGTATATAGCAAATTTCGCGAATTAATTTCGGAATTTAACGAACCCACCACGCGTTTATTGTAACCGCCTAATAGATGGTTATAAATTGGTGCTGGTTACCCATTCCATGCATACATTGCGGAACCCGAGTTGGAAATTTCGTCTCACATGCAGTGAGAAACGAAAAGTGCAATTTAATGGGCGGGAAACGGGAGCTGGTGGAATCTTGCATTTGAGAGAGGTAAAGTTAAAAAAAAAGAACAGACCTTGGACTAGGGGGGAGAAAGTAAATTGCACACACTTTCCAGCGGAGGGGTTTTTCCTACTGTGCAAACCACATGTGAATATTGTAAATTGCACGTACTGCGAAAAAACGGAGGTATACGACAAAAGTGTGAATTGCACACACTTATAAAAGGTCGGCAGCAAAACATGAATTGTAAATTTCACACAGCACGAGAAAAAGCCATACGTCATTTTCATTTATCATGTTGACGAGGACGATAATGTTCTCTGATCTTCTTTAGTGCACAGATTTCTTTGTAGTTATAATGCCTGCTGCGTATACTTTCTAGTGAGTTACTACAGACTTTGTAGAACTATTTCAGGATATTGTTTGAAAGACCATTCTTAGATACTGTCTCATGTTTCCCTTTCCTCCATGGAAAAACAATGATCTACAGTCAAAAGGTATTTCAAAATGTTCTAATTACCACCTTTCTTACCAGAAATGTCAACTCCCGTTTGCGAATGGGAACGCGTTCACAAACGAGCACCTCCACAAACTAGAACGAAGTGAACGCGTTCTTCTTCTCACATGAATGAGAAAGGGTAGGAACGCGTTCGTTTCATTTCATGAACGAGAACGCAGAGAACAAAGGGAGGAATGAATACAGTCAGAGATGTCAACTTCCGTTTGCGAATGGGAACACGTTCACGAACGGAGCCCCTCCACAAACGAGAATGAAGTGAGCGCGTTCTCCTTTTCTCACATGAACGAGAAAGGGCAGGAACGCGTTCGTTTCATTTTGTGAACGAGAACGCAGAGAACAGAGAGATGAGGAATGACTACAGTCAGAGATGTCAACTCCCGTTCGCAAATGGGAACGCGTTCACAAACAGAGCATCTCCACACACGAGAACAAAGTGAACGCGTTCTTCTTCTCACATGAACAAGAACGGATGTGAACGCGTTCACTTTTTAAAGCAAACGCGAACGATGTGAACGCGTTCATATTTTCGGGGAATGCTGACATCTCTGTTTCTTACAAACTTCAAGAATACACAGATACGGATATTTCAGAAGCATAATATGTGCAGATATGGATATTTCAAAATTGTAAGCTTTATTGTTTAGTAATGGAGAACTCAGCGGAACTGAGAGGTTAGTCATCCCAGGAAATTTAATTTCCCTCCAAATCCCTCCCTTCCTCTTGTGGAAAAGTAACGCATACAATGAAGCTGTTAACATACTATTTCAAAATGTATTGCTAAAGCTCTGCGGCTCTAGTGTTTGAGATTTGAAGCCCTCTTCCCAGAAATATGGATGCGCCTATCTTGTAAATGGGTGTGCAATTCACACTTTTTCCAATCCCAAATTTTATTTCTTTATGTGTGCAATTTACAATTTCAATTCTTAATCTGATTTTTGCAGTTATGTGCAATTTACAATTTTTCTACCTGAAAATTTATTTCTTTGTGTGTGCAATTTACATGTAGTTTTCTTTAACTGACTACCCAGTGTGTGCAGTTTACCTGCGCCCGACTAGGGCATTCGATATCACTCGATATATCTACCGATTCTCGCTCAGTTATTTACTTCCAAGTACCTAATATATGGACCCTGTTAAGCAAAACCGTTCAAGCAACAAAATCTGTTCTTTTAGAAATTTATTTATTTATTTAACCGGGTTAACGGCCGACCGATGCCCAATTAACCTGCTCAGTTTTGGACATTGGTCTCCACCACCCTTTTCCATCTTGATCTATTTTGGGCCACCCCATCCAGCCTGTGCCGACTCTCGCAACTAGCTCGTCTCGCCAGCTGATAGGGGGCGTCCTCTTCTTCTTTTGATACCATAGGGGGTCCACACCGACAACCTGTACCCCATTTCCGGGTTCCCTCCCTGGCTACCGTGGCTATTTCATCCAACCTCATGATTTTTGTTTTTGCGGCATTCATTGTTAACCCTACCCAGAGCACTCTCTGTTGAGTTTCAGTATCATTTTTCTTTCAGTTTCTGTAAGCTCCTCTCCAGCACAATGTATCGTCCACGAACCCCAAATTATTCAAGTATTCACCATTCACTTTCAAGCCTTTTTTGTCCAATTTTAGGTTGCGGAACGCCTGCTGCAACATGCTGTTAAAGATATTCGGAGAGATGGGGTCGCCCTACTGAACCCCCCTTTGAATCTTGAATTCCCTGCCCTTTTTGTCAGTTTTTATATACGCCGTCGAGTTTTTGTAGAAGTTGCTTAGTATTTTTATGAAGGTCGAGTGGATCCCCTGTATTTCCAAGGCCATCTATACTTTGCCGTGATAGATGCGGTGTCGGAGGCCTTGCTGAAGTCGACGGCTAAGTATACGCAGTCCTGTAGAAAGAAACAGAGGGCTTGGGGGAATTTCCGCGGGTCTCCCTCTCCTTCCAGTTCAATTTGTTCTTTTGTTAGATGGAAAAAAATTATAAACTACGAGATAAGAGGTTTCTTTCATGGTGTAAGGAGTGATTGCCGATTTGATGTACAGCATGATTGAATTCAGGCCTTTTAAAAATATCGGACACCCTTGAAAGTCCGGGCCCGGGGTGTTTCCCTTATTCTCCCTTCCCCCTTCTCGACAGGGTTGGGTATACATGGAGATTGTACTCTCGCGCCCTCTCCAACAGCTGGTTTAGCACGTGTATACAGGGTGTTCAACGAAAGTCCCCCCCCTGTTTTTTTACGAACCGATGGGCAGATCTTCCCGGGACGAAAATGATTTCCCAGTCGTAAGGTCTAGTTTCTCTTGAGCTTAAAAAATTTTCTCCCCCTTTCACGGGGGGCTGGAACCTACCACCAACTTCGGAATCTTAAATAGGAAGGTATGCCTTTATGCACCTTGTTGGAAAGGCCATTTACTCCAAAATACGAATCCGTGGGAAAAAATTAAAATTTATCAATTTTGGGGGGGTAAGGGACCTAGAGATGACTAAAATCCACCCAGAATCAAAGTGTGGTGACCTATCAAACGAACTACCGAACATGGGGTTTTCCAGGTCGCTGATTTCGAAAATTGCCTTATTTTTTCGATTTGACTAACTCAGGGGGCAGAACATTCAAAAATTTGGGGCAGAAGGGGTTATTTTAATGTTTCTCATTTTCGCTGATACAATGTCTTATGCACCTTGTTGGAAAGGCCTCTTTCTCCCAAAAGTAGAATCCGTGAAATTTTTTTGAAATTTGTCAATTTTGGGGGGCGAGGGGGCCTACAGATGACCAAAATCCGCCCGGAATCAAAGTGTGATGACCTATCAAACGAACTATCAAAAAGAGGGTTTTCTAGGTCGCTGATTTCGAATAATTGCCTTATTTTCCCGATTTAACCCGTTTTAGTTTTAAAATCCGAATTTTCAACCTAAAATTGGTTCCATTATTCACAAATTTTTGACTTTCTGAATGCAGATTATTAAAGTGGCTTCATGGACATCGTTGAATAGAAAACTTTCTCCAGAGTATGAATTCGTGAAAAAAATTTCAAAATTTATCAATTTTCGGGGTAAGGGGTCCAGAGATGACCAAAATCCGTCCAAAATTGAAGTATTATGACCTAGCAAAAAGACTATCGAAAAGGCGATTTTCGAGGTCGCTGATTCCGGATATCACATTTTTCCCCTGATTCAACGCGTTTCAGAGCCTTACAAAATTTTAGACCCAAAAGTGGTTCTAATTGACAAATTTTTGAGTTTCTTAGCTCAAGTTATCAAAGTGGCATCATGCACATCGCTGGATCAGACAGTTCCTCCAAAATATGAATTCGTGAAGAAAAATTGCAAATTCATCAACTTCGGGGAACGGGGTGTAACGCCAGCCAAAACCTATCCAAAATCAAAAACCTAAAAGAGGTGCAGGGTGAGTTTTGAGAATGACCCTCCCCCCTGTTTTTTTCTCGAATAATTGTCGGATTGCTCCCAAACAAAATGCGATCTTCGTGTACCGTGGTCTAGTTTCCTGCGGGCACAAGAAATTTTCTCCCCCATATTTGGGGGGCTGGAACGTACCACTAACTTTGGAATCTTAAATGGGAAGGTATGTTCTTATGCACCTTGTTGCAAAGATCTCTCCGCTCCAAAATTGAATCGGCGGAAAAAATTCAAAATTTATCAATTTTAGGGGGCCAAGGGGCCTATAATTGGGGGAAATCCATCCAGAATCAAAGTGTGATGACCTAGGAATTTCTAATTGTTCTGAGAAAATTCAAAGAAAAACTTACGTTAGAATGGTCAAAAATCGATACCACAAATGTCACTCCAGTTTTTGTAACCTTACTTTTGGAAATTTGGGAATTTCATCGAAGATCTTTGGGAAAATTTTCCAATGATTTTCATTAAAAATTTTGGAGGAAAAATCTCATAGGAAATAAGTTGATGGAAAACTACAATGGTTTTGGAGAATTTTGTCAATGATTTTCAGGGAAAATGTTGCATGATCTCCGAGGAATTCCATCAAAAATTTCTTGAGGAATTTTGTCAGAAATTTTTGGGGAGAAATTGCAATAATTCTAATCTTTAGGAAAATCATTCGATAATTTCTGAAGAATTTCATTAGGAAACATTTGGGGAAAGGCTCCGATCGTTTTTGAAGATTTTCATCAAAAATCTTCAGGAAAAATGTTCGAGGATTTTAGAAAAATTTCATCGAATTTCTTTGGGAAAATTTTCCGATGCTTTTGATGGAACTACATCAAAAATTTTTGAGAAAAAAATCCTTGGGTTTTTTCAATTTTTTTTATTATTAACAAGCTTAATGCTGAACTGAAGAATCTTATCGGACATTTCTGGAAAAAATTTCCAATGTTTCCCAGAGAATTTCTTTAAAATTCTTAGGGAAAATATTCTGATAATTTTTGTAGAATTTCATTAAGAGAAAAACTCCGACGATTTTTGAAGTATCAACAATGTTCAGAAAAAATGTTCTCCGAAGAAATTCATCGAAGATTTTTGGTGAAAATCTCCGAGAATTTTCAAGAAATTTCACTGGAAATTTTCGGAAGCAAATTCCGGTAATTTTTGATACAACTAACCTCCAGGAAAAATGTTTTCCGAAGAAATTCATCGAAAATCTGCAAGAATAATCTTCGATAATCTTTAAGGAATTTCATGAGAAATTCTTGGGAAAAAATTGCAATAATTTCCAAAGGTAGAAAAATACAGGAAAAATCCCGGATAATTTTCAAAGGAAGTTCATCAGAAACGGAAAGAAAAATAATTGCAGATTTTCTCCAACAGTTTGCAAACAAAAAAAGCGAACGAATCACTTTCTGAACAAAAAATCCTAGGTCATCACACTACAATATTCTCGGTGGATTTTCTCCAATTGTAGGCCCACTGGCCCCCTAAAATTGATCAAATCAGAATTTTTTTCACGGATTCTAATTTTGGGGGAAGAGATTTTTTCAACAAGGTGCATGAAGTCATGGTGTCAGTGAACATAAAAAACGTAAAAAAAATGAATCCCTGCTCCCCCAAATTTTTGAATTTTCTGCCCCTGAATGGGTCAAATTGGAAAAATAACGCAATATTCGATATCCACGACCTGAAAACCCCCTTTTTTGATATTTCGTTCGATAGGTCATCACACTTTGATTCTGGGTGGATTTCCCCCAATTTTAGGCCCCCTGGCCTCCTAAAATTGATGAATTTTGAATCTTTTCCGCGAATTCAATTTTGGGGGGAAGAGGCCTTTCCAACAAGGTGCATAAAGACATTGTGTCAGCGAAAATAAAAAACATTTAAAATAACCCCTTCTGCCCCAAATTTTTGAATGTTCTGTCCCCTGGGTTAGTCAAATCGAAAAAATAAGGCAGTATTCGAAATCAGCGACCTAGAAAACCCCATTTTCGATAGTTCGTTTGATAGGTCACCGCACTTTGATTCTGGGTGAATTTTGGTCATCTCTAGGCCCCTTGCCCCCCAAAATTGATAAATTTCGATTTTTTTCTACGGATTCGTATTTTGGAGTAAATGACCTTTCCAACGAGGTGCATAAAGGCATACCTTCCTATTTAAGATTACGAAGTTGGTGGTAGGTTCCAGCCCCCCGTGAAAGGGGGAGAAAATTTTTTAAGCTCAGGAGAAACTAGATGTTACGACTGGAAAATCATTTTCGTCTCGGGAAGATCTGCCCATCGGTTCGTGAAAAAACAGGGGGGGGGGACTTTCGTGGAACACCCTGTATAATAGCATGTCGCTTGGTTCCTCCTAGACCCTGCCTGTCCAGGCGGTTGTTGTTCGTCCAGCGGTCTGTATATTCTTTCTCTTATTACTTTGAAAACGATTTTGCCCACATTTGAGGTTAGACTGATTGGTCGGTAGTTGTTAGATCTATCCCCCTTCTTATGCGAGAGGATTATTTCAGCTACACGCCACTGGAGCGATGTGTTTTTCTCTATTAAACTTTTGTTGAATATTTCCGTTAATGGGGGAGGAGAGGGGATATAGCTTCTGCCAGGATTTTTAAAGTTTCGTTGTCTATTTTATCGGGTCCTGGCGCTTTGCCTATTTTCGAATATATTATAGCTTTCAGGGTTCCCGCTTGTAAAATTTTTGGGACTTCTTCCTCTGTTTTGGTAGGCGATCTCCATTTTTCTGTCTTTACATCGTTTGGAGAACAGATCTAAGGTCGCTATACAGATCCTAGTAGAACTCTGTAGTTTCCTCTACTATATTACCCCCTCGGTTGTATGTCATAGCATTCTGATGTTTCATCATCTCTGGGAGTAGTGGAGTTCCGCTGCTTATGGAGCTTTTTTCAACTTTTTCGTGACCAAGAATTTTCAATGATCGTCCTAGTTTGTTCTTCTCTGTGCTTCCTCAACTCATCAACAAATGTCGCTTGAAGGGCTTTTGTGTAACAGCGTCCATTTAACCAAGCTCGAATAGAGAATTTTTTAAGAGCCTCAGAAAATTTAAGTATTTTCTTAAGGATTCATGATAGTAGGGCGTATGGCGATGCACGCATGTCAAATTGGCCCCGGGACACCGCACCCCCTATCCCGGAAATTTCCCGAATGGGCCTGCGATAGGGGGGACTTTTTCTCAAGGATACTACTAATGTACTAATTTGAGGTTTTTCTACGATTCAGTATACACGTCACAGAATACTGACCAGAAATTCACAAATTATGATTGAAAATTGAAAAAATACTGCAATCCTCAAGAAAATATTCGAATTTTGTGAGACAGATATATGTACATTTGTCAGTTTCACCCTGAAAAACGCCCTACATGCAAGCTGCATTTAGATTACATATACGTCACAAATTGACGAAGTACTGTACGTCACTTCTTTACTACTCTTGAAGCAATGAGAACCGAGAGCATTTAGCAGAGTATTTTCCAAATTTTAGGCCCGATGTATAAGATGTCCGGTAAATTCTTTGCCCGTAAATTTTTCGCTAGTAAGTTCATTAGGTCTTATTATCGGGCAGAAAAAAGACTAAATATGGCATACATCCATACCTGGGTATTTCAAAGTGCTACCTACATCAGAGCACTTCAACCGAAGTGTAGCCTTACGCCATTTTGCATCCTACCGCGCCCGTGGATGCCGAATTCAAGTATGCGGAGCGTACCGCATAGTCATTTCGGCATTCACGGGTGCGGTTGGATTGAAAATGGGGCATGGCTGTGGGTTAAAATGCTTTACCTATGTTGCTATTTTCGATGCTGTTATGTGTAAATCTGTCTTTGCCGCTGGTCCCCCTAGAAAAGTCATCACAAGAGTGGCTCTATCATGCTCCTCTCTCCGTCTGTCTGTCTAGGCCGCTCTGTGGCTGCGTTGTATCGTGCTCGCTTCACATTTTACGATGTCAGTTCGATTCCCAGAGCTAAAAGCTAGTAAACGGATCTCACGAACAGAACACTGCAGTACCAATCGAAGTAGACAGACAGCGTGCTCCGCAGCGTCTGATCACTTCTCAGGAACAAAGCATAATACTCTCAGAAGACGTTACAACCAGGATCTGAAGGATTGATTGGGTGTTATGCGATTTGTAGGTCGCTTACTCAACATTATGAGACACGTGACTAGCAACTAGCTAACGATTCGCATGAGCACCCCTTTTTGGCATACATAAGGAAATACTCAAAAGCAATAAACCGTGGAAAAGTAAGGGAAAACTACTCGACTACCCTGTCCAGTTAACGGCGCTGTATGACCACAAAAGTCGCCGAAGTCCGGACACGGACACGGCACCGGAAGAAGTTTTTTACCTCCTATCGACTTGATGATTGGCACATCTCGATCTGGTGAAAACAAACCTAGTTGAAAGTTACGACCCAGCATTCCCGAACTCGCCACAATACCGGAAAATGGAGAATTGCTGCCAAACGGGACTTCTTTCTCGGTATCTCTACAGTAGGCATTTCGCCCGCACTGCGATACCGAACCGATATATATGTTACATACCAGGTAACCATCATCATCCTACATAAGACAAAGATTAATGATCGGCGAAGCACGGCGTTGTAAGAATATTAGGGCTTCTCAAGCGTCGAAAGACAGACACGGCCGCGGCCGAATAACGTCCGCGTTGTACGCGAACTATTTTAGAACGAGACCCGCGTAACCTTCGCAATCCGCACGCCGTCTAAGGTTGAACTTTTCGCCCGATGTATCCGGTAGCGGACGCGGCCGCAAATCGACCTATATCGTGTCTGCAAATCGACGAACGCTGTTTTGACGACCACTGATAACGCGAACTATGGTAATGAGATAAATCATAACATTACTTTCTTATACACGTATAGATGTTTATCCGAATTTGGGAATGCGTTTAACCAGTACACGAACCTCGACACACTAAGTCGAAGAACGGCGTACGTGTAAAATTCGCTCGCCGACAGTCAGGAGCGCAAACATCCACTTTCCACCTCGTGCAAATCGTACCGGCTACCACCTACAAATGAACTCGATGGCGTAGATCGCGAATCATTCGCTACGAAATGGCGAGGATGATCATCCGCCATGTTTGCTCATCGCCAGTGATCGCCCGATTGAACCTTGTGCAAAAGCAGTCACATTCACATTCGTTTTGTCAACCACTTTTTCGTGTTTTTACGCCAGAAATAAAACGAAAGGGTTAGAAAACCAATAAAGATTGCATTTCTGTTGATACTCACTCGCGAGTAACTGTTCATTTGTGATAATGTAGCTCGGTCTTTGAAGGAACCTTAAGCACCGATATTTAAGGATTCTAATGACACGATTACTTCGGCCCAGGAAAATTAGTACTTGAGTTTCAGCAAACATTTTTTCCCACAAATCTCTTCAGATTGGCTCCTAATCAACATTAGAGCGCTATACATCCGAGTATGTTAGCCGCCATTTTCGTCCTGACTTTTTCCGTTGACTAGCGAACGCATTGCGGGCGATGATCGAGGCTGCCCGCGACGCGTTCGCTAGTCCACGGAAAGAGTCAGGACGAAAATGGCAGCTTGGCATACCCGGATGTATAGTGCTCTAATCAACATATCATAAGCAGAGACCTAATACAAGAGGGAAGAAAGGGGGATTCTCCCGAATCCGGATTCCTCTAAGAGCCGGAACATTCCCCTGACTTTTTTTTGAGGTCTTGAGTAAAATCGTAATTTTTGGGAAAGGTACGAAAGAATTACTCATTCCTTTTTTCTTCTTTTTCCCCGTCCCCGGATTTTCCCTCGGCAGCCCTAATCATAAGTCTCAAGGGTCGCGGCAAAGTATTTTCCGACAGAAGCTAACCGTACCACAAAAATCAGTTTTTATAAAAATCTTGAGAACTATCAAAGATATAGCAAAACGAAATAACTCAACTTGTTTCTCGTTAAGCTCTACATAATTTTAAG
This sequence comes from Acanthococcus lagerstroemiae, assembly GCA_031841125.1. Taxonomy (NCBI): domain Eukaryota; kingdom Metazoa; phylum Arthropoda; class Insecta; order Hemiptera; family Eriococcidae; genus Acanthococcus; species Acanthococcus lagerstroemiae. The sequence continues at coordinate 15,576,086 of CM063113.1, read as the reverse complement.
TTTTCTTACAATCTTTTCGAAAAGGGGTTCAAAATTACCACGAAACAACACAATACAACCTTGGGGGGTGTAGTATTTGTGACATTTATTCTCTCTCATTACTCATTAACTTTTCAAAGAACTGAGTCCATACCCATCATACACAGAAATATTTTGTCCCCCTCTCGATACCCTTGGGATACCACACTTTGAAAATTGTTTTCTCTTTTCTCTGTGTTTTTTAGGGTTCAGGAATTTTTGAGCTTTCAGTAGTCCGAATAATGAAAATGAGCTATCTATCGTCAGGTTTTTAGGATCACCGAATTCATTTCATTTTGACCTGAAATTCAAACTTGTAAGTTTTAGGTCCATTGGAACTATATTGAGAGGAGATGGTAACGGAAAATTGTGGTGGGTGTAAGAAAATGAAAACTCGAGCTAATACAACGAAATTTTGCCGGGGTCCTCCATTGCCATTTCGCAGCCCAAGCCCTGGTAACGTTATACATTTCAAAGGTCCTTCTGTTGGGTCCGTTTTTTGTTTGTTGTTTTTTGTGTTTTTTTTTTTTTTTTAATGCATTTTATTGATTTTTCGACCAAAGACTTATCCAGGTTCGACAATGACTTAGAATCTCATACAAATTTTTGATTTATTTTCATTCTTATTTTGTTTTTTCACTTTATCTCATTGCCTTATTGGTTCATTTTCATTTTTGGCCGTTCTATTTTTTCACCTTGTTTGTATTTTCTGCATTTCCTCATTTCTTCTCTGCCGTTTCTCGTACAATTTTTCTTTTTTGTTTCGGTCTTTTTTCTGTTTCTTTTTGCTTTTTCTGGCCGCCTTCCATATTTTCCTGATTTCTTTCTTCTTAACCGTATTTCTTTGTCTTCCTTACTTATTCAGCTGTAGTCTGTTTGTCTCTCTACCTGTAATTCACTTACCGGCTGACTCTTGTTACCCACTTTCATCTACTCAAATGTAGTTTCTCTCGCTGTTCGTCTGTCTATATTTAACTTATCGGCTGATTCTTGTTGGGCACTTTCATATCTCTTTATTCTACTCTTTCCTTTGTCATTTTCCCTTCTGATTGGTGAAAATAGAAAGAAATCAATTTTCGCAGTCACGGCGCTTCAAACTTCAAACTACTAGAATACAACCTGCATGTTCAGAATTTCTAGGGAGCAGAGGAAAATAAAACAATTTCATGAAATACAATATAGGTGACATTTTTCAGAAATCGGAGGTCACTAAATTTGATTTCGACATAAATTTGGACTTCGTGGAACCAGGGAGTTGAGAAAGATAAAACAGTTCCATGGAAATACAACATAGGTGACATTTTTCAAGTTTTGGGGGTCACTGAATTTGATTTTGATATGAATTTGAACTTTGTGGAACCAGAGAGCAGAGGAAGATAAAACGATTCCATGAAATACAATTTAGGAAACATTTCTTAGGATTCGGGGTCACTGAATTTTGACTTAACATGAATTTGGACTTTATTCCAAATTTGAGGCATATTGAAACCAATGAAGGGGCACGAACACGAAATCACCATTATAGTATCACATCGTAAATTTTGGAAGTCACTGAATTCGATTTTAACGTTAATTTGAAGTTAATTTCAAAACTGTGGCACCAGAGAATCCGGAGAGATGGAAGTTTTCCTAAATACAATATGGATGTACTACTTTATGTTTAGGGAGGAGGGAATTACTGAATTTGATTTTGACGTAAACTTGATCCTCACTTAAAAACTGTCTCAGAAGGAAGTCGCACAACAATAAACAAGACCAAGATCACAATGTGGATATGATTAACTATTTTTCCAGGGTTTCCAAGTTCGACTTTGACGTTGATCTGACCCTTCTCCAGAACTGAGGGACGTGAAATATGTAAGGAAATGAGCATGAAAATATCAATAACAACATACACATTATTTCTTTAAAATTATTCATCACATCAGTTTAATAGCAATCTAATCAGGATGGCAACCAGCCCTAGAAAGTGCCTTAAGTACGAGCATCAACAGCAACAGCGTATACTGTTCGATTAATATTAATTTTGTTTACCTCAGAAAATATCTTTTTATTGTCCAACGCTGAAAATGAGTGCTAAATTGAATTTAGTATCTTGGGTAACGAATAAAATGAAAAATGAAAAATTTTTTCAATTTCCTCCGGAACTTTACGAGCATACAATAGAAATATAGCGCCTTACTGCCGCGTATAACGCAGGACCGACATGAAGACTGTGTTTTGGAGGGTGGGGGGGAGGTGGTGCAGATACGAAGAATCCCGATATAATTTCAAAAATTTCAACTGAAATGCTAAAGAGAATCTTCGTCTTAATTTCTCTGACTGAGTCCCAAAATTCCCCGAATTTTACAACCTTTTAGTAAATACTGACTGAAATATTACAAACTTTTCTATAACTGTCACACAAAAAAAGGGGGGAAAGAATAGACTTTCTTTATTTTATTGTTTCGGGATTTTGCGACTTTTAAATCTAATTTCACGGATGGACGAGAGACCCTCAGACCAGCCCTGGCCAAGTTTTGAGTTATTGTGGGACTATAGCGATATTCTCATGTTGGAGTCGAATATGTTAATTGAATAAGTTTGAATATTCTGCGCTTCAGCACCCTGCAGATCAATGCGAGTGGGGGATGGGACCAAAACCACCTTGAAAATGAAATCTTTAATACAGAAAACCCAAATTTTGGCATATTTGACGCCATCATGTGTTAATTTTAATATTTCAAATTTCAGCACCCTGTACATCAATATGAATAGGGGTTATCACAAAAAACAATAAAATCTCCGACTTCACAAACCCCAATTTTGATATAATTGACGTATCTAGTGGTATTTTTCAGCGTTCGGTTCCCTTGGTCAAATTAACGTTCAGGTCGAATTCAATTACCTACCCTAAAAACCTAGGTAACCTAGGCAATTATACCCATATCCAATTTTTTGTCATATTCGCACTCATTCCCCCTCCCCCGAGAGCCTCAATTTTGAGAGTACGACCAAATAACCAAGAAAATCGAATTCAATGACTCCCGAAACCTAAGAGATGATACCTACATTGTAGCTACTATATATTTCTTCATCTCCTCCTTCCACCTGGAGCATCAATTTTGAAACGAGCTTCAAATCAACGTCAAAATTGAATTCAGCAACCCTAAGAATTTAAGAAATGATACCCACATCTAATTCTATTCATGTTCATTTTTGTGTCTCCTCTATATCACCCTAGGTGTCTCGATTTTGAAGTTAGGACAAACTAATGTAAAAATTAAGTCAGCGACCTTCGAAACCTAAAGAACAGTGATACCCATATTGTATTTCATGACATTTTTGTACCTTCCTTGTCAAGGGTGGAGCGAGCCCAATCGACGACAGAGAGGTGATGAATTACCCATTGACGTTGAAAATGCCGAATCAATGATACCAACATTTTTTCATCCATGCAAAAAAAATTGATTTTCTTGCTTTACGCCGACTGCTGATCCAGTAGAGGCCCATAGGCAGGATGTTTTAAAATAGGAGGCTCACTAAGGGCTTGCCAAGGACACCAAACTGGTGAATTTTTCCATAAATTCATACTTAAATATCGCCTACTTTCACCGAACCTAGGTCACACAGAATATCCGACTTGGACCTACGAAAATGATTTTTTTAGCAATTTTGCACTTTTCCCCGATTCTTCTTCAGGTTTCTGAACATTTTCTTGTAACGTGTGGGGGGAAAAAAAAGAGGAAGGCTCTCCCAAATCCTTTTAGTTACGGGCCAGCCAAAATATTAACTAACTGGTCGAATTTGCTGAAAAAATCCGACTCCAAAGCTATCTCTTCTCGGTCCGTCCCTGCTCCCGCTCCTCTGCGCCACTTTCATTATTCCGACTTTTGGGAGTTCACAATTTCCATTAATAAAGTTTTTTCTAAGACCAGCAAAACATGGAGAAACACAAGTTTTAAAAGAATAATATTTACGAGTTGAGGAGAATGGGATGAAAAATTTCTGTAGATGATGGGTATAGAGCCATAGACTTATGGAAAACGAGTTGAGTAGTCGGCGGTATTCCTTCGAATTGTCTGAAGTCGATGAAAGAGAAAATAAATGTTCCGAATTCGACATCTCCCTTTTTCTAATTTGCTCTCAACCCGAGCCCTGGAATCCGCCCTTTCGAGCATTACTTCAGAGACGTCGGGGAGGCTGTTAGGGCTGTCTTAGCCCTCTTCCCTTCTGGCGAAAAACAGGTCTCGGTCGAAATTTGGCGAGTTGCTACATGGGCTCGAACCCGGGACCTCTGGATTCCGAGACCAACGCGCTATCCACTCGGCCAACCAGACCCCCCTGACATTCCCCCCCTAAGGCTTGCGCTAATTTATGACAATGTTAGGGGTCATTCGGACTCCCCCTAGCGACGTTTGACAGAGAGCTACAAGAAACTGTAAAATAACTTTTCAAGTAGAATTTAACTAGGAGTAATTCAGGCAATTCCTTTTAGTTCTCGAAATGTTTTGCGACGTTTGAGAAGGAGCTACAAATAATTATAAAATAACTTTTCAGGTAAAATTCAATTAGGGGCAATTCGGGTAATTTCTTTTAGTTATCGATATTTTAGAGAAAAATTGATTTTTGTGCTGCTTTTAGCCCCCCTCCAGGGGAAAATGCACTACCGAGATCATTAAATGCTTTTGAAATATTGATTAGAGGGCCAATCTCGAGAGATTTGTAAACAATTTTTGTTGGAAATGTTATCCAACTACACTCTTCCTCCGATCTAATTTTTCCTGGTCACATAATGATAAACCTAATCGTTCTATGGCACTCTCTAAATGTGGGACTCGTCAAAACTGATTCAGTAAATTCCGACACCTTTGACGAGCATTTTGGTGATCGTATTGAAGAAGAGAGGGAAGACAGCTTGCATAAAACTAGGTCATCCTGATACAGTTAATCATTAAAAGATATCAAAAGTTGAACTTAAACCGCTTTGTACGAATGTTTATGGTCTATTGATCGATTGAAAAATAAAATATTCGATTACACAAATATGTGCAACCTGAATTACACACTACATCGTTAGAAAGGCTACATAGCAAGCGAAAACGTGTAAGATGTAAGCTGTCAGCATCTCGAATATGAAGGACACGAGCTACATCGAAAGAGAACAATCACCTTTATGTAAATGATATAATTATTATTATATGAAATTACGCCAGTGACATTCGTTTCAAACGCGAAAATTTGCAGTCTGTTGAAGAAACAAGTCATGTATCTTTTTTCAACTCGGTGGTAGACTTCATTATGACATGAAACTAAGATTGGTTAAAACTGTTCGAACTTGAAGCACTGTAGATGGTTACTCAGTTTGACCCAGTCTGGCTTCAAAAAGTCGGTGATCTAAGATCCGAGGTCAGTGCAACTCTCCCATTCACCTTTCCTGCCACTTCGGCACCGCCCCCTTCAGACCCGGAAAAACACTTAATTGACCTCAGCTGGAAGACCAATACAGAGTACAACAGTTCTTGAATGAAAGTTTAACGAACAGAAAAATTGATGAGCACATTTAATAAGCACTCTGAATGTTTACCGTAAGATTCCTTTTTCAAATACCTTCGCACAGATAGCATCGGAAAAGCGAGGACGGGAAAGATAAAGAGAGTAAAGGGCAGAAAAAAGTTTTACACTCTACTAGACAAACGGAAACCCACGTTTATTTACATTTCAACACAACAAAAATATTTAGTTTTATAACCTATTTTCAACTAGAATTCCCCCTTCCTCTCCAAAATTTTAGTCGATGCGGCTGCACTCCAAGATGATGGACAGGTTGGCAGATTTCATCACGGGTTGACAACTGAATGGCGTTCACACTAGACAGGCGTTACTTAACACGATTGAATGACAATACGCGTCTTTTTCCTACATCACTAGAAATACTAAATTGCCGAATTTTTCTGCAGCATCCTTATTTTCACGAATTGAGGTCATTCTGCAGGAACGAGGAAAAGCGAACATCTGGGAGACCTCTAGCTACCTCAACTGAGAACACGAATACGACAATAAGAGTAAGATGTGAAACGCTGTACAAATCGACACTAAATTTAACACGCAGCTTTTGATAAAATCTACGAGTTAAATTCTGACGACAGTTTTCTGGTAAGACTCGTAAACAAACAAACGAAGTTGACCACTTTCGAATTGATTCCAACTCCACGACTATACCTACATTTTATTAGTCTTGGAGAGCCAAACAATAGATTCTAGCTTTCAATTGCCAATTTTTGACTAAAAAACTTGCTCTGACTCAGAGCCAGGTAACTGGTAAATAATAATAATAATAAGCCTTTATTGCGCGAAATTATATCTGGGTATACATATTGGAGTACGCAGACTCCTATCGCGCCATACCCTGCTTGTGGGCAAAGGCCTCCCTCAGTCTTTCCCATTCTCTTCTGTCCCACGTTATTCTGTGGTATAATTTGTTTTTTAAAAATGAATCGAAAGCATCCCTCCATCTTACCGCCTGCCCTCCCACTTTCCTTGGGGTGTATGGGTTCCAAACTGTCACTCTTTGGGTCCATCTGTTGTCTGTAAGTCTTCCGACGTGGCCTGCCCAGTTCCATTTCTGTTTCCTATGTACGGTTATTATGTTTTTGATGCCCGGTAGTTTGTTTTGTATTGTTGTTAGAGGGACTTTGTCTCGTAGTTTCAAGTTCAGTATGGATCTTTTCATTTTGTTTTGTGTTATTTGTAGTTGTTTTTCTTGATTTTTCGTTGTTGCCCAAGTCTGTGAACCGTATGTTATTGTCGGAGTAATATTTGCGTTGAATATTGCGCTTTTCAATTTGTTAGTGAATTGTCCTTTAAAAATGTGTTTCAGATCCCAGAACTTGTTCCATCCTATTGTTATTCTTCTTTTCACTTCTTTATCCATTCTATTCTGAAAACTGATAGTTTGGCCGAGATATATAGCTTCATCCACTTTTTCGATATTTTCTCCTTCCACCGTTATGGGGGTTTTTGTGTCATTATTTGAAATTAATTTTGTTTTTTCCGCATTTATTTTTAGGCCCGCTTTTTTCCCCTTTTCACAAAGTTCTGATACCATTTCTTTCAGTTGCAGAAGATTATTAGAAACTAGGATAATATCATCTGCGAATCTCAAATTGTTTAGATATTCCCCTTGGATTTTTATCCCTTTTTTTTCCCAATTTAAAGATCTAAAAATCTCTTCTAATAAGCTGTTAAATAGTATGGGTGATAATGGGTCTCCCTGTCGGACTCCTTTTTCAATTTCAAAGTATTCTCCAGTGACATCTGTTCTAATTCTAGCTGTTAGTCCGGAGTACATATCTGCTATGATGTTCACTATATTTGTGGAGATTCCTTGATTTTTCAGGGCCGTAATTAGAAAGTTGTGGTTAATGGAATCGAAGGCTTTAGTATAGTCAATTAGGAGTAGATGTATGTCAATCTGATATTCTTTACATTTTTCTATTAGTTGGTTTATGGTGTGTAAGTGGTCTGTTGTAGAAAAATATTTTCTGAAGCCGGCTTGCTCTCTTGGTTGGTATGAATTAAGTGTGTTTCTGATTCTCTGTTCAATTATTTTTGAAAATATCTTTGCTACTGTTGGACTCAGACTTATTGGTCTATAATTATTTATTTTGTGTCTATTGCCTTTCTTGAAAATTAGTATTATGTCAGATTTTTTCCATTCACTAGGAATTTTTTGAGTTTTAAGAATTTTGTTAAATAATCGCGTCAGTTTTTTAATTATAGAGGGTCCTCCCATTTTTATGTGTTCGTTTTGTATGTTGTCATGTCCTGGGGCTTTGTTATTTTTTAGGTTCTTTATGACTTGTTTTACTTCTGATTCTAGGAAGTCCGGCTCGGCTTCCAGTTCGTTGTTGAGCTGAGTTCGGTGTGTATTAATCGAATAGTTTGTTTCCCGGTATAGATTTTGGTAGTAGTTGGTTGCTAGGGTGTTTATTTGTTGTCTGTCATAGATTTTTTGGTTGTCGTCGTCTTGTAAGTAGGTCGTCCAGTGTGTGCCTATGGTAAGTAGTTTCTTGACTTTTTTTGTACTTCTGGAGTTTTCGAGGATGTCTTTGATTAGTTGGTTGTTCTTTGTATTTGTTGTTTCCCTGATTATTTTCCTAATTTGTTTGTTCATGAGACAGATTTCTATTTTTTCCTTTGCTGATTTTGATTTTTTATGAAGTAGTTTGTTTCTTCTTTTATATAGTTGATTTAGTTCGATCCTATTTTCGTTTTTTGATGTGTTGGTTGTCGGCAGTTTTGGTTCTGCTTTTTGTTTTTGTACCGCCTGTTTAATTTTTTCTGTTACAGATAAGTACTCTTCATCGATACTTTTGTAGTTGTCATCGTTATCGTTTTCAAGTAGTTCCGTTAGAAAGTTTTCGTACCTTGAGGAGTTGGTGATTTGTAATTTGGTTTGGCTTATGTGTTTGCGTTTGGTTAATTTATCTATTTTCATTTCGCATTGTATGGGTCTGTGGTCTGAGAGAAATTGAAAATTTTTTAATACGTCGAAGTTCGTAATGTTGTTGAGATTGCAAGGAGCGAGTATATAATCTATTTGGTTCTTGGATTTGAGGTTTGGCGATATCCAGGTCCATCTGTTGTTTTTCCTCTTTTTAAATAGAGTATTTATTATTTTTAGTTCATTTTCCTGGCAGAACCTGAGCAATCTCCATCCTCTCTTGTTTCTTACTCCGTGGCAATAATTACCTATGTATTTTGATTCTTCCCGTTCTTTTTGTCCAATTTGACTGTTAAAGTCTCCTAATACCCAGGTATGCGTTTTTTTGTTTTTAGGAATTTTATTTAATGTTTCATCTAGATGAGAGTAGAATTCTTCCATTTCTGTATCTGAGGCTGCTAAGGTAGGTGCGTATACCTGCACTAGTATTAGGAGTACATCGTTCCTAATTTCTAGTACTAGCTTAGCAATTCGATCCTTGACACTTGTTATCTCTTTGATGTATTGTTTTAATGTTGGTTTGATAAGGAAACCCACTCCTCGTTGGCCGTTATTACTATCTGAATGGAACAAGATATTGCCTTTTTTTGTTACTAGTAATCGTTCATTTGGTCGTCTTACTTCAGATATCCCCAGAATTTGAAGTTTAGAATTATTGAATGCCGTCTCTAGTTCTAAAAGCTTGTCGTAAGTCTTCATTGATCTGACGTTAAATGTTCCTATTTTTATTGATTTGTTGTCTAGTTTGTTGTTGCTGTCGTTAGTGGCGTTATGGTTATTGTTCTTGTTATTAATGTTGTTATTGTTAGTTGTCTGTTTAGTATTGGTTCTGTTGTTGCAAGTTCTGGTATCACTCTTAAGCTTTGACGAGTTTGTGGAAATTATTTGTTTTTCTATTACCTGCTTCTTGGAAAAGGGGTCAATGTTTGTGCTTACCTGGGTGACTGAGGGGTGTGGTCTTAATCGCCCTTGCTGACCAGGCAGAGCTGGGCGATAGGAGTTTGCGTTTCTGTTCTATTTTGTGCAGTTAGTCTTAAAGTTATCCTTAAAATTATCCAGCGTGGTCTGGAGCCGTTTTGGGATTTCTGGTTTATTGCTGACGCTGTATCTTCTGGTTTCCTTGGTAGCTCTCTTTTTGAATTTATCCTTGATCTCAGTCTTTTTACTTGTATTGGGGCTCCTTTCTTCTGCTGTCCTCTTCTTCCCTGGAGTATAGGCATTGCTGTTTGGTTGTTGTGATAGCGGCTGCTCTGTTATCTGCCGCCGTGATTCGATATTCGCCCTTGTTGTAGGTGCCCTGGTTGAGCCATCTGTATCCTGTTCTTCATCTTCTGTATCCTCCTGGTTTAGTGTTGTTAAAAGTTCTTCTAGAGCGAATTCGTCGGGTACCTTTTTGACTGGTAGGTTGTCGTCTTTTCTTACATGAACTATTCCCTCTTTGGTCCAAACATACTTTACCATACCTTCTCGTCGTAACTCTTTTGCGCACGACAATAGTTTTTTCGTGTATGGTGTGAGGTGGTTTGAACAAAAGATTGGGGTGGCTGGTTCCAGGTTAAGACAGTCGCTTCGGAGTTTGTTAGTCTTCGACATTTTTATCATTTGGCCTACCACATCCCGATCGACTAACTTCACGATAATGTCTGGTATATTTGTTCTGGCGAATAATCTGTGGGCGGCCATGATGCTGCTGTTTGTAATTTCAATGTTCCAGCGTTTGGCAAGGTTGGTGACAATGCCACGTACATTTTCTTCTTCACATTTTGGTATTCCACTGATTATGAGGTTATTACGGCGGTTGTATTGCTCTAACTTTTCAAGTCGAACTCTCATAAAACTGTTTTCCTCACTTAACTGGTTTATGGCATCGTCTTTTTCTTGGTTTTGGATTTCCAAGGAGCGCACCTTGTCTGCTAGTTCGTCAAGCTTTTTGTCTGTCTTCTTCACAATTTTCAAAATTTCCTCAATTTTCTCTTCCATCTCTATCGTTTTGTAATCTATGGTTGGCGATAGTTTTGTAACGGGTCGCAGCGTTTATAATATGTGAGAGCGTTTTCAGGGGGAAGGGAGAACTCGGTGCGTTGACGTACCTGTAGTGTGTAGTGTGTACCAGGGCAGCTGTTACAGTCTTGAATCCGCGCGCGTCGATTAGTCTGCAGAGCTGACGGTTGTTGGTGGCTCGGTCTCCGGGTCGAGGGGTATGCTAAACCGGTTTAGTCCTGCAGGCGGCCTGTGATACACGCTGGTATTTGACAAGTCGATCGGAGGATCTCCAAGCGACGTGAATTTTCCTGTTCGTGATTTCACAGCCGAACTGGCCGCAATGGCCGTACGTACCAATTTTTCACGTTACGATCCGCTGTGGGTAGACGTCGCCGATCCACTGAGCACTTTGCGACACCAGTATCAATTTTTCCGCACAATAATTCTTACTTCGCGAACTTCGGGCAAAAATAGAGCGTTTACACTGCGAATGTGCACAGCTAACGTGTTACACCTTGGCCGGTTGAAACGAAACTCCTGGTAAATATCAGTCTTTCTCAAATTCGAGTCTGTTCTGGGAACACAAACTGACTTGAAAGATTAGCTTCGACTCCCACTCTTGACTCAGCGTTGAGAACTGATTTCAACTTTGACTTTGAACTGACAAACTGGTTCTATCTCGAAGAGAATGTGATCTATGACTGAGCAGTATGGTGTCTGCCTCGCATCCTTGCGACGCGCAAAGCTAGTGAACAGGTTTCGTTTCTCTCCCCGCAACATCCAAGTGAACAGAGAGACCGCAGTACCAATCAAGAGGGATAGATAGCGCGCTCTGCCGTTCCCCGCTAGTTCTCATGAACAGCGCATCTAACTCGCAGAACAGGTAATAACCTGTATCCTGAACGTGATTTCAACTTTGACTTTCAACTGGCAGAATAATTCTATCTCGAAGAGAGGTCGCTCTGTGGCTGAGCAGTATCTTACCTGCCTCGCATCAGTTTCGTTTCTCTCTCCGCAACATCCAGGTGAATAGTGAAACCGCAGTACTTGTCAAGGTACATAGATAGCGCGCTCTGTGGGTCCCCGCTACACTCCGTTCACATTAAAAAATCACAAACAAACCCATTGTTTTCTATTGTTTGTTTGTTTGTGACTTCTTAATACAAACGGAGTATAATTCCCAGGAATGGAGCATCTTACTCCCAGAACACATTACAACATGCATCTGAAGGATTGTTTGCGCGTTGTGTGCGGCTCATAGGTAGCTGGTAACAATTTATGTGCGCATACCTATACATCTCTATCAAAATACCCCACCTTGTCTGCCTGAAGCTAAGAGAAGGGGGCTATTCCAGACAAAATTACCTGTCAAATGAGACCTTAACCAGCTCTACGGCGTAATAGAAAGATATTTTTCGGATTTTTGAAGTTGATGTACGGAAAAGCTGTATTTTGAGAAAAACGCACTTGAAAGTTCGCAGAATGCATGACAGAGCTACCGAAGAGTGAAAAAAAACTGGGATTGATAACCTGGGCTCTTTCTGTTTCCAGGTGTTTTATACTCTCTGGAGTTGCAACAGAGAAAGATTTCAAAAAACGGCAAAGTGGAGCTAAAAGAACAGGGTTCCTACTATCCAAGACAATAAAACCCCTAAACTCGATTTTTTGATGGGAAATTTAGAAAAACGGCTGTACGGTCAGAACTATGATCAACAAAGTAGGTCCTTTCAACAGAAACGTACACATAAGAGAAATGCTTCTAATTAGAGGTATGTTCCCAAATGGAGATACCAGGTCATCTCAGGCTGTAGGTGGCACTGATGGGAATGGATGGAACTAGTAAAGAGTACACAATAAAAGGAACCTTTTTCATTTTTTGTAGCTAGCGGTCATTCTGAAAAGAATTATCTGCGATTTTTAATTTTAACACTTCCAACTATGTAAACACGTGTTTAATATCAAAGTTTGGGCAGAAGAAAACAATTATAGAATTTCTGATCACACCGACGAAAAGACTGTTGAAAAACATTTAAATTTCGATTAAAATTTATAAACGTAGGAACATTTTCAATCTTACACGAATTAGAACAATGCGATAAGCGTGAGATCGTTAAGAAACACTTTAGCATGTTCCTAATTGGAGATACCATTGATAAGGCAAATTTTTTCAATTTAGATGCCGAAGAATTCGATACCAAATGTTGATTTTGTAAAAAAAAGATTTTTGAGCGATAGAAACGATGAAACGTGGGCCAGGTGTATAACATGCCACCGGTGAGGGCACGAACAATGCGGCGCCCCTGATATCGCATGTACGTACCCTCGGTGCGTGAAGTAAAAATTGGGAAGCATGAATAATAAAAATGAAAATTAACGTACCGACTTAATTTGTTTCTAACACCGAATAAATACTTTCAGTCGAAAATTTAATTATATATCATACCTCTGCTTAGGAGCACTTTTTCACGCGCCATTTTTTCGTACTTTTTGGTGTTAGTGCGGTGAAGGCATATTGGGGGGTTATAAATCGAAAATTCAAGTATAGGGTATGAACGCCGAGGATATAGGCTACAATTCGGCATATCAAATGCTATTCTAGCATAATTAGGAAGCGAGATAATGGACAAAAAAAAGGTATCTCTTATTATGGAGCCTTTCCCTCATTATGCCTTCCCATATGTTTTCGCACAGAGAAGGTAATACTCTCAAAAAAACAAACTGAGGGGGAGCAATGGCAAACTACCCACGCTAATCGGCCACGAAGGCTGCTTGCCTAAAAATCATGTACACAAAAACCACAAGATGGGGCAACAGCATAGAGAAGGAAGGACCATGAATATTCGGTTTGCTGGTAAAATTATTTCATTTCGACTCTCGACTCTTACGGAAATTATTAGCAATTGCATCTCTGATTAGTTAGGCCTTACTGCCACTCCGACTCCAGCTGCTGCTGGAAATGAATACCGACTCTCGACTGAAAATTAGTTTCTATGATGATTTGCAGTGGTAGTTTCAAGGTAAAGTACCACTTATTGATCAAGTGCCAATTAATGGTTAACATTTTGAAGCCATATATCTAGTCCACTAAAGGGCATGACAGTCTTATTTCTTTACGAGTGTCCGACAGACACACAGTACTCAATATGATCTGTGTTCGAAGTGATTTTGATGCTTCGCGTTTAAGCCATGAGCTGTGGAAAAATTTACTTGTTTCTGGCATGATAACGTTCCCTTATTTTCGAAGTACGTCATCAAAATCGAAAAGTATCTGAGTATCAGCTTATCTAGTGCGGGTCCTGGGAATTGGAGACGGAATCCAGTTGTGGAAGTGATTGTACCTCAGTCCTATCATTATGTTGTTTTTTTTATTTCGGTAAATTAGGTAGCTCATTTGAGTGCTCCAGAACACATAAAAATGATGAAATTTGATAAGAGGGAGAAAAAAATTTGACCAATGATTTATTATTAGTCTGCTGAATAAAATGACATCCGACAAAGAAAATATCAATTCATTTCTATGATTTTTGTATTTTACTTTGATTACAATAAATAAATTGAATTTAACTTTCTTATTTTTATTCTGTCAATTTCAGGTAATCCTTTTTAGATTGTGCCAAACATTGGTCGACCAATAGTTGGAAAATTTTAAAATATTTTTGAAAATTCACAGAGAATAGTACTTGAGCTTGATGTCGGCGAGTATAAGTGATACTCATTGTTGATGGCATACACTACCTACCGTATTATGCTGTTAATAACAATGGAACATTCTGTACATTAATAATTGGCAACAGTTGCCAAATTTTGGTTATGGGACCCTTCGTAGAATGCCTATGGATTAAACGGGGGGGGGTGATAGCAGCGCCATCTTGTCATATGTAGTATAGGAAGCATGAAAGTATCCATAGATTCCAAAATCAACTCCCCTATGTCATTTTAGAGCTCGAGATTTGACCATAAAAAAACAACAAAAATACTGACCTATACTTGGCAGTGGATTCACGATGGTAACTTGATTTTCAGTCGAGAGTCAGCACTCACATCTAACTGTAGATAGAGGCAAAGTTAATCATATATTTTAGGAACCAGGTAAATCCAGAAAGCTAAACTTTTGAGGAACAAAATAAAACAGTTTACAGTCTACTATCGTGGTCTCTGCGGAAAAAATTGCATGGCACTCGATGCATTAGTAATGAGTAGACACTGTCACACTAATTTCAGCACATTTACGCAATATCTATCGTTGTGGGTGGAGTTTCAATGTGCAGGACTTATGTGGTTTCTGCACTACATGATTGATTCGCGCCATAGCTAATACTGTTCATCGCCTAGACTTGCGTTACTTTGTTGGTATCTCACGTAAATACGGGGTTTATTTCATAACTCAGAATTCAGGGTTCTAGAAGCCTTAAAAAGGAACTAATTGTTAATGATTTCATTAAATCGCAATAAATTTATTTCTACTCGTTCAGAAAGGAGCAGAATGAATCTAAAAATTAGAAACGTGAAATATTTGGATCGAACTCAGTTTGAAAAACCAACTTGTCTCATAAATATACAAATGCATGCTTTTCAGGTCACCTCTAATCCCAAAAATGATGAAAAATGTTTATGTGTCAGAAAAATCCCTACAGTTTGAGTTCCATTTTATTTTGCGTATTTTTCATAATTGAGATAAAAATGCATATTTTTACATATTTCATATATTTTTCGTGCTTTTTTTTTTTTCATATTTTTATATATTTTGACAAATTAAAAAAAGTTGTCCAAACTACGATGATTTTGCGTTTCATTCTTGTAAAAAAAAAATCAACTCGTGTTAAGAAAAAGAAGAAAAGAGGTTGAAAAACATTTTTTTAAAACACTCTCTACTCGCAGGGACGTACCGAAGAATTTTTCAGGGGAAGGGAGGTAAAAGTTGTTAAGAGTCCCAACTGACTCAACTCAAAATTCCTAAGTATCAAAAGAATTTTGTATTGGCTTTTTTAAAAAAAAACTTTCATTTGTTGGATTTTTCCAACTTTTGATCCATCTACTGAAATTTCCCAACTCCGGTGTGGAGGCTCCAAGGCAAGCCGTCCCCATACCCCCTTTATTTTCGTCCATATAAAAACATAAAAGTACAACTAGTAATTTTACCATCATTTTCATAAAATAGTCCTCTAATATCCGCAATTTTCGACTTTTTCTCCCTTGAAAATCGTACTCCTCCCCCCCTTCCCCTACTGATTGAATTTGGTCTCAAAATTCATAATCAAAACTGGTGATTCAACTTATCGACAACCCACTGAAAAAAATTAAATATATCGCGTGAAAAAAATTAAACACTTTTACAAAGATCACATTTTCGAACTTTTGAAAGTAAAAAAGTTCTATTTCTGTGGACTTATCAAGTTATCAGTTCTCAAACAACCATTCAGGCATTTGGCCATCTATATTCAAAGTGAACAGGATCGCGAGCCTACCACTGTGTTTGTGCGTTGTAATGTGACCCAAGAAAAAGGCCCGTGTGCCTAAGACTGCTGGGTGGACACGCGGGTCCTTTTTTTGTGACACGTCACGTATAAAGAATGACAAACACACGTTTCGTCTATCTTTGAAAGCAAAATTAGTGTTGCCAAGTTTACAAATGTAGTGGAAAGAAAAGTTTTGAACAAAACTAGCGAGAAAAATGTAAGGAATTTGTTATTCTTATTCACGAAATTTTGCTAGGGGGGCTCCGATAAGCAAGCGCTAGGGGTGTTCGGCACCCCCTAGCATTCCTTTGGCTACGGGCCTGTGATACTAATATCGATATTGAATTCTTCTTAATATTTGCGTTCACTACCAGCAACATTAGAACAGCATGGAACAAGTCGGAACTCGTTCGGAATTTTTTCAACTTTTCATGTAGCGCAGATCGGTGCAGATACAACGTAAGTCCCGGAGTTATGTGGTTTCTGCATTATACGTAAATTTTTTATGGCTGCCACGTTCTTTATTCATCGGAGAAAATTCTCTTTTTTTTAACCATAGCTGCGCCTAAGGTTAAAGAACGTGAGAGCTCTTTCACGAGAATCATAGTCTAACTGTGATTCCGAGTTGCCTCATTCCAACTCGGCCAGTCCAATCGCCAGTTCGAACTCATCCAATCGCTAGACTGAACCTCCGTTCTAAAATTCGATCTCTACCTGACATCTCAACCTGACACTCGATGCCAAAATCGAGCCAGAAAAAGAGATTGCGGAAAATGAAGCAAAAACACGATCGCCGAAGCAATTTACGAGAACCGTTCGCCGATGTACTCTTTAAATGACAATAAATGGCCTAAAATTTGCCGAGCACGGTTTTCGAAAATTGTTTGAGAAACGCAAGTCAATACCGAAGGATATAAGCCGAACAAAGGATTTCCATCATCTCGAAAAGAGGATCCGTTCGTTCGGTTTAACGTCCTCTGTCTGTCCGCCTCAAAAGCCCCGGTACCCGACAGCGGCAACACGAAAGGCATTTAATTAAAAATAATTCTCTGTCTTAATTTTCGTCATACGTCATTTTCCGTTCCTCATCATGCGGCAGCCGACAACTCAGCATTCCCGCGTCATTTGGTCGAATCATTTATCCGCTTTAATTAAAAACCGAAAATCCTGTTTTGCTGCCTTTTCTCGATTCTGTCAAAAGTAAATACGAGGGGCTTCTTTATACACATTTTCTGCTCCGACAGTGCTCGTCAAAGAGAAGATGGACGTGAACGAATTATGACGAGAGCGAGCTTCTGAAGCGAAGTTTATATGAACAAATTACTTGTATCATTTTTAATAACGATGATGAGTTCAACTTGGTTCGAAGTTGAACTTGTTAAAATGTTTTACAACTTTTCAAAGGGATAGGGAGAGCGCTCGGTGCTACAGAATCGAAGTTACAAGCTTGTAATCGAATCGCTCCCTATTTCAGGTCTTGAGCGGCAAAAACATCCGCCAAAACAGGTAAATGTTTCAATATAAATTATTCCGGGCTTTCTTAACACAGCCCGAGACAATTTTCATTAAAAATACAACATTCTGTATCCTTGTTTAGTCATCATAATTGCAAAAGAACCAATTTTGTAACTAAGGAAGTACGTGCATGAGGCTTTTTTCTCTGAATTCAGTTCCTCCGTTGCCATTCCGGAATCTTCATGCTAAGAACCCACTCACTCTCCAGTCAGATCATGCGGTACTCGAGTATGATCGGATTTAAACGAAATTCTTTACCTATTACTGCCCTCCAACTCCAGGAGACATCTTATCGCATCAGAGCAGTGGCGGATCAACAGGGAAAATAACAGGTCTGAACCTCTATTCCAACATTTCAAAAAATTTAAAATTGTGCACTTATCAGTTTCGCAAAAACTTTTTTTTCCATTGTAACGTGAAAAATTTGACAAAAAACCACTCATAAAAGCTGTCTTTACTGGCACGAGAATTGCTCTCCACCATCCTGCAACCCCGGATCCAAAGCTCGATTAAGGTAAAATAAATACGATACGATATCCATTACAGAGATCGCAAGTGGTGCTGAATTAACGAATAATGTAAAACGTTCATTACCTTTGTACAACCGTCGAGAGAGTCAGCAGTCCAGGAAAAATCCGATCCACCGCAGCTGATTGAAAAACGGCGCGAAAATCGGAAACCACAGAACTTTCGAAATTTTATCGCTCGTGCACCGGAAAAACGATTTCGAAAATATCGAGCACCTTGTAACCAACACCACAATTATCACGATTTTCTCACCAACACCGCTCACTGAAAAATTCGATAACAGTTGAAAATTACTTTTTTGATCGGTAATTGAAAAATTACAAGAAAACGAAAAAAGAGAAAAGAAAAACGTAAAAATATCGGAGATGAAACGATCTCTCCCTCGCAGAACCGGCAATTAAAGCGGGTCTCGTGTTACTATCGAAACTCCGAAGCCGCGTCTAAGTTTGTAATCATAACAAACAACTGAAGCGCCATCTTCCGTTTTTCTTTTAAAGGACAGAACAACTTTCTACTACTGGAGCATGACGTACATTTATTATACCGGGTATGCTGTGCAAGAAATTCTGCCTTTTATACGAATCTAGTACGAATGAAAATTGAACGAAACAACGAAATGCGGAACACCAGGCGCAGACAGCCCCATACGATGACCCCCTTTCCAAAACGGAGACGAAGGAGCAAGATAACGTTCCGACTTTCAAATTTAAGTCAAGTAGAAAGAAAGTTCCCCACTTCGATTCGTCCTCTTTGTTCCTAAATTCGGAATACATAACCAACAGGAGTGCTTGAAGGTCTGGGAGGGGGCAAGATAATCTCAATTTCTAAATTTCAATAAGCTAGCAGAAAACAGCTGTTTACTATGAATTTTGCTTCTGAATTTAAAAACTATAATTTTCGAGGAGCAATGCAATCATTTGTCAAATGGAACCAATGTCTCACCGGAAAGGGATTAAGTGCTTACGTAATTTACAATGTCGTGGACAGAATATCGAACTGCATCGAGAAATCGGTGAGAAATCCAGCGATCGCCACAAGAACAGCTACATGACAGTTCCAATTCCCAAATCGCAGAGACGTATACATATAGCTGAGACTTATTGATCAGCTTTTTGTACTCAGTAATGAATTCCTGCGGACCTGTAGCGGTACAGTTGTATCGCAGGTTCTAAATTGGGTTCACAAGCTCATGTTCTTGAACATAATAAACGAGTTTCTTCAACTGGTTTAATTTTTTGATAAGTTCGATAGGCTCGAAAATGTGTCGTACTTTATTCAGATTTTTTTATTTATTTACTTATTATTTATTAACAGCTAAAGAGGTATTTTTTAACTCTTAAGTACACACATACGGAGACGCTGCTTCTCGTAATAATATAAATACAGCCTTTATATAAACATAATACTGCACTTGGTACATCATTACATTGTAATCAACCCATTCCTGGGCATAGGCCTCTGCGATACTCCTCAACTGGGTTCTGTCGCAGGTCTTAATTTTCCAAGCACGTACTGTTCTGTTCCTCATCTCATCCCTCAATCTAGTTTTTAGTCTACTTTTTCCTCTTACGTTTACATACGAGGCCCTACCTGTTCTACTATCCGATTTCACCTGTCTTCTTTATTCCTGTAAATAGCTTTACTGTCGCTCTTCTGTGATTACTCTGGGTTCTGTCCTTTATTTTCCTATTACTGACCATGTCCCTTAATTTTAGCCCGAAAATTTTCCTTCTCATGACCCTCTTTGATTTTTTGTAAAGGACCATGTTTGGCATCCATAACTCAGCACTGGCATTACGCCGCTGTCAATAATTTTCATTTTCGATTTTAAACTCATTTTCTTGTTCTGATATATCTTCTTCAGAGACCAAAATTTTCTCCATGCTTTATTTTTCCTAATTTTGAGTTCCTTCTGTATTCTATCCTGGAAAGCAATCTTTTGACCGAGGTATTCATATTCCACTTTTTTTTATATTTCCATACCCTTTAATATAATTGCACCTTTTGACCCAAGTTCTCTACTACTCATGTATTCTCTGTTTTCTTTTTGTTGATGGTTAAACCGCCTACCTTGTTCACCTCCACCAATTCCTGTTCCATCTTTTCTAGGTCTTCCTAAATTATAATTAGAAGTATTAGATCGTCCGCAAATCTCAAGTTATTTCGGTATCTTCCACCTATATTACAATGCCTCTGTTCTCCCATTCTAGATTTCCTACCATGTCTTCTATTACCGCGTTAAACTGACAACACCCCTCCCCGTTTCATCACTCTTCTTACTTCAAATTCTTCCCATTTTCTGTCCAATTTTATACATTCCTTTGACCCTCCAACATGGTTTTAGCATAATTATTTTTATAGATATTCCTTGTTTCTTTAGACATTTCCACAGAAGACACTGGTGTTCTAGTGAGTCCTAAGTCTTATGAAAGTCTATAAAAATTGTTTTCTGTTGGTATTCCTGTTTTTTCTATTAATTGGTTTACCGCTTGTAGATAAATAATATACTTCTTTCAGCTAATAATAGAATTATGATGATGATAATGATGATGATGATTATTATTATTATTATTATTATAAAGTTATCAGTCTTACGATCGGTTTGATGCAGCTCACCATTTCTCCCTATCTTCTGCAAGTTCTTCAGTTTCGTAATAACACTTACATTCGACATCCTTGATTATCTGTTGAACATACTGGAATCTTTGCCGACCTACCCAATTTCTTTCCTTCCATTCTTCCTTCTAGCAGCAGTGATATTATTTCTGGGTGCCTCAAATTATGCCCGAGAAGTTTATTTCCCTTTCTCTTCAGACAATTCTAAACATCCACTTTACCTCCTACTCTGCTAAGTACTTCCTTATTTCTTATCTTATCCGTCCATTTAATCGTAAGTATCCGCCGATAGCATCTCAAAAGCTTCGATCTTTCTTTTCTTTGGCTTTCCTATGATCCAAGTTTAACATCCATACAAGGCTACACGCCAAACATAAGTTTTCAAGAACAATTTTTTGATTTCCAGATTTATTTTTGATTTGAAACGATTACTTTTTCGGAAAAATGCTAATTTGGCTTGAGTTGTTCTACTACTAATATCCCTTTTACTCCTCCCATCTTTTGTTATTTTATTCCCTAAATAGCAAAATTCGCTTACTTCCTCAATCTTTTCCTGTCCAATATTTATATTCAAGCTATCATGTTCACATCGATTACAAACCATTACTTTAGTTTTATATTTATTTATCATCATACGATATTCTATACTCAAAATCTCCTCCATTCCATTTAAAATGTGTTCCAAATCAATACTCCTTTCAGCTAATAAGACAATAGCATCTGCAAACCTGAGCATCTTTACTCATTCTCCATGTACAGTGATACCTGCTTCAATTTTTTTTTTTTTTTTTTTTTATTGCCCACTCTATGTACAGATTAAATAATACTAGAAATAAGGAGCACCCTTGCCTCACACCTTTTTCCGCATTGGCCTCCCCTTTCTCTCCTTCTATTCTTAATATGACTTTTTGTCCTTGATATAAGTTTAGAATAACTTGTCTTTCTTTAAATTTTATTCCCATATTATTTTTAGAATATCAAACATTTTATCTCATGTAACACTTTCAAAAGCTCTTTCAATATCAACGAATCAGTGGCGGATCCATTGGGGGGAGGGAGGGCAGACACCCACCTTCACGCCGAAGAAGAAAAAAAAAACATTACGAAAGCACATTATATAAAAATGTATAGAACGTGTACACCTGCAGTGCTGTAGTCCTGTGTGGACTTCAAAATATATCAAGAATCAACTGAGACATCCATCTCGGTTTTTTAAGGGGCGGAGGTGAAAAAAATTTTATTTTCAAACACCCCCTTGGAAAATTTCTAGATCCGCCACTGCAACGAGTGTCATAAATGTATCCTGCCCATCTTTGAGTCTCCCATCTACAATTAATCTCAAAGCTAACACTGCTCCCCTAGTACCTCTACTTTTTCTAAATCCAAACTGATCGTCTCCTAGTTCTGCATCTATTCTATTCTTAATTCTCCTAGAACTTATTCTAGCTTATATTTTTGACGCATGCGAAAGAAGACTAATTGTTCGATAATTTTCACACCTATCTGCTCCTGCTTTTTTTGGTATACTTACAACAGCACTCTTTTTAAATTCCTGTGGCATTTCCCCTTTATAACAAATATATAACAAGTTTTGTAATAATTCAGCTGGTATCTCATCCACGTCTAGAGCTTACCCCTCTTTAAATATCTTGATGCTTTGTCAAATTCATCTCTTAAAATTGAGTCTCCGCTCTCATCTTCAGCCACAGCTTCCTCCCTCTCCATTCTTATCTCTTCATCCCCATCATTACTATACACTATACATATGTATAGTCCTTCTATCTACCTACCTTTTCATTTTTCCTTCAGCTGTGTAAAGAGGCTCTCCCTACTTATTTATTATATAACTTGCTTTTCTCCTTCTTTCTCCAAACTCCATTTTTATTTGTGCTTTTTATATTGGCCAAGTCTATTGATCCTTTATTCATAAACTCTTCTATCTTATCACTTTTTACTTTCATCCATTCTCCTTTACCTTTTTACCCTCTCTCATTATTTCATTCTTTAACCTTTGATAAGCTGATCTACCTACCCTATTGTTTGCATTCTCATATTTCCTACATTCATCGTCTTTTTGAGGATACCCTCCTTCATCCATGGTTTCTTTTCTTCTCCCTTAGTTTTACCTAGATTTTCTTCTGCTCACTTTAATATTCCCTCCTTCATTTTACCCCACTCTCCCTCCACACTGTTAATTTTCTGTGTTTTTTCAGCCTCTAATTCTAATACAATATCCTCTTGATATTTCTCTCTAGTATTCATATTTTCCAACCTTTTCAAATTACATATTTCTACTTCTTCTTTTCTACCAAGTTTCTTCAATAATTTAAGCCTGCATTTCATTATTACTAAGTTATGATCAGTGTTAATATCGGCTACCGAATAAGTCTTACAGTCTAATATTGGATCCCTAAAACGTTATTTTGTGATAATATAATCAATTTAATATCTACCTTTGTTACCTGGACTCTTCCATGTATACCTTCTTCTGTAATGATTTTTAAATTGATTATTTCCTATAACTAAGTTACACTTCGCACAAAACTGTATTAACCACCCTCCTCTTTCATTTCTCATTCCTAATCCAAGATCTTCAACTATATTACCTTCCTTTCCTTCACCAACTCTAATATTCCAATCATCCATAATAATAACATTCTCTTCGCCTCTGAAAATCGTAACAGCACACTAACAACCATGGAATATGTCGACGAAGCAATGACAAAGAAAGAAAAATATAACATTTGAATTACTTAGTCTAATCATAGTAATAAGGCTGAACACTATGTACATGGTAATTGTGAATGGCATGGAGAACACCGACAAGCGGAAAGCAAAGAGTGATTCTCCACGCCATACAGTAGGCATAACTTCAATACAATGTCAATTTATTGAATTAATAAATAAATAAATAAATAAATAATAATTTAAATTTAAAAAAACATGCATCATAACTTTTAGTTCTTCATATACCTCCTCAATTTCTTCGTTTTCGTATTAGTAGGCATATACAATTGTATTTATGTTGTAAATACTGATTTGATATTGATTTTTATCAAGATTAACGTTTCACTCTCTTGTTTATACTATAATATAACTTTAGATATTAACTATTTGTTTATTCATAAAAATTCCGACGCCTTCTTGCCTTTTTATTCCTTTGTATTTATTATTCTAAAGTCTCCTGACCAAGAATCATTCTCCTCTATCCATTTTACTTCATTTATTCCAACTATTCCTAGGTCAAGCCTCTTCATTTCCCTCATAAGATTTTCTAATCTTCCAACTCCATTCAAGCTTCTTACATTCTAAGTTCCTATTTTAATTGCGCCTTTCTTTTTAAGACTTTCCGGTGATGATGCTCCCCCAAATAGCTCCCTCCCGGACATCCGAATGGGAGGTTTTTTACATCCGGGAAAATTATACAGGGTGATGAACGAGAAGTCGCACCATAGAGTCAACATGTGATAAGGCGCAGCGGCGCCGACACGATAACACAATCTCCGCTACATGCATTACGTACACGTTGCACGTTACTACATGTTTGCCTATGGTGCGACTTCTCGTTCATCACCCGGTATATCTGTTGGAACGCCATCATCAGTAATTTATTATTATTTAGAAACGCTACATTGCCTGGACAGAGATACCTACCTACTGTTGTAGTTTTTCATTGTTTTCAACAGGGTTTATCTGTCAGAGGTTGCCTTCTCCTAGCTGCTTTTGGTCCCGATTTTAACAATAATATATAACCTCATAGATTATTTTTTTTTTACGCTTAAGCCTCCTCACCACGGCAAGGTATCACCCACGAGAAGGCCGAAAAGTATGCAATATTACAAAACAAACGCTACAAGAAGTCTACAAATTGAATGCGTTATTAAAGAAGGTCTAAGCTTTTTTAATTCCGTTGATTATTTCGACGTCATTGTTGGAATAATGCAGAGTATAACTTCACAAAGTTCAGAACTTTGAGCATTTTTCATACTTCCAAACGCATGTTCCCCAGAAAACTAAACATGGCAGAGAAACACAGCCAACGGTATCGTATTCAGCGTTGAAAATACTTTCAGAGTCATGTAGGTAAAATGGCATTGGTGGAACAGACAAAAAGTTGAAATTTGTTGCGTAGTGTTACCTTTCATACAGGCTTACCATCTAACTTGAAATTATCAGCAGTTTGTATTGATTTTGAGCTCGTTCATTCCCCCAAATAACTGACTCAGATATTTTCAGTCCTCGACCAGTTCGTTTTTTGATCGTCAACTGTACTGCCTTCATTCAGAATACTCTCGTAGTGTAGGTACTGGTTAATTTCTTTGCAATTCTCTGAAAAGGAAGAAAAGGAAACGTGAATTTAAATTAGTTTTTTAATAGAAAAGTAAAAAAGTTAAGTGATGACTATGCGTTTCAGCCAACACAACTCTTACATTTCTATCAAAGAACCAATTTAAATTCACGTTCCTTTTCTTCCATTTCAAAGAATTTCAGAGAATTACAAAGAAATTAACAATAAGTACACTATGAGTATTCTGAATGAAAACAGTACAGCTGATAATCAAAAAGGTATGAACTGGTACCTATACCTAGTCATCTGGGCAAATGAACGGCTAATAATCAAAGGCTGTTGGAGGAAAATACATTATTATTATTATTATTATTAATACAAACTGCTGATAATTTCAAGTAAGATGGAACCTATATGAAAGATCATGTACAGATAAGCTGCACAGATATTAGATTACCGTAGAACTGATTCATGACCGTTCGATTTCCGTACAATTAATGTTAATTATCGACATTCACTACGAGCTGCTAGCGATTGTCAAAAATCACTAGGCGATGTACACAGGACCTAGTTATCGTTGATAACAATATTCAAATTATCAAGTTTAACAACCTCTCGCAGGTAATATTGTCGATAATCACTAGCCATTATCGACATTACCTAATTATCAACTTTTGCTGCAACACACACACATTCCTACACTGTCCCAATATTCAAGTAGGTGCTCTAAAAGTATCACTGGTGGCACATACATGGTATACACAAGAGTATCACGTTCATTGTCCCGTAAAGTTATGAAAAGTGCGCCGGGGCCGTTTTAGAATATCGTTCCTCATATGTGGAGGAGTCGGGATTGCCGGTTCCTCATAAGAGAGAAAATCTGACGAAACATTACCTCGTCTTGTAGCGGAAGGGTTGAAATCCGAGGCTGGGTCCTCAGATCTCTTGAGAGGCCGAATTCCTTGCTGGCGATTTTCCGGTACATCAAAACGTACTTCGGCGGTGCCGTTAGCAGAGGGCATTGCACAAGTGAAGCGAGCGGCTGCTAATAGCCGTTTGTGGTATGCGGTTTGTTCTGCGTCCTTGGAGCAAGCAGCCTACAGAGTGGCAAACGGCGAAACCGCATATTCTCAGCCATAGCAGCAATTTACTCGACTGTGAGCAACAAATTTTCCTGTATCGATGTCCACAGTGGAGATCGCAGCGACGGAGTGTCCATTGAAGCATTGGAGCCTTGATCATCGCCACCTACAAACAATTGATTTTTGATTTTTTCAATATGATCATCGGTCATGATTACCACAGTGACTCGAAAAAAACTGAACGAGAAACTCGAAAAACGACACGACATAAAGTGGAGCGTAGAAACATAACCCGAAAAAACCGAACGAACACTTAAAAGTTAAAAGCCGAACTAACTCGAAAAGCGACAAACGGAATCATTTGCAAGATACATATATGCGAGAACTGAAATAAAACATTTTGGTTCATCCCTATACGATGAGCAATAGTACAGACGAAACACGAACGTTTCACGACTTTGTTCAATAGGTGTGTGTTATCAGTCAGATTTCCATTTCGGGAAATTTCCAGATAGTAACTGAAATGTTCGACTTGCACACCCTAGGTATTGTTTAGCTCTCGTTGTGTGTAACCATGTGACGCATTAAGGCCGAGTAACAGAGAAAAGCAAGATTCGACTTGAATTTTCGAATGAATAACACTTCTATTCAACTGGCTGAAATGCGTGACCAGCGAATAGGCCAAATTTACGTTATCTCATCTATGCAGAAGTAGTGAATAGGCCACATTTACACTGTCCCATCCGCATATGCTTGATCGCTTATCAGTTTGCCATTTGGTGAATGTAAAATTTTATTAATTTTGCGGAATTAATTCAAAAATTTGCGGATATTGAAAGAGTGAAATATCACTAAACACGTCCGTAGAACTCACAGATGCTTTTCAAGAGGCTGATCATCTTCATCCTCGAAGAAAGCGAGCTCGAGGAAGTGTTGAAGCGTTTTTAGATGTAGTAACTAGTAATCTGTTAGTACAACAAAAGGAGTGGAACTGTTGCTTTCAGTGCTTCAGAGAACATACATATATGTACATGAATTGCAGAATTAAATAAATGAGGCACCGAAATGCATATGTATGTGTGAACCAATTATATCAAGCCAATGGCATAACACTCTGGTCCACAATATAACCATGATTCACAAAAGCTACAAAAGAAAAAGTTGACACTAACTTATTGATGTTTTGCAAAATAACAGAGAGGAATATCAATGTGTAAGCGTGTATAGGGTTATAGTCAATGTTTCAATTCAGCAAGCTATGTATATGAAGCTTTAAAGTTCGTAATGTCGGTTCTGGCGAACGGGACAAGAAAGTTGGATGTCGAAAACAGAATTTCATTCATTAACACTACCTATGTAATATGTATGTAAAATGAAATTCAAATTAAACATATATGTATCTTTGATAGGGCTGTCATCAAGATCTGAGAAGCGTAAATGCTGATTGAGCAAACTGACTCAATTCAAAATGCCCAAGTATCTAAATTTCTTTGTATTGGCAAAAAGACACTCGAAATTTTTTTATTTATTGGATTTTTCCAACTTTTGATCCATCTACTAATAAAATTCCCCAATTTCG
Organism: Acanthococcus lagerstroemiae; assembly: GCA_031841125.1. Taxonomy (NCBI): domain Eukaryota; kingdom Metazoa; phylum Arthropoda; class Insecta; order Hemiptera; family Eriococcidae; genus Acanthococcus; species Acanthococcus lagerstroemiae. The sequence goes on along the minus strand of CM063113.1, from coordinate 15,548,536 downwards.
ATGGAGGCTTGAAGAGGGTCCTTATTTTCGTTCCTGATTGAGCAACCAGAAGTAAATTTAACAAGTCTCGACAAGATCTACCAGCGAAGTAGAAACAGTATTCATTCTATACAATCCTTTCGAGCACTCAGGTACCTGTTATATTGTGATGAATCATCACGAGGTCGGATCAGGTAGAGGCTAAGACAGAACGTGTCTAACACATTGCAAGGACATACTTACCCGAAGGAGAGGAAAACGGCTTGTCAGTTGGCAAAATGGTCTTTAGTAGTGATGGAAGCCAAGTGTAAATGCTTGGAATCGAATCTTTAATGAACATTCACATACTCGCATTCTAAGCAAACGAGCTTCACTTTCTTTCAGGATGAGGAGACAAGGAGAGTATGGTATTCGGCACAATTACACGGAGCAAGCGAAATGAGATGAAAACTTCAAAGTTATCCCGAAAAAGGAATGTGAGATGAAAAACATGTACATATGTAAAATGGATTTCAGGAAGCCATGAAAGAAATACTAAGATTTGGAGACAATAAAAAGCACAGTTTTTCGATGTATTCGTTAACGACTGTTCCGTGCGCTCTAAATATTTTTCGAGCCAGCGCAGATACAAATGTTGGTGGGGGGAGGGGGATATTCCATTCGACGCCTTCTATTTGATATACCAACGTTCATGGTTCATATTGGCTCTCCTGAGAGCAAGGTAAATTCCCTGAAACATCCGACTTCGCAATAAAGAAAGAAAAAAAAAGACCCATTTCTTACATATTGTACATAATAAGACCAAATTAATTACAACTTTTCGTTATTGAGGACAGTTTCTTATGATTCTTCTTCTTCTTATTATTATTATTATTATTTTATTTTTTTGTTACCTATTCAGCCTTTCCCAAATTTATAACTTTATATTAGTGCCTTTTCATGTGCAAGTGAGTCACTGATAAGAAACAACCGGAAATTCTGGTGATAGAAAATCGCATTTTTGCCATTTAAAAACAGTGATTTCGGCATTTAAAAATGACATTTGTGACACTTGAAACATTGAAATTCTAATTTCGTTTTTGATTGTGAGTGAACGGAAGACAACGTTTGAGTTCGCTTTTCTCTTTTTAATCATCTTGTTTCCTAATCCTTAAAAATAATTGTTTGTTCTGCTTAGGAATAACGAGTTATTTTTCTTCTAAACTTCTCCCCCTCCCCCATTTGAAAATAGGTTGGTGCCTTACTATTTCGATCAATTCCTCGATAAAATTAAATTAATCATGTTTGTACAAAAATTTAAAAAAAAAAACAAAAAAAAAACGTAATTCTGGGAACGCTGAAGGCCAAAAATGTTCAGAAATGTTTCTTCCACATTTTCGTATATGATCTATCCCCATTCTCTTTTCAAATAATTCATTTACTTTTTTTTCTCTTCATTTACAGTACGATGTTGATTGTAACAGTATTCATAAGCGCAAATAGCCGACCTGGAGTGACGGGACTCAAGGGGTGGGGCTTAATGTTTGGTAGAGTGCATGGCGATGTACGCATACCAAATTGGCTCCCCAGACACCACACCCTGGTCCCGGAAACTACCCTTTCGAGTATCGCATCAGTGACCAGAGAGGAAGGGGGGATAACAAGTATCAAAATAATGCAGGAAATTCTTTTGCTCGTATACTTTTTCATTTTTCAGATTCTTAGAGGGATGGATTTCTGAAAATTTAAGACTAAGTCCTTCTCAAGCCCTCCTCCCCTGTTTGCGCCTACGACTGTATTCTTTTTGCAAAAAGCATTTAGCTAACATTTCTACTTGGATTGTAAGAACGAGGATATTGTGCTCATTCTTTCGTTTTTATATCCTTAACATCGGTTTTTGTTCTTCGAATAAGAAATACGAGCCAGATTCAATAAACAGTTATGAATCCAAAATCTGTAACCTGTTTTATCCAGAGTAAGAAACCTTAGGTGTTTAATCTCTATGGGGACAGGGACGTGGTGGGACGGATGGTGATGCATGCATGCCAAAGTGGCCCCTCACCCCCAGCCCTGGAAACCCTGGAAACTACCCTTTCGAGTATCGCATCAGTGACCAGAGCAAAGAATTTTTTCTGAACGGGTAAAAATCGTTGAATTCCCAGGTATCAAAATTTGTTTGTATTGGATTAAAAAAAAAAAAAAAAAAAAAAAAAAAAAAAAAAAAAAAAACTTTGACTTGCTTTAATCCATTTATCTAACATTTTCCAACTATAGCGGAGGCTCGGGGGAATGTTTCCCCCGTGCCCCCCCCTATTTTCGTCTCCGGATGGGGAAAGTGTTTTTGAAATGTTGGTTATTTAGAAAAGCATTTCTAGCTCTATAATACGTAGAAGCTACCTGGGAACTTGAACCGTTTATCGGGCACCAAAAAGTTATGTTCGGCTTTTAAAGGGCGTTTTCGACGCTGCTTTCAGCAATAACCAAAGATATTAATTGAATTGATTATTAATCAATTATTATTTAAATTATGTGGCAATGTTCGGCAAAATAAAACTTTATGGGAAATTTCTAAACTAAACAGACCGAATAATGTTTCAATCAGAGTTCCCCTATTGACAAAAAAAAGTGGTCATAATAAGAACTTCTGATCTTTGCTTGTACCAAACTTACTATTTCACAACTTCTTCTCAATTTTTAGATACGTATTATTCTTGTGTTTGTTTCCCTTTTGTTCTCTGGTATTCTTTCTTGGTTTTTATTTTAAAATTTCTAGAGTGATGTTCGGAATAATACATTTTGATGTATTAGGATTTACAACATATTATCTCGTGTAATCTTCTTTTTGTACGTGCATCTTTGATCCCCTACACTCCCACATGAACGATAGAAAAATAATGATAGTAACACAGTTATAATAATTTTTCCTACAAGCGGCAAGATTCTGCATTCGGCACTGTGCAGAACGAGAACAATTTTTTGACTAGAACAAATTCGTGTTAAAGTATTATATTTGGCCGTCTTAAGCTCCCTTTCTCCGGACTCATTCAGACACTCAAAAGATTTTTTAGAATATATTCAGTCTTTGTTTTTCGATGTTTCAAACTTTTTTAATACTTAAGAACTCATTGTAACTATTTTACAGCTGTCCAACTCATAAAACTGCTTAAAGTCTGTTAAAACTCATTTCAACTTACTTAGACTCTGATCAGGCTTATTAAAACTTTTTTAATACCTCTACAGACTCTCTTGCTAGACCGACGCGAGAGAGGTATGACGACCCCCCCCCTCCATTCGTGAATAAAAAGTTAGAAAATTCCAAGAGACACTCAGAAAAAGTGGGTGAGCAAGGAGTTTGTTGTTCAGTTTATTTCCTGAAATTTATAACATTTTATCCAGATTTCTGGTCCTTACAATTCCTCGACAGCATATTCTTCACGCACATAATCTGTATTGTAAGAAGGCAAAATGAATTCACTTTTTTTCCCCTTATCCAAGCCTATAGGACATATTGAGGTTATGATTCACGAAGCTTCAAAAAGTATGAATACAAACAATAGTAGTTCGCCCAAATTCTTTCATACTTTGACCATAAATGGATATTTTCGAAAATTTCGAAAATGTTTAGTACGTATTTAATCATATTTTGCTATTCTTACACTTTTCATGGTATATTTACAATTTATTTTTTAAATTTCGAAATTTCTTTTCCTAAAAAATGCAACACGATATACAAAAAATTGTAAATTTATGTGCGACACGTGTTGAGAAATATTGTGTAACTATTTGGAAAATGTAAGAAAACATGACTGAAAATTAAACGGAATCTTGGAAGGTTTCATGATGGTCGAATATATTTTTGCATATTTTAGCATTTTCCCCTGGACATAATACACTTTTTTTTTTTTTTTTAAGGTGTAAAAATTCTCGCGCTTACTGAAAGGTGGGTGGATAATACCCTGTGGAGCCCCCAGCAGGGTTCACCTCCGCCGTCACCACCTTCCGGCGTCACCACACAAATACCAAGACAAGAAGGTGAGGGGTGAAGGAATCGCGTCCGCCTGTGGTGTACCCAAATTCCAGGTTAATGTTGGTTGAGCGTTGCCTCTCGGTCACTAGGGTGCTCCATAATCTGCTTGGCAGGACAACGCAAATCCGAAGCGATGAGGCAAAATGGGAACCCGAGACAACCTGAAGGCGTCTCTCTGGTCACTGATGCGATACTCGAAAGGGCAGTTTTCAGGGCCAGCGGTACGGTGTCTAGGGAGCCAATCTGGCATGCGTGCATCGCCACACGCTCCATCAATGAGAAATACCCCTTGAAAAAATAGGTTTATCTCTACCCCCTCCCCGAAAAATGTCTGCTGAATACGATTTTCCCATATGAGGTACTCCTTCCGCCTCCACGTCAAATTTTCATAACAATGAACTTCTTTTGAAGAGAAAATATTAGGAATATCATGGGAAGTGCTTTGCCCCTCCTCAATCTCTCAAGACTCGCTTAGGATTTTACAGGGCTCGTTGATACCTAATCAGCATGAATGCAAGTAGCCGACTGGGAGTGGGCAGGGGCTCATGGGCGGGAACTGACAAGTATCAAATTAATGCTGGAAATTCTTTCACTCTTATAAGTTTTCAGCATTTTGGGGGACCTCCAGGGAATTGGGAATGCTTCTGTGCAGTCAGATTCCCAATAAGGACTCGTTAACACACCTTCGTATTCTAGTAACTCATTCAGACACTTTTAGGACTAATTAAAATTAACTTGGAATCCGTTAAGGCACACGAAGATTTCCGAAGAATTGGTCAAAAAAGATTTAACTTCCCTAAAATTTATTCATAATCTGCCAAGAAGGGCTAATACTTAATCAAGCACTCTGGAGCCGACGTTTTCAAACTTATTAAGACTGAATGGGACTTAGGATTAGTTTAATTGATTTGGAGTTCATTAAGACTCATAAAGGCTACTTAAAGACTTGTTAAGGCTCGTTCAACTATCTAGAATGTATTCCTGACCAAAAGCAATAGAAAGTATTTCTGTCGGAAGGGGGTCCGTATTGACACTAAATAGAATATTATTTTCAAATATCCCCTTCTTATCGATACTCACTCGTAAAAAGTATAAAATTATAAAAAAAGAGACCCACCTCCTTGTCTTCTCTTCTAATGCCTCGTGACCTTGAAAATTTTATTTTCAAGTTTCATGCAAGTCGCAGTTTACACTTTTTAGGGCACATTCTATCTCCCTGCACTCCTATAGGACTTATTCAGTCCCCTCGAGGACTCCTTTGAGTTGAAGACTCCTTCGCTCCTATTCATTCTCATTCAGATCCCATAAAGACTCATTCAAATTCTATGAAGAATTATTCCGATTCGTTATCAATGCAGAGTGCACTTATCTCAATATTCCATTAATGCCACGTGAACTTTGTAAACATTTCCACCGAATCTGTGTAAAAAAAGAATGAATTTCAGATAAATTTGGAGCGGTTTTAACGACCTAGACCGAACCATCTAGTCGAATACAATGTTTGCGTGTTCGCATGCACTAAATTTTGCGGACAACATAATTTGCAGAACGCGATTGCGTTTATAACGTTCATTTGAAGCGGAAATTTGTTTTACACCTGGGTAGGTAACACTTGGAACCTATATAACAAAAGATCGACGAGTAATTAAGTTTTCTTTTCTCACTTTCTCTCATTGGAAAACCTAGCCCGACCTCGTGAACTAATAACATTACAGTTGATGCGGCAACAAGTAGATCCAAAAATACATCAACAACACAAGCAGAGTGTAATGAAAGAAATTAATCATCTTTACAGGTTTCACGAGCAGAAGGTCCCGATTAAAGTCTAATAATTACTGTTTTTAAAATTCATGCCAGAAGCACCAGGGAGAATTGAAATTGAGGGTGTATGTGTTCTGGTCCCATCCACCAAATATCAACTGAGCTGGATTTATTCGTGATTAGATGTTAATTTTGAAGAATCAAATAAGCACCTATCTGATGAGAACCAACGCTGGCAACTAAAAATCAATGGTACACAAATGCGAATACACGGGAAAGGCAGTATGGGTAACTGCCCCTCGCAGAAAGTAGAATTTGAATTGAAGAATCTCCACAAGCTGTTGACTAGTGGAAAACTCCAAAATAAATTCAAAAAATTTGAAAGGCTATCTAGAAATAGTTTGACAGTTGCTCTATATACACCAAAAACCTGGCTTCCGGCTCCTCTCATCAACATCAAAGAAATTAATCTAAAAACTACGGGAGCAAATTCGTTACAACAAAATCCAGTCAAGTGAAAACTTATGAATGAAGAGAGACTTGCAGACAATCATTTTTTGTATCACTTTCTGTCATTACTTTTCTTTTACAACTTCTGGGTGATATTGCGAAACTGCTCTGGAGCACTTAGCTACAAAGAGTGCTTGAAAAACAAGATAAGAAAAGGGTGTAGGTAAAGGAGAAAGACGAAAAGGAAATAAAGAAAGAACGAAGGAAAAATAAGGAACCTTCAGCTGGGGTAATATTGAATAATGGGTAGTGACATCGGCCACTTATAACTTGTTTACTGATAACGATACTAGCGCTAAATAGATTGTTCAAACATTCTCCTTTCAAAGGGTATCCTATTGAAAAATATCTTACATCTTCTGTAGGAGCGCTAGTATCATTATTAAACTAGTTATGAGTGGCCGATATTACCACTCATGTCCGATATTACCCTAGTTGACAGAATTTGGTTTCGTCTACAAAGATTTACGCCAGTGCAGAAGAGTGGTCGGAACTGAAAGGGTTCTAAATAAGTCTCTGGAAGAGCTTTAAGTAAGTCGAACAAGTCTCAAGAGTCTTCAACGCATAGGCGAACTTTGCAAGCAGTTGGAGGGCTAAGTCCCCACCCCTTTCTAAAAATTCACTTATGCTGTCAGGAAATGCTAGATATTATTTGGCAGTTCAATACGGAAGACCTGAATTGACTTTTTGGAAGGAGCATTACCTAAAAATAGCCTTCCCCTTTTCCCGGATTTAAGATTGGAGTCCGCTCAGGCTTACTGGATCCTTTTATACTGATAAAAATCGCAAATTTTTAGGATCCCCTCCAAGAAAAGCGACAACAAAACGTCAGATGATTTGCTATGGTCACATATGTGTTTAAAAAAATCACGGATCGCATGATCTTTGAACCCCACCCCAACCCTCCACCTAATATACAAAGTCAGATGATTCACAGAAAGATCGCAACAATTTTACTACGGCCCCATTTGTTAAGAAAAAAAAAAAAGTCACATATTTCTAAAAGGCCTTACAAGGAAAGGTAGGTAGGTAAGTCAATCCAAGAAAATGGTCAGTCAATTTTTCTACGGTCCTTTCTACAAAAAAAAAAAAAAAAAAAAAAAAAAAAGAGTAAAGTTTTCTGAAAATTGATTACGATTTATCCAAGATCCCTTTCGTGTAAAAACGATCACCAAATTCTGGCAAGGTCCCACTAAAACAGATTAGACAATCCACAGAAATAAACAATCAGACAATTTTGCTGGGGTTCCATACGTGCAAAATAAAACCGTATGATTTTTAGTAAGTAAGGTCTCCCATAAGAAGACGGGACGATTTTTCTGTGGCCCCTTTATGCGTTAAAAAGTCACACAATGCTGCTAAGACCTCCCCCTCCACCATAAGAAAAGATCAGATAATGTTAATCTGACCCGAAAGAATCTGTTATTTTGTTTCGTTTCCAAGTCATCGGAGACTTAAAGAGGATTTTGGAACAGAGAGGCAATCAAAAAATGTCCGTTTGCTGTCCGATCAAATCTACCATTGCTAATACAATCATCAGATCGAGCAAAAGTTGCCTTTATTGGCGATACTGGAAGAGGTTGGTGCTGTCTCTAGCAAAAAGGAGCGATAAATTATTTTGTACCTTCAGCTGCTAAAAGCTGAAACCCTAAATATCAACTACCTGGTTAGTTGGCGGCCAAGCGGTGGCTATGGTAGCGTAGTTGCACTTTTGAACGGGTGAGTCCAGTCAAAGGAGAAAAAAATAATGAAAAGAACAAATTAAGAAATTCAAATATAATTAACTTAAAAATGTACCGAGATCATGGCCTATAGGCGATAAGTGTCTCGCTAAATATAAAATTTAAAAAAAAAAAAAAAAAAAAAAAAAAAAAAGACAAGAATTGAACGAAAAGAATTAAAATGGAAAAACGGGAAAATAAATAATAAAATTTGAATGCACGAATGGATAAATGGGAGGACTGATCCTATGGCTTACAGGGTGTACGTTTACATACTTTGCAAAAATATTCCGAGTGCCACTGCCCTGTAGCAAATTTCAAAACAGAAAGTATCACTAAATGAAACATGAAGTACGCAAAGACACCCGAGCCTGAAGAAACGCAGATATAGATTCTTTTCCTTGCCTCTTGCTTATCAAAAGTGAAAACGAGTAAGACAAGAAATATACTGATAATGGCCAAATGGCAGACAATTATATCCACTTCTATAACCCTATTCGTTAAAAGATTATTGCTGTATTTTTCACTTTTAATTTTACGAATTTCGATTTTTCTTCCACAAGTAATAAAAACGGGAATACCCGCCATAACTACACTTTTATTTATAATACTATCGCAATCCCTTTCAACTCCTTTTTCTTTTCTTTTTTTAATAGTCTACCACCGATTAATTACACCATTCCATGCTAAGAATAAACGATACTCGAGGTCAACCATACACTAGCTTATGAAGTATTTTCAAATTTGACTACTTGGTTCGCCGTTTTCTAAATAAACGTTTCAGATAAATCATCGATTATCGTAGTTACACAGGTTTTTTTTCGCAATAAAACCGAGCGATTTTTCTTTTGCGTGCCGTTTACTACTCTGCAACTACGATAAGCGCTAAGATAATGACGAAGATTTAAACGGAAATGGAGAAAGTGAAGGGGGGAGGGAAAAAAACGTCTCGTAAATATAAATTCGCGAACACTTCGTGAAAACGGTCAAGAACGGGGGCGTCGATGGTTTTAAAATTTACGTTTAGCTTCCCCATCCACGGAAAGATCAGTGCACCGTTCAAAACGTGTTACTAGCACCGTCTAAGGGACACAGACCTCGCCATGTTGTTTCTCTCTTCAATATTACAAAACCATAAATTGTAAATGTTACATGGTTTTCGAATTCGCTAAAACAAATTTTCATTTGTTGGACCGGGTGTTTCATCATCCAGGGCGTACCGAACAGAGTATTTCGGGATAAATCGTAAGGTAGTCTTTTGCTCGTACTTTTTCAGATCTTCTGAATTAAATATTTGTACTTTTTTCGGAAACTGATTCTCATCAACTGGATACAGGTCTGGTTGGCTGAATGGATAGCGCGCTGGTCTCGGATTCCAGAGGTCCCAGGTTCGAGCCCACGTAGTCGCTACATTTCGACCTAGGCCGTTTTTTCGGCCGGAAGAGAAGAGGGCCAAGACAGTCCTAACAGCCTTGCCGACGTCTCTGAGGTAATGCTCGAAAGGGCGGATTCCAGGACTCGGGTTGAGAGCAAAATGGAAAAAAGATCAATGGATTTAAATTCGTTCACCATATGACATATATCGTGTGTAAGAGCGTTTTCCCAAGCTTTTCCTGATAACTCTGCAAGAAATCATTTTTTTCTAACGCATATTTAACCAGTCCCAATATTTTTCTTCAGAACTCAACAAGAATATTGTCCCACTTATTCTTTACGAGAGAAAGCATAGTTTTATCCAGAGTGACTGGAGCAAATCAGTCAAATGACTAGGTAATCAAATTAAAACGATATTGTTACACCTCGCTGCAGATACTAGAATCAAAGACCAACGTGACTGGAATGCCCATCAAAAAATCATAATATCACTTCCTGATCATCTGGTACGTTATATTTCTTCTCGTGATTTCAGCGAAGGGAACAAACTCGTTAACCAGCATAGAAAGTTTCTTCTTCCATCCCAGCCACTTTCGGTAGCTGCGTACCAAGTATTTGGATAATAAGCTTTATCTAATGTTCAATCTAGTTGAACTTCCTTACCTTTGAAAATGATGAGGGGCGCTAAATCTGTCTCCGTCAGTCGACACACAACCCAAAGCACTGATTGAGAAACGTCCAGAACAACCAGATTTCCTGTGTGAAGCTTCTCCTCTTCGGCCAGTACCATGAACTTTTGTAGGGTCCAAATTAAAGCCATTCTCATCACAACTGAAAATATGAAATGATCATCAAAATCATCAGGAATATCAGATACAGCAACATTCAACTTACGGTAGAAATCAAAGATTACGTCAGGAACTGTCGCCATCTGTTAGTATTTTTGCTAACGGCAGATCTCGTTCAAGTGATAAGCGACTGTTCCTTTTCATAAAGCCTGGGTACTAATCATCACCTATTCAATCAGTAAATTATTCATGCCATTAGGTATAAGATTATTTCCAACTCATCAATTTTTAATTTAATTGATTTACTCACCATGAACTCATCCATTCTTGAAACGAATAGACATTTTATTTTATTTGTTCCAACAAAGTCGTCTATCAATGCAAGCATTTCGCTTTTATTGTACGGAAAGACCATAGGAGCTTGAGCAAGAAGACAAATAATTTCTATATCTTTCTCCAGTTCAGCTGGAAAAACCGGCGGCCTTCGGGGTCCTATTTTTTAAATCGGTGTTTTTCTACCTATAAAGATCCAAATTTAAAAAGTAAGCGTAAGTAAGTAAGCTTCCAAAACATCAAACTAGTAGAGATGAGATGAACCTCATTAGGTACATATAGGTAATAACTACTAACTTTTTTAATGCTATTGAAAATTGTAGATATCGGAATAACATTGTACGCTCTCTTTCTGCTTCAGGATAAGTTTTCATCTTTGTTGTGACAGCCTTGACCTCTTCCAACAAATTTGCAGCTGTAGATATTACCTACAGAATTCCAATTTTCCCTTTTCCCATACCTAGGAGACAAATTCATCATTATTCTCATTCGTGAGCGTCTGATAAGCTTCTTACACGACGAAAACTATAAGTATTTCAAATAATGCGTTTACAATTACCTATACCCTTATATTCGAGTGATCAACGTGTGTAATGTAAATAAAATCTTAGGTATAGGTAACTAATCGTAAATATGGTCAATATGTGTTCATATCACACAAATTACTCAGTATACATCCTTCAACAATATGATCTATATATAGGTACGAATATAGTTTTTACAAACTTCTTTATAAATTCTTGCACTTATTATGCGGCGGTATCGAAGTTTCGTCGACATTTAATTTTCATTTTCGATCACGAACGTTCTTTTTTTCAGTCTGACATTAATTTGGTTTTGGTACTGATAATAATCCTTGTTTTCCGCGATTTTTCCTTATGCAGTGTTGTCAGTTAATGACACCACAAATTCCACTTTTTACTCGCTTATCAGCAGCTGATGACGTTTCAACTAGTTTCAGTAATGCCGTAATGCTGAATTTGGATGCTATTCAGCAAAAGGGAACCAACTAGCAAAATCCGCTTTTTGAGAACACACGTGATTCGAAGTTCAAGAGTCATGTAGGAACTATATGACATAGCATTTACTGATATAAGCTTTTTTCAACACGAGTACACATTTTTGAATCGGGAGCCCAATATTGAAAAATTCTACTTTTTACGCTCTTTCCAAATTCCAACGATACTAATAACTCATTTTTGTTTACAAATGTTGGTTGATTCCCTTTTGCTGAACAGCGTCCATTTACAACAAAGTTATAAGCATGCTATTAACAAGCTGTGCTTTAACGTTTTAAATGTAACATACTGTTTGTTAATAGCATGCTTATAACTTTGGTGTAACTCGAGCATGAGGCACTGTAAAGCAGTACTGCCACGCTCCCAGATGTACGGATTTGGACGCTGTTAAGCATAAGGGAACCAACCAACATTTGTAAACAAAATGAGTTATTAGTATCGTTGGAAAGAGTGTAAAAAATAAACTTTTTCAAAGTTGGACCCCCGATTCAAAAATGTCTACTCACATAGAAAAAAGCTTATCAGTAAACGCTGTGTCATTAGTTTCTACACGGCTTTTGAACTTCGAATCAAGTGTTCTCAAAAAACAGATTTTGCTGGTTGGTTCCTTTACGCTTAACAGCGTCCATTTGTCCATTCAAGTACGGAATTTTGGAGTTCTGAATAAGTCTGAGCCCTCTGAACGAATAAAGTACAGATTTGAACAAAAAATGGATGAAAACGGATGAAAATGGAAAATTTAAGCCAAAATTCGAAAATCAACTAACACTGAGTTGAGTAGACGAGTTGGAATGGTCAAGATTTTGAGTAGAATACCTAGTTTCTTTCTAATTTTCGCAAGAAACTATAGGTAGGTAGCGCTAGTATCAGGATGTTAGTCACTTCAATTTTATTGAAAATTTTGTGTCATAAAGTAGATCGGTGCATTTTTTGACATTTGCTTCGAAGCATTGAAATTCAAACAAGTTTATGTTTGCCCTCTGCCATCTGTTATGGGGCCGTTTTACACCATGCCGTGTTGCTAGAACGGCAGCCATGAAGGCGGTCAGATATCACACGGAGTAGGGGAGCCGGGCCGTTTCATTTTCAATCCGGCGCACACACGGCACCGTCCCCGGCTGCTGGCAATGAGCTCCTCGTGTGTCATCTGACCACCTTCACGGCTGCCGTTCCGGCAACAATAGTGTGAAACGGCCCTGATTACACGTTGTACGTTTGATAACGAATATTGAAAATAATTGCTGTACAGACCGTACACTAGCGTCAAAAATACAAATTTTTGAGAAAACCATCAAAGTCTGTTCCAACATTGAACTAATCTATAAAATATGCAATCCGCAATACACCGCTAATATACATAGATACTTTGGTGAACGAGGGGTATGGACTCAGGGATGAGAAGCTTAAACTGTTAAAATTAAACTTTCGCTTAAACTTAAAAGTTTTTCCAAAAATCTCATTCACTTAGCTTCAGCTTTTTGCCCTTATCATTAGCTTTTCAGCGCTTCGCTATCGGCTTTTTTTTCAACATTATACTCAATTCCGCATGAAATCGACCATAGAGTTCAAAAATTATTACGGTTTACCATTTCAAAGCTTCCAAATCAAATTATATGATTATATATCATGTAGACCATCACTTTGTTCACAGGTAAATTTTTGCTTATAGCCTGTATTATATTTGATTTTGCAACGAAATCATTCAAAATTTAATAGAGAAATCACAAAATAGAAAATATTAATGAAAATGAGCAGTTTGCGACGCTAAATGAGAATCAACAATTACGAAATAATGATCAGAGTCATTGATTTGTAATTACAATGCATTTATTGATTAGTGATTATAATGCATTTAAGTGATTTTTCAACTTAAAAAATTGAGTGTTGTGATTTTTTTCGGCTTTTTGATAGAAAATGTGAATGTCTTAATTAAGCTGCTCAGCGTATCCTTTTTGGCTGGCTTTGCACTTAATGAACAGCGAATGGCTGACTTTTTAATTCGCTTAAAAGCCGTTCAATAATGAGCTTAAGCTTCGGCTTAAGTGGTTATCGGCTTAAACTTCTCATCCCTGGGTATGGTGTACAAAGTGCTAGCCAATCATCACACGGAAATGCTTTCTGCCCCTTGGAAAATTCTATTTTAGTACAAAGTGTATGATGGACTGATAACAGGGTGACAACTTCGTTATCATAACACTATAATATTTAATGGCACAGATGTATTTAGTATCCGTTTCTTTTACTTCCCAATAATTATTTTGATTTAAATTGATATTATTTGTCTTCATAATGAAAATTTGGACTTCCCAAGATTCAACAGCAAAGTAGCTGACATCTGGCGGATGTTTTTGGCAATCTTATTAACGTTAGATGCTAGGCCAGCTAGTCATTCATTAAGCACAGTGTATCCTAAGGTAGATAAGAATCATTTTCTTCGATTTCCTTAAGTGCGGAAAGGGAGGAAGGCCCGATGCTAGCGCGCCACCAGTTTGAGAAGTCCGGAATTTAAGAAGCCACTTTTTTCATCTATACACGTATATAGATCACCACTGTCTGGTATTTCACTGGACGTTTAATTCCAAGAAATTGAAAAAATGGAACGTCAAGCAAAACCATTCAAGCATTCTCATCAGGTATTACCCGTTATTTCTAAAGCACAGGTATAGAGGTAGACAGGTACCCAAATTACAAACGTAAAATTGGAAGCTTAAAAAAATGATTCCCTTAGTTCACCATTATACCAAATAACATAAATGTATAATACCGCCAACCTCTATTAGTACATTGAGCGTTTTCGGTCATGAAAAAAGCACTATCTAGCGGTGTGGATTGTTTGTACCTTCGTTCGTACAATTGTACAGCATTGCGCTTATGGGAAAATTCGATTTAAAAAAATAATTATTAATTCTACGAGTCAAGTGAAGACGTAAGACTTTGGAAATTACTATACTAACGAGTTGTAATCCAAAAAGGAGAAAAAAAAATCAACTTTATTAGTACCAATACACGCCACCTGGAGAATAAACCAAAAATTTCGACCTTTGTTGCCCATATCATAATCATATGGTATTCGATTATAGGAAGGAAGTTGTCGTCCTGTTCTCAGTGCATGATACCTGTTGTACTAGAGCACCTTACTTTCAGTCACTTTATACTGCAAACTGTTTACATTTAGACTCACTGACCTTACAACAAAAAAGACAATTTTAATACATGTATTGTTCTCAGTCAGCTGACAAATAACTTGTTTTTCTACCGGATGCATACTTCTTACCAAAAATTTCTGGACCCGCCAGAAGATACTGCAAGGCTTCAAGTTCAAAGAATACAAACCAGTTGAGATAAGTGAAAAACTATAAAATATATTCGTGATTTTGAATCGAGATTTTTTCGATTCCATAATTCAATGGGAGAGAAAAAGAACACAGAAACTATTCGATAATAACAATACTTAAAAAGGAAAGGAACCATGAAAAATAACAATCTCATATTTGAACAAAAAATCAATAATTTCACATATCATTGTGCAACCTACCCGGCCAGACAATTGCACACATGACAACAAACAAGAGAAAAAATTCTGCTTCTTTCCCATTTCACAGTAAAAAAAAAACAGGGAGGATATCAATCCACACTCTTGTACAACACTTGGTCAAGTCCTGCTTATTCTATACATTTTATCAATAGTGAAAAAATTAAAAATAACTCAGGTATACACATTGACAAAAGATTTAGAAAATTTCACATGGGCAGGGCGAGACAAGTGTCAATTGTTCAAAAATTGAAAGTTTTCACGTTGATTTTGACGAGGCCGTTAAAGTTACAATTGGTCAATTATAGACTAAGGGGGAAATAATAGGCGTCCAAAATATATCAAATATCATTTTCAAGTGAAACCGGACCATATTTTAAAGACACAAATACATACATACCCTGATAACATAGATATTCGTAAAAATGTTTAAAAACGAAGTACGTATCAACATTTATTCCACTATACTGGCATTATAAATGAGTAATTATTTAAGCTACACAAGAAATACATCATCATACATTCTATGTACTTTGTAGCGTATAATTATGTATATGAATCACAAATTGTATAAGGATACACTGCATGACCACTTCCTGAAGAAGTGAAAAAAAGTTTATGCGGTTTTATCGATGTATTTTGAGCGATACTTCTGGAAAGCGTCAACAATGGCTGATCTGAAAGTAAGCAATACTCCAAATTAAAAGAAGCATTTTTTTGTGGAGGGTATACTCAATACGTCATAATTTTCAGGGTTACAATATTCCAGGTGTTTCCTCAAATGCGTTCTTAGGTAGGCTAAATTGAAGACGATGTTTCGTCAGTCCAAAAACTAATTCGAGAAATGATCATCCCGAATAATTTAAAAATCTTTCACCAGATAGGGGAGGTCTGGGCATAATGGCATACCGAGAATTTCGAGAAAATAATGAGAGTAATTTGAAATGTTGAGGCATCGAAATATCGCGTCTGCTATCCTTACACGCCACGTGTATGATAAGGCACGCAAGGTCAAGAAATGATTGAACGGTCTTGAAAAAAGTTACTGTTGTTTTCATTACCACCCCCCTCCCCAACGAACTTTCGATTTTTTTAGCTTCTTCTACTGTCCAGCAAATTGTTACTTATGACTGACTCCATGTAAAATATTCGGCTCTATTTTAGAAATGATGACGAAAAATCTAAAATCTGTCGAGAGTCATTCGAGACTACTATCAATTTTCAGCCATAACCTCAAATCAGAAGAAAAAGTAGACGTGTTCTACTGGACTCATGCATTGCATTATTGCGGAATCAACAGCACTACTTGCGTGTTCAATGTACGTACTTCATGCATAACAGCAAATATCAAAGTCAACTTCTCAGTAGGAACTGGAAAAATTTCGATTCATCTTGATACCATGCCTGATACCAAAGGGACAAAGACTTAGGGATAAGGATACAGAAGGGCGGAAGAGGCGGGAGGAAAAGTGGGCTTACGATAGTTTATTTATTTCTCCCTAAGAATCCATCAAGTCACATCAACATCGGCTTTCCAGGTTTTTTAATTCCCCCCTCCTCATCCCAACTCTACTAACGCGACTTTCTAAAAAGTAAAAATTAAATTTAGTGACTAAAGATTCGTCTCACCATGTCGATATTGTACTGAGTGACCCAAAAGTGTTTCAACCCTAAAATTATTGGTACGTATTCATACATGTACTTCGTACTCATTTCACCCATACAAAGCAGGCAATTTCTTTTTTTCCTACACATCAAATTTTGTATTCATTTTATCAAGAAATCGTAAAGTTCTTTGTTAGTTTGATAATTTATCTGACTGTTTTTTGTGCACTCATATTTAATGAAATTTCAATATTTTTGCAAACATGAAAATCATGAGCGTGCACATTCTACTATTTCAGTAAAATTCATAATGTTATTAAACTGAGAGTTCTAGTAAATTCAAGACCTGAGCAAAACTGATAAATTTTAATGCACGAGTAAACTTTGACATTTTTCCCAAATTCTGTCAGTTAGTTTTACATTGTTTCAAATTTTAGTAAATTCTAAACTTTTAGTTCGCAGTAACTGAGTATAACAGATTCCGCTGCTAAGATTCAATGGTATTAGAAGAGGGAACTTCATAAAATGTCAAAAATAAACATTATGATAACATAAAATTTTCATAAACATCAAAGTTCTGTAGTTTTGAAATTCATGTAAATTTTCAAACGCTTATAAATAACTGAATTTCAGTATGCCTTCACATTTTTGCAAATTTTGAATATTCTTAAATGTTTGTGAATTTTAAAATGTTTGTACATTTTCAATTTCTCCATATATATTTTTCTTTTGCGAATTTTAGACTTCATGTTATTATTACATGTTTGTAATTTCTCTATTTTTGTTGATAAACTTTCTCATTTTTATTATAAGTTTTAAATTTTGCATAAATTTTACAATTTTGGTTCACTTTTAATATTTTAATATCAAAATGGTATTTAAAAACGTTTGTCAATTTTACCATTTTGATCAATTTTAAAACTCTTTATTGTCAACTAGTCATTTAAAAATGTTTGATATTATGTAAGCCTTTTTATGAAATTTGAAAATTTTCATATATTTTTAAACTTTTGTATTATTTGAATTTAAATTTATCATTAAATTTTTTTAATTTTTTTTTTTTTTGTAAATTTTAAAGTAAATAAACTCTTTGATTTTATAAAAGTTGATAATTTTTATAAATTTATCAAAAACTTTTGTAAACTTTTAAATTTTTGTTAATGTTTCATTTTTTTAAATAAATCTTTAAATATTAATAAAATACTTCTTAGTTTAGTGAGATTTTGAATAAAGATTATAGTCCATAATTCATTGTCAATTTTAAAGTTTTGGCCGAATAAAAAATATCAAAACTCAAAATTGCAAATAACTGAATAATTTTAAATTTCTATAATCGTCAAATTATTGTAGAATTTAAAATGTTAAAAATTTCAAACATATACAGTTTCCAATTTTTAAAACTTTTTATATTGTAAATTTGTTTATTTGTTTCTTTTTTAAAATCAATTTTTAATCTTTTGTAAATTTTTTAATTCAACTCCTATAAATTAAAAATTTTGTGTACATTAAAAATTTTATCCAGTTTCAAACTTTTAACCTAGTTTGAATCTTTACTCAACATGTAAGATAAATTTGGTAATTTTGAAATTAATTTAACAATTTTGATAAACTGTAACGATTATTTTACAATAATACAAAAATTTTAGTCAACATTTCAATCAATTTCAAAATTTTAATTAGTTGTAACAAATTTTAAAAGTTTAGAAATACAATTTAATAAGTTGGTTAATTTTATTAAATATCTAATTTGTTACGCGTTTTTAATTTTAGTAATCTTATAATTTCAGTTAACTTCAATTTTAAAATACTTCCTTTTTTCTGTTCCGGCATGATTTCATGCAACAAGATTCAAATTTTGCCTTTAAAAGAAGCAAAATTAATTTGTGCTAGAAGAAATGGAGAGTGTTCAACAGAAGATTTTCTGGGCTGGTAATTTTGAATATTTCATTAGATTTTAGATACAGCCTCGATTTGGACCTCCCACTCATTTCACAGTTGGAACCCAAATCGGGGCCGATAAAAAATGTAATGAAATATTCAAAATCAAATCGAGGACACTTCAAGTTCAATACTGTCTCGCAATTTTCCAAGAAAAGTCAATTCTTTCCATTTCTAAAATAAAATTCAAATTTTCATGCATAAAATCAAGGCTAGAACGAGAATTACATCAGATATTCGACATAAGCGATTAATGAAACTCGTGTGGGGGGAGGGTTGGACCCCTCAGTGGGTAAGAGAAATTTCTGACATAGGACTACATTTTGTTACTTGAAGACGCTCATTTATCCTGCGTCGACCGGACTTCGTAAGAGAAAAGGAAAAAAAGAAGGAAAAAAACGAATTCATCTTATGCTAGAAGAGCACTTAGAAACACCCGAGTACTGACACATTTTCCGTCGTTGATACCAACAATTCACAATTCGATACGCGGAACGTTCCACGAAGTGAATTGTGAATCATCGGGCACTAAGCGACTGAAAATGGCGGATGTCAGTGCTCGGGTGGTTCCAGGTACTCCATGCACTTGTGCCAGACATACTCTGTATTCACATTCATCACCCGGAAAACCTAATTTTTCAAAATTACAAGATCCAACATCATATGATTGTCTTTCCACTTACCTAAATGCCTTCTGATACTGCACATACGCCCGGACATGTCCACCTTTCACATACCGCACCTCAGCTTCCGGCCACACGGTGGCCAAATTTGCTCTGTCTTTCAAATAAGGCACGTACGCGTCATCGTCAGCGCAAACTGCGATGGTTAAAGACGTGTCTACTGGAACGGAATAGTTCTTCAAATGAGTGCATTCGTCCATAATTCCGTTCATGAAGTTCAAAGCTTCTTGTTCGCCGGTAGTAGTTTCTTTGGACAAAATACAATATTCAAATCCATAATTTCAATAATACTGCCATCCAATTCGGACGGAGAAAAAGGCTCGTCGATGCCACCATAATTACATCTATCCCAAACTCACCATTATTTTTCATCTCCATATCTTCTTTATTGCTAGACAGAATATTCAAGTTCACCGATGCTCTGGCAAGCCTCACAACCGAATTCAATAAGGACTCAACGATGGTTTCGGTGTTCGCTAACTCCCTCTTACTTTGCCCCTGACTGTGGGCATTCGCCGGGTCGGCGGCACGACCAGATGAACCGTCATCAGACGTATTCGAGTTGTAAGCAGTGGTCATGCTGGTAACATCAACGACGGTAGATTTCGCATCATCACCGATAAAATTAAGCTTATCGTAATTATCACAGGCTTCGTTTGTACTTCTAATCTCGTTATCGCTCGACACGAGCACCGAATCGGAAGACAAGGGTTGCACTCTGGACAGCAACGTTTGCGAACCGTCCACCTGTTGCAGTCTACTGGTAACTTGATCGAGATCATTTTGCGACGTATTCATACCACATGAATCGGGAAAAGAGGAGTCAAGGGTACCCGCACTCGCGGATAAATTTTTGGCAAACTGCTGGCCGGCTTTGAAGGCATCCTGAAATCCAAATATAACGGATTGAAGTATGGAGGGCGAAGTAAACATGAAGGTGATCGACGATTATTTTAAGGAAACTTACACCCTCGATGATGTTGACCATTTTCTGTACCTCGTCTTTGAGACGGCGGTCTGAAAGGTATTGTTTCTCGAGCATATCCCAGTTCAGAGCGTGACTAATTACTCCCTGTAACAAGAACATCAAGTATTGATTGATTTATTGTACATTGAAATATCGATGGAACGATGGTATTAAAATGATGTGACTAGGTTTATGATCGTATTGAGATTATCACACAGGTTCATACACGTATAAGACGTTATATTTAAACGAAAAGCAAAATGACAGAAGTACTCGAAGACTTTGAATTGAAAAGGGGTACCGAGGAAAACGAGACAAAAATGAATGAAAGGAGGACGAGAAAACAATTGGCAAGGAAAGTGAGCATGCGCAAGAAGCAACGAGTAAGAATGATGGAAAAAGTGTTTCTGGAGAAAGGGACGTACTTTTTAACGATTTACCCTAGGGACATTTCGCCTAAATACAGTCCTGGTATTGACTCAGTCCTAGAAAAGCTTAAAACAGTGTGTAAGAGTCTTGAAGTCTTAAGTAAACCTGCGAGAATCTCACGAGATTTTAAATGGAGTCTGAAGAGTATAAAATGAAGCTTAAAGATTCTACATTATGACAGACGTGAAAGTGAAATACTTATTATAGTTGTTGTAATAAAATAACCAACTTCACCTGCAGTAGTGTATCTTTGTTAAAACACAGTTAAGTCATTGATAAGGTGTTACAATCCAATAAATTCTGACCAAAATACACGACCCCTAGTGAAATGGGAGCTCTTATTCGTATTTCAATTTCGAAGTGAATTTAAGTACCTATAGAAAATGTAAGAATCGTACAAGAGCCAGACGAGCCTTCCTCAAGTCTGAAAGGGTCTTGAAGAGGTTTAAACAAACCTGGCAGAATCTTACAAGTCTTTACAGGTTTCGAAGAAATCAAAAAAATCTTTCAGAGCCTTAAACAAGTCTGGAAGAGTACTAAAAGAATCGTTAACACGTCTTGTGAAATTTAAAGGTGTTCCAAAATCTTAAATAAGTTTGAAAGTCTAAATGGCGTTCCATTTACATGCGAACTGAAAACAGATGCAAGCCTCGGGACGCCTAGAAAAATGAGGTAAGAATGAAAGAAAAGATAGAGTGAAGGCAAGATTTTTTCTGGTCGATGGGCCGATTTCACAAATTGCTTCATTTGTTAAGAAAATGATTCCGTGAAAGTCTGAGGCTGATTGTACCAATTTAACCAGAGACGTCATCACTTCAAAGTTGCTTCAGTCTTCTTCGTTTTTTCTCTAGTTTAGTTTTGTCAGTAAATAGTGTCCATACAGTTGGTTTTTACTTCTTTTATTTTTTTTATTTTCAGCTATTTGAACTGGTTTTGGTCTTTCTTAATCGTAGTTTTCTTGCTTTGTTTTTATTTTATTTATTTATTCATTTTTTATAATTATTGTTGCTTTTTGTCTATTCATTTTTAATATGTAATAATATTTTGGTAGGTATTTCTTGTTCGTTTTTTTCCCCCACTTTTACGCAAAACTGGTCTAACAGAGCAAAATATAATTGAAAACTGAAAAATATACTAATTTTTATGAAAACAGAGGGTTATCTTGGAGCGATAGTAGTGGCCATAAAATTCGTCCACCAGTTTTGCCATTGCAGTTATTCTTATGCTGAAAAACGTGAGTTTTTTGAAAATGCTCAGTTCCTTTTGAAAGTTGCCACTCTATGCATCTCCACACTTATTATTAGGGCTAGGATTTATATGATACCGCATATTTTTTCCTGCTGCACCAGATACAGCATATCGCAATTTTTTTCATGTTTCATACAATTCTGAGATGAATGGTGAAAGTTTATAGTGCATATTTTCCCATATTTTGGGTATAAAAGCATAAAAACGCCTATTTTAGCCAAAAAACGTCAAAACTTAGAACTTCGCTTATTTTGGGCTTTTTCTGGTCGTTAGTTTTTTGGTTTTTTTTTATATAGAGCAAAAATCGGCCAACAAAATGGGAGAAAAAACAAAAAATAGGAGATTTTTGATTTTTTTTTTTTTTTGGTTTCAAAGTTTAAACAAGCAGCCAGTAGCTGGAAGAGGGTCGGCTCTGGACTGAAAAATTAGAGACTAGAGCAGAATTTTTTAAAGCATAAATTGATTGACGATTGTAAAATCTTGAAAGAGTAGTATTAATAATTGTTTTATTTGTAAATGAATACTTTGACTTTCTTCTGCTCTATGTTTCTTCTAGATTTTCTGTACGTACGATTCGATAGGGTTTTTGAAAGCGATTTGAAAATACCTGCATTTTGGTACCCATGATGGCATATTTTTATTGCACTTTTTTATACTATTTCAATTTTAGAGCGCATATTTATGCTTTTTTTTTCTTTCAGATTTTAACCGCTTATTACAAGCGCCTTTTTTGCTGTTTTAGCGCATAAAAATCCAAGCCCTACTTATTATTATTGTTATTTTGAAAAATGTGTCATAAAATTTAGTTTCTGGTTACAGAAAACAAATTTCCTTAGTTTTTCCAACTTCTTTTTCCAAATATCTGCTTGTGAGTTGTAACATACTAAATTACATATTTCCCAATGAAAACTCCTGTCATCTTCAACCTCCCGTTAGCACGGGCTGATATTACCAGAGGAGGGGTAGCTGATTGATATTATTCATCCGATATTTAGAGGCACGAAAAGTAAAAATGAAGTCTGAAATTCAAATACTTTTTAAATGAAGACCAACTTAATGTGAATATTAACACATAATAACAAAATATTTAGAATTGGCATAATTTTCACCCAATAATTCAAAATGCGGGGGCTACCGTTACACTGCCCTCTCATTGGTGAATCGGGTAAGAAAGAAACGATGCTAACAAAATTCCAACAACTGGTGGTATACTTTTCATCTAAAAATTCGAAATGGGGATGGGGTAACACCAGATATTTTCCTTCCCTGATTTATAGGAAAGCGGAATGAATGTGTACAGGGTGTCTACCGACCGGGAAATTAAAATCGCCGGGAATAACTGGGAAAAAGCGGAGAAATTTGTGAAACATACGGGAAATTTTTCAAATCGCTTAGTAGTTCAGGAGCCCTGAATTTTTTCGTAAATTTAAAGATTAGATCTGTTTGGCTTCTATAGTATTAAAAAAAAAAAAAAACACTCATTTGAATAAAAAATTGTTAGGCAATTCTTAGTGCGAGTAGTCGAAAATTGAGAAAATAAGTAGACAAGTAGGGTTATTTGCGAATATCTTGACAACAACTTTTCAAAGTGCATTAAAACCTGATATAAAAGTATAGGTAATGAAAAAAAGGAGTAAGTAGGTCCTTATCCGATTGAAACTAGCGTCTCGAAAGACGCCCTTTTACTCTCTCGGACTCGCTGCTGTCGCGTTTTCAATATTAATTATTACAAATCAATTATTCCACGGATTTCAACCGGGTAAAAACCTACTTATTCCTCTTTACATTAGTTACATTTTGATATAGGGTTATAACGTATTTAAAAAAATCGTTGCCGAGATATTCGTGAATAACCCTACTTTTCTACTTACTTCCTTAATTTTCGACTACTCGTATTAAAAATACACGGTTAACGACTTTTCCATTGGAAAGTTATTATTATTATTATTTTTTTTAACTATTTATAAGTCAAACAGACCCAATCTTTAAATGTGCTGTTTATGATGCTACTGCGGCCGCTGGTGGTGTTCTTAATGTGGATGTGACCAAAGGAATGGTCCACGCCATGAGAAACGCGCATGCCAAGTGCAAAAAAGCCAGGGAAAAGTGTGCTGCGGGGGAAAAGGCTGAGGCAGCTTCTTCTCTTGCCAAGCGGAAGCGGAAGTCTGGAATCCACGAGCCAGAGGGAAACAAGAAAAGACTTCCCCAGGAGGCGCAACTAGCCGCCTCAGATTTAGATTTTAAGATTGAATCGTTGAAGAAATGATCGTTGTCATTTTTTACCTGCAGCAGTAAAGGCTTTAAATAATTCATGTTTATTCCAAAGATTTAGGTTCCTTCTTACTTACGTATCACAAAGTTAAAATACATTTTTTTATTTTCTATTTTTTTATTTATTTTATACTCACGCGTAAAAGTAACGTTTTCCCGGTTTGTATGCCAAAGTAAAGACATGCAAATGTCAAAAAAATTTTAGTAATATTTACATAAGGCATTTCTATTGCATGCCTCTGTTTTATCTTGAATCATAAATCACACAACTCACCAGCACTCGTAACCACGGGATACCCGAATCCGCGAAATTCACAAATGTAAAAATTGAAATACCCAATAAAACAATAATCAGGAAACCCCTAAACCCCAGACTTGTTTTATAACCTAAGTAAGCTATAACCACCTAACCCAGGATGCCCCAAGCCCAAGCGGGCCAACCCCACATAATTCGGTCTGCTTTCCTTATTATAAAAATTGAAGTTATGTCACACGCTTTTTAATGTATTTATTTGAAAATTGAACGGGTGGCTGGGAAAACGTTGCATGTAGCGGAAGTTCAACTTTACAGGAGAGCGATTAATATTACCCGAGCGTCATTATCCACCTTCTAGCGACTTCTAAGCTATCTAGCGGTGTGAAAACCAACTACTTCAAGGTTGTATTCGATCAGGCAAGCAACATAGTTACATTTTCCCATCAAAAACCGATTTGGTGGAAAAAAAAACGACATGCAACGTTTTTCCAGCCACCCATTCAATTATTCCTGCGATTTTTGGCATGTAACTAATGTAAATGACAAAATCTGAATGTTTAAAGTAAATAATAAGGAGACACCCTGCGGTTGTGTGGAGTTGGCTCGCTCGAGGTTCAAGATACTCTTGGTTATGCGGGGTTGGCTCGCTTGGGCTTTAAAACGCTCTGGGTTACGTGAAGTTAATTTGCTGGGGATTCAGGGTCGGACGGGACTAATTCGGGGGGGGGGCTAATTTTGTTTCAAAAAGTATACTCGACTAAAACAATATAACCGGGAACTTTCATAAAACTAGTCAAGAAAAACGGTGAAATTTTTTCTGACCTGGCGCTAGACATCCTGTGTGTATACCAACGTACAATAACGAAAAACTAACTATTGATATACTTTGAATTCCAAAATTCAAAATGAGCTGTTCCCCCCCCCCTCCCCCGTATTAAGGAAATGTACAATAACAAAATGAATGAGCATACTAACGTACACTAACAAACTATCAACAACTGGTATCCTTTTCATCCTAAAATCCGAAATAAAAGAGGGGTACATCAAATATCCCCCTTCTCTAATTGACTTCCTATACATTCACTTATGGATAGTATAAGGTTACTACGGTTAATGTAACATAATAATTGAAGGTCAGTTTTCAAGGTTTTACTTTACTGTAGGATCCCCAAAAGTGATAAGACCTTCTTGATAGCTGGTACTCAATTGTCAATTCATAGCTCACGTTTTAATATTGTTGGAATGAATTTTTTGTGAAGTATTTTGGGCAATTTTAATCCAAATACTAACACTCGCTCTATTCTTTACACTGAAATTTAAAATAGAGGAGCTAACTTATTCACTAGTCCCCGCCGGTGAACCAGAACGAAGAGGGTGAATACTACTGAAATGAATGAGTACATCAACATACATCAACAACATTATAACAACTGGTGATTTTTTTCATCCCGAGTTTTAATATAGAGGTGGGTGGTATGAAACTGAACTCGCTGTTCATGTAGGTTAGAAAGTTCAAAATTTTTGTATTCACTCTTCGATCAATGGAATGCCCATAGAATTGTAAAGAAAGTGTTACATCGAGATCTCTCCTTCCAGAAATTCAAATGATTAGAATTGCACATTAGACTGGGAACAATTAAAGTAATACATAATTTTAAAGCGCTCGTACCTAAGTAGATTATGAATAGATGAACCCGATACTCGAGTTTGATAGCAAACTATCATACAAAAGAATAACATCGTTAAACCGGAATAAAAATAAAACGTCATTGACATACGTTCAAGTTCTCGCTGAACGCCAATGCTTGTTATTACTTTTTCGAGTAAACAAGTCTATATTTTCGTTCACTATGAATGACGTATTTAGAAACTACGCCCAAAATTTGAGTACGAATGAAACAAATGTAAGGTACGCTCTTCAGTCTCGATGAGCGTATAATTAAGAATTCAAAACTGTTCATACACTTTTAGATAGAACAAAAACAAAGGTAACTGATATCTATGAACAAGAGGCTCTCTGACTTTTCAAATACACAGATACATAGGGCAGACACAATGAATAAGATTCTCTCTATTCGAATAACATTTTTGTCGGCTCATTTAAGGAGAATCCTCTACTACAAATGAACATACAGAGTATTACAATACCTGAGTGAACACATGAGATGCCGTGAGACCAGAAAGACAAGGCACTACTACAATTGGTTTTGGCCAAGCAGAAGCAGCCAGCGATGCCATCTGTAAAAAAAAATTTCAAAATCGAATAATTGCATAATATGCCAGTACAATTCTACTGGTCCATTAATGAATTATACATACATGTCCTCCCATTGACAATCCAGTCACACCGAGAGGACCTAGACCAAGTCGTTCGCAGTAATGGAATAACACAATTGTTTCTAGTATCAGACATCCTCCCATGACGAACACATCGGACACGTTACGTAAAATCGATCGTCTGAAATTTGGAAAACAATATGATAATAACACATGCGGCTACTGACTTTCGCTTACTCGAGCCTGTCGTTCTAACGGCATGAGCTGAAACTTACTTCTGTTCCTGCGGTCTTCTCAATCCATAAAATGGATTCTCAAGTATGATTGAGCCGATTCCCGCTTCTTTTATCAGCGGTTTCGCAATTAAATGTCTTCTTCTCCAGAAATACTGCATACAGCTCAGATTAGAACCAAGAATACACCGAAAATAATTTCAGAATTGAGATAATAACTTGGACATGTAATTTACCTGATCTCCGGTACCAGCGATTTGCAAAATAACAGGTTTGAAGTTTTCAGCAGACCACTTCTTCGGTAGAACAAATTGAAAGTAAGCTTTCCGACAAGCGGCAGGAACGACTTCGGGTAAATAGTCAGCAAATGGAGTCAGAAAGTATCCGTCGATTAGGATGCAGTCTTTGTCATCTTCCTTCTGTGTGATATGAGAATCAGTTTCATTAGGCTAGCTAGCATTTCAAAGCATTAGAGCTCTGCTGAGTGCTTCATTTACGAACATATATGATAACCCATAGAGGAAAATGGGTTCAATTTTCAATAATTCAAAATGATGGCAGATTTTTGTAACCCGACTTAGCAGCCAAACATAATAAAAAGTCTTTCGGCGTTTATCATCTTCCTTTGCGTGATATGAGTGTCATTATGTTTTATTCAACGCTATATTTCAAGACAATTTAGCATTAGAGCTCTAGCGCTTCATTTAAGAACATTATTTATGATGACCCATAGAAAAAAATGGATTCAATTACCTTCTGTATAAAGACTGGATGATCTGGTGACACCAACTTGTAACATGTATCACGATTTGAAACTATTTTGCGAAATTCACATAACCTAGAGAACGAAATTCAAAAACATTATCATCAGTGAACAAACAAGAGCGCACAGTACAAATCACGTTTATTGTCGTCCAGTACTTACCTTTTGAGATTCTCTGGTTTGCCCCAACCTTTGACAAAATATTTGGTCATACGCAAACTACGATAAATCTGATCCAGCTTGTTCGGCATTTTGAAATTTTGAGCAGAAACTCAGCTGATGAAAATCAACATTTTGAGCAGAATGTGAACACTATATAAGCATTTCCGATGTTATATATTAGTGACTGCTAGTGAACAGAACCGCACAGCGACGCCAAAGATTTCGAGATGTTTATTTTTGAATATTACATTATCAGCAACCTACGGGTGCAAGCTACGTGAGAACTCAAACGCTTCACCTGCCCTTGAAATTTCAGCTAGAACGAAATGTCCCTACCTCGAAGATGTGAATGAGGTTTAGTATTATTCATTACAGATAAACAACGGATGAAAATCAAAAAACGGAGTTAAGAGGTTACAACTTACGAGTTCCCAAAACGTAGAACGAAAGAGAACGAACGACGAAAGCTGATAATTATAGATAAGTGATAATGATGCAAAAAATAGTAAACAAAAATACAGCAGGGCATTTTCTTGTTTACATTTGATAAGTTAGTTAACGCTCCGTAGTGAGCAGGGAGGAAACTGGAATATGTTAGTCTGAAAATGAAAAAGGACCTTAACCAAATGTTTTGTAAGGCTCTTATAATACTATAATTGGATGGCCTTAAGCGCAGAACAGACTCAAGCGACAAAATCTGTTTTTTCAGAACAGGATTAGAGCTCCATCTATTTTTTCATGCTTTTTTTTTTTGTATATTTCCACTTTCCAGACTTCAGTTTCAAATTTCATAATGGTTTCAGAATTACAATTACAAATTATGACGTTACGGAATTTTTATTTGATTTTGAAATTTTAATCAACAATCTCATAGTGTCATAGGATTTCAATAGGGATTTAAAAAAATTGTTTGGATAACAGCCAGAGATGGGCGTTGCTCTTAAAGAGCAAGTTGTTCACTTGCTCTTGTTCACAATTTGGTGAACTTAGTTCTGAACTAGTTCATCTCCCCAAAAAAGAACAAGAACAAGAACTAGTTCACAATTTTTGGACATAATCAACTTGTTCATTCTTTGTTCATCTATTTTTTCATAATTTTCTTTTTTTCACTTTTTCTTGTAAGTATATTTTCACTTTCCAGACTTTAGTTTCAACTTTCATAATGGTTTCAGAGTTATAATTATTAATTACAAATTCAACATTATTGAATTTTTATTTGATGTTTAAATTTTATCAACAATCTCATAGAATTTCAATAGGGATTAAAAAAGAATTGTTTGGACAACTAGTTGTAGGCTATTACCCAAAGAAAAATTTTGCTCGCAATTTGTTTGTACAAAAACCCGATTTTTAAATGAGCAAGACGAAGAGCAAAGGTTCTTTTTAATGAACAAACGATGAACTAGATCAGTTGGAAGACCAAGTGAACAAGAGCAAGAACTAGTTCATTAAAAATGGAAAAGAACAAGAGCAAGTTCATTAAATAGTGAACAACGCCCATCTCTGGTAACAGCCTAGTTTTCAGTTGTAGGCTATTACCTAGAAAAAATTTTCGCTCGCAATTTTTTTGTACAAAAACCCTATTTTGAAATCAGCAAGACCAAGAGCAAAGGTTCTTTTTAATGAACAAACGATGAACTAGATCAGTTGGAAGACCAAGTGAACAAGAGCAAGGACTATAGTTTACTAAAAATGGAAAAGGACAAGAGCAAGAGCAAGTTCATTAAATAGTGAACAACGCCCATCTCTGGTTAGAAGTACATTTTTTATCCAACTATGTCTGTGGATGCCAAATTTGTCTATGTGGAGCAGCGTGTGATAAGCCGTTACTGTTTGGCTTGAACTTCCGCATTGGCTTATACGCCATTGGCTTTTGGGAATCAGCTTAAAAATGGCTTTTCCCCATATTATCAGCTGCTCCTAGCCGTTCATGATTGGCTAACGGCTTAATTGGCAAGTTATATACTATCAATTCAGTATAGAATGAACCAGAGTTCAAAAATGTCACTCTTTTGCATCATAGATTATACTGATTCACAAATATCTCATGTCTGAAACATTAAATTTGAATAGCTAAACATAATTTTTGCTGTCTGGAATTTTCGCACTTTCGCTGCATGAGTTAAAGAAGAAAAAAAAATCCATTTGCTTCTGCTGCTTTGAATATTTATCGGCTTTTCATTGGCTTATTGCTTTTGGAAAAGCTGGCTAACGGCTAGCTTAAAAAGCCGATCAAAGACGGGTGCTGCTGCTGCTAAGCCCTTCATCGGCTTCGGCTTATCATCCCCCTCCAATGTGGAGTATACCGCGTAGTCAATTTGGCATAGATGAGCGCAGTTAGAATACAAAGTGGCGTATTTCTCTACTCGTGTTTATAGCGCTTTACTTTAGTCAGATTAGTATAAGGCTATATATCTAAAGTATAGGTACACTGGGTTGCCATATTGGGGCACATCGCACCCGTTAATGTCAAATTTTAATCATTATGAAATTTTGACAATCTTTTTCTGACCACTGTTTTTATGGTATTTGTATTAAACAATAAATTAGGAAACCCTTCAGCTTACAGTTTCTCACAATTGGACGTTGTTAAGCTAAGGGAGCAAATCAACATTATTTTTTTGTAAACAAAATTGGGACAGCAAGCGCGAAAGATTCGCCCTCTACAATTTTAAGCAAGTGAAAAAAAGGAACTGCTGAAACCAAGGTAAACGACAACAGCGCGCCACCGCTTCCAGCAGCCCCAGCCCCAATAAATTATTAGTATTGTTGGAAAAAATGTAAGAAGTAGAATTTTTCAAAATTGGGTCTTGATCCAAAAATGTGTACTCACGTTGAGAAAAGCTTATCAGTAAACGCTATGTCATACAGTTTCTACATATGAGGAGTTATCTGTCAAAAGGGCGTCCGTTCAATGTATTTCTTATGGAACGGACGTCTTTTTGACAGATAACTCCTCATATAGCTATTGAACTTTGAATCACTTGTTCTCAAAAAACAGATTTTGTCAGTTGGTTCTATTACACTTAACAGCGACCATTAATTGACTACGCGGTATGCTCTGCATGGCATAGTCAAAAATTCGGCATTCACCGGTGCGATGTGCTCGAATATGGCGGCCCAGTATAAGGGTTGGGAAAAAACTTTTTTTTTATTAAGAACGAAGCAAGTGTTTTGTTGTTTTCAAACTTTTTTTGTTTTAAACCATGTTGTTATCAATGTTTTTTTCGTTGTTCCAAAACGTTTGAAAACATTGTTTTAGAACATGTTTCTTTTG
Organism: Acanthococcus lagerstroemiae; assembly: GCA_031841125.1. Classification (NCBI taxonomy): domain Eukaryota; kingdom Metazoa; phylum Arthropoda; class Insecta; order Hemiptera; family Eriococcidae; genus Acanthococcus; species Acanthococcus lagerstroemiae. Next base: position 15,517,404 of record CM063113.1, on the reverse strand, counting down.
TTTTCTTTTTTTATTTCTTACTTCTTGTCTTGCCTTTTCTCCTTTTCATTCTGTTATTTGGACGCTGTTCAGCAAGGGGGAACCAACTAACATTTGTAATTTGTAAACAAAATGAGTTATTACTTATTAGTATCGTATTAGTATCGTTGGAAAGAGCGTAAAAAGTAGAATTTTTCAAAATTGGGCCCCCGATTCAAAAATGTGCACTGACGTTTAAAAAAGCTTATCAGTAAACGCTGGGTCATATAGTTTCTACATGGCTCTTGAACTTCGAAACACGTGTTCTCAAATAGCGGATTTTGCTAGTTGGTTCCCTCTTGCTGAACAGCGTCCATTTGACCTTCAACTCTGACATCACGCTGTGACACTGTGAGTTACTGTTAGCGAGAATACCTGTCGTTGGGCCAACGAACGTATATTGACTCCCGTAAGAAGAACACAAAGCAAATATCACTATGTAAATATCCCACAAGGTACCTTAAGGATTCCTGATCAACATATATTATGATTTTCATCACTGATATCGAATCATCCTGTAAATTTTCGTGTGAAACTCGTGTGAAATTCTGAAGTTTATTTGTAGGTACTTGATGAATTATTCTGGTCCCTGAAGTTCTGGGTGAAAAAATCTCAAAGAAAATGAAAAAAAAACAACATGATTAAACAAAATACGTTTCAAACAACAACAAAAAAACGTTTAAAACTTTTATTTCTTTAAAACAATTATTGTTTTTTTTTCATTGTTTTAAAACAAGCCAACCCTGTCCAGCCAGTATACCTATGCTTTATTTACCTACTATACAGCCTCAAGATTGGTGGCGCGTTAGCGTCGCAGCTCTCTCTTATCAATTCTATGTAAGTAAAATGGATCTGAACAAAATAGTTTGTGCAGATTGATAAGAACTGCAGGCTGTGTGTGTGTGTGTGGGGGGGGGGGTGTTTGTTAGTGGTAGTGCGTGTAACAGGTGTAACAGCGCTCCATTTCACCAATAATAATATAGAGGAAAAGTCTGAAGACTGCGAGTGAAAAAGACTATTTGAAATTTCATACTTTGGACCTGGGAAGACCAAATGAAAGACCGCTTCATAAATCGGTCTTGAATTTGTCTTGAACCGGTCTCCAATGTGCAGATATGCAGTATCATTTAGTGTTGTTATACAGAGTTTTAAAACATGCACAAGCCCGACCATTAGAAAAACACGATCCTTCTATTTCTATTATCTATTATGAGACAAGAAAGTGATTAATTATTTTACAAACACGCAAAATACGCATTCATTGGGTTTCAGGGGCAAGAATCTGCATGTATACTTACTTCTTCACGGGGAAATATTACGCGCGAATTACTATTAAGTAATTGAGATATTAGCTCGTAATAATGAATTACAATAACAACGAGGACTACACTACCCGCATAATTTATATCAGAAGTGGGTGTGAAAGCTTTGAATATAAATTCCGACGCGTGTACCTTGAAATTACAGATACTTTTAACAATTACCATAAATTAATACACAAAACCAATTCAGCGTATTTCACCATTGCATTGTGGAAAAGAAACAAGGCCGAGGTTTCAATCGACATAGACTATTAGGCACTAAAAAATAAACTCGGGTCTCATCTAACTGGGCTGACCTGATGAGCACATAATGCACTAAAGGTGGACAGACGTTAGCAGTAGCCCAGTTGATATACTTACTCGTTATTAATTCAACAAAATGAGGACAGAAACTAAATGCGAGAAACTAAATGCGAGAAAACATTATTGATCTAATTTTCTGGTTCGGCCGTGTGTGATATTTTAAAATTTGAACAGAAACCACGATGTTACGTTCTTTGCAATATTTGATAAAAAGATTCAAGTGTTGGACACCCCATACTGGTACAATTGGTAGTAAGTTGTGAGACCGCAACGAACAACGAAGGTAGATGTTGAAGTGCTCAACAGTTTCCAAGTGGGTATAGCATTGTATGGAAACGATTTTGTGGAGAGGAGAGAAATTCAGATATAATCGAGCCTCCCCGCATGGCCCGATGTCACAGGGTCACAGATCATAGGAGTTGTAATCCAGTAATTCAGAAGATGATGGTTTTGAAAAATCAAGATCATAGAAACAACTAAGAATGAGCCAAATGGGTTGATTAGTTGAGGAATGTAAGGCGCTTCAAGTAAATGATTCGTATTTCCGTCGTCAAAAAAGAAAACCGGCAGACAGGCTATAAGGCGCAAGGACGTAATGGAATATGTGGATACAAAATGGGAAGGAATGACTGAGAACAGACAAACATGGAGAAGGATCGGGGAAGCTCATGCCTGTGGGCGTATTGATGCACCTTTTTTGTGTAGAACATGAATCATAATATTATCACTTAATATAATTCCTCTGGGTGGCCGGTCCCAGCTGGGTCTCCCCGGCCAGAAACATGATCAAACTGCATGGATTGCGAAAGACTTACGCCCAAAAATGGGCCAACTGAGTGCTGAGCCTGTGGCAGGGTGGCCTCATCCACCTATAAATGTCGTATATGTAGTATCATACCAAAGCACTGAGTGTAAAAACCAATAAACGAAAAAAATAAATAAATAAACATGTTTCCTCTTCAAGAAAATCATCTGCACCACTGTTCATTGAAAAGATCATCCGAGTTATTATCTTTCATTCTATATACGACCAATTTTTCCCCATTATATTGAAATGATCCTCAAGATTACCAGTAGAATGGTACTTATTTTCGTATAGTCGAAGGTTTTTTGTTGAGTGGGGGGAGGTGGGTTGCATGTTGTCATTTAGTTTTTACTATACAAACAGAAAAACATTCCTAATAAAAATATTCTCCGACCTTTTTTTTTTTTTTTTTTTTTTTACATTTTCAAAGGTTGTTGCTACCGAAAGATGAAATTTAGGGTTTTGGCTTAAATCAGTAAAAGTTGAAAGCTAAACAGTAGAAAATTATATAAATGCCAATTTAGCTTGAATAAAATATTCCAACAGGACTCACTTATTTACACTGGCACAAAACATCTCTAGCCCCTTGTTCCTTAAAATTTGGTTTACAAACAAGGAAGGAAACTAGAAACAAAATGGAAATGGAATTGACTTATAAGGTAGTCGTCATCACAAAATTCGATTTTGAAATCAATTTCTGCATTCGACCTTTCAAAATGCCACCAGAAGGGGTTGGGACTGGATAATAATAGTTCCTTCGAGAATAACATGTGTACATTTAGTCTTTCACATTTTGGTAGTGACGTTTGAAGTGTAATATAAATCAGAAATATTTTAACGGGGACTATTTTCTTCAGCGAAAACCAAATGATGAGGTGCCCCAATAAGATTCTGACAGCAGCGATCTGGCAGCCCACAGCATTTCTCACAGAAAAAATCAGTTGCTACCAGGCGCACTGTCAGAATTCTGCTACGGGATGACTTTCATCATGTTGACCCTCAAGCTTGTGTGAGCTAAGCAAAGAACATTAGAATTGTATGAAAAAATTATATTTCGGACGGTCAAGGGAAGATATTATCTGCCAAATCTCAAAAAATCCAATATATCGCTTTAACCGATATTCATAAGCGTAGCGTCAGGAGGTCCAGGGAACTCAAGCCCCACAAAGTGTATATTCTTTTGTGGAAAAAATTGAGGACAGTGGGATTAATGTATCTTGCTCACTCTGCTCAAAAACATGTCAACTCTACCCCTCCAATACTTCGATTCACGCAACGCTTATACCGACATTGTTCCCCAGAAATTGCCATCAGCTCAGATTTAAAAATGGTATTTAAAAACAGTCGATTTTTATTTCCACTGAATTGTGAATAAATAAGATAGGCTACTTTCTCAAGGATTAGATCTTCCAACGTGCTGATAACTTTGAAATACCAATAATTCTATTGAAAACTTCACGAACGGATATCAGAGTAAGTTGAACACGTTCCAAAAATGCTTACAGGTTACAGTTATATTCAGTGCATACGGATCTCATTATATGGTCGTGAAAAATCTATTGATTGTTTCGACCTTCATTTTGTGTGCCAAATATTCCTTGTTTTGAATTTTACCACGGCAGATACTGCTGAAGATGATTAGTCTCGTCTTCAGACTGTTCAGGATTCGAGTATTGAAAACTGTGTCTGAAATTATAATCACCTGAAAGAGAAGGGTCTTCTATAAATCGTATATATACTAATGCAATTCGCAGTATGGATCTGTATCGCAAATGATTCGAGCCCACTTGGCAAGACACTTCGTGCATCAACTACAATTGCTATAGTCTCCTCGACATCTACATATGAGTTTCAAGCAAGGAAGCTACCTAACAACTTAGTAAGCCAGTAGTGCTAACATAAACTATACCCAAATCGAACCGGCTTCAATAGGTGTCGTGAGCTCGTAATTCCGGCAATTAACTCTATATGTAAATAAGTTTAGACAATTATGCAAACCTGTAAAGAGGTTCCTGTGTAAGAATTTTTTTGGCAGATCAAAAAAATGGATCGTCTCGCATGTCACGCCACTTATAAATTGTTCAACATTTCGCGAAGTCGTTAAATTTAATTACACAGGCGTATACATCGAACCGAAAAGATATGATCGCTATTTGATATGCGGCTCCGGCATTGCTCATTGGCTTAGCTTCAACATCCAATATCACGATATATGTGGCAAAGTCGAATGTTACTGAATAACGAAAAATTGAAGCTCAGAAGCAGCGCCGTATTTTCGTAGAAGCCAACGAAGCCGTGACTTCTAGCGGCAAATTTTCGGGGCGGTAAATTGTTCAAGAATGATAATAATACAACGTGTATGTGGATGTGTGTGTGTGAGAGAGAGAGAGAGAAACATCATCATCACATGGTGGAGTATTGGCTCTCCAGACACCGCACCCCTGGTCCCGAAGACTACCCTTTCGAGTGTCACGTCGGCGATGAGAGGGGACGTCTTCAGGCTGACCGGGCCCCCATTTCACCTCTCCTTTCTTCGGATTCACGCAATCTTGCCAGGGCCACAATGGGATACCCTACTGACCACGGCAACGTACACCCAGCGTTAACCTGGGATTCGGGTGCACTGTAGCCGGACTGCGCTTACTTCCTTCACTCCTTACATCCTCGTCGTAGTACATGTGGCAACGCAGGAAGAGTGATGATGAGCTCTGCCAAGGGGTCTGTCGCAGCTCCAACAGCTCTAGGATGCTACAGAGTCATTGTGACCGGTGTGGGCCAAGTTTTGTTCGTCAATTCTCTGCCTCGACCATTCTGTCTCCATCTTCTTCGTCATGATAGAGGCCGACACCCGGTCATATCCTTTTCTACTCTGCAGTATTTCCGAAACTAAGGTTTCTGACGCCGTCTCGCCTTCCGCCGGACCATGTCCGCCCATGTCGCAGGCTTCTCCTCTCCCTTCATTCTTTCTTGCAGAAGGACTACCGTTCGTTCTTCGGCTCTGTTGAAGTCGCGCCCCAGACGTTTGAGTTCCCTGCTAACCGGCTAGAGCTGTGGCGCAGGGTTGCCGACGTTAGAGCACTTAGATCCAACCGAGTACTCACGTCCGCCATTTTGAGTCGCTTGGTGCCCGACAATTCACAATTTGATACCCGGATCGTTCCGCGTAGTGCATTGTGAATCGTCCCGCACCAAGCGGCTCAAAATGGCGGACGTCAGTATTCGGTTGTTTCCAGGTACGCTACCGGCGTCCCCGTCTTCTGCTGTCGCTGCTGCTGCTGTTGCTGCGGTTGTCACTGTTGTTGCGGTTATTGCTGCTGCTGCCACTGCTCTTGCTGCGATTGTAGTTACTGTTGCTGCTGCCGATCCGGCCTGCGCTGTGTGGCTACTCTCGGATTTCCTGCAGTTCTTTCATCATCTTGAGCTCTTGCTCGTGCCGCGCGACCATTAGCTTCATTTTCTCCTCTAATTCTGCGATTTTCGGGTCACACTCTTCGAGCTCATCCTTCAGTTCGGCCGCCAGTTTCCTTTTTGAGTTTACCCCCTCCCCCCCCAAAGATTCGGCGACATCGACGTCTTCTTCCGTGTCAACGTCGGTGTCGTCACCTCCCGTTCCAATGACAGGGAGGCAATTCGCCTTCTCTTCTCCTTTCTGTCCTCATTACCTGAGCCAGGGGGACTTTGGGTTCGGGATGGCAGTCCCCTTGGGTTTCCGGCACTGGTGGCGAGGCTGAGGTCGTCGCTGAAGCATTATGATCAATTTCGGTGAATCCGTCCAAGTTGCCGGGATCCGCACTCCGGCGGGTGGGGACTCCTACATCCGCTCTGTTCCCTCTTTCTACTTGTGGTTCCATGAACAATGGTTAGTTGCTTTTTGAGGCTGCGGCTAGCCTTCTGGCGCTGGATTCCGGACGTGAACCTGTCATCTGAAGTCGCACGAGGGCTACGATGCCTTCCAGATACGTAACTCATCCACCAGCGTCTCGTCGATGGGGTCTTACAGTCCGTTACGACTGCAGTCGGGCTGCTTGTGCCCCTACTGCAGAAATCTCCAGTTTCTTCGAGTTTTCCGACTCTCAATATTGGTTTTATTCTCTGAGTTTTCCTTCTCAATGGTCCTCTCTTCTAAGCATGCCTTAATAACCTATTGCATGGGCTATACTATCTCCATTACATACATCCACTCTTGTGTATCATAGATACCCCCACTTACTAGCGAGGAATAGATACTTCCCTGTCTTGATGTTGTAGTCAGAGGCAAGCTCACCAACAATGGGTCGGCCCTCTCCCACCTCTGAAGCCACCCAACTATGTTGCTTTGCTCGCACTCTCTCACCCTGTGCAGGTGCTGCCCGACGCGCAAAATTCTACAAGTTACTCGGGTAACTAAAGGGGAACAAGGGTAATCTAAGGGTAACCAAGGATAACAAATGGATAACTTTTCTGCCGCGGGTAACTAGAGGGTAACTAATTGCGTAGTATCCCGCCAGTTACCCGGGTAACTAAACGGGAACACGGAGAACTAAAGGGGAACAAGGGTAACAAATGGGTAAACTCTTCCGCGGGTAACTGGGTAACTAGAGGGTAAATGATTGCGCATCGGGTAGGTAGGAGTTGGTGAATGCAAACGGTAATAAGTTCGCGCTGGTGCGAACCTACCCTCTCCTTGGATAGGAAGAGGTTGCCCGCTACATCGCTCGTTTGAGGAGATTTTTGTGAAACATAGGAATGGCAAAATACTTTTTGGCCTAGGGTGGCTAAGTCCCTTAATCCGGCACTGTTCACGAGTACGAGATTTTTCTCCACCTGGTTATGATGATGTACTGTTATGAAAACTGCGCAAATTTTAAGTGTACGTACAGTTCCACAGTTGGGAGTGATAAAAAATTGACAGCTGGTTCGATTATTTCGTGCACTGATTAAACCCTTTGCAAATTTTCATAGCACTTATGTAACTGAGAAGAATGAAATTATCATGGTCGCTCATTATGAAGCGTAAGTCCCCAATCACGACTAGATAATGAACTGGAACGATCTGGATTTCGTACAGAATTCTGGTTTATGTACCTAAATTCCTTCATTCCTTGATACACTGAGAGCTGTGAGAGGTACATAGGTCTATAGGCATTCAGCTCCTGTTATAAGTTGATCGTGCAGCTACACCCGTATCTCGTATTATTAGTTCTAACCATAATGGGATGACATCCCGACTATTTCCTAATAGCCTTCTAATCCGACAAGCTTTCACTGTATCTTCCAAATAATGATGAAGACTGAATACACGTCGAATTCATCATCGTATCGAGCCCAGAGCCCAATTTGATTAGCCTGTTACGTATAACAATGCGATTGTCGTAGAACTAAAATCGAATTACAGCTTGGCTTGTCGCGTTCCCATACCTAATTATTGTTTTTATTAGCTGTAGTAACGCGGCGAAAACTAGTTTTCTGCTCGATCGTATAAAACAAAAAAGTAATTTTTCGAGCGCCGATACGCGAGTATTTAATTTTATCTGCTTGAAAATCAATTCCACTCGCGAGTTATGTAAATGTATGAGTCGAGGTTCACATTAATTTGGCAGTGCAACAGCGCCAGCTGTTCGCTAATCGGCTTTTGAGGACGAATTCGACGGTCACCCAATGTCGAGTTACAAGTTCAATAGAAACAACAAAAGGTGAATTACGCCATTTGCGGAACTGCATCGCTCGAATCAAGCGGATGTGACATAAGCGAAGTCTTCTATCTTGTATAGGTCTTTACCGTCCAGAATTTATGTACCTAATCCGGGAATGTCAGCGATTGCTGTATAGTTCATGTTTACTAACGGTGGTCACACTGGTGAAATAAGCAGCGAATATAAATAATAAAAAAAGATAAACTTAGGCACTTTTAAAACAAATTGACTGTTTGAGAAAAGTTCGGTAGGTAGAGAAGAGTTCGCCGAAATTACACCTGTAGTAGGTTAAACAGTAATTTAAAAAAAAAGAAAAAAAAAGACGATAAACTTGGCCAAATGAACCGCATGACTCTCAGACTGTATCATCATAACAGGTTTGACTGTAGGTCTACCTAATCTGTCCTTCAGCCTTGCTGTATTTGTCTTGTGGCTACTTAATATGTATTACTGGCGGTCGGTTTTAAATTTCTGCGGCAGCAAACATGAAAAAAGATGATGTATGTTAACAGAAAGAAAATTTCCTATTTACACTCATTTTATATAAACTTTTCCGTAGCCTTTCTTCCAATTAAGGAGTCAAATATTTTACAATTTTCGCATGAGACGACCCTGACAATGACACGAGAATTCCGCCCAGGCTTCCCCGTGATAAAATGAGCAGCAGTGGTGATCAGACGAATTACTAACGAACACATTGATGTAGCGAAGACGATTCTGAGCGGCAGTCCTCCCAGAACGGTTTATCTCACATTTTAGGACAGTCCAAATCTAAATTGTACGACAAAAATTCAAAGGGTGCTAAGTGTCAATTTGATCAGAATTGAGTTATTGCCACCACGGTATACTATGTTCATGTCTCCACACTCTGTTGAATCTATGTATCATATAGTTGTCAATACCTACTTCCGCTCAAAATCTGCTCCACAGTTTGCGCTATGTGTAGACTTGTAAACCATACAAATATTTAAACACGTTTGTGCTAAGTGCCATTTCGGTCAAAACTGAGTTATTGCCACCATGGTATACTATACCGTTAAGGAGGGGTCGTACATCGGAAAAATTTGCATGCCCATCTGGAGTGCCACAAGGCTCAAATCTTGGTCCCTTGCTATTTTTACTATTCGTTAACGACTTGCCTTCAGTGATCCAAGACACTCGGAAATACTGATGTACGCTGATGATGTAAAAATGTACCGTTCAATAAAACACCACACAGATTTTGAAAGCCTGCAAAAAGATTTAGATAGACTCGCGCGCTGGAGCATTGAAAATAGGCTTTCGTTAAACGTTGGGAAATGCACTTATACTACTTTCACTCGAAAAAAGCAATACATCGAATACGAGTACGCTATATTGGGAAAAAAACTAACTAGGTCAGATAAGATCAGAGATTTGGGCATCCTTTTGGACAGGGAGTTGACCTTTCACGATCACATTGAAAGTGTTATGTCTAGGGCGAGGAGAATGGCGTACTTCATTGTCAGGAACTCTGCGAACTTCAAAAAAACTAGCACCTTGAAAATACTATATTTTTCTTTTGTTAGATCACTTCTGGAATTCGGAGTTTTAGTTTGGTTTCCACATACCCTCAAAGTCATTGAAAAAATAGAAAAAATACAAAATAGATTTCTGAGGTACGTTTATTTTAAAGATTTTGAATACTACCCTGACCCTGAAAACATATACTATTCTGAAATTCTGGCTGGATATGAAATTAAATCTCTAAGAAAACGAAGAGAAAAAACAGCAATAATGTTTCTATATGATCTAATTCACGGTAACATTAACGATGAAAAACTACTTATAGAAATAAATATTTGGGCCCCAAAAATACAATCTAGATACAAAAAATACTTCTCTCTGAAAAAATATCGCACCACTAAAATGGAATTTTCGCCATTAAACAACATCATGAAAATTACGAATGATTTTTTAACAGAGTGTACTTGCACTGACATGTATAGTATGCCTAGATCAGCGTTTAAGCGGTTAGTGGAGCGGGATGGGGAGCTGTGGGATAGCGGACGTGCGACACATTTATTATATTTATATTATACATATATTGTTTTATTATTATTATTATTATTATTATTATTATCAGTTTTTCCTTCGTTTATTATTACTATTATTTACTTTTAATTTTATTTACTTTTTCATTTTTTATTATTTTTTACTTCTACTTTTATTTACTTTTTCATTTTTTATGGTTTTTTACTTCTATTAGTTTCATTCCATTTTTTTTATTTCTCTTTTTTAATTTTTATTGTAACGGTCCCTCCTATAATTGGCTTCGGCTGTTGGAGGGGACCTAAATAAATAAATAAATATCCAAATCGAGAAACATCGATTCGCTCCCGTCGTAGCATCCAGATGTCTGGTGTTCCGGGCACGACGAACTGAAGAGAGGTCGCATTCTGCTCTGGCATACTCCGCTGCGTGCTGCATCCAGCATCTGGTGCAACGTTGCGAATATTCGGACTACCTAATAATGTTCGATACACTCCCGTCGCAGCATCCAGTGTCTGTCTGGTGCTCCGGGCACGAACTGAACAGGGGTCGCATTCTGCTTCGAGCTACTCCCTTACGTGCTGCATCCAGTATCTGGTGCACCGCCGCTGATAGTCGAATCGGGAGTCTCTGATACTCTCATGTCGCAGCATCCAGATATCTGGTACTCCGAGACAGAACCATTGCGACACTTACGACCTCCGACTAAACAAGAACAAGTACTAGGTCTCACCGTAATGCCGCCTCGTGCCTCTGTCATTCATGTTGTTCATTTGTATATACTAGATTAAGAGAAGTCATGATACAGTTACGATTTCGAAGCTCGCGTAATCACTTCTCTGGCGCTGACAAACCTCACAAACTCACACTTCAATGTCTTATAAACCCCCTTTCCCCCTTTCGAGGAAACCAGACATAACACCGGGACGCTTGCCTAACTCAGCCGAAGGTACCATGCGAACTTCCCCCCGTTACAACAATGGCCACCAAGCAAACTTCCTCCAGTGTAACAAGCTCAATACCTACTTACTTCCAAATAGTTCAAAATTTGCTCCCAAGTTCGAGCTCTATGTAGACTTGTACATCATACAAACCTCTAAATGCGTTTGTGCTAAGTGCCACTTCATTCAAAATTGAGTTATTGCCACCATGGTATACAACTTTCATGCCTCCCACACTCTGAACCTATCACACTGGGATGTTGAACGGAATGTAGAAGCGCTGATGTGCCAAGACTGCTGATGTGCACCTCCTAATAAAAGGTTGAGTGACATGGAGGTAAATAACATTGCCGTAAATGGGAAACAGGGGTTTTTCAAAAAATCATTATAAAATACGGAAATGGGCGGACATGCTTCTAATTTGAGCTGCAGGAAGCTACATATTCGAACTTGCGATTAAAAATTTAATATGTCAGGTAACAAAATTAATAGAAGGGCGAAGAAGTAAGAAATGAGAGGTACTTTATTATCAGTTGCGCGCGCGACCGTATTTATTTTTTTCTCCATGATCACCATGCTTGGACGTCGTTCCATTCAAGAACGACTCGTTCCAGGTTGTTCACAAATTTCTTTGTAAACGAAGAACGGAACGGGAACAACTTCATGTCTGAAATGAACGGAACGTGAATGTGAACTAGTTGTTTTCAAAGTGAACGAGAATGGAACGAGTTTAAGTTGACGCCCATGCATGCCTGCAATTTCCGTTCTAGAACGACTCGACTCGTTCCTGGTCGTTCACAGGTATTTTTGTGAATGAGGAACAGATCGGGAACGACTTCATGTCTGAAATGAACGGAACATGAACGAGTTGTTTTCCAAGGGAACAGGAATGGAACAAGTTTAAGTTGTTCATGAACAATGCCCATGCATGATGATCACTCGGTGAGGGTTCACAAAACATCCACTAGATGTCAGCCACTTTGATTCCGGGTCCCAACGTCCCAAGTCCCAATAACTCAATACCTACTTCCAACTAGTTCAGAATTTGCTCCAAAGATAGCGCTGTGTGTAGACTTGTAAATCATACGACAAACCTTTTAGCGCGTTTGTGCTAAGTGCCACTTTGGTCAAAATTGAGTTATTGACATCACGGTATACTACGTTCATGCCTCCACACCATGCACGGACGTCGTTCATGAACGACTTAAATTCGTTCCATCCCCGTTCACTTTGAAAACAACTCGTTCACGTTCCGTTCATTTCAGACATGAAGTCGTTCCCGTTCCGTTCCTTGTCTACAAAGAAACTTGTGAACGACCTGGAACGACGCCCAAGCATGCTCCACACTCTGAACCTATCATATAGCTCAACCTACTTCCAAACAGTTCAAAATCCGCTCCAAAGATAGCGCTGTGTGTAGACCTGTAAATCATACAAACCTTTGAACGCGTTTATTTTGAAAATACGTTTTTAGCACTCAGCACACTTTGCACATTCGCCATATAATTAGTATTAAGTATTACATTCCAGTAGTTCACTATCATGGTCCTCATTAAAATTCTAATTACCACTCGATTGCTGGTAAATTTAAAGAGCTCCTTTTCAAGTCCGAATTATAAATTTTGAATTTAAAGAGACCATCTATCGCACAAAACAGTCCACAATTTTCGATACGTTACTTCAATAGTTTTCTTGTATCAGAGCTGTATGACTCCCGGCACTACCTGCGGCCTACCCTAACTCAATATTTTTTGCTTCTCCTGAAAAATGTTATTTGTAAAAGAAACCCCTTTCTTTCTTAGAAGTATGAAGTTCTGGCTCAACACTACCATAACTTCTAGTACCATTCAGATATCGGCAACTGGAGCAATCATGCTGCACAGATTATCTAGGCAGGGTAGTTATCCATTGTTTATCCTAAGATTTTGGCGAGAGTATTTCCCTCTCTGTGCTGAAGACGGGTGCAACTCTGACTGTCTCCAGAAAAAAGCTCCTTAGCTTGCAAACCGGAATTTTCCAGGAGAACAAAAAGAAAAATTGATAACAGATATACTTAAATCATTTTTGCCGTTTTTCTTGGCAGTTAATATGACCAGAAAGAAAAAATATTATTTTCATTATTTTTACGTAACAGAGGACACTTTTACTTTTCAGAATATACCACTCTCAGAAATTTTATTTTCGCAAGCTGAGGAGCTTTTTCGTGTAGGCAGTCACAACTATGCATACATGTGAATTGTTATTACCCGCATGTCTCTCGAGTAGACGACCCACAAGCCGCACTTAGCACCAATTCCTCAGACACTGGTAGTAACGTGTTCTGCAAGTGTGCAAGTCTAATGCATGTTCTTGAGATGACGGGGAACTGTAGAATACATGATCCACCCACCTTAATTGGTACTACAGTTGCTCTATTCGTCAGGATGCTAGTGGGGGGAGAGATGAAACCGATTCACTAGTTTTCCGGCCCTAGGAATTTAACTCGTGTCTCAAGAACGCGAGGGGAGCACAACACTATTCTGCCACAGAGCAAATAACACTACATAGATTAAAATTAAAGACTGTCATTTAATGTTTTGAATTATTATAAGTGGACAAATATAGTCCAAGATATACTATTCTTTCTCTTAATTCAACTGAAAATTGGACCTTTAGCTAATAGAAAAACACGGAGCTGGTTAACAACCTAGAAAATCAAAAACACTGCGATGGCCAATCTGTTACTCTATAATCCTGACACGCAAACTAAGAGAAAAACAATCAACCAGTCCGTGAGATCGTGAGCCCCCCAAACATGCAAGTAGGTTTGCAGGGAGACCTTGCTCGATCAATCATTCCATCACCAGACAGGTAGGCAGGTTAATGAATCGTTCATCATATAGGCAAAAAAAAAGAAAGGAGACAAATAGACTTTTAGTCATATCCGACAACGTTTTACATATTGAGCAAACTTGGGCAAGAGAGACTACTAGCCCCAGGCGTCAGAGTTGTATGAATTCGCTTAGAGAAATATAATGGAGGGGGGACAGGAAGTGAGAAAAAAGAGCAAAGAACGTGGCCAATTCGACTTTAATGGGGAAAATGGAATAAGGAGCTGAAGTAGGGGTTTTGAATCGATGATTCGAATATTTCATTGGATTTTGAGTTTGACTCTGTCTGTCGCCTGGAATAAAAATTTTACACTAGCGAGAGGAAAATTCATCTGACTAGAAGAAATCCAACTATGTGTCGGAACTAGAGGTACTTGGGTGGCTGATTATAAGTAATTACAAGAACCCATTTTGGGTACCTTGTTCAAATTTTCCAGTTTATGCTACGAGTTTGGAAGAGTCCGAAGTCCAACAATAATAGAAAACGCATCTGTCGGCAAGTACAATCAGTTTCATCAAAAACAAAATTCTAAGAATATTGAGGCTCAATTATGAATTTGAACTATAATTCAAATTCTAGACGTTCTAAGACGTTCCAAAAGAACCATAATGACAAGGAGAAGGGGGTTACTAATTACTCCGGTCAATTATAAAAGTCGGCATTTGGCAGCAGCCAGTCGGCAGAATTAGAAAAGTGATGATTTTTAGTTAGGATTTTTGCTTTCTATTACATTCTTTTCCCTTCCCCTAAAAACTTCTCTTGACCTTGGCCTTGTCTTTCAACGGATGTACACCTTCACTGATTACTTGTGCCTTAGGGAGGTCTTTATCTTGCCGATTTACATTTTCCCCCTGCTTCTCCATTGGTTCTTCATCCCCTAAAACTAATGTGAGCAAAATTTGAGCTCGATCAGTAATAACTATTAAACCTGTGCATAATCACTCTCCATCTCCTCTCATGGAAAGATACTCAGGGTTTTGACATTTCTTACAGCTAGATGTACAAGCATAGTCTATTTGTGTATCTTCTATAACATTCTTCAAAAATAAAATATTGAATCATAACGATTGTTGATAGCGCCCCAGTAGAGGGCTAAGAATATGATTAACCAATTTTAACGTTACTTTATTCGATTTATAGGTTTTCAAGGTGGATGAATTCAAATTTGACATTATTCCTTGCGCCCAACTCCCGAGGGTGGCACCCGAAGAAAGCTGGGACCAAATTTTAGCCATTTTGAAACTTGGTACTTGTTTTATAAGTTTCAAGGTGGGTGGATTCGATTTCAACATTTTTCATGGATCCCACTCCTAACGATGGCACAGAAAAGAAGATGGGACCAAATTTTAGACATTGCGAATCTGATCCCATCCAGAGAATACTCGGGTAAATTAGATCTCATGTCGAAAAAATGACAAAAATTTGATCCCTGCTTCCTTCTAGTGCCAACTCTGGAGGGTGGGATCCACAAAAAAGTTTAAAATCGAACCCAATGATCATGAAAACATATAAATCAAGAACTATATCCAAAAATGACCAAAATTTGGGGCCAGAGACCTCCGTCCTCCTTTGAGTATCCACTCGAGAGGTCGGATCTTAACAGCAATACCAAATTTGAATCTGAAACCTATAAAACCCATAGATACCGTGTCGAAAAAAATTGGTTATTAGAATGTCTACATGAGACTGATCAGTAATCTAGTGCAATACCCAAACGAAGCAGCTTTGGAAAACCCTTACATTTCAATGGATCTTTTCTTCAGTTTCCTAAGCTGAATCAATTTTAAGAAGTGTCAAACTTTTATTTTAAAGCACGAATGAAGGTTACATAAGAATCTGATTGAATTTTCAAAGTTAGTGACCTGAAAAACTTTCATACCTATACTTTGCTCGATTTTCCATCTCGAGTTAATTTTATCCCCTCTCAAACGTAAAATTTCGATTTTGGGCGCTGAAATTGGAGCCAAATCAGAAATCTGACTGGATCCTTCGAGATCAGCGACCCACGAAGTTCGCGTTCCGATACTTGGTTCGATTTTCCGAGTCGGGTCCAGTTTCCCTGCAGCATTTGTGGAGGCTGAATTTGGATTTTGAAGCCCAAATTTCGGCACAATCTTTCAAGATTTCTAAATCTTTATTTCAGTACTTCGCTCAGTTTGATGCCTTGTAAGAGAGAAGCTCAAATGTAAGGCCTGAGTTGGACTTGGATCAAAAATTTACCGAATTTTAAAAATCAACGACCCAAATACCCTTATTCTGCTACTTTGTTCGACAGGTTTCGATTTGAACTTCCAAAGTTAGAGGAACTCTACAAGCCCCCCCCCCCTTTCATTCGGAAGAAGAGAAAGTCTGTACCGTAAAATAGATTAGAACTTGTAACTTGGTCAATCGAAGAAACAAGTCAACTTCGTGATACAACCCCAAAAAGTTATGATTCAAAATATGAGAAAATCTGAAAACTTATTTGTGAGGAGCGCGTTCAAATACTGACCTCGGGGGACATTCTTTAAAGTGCGATACTAGTTCTCAAGCTGATACAATTGTCGGTAATCCGATTCTGGCTGAGCTTGCTCGCTCTCGTTGACTCAAATTTCAGTAACAAAGATTCGATCTTTCGATACGTCGATGCGTAACAATTTTGCAATACGCATATACCACGATCAGCACGATGCATGACGACGTCTCGCTCAAGCACTTCAGAGATGAGTATGCCCATCCGCCATTTTTATTCACAATATGCTAATCGCTCATTTACACAAGTGTTAATGGAGTCTTGTCCAAAGTCACTTTGTGATTTACAATGGTCTTCATGCACAGAAATCATTTTCGGTTTACATCCGAACCTTAAGTACTCAGACTTGAAGAATTTCCTACATTTTTAGCCAATTACTTAAAGTTCGAGTGTAGGCTGAGTCGAATATTGAACAGAAAAATGATTTCTGTGCCTAAAGGTCATCAATCATCATAAATCATGTTAAATGGGTTTCCAATCATTTCGAAAATTTTTCGATTCAAAAAGATGGATACCTTGTTTACGAAACGATTTTGGACAGGACTCCTTTTACACGTGTTTAAATGGGCGATTACAAACACTGTGAATAAAAATGGCGGATGATCATATTCATTTCTACAGTGCTCTAGTCTCGTTTCAACGTGTACGGCACACATTCCGGTCCTGTCGTCGACATTATTTTAAAAATAGTGTTGATTTTCGGTCGCCCACAAACTGGCCGAAATTTGTCTAGTGAGTCACGAATCAGTTATTGTAAGGGTTCCCCTCACTTCGCTCGGCGTTACATCCGTTGGTACATTTTTGTGAAATAACCTGAAACACGTTCATCGTACACAGTCGTACATACGACCACAAACTTATGATCGTGGGTTTGTTTTAGCTTCACATGTGTAGTACTGAAACTGACATTCCGGAGTCGATGTCACGTAGGGTACACTTGTGCAAACACGAGCGTCCCTTGGAATCGCCAGTTTCGATCCGAAAGTGTTGCATACTGTGTTTGGAAAATTCTGATGAGGTAGGTACTGCGAATGAGGACGACATCATGCGGATCCCCAAGAGTTGACATGTCTGACGTTAACTTCATCGGAAATTTGGTTAAAAATCTAACAAAACTGTCTAATAGTCGTTAATGTAACAAGATGCGGATATACGAGTGAGGCAATAGGGGCACTTGCCTTTCAGAGAAAAAAATTGAAACTAAGAACGCTTGTGGCAAAGTCTTACCGCATCTCAAATAAGCCTGATAAAAGTTTCAAAAAGTCATTAAGAATCCTACCTGATACGTACCAGAATTCTTTTATGTAAGTGGATTTCCTGGTGTTGATCCTCAAGGGTGATAGTAATATACATTTTCGAGCGAAACAAGCGAACTCTTTTTCGAGAATTTCTACTGACGGTCAAAGAGATGACCATTTCAACCTGCCTGCGCCTCCTTTAAAAACGGCTAATCCAGTTTTAAAAGTCCTGAAGAGACTAAGGGATTTTAAAAATTCATGATCGAGACTGAATGTTTCCTAATAAAGTTTTGAAGGTCCTCAAAAGTTTTGATAAAGTTTGGAAGAACCATAAGAAAGCGTAGGAGAGGTTTGAACACTTCCTAGCAAACTTTATAAAGTTTGAAAGAAAGAAATGTCTGCTTGTTTCAAACAAGCTTGGAAGTACATATCTTCATAAGTCTTGATCAAGACTTCAAGAGCTTTATTCAAGTTTCAAAGATTCGCAAAAAGTCTTCAACGAGTCTCTTGAAACAAGAACTTCACAGTCTTACAGTGGAGTCGGAAGATTTCTTTTTTAAATTGGTACGAGGGTTACCAAGAGTATAAAAGTTCAAGCCATCAAGAAAAAAAAGTTGTTTGTTCATCAAAAGGGGAGGAACAAGAAGAAATTTTTTAAACAATTCGTAAATCTCTAATAATCTTATGTGTATAAGTATCTCGTCTCTGAAATCTCAAAAGGGGCCTTTTTATTACCTGCTAAATAATATTCTTCATGGGAGGGGGAGGGGGTACATATAATATTTTGTGTCCCCAAATTTTTCAGGAGGTACAATTTACCTTTGTATCCCCATCCCGTTCCAATGCCACTACAAGAGTACCTATATATCAGTGAAACTTCGTTAGATTTGGAACGCACTAAGTATATTCTAGCTGCAGCAACCAAAAGTTTTTGAAACTTTCATAGGACTAAGAACATAATATTACATAACGTCAAATATGTAGTAATCAGTAACATAATTCATGAGTAGGGAGCTATAGTTTTCACACAGGTATACTGGACCACTATTTTGATTCTCAAGTTAGTCCGAGCATTCTCAAACCCGCTCGCACCGGTTATGGACCGGGTGATCAAAGATATTCGGACTAGTTGGGGATCAGAGTGACGGTCCATTGTACCCGTGTGAAACTATAGCACCTTATCATGAGCAACTTTACACACAGGGTGTTGCAGGTTGAATGGACTTCCCTGCCAATGGTAATAGGGCAATTTATTACAGTGAGTGTCTAATGGTTTGCCTACCCTGTGAATGGAAACTGAAGATATTCAATGAAAGGTATTTCTAAACTTTATTAATTTACAAAAAAATTGTTTCCACTGGATTGACGACGGATAAAAAGAAGTACGGTTTTCAAAAAAAGGTAGAGTGTAAATATGGAGTATAGTTGCGTCAATTTCAAAAGAAAAGAATCAAGATTGATCAAGTAGTGTAAACACTATAATAGAAAGTAATTTTATGATAATACACTCTTTTCAAGATTTTGTTAGAATTCTTCTGTTAATATGGCGACGCTTTTTGGTAAAAGCCCCCCCCCCACTCGCACCTCACCACTTTTTAAATACCTAGTAGTTCATGCCCCTCTCTCACTTAGTTTTGTAGTAAAGAAATATTTGGTTTTTAATTAATTTTTGCTGTCACCAGAGAAATTCTGTTTTCTCTTCAATTATTTCTAATATAACAAATTTGAGATGAAAAAGTTTTAATTTTGCACAAATAAAAAATTATTTATTAAAAATTTATCAGGCCAGAAAGTGGTAGAATACTTATAACATCCGCACTATGAATTTTTTTCTCGAAATTCCATGACGCGACCCTCTAGACTAGTCCCCCCAAAAAATGTCCAAGACGTTTCAGTCTGATCGGAGATGGAGAACACGTGTCATAAGCCCTCTTCCCTTTTTATGAAAAAATACATTGAGTTTTGACTCTTTTCACTAAATTTCATTTTTCTTGGCCCATATCGCTAACAGTACATACACTGACACTAGTGTTCTGGATCAGTATTTTAGTACTCCTTGAGCCCAAATTTGGTATGAAGTATTCTGAGTTGATGGCTTTTGTGGAGAAGGGGCAAGAATTGAGGCTCTTTGGATCAACTATTCAGAAGGTAATCGATATAGAATCTTACACAGAAAAACAGCTAGACATCCAATATTATTACTATAGAATTTTGTACAAAAAAACTGTTGAAAAGCCGATATTATCAATATAAAATTTTGTAAAGAAAAACTGATTGACACGTCATGTTATCTTTCTTATAGAAACACTTGTAGATTGTCGATATTGAATCTTACTATCATTAAGTCGAAACAGAAATAGCAAAATTAGATAACTCGATAAAAGGATCAAAGTCTGTATGGAAATTGATCTCGACTTTTTTATCGGTATTTCAATAGCGGGAGTCGACAAAAAATTCGTGGTTACTAAAACCTTTTTCTATACATAATTCGATGTCAACTTTCTCGTCGGCTCTGAAGTAGCCAAAGTCGACAAATATCGAGGTGGCTAAGTTGACTTCCTGTACTTAATTTGATATCGACTTTTCCATCGGTTTTTAATTAGCGAAAGACAGCAAAAAAGTCTACATCAACAACGATATTGGTTTCAACTCGACTTCTTAATCAATTTTCCTGTCCATTTAACAAATTTGTTGTGTCAGAAAAACTGTGTTTCACGAGACAGGTTCATTCTACATTCTAACAAGATGTCAACGGCAAAACGTAATCGAATATTGAAATCACACTTGGAGTCCGAGAACTTACTGAACTCGATTCTGATTCTCCTCTTCTTCATGTGCTTTGATTCTCTTATCTGAAATAGAAAAAAGAAAAATCAGTAATACTTTTCATTGTTTTACAATTCGATTTTTTTTTTTAAATTAAAAACGCAAAAAATACAAAGAATTATGCTGAACACAAAATAAATGCTAATAACTGACTGGAAAAAAAAGTTGGATCTTCAATATGAAATTGTAAAGCAGTGGTGTTAAACATAACGAAACAAAACGATAAAATGACAACTGAATTTTCTAATTTTGTCATATGGCAATGCCCTAAATCGTTTTTTGTCAGGACCGTTTTGTTAATGACACAATAAAAACATGAATCCAATGACAAAATGAAATGACAAAAAATTTAAGTAATCACATTTTAGCAACGTTTAAATGATGAACTATGCTAAGCGACATTGTCATTGTTAATAGACTAGTAGGCTAAGCGACATGACAAGAAGGAAGACAAAATGACAAAATCATCAAAAATGACAAACTCTTGATATAATAAAAAAAAAAATTAGATGCTTGTCTGACAAAATGACAAAAATCATTTTAACTAACATCACTGTTGATTTAAATTAGAACTAGACATTTTATTGTCATCTGTCGGAATTGCCCAACTCAGTGGTGTAGCCAGCCTAGTGTTTGAGGAAGGGAGGGTCTGGTCTAGACCAAAGAGAAAAGTGTGGTAGAGGGGGTGCTACAGTTAGAAAAAACCACTATTTGACAAAATCGTCATCTAGACTTTCCCCCTTCTCCTCACTTGGCAACGCTACTGGCACACCTATTTTTAGAGCTATCCAAGTTGTTGGGGCAAAACTGCCCAACACAGTCTTTTTTTGGTGGTGGAAGAGGAGGGGAGAGGTTAAGCATTCCCATTGTATATACGCATCTGCTTCAAACTATGAGAAAATAAAACTATTTTTGAGAAGGAGCTCTTCTAAAGGTTAATCCTGGGGCGTATCTAACTATAATATGCATAAGAGTGTTTGTTTGTTTGTTTGCTCGAGGTTCTGACGCTGTGCGATGGTATGGTTCCGGAGTAAATCATCGTGAGCAGAGACAGGCAAAATTATACATCAAACAAGCATCTCGATGCTCGAGAAGGGTCGCTCGGCAAGAGCCTAGGTGTCTTGGAAGCAATAAAGACTGCAAAAAATCAGTAACTTACGAGTAGAAACTGGAAAGTGCGGATGGAAAGGAAAAAAGTCATCAAACTGAGAAGGTGTGAAATTAGGTAATGATGGAATGAACATAGAAGGACTGATTTACATAGAAGTTCAATGTGCTTTAGAATGTAATACGTTTCTTTAGTCTTATCATGATAACGCCTAGAGACTGTCATAATTTCTACGTAACGTGTGTAACTTAATTGTAGGAATATTGACAACCCGATCTATCGACAATCTGTGAGTGTCTACAAATGGCTCGCGAATTAGAATAAAACTGATTTGTGGTGCTAGAAAATATTCTTATAAGTATATGTACATTCATCAAATCAGCCAATCCGGATGGCATCTCAGGAAATCGTAATTCTTCCTGCGTTATGGGCAAAGGGGAACTTCTATTATTTATGGTTCAGATAAGAGTTTACAATTTGAACACACATAACCGCAAGATTATCAAAGAGGCTATCAAATTTATTGAAGTATGATCTCGAATCAGTTCTTGATTTGCTAAATATATCTAGTATTCACGCTTAGATTTTCGACTTGGCTTGATAATCGTTGATGTCGAGTATTCAGTATTTAAAAAATGAGACTAATTGCTATTGCGAACATACAGAGAGGATTGTAAGTTTCTCTTGAAAGGATGAAACTAGGTACGTCAATCATCTTCAAAGTTGGTCACTTTTGAAAACAAAAACGGGGAATGATTATATTTGTGAACTGTATCACAGTTTTATCAATGTTCCGTGTTCATGTATGATACCAAAATTGTTGATAAAGGAACTGTACAATCATTACTATAAAAATGTGATTTCAGTAGGTCTGGCTACTACAGCCGACCCAGTAAGCAAACAGGGTAAGTACTTACTCCTTCTAAATCCAGCCAAGGGTTTCCTTCAATTTTCAAAATCTTTTCCAACAAATAACTGCAGGGTACGGTACTCCAGTCCTGAACAATAACTGTGCAATCAATAACTGAAAAATAAGAATAAAATTGAAATTGTTGGTTGTTGCTTATCATTATTTTATTTTTCAACTGATTAGCTTCAAGGATACTACAATATTCGGTCGCGTCACGGTGATGGAGCGCTAGTGTATTTCATCCCGTTTGTGTACTTCCACTTTTGGCTACCATTTGTAAAGCAGATGGCGGGCGCGCTATGTATTTCATCCCGTTTGGGTAGCTTCTGCATTTGTCCACCAGATGTCAGCCACTTTGCTGACGCGTCCCAATTAAAAGAGGAAGAGGGTAGCCTGTTCGGACAGGCGCACTTACAGGATTTTTCCAGTATTTCAAATTGCATACTTATTCGCCTGTCCTGTTATCAAGTTGGTAGTGTTCTAGTATATGATAACAGAACTTGATGTGTGAAATGGACCTGAATGCAATGGATACTTGAAAACGTCGGAGATCAAAATTTTTTAAGAAAGTTTGAATTCCGAAAGTGTAAGCCGAAAATTGAACTTGTATTTAATGAAATCGATAAAGGATAAGACCATGAGAGGAACGATCAAAAAACGAAAATTTCGAATTTTACAGAGAGCAGAGAAGACAGACGAGGTATTATAAGGTAGGACACAAAAGACAAAACTCACTAGTATTATTTACAAAAATTATGAATATGCGTCCTTATCATCAGGGATGAGAAGTTTAAGCCGATAACCGCTTAAGCCGAAGCTTAAGCTCATTATTGAACGGCTTTTAAGCAAATGAAAAAGTCAGCCATTCGCTGTTCATTAAGCGCAAAGCCAGCCAAAAAGGATACGCTGAGCAGCTTAATTAAGACATTCACATTTTCTATCAAAAAGCCGAAAAAAATCACAACACTTAATTTTTTAAGTTGAAAAATCACTTAAATGCATTATAATCACTAATCAATAAATGCATTGTAATTACAAATCAATGACTCTGATCATTATTTTGTAATTGTTGATTCTCATTTTGCGTCGCAAACTGCTGATTTTCATGAATATTTTCTATTTTGTGATTTCTCTATTAAATTTTGAATGATTTTGTTGCAAAATCAAATATAATACAGGCTATAAGCTATAATTTACCTGTGAACGAAGTGATGGTCTACATGATATAATATATAATCATATAATTTGATTTAGAAGCTTTGAAATGGTAAACCGTTATAATTTTTGAACTCTATGGTCGATTTCATGCGGAATTGAGTATAATGTTGAAAAAAAAAGCCGATAGCGAAGCGCTGAAAAGCTAATGATAAGGGCAAAAAGCTGAAGCTAAGCGAATGAGATTTTTGGAAAAACTTTTAAGTTTAAGCGAAAGTTTAAGTTTAACAGTTTAAGCTTCTCATCCCTGCTTATCATACACTACCAATTTGCTAACAGAAAAGTGCAGGCGAATATGTATGCAATATGGAGTACTAGAAAAGCCCTATGTGACCTGCCAGGAAGAGAGGGACTTGCGCGCAAAAATGTAAACTTTACAGGAGAGTGGATAAACAAAACTGATAACGTTTTCACATTCCGAGACACTCAACTTTGATGACTTACAGCAGGCTGGGAAAATTTTTTAGAATTTTTTCGACAACACCACGCGAAAGAGTGGCCAAAGATTGGTCAACAACAGTTGTTATCACAAAAAGATTTTTTTTTTGCGCATAGATCCCTTTCTTCCTGGCAGGTCACCTATTAGCAGTTGTTGTGTGGCGTCATTAGTATGCCGTATAGGGGCATAGGTATTAGCTATTAGGTATTCAATCATGGCTCATTTACACCGAGGCTGGCAGCATGCTAGAAGCATGAAACCGCCAACATTTATAAATGTTGCCGAACGTAATTTACACTGAATTTGCTAGCAGCAAGTTGGCAACATGCCGCCAGCAAATGTTATCCGATCGGATTCGATTCCGTTTGGATAACATGTTACCAGTAACATGTTGCTAGCAAATGCTGCCAACGTTGCTGCAAACAAAATTTCCAAACGACCTATAACACTGCTGCTAGCATTTGGTGTAAATGAGCCATCATAGGTAGGTACATTATTTTTTTGATTTTGTCACCTTTCAAAATGACTGGTAGTATTTGGGCTATTTCTAGATGTACAGTACCTAGTGTTGTTAAAATTTATAAATTATAATTCAGGTGGTTCAATAAGTAGCTTTAACGGCTTAGGAACTGTAAGCATGTGTATACTCAGCCGCCATTTTGATCCATACTTGGACGCTATTTAACAAAAGGGAACTAACCCACATTTGTAAACAAAATGAGTTATTAGTATCGCTGGAAAGAGCATAAAACGTAGAATTTTTCAAAATTGGGCCCCTGATTCAAATATGTGTACTCACGTTGAAAAAAGCTTATCAATAAACGCCATGCCATATAGTTTCTACATGGATTTTGAACTTCGAATCACGTGTTCTCAAAAAGCGGATTTTGTGGGTTAGTTCCCTTTTGTTAAACAGCGTCCACTTTTTCTGATGAGCGATGACAAGCGAACATCACATCCTAAGCAACGATCAAAGTTGTATGGGAATGAAAGGATAAAAATGGAGGGTGAGCATATCCATGTTTACAGTGCCCTAATTTCCTGTACCAGGTGGTTTGCTTCTAACAAAAGCCAAAAAACAAACTACATACAAAATTTAGCTACCAAAATAAAATTGCGATTAGATTAACGAATCATCTTAATAAAATATACTTTAAAACAGGAAAAAACTGTTTAAAAAGTTAAGATACTTACAATATTTAAAATAAATAAAAAATTGTTTTTTAAAATAAAAAATGAATATTCTCTTGATTATTTATTTATTTATTTTTAAGTTTCTCTGCGTCCTACCTCGACTTTGTAACTTCTTTCCTTTACTATTTATAATGAATCTTATCCATTTTTAATTGTTTCTCTATGGTTTCCTCCCCCCTCACCCCCTTCAATATTTTGTTTATTTTCATGCTCTTGCAGTAATGTTGTTTAATTACAATATGTAATTATTACAGAAATGTTTGATCAATCTTTAGACTAAAATTAATGCAGAAACAATAATTTTACTTTATTGTAGGTATTGTTTGGTCTTGAAAGCTCCCTGAAATTACCATAAAACGCTACAAATTGCTTATTGTAGTATTGTTTTTCCTTACCTAGGAATTGCCACTTTTGAAATACAGCAATTTTGCTAAATATTCGAATAGAAAAGTATAGATTTGGCACTTATGCTATTAAGGCCCTATAAATATGGGTAAAGGTATGACGACATTTTTGAATTATCTGTTGTTGCTTATTGGAGAGGTAAGGGGAATTATATTGGTATGAGTTTGAGTGATAAAATGGAGGTAGTTGACTGAAATTACAGCCACAGAAGTTTTTAAAGTTATAAAAACTAAAGATTGCACTATTTGTGCAGTTTTACGCTGAACATCAAGCTATTCTTAAAAATTGTGTTTAAACTTTCAAATTATTAAGTTGATAAACCAACAAAAACAGTAAAATGGGTCTTACTCTCCACTATAGGTACAAAGCTGTAAGATGAAGCTTTCACTTTTGACTTTAACTTACAATTTTAACATGAAAAACATTTGGCTTTTTGCTTTTTACTAGAAATATTTTTTAGCTTTTGACTTTTGGCTTTCCAGTATCAAAGTGTTTCAACTTTTGGCTTAAAACTTTCAACTTGAAAAAAAAAATGACAAGGCATTGTTTATTAGTTTGTTGAGAATAGAACTTGATGTCGCTTCAAGACTTCGAGAAAAAAGGAAATTGGAAAGGAAAAGGGCGAGAAATTGAAAAGAAAAGCTGAGTAAAAAATAAATAAAACTTTTTGCTCTTCGCTTCCTATCAAAAAATATTTCTCAACTTTCGACTTTTGGCTTTTTACCGTCAAAATTATCCAGCTTTCGGCTTAATACTTTCAACTAGCTTTCCAACTGAACTCTGCACACTTTACAATACTAATAGTCAATAATGTAAACGCACATGGGTTTCCCTCACTTCTTCAACAATACAGTAATTCAAAAATGGCGCCGTGATTTTACCCATATTTATAGAGCCGTAGAGCTATAAGCACTTCTTATGTTCACTAAAATGAAAACCTCTGTATTATTCATAAATTTCTAATGAAAAATATCTCAGGTTTCCATCGTTTTCATCAATAATTTTCCTGTGGGACGAAAAAAAAAGAAAAAAAAGAATAGAAACTATTCCAAACAATAAATTAATAAACCGTATTATGGACCTTTCTGAAGCCGATTTTCATTGTTCCCGTGCGACAAATTTTTTTATTTTATTTCATTCATGGGACAGCATAGTCCACTTCAGATGGAAATTGTAAAATTAATTAGGTACTAATTTCAGTATTATTGTATTAATGAATTCTACAAAACTTCAGTGTCAATTTCATATATAACATGCGTATAAACAGTCAAAAGTGATTACGATGCTTCAAGACTCCTTCTTATCATAATATTTGGACCCTGTTCAGCAAAAAGGAACCAACTAGCAAAATCCGCTTTTTGAGAACACGTGATTTGAAGTTCAAGAACCATGTAGAAACTATATGACATAGCGTTTACTGATACGTTTTGTTCAACGTGAGCACACATTTTTGAATTGGGAACCCAATTTTGAAAAATTCTACTTTTTACACTCTTTCCAACGATACTAATAACTCATTTTGTTTACAAACGTTGGTTGGTTCCCTTTAATTGAATAGCGTCCATTTATGGTCATTGAGTAGGTATTGAGGTGAAAATGAAGACTCTTCTAGTAGGTGTACAAACTTCATTTTGCTTATACTGCCTCATTATGTTTTCATTTTTCACTTTTTTAGGGCCGGCAAGACCCTATTGCAATCACTTTTTTTTTTTATTCTTCATGTTGTTCAGTACTCAGATTTCAGAGCTCGTACCAGTGAGTTTTGAGTCTCGTCTTTTGTGTCCTACCTTATCATACTTAGTCTGTCTTCTCTGTTCTCTGTATAATTCGGAATTTTCGTTTTGCAATCATTTCTCATGGTCTAAAGCCTCATGTACATTACAATAGTATATTGTGATAGTGGAACTATCATGCACGCGTGATAGTTTGTGACAGCACCTGACAGCATTGCTGTCGCAGTTAGTGATAGTTTGTTTACACTGTGAGAGTCAGCAACTATCGCAATAGTACTATCATAATGTAAACGAGGCTTTATCCTATGATCATCAATTTCATTAAATAACAGTTCAATTTCCGGCTTACACTTTCAGCAATGGTGTTGCCAAGAAAATTCATACTTTCTTTAAAAGTTCTGATATCCGTCGTTTTCAAGTATCCATTGCATTCAGACCCATTTCGCACATCAACTTTTGTTATCATACGCTACTAAGGTACTATATACCAAGTGCGGACACCCGCCATTTTGGATCATACAGTGCCCACGGACACCAAATCCGACTACGCGGAGCGTACCGCGTAGTCAATTTGGCATTCACAGCGCTGTAGGGTCCAAAATGGCGGATGTCCGCACCTGCAATTTGATAACAGGACAGGTTAATAAGTATGCAATTTGAAGTACTGGAAAAACCCCATGCCAGTGACGTGACGTCATGTATCAAGGGTTGCATCTAAATGAGTCAACCTCTGTACTGTAGTATCCTTGGATCAACTTCACACGCTGTAAATAACAGAATGAGATACCTACTCTCATGAAGAGCAATATGAATGAATACAACTAAAAAAGAAATGAGAGGAGAGTAAAAAAGTGATTTCAATAAACCAGCTACAAGAACCGAGCCTCATTTTAGAGAAAACAATTTTTTTGATTTTAGATGGATTTCGATTTTTAGTCATCCGCTCTTTGATGTCACCCATCTCCGAGCTTGAGTCGCTGGATTCGTGGCTCTTGGCTGGTATTTCTGTATGATAATTTTAACCGCAAACATCCGATCGCTTCTCTCTCGGCGGCGGAAAAATTAATTCGAATATGGATAGGAATACGGTATAGATATTCTAGAGCTTCACTAACGAGCGTTAAAATGGTCATATTGTCATAATGTATATGATGTACAAATACACGCGTGTAAAGGTCTTTAATGTTGGCGTGGACAGTATAATACGGTGGTTTGTCGAACATAGAACTGAAGGCGTGACGTCACTAATAGCGTACGAAGCGTACTGTGAAAGTGTGCTAACATTAATGCAACGAAGTGCGCGGTGCAGAGTAGTGTGTAAGTGTGCAGAGCATAGAGAAGACAACCTTGCATATCTCCCCACTAAAAAGAAAAAAAAAAAGCGAACAGCTGTTTTAATCATAAATATTATCTTTCTGTGGAACTGTACGTTTATCCATACTAATTTGGTATTTCGGATAATCGGAGATAGTTTTGAAGCCCGTGTTTTTTTCCCCTTTTTTTTTAAATCTCGGAGGTTTCGGTTTCGTTTGTTCAGCGATTTTGATTACCGTTAGTGGTTGCGTGCAATTTTTTTCAATTATAGTTCGGCTGTGGAATGAAAAGTGCAATCGGATGCGTTCGCGCGGCTGAACGCTAGTAAATATGATTTAAAACGTGTCATTTTTTGAATATTGTTCGTATACGGTTTTGATTTATTTATTTATTTTATTTCGCGGTTCACATTAGTGCGTTAAATCATTATTATTGTGTATATGCGCGCGCGAGTTGATTTGTTTTCGAAAAATATAATTCCGTTTCGGAGAGCAGCTACATACGTGCAACAGGTAAAGTTGAACTCTTTATCTCCTGATTGGAATATTATTATATGCGAGTAGATATGTGCCGCGATGCCATTAAAGGCGATTAACGCGATCGGTCAACGTGGATAGCCATTGGAGTTTACAACTGTTTACCCCGGTATCGAAATTACGTAATTATGGTTGGACGTTAACGAGCACGATAATAGAACTCAAAAATGAGTTTGAGTGCTCCTATAACAAGTGTTAGGTGCACCGGCAGACAGCCACGGTGCTGACCTGCGTAAGATGAACACTCGTCGGTAAACCCGAGCCGCTGAGCGATTGAAAACTGAAAATACTCCCTTTCAACAACCTGAACCCTGAACCCACGAATGCTGTTGCTCGCAGCAGAACCGTTCGGTGTTTCAGGAAAATACCTGCAGAATTGTTAAACACTGTACAAATTCTTTACAATTGGTGCAATTTCCTGGTAATGATCTGATAAAAGCAGTTTGTACACAGTTTCTCACGCTTCGACTGTTTTCTACAACTTTCTAATATCTAAGTTCGCATTTTATCAGTGTGACTACTATTGAAGTGATTTTCAAACTTCCGCATCACTTCGACAGAAAACTGTCTGTAATATCGAAGACCAAAAGACACCGGTCGAGTCCCGAGGTAACCGAGCTCCAATATATTATAGAGAGCAAGAACTGAGCAACTGTGTACAGAGGCTAAAACCCAATTTTTGTAAAGTACATATACCTCTGTCTTCTTTCGAATAGCTCGCATGCATGAATGATTTCGACCGTGATGGCATCAATGTAATCACTATGAACAATGCCGATAATTCATATTGTAGTATATCAGTTGGCGTCAGATCTGTTTATCTTGTCTTTCTCAAATCACGTTTTTTGATCTCCCGATAGTTATTCGTAGGTTCCCAAGCTCGATGGACGGGTACAATCTGTACGATATCCGAGTAACTCAACTACATCTAGTGCATCAACGTATGTATAATGATAAGGTTAAGATCAGTCTTTGATGCAGCTCTCAGTTTCTCCCTGTCTTGTGCAAGTTCTATGCTACAAGCCTCACCAGCTCGCAATATTACTCACGTGACCTCACTCCTCTACAGAGAAGCAATGCGCTGATAGAAGTCTAGTTGTTTTAGAGAACCAAGTTTTCTGCACACCCTCAAACAGCTTGTGATGATACTTTGGCGTCAAGCTGACAACCAACTCATTTTCAGCAATCTCAAGCGAGTGACGCACTTTTCTTTATGCCAAGTCGGGAAACTGCTTTTGATTGATTAATTGTGGATAATGATTGCTGCTTTATTGACGTACATTCTAGCCTTCAAGCCAGGTAGCTAACCGACAAATAGATACATAGATAGAAAGGCTGAGAAAGAAAGTCAGCTCTGTCACCAGTCAGGCAAGTGGATAGATGGGCTAGAAGAGCAACCTGCAATTATTGGGGCAAATATAGAGGCAGGCAGTCCTCTCCCGTTTTGGAAAAACCGCAATAAGAGTGTAGTTCAATATCTGAGAGCAAAGATCTGTCCAGCTATCTGTGTCTCTGTATCAGACATTATACCAGTTGGGCTCCTTCCTGTTCTCTAAATTTTATAGTTACTTCATATGGACGCTATTCATCAAAAGGGAACCAACCAACATTTGTAAACAAAATAAGTTATTAGTATCGTTGGAAAGAGCGTAAAAATTAGAATTCTAAATTGGGCCCCCGATTCAAAAATGTGTACTCACGTTGAAAAAAGCTTACCAGTAAACGCTATGTCATATAGTTTCTACGTGGCTCTTGAACTTCAAAAAGCGGATTTTGCTAGTGGGTTCCCTTTTGCTGAATAGCGTCCATATCATCATGTTTCTGAGTGTTTGTTTATGTATGTCACTATCCCTTCATTTTCTCCGGCTGTTTATCCACCAGCTCTTTCAATCCTGATTTCTTATCTATCTATCTATCTAGCAAGCATGTCTTTATATGTACCTTTCTGTTTCTTTGTCTTTATGTGTAGGCAGGCAGACAACTAAAAAGTCAGGCAGCTAGTCAGCCACATAGACAAACAGATAGGCATATGATTCAACCGTTGTGCCACGTTCCTAATTCTCGTTCCCAGACTGAGATTCCGTTCTGTGAAATCCATCTGTCTTTTTCAGTCTCACAAATTTCCCGGCACTTTATGTTTGTTTCAAATTAAGTGCATATTTGGACTGTCCTACTCATCTCTCTCCTCACAGAAAGAGTGCTGGACTGTATTTTCCTCAGTAATTTTACTCTGACATCCACTTACACCTTTGATGTTATGTCAACCTTTTGCTGTCAAGTTTTCAGATGTATTTCGACTCATTGGTTCGTTCAATACAAATGCCTATGCTATCTAATTGTGTTAAGACCTACTTTTGGAAACTGTAAAGCAGAGATTGAATGACATTTTCAATACATGATACCTTCAGGCATTACTGCATTTTCGGGTTGGATTTCCAACCCTGACAAGAGGGAACTATCCCGGGCCCGGACTTTCAGGGGGGTCCGATATTTTTAAAAGGCCTGAATTTCAACGCTTACTGTTACATCATACTGTACATTAAATCAGCAATCACTCCTTACACCATGAAAGGAACCAGGAATATTCTGGTTTTGAATGCACGCTTATAATCCTTATAATTTTTTTCCATCTGACAAGAGAACAAAATGAACTGGAAGGAGAAGGGAGCCCGTGGAAATTCCCCACATGTCCTCTTTTTCTCTCTGGGGGCTGTGGATTGCTATAGCCTAGTTGTCCGCTGAGTAAATATATTGTCACCTGTGGGCCTGTAGCTAGTACCTAAGCATGTCAGAGCTCTAAAATTGTGAGCAAGAGCTAGTATTTCATACTTGCAACTATTATCCAGTATTTTGGTTTGAATTTCCAAAGCGATACTCTTGATCACAGACTCTTAGCGTAGCCGTGTAAGTGCTCTGCAGTTATGTGTTATTCTAGTGCAGGAAGAGTAACTTTATTTACCTATTTTGTACTTCCAGATATTATCTACTACTTGGCTAGTCATTCCTAATCTCTGAGCTGATCTGATCTAAGGTGGCGCATAATGTGAGATCCTGAACTAACAATTGATATTGCAGTGTTTCCTATTGCAATGTCCGGAACATGCGGAGATTGATTTTGTTAATGTGTCCAAAGCTTGCGTCACTCAAAGCAGTAGGGATAATCATGGGCCAAAAATGCGGCATAATTATTCAGCTCTTTGTAAGTAACTAATTGATCCTGCATGTGATCAAAAAACCTGATGACTCACAGTTAATAATCCGGCTCTCTATTTTCTCTTAACTATTCCTTCCGCCTTCTTTAACCAGTCTCGGATGTAAGCTTTTAGGTGATGTAGATAGCATCAAAGCAGCGCCAGAGCAAGAGAAAAAAATTATAACTGTCATCAAAATAAAAGTTTTTGTTCATCATTGGATATGTAGGGCTGTAATGCTACCCTGTTCATGTTTGCAATCATTATAACTGTACCCACACTCATCAGCAACGTTGTGTCACATATCACCAGTGTAAGTAGTCTTTTACTTACTCTAGAACCTAGGCGCCATGATTGGGTTCACTGTCCAACAATTTTCATCGCTCTTAAAAGTTGTAGAAATTCTATGTAACATGATTCGAGGAAGGCCCTCAACTGTTTTCTCTTTTCCGAGGAATAAGTCACTACAGGCATATCAGACTTTGGCTTTCAAATCTAATATTTTCCCCCTGGTCACCTTGTTGGCGTCCTTTGCCTCACCAGCAGCATGCAGTTGCCAACTTCTCCATCGTTAGCTTTGTTTTTTCAACAAGTAAACTAATAATGATGATTGCGCACTTGGGTGTAGGATAGAAAAAAAAAAGAAGAAAAAAAAGACATGATATACTTGTACCTACTTCTCATAGAAACTTTGCAGTTCTCCAATTGTTATGGTTAGATACATTTTGTCTGGGTGAATAGTACTATAAAATGAGGTGGAAGTGGACAGGGTGATGAAGATGGATACTTTTTCAAATGCATGTTCCCACTTGCACGAACGAACAACGTAACCGCTCCTGCATAAGTTTATTCTCATCTCCTTGTTCAGAGGGTGAAGATGGACACATTCAGTAGTGTTTGTATTACTCCTTAAAGATGAGGTATCCATCTTAATGTCATGTCACTATATGTTGTAGAGCTTTCTCATATTAAAAAGACATTTACAATTACATTTGGAGCATTATATTCATTTTTTAAACATCATTCGAATAACAACAAGTAATCAGCTTATCTTACTCGCAGTGCTGCCCTTTTTAGCATTCAGCAGTGCTGCCATTTAGCCTAATACTTACACTAAAACAACAATACTACACTATACATGAATACAGTGACAATAGCATAAACCATTTTTTGAAATTATGATCTACCAGCTATTATTAACACCAAACTATGAATAGCTAGTGATCATATGATACACGTATTATCAATTCGCAGTAATTTTTGATTCAATAGTAGAGGTATACAATAACATTATCTAAAATATGATAGTCGTTTAGACAGGAACCTTGCCATGTATGAGCTGTTTTCTGTTGGTACTCCGGTAATCGCCTTTTGAAACTGGTTCTCTCGACTCACTGTCTCAATGCGAACAAGCAGCACTGTTCGCGTAGTATTATAAATTGGCCTACTCGCCACAATTGATACCACTCACTATGTAGCCTAATTTTGAGCCAAAATAGTGTAAATGAGAAAACTATGTTTGTGTGAAACAGTAAGAGAGACTATATGGCGAGAAATTTGTGAAGGCGTTGACGTTAACTTATAAAGTACCTATTATAGCTCCGAACTGAATTTTATTTTCGAGTATGTCGTATATGCGGATAAATGTTTCTTCGAGTTGACACTAAATTGCGAGTACGCATGATTTATAATATGTAATTGACGAGTACGTTTGAAGTTGTGTAAATATAACAGGTTGCGCTACAAAACACTGTTGTGACAAATGCGAATGTCAAGAGGCTTTTGACAATTT
Organism: Acanthococcus lagerstroemiae; assembly: GCA_031841125.1. Lineage (NCBI taxonomy): Eukaryota > Metazoa > Arthropoda > Insecta > Hemiptera > Eriococcidae > Acanthococcus > Acanthococcus lagerstroemiae. Next base: position 15,483,049 of record CM063113.1, on the reverse strand, counting down.
TGATTAAACTGGAGTATAATGTTAAACGCGTGAACGAATTAAAAATTAACACGAAAATTAACACGTTCTTGCTGGTTAATGAAAGAAAACTGGAGTGAAAGAACTCGAGGTATGTGATGAATAGTCACTGGGACTAGCGAGAGAAAAGAACGCAAGTAGCTGAGCTTGCTGTGATGTATTTATAGCTAAAGGTCGATGGGATTTATCTTCTTCCAGCGGTTTTCTTCCTCAATCTTACATGACAGCTTCATTTTTCAGCTGTAGGGTGAAAGATGTGCAGCTATGTTATTTAACCTTCTCAAGAAGACAGATATGAACAGAAAATAATATCAATATGCGCTACATACTTACTTTTACATAGGTACATGTTGGTAAACCAGCAATACCAACATTCATGCACAGCTATAATCGCAACATACTTACGTGTAAACAGAGTGTGAATTGTATGAGCATGAATGCCCCAGTAGAGAATTTTGTATTGTCATTGAATTACAGTCAAAAGGCCCCACTGTTTTTAAACATGATGCGACAATGTCGTTGTCATTGGAATACCAAAAAATACATTGACTGTACCGACACTTTGGTCTTATTTGGGCGGTAAATTCCTCAAAAAGTAAAAACTTCCAGAAATGAATACAAATTAGTGCGTCTACACCTCATTGCTTACAGAATGCAGCAGTATGTATTAGTCACACTATTGATGTACTTCCCTGACACAGTGTACATAAGGGTGGATTACAGATCCTGAATCAGTATATTAGTCTCTATTGATGTACTCCCTGACGCAATGTATGTAAGGCTAGATTCCAGATCCTGACTTACTGGGTTACAACAATCACTTTGCCATGCATGTACTGCCATACACCCTACCAAACATTACTACTGATGTACTGGTACAAGAACTATAAGTAATGCACTCGTACCATTTACAAGTAACATTAGTACTGATGTGCTGATACTAGAACTACAAATAATGCACTCATACCATTCATATCAATGCAGAATAATGTACACACTCACTAAAACTTGTAACAGCGTGCACTACTCGCACATCTCATATTGATGACGAGCTTTTTTCTCACCGAGTAGAGTAGTGCTTATAGGTGATATTTGATTCATGATGTTTACAATGCTGAACTAGCAAATTTGCCAAATCAAATCTGCAAATACTGCAAACGATCTCTGAAGGAAGATATGAGTATGATGCATGTTTTCAGTGGATTTTGACTTCTGAAGCAAATGATGGTGTCAGAATTGACATTTCTTCAGAACGGTCGACCCAGAGGGAAGAAAAGAGACAGAAATCGCACAATATACGTATGAGCGTGACGCATATCTTTGGTACACTTTTGGCTGTCGAATTATGTAGCGGTATCATTATTTATTTCTGTCTATCTATAACAGTGAACGCAGAGGGCAGGAGAGTGGTGAAAACGAAGTCGTTCCTGAAATTTGGACAGCTTAGAAACTGAATACAAGTACAAAGTATATATGTAACTTCAGAACGAATTGAATATTGTGAATGGCGGTTAGAACTGAGATAAAGTCTGGTCCAGGTAAGAAACATAATTTGCAACCCGCAATACATATCGATTATGTGCAGTGCATTTTGAGGTTGGAGGGGAGGAACGAGTTAAAGAACATGTTGTCAGCGCAGTGAAAAAATTATGTTTCTTAACTGGACAAGACTTTAGGTATACTGCTGTACCCATTATAACTATATACCTATTGCTGTAATATAGAGAACTTCAGCACATTGTTATAAAACTCTCATGTACGTCCATCCTAAGTTCAAAAACCAGATCACTGAAACTTCTTATAAATAGAAATACACTGTCCCCTACCAAGGTCCAGAAATTATGGAGGCATTGTTCCGGTAGCAGTGATTTTAGTGCTCCTTTTTTCGCGCACCGTGTGTATATCTTGCGTAATGAGATCCAGTTTCAATATAATCAGAACTAAATAACTTACAAAGTAAACTGTTCTTTCTGTTTATCTCGTATAATGGATTTAGATAGGTATTACGCTTTTAGTCAACTAATTGTTATCACGCTGGCTGGCACTGTTATCGGAAAAATCGGTTAAAAGGTTAAATATTAGATGATGCCGGTTGAACAGTGTTTTACTAATAATGTAGCTCGCTGATATTCTTCCGTGGAATAGAGCGTGAAATATTTCCGGGAAAATTCACTGTAACTTTTGTGGGTCCATTGAGGGAATTGAATTGAATTTAACTGAATTTTAAAGCGAAGTACTGAGGTGTCCAGGTATCGCTGGAAGAAAATTTGGACTAAACACTTGCAGTTGCAGGATTGTTCAGTGGATTGTAACAGAGACAAAATAAGCTCAGGAAACTAGAAAATGTTGGATTCTTAGGAATTTCTTTGCTTTAATGCAGTATGCAGCAGAACACATCGTGCCTCTCAGCTGCATCACTATGTATTTAATTTTCGACATTTTTTCCTTTTTCAAGAAGTTTGGATTTCCTTTATTTCTATTTTCTCTTAAAATTTTAGCTGACGTCTCCTCCATCTGCTCCTTTGCTTTTTTCTTGGAATTTTTCGTGGACACTTTATACGTATAATATATACAAGTTCGACTGCCTCTTCTCTTTAAATATAAATTCTCTTCTTGTCAGCTTAGTTTATTTTTCTTCAAATAAAACTCTCTCTCTTTCCGGTACTTCATCAATTCTTTTAAAAATTCGTAGTATAGAAACCTCACTGCTCACCGATATTTTCAATTTCTTGATTTTCCCTCCGCGACTAAGTCCATTTACTTCAGCATCCTTGTCATCTTGTACACACAGTAAGCTGATCGTTGTCATTCATATATTGCTTACATATGTAGTTTTACATCGTGTTCAAATTACAACTTGGTCTTCCCCATCATGGGGATTTAGCAGCCTCTCTCTCTCTCTCTCTCTCTCCTCCTCCTCCTCCTCCTCCTCCCTCCTTGTAAACAAGCTCAGAATAATTCGCAGAAATAAATACCTATTTATCTTATTTGCAACTGTCTCTTCCTTAAGTAACCTCTTGCCGGGGCCGTGTATACAATTTGTATACAATTTCCGGTATCGAAGATAATTGCGCGCGAAAATTGCTGCACATTTCCAGGGCATTGAAATGATCATTCGTCGTGTATTGCTTTCACTCCTGGCCTCTGCTATATACGTTGTAAGTCGATTAAAGAAACCTTGTGAGCGAGAAGAAAAAAATGAAACTGGTCTATTCGTGGTTAATTTGCTAGATATTATTTTCAAACTTTATCGTTACCCAGAACGCAGGCTGTAACAATATGTCGTAAAAGAGAAAAGATTACCGAAGATGTGATTTCATCGTTGATGACTCGTTGAATGATGTAATCGAAAGAATAAGATCCGAGAGAGGTAAATGAAAATTATCGAGTGAATTCCTACTCTGAAATACGTCGATCAGACTCTGAAAACAAAAGGATTTGAAATCACTCGAGAAAAAAAATTTAGAGGGTTTGTTGCCTCGGTCAGTAGGGTGTCCTATGATGGTCCTGGCAGGACAGCGTAAATTGAAAGCGGAGAGGCGAAATGGGGGCTCGGGCCAGCCTTAATACGTCCTTCTGGTCACTGACGCCATACTAAAAAGGGTAGTTTCTGGGCCCAGGGGTGCGGTGTCTGGGGAGCCACTTTGGCATGCGTGCATCGCCATACACTCCACCAAGCATCCCTATGAAAAATGCTGCGGCCTCGTTACCAGAGGCTTCGCTGCCAGCAACCCTACATATGCAAAACTGAATTGTATAAAGTAATATAGCATGGTAGTTTAAGATTTTCGGTAACTGTGTACATGGTAGAGTGAGGTGCTCGCCCTACAGCCATCTCCATTATGGCAGTTTCATCGGGTATGTTGTCCGTTCACTGTCATTCGTGTTGATCGTGCCATTATTGCCGTACTGCTAATTATACTGTGAGCTCATAATTAACATTGGCTGTACTGCCACTAAGCAGTACCAAATTATCATTTCAGAGCCCAGCCAAATGTTTGCTGGCAGTGAACATCAGTATTTCCAAGTTTTGCTAGCCGTATTTGCTGGATATCTCGGCAGTATTGTCGCCTATTTAACTAGATTCTGGCATTGTCTCTCCCCAATCCAACAGCGGCCACGCGGCCGTGTATCATTCTTTGTATTGAGGGTCATAGAATCCTGTATATGGTTCGATATCTCTTCCAAAGTGGATATAGGATTCTTCTTAAAGTGCCGATTGATCCGATCGCCACGCCGACAGAGCTGCGACATAATTTCTCCATTTTTCCCGATCCTCTGCTTTTCTTGTGACAGCATGAACTGGCTCTCCACATGCGTCTCGAATTTGGTCTGTCCATCCCATTGAGCTGCGACCACGGGGCCGCCTACCCTCTGTCTTTTCAGTTATAACCAGCCGCTCTAGATTGTTCCATGATGTGAACAGAATATTTCAATATGCGACGCGTACATATGCTTAGCTGTTCAGAGATTCCTGTATCATCCACAAAGGACACGTGGCTCGCTTTGCAGTCCATGGTATACGAAGCATCCTCTTCCAGATCCAAAGTTCCTGGTCAGTCTATTTCGGTCTGCTTTTCGTATGTCCCAGTATCAGCTCCATAAAGCACAACGGGGAAAATCGGTGTCTACCATTTTGATCTTTGTGTCTTTCCTGGTATTATGGCTCTTCCAAATACAACTTTGTTTTACAACCGCCTCTTCAGCAAGTTGAGCTCTTCTTATTTCAATCAGTCCTATGACAACTGATCAGGGAGCCAAGGTAAACAAAGGATTGTACTACCTCGTAACCCAATATGTGCGTGTCTTTGAGGACAATTTCTCCTCCTCCATTTATAAGCATTACTTTGGTTTTTTCTCTGTTTAGCAGCGGACCATATTCAGCGCTTCCTCTTTGGATCCTTTTCATCAGCTCTTCCAGCTCCTCTTTTGAGTCCGTTAGAATTGTATCATCTGCTTATCGAAGGTTATTGATGCGTCTGTTTACGTTAAAGTCAATGGCGGTTCAAGAAACGGCTCATGCACATTGTAACCCACTTCGAAGATTTTTTAGTCTTTTTCTTGGTAGGATGCTTGTTGTGCTGAAAAACTGATGTACATAGCAAGAGAGCTTCCACGTGCTGTAATCTGTAAAACGCGAAATTCATGGAAGTTGAAGAAGTTTTATTCTTTTTGCTGGCCTTAGCTTGCTTCAACACTAAATCTCTGGTATACTGGCAGGTCTGTGGTTTCGATAGAGAAGGAAAATTGTGACATTTTGACAGTTTGTGTCTTCGGCAGATTTCAGTTTATCTTTTCAGCCAACATTCAACTCAAAATCAATAGTGTCGACTTCCTCTTTATGTTTGTCTACCACAATTAAGAAACGCAATTAAATGGGGATGTTTATACTGATTACTTGATGCAGCGACATAAGGATACGTGGTGTGCCTATCTGTTCTGTAATCTGAATTTCACAGAGCCACTTAGACTTATTAATTATCCTGGAGTAATTTCTTTTGCGATATCATCAATAATTTTATTTAGCTCTAGACTATGCATTCGATCAGTGGTCACAGTCAGTATGTATGTTTCCTACCCTCGTATACTAGATTAGCAGTTGTGTACGATGTTGAAACGGATGTCAGATTATCAAAGAGAAAAACACAATTCACATTTCGCTGTTGAACCTTTCTATAACTTTCGAGTGTGTATTTTAGTGTGTCGTGTAGGTAAGTAGGTATTTCTCAGGGCCAGTGTGGCATCACTGACGGTACAAATAAATAAAGTATACTATTTGGTATTCTGGGTATTAGAGGTAAAAATAATACTTAGTTTTAAACTTGATGGCAAGACTACGCTATCAAGTATAGGTGGGTAGGTGTGTACTGTGCAATTTATACGGCGAACAGGTAGCGGAAATAACAGGAGGCGAAAATCGGATGCATTTTTACACAGTCATGTGCTTAATTCCATAATGACCTCAATTCAGATAAAATCATCGTAGCGTCAAGTGAAACGATAAGTTCTTCTTTTTCAAACTGCATTAAACCTATTTAATGGCAATTAAGTAACACGCAGACTCAAACAAATAGATAAAATTCCAGCAGTAATTGAAAAGACAGAGTGAATGAGAGTTTCCGAATGGTATACTGCAAGGATTGTTTGCTCTGAGGTATACTCAGTATCTATCATTGGAATATAGCGGGCATCTTGTGAGGCTCTCTCTGAGAAAAATTTCAAGGTATGCACCTAGAATATTTTTCTCATTACGGCGATACTCTTAGGAGTTTACCAATTACGTTGTTCGATTATTATTTCAGAACTGAATTCACGTCATACCTAATTGCTTGCCTAAGGTGCAATTTACAGTTGAAATCGAATTTCAGTTGTAAACAGTAATTTCGTTCGTTGAATACCGACCACTAAGACGAGAAATTAATTGTTCATTGTTCTTCTGAGTGTAAGTTGAATGGTGTATAAATAGAAGTGTCCTATACTTGATATTTGGGCAGCAAAGAATGTTAGCGTGAATGAATATTATTATAACGAATGAAACGAGACAATTATTGTGTCGCATTTATCCAATCGGATGGAAAATTCTGGGTTCGAAACTAGTTTAATGAAAAAAGTAGAAATTTGTCACTTACTGGTATTGACGAATTCGAGGTTATGTTTGTCAGTTGGAATTAAGTCTTTGGTGCCGGTTGTTGGCCTACTGGTTGGCATATTTATTCGTTTATATCGGCTGTAATGTCATCGAGCTGTTCCCGCAGTATCAAATATTGGGGACTGCCGCCTTGGTAATTCAAGCTTACTATTTGGAGATTTTTGTGCACTTCAGCTCGGTTCGGTAAAAGGTGAAAATAGTATTCTAAGTTGCAACCGTGCAATTTTTGATTGAAGCGAGAGATAATTTTTAATTATTGTTTTACGTGCATGTACATGTGCACTTCAAGGACATCGTGTTTCTTGAAACGTTTTACTTCTTCACTAGGTATCAACACGAGGAACACAAAGTTTTGTTAACTCGAGGACTTTCCGGAATTCGATATTGTATTTACTTACAACCTATCAGTTTTTTGACATGATAATGCGAACTTCCAGCGTGAGTATTATTTCAAGTACTTCGATACGTATTCTTCGAGTACTTTTCTATCTAGGTGCATTTTTGAACTGATAAAACGACTGGCTTCACAACAGGGCAACTTGATAAATTCAACTTCTTATTGCCGGTCTCGTTATAGGTCAAAATATAGAAATTCTGCGTTTTCTTCACATTCTCAAGTTGTCATAGGTACTCATTAGATTAGAGGAAACACTAGGGAAGAAAACGTGTCGATTTCTTCAAGGTCGCCCCTCTTCCATATTAGTTCTCTGTGTGATAAAAATAATACGTTTTGAAGGATTTAAGAAAAAATGAATCACGTAGGAAAAACGGTACTCAGCTCCCTCAATGCTCCTTACCATTCAACCACCAGCCCTGTCGCTCTCCCTAATTCATCTTCCGCAGAATTTCATGTATCCTCACTCACCTGAGAATAGGTCATACCAGACTGACCTACTCTTTTCTCCTATCGGGCCCAGAGCCTCTCAGCTGTTCCTTCTGTCACTCCGAAGACCGACTCATGGTGTCCCACATACTCCGCTCCTGCCCAGCTTCTGATCTTCTTAGTAACCGACTAAGGCTCCCGATCTCTTATGCCCTCAATTCCCTCACATCCATACTATTCTGCCTCACTCACCTTAACATCCTGCGCCTCCTGTAATCCCCCAAATTACATAAAGTATAGCCCGTAGAGCAGCTGGTGCTAAAAAAAGTTTCTTCTCGGAATTGATTTAACCTCTCTTATATCTTTCTCTCTCCTTTTTTGTGCCCTCCTCACAGCAATGATAATTCTGTAACATCTTAAATACATGCATATTTACAATACATAAAAATATGATTTCTTCTTCTCTTGAAATTGGCTTTCTTATTTCCGGAATGTACTTTAACCATTTCCCACTCACCCATTTATCATCCCTCACATAACTCGCTCTCTAAATCAAAAGTATCAAAAGTTAAACATAAAGTTTTCACTTAGAATAATTTACATTCTAAGATGTATGTGACTTTTCCTTATAAGCGTAAGTAGCCTTTCAAGAGTGGGAGGAGCGGGTAACTGTTTTCACTCGCGAATTCTTACCGCATGACTCCTCCTCTTCTGCCCTTCATATGCAATTTTCAAACTTTCTGGGAGATGGGCTTTCAGTACATTTGGAAGAGGGGCTAAGCTCTCCAAGTCCCCTCAACTGAGGGTAATGCTTTTCCCTGACGAGAGGGGGCACGGAAAAGGGAGGTTTAAGGAGGGAACAAAAGGACCAATTCTGAGAATTGTTTTACCATGTTTTTTTAATCCATGTGGGGGGAGTTGAAAGAGGGGGAGTGAGCGGGAGTAAATGAAAAGGAGTAAGGTACCTTCAGAAGGTAGCAAGAACCTATTTCAAGAAGAAAATATTTTGCACCCCCCCCCCATAAATATGTATTTTTGGAGAATCTATCAGTGGAAGGGTGAGTGGAAGAAAAAGGTCAATTTGCCTCCCAGCTCTGTTTCACATGACACACTTCCTTTATTCCTTTTATACTTCTCGAAGCAGTGTACGATAAAAGCATGCATTTTACATGCATTTTTCCATCAGAGACTTTGGGACCCTGTAATGTACACGCTTCGCAAAACCTTGCAACTCGGGTTCGAGTCCCACCAACACTGGAAAGCTAGTATCTTCGAATACCTCCACCAACATCCCAGTGAATACAGCGACTACAGTATCAGTCGAGGTGGAAACAAAGCGCGTCCTGTAACCCCCACAAGTTCACACGAACATGATATTATAATCGCAGGGCGTGTTACAATCAGATCAGAAAGATTCGTATAGTGCGTGTGCACGGTCGTGAAACACGTGGCTAATAAGCGACTAGCGGCTGTACACTCTTTGGCACAGAGAAGGAAAACTCTACCCCGACTAGCATGCTCAGGAGAGTCGCGCGTCAGAAACCGCGACCGACATCACGCATTGGATATGGCGCTTGAACTCCTGAGCCTTTTGTGTCGGTAGTGAGGGCAATTGGAAATGATCGTCAATTAGGAGGAGGATTCTCGGCAGCAGCATCCACCAACTCATTGCCCTGGATTCCAGTGTGCTCGGAAAGCCAGGCCCGGGAAGGGGGACGTTGTTTTGGGATAGCGAGTGGCACAGGCAGGACAATGGAGTTGGAGGGGTAGAGGCCCTAGATCAGTGTTTCTCAACCGGTGTGTCGCGAGGTTTGCAATGAAAACAAAAAACTTATTAAAATGTATTCAGTGAGGTTTCGGTGAGTAGTTTTTGCAGCAGCCTTCAAAATGAATATCCCCGCCTTTCCAAAGCAGCAGCCGACATATTATTGCAGTTCCGAACATCTGGTGTTGTGAACATGTTTTTCGGTCCTCACTAACATCGAACACAAACGATGAGAAAGGCTTGCGGCATCGTCGTTAGAAAACTATCTGCAATTGTGCCTATCCAGTATTGAACCTAGGGACATACCGATGGGGGAGGGGGTGCCAACTCCCTCCCGGTAGGAATTTTCTACTCAGCAGTTGGAAAAAATTACCATTTCAGTCAGGCGAGTTGGGAAAACCCAACAAGTCAAACGGTTTTTCTTCTTTTGCCTTGATACTTGAGAATTTTGAGTTGAGTCAGTTGGAAAAATCCAACAATTCTAAGAGTTTTTTGTTTTTTTTTCCTTTGATACTTGAGGATTCTGAGTTGAGTCAGTTCGGACTTTCACAATTTTTACACCCCCCCCCCCCCCGGGAAAAACTCTTTGGTACGTCCCTGATTGAACCTCGTATTACCGATCTATGTAGACAACGTCAAGCCAAAATATCTCATTAATGCTGTCAATTTTATTATTATTTTTACTTTCAACATTTTTTCTCTCATTTTTTATATTCAATGCACTCATTTTCTGAACTTTTTGAAGTATAAGGTGAAAAAATTTGCCTTATTCGTGTTATTCAGGAAATGGTGTGCCGCGGGAAAAGCTACAAGTAGGAAAGTGTGCCGCGATTCAAGAAAAGGTTGAGAAACACTGCCCTAGAATGATGACAGTGAGCTGAGAGGGAGTCTGTGAAAAGAATACAGAAGGGAAGGAGGAAAAGTTGAGAAGTGATGTAAGGAAGAGGTAGATTGCTGTGAGTTTAGCGGTAAAGATCAATTAGGCTTTAGTCCGAAATGGAAGTATGTAAATACATTTTTTTTTAAAACCTATGAGGGAATCTGTTGAAAGAGGAAGTGAAGGGGGAGTGAATGGGAGGACATGGAAAGGGTGTAACATTTTTCCTTGAGGCTGCAAGACCAAAATTCAAATTGTGTTTTTTGTAGATATGCATTTTTGGAATATCCACGGGGAAAGACCCCCCCCCCTTGTCGACTCTCCGTCATTATTTAATTAAGCAAGTTTCAAACTCAAAAATATTTTAACTGATCTCTTATTTTTTACGAAACATTATACAACGTGAAATCATGAATTTTACATACATTTTCCCAGTAGAGACTTTGGGCACCTGGACAAACTTACAGTTTTCTTGTATTCAAAAACCTTTAAAACCTATTGTTTTAATTCCATAAAGAACCAATAATTTGATGGGGATAACCTTTAAAATCGCGAATTTTTTTGAAAACACATCCTACTTGTCTGTCATTTTGGGTGGCTTCTAATTCTCTATAACCTGCCTTTTTCTCCCCTCCCGTTTTAACTCCCCATCACAGCCTAGGAAAAACTCTTGAATACGGAAAAGGACAAATATATGAATAGATTTACAAAGCGGCAGAACGAAAAGTCAGTCTATAATCTGTTTTCTTGACCTTTTTCTTTTGCTGAAGGGGCTCTGGAGCAGCTGACAGAAAATAGCAAGTTTTGATGTCTCTGTATACGTTAGAACCTTCTTTCCCATTGGAAGACGCCAACGCCTCCGTCCGCCTTCAGTACCAAGGAACGAGCGTAATGGTGGCCCCAACATGCAGTGAGCCAAAACGCCTGGATTCTCTGTTGGTATTGCACCAATTAGACTTGACTAGATGGCCTAGTCCACACCAGTGACGTAGCCGGGGGGAGGGGGGGGGCGAATGCTTCCCCCAAGGCACCTGAAATTGAATGTAAAATATGCAAAAATTAGCAAATTTTCATGTTTAAAACACGTTTTACGAAAAAATTTTGCTCGAGCAGTAATTTTACCTTCATTTTTTATAAAATAGTCCTCTAATATCGGTAATTTTTGAAAAGTACCCCACTTCGCTCTCCCCCCATTGGGAAAATCCTGGCTACGCCACTGGTCCACACTTAACTTCCTGGCTTCACGTAGTCAGTGCGACAATCGACTATAGATTTGAAACTCATTGGAGTAAAAGCACGTAGTCTATCTCCCCTACAGAGTTGTCAAGTCAGATGCAGGACCGTTTCAAACATGAAGGTACAAGCAGGTCCTTCCATACAGTGGGCAGCTTGAAACCGCCACCACCCTGTACCCTGTCTTAGCCACCACAGAACGTTCCATGATTTTCCGGACGAGACCATTATCAGGTCAACAGCTGCAGCCTATACGTTAGTCTGTAACTTTGACCATCTCAGAACGTCATAGCGTCATCAAACTTCTGCTGAACTGCCGTCTAACAGTCCGTCGTTGGCAAGACACCTCGTTCTAGGGCAGCGTTTCCCAAACTGTGTGCCGTGAAGCCAGCTAAGTGTGCCGCGAAATACGGAGTGAAAAAATTATTTCAAAAGATTCAGAAGATTAAAATTTTAAAATTATGCCTTTTAGTGGGCTAAGCCAAATGGAAGAAGTGCAGGTACGTAGCCGTCCGAGCAAACCAACGTGAGCGTCCGACCAGTGGTGGGGGGAGTGACAGACTCTGGGCGCACGTTGCACTGAACATAAGTGTACTTATTATTTAAGTGTTGATTTGTGGTAATGGTAATTAATGGGTGTGCCGCGGATATCGGTAATCTCTTCATAGTGTGCCGTGGACAGAAAAAGTTTGGGAGACACTGTTTTAGGGCCGTGTAAGTTGTGCGCCTGTCTTTACAAACAATGTCAGTTCTCAAAGTGACATCCTTTTCTCGCAGGCGATATCGGTCGAACTTTCGTACTCGACTTCTTAGTCTCGTTCTCGTGGGAATCTAACGTAAAGCTGAGTAAGCTACGACAGATAATGGCCAGTGAATACTCACTAATACTGCCGTATCTCAATACGGTATAAATCATGTACAAAACACTCAAATTATTCAACTTGAACTTTCACTTCGCTGACAAGGTTGTAGATAGAAGATAATTTCAGAACAGACGTTTTCAATTTGTAGGATTATCTAGTGGTCACCATTTTACGTCGCGCTATCAAAAGTGCTCGAAAATCTGTTTCATCGAAACTCATTCTCAAAATATCAAAATTTCAGCTTCAAAATCAGTGATAGTTCTCGCTGTTGTAGGATGTAGTAATCGAAAAAAGTGACCATTACGCACGGGCACTCATCGTTTGCCTAGCAAGAAAACGGAAATACTGGAAGAGTCTTTAATTTTGCCAGCTGCTATGAGAAGGGAGGGGGCTTTCTCTCCGTCTCCAGTAGGTGCGATGTGCTTTTCTTGAAACGGTATAACTGTATTTTGTAAACACGCGTACGAACAACTCGATTTTTACTACAAAAACTGAAAGCTAAGTTCACGATAGTTCAAATCGAATGAAACGTCTGCAAGATCCAGAAGCACGAATGACCACTTCCGGGAAACGCAAATCACACGGACGAAATTTTCGCCGGGTGCAATTATACGGTGGATACCGGGTAGGCGGTTCGACTCAACGAGCTGTGAAGTAAAATCGTCGGTCCGGGTCCGGCGGTCGGGTACCGCGCGCGTTAAATCGAGATTTTCCCTTCGAACGCGTTGATAAATAGGTGGATATTCATTACGATTTGATGAGTTATTTGAGGCGGGCACGGGCACGGGCATGGGCATGGGCAGCGGTGCTATTAAACGTTCATCGCGATGTGCCGATGGTATCGGCCGAGAGAGGCGAGCGATGGCGATACGATGACGGGTCCGGTATACGTTACCTTTCGTAAGCCCGACGTTTAATTGTTCGTATGGCTGGCCGCCGATAATCCGCGCTCTCGCGATGAATTATACGCTGTGTCGGTCGCATTTCTAGGATTGTGCGAGCTGCGATGGAACGAGCGACTCCACGACCGGGAATTCCACCCCCGGTGTATTTCGGTGCTCGCGATATCGGTAGCGGAATTCGGGTGCAGAAATTAGAAAGAGAGAATGTCGAACTGAAAAGCTGAGTTTGTCAGTTGTACCCGAAGACATCGTCATATCTGCTATCGATGATAAATTGACTGAGTGATATACTCGTATAACTGATGAGTATTCTCTGCGGGGGTGAGCTTGCTCACCCAGTGTAGCTGTATAGGGTATTACTAGTTTAAGTGTCTTCTTGTCAGAACCAGAAGTAGAATCCTATGATGATGGTGTGGTGGGACATATGGCGATGCACGCATGCCAGAGTAGCCTTTAAGACACCGCATCCCCGGCCCCGGAAACTACCCTCTCGAGTATCGCATCAACGATCGGAGGGACGCTTTGAGGTCGGCCCGAGCCCCCATTTCGCCGTGCCACTTCCGGTGCGCTTCCTGCAAGGGCAACCATGGCGTTCCCTACTGATCGAGGTTTGCACTCCCCGAGCACTAACGGTACATGTGACGACGCAGGCAGGACGGCGGGGGAGCCCTGTTGAGGGGTCCGCAGCAGCTTCAGCAGCTCTTCTAGGATGGGACAGAGTTGTCCTGTTCGATAATGTGGACCGAGTTTGGTTCGTCGGCCCTCTGCCTTGACCACTCTGTCTGTATCTTCCTCTTCATAATGGCCGAGACTAAGGCCGACACCCGGTTCCATCCGCTTCGGCTCTTCATCATCTCCGGAACGAGGGTAAGTAACTACCGAAGCACTCGTGGCCGCCCAGAACGTGGGTTAGGTGGAAGTTCAGTTCCCCATGGGACCTGCGTGGCTACTGATCGAGGTCGCGTACTCGTGCTCGAGTCCATTCGTCCTTAGTTGACTGGGCAAGTGCGTCCTTCCACTTACGAAGCATTGACTGCTGGGTGTCCAGCTTGACCCGAAGTTCCTCCCGTTTCGTCTTCGCTCTTTTCTTCGCACCGTATACCTCCGCTATTTCCCTGACATTGAGTTCGATCCGTGGTATTCACGTTAACATGTCTACTGCCTTTGAAGAAACAGTGTGGTACGCACTGACACACCGTATCACGGCTTTTCGCTGGATGTGTTCAATATCCGCTCTCCTGTAGGGTATCTTGATGGCGTCGGCAAATACTGGCACCCCGTATAGAAGGACTGACGTGATGGCGTTCACCTACATCTTCCTCCTTTTCTCCCTCGGTCCTCCTAGATTCGACATGGGACAGCTGTCCGGCTACTCAATCCGCCTTCTCAGCTGCCCACCTATAGTGCTCTTTGAACAGCAATTTTCCATCATCTCCGGAACCAGGGTGTCCGGCGCGAGACGGCTGATCACGCTGTCGTCGTTGTCGCGTCTGCCGCCGCGATCGATCGCTGTTGCCGTCCCGTGTCTCTCCTGCTCGCAGGCCTCACACTCAAACAGGGTGTGCCAAGGTATGTCCTCCGCCCCTGGATCACAGCGCGTGCACACGGGCTTGGCGCTATCGCCATCCGGTGTAGGTACGAGCTGAAGTACGCCTGGCCGCTCAGGACTTGGGTCAGGTGGAAGTTCAGCTCTCCGTTAGATCTTCCTGCCCGTACATCGAGGTCGCGTATCAGCGCTCGGGAACACTCACCCTTGATCGAATGGACGAGCGCGTCCTTCCACTTCCAAAGCATGTCCTGCTGGATGACTCACTTGACCCGAAGTGCTTCCCGTTCCGTCTTCGCTTTCTTCTTCGCACTGTATACTTCCGCTATTTCGCCGACCTTGAGTTTGATCGGCGGTGTACAGGCGAACACGCCTACTGCCTCCGAAGAAACAGTGCGGTACGCACTGACACACCTCATCGCGGCTTTTCGCTGAATCTTCTAAATATCCGTTCTTCTGTAGGGGATCTTGATGGCCTCGGCAAATACTGGCGCCCTGTATAGGAGGACCGACATGATGACCAGGGCAAGGATTTATATGAAATCACATATTTTTTTCTATTAGCCTAGAAGAGATATATCCAATACCCTTTTCCGTTTCAGGTCTTTTTGAGTTTTATGAGCCCAACTTTATTTTGCATGAGAAATATGCGCATATAATATGCGCTAAAAAAATGCGTTATATGCATTTTTTTCAAAAATATGTGCAAAATATGCGAAGACAATATGGGTCTCATTTTAAAGAGCTCGATGTGGTGTGTCTATTAAAGAACAATATACGAGAGAAAGAGACTGAAAGGGGGAAAAGAGTTATTGATAATCCTGATATCAAAAAGGAAACTGAAGAATTAAATGTAGGTAACTATTTCAATAAGAAAATCGATACGAATCAACGCGTGACTGAAAAAACATTAGTTGTAAAAATTACGTGCGGAGCGCTAGTGTAGCATAGGGACACGGAATCCACAATTCCATTTTTTCCCCTTACTTTTTTTAAACGTGTGCTAAAGAAAATACGTGAAAGCGGCGGAATATGTGCTTAGAAATAGAAAAATTAGGTAAATATGTTGAAGTAGTCTAAATATTGGCGAAAAATGGCTAAAATATGCTCGTACAGACCAAATATGCAAAATATGCAAAATAAAGTTGGGCTCATTGTACTCAAAAAGACCTGAAACGGAAATTGGTATTGGATATATCTCTTCTAGGCCAATAGAAAAAAATGTGATTTCATATAAATCCTTGCCCTAATCATAACCTTGTGTGGTGCTTCGGATTCGCACTACCCTGCCAGGGCCACTATGAGATACCCTATTGACCGAGGCAACGCTCTTCCTTCACCCCTCAGCTCCTCGTCTTGGTACGTGTGGTGATGGAGGGGCCCGGAAAAAACCTGAAATATCCCGATATTGAAAATTCTTCCCAAAATCCCTGAAATCTCTCGAATTTAAAAGAGAATTCCCTGAATGTTTAAAAGTTTCTGAAAAAATGAACTAAAGTGGATTGTTGTGTTTCGAATCGAGCTCTTGCTCAGTTTTCACATAAATTCTGTTCTATCCGATGTCTTGAAAATATAACTGTGTTGCAGCGAGCTATTGAAATTTTAGAGCAATTAAAAACTTACACTAAGGAAGATGATCCCCCTGCTTTTCAGAATTATTATGTTGTTCGTAAAGTTCTGGAAAACAAATTTTTATTAGCAAAGATGCACTTTATGGTATCTGTTTCTGAAGAACTACAATATATTTTCTTGATGATTATGATAAGGTTATCAGTCTTACGACCGGTTTGATACAGCTCTCCATTTCTCCCTATCTCGTGCACGTTTTTTTATTTCGTAATAACACTTGCATTTTTGACATCCTTGATTATCTGTTGGACGCACTGGAATCTTTGCCGACCTACCCAATTCTTTCCCTCCACTCTTCCTTCTAGCAGCAGTGATATTATTCCTGGGTGCCTCAAATTATGCCGTATTAGTTTATCTCTCCTTCTCTTCAGACAATTCCAAATATCCATTTTACCCCTGTTCTGTTAAGTACTTCCTCATTTCTTACCTTATCCGTCCATTTGATGCTAAGTATCCGTCTATACTACCACATCTCAAAAACTTCGATCCTTCTCTTCTTCGGTTTTCCTATGGTCCAAGTTTCGCATCCATACAAGGCTACACTCCAAATATAAGTTTTCAAGAACAATTTTTTGATTTCCAGATTTATTTTTGATTTGAAAAGATTACTTTTTCGATAAAATGTTAATTTGGCTTGTGTTATTCTACTACTAATATCCCTTTTACTCCTTCCGTGTTTTGTTATTTTACTCCCTAAATAGTAAAATTCGCTTACTTCCTCAATCTTTTCCTGTCCAATATTTATATTTAAGCTATCATGTTCACATCGATTGGATACTGTTACTTTAGTTTTAATTTTATTTATTCTCATCGATATTCTATACTCAAAATCTCCTCCATTCCATTTAAAATGTTTTCCAATTCAATTTCGGGTTATGTTCATGTTCGTAGGTTTGTTGAAATAGGGTCTCCTAACTTTGATACTCCTCCTTTCTTAGTTGATTTGCCTGAAGACTTCCTCCAATACGGCATGAAATATGTCAGAGGAGAGGGGGTCCCCTGTTTGACTTCCCTATTGAAATTAATTTTGCCGCAGGTTTACCCAGTTTGATGATCGCTTCCGAATTTAAGTGGGCATTGTTTAGAATTTCAATAATTTCTTGGGAACCTCTTGTTTTGCTAGAGCTTCCCAAATGCTGTCATGATAGAGGGAGTTAAACGCTTTATTGAAATCAACGAATATTACAGCAAGATTAATTTGGTATTCCCTAGATTTTTCTATAATTTGATTGAGTGTGAATATGATCTACTATGCTGAAATTTTTCCTAAACTCCGCTTGCTCAAAGGGCTGTTGAGCATCCAAAATAATGTAAATTTTATTTTTAATGATTTTCATAAAACCCTTGCATATGCTGGATAAGAGACTTATTGGACGATGGTTATTATACCTGCTCTATCGCCTTTTTTGTGCAGCAAAATTATTTTAGACAGAAACCATTGACTCGGCGTCCGACCTGAGGAGACAACGTAGTTGAATTTTCAAACCAGCGGAAGATACTCCCAAACATCCTAAGTACCTCGTTCTCTATTCCATCCGGGCCAGGGGCACGGTTGGAGTTTAAGTTGTCAAATACCTCTACTATCTCCCGGGATTGGATAGCGGGAGTATCGTCACGATTGATCGGGTGTGTGGCCTTCCCTACAGTTTCCCGTTGAAGCATTTGAATCCCCCCCCCTTTTGTAAATTTTCCTGTAGGACTGGGTAGTTGTAGCAGCTATCTCATCCCTGTTTGTTATGATCGATTCGTTCTGATTTTTAAGTTTGGGGAACAAGTATTTGCCTCTAGCCGAAGCTCTTCTAACCTACTTAGTGGATCAAGAGTCCTCGATTATTTACCTAACTAGGATGGGATTGCGCGCTGGTCTCGGAATGCGGAGGTTCCGGGTTCGAGCTCACGTATCAACTCGCTACATTTCAACCTAGGCCGGTTTTTCTGCAAGACGAGAAAATGGCTGAGACAGCCGTAATAGCCTCCCTGACGTCTCTGAAGTAATGCTCGAAAGGGTGGATTCCAGGGCTCGGGTTGAGAGTACAATGAGAAAAGAGGAGCTAGATGCTGCTCGACTTTGATATCTTCTCTTTTTTGTTTCCTTCTAAGTATTTTGATCTCGACCAGTTCGATTTATTCTTTGAGCAGTCTGTGTTTCGCTCTAGTTATTTTTGAGACACTGCGCGCGAGCATTCTTATTACAGTTTTTTTGGTCACTTATGGCTCATTTTTGCTTATTTTGCCCGTTTTGACCTCTTTTAGCCACTTCTGGTCGGATGCTGTCATTTTCGATCATTTTCAGCAGATGCCCTACGTGTGCACCACAAACCCAAATTTGGAATTTAGTCAAGCTAATGTAATGGCGGTGCACCGCTTCCTTGTAGTAAGTTGTCTTCCTCGCAGTTCCATCAGAACTCAGATTGCTAAATGCCACTACTGCCCCAAGTTTGAATGAGTGCTGTGATAACTGCTGGCACAGTTCTTCCAGCTCGGGTGCCTGTGCGTCTATTTCAAATACAGCTGCTTCTGTGACTGACCTACCCGAACACAATTTGAAAAAAATAGTGAATTATTCGCAAGCGTGATATGGAACAGTGATGCTCCGAATCGGCGGTATAACAAAAACAAACCATCCACGTGTGTAACGGTTTTTGCCCTTTGAATGGAATTTCGCGTTCAAGCCATCTGGCGTTTACCGTGTGCTATCAGTCGAAGCGCAGGCGTATTGTAAAATTGATAGAAAAAAATTTTTTTTAGAATATACGTTTTATTTGAAACTAATATCGTGTTTTCATTTGGCAGGTATCATTCGGCCGCCTGCTGGTACCAATCCTATCCAACCTGCAACGGGATGAGGTAGCGAGCGCTTAGCTGACGCTGGAAGCAGATCTGTCTCGCTCAAGCTGGCAGTATGTCCGGCGACTACTATGCCGGTCCGAATCCACTCTTGAAAGGAACTCTGAACAGGTAATTTAAATTTCGTTATAATTTTTAATCGGTCCAAGGGTCCGTATTGGTCGCATACAGGTGCACAGGCAACTGGTTCGCGTACCACGTCATAAAATTGCCGATTGACCGCGGCCGAGCCGTCTAGCGTCTGCATCTTGGCGAGTGAATTGCTATACATTCCTGTCAACCGGACATGAAATGACCATACGACGTTTCTAGTTATGGAAATTTAAATTCGAACCACGTTTCGCTTCCAACATAACAGCTCGCGAGGTATGACTCTAAGAACTTTCCCTGTGTGGATATGGGCGTACAGTTCGGTGTTCAAGTTAAGTATGCTCACGTGTGAAATCGATTTTCTTTAACTGGGTTTCAAAATGAACGAATTGACTTGGATTTTATAACTTTGTTACGCCTGTTGATAGTCAAAATCGGAAAATTCAATTTGTTGGGTGATACCAGAAAAAATTATTTTTGTGGGAAAATTGTACCGCGAGATAGGGGGCTGTTTTTTTCATTAGATTTTCTGACGTAATGTAGGGTTGGAAAATGCTGAGCGTAATTTTTTCTTGTAATATTCTCTTTAAAATACTGGTGCTTATTTAGCATTATCTCAGAATATTCCTTTTTAATCTTATTGTTTGTCGTTTGACTTGTTCTCTTGATTATGCAAGGGATAACATTTCTGGTATTTGTCTAGTCCGTTTGAAAAGTTGGAACAGTCAAAAGTCGTACTTATAAGGAGGACCTGAGGCATACCCCGGTGCATATGGGAGTCCGTCTTCCATTTGATAAAAGAAGAAAAACGAAAAAATTGGAATATCATTTATATTACATCGAAATATGAATGACACATCTGGTATCAGATCACGTGATTGCAATTGAAAATCATTCACATCTTCGAATTCATGGTGATTGTGTTATGACAAATTAAGGCTCGTCTCACTTTCCTAGAAATATTGTTAAAGCTCATTCAGACTCTTTTAGAACTTTGAAGCGCTCACGATATTCTTGCAAAATCCATTGTATCACTAAGTTACCAGAAACTCATTCAAATCCTTTCGTTACTCGAGTCTTTCAGATCCATAGTTATTTATTTTGACTTTTAAATCTCATCTAGATTCAATCAAAATTAATTTTAAGGTCCATTCAGACTATCTTCCGATAAGGACTGATTGAGGTATTCCTCTGATGCAAATCCAGACCTCTTTAAAGTGCTTTAAGACTGAATTTTCATTCAGGCTCCGACAAGACTTATTCAGATCCATTTAGACTATGATGCGGACTACCCCTGCCTTAGGAGTCTAATAAGACTCATTCAGACTCTACTATGATTTAATGTTCATTTGAACTCCTTTAGACCTCTTGAAGACTCATTAAGACATAAAAATCAGAATAAATACGGTTTCTGTTACGATTCTTTTTTTGGCTAACTTGAAGATCAGATCAGTAATGGGCATTACCTCCTTCCTCCCTCAATTTATTGTCTGCTTCCTTAGTGGAAAAGCTAGAACTTTTTCTTTTCATTCATTTCACGCGTGAAATTTGCAATTTTGCTTGAAATTTTGCCCCCTCTCCTAGAGAAGTGGTTACGCTATCGCCTGCTGAGAATTCGCTGAAACTCATCCTCTTCTTCAGGCGCCATATCCGAAGCGAACTTTGGTAGTCACTGTTTCTAACGCGTGACTCTCCTGGATAGGTTTGTTGGAGTAGTTTGCCGTTACTTTTCCTATGATTTTGCTGCGTTAGAATGTTCCTTCTCTGGGCCGGAAAGTGTGCAGTCGCAGTTCTCTCACTAGCCCCGGGTTTCACGACGCTGAGTGAGCTGTACGTAACGTGCACACGCACAGTACCTATCTTTCTGATTTGGTGGTGACACGCCCTGCAATTGTAATACCTTGTTCGTGTGAACTGACGAAGGTTACAGGACGCACGATTGACACTTGTGTTCGCTAAGATGTTGGTGGGGGTATGGAAAGACTTTGAAAGTGAGGCGAGGAAGTCTGAGAAAGAATACTATCAAACTTTGGATATTAATTTAGGTACCAACCCACAACAATTTTGGACTCAAGTAAATAAGACCAGGAGAGTTGATTGTAGTTTTACTAGACTTGTAATAGACAGAGATAAAAATCATATTACGAATAAACCCGGTATTGTAAAATGTCTTCAAACATTCTTCTCCAGTATTTATTCTACAAACAATTCTAATCTGTGTAATAACTGACTAACATTGCCTGAGACGAGTAACAACTTAATTTCCATCAGCAAGATATCAAAGACCGATGTCAGAAATGAGTTGAAGAAATTAAAACCTAAGAAAAACTACGGACCTAATGATCTACCACAGTTTGTTTACAAAGCCTGTTATGAACATTTTGCTATTCCCTTAACTCATATTTTCAATCTAATCATAAAGTATTCAACCTTAACTTCAAAATGGAAAACAGCAAAGGTTATTCCAGTCTCAAAAATGTCTCATAATTAAGAAATACAAAATTATAGACCTATTTCTTTACTTTCTGTCCCGTCGAAGGTTTTTAAAGCAATAATATTTAAATTACTATTTCCTCAAGTTAAAACCTTAATAACACCCTTTCAGCATGGATTCTACTTAGGTCGTTCAGTGGTTTCAAATCTAGTTAATTTTACATCACTGATTAAAGTAAATTGGGCCAATAAACAAGTTCATGTAATATAAGATTTCTCAAAAGCCTTCGGTCGGATTAGTCACAACATCCTCCTCAAGAAACTGGCGTCAATAGGATTCTCACCAAAATTTACTTCCTTATTTAAGAGTTATTTGGAACAAAGAAGTCAGTATATAAGTTATTTAGGTTTGAGATCGACTGCTTATGACTGCCCGTCTGGTGTCCCACAAGGATCTGTCTTAGGACCATTCTTATTTTCAATCTTTATCAATGATATCCCCCTTATCTTGAAACCAAATGTGTCAGTATCCTTGTATGCGGGTGATATAAAATTATCAGGGTAATTAATGGGGTTCAAGACTGTATACACCTCCAAAATAGTATTAATAATGTGATAAAGTGGTGTGTTAGAAATAACTTACCTTTATATCCAGTAAAATGTTCTTGTATTACCTTTACCAGGAGGGGAAATTTTATCAATTTTTCTTATAAGATTGACGCTACAACATTACAGAGACACGAGGAAGTCAGAGATCTTGAAGTAATCCTTGACAGTAAATTGAATTTTGATGCCCAAAAGCTCCAGATTCAGAAAGCAAATAAAATGCTAGGCTTTATACTCCGCAATACAAAACTATTCACAACAATTGATACTTATTAACTCTGTATTATGCATTTGTTAGATCTCATTTAGAATTTTCATCGCTGATATGGCAGAGGCAATCCAGGAGTTTTAAAGATAAAGTTGAAAAAATTCAAAGACGGCTTTTGAGAGTAGTTTTTGCGCGTATTTTCCAGTACTACCCGCATGAATTGAGTTACACGGAACTTCTTGCAGGTTTTAAAATAGATAGCTTGGATAATTGACGTATCTTATTCTCATTGCTTTATCTTTATGACGTTCTACATGGTAAAATCTCTGATCCTACACTTCTTGCAAAAATTTTCCTCCGGGTACCAACTCGAGTGAACACATTAGTACGGGACACATTTTATACAAAGAAAACTGAAGACACACCTCTCTGCACTGCGATGAAATATTATAATAAATTAGCATCCTCTAATCCAAATGTTGATGTATTCAAGCCTCGTGCTATTTTTAAGTCTGATATACTTCTAATTTTAAGATCTGCTGAATTTTATTGCAGCCTTTACTGTTTTGAATTACTGATCTATTGTTAACCGCCTCCTTTGTCCTCCTTTTGAATCTTTTTTAACCCCTTTTTAACCCTCACTTAATCACCACCACAAACCACCCCTCGTACTTTGTTTTTATTGCAACAACATACTGTATTTCTCTCTTTTTTTCTCTTAGTTTATATTCTAAATTATTCTCGTGTATTTTGTATTTTTGAAACAACAGTTCTTCTACATGTATCTAACTCCCCTCGTTTTTGGCTTTCCGGTTGTTGAGGTGGAGTATATTAATAATCAAAATCAAAATCAAAACGGCCTTTATTTGGACTTTACTTATACATAAATCGTATATATAATAGGTTAAGTTGCCCTCTGTTGGGCAAAGGCCTCTCTCAGACGTTCCCATTCCCCCTGTTTTGCGCAATCCTGTGATACTGTCTGTGCTGGAACATTCTATCAAACTCATCCCTCCATCTGGTTCTTTGTTTCCCTATTTTCCTCCCCCCTTTCAAAAACCAGTCGAAGGTTATTTTTAATAATAAGACTCTCTAACTATAAGATGAATAATCACACCCGTTTAAAAAAACTACTTCAGAGTCGACTAGGACTCATTTGGCTGCCCATAGACTCAGCTAAGAATTCGGTCAGCTTCGCTAGGGACTTGTTAAGGCTAATCAGACTCTTCTGAAACTTATTCGGACGCTTTTAAAATTCATTCGAACGAGTGGCGGGCTGAGAGGGTGGAGGTGTGACATATCCGCGAATTCTGGGAGTCGACATTTCGGATCAGTAGTCGCGACCAGTCAAGAAAATCTGTTTTTTTCTGGTTGTTTGCCTAGATGAAATATTTTTGTATCATTGAGCCGGCATTTTCAGTGTCTGTCGGCAAGTATAAAAACAGCTGAGCTACTTTGAGTTCGCATTTTTAACCTCTTTCCACTCCCCCTGCTCCGTACCGACAGGGTTCATCTTTGGTAAGACTCATTAGGCTCTTTTGAAACTCATTTAGACACGTTCAAGACTTGGCAACTCGAAAAACTCGTCGAACCTACTAAGGCTACTTTGAGAATATTAAGACTGCGACAAGACTGTATGTGTAGAGCGTCTCTCGAAACTCAGAGGGACATTCCATACTAATGGTTTCATTTTTCGAATTTTCATCGGTGGTCTCATTTTTAGTTAAAGTTGATTAAATAGGCGGCATGATTCTACGTGGTGTAGGCATCTACCTATGTAAAATAATTCGTGCGTATCTTTCATACAGAACTACAGCGCGTTGTTGCGTCCTACAGGTATTGCTTTTATTATTTATTAAGAAACTGGATACTTTTGCGGGCATATATACAGGTATAGGTATTACATGTATAACAAACCTTGAAATTCATTAACTTTTTTCAGTACCGTTGCGATCGAATCCGCGTGTCTGCTTGGTATTACACACGGTTACGTTTACACGTTCTCGATAAATGTGCACAGGAATTCTGCCGCATTGTAAAGTAAAAATCTCGTTCACTAACCTAGTTTGCTCGACGAAGTTACGTTTATCACCTGTATCGAATATCGTCTCGTAGGGTTCTTTCATTGAGAATATACCGCTCTCAGACGACATTGTCTGAAATTCAAATGGAGACAGCTGTCATAGCAAATGACTCCCGCACTTTGCTGGTTTTCCTTTTGTTGTTTTGTAGAGTGCAACACTGGCAGTGGCGTAGCCAGCCTAGTGTTCCAAGGGGTCTGGTCTTAACCAAAAGGTGAAGGGGTGCTGAGATTAGAAAAAACCCTATTTGACGAAATCGCAAAGGGTTCAGACTCCCTTTACTCCGCCCTGGGTACACCACTGCAGCAATGCTCATTTATTGCACATTGCAGATGACTGCCAGTTTTGAGTGAGAGCCTTTCTTAACATGCAGGTAGTCTCAAAATTGGTGGGCTTAAGTCCCCCTAATGAATTCTATTTCTCCTTCCTCCTGAATTCTTTCCCTGCTCTGGAAAAGTGAGTACATAGTTCACATATGTACGTCACGCCTCAGGAGTAACAATGGGGTTACTGCGAAATATAATGTATTCAATTTAAATATGAATCACAATGAGTCGCAAACAATATTGGAATAATGAAACAATGTTTCAGTAGTTGAAAATTTGCCTACTTCTCGATGGCGGCAGATGGTTTTGGATATTTCCAAAAATCAGAGGAACCTGCAGCTGTGTGCTTCGTCTTTGAACTGTAGATCAATGAATATAGTTAGCTGTGTTTTCCTTCTATTAGACACAGTATGAAAACAATGTACGTCAGTACAACTGCATCGTTTTCTCAGTAGCTACAGCCTGAAGAAGTCGCCACTAGTGCAGTAGTGTGTCATTATTCCACTAGTCATGTTGTAAAATAGTTTACTTAGGTTTATTTTCATCGTTATCATGCTGCATACAATATAAAAACAGTCAACACGCGTGCAGTTGCATTGTTTTCCGATCAAACACCGTAGGTAAGAAACACTAATATACGTGTGGGATATCTTAAAAGTAAGGTAACACTGCTTCATACGTGAAAACGGACCACACTGGCGGAATGAAATAAAGTTAATCGTATACTACAAGAAATTCTTTATTTTTTTACATAATTTCCACCGAGATTTAAACATTTATCATACCAGTGAACGAGTTTTTCAATGCCAGCATGGCACCACTTTTGATCCAAATTTTGGAAGAACACATTGACCGCGTTTTGTAACTCCCTGTATTGTTAAACCATCGTCTGTCGAGATGTATTTTGAGGCCAGGAAACGAATGAAAATCGCTCGGGGCTAAGTCGCGAGAATACGCTGGATGGCCGAATACTTCCCACTTGGAAGTCAGAAAGGAGCTGCCATCCAGTCTTCCATGTTGACGTCAGTCAGCTGCTGCGGTACCCATCTGGCAGCCATTGTCATTATGTGCAGTTCATCCTTTAGGATATGCTAGATTGTTGAATGATTGCAGTTGTTCAGGAAGCATCGCCATCTTGTGGTGAATGTCGGATACGGATATGCCAAAGTAGATTCCCGGACACGAAACCCTTAGCTCCGGAAACTACCATTTCGAGTATCGCATCGCGACCTTAGCGCGTGGTTGGGCAGACGCCATGGCCAGCTAGACTTCTACCTCACGCAGGTGATGAGTGGCCATGGAGTGTTCAACAAGTACCTGCACCGGATGGACATAGCAGAAAGCCCGCGGTGCTCCTACTGCGCTGCAGGAGGGCGAGATGATGATGCCTGGCACACCCTGTTCGAGTGTCCGGCATTCGACTGACGAAGGGGAAGAAGCGGCGGCTGCCTTTCAAAACGCGGGTGTTGAGCCGCTTACACCGGAGAACCTGGTCCCGACCATGGTGAAGAGTATAGTGGGATGGGATCAGGCAGCTGCCTTTGTCGAAAAGACGTTGGGCCGCAAGATGGAGCTGGAGTGACAGAGACAAAGGCAGCGGACACAGCGCCCTATGCCAGTACTCCCACCAACATCGACGACGATGTTGCGGCTGCCAACAACCGACGAAAAATACGATCCGGCCCAACTCGACAGCGAAGATGAAGAATAAATAAGACGCCGTAGATTCGCCGCCGTAAAGAGGCGACAGGAGAAATGGGGGTAGCAGAAGCTACCTCAAAGCGATCGCCTATTTTGACGCAGGTCCATTCGGGGCGTTTCCTCGATAGGGGGTGCGGTTTCCCGGGGCTAATTTGGCATGCGTGCATCGACATACGCTCCTCTATAATCGATCGTATCAGTGACCAGAGGGATGTATTGTGGCTGGCCCAAACCCCCCATTTCGCCTCTCTGCTTCAAATTCGCGCTGTCTTACCAGAACCACCACGGGACACCCTACTGAGCGAGGCCAACGCTCACCCAGCATTGACCTGGAATTCGGGTGCACCATAGCCGGACTACGCTTCCTTTCTTTACCCTTCGCATCCTCGTTTTGGTACGTGTGGCGATGCCGGAAAGTGGTGATCGGAAACAGATAAGCATTTGTCTTCTGTCAGCAGAGTGCGTACACATGTAATTGAATCAGAGTTGAATAAATCTCGCGGACGGCCCTCTCAAAACATGCCATGTAATTCGGTTCTCCCTTCATTTAATCGCTTAATCTATGCATAAATGTGAACTTTTGACGTCACATTGCCTTCACCATACACTGCACACAGTCGTCTGTTAATTTCAGCCCTGGACACCTTTTTGCATTGAGGAATTTCATTACTGAACGTATTTCGCAATTAGGTGGATGAGACATGTTCTCTGACACAGTTATTCATTTGTAACACACGATGCACCGAACCAAATTCCTTCAAAATACTACCACCGTTTTGAAATACCCCACCGAACACACGACCTCAGTTTTATCCCACTAGTGTTTTCCGTTTTCGCGCACAAAGCAGTGTTACCTTATTTTTGAAATATCCCATAGTTGCATTGTTGTCCTGCTAGGCAGAGTATGAAAATAGTTGGGAAAAAAAAAAGCGCAGTTTAGTTGTTCTGCTAGACACAGTAACAAGACAGTCAACACAAACACAGTTACATTGTTGTTACACTGAAAGTAATATGGAAATAGTCGACTCAAATACAGTTGCGTTCTTGTTCCGTTGGACACAATTTGAAAACAATCGACTGAAGTGCAGTTGCATCGTCCTTGCACTAGACATAATATGAAAATTGTTGACAAATGTGCTGTTCTGCTGGACACAATATGCAGATAGAGTCAATACAAACACAGTTACATTGTTGTTCTACTGAAAATAATATGGAAATAGTTGACTAAAATACAGTTGCGTTGTTGTTTGATCTGCTACGTACAATTTGAAAGCGGTCGACTGAAATGCAATTGCCATGACCGGCGAATCCCCAGTAGCAGGCGTTCGCTTACACCTAACTGGATTTCCAATTACATTTTTTTAATGTTGGAGGGGGGCACAGAATTCGACCACTCAAAATGGGGAGGGTTGTAATTTTATGGTTTTAGACAAAAATGTTACCCCTGTCCTAGAAATTACCTCCGTCAATGGCCTTGAGTTTGCACTTGGAAAATGAAAAAGTGCCGGCCGTGGCAATTGCATCATCGTTTTTCTAGACACAGTATGAAAACTGCTGACAAAAGTTCAGTTCAGTTATGTTTTTCTGACACAAGACAAGACAGTCGACACAAGTAGTGTTGCATCGTTATTCCACTATAGATACTGTACAAAAGAGTGCAAGTGCCTCGTCCTTTGTAGAAATATAATATCTAGTTTAACGGACAAAATCAGAGCTTAAGTTGAAAGTGATAGTGTTCTTCTGAAAACGAAACTGAAAAATGAATCCAATGATGACACTCGGTGTCTGTTCTCTAGCAGTTGCTAACAGAATTTCAGCAATTTGATGGTTCAACTACCCTCAAAATAAGTGCTGACGTGTCAAACCCGTCATTTTTTTAACACGATATTGCGATCAAATTTGATACAGAGTTCGATGCAGAAGTTGCTGTGTTGAAAATGACTTTTAGACCAGTGCATTGATTCAATGTGGAACTCGACTTCTGCATCGAATTCTGTATCAGATTCGACTACAATGTCGTGTCAGAAAGGTGATGGACTGTGAATGTCGACAAAAGAGTCGATTTCTATATCGACTATGTTTCAAGGATACGGATTGATTGTCTATTCTTACAAATCCGGCCGCAATGCTGTCGTTGCTCCATGGGAAATGCGACATTTCAAAATAGAGCTTTCGAATTTGGGGGCTAAAGTCCTACTCTCCCAATGTCATTCTATCGCCACTTGTGCATGCAAGCCGGTTTCATTACATATCACATACAACATGGAACGTGATCTTGACGACAGGTCGACAGGAACGCTCTCAAAGTTGCAGTATACCTAATTCATATTGACTGGTGGTACATTGCCAACGAGCTTCGTATATGTGACCATCTAAAATCGAATCATCGAATAACGGAATAGCGATGGTGATGAATATTAGGGGAAAGTATAGAATACTTATGAATCTGCATAATGTATTCTAGCATAATATGTACTTTTATGCATATGTGTGTGCAGTTGCGAAGGTCATGAATAAACGAGGAGACAAAGTCGTGGCAGCATCGGCTTTGAAAATTCCACCGATACGTGATGGTTGATGGTTTGGTCAAACATTTCCGATTCCGACGGGTCGAGAAAACGAAAGGCGATTTATTCTGTTTACATTTACGTTCACGTATACACATAATATGCACAATGTGGAAGTAGCTGTATAATATATTATAGTTGGCATATAGCTCGAAGAAAGACCAACACGTGTCGACGGTTCAATCTTTTTTGCGAATTGAGAAACCTCTCGCGAAATTGGCTACGGCCATGGGTGTGCACGAATCGCGATTGAACGAAACCTGCGAAAAAAATACGACGATCTGACGAGTGAACGTATTCGAGTAATTTTTCTTTATTCAACCGCCACACCGTTCTATAAAATACCGCATATTTGAGCGTTGACATGTCCATATCCGATTTTCAGTTTTCGTTCTCGGTATTACGAAACACTAAATAACAAAACGAACAATAAATACCGAAATGAAACAATGAATAAATCGAGTAAAGTACATCGAGTTGTGACTTGATTCAAATGTGGAAGAGTTACTCGTTCCTACATTCCTTCTCGTCCTGAGATTCAACTTGACCCGCGGTTGTGCTTGGTGCCCACTTGACTGATCTAATTTAAAAGTACCTATCTACTCTCATCGCTATCAAACCCGAGGTGCGATCATCAATCCATTTGATACTATCCTTGAATTACTTCACTTCGATGACCGGTACCGGTTTTTTTTTCCCCAGTAGCCTGTCCTCCTCTTATTCTCATTTTAAACTGATTTAAGGCGATGATCCAAAGGTGACTAACTACCTCATTAAGTTGAACAGGTAGTTTAGTAAGTGAGAGCTCTTCTGAAGGATCTAAACGTGTAAAGGATTGAAAAGTTTACCCGAACATCATTACCCTGTCGCATAAATGTATTCAAACTTTTTTGAACTGCTAATGCCATCTTAGAGCTAGAAATTGTTGAGTGGTACTGCAGAATAACGATATGAGTAAATTGGCTAACTTTGCGGAGGGATAGAAATGTTAAACCCTTCCTCCCTCTCCAAAGAAAATGAAAATATTCATATTAAAATTCTATTTTTAGGTCTTTTTACCAAAAATAGCTCCCCTAGCTCTGGACATAACAAATTCTATCCATAATACCAGGAAAAGGTACTGTAATCAAAAAATGAGATTTTGATTTACTAGTGCACCTCATGCGGCAGACTTTCGGCGAGTATTAAAACGGAAAACCCGTCCATCGCTTGAGAAATGAAAAAGATACAACTATTTTAAGACAAAACCTGGAAAAGAAAAGTTTGAGAAAATAAGAAAAAACCTTCTTTTGATAGTTTTCTCGATACTTTCCCATTAAGATTTGAAATCGGTGAAATGTCCAGGAAGTCATTTCGGGGAAAAGGATTATCACTTTACTATGTAAAGTTCCTTTGGTGGAGCGTATGGCGATGCACGCATGCTAAAGTGGCTCCCCAGACACCGCATCCTTGGCCTCCGGAAACATCGTAGCAGTGACCAGAGGGACGTCTTGAAGCTGATCCGGGCACCTATTTCGCCTCTCCTGCCTTCGGATTCGCGCTGTCCTACGAGGGCCACTGTGGGACACCCTACTGACCGAAGCAACGGTCACTCGGCATTAACCTAGAATTTGAGTGCACCACAGCCGGACTGCGCTTCTTTTCTTCACCCCTCGCCTCCTCGTCCTTGTGTATGCGGCGACACTGGAAAGTGGTAGCGACGGAGTGAACCTTGCCGGAAGATCCGGAGCAGCTGCAGCAGCTCTAAGATGATACGGAGTCGTTGTGTCCGGTGTGGGCCAAGCTTTGTTCGTCAGCCCTCTGCCTCGACCATTCCATCTCCATATTCTTCTTCTTGATGGTCGAGATAAAGACCGACACCCGGTTCCATCCGCTTCTACTCTTCTGCATTTCCCGACCCAAGGTGTCCGGCGCGAAACGGCCAATCACGCCGTCATCGGTGTCGCTGGCGTTGTTGTCGGGATTGATCTTTGCTACCGTCTCGCGCCTTTGCTGCTCTCAGGCCTCGCACTCCAACAAGGTGTGCCAGTGTTCTTTACTCCTCGCTCACAGTGCGTGCACACGGGGCTCGGCGCTATCACCGTCCGATGTAAGTGCCGAAGAACCCGTAGCCGCTCAGAACTTGGGTTAGGTGGAAGTTCAGTTCCTCATGGGACCTACCTGGCCACTGATCGAGGTAGTGTATTAGTGCTCGAGTCCACTCGCCCTTGGTTGACTGGGCAAGTGTGTCCTTCCAATGAAGCATTGACTGCTGGGTGTCCAGCTTGACCCGAAGTTCCTCCCGTTTCGTCTTCGCTCTCTTCTTCGCAACGTATACCTCCGTTATTTCCCTGACATTGAGTTCGATCCGTGGTATTCAGGTTAACATGCCTACTGCCTCCGAAGCAACAGTGTGGTACGCACTGACACACCTCATCACGGCTTTTCGCTGGATGTGTTCAATATCCGCTCTCCTGTAGGGTATCTTAATGGCGTCGGCAAATACTGGTGCCCCATATAGGAGGACCGACGTGTGATGGCGTTCACGAACACATCTTTCTCTTCTCCCTCGATCCTCCTAGGTTTGATATTAGACCACCTAAAGTGCTATTTGAACAGTAACTTTCCGTCGAAGGGCTGTACAGAGCCCAATCTCCACATCTTTGAGGACAAAGGTGGAAGGGCAGTACTTGTGTCGCGTCGTAAACAATACCGCCGCCGTCTTCTGTACCACCAAGCACAGCTCTGCCGACTCGACCTACTGAGTGAGCATCTCCAACGCCTGGTTAACTCGTCGCCTGACATTTGCACTTTACCATGGTTGCTCATAGTATTGGTTGCTGCTACTGTCCTGTAACCTTGATAATATTGACCTTCATTGTGTATTTTCGTCCAGTCGAAGTCTAGGACCCGTCACGACCAAATATTTTTAGTGTCATGAAAAATTCTTTGTTACATTTACTATGCAACTTCGTGACGCTAATAAAATGTGCAGATTGAATCGTCAGTCATACCTGAGGTTGGATGCTGGATGGAACCACCAGCTAATTTGTTGACATAACTCGCGATTCGATCCGCACAACTTATCAATGGCAGGAGATCGTAAACAAAGAATTTTTCATGTGGACATTAGGCCTTTTGAAGTGACGAGCCACAGTTTGAGGTACCATCTGTGGGCTGCTTCACATGTATGTCTTGAAAATAGCTTTTTATAGGAAATTTTATAGGAAATATCGCAATCTGTTTTATGGTAGTGTGTACTGCCATTGCAAGAGCTGATACCTAACTGCGTCGAGCGTGGATTAATGACCTTAATTTCTAGGGGATGGTAAAAAATTCTAATTAGGGATTTGCTAGGAAGCAGTGATACGTTGTACAGATTTTCGCTGTCTCGAAAATACGAATCTTATTAGAAAATTGTGGGTGAAATTGTAAAATGACAATATGAATGCACCAGCACAGGCACAATGCAGATAGCTGAAGAGATCCTGGCTCTCAACTCCGTTTTTCTAAACGGGTAAAGACTGTCTGTCTGTCTTTTTCGCTGTCTGATAACTCTTGACTGGATCACTGGTTGCTTCCTACTCGAGCTGGATTTTGAGGTGACTGATGCACCACTCCAGTTTTTCAACTTTCAGGTATACAAACACAGAGGTGCTAGCCGGTTTTTACTTTTTAGTTCAGAGAAAACTGTTTTCCAAAGTCAGGTTTGCAAGTTCTTCCATTTTAACGGTGACGTACGAGGTTTCGAATAAAGACAGGGAAGAAAGAGTTTTAATCGTGACACCTTTGCCTTGAATTTGATGCAATGAATCAACTAACCTGAATTCTTTGCTCTTAAGATCCAACCTATTATCGCGTTTCAGTTCTACTATCCGTGTGGAGTCGAGCCCACGCTCCTGAAAACAGTATAGGGCATTAACAGGCTCTGTTCGCGGATGTTAACTGCCGGTAGATCTGAATGAATAATGCGAAAATAAATAAATTATTCTAAAAATAACTATTTACATATACTCGAAACTTATAATTCATTTCTATTTTTAGAATAAGTGACAGAACACCTTTTTTGCATCAATTACCCTCTCCTGCACTCTGACCGACCTTGCTATTCGATGGTTTCTGACAAGTAATGAGAAAAAGTTTTCGTTTTTAAAATTAGCGTTTCTGATTTGGGACTGGTCTCCCTCACTCACTCAGATCTAAGTACTCAGTGCCTAGCTGCCTACCCCTTTCCGATACAGATTGAATTCTCTGTTCTGTAACAGGATTATACTGGTAACCTTCATTTTAAGGGCATGGACAATTGAAGGGTAAAGAATCAAAACTCACATTTGCTATTTCACTTCAAGGGCGCAAATAGGCACAATACTGTACACAGGTGCCGGAATATTTTTTCTGCGCCTGTGAACGTTGAGTATGTTATACATATCGCACATTCACAGGCGCAGCAAAGATATTCCTGCACCCGTGTACAGTATTTTGCCTATTTGCGCATTTGAAGTAAAATGGGAAGTGTGAATTTATGATTCTTTACCCTTCAATTGATGCGTCTTCGGAAAATTTTCAACCTTCAGTCGAACCTGCGTAAATCGCTCATCAAGACGAAAAGCATCAATCAACTAAAACCGTTCTGACTTCCGGTTGTAAACACTGCATGTTCGACTTCTCCACATGAACGAATCTAGACAGACAGGAAAAACAAATTTTGACATTTCATGCATTTTTACTTCATGGCTGAAGGCTTTGCTAACAACAAACTACATACGTACAACTTAAAATAATTCGTGCTACTCATTTGTTAAAATTATCACTTTTTGAAACAAGCGATATATTGCTTCGCGAGACTGTACGGCTTCTTACATTTATCACTAGCATTAGAGCATTGTAATAGCTTAATGTCGTTCCTTCGACCTTCAGATATCATGTTTCGTGTATTGGCATTCATAAATTTGTTTCTTATACTAAGTCTCCATAACTTTCACTGTCTCACTGTACCCAGCGGGTAATCTGAACATCACCTCGTTCGAATGCAAATCGAAATCTATTCTATCCGGCTACAAGAATACAATAACGACCATCCAGCTAACACAAGTAATTTAGGGTAATTTGCTCTTTTCTCTGTCGTGTCAAGAGGCCACATTCTTGCCGGTCGTTTGAAATTTTCTCTGCTGAAATATGGGTGTTTTCGTTTTTCAGTTTCTTGTCCAGCTTTCAATACTGTCGTTAATGCTGTGCATAGGTGTACTTGTTCGATTATATTTGTTTAACAAATCCCGGAACAAGTAGATTAGGTACCGTTTTATCTGTATTCGCGAGATTCTTGAATGGACTCGCTTCGATCAACACTTCGTCCGCGACTTGTGCAATTGACATTCCAATCCGTATAATAAATCCAGTCGCAAGTCATAATTTAATGGTTCATGTAATACACTTCTTCCGTTAGTCTCGGCACTCATCGTCCCGTTTGCCACCTGTCCTATTTCTTCTATTATCGAAAGACAATACCGTTCAGTGTGGTATTCCTCGACAATGAACCTCCATGTGATGGTAAACGCTTTGTATTTCTGTCTCGACTCATGTAGCACTACAACCATGAGTACAATAATTATTATCTATAACTACAACCGAAAGTAGCTTAGTCACTTCGCTGTGTGTTCTGTCTGCTTTCTAAATCGGTTTGGTTCTGGTTGCAAAAAGTAGTCAGTCGAATTTTTAAAACGTACAAACAACCATCCACGTCTATAGCAACAATATAGTTTTACATTGCAGTGGCACAGCCTCCCTTGTGCTCGTATTCCGGGTATTTTCTGAGTACATTATGATCACGTGAGCGTTTGCGATATCCAGCTGTAGGAGTAATGTTTGGTGGAGCGTGTGGCAGTGCACGCATGCCAAAGTGGCGCCCCAGACCGTGCACCCGTGGCCCCAGAATCTACCCTTTCGAGTATCGCGTTCTAACGTTAGGTGTATGAGTGAATAAAAGATGATAAAATCCTGTGAAAAGCTCTGAAAACAATTTCAAGGGGTCTCTTAATTTGATGCCCCTTGCAGCAGCTGAAAGCCATTATAAAACGTGTCATGAAGAACCTGCTGGTATGAAGACGGAAACCATGATAGTTGTTGAGTAATAATTTGGTCATGAGGCTCTTTACCAACCTGTTACCCTCGCAAGTATGACGAAATGCACAATTTAGTTGTAAGAGACCGTGAAAAACCGAGAGACATTTCAGAAAAGATCATTCAGAAAATACCTCAATGCGATTTCACGTTGATCAGTCGTTATCTTTCAGGCTGTCTCTATATTTGCCGCCTCTTCCCTCTAATCTGCAAAGAAACGGAATCGTGGGATTTGGGGAGCTGAGATATCCAATTCTCTACAACTGATTGTTTCCAATGCTGTAAAAAACCGAGCCTAGAACAGAGATGCGAGGCCGAGTATGCTCGATGAATTTATGCTCAAGTAGTTTTAATGTTCTAAAAAAAGATACGAATAAAATTTAAAGAAAGACAAGTTATTTTAAACTTATATAATGGACAGAGAGCCACATTAAGAATAGAAGGGGAAAAAAGAGAGGCTAATATAGAAAAAGGTGTGAGGCAGGGGTGCTCCTTATCTCCCGTATTATTTAATCTGTACATAGAGTGGGCTATGAAATAAATACGAGTAAAAGAAAAATTTAAAGAGGCTGTAACTGTACATGGAGTCGGTTGGCCGAGTGGATGGCGCGCTGCTCTCGGAATTCGAAGGTTCTGGGTTCGAGCCCACGTAGCAACTCGCTACATTTTGACCTAGGCCGGTTTTTCGGCAAGAAGAAAAGCGGGCTAAGACTCGAAAGGGTGGATTCCTGGGCTCGGGTTGAGAGTCAACTGTACATGGAGAGCGAAAAAAAGATGCTGAGGTTTGCAGATGATATTGCCTTATTAGCTGAAGGAATGGAGGAGATTTTGCGTGTAGAATATCATACGAGAATAAATAAAAATAAAGTAATGGTGTGTAATCGATGTCAACATGATAGCTTAAAATATAAATATTGGGCAGGAAAAGATTGAGAAAGTAAGCGAGTTTTGCTATTTAGGGAGTAAAATAACAAAAGACGGAAGGAGTAAACGGGATATTAGTAGTAGAATAGCACAAGCCAAATTAGCATTTTATCGAAAAAGTAATATTTTGAAATATGTTACCCCCTACTCAACAGAGTAGGGGGTAACATGGATATTTGGAATTGTCTGAAGAGGAGGAGAGATAAACTAATAGGGCATTACTTGAGGCACCCAGGAATAATATCACTGCTGCTAGAAGGAAGAGTGGAAGGAAAGAACTGGGTAGGTCGGCAAAGATTCCAGTATGTTCAGCAGATAATCAAGAATGTGAATTGTAAGTGTTCTGATAGGGAGAAATGGAGAGCTGCATCAAACCGGTCATAAGACCAGTGTTGGGCAAATAGTATCCAAATACAGCAACTGCTAAATACAAATACTAGTTGCGCAAAGTATTCGTAACTACAGCTACAATATTGTAGTTTGTATTCGTTCATATTTGCGAATACAGATAGAGTAGTTGTATTCGTGAGAAATCGCATACAGATACTTTTTCACAAAAAATTACTGCAGCTCAATTTTGTTGACAGATTTGAATTTGTTACCAGAAATCAAGTAATTGGCACCATTCCCGAGACCGAAGTTCCCAAAAATTATTTCGCACCAAAAAACACAAAATGATAGAGAAATTTTCAAAGTTGGAAAATAGTCAAAAATTGTAAGTCAACGAATGCTTCCCACTCAATTTTTCACGCTGAATTCAAAATCGTCCCTCAAATTTGGCGTTGTCGCTCCAAAATGTTGGTCAAATTGATCAAAAAATGTCTCTTGCTCAGTTTTGGCGACGGATTTGAATTTATCACAAGAAATTTAGTAACTAGCTCCATTCTCAAGGTCGAAGTTCTGCGAAAATCTTTCGGCCCATAAATCACATGATAGAAACATTTTAAAAATTGGGAAAAAAATCTAAAATTATAAGTTCACGACTGTCTTTCACTCAATTTTTCACGCTCAGTTCAAATAAAATTTTGCAGTGACGCTCTGTTTCTGAGATACGTGCCAAAATGTAGGTGAAATTGGTCGAGAAATGACTGTAGCTCAATTTTGACAATAGATTTGAATTTGTCACAAGAAATGAAGAGCATCATTCCCGAGGCCAAGCCCCCCGAAAATTTTTTCGACCCAAAAAACATTAAAATTCCAACTTTGCGACTGTTTTCTGCTCAGTTTTTCACGTCGAGTTCAAAGTTGGCGGTGACGCTCCGTTTCCGAGTGTACCTTCTATAATGTTGGTGAAATTGGTCAAAAAAATGACTGGATGTAGCTCAATTTTGACGACGGATTTGACCTTGTCACGAGAAATAAAGTAACTAGCACCACCATTCCTGAGGCCGAAGCTCTCCGAAAATGTTTCGCCCCAAAAATCACACGACAAAAAATTTTCAAAATTGAAAATAAATCAAAAGATTTCAAGGTTCACAACTGTTTTCCACTCAATTTTTCACGCTGAGTTCAAATTAGTTGTTCAAATTTGATTTTTTCTCGAACTTTGAAAACTTCTCCTTCATGTTGTGTATTTTGGGACAAAAAAAAACAACAGTTGTATTTGTAAACGGATACAACTACAGATACAGTATTTAATAGTCTTATTCGAATACTGTAACCCCCCCAAGACGGGAGGCAGGCGCCGCGAGGGCAGAAGCCTGCGAAAACTTATCGTCCAGCAAGTTCACGGAAATTCCGGGGCAAAAAAGTAATAAAGGGTCAAAGGAGGGGAGGAAGAGCAGGACACCCCTACAAATTTTACACTACAATTGCCAAAGCCTTGTGGGTGAACCCAGATTGTACGAACTTGAAAAAACACTGGAGAAGATAAAGCGGAATGTGATTGGATTATCTGAAAGAAGAAGGGAAGGGGAGAAAATGATAGAAAGGGAGAATGGAAATCTCTTATACTATTTTGGATAAACTAGGGGCCACCGAGGAGTGGGCTTTTATGTGAACAAAAAATGGGGTGCAAGATTAGTCACGATAAAAGGGGTTTCAGAGAGGATTGCAGTATTGAAACTAGATATGGGGAAAGGGAAACTGTTATCAATAATCCAGGTGTATGCGCTTACCAATGTAGCTCCACGGGAGGAGGCAGAGGATTTTTTCAAGTTAGTGGAAGAAACAATAATAAGTGAGAGGGGATATCACACAATAGCGATGGGAGATTGGAAAGCAAGAGTAGGAGAAGACTCTCCTCAGTCACAAGTTTTGGGAGAATTTAGAATCGGGGAAACCAACGAAAACGGGGAACGGTTAATTGAAGTGACGTTAGGGCAAAACTTAAAATTGTGAATACCTTTTGGAACAAATCTTTTATGAAGAAATGGACTTGGCAATCTCCTGACAATAAAACAAGGTTCGAACTGGACCATATTCTCATAAACGACCTGAGAATGGTGAAGAAATTTGAAGTTATAAACGGATTTGAGTTCTCATCAGACCATAGGTTGATAAGAGTAAACGTGGACCTCCCTCCCCCTGACCCCACGAATAGCAGGGAAAAGGAAGCGAAGGGGAAATGGATTATACCAGTGTACAGATGGGAGGAGGCGAACAAAATGCTGGTGAGGAGAAGTTGAAGCTGGCTAAAGGTACCTCATTTCCTGGACTACAAGAGGAATACGATTGGATGGAGGACGCCATCAATGGGGTGGTAAAGTTGGTTGGGGAAAGGAAAACTAGGCATACAACCAATGACGAGATTAGCGTGGAAACAAAGGGCCTTATCGATAAACGAACTGAATTAAGGTTCAAAGACAACCTGACTCAGAGGGATCAAATAGAATTGGGCGAAATTAAGAAACTAATTAAAAGAAATATTAGAAGGGATATAAGAGAGTATGACCAAGAAATGATTGCAGAAATACTGGAAGAAAGTGGATCAAGCAAGAAGGCGCGTATGGCTCTGATGAACGGGAAAAATTTACTCCCAGCTATCAAAGCAAAAAGCTCCAAAATTAAGCTGTGTGGTAGGGAGGAGATAATTAAAGAGGCCACTGAATTTTTTAAGGAACTTTACTCAAGCGAAAAAAACAGGAAAGCAAAAGAAGTTGGGGTAACCTTGTGGAGAACGACATGGAGATAAGAGGGGGAAACCAAGATGGAGAAGTGGACGAAGAAAGGGGAGGAGAAGAAAATACTCCATGTCTTCTGAGAGAAGTCTGGAAAGTCCTAGTAACAGCAAAAAAGGGTAAAGTTACAGGGCCGGATGGAATGGAGAATGAGATATTGAGATTCCTAGCAAACGCTTTTGCATCATTTATGGCAACATTTTACAACCGATTGCTCGAAACAGAACTGAAATAATATTAATACATAAAAAATGCGACAGAAGCGAGCTAAATAATTATAGACCAATAAGCCTGACTTCGAATATAAATAAAATTTTCGATAAAATAGTAAAAAATAGAATATTCGGAATTTCGGACTGGAACCAACCAAGGGAACAACCTGGATTCAGGAAGGGGTATTAAACGATTGACCACATTTTCACAGTGAATCAGATTTTGGAAAAAATGAGGGAATATAGCGTACCATTGGGGCTCATAGTTTATTGATTATAACAAGGCATTCGATTCGGTTTATCATTGGGCGGTGTGGGATGCGTTGTCTAACTAGGGGGTGAACAGCGATATTATAAGAGTACTCGGAAGATGGTACGGGAAAACAAAAGTGTACGTAAGATTGTACAGGGTTGGGGAAGTCTTTA
This sequence comes from Acanthococcus lagerstroemiae, assembly GCA_031841125.1. Taxonomy (NCBI): domain Eukaryota; kingdom Metazoa; phylum Arthropoda; class Insecta; order Hemiptera; family Eriococcidae; genus Acanthococcus; species Acanthococcus lagerstroemiae. The sequence continues at coordinate 15,443,108 of CM063113.1, read as the reverse complement.
ATATAGAGAAAGGGGTAAAACAGTGGGATCCACTCTCCCCAACCCTGTTCAACGCAGTCCTGGAGGAAGTCTTCAAAAAATTGAAATGGGAGGGGAAAGGGGTGAAAATGAATGGTCAAAGGTTGAATAACCTACGCTTCACCGACGATATAATATTAATGAATAACAATCTGGAAGAGCTGAAAAATATGGCAGAGGAGCTCAGTATTGAAAGCGAGAGAGTGGGGTTGACAATGAACTTCTCCAAGACTAAAGTAAAGTCTAACCTAGGATGCGAAGGGTTTCAGGTAAGAGGGGAAGATATAAAAATTGTCAAAGAATATAATTATTTGGGCCAAATGATCGCTTTTGAAGACAGAGGAAAAGTGAAGCTAGGTGTGAGGACTAATAGAGCGTGGAAAACCTTTTGGGCGCACAGGACACTTCTCAAAGGTAACCTACCACTAAAAACGAAAATCAAAAGATTAGAGCAATGTGTGATACCCATTCTCACGTACGGAGCCCAATCCTGGTCATTGACTAGAGGGCAATACGAAAAATTGAGGATAACGTACTTTAGAATGTTGCGTAGCGTAATGAAGATTAGAATCAAGGACAGGATTAAGCTAGAAGAAATAATAAAAGCCACTGGAGCCGAGGATATAGGCTGGAGGGTCAAAAAGTTGAAACTGAGCTTTGTAGGGCATATATGGTGAGGGGAGAAGAAAAATGGGGTAGATTAGCAGAAGAATGGTCGCCTAGGGAATGGAAAAGGAAGAGGGGTAGGCCGCCCACAAGATGGAGATATGAAATTTTAAAATCTTTTGGAATTCTATGAGAAGATTAGGAAGGGATGGGGGGAGGAGGACGATAAGAATGCCCGTCTGTGGGCGCGTTCGGTGACGTGAGTACCCCTCGCACATCCGAACAAAAAGCTGTAAATAAAATAAAATTCGGATACTGTATCTGTAGTTACGATTACAAAATGTATTTAGATACTGCCCAACACCGCATAAGACTGATATCCTTATCATCATCATCATCATCTTAGTTCCAAATCAGTTGTCAGGTCGCGCTGCTTATCGTCACTAAACCAGTGCTATTCCATTTTAGGAACCTATTCCATATTAGGCTACCTTTCCCTACTCATTTAACTCTAGGGCACGATTGGTGTGTAAGAACGGAAGGATAGGTATGATCAGCAACTAGAGCTTTGATATCGATTTATCCTAATGTGTCAAAGAGGTGTTACGAGAGGCCTCGCGTTCATCGGATTCCTGCGTGTCTACTTTTGCTCGTATTTGATCGTAATATTTTCTCATAGCGTTGATAAAGCCGGATTTTGAACAGGTTGCCCTCCCCGGCAGTATTCGAAGAATAGCAGTCGCCTGAAAAGAGGTGTGTCAAGTCTGGCCGGACGGATATTACGGTAGAATACCCGCCGCGCGCGATCCTACGAAATCGTGTGTGTACACGTAACTTGCGCCAGGTCGAAAATCGCCCCGGAGGATGACCGGCTGACCTCTATCTGTCGGTGTTAGTAGGAGTGTTATGGTAGTTCGCCCGTACTTTTGTCACCCTTTTCGAATGATCCAACGACAGTGGCCGTTTTCTGCGTAGACACCGAATGCGATTCATGCGGATAAGGTCGGACACTGGAAAGCTCGAGCGGAGTGGAATAGACCGACGACGGAGCCCCCTGAGCCGGTACGCGCCTACTGCGGCGTCGACAGGTTGTTGAAACGCGGTGCGGGTTCGTGGCACTGATTTTCGAGCTCTCATCGATGACCTTGCCGGGCGCTTGAAGAGTCTGGCTGCTCGCGGTACAGCGTATTCGCGGTATACTGTCGAGGACCTACGCAGAAAACCCTGAAAAAAAAAACGGCAATGACATCGACACCTGACTTCGCAGTTCGCCCCTCCTTTCAACCGCGCACTTATAGGTCGCGTTTTCGCGCATTAGTACCGGCTTTTTTACTTTTTTTATGCTTTTCTCTCTCTTTCTTTCGTTTTGTGTGCTCGGTCTCTCTTCTGAAATACCGGGTCGTTGGTTTTTCAAAAGGTTACTCCGCTCGAGAAGGAGTTCAATAAACGCTATTTGTCTCCTTTTTAACATTTCGCGACAGCGGGTGAACGTTCGAGCGGAAATCGGCGAACAAGTCTACCGAACTCCAGTTCTACCGATTGCGACCGTACAGTTATCAAAATTTTTGTGAAATGCCGCACGCGCACGTAATTCGAATGCGAGCGAGGGGCTGCGACGAGCCTCCCTCGTGCGCTACTTGCACTTTTCGAGACGCCCCACATCGCGCCCCAATCGACGTAATTAATAAACCGATATCGAAATTTTTTTCAATTTCATTTTGCGCGCAATTTTCGCCTGCCTCTGTGCGGTGCAAGACTAGACAAGTCAGCCGAATAGGACTAAAACGATTATTAATTTTTACGAACGACTGTTCGGGTAAACAATAACATAATATTCAAATCGGTTGTAGATGGTTGGACGTATTTTGAACACCGAGCGCGTTCTCATTATGACGCTATTCAAAACGGTAAACACGTAATTGAAATAATGGATGTTTGTTCACGTTTTCTCCGATCGGACGTGGCGTGGCAAGGTGGGGGGGGGGGTCAGAGGGTGCGGAAAAGGTCGCAGTGGGTTGAGCGCGGCGCCGAGGGGCTAACTTTTCGCAAGTTGATATATTCGTTTTCGGGATCTGGGATACTGAGATGCGTAGCGGTGCCCCACCGCCACAAGTGCTGTGGGGCTGGGTGAATTCGTTTTTCATTTTAACGCGGCCGAGTCGAGTTAGTTTTTATTGTTAGGCGTATATACTTTGCTCTGTGTATCGTCATCTCGGTCTATTTCTCTTATTCGGCGTGCTCCCTCTCCCCATCCCCTCGGAAGAGAATTATTACCCAGTTTCCCAGTTCGATGCCGGTATTTATCTTGTATTCCGAATATCAGCTCCGTATATAATACATACTCTGCGCTATAAATGAAACGTAAGTAAATTGAAAGTATCGATTTCGCCCGTCGGTGTTGCGTTTTAGAACAGCCGCTCGTGTAAAGAGTTATACAGAAAATCTCGACAGGGCTACCTTTAAAAAAAAAGAAGAAAAAAAAAGAAGTTCGAACCGTAATCAGGCGATAGGTATGCATGCAGCCGCAATGCAGCGTTCAGAAGCAAAATGAAAAAGCAGCCTGGTAACGTGACCACTTGGGAGGAAGCAACTTGAGGTATGATAGGGAAGATTCGAACTGCGGCCCATTCTTTTTTCTGAGAAAATCTGAGAGTTGAGCATTTTTTTCGCTGAGCATGTGGAAGTATTCTGTGAAATTAATGAAATGAATTAGACTTAAATGTGTAGAAATTTTGATGAAAAAGTAGAACAAAGTAAGTTATATTACTCTAGTTGACCCGCTTCGCCACTTATCTAGACCGCGCCGTGGCCTAAAATTAGTTAGCTAATGCGAGCTGGCTAAAATGAGTTGGGTTAAATGAGTTAGATTGGGTGGAGGGGGGAGGTGCTAAAATTATGAAGAAAAAAAACTATTTGACGAAGTTACAAGGGGGGGGGTCCAGATCTCTTGGACACCTGCTCTTCAAGTCACATTGCGTTCATTCGGAGTGTCCTGATTCATTTGCAGTTTATCGATTCATGTTTGTGTTGTTCAGACAAAAATGTTAGGGTTCTTAAAAATTAAATTGGATAATTAGAATATAAAGGCTGAAAGTGGTTTCCAAAAACTGAAATCTCTGAGATGGAAATTAATATCAGCCTTTGATTTGTGTAGTTTTACAGTTTGATAAATACATACAATAGAAGATATACACTTTGTACACCGAACTACTCAGACCCTTTGGGTATAGGCCTCGCCAGCTTTTTCTATCTTTTTCGGTCTTGGGCAGGGATGCGGAGAAGCCAGTTGCTGGAAGTCAGAAGCCAGAAGTTTTTGCAAGATTAGGACAGTTTTGAGAAGCCAGAAGTTGGACGCTGAATGAGTTAAGAACTGGAAGCTGGAAGCGGAAGCTGCAAGTTTTTCAGCTTCCAATCCACTTCTTACAATATTCTTCTTTAAAGATTTTTTTACTCATAGTCAAAAGCCCAAAAAAGAAAACTAACGTGCCTCTTCTACTCCAGTTCACTTCACTTTATTTTCCCTCATTTTCTAAAAAGAACCTTCACTAATTATAAGAACCTTGGGCTTGGGTGAAAATAAGTAAAAGAAGCCGGAAGCTAGAAGCCAGAAACCGAGAAAAGATTGGAAGTTGGAAGCTCATATACTGATGCTGGAAGCTAGAAGCGAGAAGCTAGATGAAATCTGGAGGCTAGTAGTCGGAAGCGGAAGCTGTATCGTTCGGCTTCCGAATCCCTGGTCTTGGGCTACTCTTCCCCACATTATTCCCTTACTTTCTGTTTTATCATCACGCCATTGTGTACCTGGGCTTTCTCTTCTTCTTTTCTTGCCGTAAGATTCCCACTCACTGATAATTTTGTTCTATCGTGAGCCCTTCTTGGTGTGATGGGGTGGGATGTATGGCGATGCACGCATGCCAAAGTGGCCCCTATGACACCGCACCTCCAGCACCGGAAACTACCCTTTCGGGCATCGCATCAGTGCCGAGAAGAACGCTTTGGGGCCGGGCCCGAGCCCCAATTTCTCCGTGCCAGAACGATGCGCGCGTCCTGCCAGGGCCACCATGGGGTTCCTTACTGACAGAGGTCCGCGTTCCCTGAGCGCTCGCCTGAAATTCAGGTCCCGTACGGACGGACGTGCTGCCTCTTCTTCACTCACTCATCACGTGAGACTTTGTCTGCTCCAGCCCTTGCACTACGGGCGAGCTCCGTCGAACGGAATCCGCCGCCGCAGCAGCAGCAGCAACTGCACCTCATCCGTCAGCCCTCTGTCTCTATCTTCTTCCACATTATGGCCGAAACGAAAGCCGACACCTGGTTCCAACCGCTTCGGCTCCTCAACATCTCCGGGACCGGGGAATCCGGCGCCAGACGGTTGATCACGCTGTCTCCGGGATCGATCGGCACCGCCCCGTGCCTCTCTTGCTCCCAGGCGAGCCCTTCTTGATGTGCAATATGTCCTGCGTAATCCCATTTTAATTTCTTGATCCCCAACTTTCTTCTTTCATACCAGGTTCCTCTCTTATTTCTTTGTTTCTCACTCTTTCTTTTATTCTTCACCCTAGTATACTTTGTTCCATCCTTCTCACTCAGGAATTCACCGAAGAGTTTTTCCTAGAGGGGCAAAAATTGTTAAATTCCCAACTGACTCAACTCAAAATTCCCAAGTATAAATTTTTTTTAATTACCTGAGGGAAAAAAACAACAAAAAACTCGAAATCTCTTTCGACTGGTTGAATTTTCCCAACTTTTGACCCTTCTGCTTAAATTTCCCAACTCCGGCGGAGGCTTGGAGGAGCTGCCCTCCCATTGCCCCCTTAATTTCATCCTTGCTCTCACTGTGATAGTTAACCTTTTTATTTACTTCTTCGTTTGGGCCCACGTTTGGGCTCCCTGTTCTGCAGGAGTTGTATGACAAAGTTGAGAGTGCAGTTAAAGAAACAGTAAGCAAACATTCCAAACAGGTCTTTTAACACGCACTAACGACAAGCTGTCTGTGGAAACGAAGGAACTGATTGAGCTAAGAGACGAAATGGAAAAGAAAGAAAAAAGAAATCAAAATGAAAAACTAGAGTTTCTTCTACTCAAGAAAAAAGTAAAAATAGAAATAAGAAAAGATGTACGAGAGTTTGATACAAGAAAAATAGCAAATATCTTGGAAGAAAGCAGGTCGGTCAGGAGGGTGAGAAAAGAAATGTCAGAAGGAAAGAAGCTCATACCGGGCATGAAAAACGAACAAGGAGAGAGCGTATACGAGCGCCAAGGTATTGTGAAAATTGCCACAAAATTTTTTCAAAAAGTTATACAACGAAAGTGAAGAAAGAGTCACTAATGGCGAGAAAGCAGGTGATGCAGATGCAAAAGAGGATAAAAACACTGAAGAAAGTATTCCTGAAGTTCTAGAAAAAGAAGTCAGAAACGCACTAAAAAGTCTGAAAGAAGGAAAAGCAGCCGGTCCGGATGGGATAGGCAATGGGGAGCTGAAAATGTTGGCAGAAGAGATTACCCCTACTCTCACTAAACTTTTAAATAAAATTCTAGAAAGAGAGATCATGCCAAGGCAATGGAAGGAGGCCGAAATTATTTTGCTCTATAAAAAAGGGAAAAAAGACGATATTAAAAATTATAGGCCGATCAGCCTCACCTCCAACCTAAGCAAAGTTTTTATGAAAATTATCAAGGCCAGAATATACCCCTACTCGACTCTCAGCAAGCAAAGGAACAAACGGGCTTCAGGAAAAACCACTCGACAATCGACCAGATTTTTGTGATTAACGAACTAATAGAAAAGGCAAAAGAATATAACTTAAAAATTTACCTATTGCTTATCGATTTTTCGAAAGCTTTCGACTCAATAAAACACGATTTTCTATGGACAACATTAAAAAACCAAGGTTGTCACCAAAAGATAATTAGAATAATCAAAAATGTATATGACGGGGCGAATGCCTTTGTAAAAACTGATGCAAAAGGAGAAAACTTCAAAATTGGGAGGGGAGTGAGACAGGGGGACCCATTGTCACCCAACCTGTTCAACTGCGCCTTGGAAGAGGTGATGAGGTTGTTCGACTGGGAAGGAAGAGGAATGAAAATAGACGGCGAGTACCTCAGTAACCTCCGTTTTGCAGACGACATAATTCTAGTGGCAAGCGAGCTAGAAGAACTAGAAGAAAGAGCAGAAAAATTTATAGAAGCATGTAAAAAATCCGGGCTAAAGGTGAATACAAACAAAACCAAAAATCCTATCAAACGCAGAGGAGGTGACAGTGATGATAGATGCCATGAGCATCGAATGGGAAAAGGAAGTAAAATACCTCGGACAAATCATTTCATTTGAGTGTGCAAGAGAGAAGGAACTATCAAACAGGAAGGATAAGAGGAGGATGGAATTGCTACTGGAAGTTGAAAAATATCTTCAAAAGTAAACTCCCTATAGGTACTAAAGCTGAAGTGTGGAGAAGCTGCATACAACCAGCCATGGCTTATGGGGCCCAAACATGGGCACTGACCAAGGCAAACGTTAATCGGCGAAGGACAAACCGAAGAGCCATGGAAAGGCGTATGTTAGGTGTGAGGAAAAAAGACAAAATCAAAATTGAGGCCATAAAACAGAAAACAAAGTTAAAAGATCTAGGAGCGGTGGTAAAGGGCCTCAAGTGGAACTACGCGGGACACATCATCAGGCAAAAAGAAAATAGGTGGGAAAGAAGGGTGGAAGGGTGGACCCCATACGATCAGGAAAGGGATTAAGGTAGACCCTATACCCGTTGACGAGATGAGCTAAGAAGAGAGCTAGGCCCCACCTGGAGAAAGTATACCCACGACAAAAAAGACTGGAGGAAAAGAGGGGAGGCATATGCCCTAAAGTGGGCTGGTTGGGAAGAAAAGTGTAAGGTTGGAGGGGGAGTCCTCCACTGCTCGTGACGCAGAGTGTCACGAGTTATAACAGTATGAAAAAGGCAACCAAATAAATGCTGTTGTTATTATTATTATTATTGGGCTCCCTAAGTGAGGACTGGTAGAGTGCAAATGTTCAATATTTTTGTCGTTGTTTCAGTCTTCATTTTACCTTTATACATGTTTCTGAAAGTCCAAAAGCTTGCCCATGCATTATTTATTCTTTTAGTTATCTGTCTATTTCTGCTGTCTTCAAACAATTGTATCTGTTCCAAATAGTTGAATTCGATGTTTCTATTTCAGTTCTTTGTATTGTGATATACATTCCCTTTAGGGCCGTACCGAAGATTCAAGTAAAAGGAGGGTTTTGAGATAAGATAAATTTTTCTTGGTAGAGTTGGGGGGGGGGTCAGTCACAGATCCGCCCTCCTCTCCGTCCCAACCCATGTTGTTTCGTGTTTTCTCTACCTTTTTGTATATGTGAACAAACAAACACACATACAGACAAATTTACACTTTTATTTAGTAGATATTAATCGGTAAACATTTCTCGGAATGGCTTTTATAAATTCATACCGCGTCATTTTACCAACTGAAAAATTAGACATATATTATGGTCTGTAGGAAAATTTTCGTTCACAGTGGTTTTATTTTGAATGTTGTTGGTTGAAGTATATATTAATTTTTTAATATATGTTTGTTCCTGTATTTCAAGGAGGCTGTCTAATAATAGAAAATATGTTTAATTTAGAATGAAAGGCCTCACATGCATTAGTAGTGCGAATCGAAGTGGATGAAAATTCTGCCTACATTGGTGGAGGAAATTAACTGTCAGGCATGATATAAGAGGGTATTTTTAGACCTGGAGCCGACGAAACCATCTCTGAGGATCGGGAGGTAGGTGGTTAGCGTGGAGACCAATATGAAATTCCACTTATAGTAGCTCAAAAATATCAAAATATGGACTTTCTGAGTCGCTGATCTCATTTTTGAAGTGGTTTTCTCCATCAGATCCAAAGGGGGCTGTTATTTATAATATGGTCTTATATACAAATATTAGCAACATTGATGTCTGAAATGAGGTTTTTTGAGTCGCTGAGTTCATTTTCCAAGCCATTTCACCCGAAACTCCTTCCAATAAGTAGCCACAGGGGACTGAAATGTGAACATTGTATCAATTATGTCTAGAATATGATGTTTAGAGTCGCTAAGTTCATTTTTGAGGTTATTTTACCTGTAACCTCCTTCCCGTATAAGGAGCCACATGGGGCTGAGCCGTAGAAAATCATCAATTACGTACATATTTTCATTAATTATATTTAAAATAGGGTTTTTTGGTTCGCGGAGTTCATTTTTGAAGTTATATCACCAGTAACCCGCCCCCCATGGTGAGCCACAGGAAGCTGAAACATGAAAATTAATCAATAACTATGTCTCTAATATGGTTTTTTTGGGTCGCTGAGTTTATTTCTGAAGTTATGTCATATGTCATCACCACCAATAGGGAACCACAACAGGCTCAGGCGTGAAATCTACGGTTGCATATGTACATAGTTGCATCAGTCTGTCTGTATACTGAAGAAGTTTCCTCCTCCTCCTTCTCCGTGAGTCGCCGAGTTTATTTCTGAGGTCATTTCATCTGGCATTTCCACTGGAAAAAATCCAAAGGGACTAAAATGTGAGATATCAAAGGTCACACATACTGACATTGTGGGTTAATCGGATTCTGCGAGAGAAAAGTGTCTAGTTCGGACCATAGAGAAGGCGTGGTGTGGTGGGACGTATGGCGATGCACGCATGCCAAAGTGGCCCTACGAACTCGATGTTCTGCCTGACCGATTGAAGGAGGAAAAAGGAAAGTGAGCCATGAGAATAAGAAGAAAAAGAAGAACGTTATTTTGAAAATATAACATACCGGATGTACAGAAATGCAGGAGACAAATGAAGTTTCTAAGACGCTCGTATCGTGCAATGCAGGAAGTAACTAGGCAGGACTTTAGTACGTATTGCATGTACAAGAAAAACTGTCGGCAACTTTGAAAAGTCAATCACGATGGAGACAACCGCAGTATCAATATCGGGAATACGGTTTTCTGAGTCGCTGAATCCATTTCTGAAATCGTTTTGGTTCTGCCATTTCTTCTAGAGGCAGGGGCGTAGCTACGGGGGAGAGGGGAGTGGTCTGAACCCCTGGCATCGGCCGACAATGTGAAAAAATTGAAATCTATTCTGGTAATAGTAAGTATTACACCTGTAATGTTATAAAAGTGAAACGAACCCCCTCCCCCCTTCATACCAAGTCTGGCTACGCCACTGTCTAGAGGCAAACGGTATTCATTAGTATGAATCGAGTATGTCATCTGACTGAATGTTGAGCTACCAGATCAAAATGTATTTCCATAGCAAAACGCATTTCCGGGGCAGAATCAAGTTCCGGAGCGTGACTCGTCTCTAAAATTCGCACTATACTCTTACTGAACAGTAAGATTTTGTTCACGATTAAAAGGTCTCTATTTTTGGCACGTTCGCTTCGGGGCCAACCATTCGTCTTAGGAAGTTAACATGTGGAACATTTTTAATGTAGAATTTTATGGTGAACATTTTTTGTATGAAACATTATTTGGTAGAATCAGTTTTCCCAGATTTATCAAGGAAACCCTGAATTTTGGCCACCATCTTGAATTCTAAGGAGACAGGCGGATGGTGGCTCCAGGTCAGAATATTCTCTAAGGTAGGGTTGTATCCGACATCATGCTAAGGGGCATCCCGTGTTTAAAATTGGCACCTTCCAGCTCAACTATGGATGAACTGTTGTGAACCTAAAATTTTTTCATTGTGCGCGTGGGAAATGGATAGTGATTAATGCACCACTGCTGATTGCTATCTAAAGAAATGCAACCGGGCTTGTAAACAAATGAGCGCTGGGCTACCTACGAACATGCAAGTGGGCCAATCTGCCAGACATAGAGGAACCTCTCTACTTTCGTTTAGGTCTCCGCAATGAGCTAAACGAGCAGAACCGTCCTCTTCTCCGCCACGTAAAGCGCATAATTCAACAATTCGGTTGCCACATTAAGCGGTTACGCCAAAACGAGTAACGTTCATTTATGTCAAATTCCCTTCACAATTATCAACATTGACCTTTTTACCGGTGTGCGAGGTCGTGCTTCGCGGTGGCCGTGTTGTGTTTTCTGCGTTCCGCCATCGTCATCCGAGTTGGGAAACCGAGGACTGCTTGATGAGACCGATGAAAACGACCGCGACTGGCCGCTACATTGGCGCCCGCCGTTCTCACTCGACGATGTCCAATGTGTCTAAACAAATTTGATCATTTTTTCTAAAATATGTCCGGCGTGTGTGCCCGCATTATTTGCTCGTAGTTCCGATATCCGAGTTGTTAGCCTTCATGAAAAAATATTAGTCAATTTGACCGAAACGTAACACTTTTGGCCCTTGACCCTTTTGATTTTGAATAAACTGCAAGGAAGGCTTCTGTATTTCCCAACGGCGTACTTGTGAAAGCGTTCAACAAAATATTCGTTTGGTTTCGAGTTTTTAGTGGTTTTTCAGAAACGGCTACTTTCGGAACATTCTAACATTTCGTCATTTCTCGTGACTGAATTTGGGCATAAAGATACACGAAATCTCTTCTTCTTCTTCTTCTCGTGTCCTACGCTTTGCTGCGCGTTTGACGACCGAATATTGGCAGTTCTCAAAGCTCTCTTTAGTCAGCTGCTCTGATCAAGTCCTTCACTGATGTCAGACCAGTTCACTGACGGATGTTCCTCAGCCACGATATCTTTTTCCTTCCAGGTCCTCTGTGTCCGTCGATCTTCCCTTGAATGATTAGTTGAATCAATTCGTACTTTCTTCCTCGTAGTACATGGCCAAAATATCCAATTTTCCGTTTTTTTATCATTTCCATGATCAATCTCTCGGTGTTCGTCATCTGTAATACTCTACTGCTGCTCACTCTTTTAATCCATGGGATATACCGCTTTAGATGTCCAAAATCATACACTGTAGTGTAAAGTCTTTCATTTTTTTTTCAAGTTTTGGTGGAAAAATGTTTTAAATTTGAAACTTACAGTTTTAAATATTATCCAGAACTAGATCTGACCAAATTTTTCAAGGATCACAGTCGAAGACTTAGTCAACTGTTTGTCAAAATTAGGCCAGAGAAGTTTCTCGTTTGAAAGAGAAGTACATAATATTTTTAAAATGTGCATTGCTGTGGTAAAAAAAATACTGGGAGGCTGAAAAAAGTACATAAAATCAAATTGCTATATTGATCAATATATATTAAAGGTCTCCATCAACCTAAGAGATTTTTGTCACTCAGGAGTAGAATAGTGACTCGAAATAGGACTTACCGTGCGTAAAATTTTTTCCTTATCAATTTTACGAAAAACAGTTTTTAGTGGACACAATGCATGATACATCTTATAGAGAAGGAAATAGTGAGACCAAAATCCTCAGTCACTGTTTTTCTGTGGAGCCGTGGGAGCCGAAGCATCACAGACTGATGAAAATCGGCATTATTAGTTCAGATAGAAATTTGAGAGTCAGTACCAACATTCAGCAAGACACTTTTTTTTTTTCAATTCTATTAAAAATATTCGAAGTATTATTTCAATGTTAACCGGGGAATTACCCTCGCTTCCCCGCAGCCGCATGGCTTAGGGTCTCTCAAACTGAAGCGTTCGAAATACTTCCCAAACGGACCATGACGAGCGCATCTCTAGAGGCCGACCGACATCGGGGAGGAACCGGTGCGTTCGGCGCCCATTGCTGGACGCGCCCCATCCCTGTTGCCATTCCCTTACGGCACATCCCTGTACTTGCTCTTTGGTAGCGTTCCGGATTTTGCCGTCGGCCGGCGGTTGCAGCTCAGTCGTTCCCCAGGAGACTGGCTAGCTAACCCTTGCAAAGGCGGTAGAGTGCCGCGCGCTCTCTCACCTTGATATGCAAGGACATCAACCCAGCGATTACACGAAGTGCGACGGAGGAAGTCGTCTTATACACCTTGCAGGAGGACAGAAGCGCGGGTCTCTGGGTCTCTGCGCTCTGTCCAGACTCTCCATGAGCCCCTTATTTTTTGCAGACGGCACGCGAACGTGCTCGCCGCGTACAGGGTAATCGACTCCACCGCTGCTTTGTAGATGAGGCGGACGACTTCAAATGAGACGCTCCAATTCACCCGGACTAGCCGGGAGACGGATTGAACCGCACTTGGCCCGTTCGACCACCTCTCTAACATCTTTTGTCGCCGGGAACCCTTGTTCGATATGGACTCCCATGTACTTGAACGAGGTGTGCACCCGGGCTAGCTGGCCCGCCAACCTTATGGTCGGTGGTCCTCTGGTTTTCGCATTCCTGTGCCCGGGGGTCTCTTGGCCGGTAACGTTAGCATCAGAGCTACGGTCTTCTTAGCAGAAAAAATTAGACCATGGCCGTCGCCCCAGGCGGCGACCATCTCGCAACAACGCTTTGCCGTCCTCTCTAAGGCATTGCGGCTATCGGCGACCATCTCACAACAGCGCTTTACCGTCCTCTTTAAGGCATTAGGGCTATCAGCGCCCAGGAGAAGTGCGGCGTCGTCGGCTTACGCAATGATGCGCACGTCGCTTGGCCACTCCTGGTTGATGAAGCTGTTAAACAGTATCTTCCAGCCGACAAGACCGATCTTCTACCCCTGCGGGCATCCTCTTTTCAACTTATTACGAATTACTCACCAATTCTTCGTGATCTCTGCGTACCTATTACGTGCCCTCAATCCCGGCGAGAGCGCGCGTTGACAAAAGCACCAGTGATGTCCAGGAACAAGCCCACCTCGTACTTATGCGGGAGTTCACGAACTCCGTTCATTAGGCGGTGCACCGCATCTTCGATGCTACGGCCCGCGACAAACCCAAATTGGCAGCCGTCGAGCCATTGTTTGGCCGTCATCAAGTTGTTTGGCCGTCATCAAGGCCTCGAGGCGCGACATGATGCCTTCCAGCCACTTTCTAAGAGTGGGAAGTAGGCTTATCGGTCTGTAAGCCGATTTTTCTTTCGGGGCTACACCCGGCCTCTCTAATATTGGGCACAGCTCGGCCACCTTCCAGCTGTCTGGAAAAGTGACCTCAGCGAGGCATTTATTGAACAACCTCCTAGGCGACTCGCAACATCTCGACCGGAATGCAATCCGGACCAGGAGCGCGTCCTATCTTCATTCGCCTTAGAGCACTTCGCGCCTCCTCGATGGTTATGACAGCCACCGGCGGGTCTAACCTCGCGTCATGAATTCGCGCCCCCACAGAGTAGTCGTTAGCGAGCCCATCGGTCTCAGACGGGACCAGTGCGTCTAACATCGCTCTGGCTCACTCTTCCGTGGTCATGATTCGCATCTCGTGACGGAGTTCGGCAAGAATCATTCCTAGACGTAACTTAGCCGAGGCTATTTTGTACCGGAGGCCTCGAAGGTCCTCCCTCGAACTCCCGTGAACAAAGGAACACCAAGATGTCTCCTTGGCTTCCCTGATCACGGAGTTCAGATGGTTTCTCGCCGACCGCGACTCATCCCGTAGTAGTAGCCTTCGTTTCTCGTTATTTCGGCACCGTTGATAGCGGTGCCGAGCTTTCAGCGCGGCCTTTCTCACAGCGGCTACCTCATCCGTCCACCAGGGGGCGTACCTTGCAGACGCCGAGTATCGGCGAGGCACGACGGAGGGCACCGGTAAACTGCCGGACCCCTTGTTCAATAGCGCAATCTATCACTGTTTGGCTGCAGGACTCTGTTTCGGCCAGGAGATTATCCTTGTATAGGCTCCCCAGTCCGCCTTTTTTAGATTATAGCGTCGCAGAGTCGCCTGCCCTTCAGCCACATTATCCTTTCAGAGTTCACTTGATGAGCCTGCGGTCGGACATCGTGCAATCTCGAACGCGCCACCGGCTTATCGACCCAGCCAGGGCCCGACAATAAGGGATTCGGATACGGGGGAATATCCTCATTTGTCCCTCTCTTCTCGTCGGGACTGAACTGCATATTTCTAGGTTAATGCCGCAGAAAGTTGAAAAGATCTTGTCAGTACGAAACCCGGTGACAAATTACGAACAATCGGTGCAGTACCACACTTTTTTTCCAGCTGAGGAGAGAACAATTCCAGAGGGAGATGACATTCTTTTCTACGGGGAGAACTGCGAGATTTCCGGTAAAATAATGCATTTTTCTTCTTCTTCTTTTTTTTTTAAATGGAGACCCAATTTGGCCCCTCGTCCTCGTCTCAAAGCGGGGCCTATGGAAGTAGTGTGTTACTCGATGTCAAAGAGACTCCGCAGACAGAACGGATGAAATATATGACTGCGAAATTCCAACAGCCGAAAATTGGTCGAGGTCGCGAAACGAATTTCATCCATTCATCCACCGTCGAACCGTTAAATCGCCATAAACGGCTTCAGTGTTTTCGTTCACCAGGGTAAAGGTCCGCTTCGCCTCGACTCTTGCATTACGAATTTCGCACCGGGCACCGGTATCGACTCCGGGTTCGTTCACTCCCTCCAGTCAACTGGAGCTGGTATACGTGTACATGGCACTCTCTCGATCATGAGTAATGCCCACGAATGTGCGGTTACCTGTACAAGACTGTGCTCTGGTGCTCTGCAAAAACCGAGAACATCATTTGCATTTCATTCGGTTCATTTCGACGTTATTGAGCCGAGAGAGAGAGAGACACCTCAGTGTGTGTGTGTGTGTGTGTAACTTGAGAACGAGAAACGACTGTTCAGGTTCATTGGCATTGCGTAATGTCTTATAACACATCCGGCGAGAAAGAAACAAACGCTATACAGAAATCGGTCCATCGGATGGTGATGTATAAGGGCCAAGTACCACCCCCCCCCCCCAAGAAAAAAAGGCTCGTGGATTAGTGTTTGTCCTCGAGACTACATTCGATTGCTCGCGCCCGGAGTCCTTCGTCAGTACGGACGGTCGACATAAGTTTCCTCGAGAAGTTCATCAAACACGTTTAATTTGCGGTATTTTAACGCTCTAATCGAATTAATGTTCGCGTTATTGACTCCTAAATTAGTGTTTTCCCTCTGTATTCGCCTAATTAGTCGATTCTGTCAGTTTCACGGTTTGTGCTCGGCGAGTAATGATTTTTCTTTCCGAATAACCGACCGCACGAAGGTCGAGCCGGTGTTCTCTACGCCGCGAGCGAGCGGTATCGACGTTTACATTTTTCTCCTTTTTTTTTTTTTTTTCATTTCAATTACACACCGAAATCCGAATTATTGAATAACGAAAATTCCTAATTCGTCCGGCCTCTCTCCGCGAACGCGATTAAAACATTCTCAATTTCGATCGAACCGTATTTAAACGTAGTAACGACTGCAAAATTCGTGTTTGAGATACAGCCGGGCCGGGTTTCGTAATATATGTGTAGACTATATACAAATGCCAACACGCTGCCAAATCGAACTCATTATATAACGCCAACTTCAGATAAATAAGTTGTAAAAAATTCTAGCCCACTTGAATTTATTACCAACAAGACAAACGAAAATTAAACTTCTCGTTGTATTCGGTTGTAGAAAAAACGAACATCTCCGATCTCGGTGTTGACGGCTGAAAAGCGGCGTACATAGGTTTGGGCACCGCTCGTCGTTTTTAATTTCAAGGATCTGAATATTAGTATGTACGGAACACGGATGAGCAAACGGACACGGATGCGGATGCGAATGCGTTTTCCTATTACACAGCTATCGATTTTTATACTTTCCTATATCTGACATCTTCCAACGAATCCGGATTCCTTTTTGTAAAATATTTCGATCGAGTAATTACGACTGTTACGAATGGACGACAAACTATCTTCCACAACTAAGGCACTTATAAAAAGAGGGACACTCTAAATGAAAAAGAAAGATTTTAAAGACAATAGAACCAACTGAGCTGAGAACAACAGTTTATTTATTTATTTGTTGCCTTGATCCGGCAGAAAAGAACATATACATACATGTATTTAATAAACTTTTCCAAATACGGACGGCCCTGATGCGGAGTCATCACGCCGTCGGGTCCGCCCAGTCACGGGTATAGGCTGCTACCGCCTGTCTCCAAGCCCCTCTGTTCATAGCAGTTCTCTAAAATGAAATCCCGAATCTCCGAACAATTTTGTCCCTTCACCTCGTGAGTGGTCTTCCCCTCCCCCTTTCATAATTTTTATGATACCAAGACTCCACAATGTTATTCAATTTATTTCCGTCACTTCTGGCCAGGTGCCCCGCATATCCAAGTTTAAGCTTCTTCACTGTCCATCCAACATCAGAAGTATTAGACTTTCCTCTAATAAACTGCGTACTAACTTTATCGATCAATCTTAAACCTAGAAGTGACCTCACTGTCCTATTGTGGGTGGCCCTCAGCTTATTAATTTGGGTTTTGCTAAGGGCCCAGGTCTGTGCTCCGTAAACTGTCTGAACACCCTGGCTTTGAAGGCAATATTCAACTTGCTCTTGAAAATGTGTTTAAGAGGCCAGAAGTTCCTCCTTGCATTGGATATATACGAGCTTTTAATTCTTTATCTTGTCTGTTTTCAAATGATAAGATTTGATAAGATTTGGCCTAGGTACAGAGGCGAAACTTAACTCTCAGTTTGGGGGGGGGGGGGTTGGAGAAGGAAAATTTGCCGACAACATTTTCTATAAATTTTTTAATTGAAAAAGAAAATAATAAACAAACAAACGTTCTTGGAAAATGAAAAATTCAAATAAACAGTTTCAAAATTTGCTGACTGCCTAATTATTGGGAGTGTTTCACCCCCCCTCCCCGTAGTTTCGTCCCTCTAAATGCAAACTGGAACCTTATCCCCAAGTACACACATTTGCGCACATGAGCATACCCCATTTTGAGAGGATAAGGTGGAAGGATGTTAGGAGTACTTGAGAGCAGCACACAACTTTCTTTACACATGGAGGTGGTCGTTGTTTACTTTTGGTTATATTTTTTTCTAAATTTCCTCTGATTCTTCTCCTAAATTGATTCCAATGAAAACAAATCAAAAAATCAAATTAAAAAAAAAAGTTTCCTGTCGATTGGATTAGGGGAATCCGTGCCAGAAGTTCCCTTTCGTTCTTTTGGGGGAAAATACATGGAGTTTTGACTTTTGTTCCAAACTAAATTTCTCTCCCATTCGTGCCGTACAGCGTTAGTGTCGACTACTCTTATCAGCGACCAAAAGGTAAAGTTTTTGACACATTTAGCAAAATTTTGGAATCTCGGATGTACGGCCCGAATATTCACCAGGACCAAAGACCGTAAATGTAAATTAAACAATAGAACATTTGCTATCGGATTCAGCTTGTGACATTGTAAGATAAATCTTTTGCTTCTCAACTGTTAGCTTTTAATAAAATGTTCAACTTTCTCAAATTTCAGACTCTAGGTCAAACAGAGAATCTAGTAACAACAGATTTCGGGCTGCTCAAAGCGGTGGCGCGCTGTAGTCGTTTACGAATGATTGAGTGAGTGAATCACTGAGTAAGTGATTATGTAACTGTATGAATAATTGAATAAGTAAGCGAGTGACTGAGTGAGTGAGTGAATTACTGACTCATTGGGTGAGTGACGGGGTAAGGAAGTGAGTGAATAACTGAATTAGAGAATGAATGAATAACTGAGTGAGTGAATCACTAAATAAGTAAACGAGTGACTGAGTGAATCACTGACTTATTGAGTGAGTGACTGAGTAAATCACTGACTTATTGAGTGAGTGATTGAGTGAGGAAGTGAATGAATAACTAAATTATAGAATGAATGAATGTCTTAGTGAGTGAGTGAGTGAATCACTGAGTCACTGAGTAAGTGAGTGGCTAAGTTGGTAAATCACTAAATGAGTAAGCGAGTAACTGAGTGAGTCACTGAGTAAGTGATTGAGTAACTGAGTGAATCACTAAATAAGTAAGCGAATGATTGTGTGAGTGAGTGAATCACTGACTTATTGGGTGAGTGACGGAGTAAGGAAATGAATGAATAACTAAGTGAGTGAGTGAATCACTGAGTCACTGAGTAAATGAGTGAGTAACTTAGTGAGCCACTAAGTGAGTGAGTGAGTGAATCACTGACAAAAAAAGCCCTTTTCTTCGGGTGAGATATTGTCTTCAGTTTCTATATGTATATTTCTACTCTAGACGACAGTTGATACATGTATGTAGAAGCTAATCTAGCAATATATTCGCAGTTTTAAATAAATCAGGAACAAAGTAATACTTCTTAGTTCTTTCGAGTACATATGTACATATGTACATACATATGCATTTACTTTACAATAAATCGACTGGCTCCATTATGCAAACAGGAATGCCCTTTCTGAATGATTTTCTGCAGCAATCCATGGTACAACATGTCCTAAACCATCGTACAATATTATGTATGTACATATGTAGTTGTATCATGGACATTTTAATAAATAAAATAAACCTTTATTACGAGGGAAAGTTTTTGCAGCTATATACTTTACAACATCTTTTAACACCTTTCTAACTAACTCTGGGTTAAAGTAAACAAAATTTAACTTCTAACCGTAAGCAAAATAGTAACAAATAACGAAGTAAGAAAATGAAGTATATGAAAAACAAAATAAGCTTCCTTAGGAAGGAACATGAAATAAAGGGTAGCCGTAGCAGATCTATTTGACCAGCTTCTAACAAGTTAAAAATCATGAGCTCTCCCCTTTTTTAGTTAGAAGTTTTCTTCTATTTGTATTTATAATTAGGTAGGTGGTATTCTAATTTCCATCACCTCCCCTGTGCGCCCATTGACGGGCATAAGCCTCCCCTATTCGCTCCCAACGGCATCTCACCCAAACATCCCTTCCCCAGCCTATCCCCCCAACTGACACCAATTCATCTCTCCATCTTCTTCTTGGGCGACCAACTCCCCTTATCCAGTTCAGAGGGGTCCTGTCCAGGATTTGTTTCTGCCATCTCCCTTCCTCCCTGCGTACCAAGTGCCCGGCATATCCGAACTTCAGCCTTTTTACCATGTATCGGCAATCTTTAAAGCCAGTCATCGCTCTAATTGCTGAGTTTTTGATCCTGTCAGCTCTTTTTATTCCTAATACCGACCTTTCCATGGCTATCTGCGTCCTCGCCAACCCTGGCAGTTGTCCTTCCTTTAATGCCCAGGTTTGAGCTCCATAGGTTAGAACCGGAAGGGTGTTGCTTTCAAACACTTTCTTTTTTAGCTGAATCGGAAATTTTCCTTTGTAAATTTTCTTCAGTTGTCAGAAATTTCCCCATGCTTTTTTCTTTCTTCTTTTCAGTTCGGAGGCAACTCCCTCTCTAAATGATATAGTTTGGCCTAAGTATATTGCCTCTTGTTTGGCCTCAATCCACTCGTTATCTAAATTCATTCCTGTGGTTGATTCACTATTGGTTAAAAAAATAGTCTTTTTGGTATTAATTAATAGACCTACCTCTTCGCTGTTAATTTTTAGCTCTCTCGCCATTTCTTGTATTTCTTTAATATTAGGTGAGATGAGAGCGACATCGTCAGCAAAACGTAAATTGCTAAGCTTCCTTCCATCCACCGTGATACCTTTGTTCTCCCACTCCAAGCGCCGAAAAATATCTTCCAAGAGACTATTAAATAAATTTGGAAAGGGATCGCCTTGTTTAATCCCTTTTTTAATTTTTAATTTTGGTCCAGTCTTGTCTAATTTAACCCGTCTGTTTTTTCGTACAATTTCCTTAAAATTCTAACATATTTCGCCGAAACTCCCTGGTTATCCAAGGCTATCCATAATCTATCACGGTGGGTGGAGTCAAATGCCTTTTTGAAGTCTATTAATAGTACGAATGGTGGAAAATTATACTCTTTGCTTTTTTCTACCAATTGACTTAATGAAAAAATATGGTCAATTGTTGATCTACCTTTTCGAAAACCAGCCTGTTCATGTCCTTGGTTTTCATCCAATTTTACATAGAGTCGATTTTTTTAAATTGTTGAGAAAATTTTTGAAATATTTGGTGTTAGACTTATCGGCCTATAGTTTCCAATGTCGCCATTGTCTCCTACCGTGAACAACAAAACCATTTCCAAGAGGTTCCATTGGGAAGCAAAAATGTGAACTGGGATCCATGATACAACATATTCTCCTTTTGCCCAGTACTAGCTCCGGCGCTCTGGCTAATAAATAACATATTATATAATATGCATTCTTAAAGATCTCGATGCCCTCTATCGGGCTACGCTCGCAAATGACGAATAACTTCCTTTTGTAGCCCGCTAGATGACGTAAACCATTTGAGCCACATATATAACACAACGTTATTTATAATTTTCAAATCGCTCTCCTGAAAAAACAAGTTGTTGTCACTTAGGTCAAGTGTGCATGAGACACTCGTTACTTTCTTATTTCGAATCGATACCGCAAGAAAATCTGCGGTGCCCTAGATCCTTGACTTCGAAATCTTTGCGAAGTTTATCAATGACCCTGGTGATTTTATCATAACAGTTACATATAAGTAAGAAATCGTCAACATACATACATATATGTACTAGTATGTATCACAAATTTTTCTTGTCTTCGTCTCAGAAAAACACTGAGTTCATCTGGACAGCCGTCAGGAAGCCGCATGCCGACAGGTTTTCGTAAGCCGCTTTATAAAAATACGTTAGTTTTGTCAAATTGGCAAATTTCGAAACCGAATCTATAAAGCTACTCGAACATCAGTAATATCAGCAACTGGCGCGGAAATTTTTGATACGTCATAGTCATTACTATCTTTGAAGCCAGCTGCTACCATGTTGGAAAATGTATGTTCAGCTCTTGTCAGAAGTGAAGCACATGAATCATCCCGTGAGATAATGAGGTTAGTGTAGTTCGACAAACGAGCACTTTTGGACCAGCCAAGGGCTCGGTCAAGAGCCGACATCCTAGCTCGGATAAACCCAAACTACATAGACGTAAAGGGCTCATTGTATAGCGGGACTGACACACAGATACATCACCAATGGTGAAGGATGTGTGTGTGCGTTTGTGTGAGTGACTAACGTTAGCATCTAACTTAATCATTAAGGATGGAAACACGTATCGGGATCGGCACTCTTTGGAGGGAAAAGCGCCGCCAAGTTCTGAGGCTCCATAATACCACCGGGACCCTCTGTCTGGCTTTCTCAACGCGCTCGTCTGACTGCAGCAGCGCGGAGTAAAACAGCTAGACGGTTCAATTTCGCAGACTTCCAAATTGCAGACACCGACGACCTTAGATCCCACGGGGCACAGCACAGCGACAACTGTATGCGAAATTAACTCGAAGGATTTAACGACAACTTGTACCTTGTAGACAACGTTTTATTTGTAACGGAAACTTTCAACATGTTTTGTGCTGCACGCTATCTTGTCGGAAACGCCGCAAAACTTCTCGCGGTGTTCTGGTCGAATCAAAATTAGCGAGAAATGTCAACACGAGCTCGAATGCGATTGACGGTGTTTCTGTGTCGAGTTCATTAAACCTCACCTGGGTGCGAAAACAAACGTCACAAAATGTGTACGTTCGAAAATAGAACCTTGGACAAAGAGAGAAAAAAATTTACATAACGGCCTCGCACTTACGGAGGACTGAAAGCTGAAAGCTGAAACTTAGGAAATGTGGCAGTACGTTGCACGTTGTCCTTGGCGACAGTTTGGTGTCTCCGAATGGAGGAGAGTTGATTGGCACTTCGAGATCTGAGGGACCTAAGGATGTTCACGTTAGGGGTGCACTCGAGACCGTGTCTTCCCGTTTGGGTGGACGAAATATGGAAAAGGTCAGAGGTGCGTGTTTCCGTCGCCTTTCAAGATCACTCTTTTTCGGCAGTATCAAACGGACAAATTACCGATGTTGTATAAGTTGAACATCGATATCTAAATTTATGAACCCTTCTCAGTTTACATTTCCCTTCTGTCGTTTTTTTCACTTTCTTCTATGTCACACCTAGGTAGGTGTTTCGCCAGAAACCAATAGAATTGTAACTCGTTTGTTTACATTAATCTCTCTCTTGTCGCAACGTCTATACGCTTTTCTATATGCACCTCAATATCGTATGTGCGACTCCGTGCTTAATGGTAATTTGTTATCGCGAAAAAAACAGAAAAAATGTGCAGTAAAGCTAAAAAAAAAGAGGGAAGGTAGGAAGACTGATAGCGGGAAAAAATGAGCGAAACAATCGAATACGACAACCGCGAATGCTGTCTGTATTTGTACGATGCGAGTCACGTACAATTAGATTCGATTAATACAGAAAAAGAAAATAGAATGGAGAATGTCGATTTGCCGTCATTATATCCGGATATAGTTTTGATATTGCTATAATGTATTTTGACGCCATTCGACTGGGATCTATTGGCGAGCTGTTCGGGGGCTTTTTGTACTGACTCGTTTTCAGGAAAATGTCAAATTTTCTCGTTATAATATTTAAATAGAATTATATATGCGCTCGGTTCAGAAACAACACTTCGATGAATTTCAATAAACGGCCCTTTTCGGGCGAACTTAGTGAAATTTGTGTCACCCGTCAATTACCAGCATCCCGGGTAGCCTCAAACCATTATTTATGAACGAGTAACTCGTTAACTGCGATTCTATGTATGAACGCTATGAGGTATTGTATAAACGACCAAGTTCGAATAATTCGGTGTTTAAATGATTTATTTATCGCTTATTTTATCAGCCATCGTGACGTGATTACTCTCTCCCTTCAATTTGATTATTCAGAAGAAGAGGAAGAGAAAAAGTGTTTACTTTTGAGATGGATCAGATTATTCATTTGAGCTAGAGCGCTGGTGTGTGTTTCATTGATGCCCCCATATCATTCTCTTATCAAGCTTTGTTTTTACAAGTACATACACTACAGTGCGCACTTGTGGCCGTAGAATCGGGCACAATCCTCCCCCAGCCTGCTCCACTCGTTGCGGCCCTGGCCATTCCTTTGAAAGGCACTGTGTCCCAGCAGCCTACCAAAGCCGTCCCTCCATCTGATCCTCTGTTTGCCTTGCCTTCTTGTTCCCGTATTGTACCGAACGGTCAATTTGTACGTCCAATGGTTATCCTGCAGTTTTGCTACGTGACCACCCCAACTCCATTTTTTATCAGCAGTACAGCACATTTATTGTTTTTTAATTTGAATTTGATAGTTGAGATTTTGATGTGGTCTTTTTTCTTGATATTTAAAATTGATCGTTCCGTCGAATTTTGAGTAGTTCTAATTTTTTTGGACAAAGTCCAAGTTTCGGAGCCATGTCTGTACTTAGCGGTACAGTAGACGGAAGCTGTGTTGTTCACGACGCGACGCAACTACATCCCACCCATCTCTGTCCTAAAAGGTGTGGAGATTGGGCTCTGTTCTACCCTGAAGTACCTGGGGCTGTGGATCGACAGGAATTTGCAGTTCCGAGAGCACTTCCGACGGGCAGCTGAGAAGGCGGATCGAGTAGCTGGACAGCTGTGCCGAACCTAGAGGGGCCGCGGGAGAAGAGGAGAAAGATGTACGTCCACGTCATCATATCAGTAATCCTCTTTTCATTTGCTCTCACCCGAGTTCTAGAACCGCCCCATCGAGCATTACCTCAGGGACATCGGGAAGCCTCTTAGGGCTGCCTTAGCCCTCTTCTCTTCTTGCCGGGAATCGGCCGCACATGTCAGTCCTCCTGTTCGGGGCGCCAGTATTTGCTGATGCCATCAAGATTCCCTACAGAAGAGCGGAGATGTAGAAGATTCAGCAAAAAGCCGCGATGAGGTGTATCAGTGCGTACCGCACTAATTCTTCGGAGGCATTAGCATGCATAACGCCGATCGAACTCAAGGTCAGCGAACTAGTGGAGGTATACGGTGTGAAGAAAAAAGCGAGTAGGTGCGCCCTGCCGGGGGTCATCTCATGCACCCTGGGACAGGTCCAAAGTTGAAAAGCAATTCATCAAAAATATCATTTTATGATTCTCTATTATATTCTTAAAGGAACCACGCCATGACACTCTCGTGACGGTGCATAGTATTCGCGAATGGTCAAAAACCGAGGATTCTGGTTTGATGGATTCCAGTTACTATTTCATGGAACTAAATCGGCGTTTTCTGTTTTTCATGAGCTATATGCACGATATAATGTACGTCTGCAATACATAATTGATGAAAATTAATTTTCTACAATACGGAACCTTGGGATACAAAAGTTAGTTTGTTAAAAATGCATTTCTGGCCTTTGTATTCGAGTTAGAGAATGCAAAATTGTATTAGTGGTGTCCCGAGGTACAACACCGAACCTTGGGACAAACAAGTAGTCAATTCAAAATGCATTCTTGGCCTTTACAGTTTTGACAGTTCTCTTTTCATTTGCTCTCACCCGAGCCCTGGAACCGCCCCTTCGAGCATTACCTCAGGGACATCGGGGAGCCTCTTAGGGCTGCCTTAGCCCTCTTCTCTTCTTGCCGGGAATCGGCCTAGGTCAACTGCGCTATCTGCCTGTCGAATACCCGTATTACTAGCCCCGTCAACGAGCACCGGCAGGTAGCGCCTTACCCATTTACAGCTTTCAGATACTGGCGACCGGTTACACACGTCTCGGAAGCCTCTGCTGTAGGTGGTTGCGACTCTGCGTATGTTATCAGAATGCGGTGTTAGAATGTGTGACGAGTTCTTTCTTGCATTGCTGATAACGATGCCGGCATTGGGAATCGAACCCGGTGCTTTCGGTTTAAGAAGCCGAGTTTTTACCGGTACGCCACAGAGCCACGTTATTGACTAGTTGTGACTTAGACTATAGCTATGTCTCAGATGTGGTTCGACTGAACGACTCCAAACTTCGTTTGAAAATTCAATTTCAATGGAATTTCTGCTCGAGCAGTAATTCTACCTTCATTTTTCATGAAATAATCCTCTAATATCGGCAATTTTTTAAAAATACCTCAATTTTCGACTTTTTCTCCCTTGAAAATCTTACTTCGCCCCCCCCCCGGGGAAAATTCTGGCTACGCCACTGAATGCTGTTACTACTAACGTACATTTTCAGCAATTTAATCTTCTTAATAAAGGCTGGAAATTACGCTGGTTTGCTATTTCTCAAGAAATCCGTATCAGTATTCACGTTATATCCGGTGTGGAGGACCAGTCTTTCTCGCTTCTACGGGTGCTATAAATAACAGGAATAATTTTTTCACCGCGTGTGTAATAACCCTTCAAATCTGAAACTTTACCGAGTTAATAACCTAATAACCTTCCTCTAGCTACCACTGTATTTGCGACCCCAGTGTAAATGTTAGTTCTCCAGTTTGTGTCGTCTAGTTCAGGTTGGTGAATGTGATGCGTGTCACGAAAATGAAGCAAAGTACAATCGAGCAGCGGTATATGGTCAACTTCGGAGTAAAATTTGGGGAATCTGGAAGAGAAATGCTCGATAATGTGATGCAGGTGTTTGGCGATAAGTTATGAGTTGTTAGTGGCTGTCCCAAAACTCAGCCCGAGAAAGGTGTGAAAGAGCAAATCCAAAGTCAAAACGATGATAATTTGCTTCTGTGATAGCTAAGGGGTGATTCACAAGGAGTTTGTACCACCTGGGCAGACTGTAAATCAACAATGTTACGTCAAATTGCTCGAATGGTTACGAAGAAGAGCCGTTACAGTTCACCCAGGGGTCGCAAACATATGGATTCTTCATCCTGACCATGCGCCATGTCATATTTCCTTCAACATAACGCAATTCTTCACATTAAAAAACATCCGGATATGTCACCGTATGACTTTTCTTCTCCAGATCGAACAAATCGTTGACGAACACATTTCGAATCAGTAACTGACATCCAAAGGTACGTGACGAGGATACTTCAGAAACTGCCGGCTTAAATGTCCCGAAATCGTCATGAAAACTGGAAAAGGCGGTGGAATCAGTTTATAGCTGTCCAAGGGGAGTGCGCGTTTTTCGAGAATTTGCCCGAGAGAGGTGTGTAGTTCGGACCGCAGCAAAGGCATTCGAAATCAAAAAGACGAGACGGTATAGAGAAGGTGCGTGTATTAATGGACCGACAGTTAAAATAAATCTTGTAAGGGTTAGCATAAATTGTGACTGGACTGCTCTAATGTCCTGTCAGGCCGACCAATGGAGGAGAAAGTATAATGAGTGAAGAAGAGAAGAAGAAGAATGTGCTTTTTGAACAATTGATGAACCGGATATGCAGGTATGCAGAGACAAAAGACGTTTGTCAAGTGCTTGCATCGTGTTACACAGAAACTGACCAAGTAAATAGTTGTGCCCTATTATCACGGTGTGTAAACTAAGTGAAGGTTATAGCCGCATAGAATATGGGCCTACGAAGAAATTTTCGATTTGCGGTCATTGCGTTAGTCGACAAATTTTAGATTCACCCCCCCCCCCCCCATGAAGAAGTTTCGGAACGCCTCTACTCCCACGACTTCGCGTGATTATTGCTAAGCGTTAGTTTGTTTTCAGTCTTTTCTCAACATTTCTGTTCAGAATACATACGTTCTGCCACAATTGTGCGTGTATTTTGTGTCATGTGTAGAGTAGCCTCAAATCCGTTTCACTTTACCAATTGACTTTCAGACGTCATAACTACCGACCCCCGAGCCCAAGGTCATTATTTTTGTAATGGATGTTTTCCTCATATGGTTCACTTTCCAATGATACCACTTGGATAGCTTTCAATAGCATTCGTCCGTTTACCTCAGTGAAAAAACTATTTAAAAAAAAAGAAGAAGGAAATGTGTAGAATAGCCCCAATTTACGGTGCCGAATATTTACTGTACGTTCTGCACTCTGTTCATGGAAGCCTAACGAACATTTTCATTCTCAGCTGACTCAATGTTTTCACTTTCCCGGCGCTGTATAGACAGTGTGACCTTACTTCTGAAACGTCCCACGTATATTTCCATTGGAAAATGAGAATTGGGAATTCTCATTGCAAATTTTATTGGGAAAACGGAAAACTGAAATTTCTGCTGAAAATGATCAAAATATTGATGAAAGAGGAATTTTTTGGATTCATTCTTGCCAAAATCTGCTGAATATACCAAAACGAACCGAAAAAATAACAAAACGTTGGTGTCAGAAAATGTATCAGATCGCAGATCTTACCAAAAATACGAGAATGAAAATGTGACAAAACATACCAGAATAGTTGAAATCACGAGAAGTAGTAAGAAAATTTGAAATGTACCAGCAGAGATGAAGTTATAGGGTGTATGTGGGGGGAGGGGGCAGTCGGCTATTTTGAAAGTGTTCATTCGAATTTTTCATTCTATATGAATGTTTGTTTATTTTTCTTTTCAATTAAGAAATATTTCGATTTAAAAATGAGCAAATTTTTAATTTTTTTAAAATTTTGTCCGCGAGTTTTAGTTTTGAAAAATATTTTTTGTCGGCCGATTTCTCTGCTCCATCTCCCCAAAGTGAAAGTCAAATTTTGTTTCTGAAAACGGAATACCCTGGACTTCTGTCAGAAACTAGTCAGTCAAAAGCCGAAGGTTTCAAGCTCAGTATCGAAAGTTATCTGAAAGGCTTAAACAAAGCTGAAATGTGGAAGACGTTTCGAAAATCTGAAAGTCGGTAACAAACGTTGAATTTCGAATTTCAGCAACTATTCTGTTTTTACCAGATTCTCTGTTTGACCTAGAGCCTGAAATTTGAGAAAGTTGAACATTTTATTAAAATCTAAAAGTTGAAAGCAAAAGACCTATTGTCCAATGTCACAAGCTGCATAGGACAGCAAATGTTCTATTGTTTGATTTACGAGCTTCGGTCCTGGTGAATATAGGAAGGAAATTTAGTCTGGAACAAAAGTCAAAATTCCATGTGTTTTTCCCATAAGAACGAAAGGGAGTTTGTGGCACGGATTCCCCGTATCCTATCGACGTGAAACTTTCTGTTTTTTTTTTTTTTTTGATTTTATTGGAACCAGTTTAGAAGACGAATCAGAGGAAATTCAGAAAGAAATATCACCAAGAGTAAATAATGACCACCTTAATGTGTAAAGGAAGTTGTGTGTTCCTCTCAAGTATTCTTAACATCCTTCCAGCCCACCCTCCCAGACTAGGGTATGCTCATGTGCACAAATGTGAGTGCTTGGAGGATAAGGTTTCAGTCTGCATTTATAGGGACGAAACTATTGGGGAGGGGGGAGGGGGTAAATGCCCCCTAATAATTTGGCAGTCGCAAATTTCGAAACTGTTCATCTGAATTTTTCATTTTCTAAGCACGTTTGTTCGTTTATTTATTTTTTTTTTTCGATTAAAAAATAGGCAAATTTTTAGTTTTCTAAAAAATGTTTGTCGACAAATTTTTCTTCTCCAGCCCCCAAACTGATAGTCAAATTTAGTCTCTGTGTACCAGACCTGGTACAAATTTGCCCACCGTCGGACTTCAATGATTTTTCAGAAGAAATTTATATATTTCTCTTATTTTCCGAGTATGCATCGTGGCATCCATGTTACAATTTTCTAGGCTAGTGTATAGATTAAAAAAAAGATGAAGCACGAGTGCCCTCTTGCATGATCGTGTTTCTAATTTTTACCTGCCTAGACTGGCTCGTATGTCCATCCATTCCTTTATTGGAACGCGAACGTCAACACGTCCAATAGTGGACAATGGTCTATTTGAAACAAAAAAACATAACTATAGTGTTGTATTAATTAGCTATGCCAACAAAAATAGTTGTCATAAATTTTGCAGTCAAATGTAACGTATGGGAGATATAGCCGAATACAAATTTCTACCCTCCTCCCTCATGATCCAAATTCTACGAAAAGCTATACGCTTCTGCTGGTATTGTTTTTCTATCAGTATCAGGCACCCCCATGACATTTCGTTCATTTTTATTGGAGTTATCGAATAAAGTTGATTTAGTACATACATACAGGTTGTGGCACAACCTCCCCCCTCATGTGAAATTGGAATTTTGTCGAAACAAACGAGGATTTTCAAAAGCTATGGTCTAGTTTCTTTTTGGGCAAAAATATCGTCTTCCTCCTCCCCCCCCCCAAAAAAAAAACAGCTGGAATGTTTCACCTTGAATGGAACCATATCGAACAAAGTATCGAAATAGGGGGGGGGTCGTAGATTACGAAAATAAAATTAGATATTATTTGCTTTGGTTTTCGACTTTGTTAGTAGGAATGTGTATTAGCGTATGGCTACAAAAATGCGCTAAAAATTAGATGACTCACCAGTTCCCTGACGCTGAAAGTCATCATATAAGTTGAGCACGGTATCCAAGAGTCAGAGGGTGAGTCTACAAGTACATTACTCGATGCCTTTCGGAAGCGTACGCGGGAAATTGTGACAGAAAAACGGATTCTGTACCTTCAGACGACCTTCCTTTCTTGGACCTCTATCAGCTGTGATTCTTGCAGTGTCTTGCGAATCAACAGTAACGGAATATCAGAAGGTCGTACAACAGAAACTTGCATCGAATATGTTTCTTACTTCCCCTCAGCGCTTGCAATTTTCTATACAGCTCGCACATGTCTTACCTGCATAATTCACTCTCTTAAATTTGGGAAAACAATTTTCAAATAAAAAACCTGATGAATTGGGTGCCTGTGTACGAGCATGTACCTACCTCATAAATCAATTTCACCAATTTATGTGTACATTATCGCATATGCGTAAAACTAGCAAAATGAACGGGTGTAATTAAAAGTTATTTATAGTCACGAAATTTCAGTGTCAATACGTTAAACCGCTTTTTTTTTCTTCTGTCGACGCATAAACCGTTAATTTGCACTTGTATTCTAATCCCATTCCGTTGTTTACGTGCCGCTGAATTTTTCTCATCGAATCGTCGAAAAAGTTTCCGCCAGCTGGATCTCGCCTGGGCTTGCCTTCCCGACGAACCTTCCGCTGTTGGCATATAATCCCCGAATGTCCGATACGGTTAGATGTGGTAGCCGGCCACTCTGGCTGCCCTCACACGCGACATGTGACTGAGTTGTGACTTGCCAAGACGCGAGCCAGCATCCGTACGGAAAGGGTATAACGAATGCGAATGGCCAATCAGACCAGAAACGGTTGCACTTTCCTTCGCCGCCGCCATATCTAGGTTAGCAGCTAGACGAACGGCCTTCAGCGTCGCAATCGCGAGTGCATGTTAATGTCGGACATAATCTCTGCGAGGAAGATGATGGATGTTACGACCGTGCACGAATCTCTCGGCCGTCGAAGTCGATTCGGGCTGCATTCTTCGGCGAGAAAAGAACACAACAGAACAGCCCGCTGTATCCATCCTTGGTTGGTCACACCAATTAGACTTTCACCCATTTTAATGGAGCCGCCCAGCCACGACCGCAGTCGGTGCATACAGTCGGACTTGCCTTCGTCGAACAGATGTACAGTAATTGCAACGTTCAGACCATCGAGAGCTCGGCAATGGCGCGGCGTCGCGGATACAAAACGAATAACATTATTACTTCCGCCAATGAGAAATTTCGACGCCGACTTCATCGTTTTTGGCCTGACTAATTAATCAGATTTTAACCGAAAATTACACGTTCCGATGAACCTCCTCGGTTACGGCCGAGGACCCGGGTTTACCGTCAGTCCGGTCGGTGGATGGCTGACCACGTGGCCAGAAGCCGGAGAGGTTTGTTACGGCAGCTCGGCTCAGTTTCGGTGATGCAATTTCACCTACAACAGCGTTAGATTGTCCATCACCCGCCTCTGCGCCTGCAAAATTGGAATAGGATTTGAAATAAATCGTAAACAGGAGATTGAAAAAGCTTTGGGAATGGTCTGAGTGCGAATCCTTGGAAGACCGATGTCGGAAAATACATTCAAGCACTGCATATCTTACCTGGCTACAGTCAAGTTTGAATAGATTTTGTCAGAGTTAGTTTCAAAATGGTCTAATGAGTTCTCTTCTACTTCTAAGTGCCGTGCTCTTGCCGGACATAGGCGGATCGTGGTTCGGCATTGCTATCCCCACGGTGGTTTTCCTTCTCTGTGCCGAAGAGTGTGCAGCCGTTGTTCGCCTACTAGCCACGAGTTTCACGACGTGGAGTAAGCTGCCCGCGATGTGCGCACGCAACAATACCAATCTTTGTGATCTGGTGGTAGCATGCTCTGTGATTGTAATATCGTGTTCGTTCGATCTGGCGGGGGTTACAGGGCGTGCTATCTTTCCACATCGATTGATACTGTAGTCGCTATGTAGGGTGTTACGGAGGGTATTCGAATATCACTAGCTTTCCCGGCGTTGGTGGGGCTCGAACCCGAGACGCAAGGATTGCGAAGCGGGCACGTTACTACTCGGCCACACAATGACTCTTGAAAGCAGCTGAATAAGTCTCTGTGGAGTCGAAATGAGATTTAGGAGTGTCTGATGAGCCCAAATGAATTAACCTTTTCACATAAACTATCCTGTCTGGCTACTACTTTCTGCATAGCACGATGCGAGTATCTTGGGAACGTTTTTTGTCGTCTGCATACCTGCACTTTCTGTACGTGATATTTTCTAAACCACCCTCTTCCTCTTACTCATTGTCCATTTCCTCCTTTAATCGGTCAGGCAGGACATTCCTTTAGTAACAGTTTATGTTTTAGCACTCTCAGTCAAATTTGTGTTTATTATCGATTGATCAACGCACACGCTTTTTACACACCTTGTTTTTTGATTTCAAATGCCCTCGTTCTGGTCCGGACTAAAAACTTCTCTCGTACAATCTATCTATGTATGCAATCGGTTTGGAGAGAATGTTACCTTCCGATGACTATCCTCCATTTTCCTCAGTCCACCCATAGTTTGGGACTGTCCTTTGTCGAGGTCACCAATGTGGGGCCGTTAGAGGACGGTCGTTCACGCGGGGCTAGTGCCCCTCTCTGGGGCCCTTATCCTCCACTGAGAACCGCCGACTGGCTGGAAACGTTTCTAGCGATGTCTCGCCGCAGCTACCAATCAGTCCTTAACGTGCCGGCCCTTACAGTTCAAAGCGATTGCTCAGCCAGAACAGGGCCCAGCGGGAGCGGAGGAATAAGGTACCACAGAATCTCCGGTCTCCAACTCATCGCTTAATAGACAAGACAATTACCGATAGGAGCATGTATGTACAATCAAAAAGAAGCGGGTTAAATATGCAACGTTGATGCGATATAATATACCCCCATGTCATCGGAGGTCATTTTTGGTAATTTTCCCCTAAAATGATCATTTAAATCATTTTTGGGGAAATTTCTCCTTCAAATTCTGGAAATTCTATTGATTAGGAATAAAATTATTTTTTCCCATTTATTTTACGCTTCCGCTGTGCAATGTATCTAAATAAAATTTAAATAAAATTTTCCGGCATATTGCTGCAATTTTAGATTGTGGGGGGGGGGGGGGGTTGAAAAAGTATGATGACGAGTAATGCGTAAAGAGAGAAGGAGAGAAGCACAAAAAAGAAGGAAAATATTGCAAACGGTTTCCAATTCTGGTCCTTTTTTAATCATTTTTCAAATTTAATTAGGTCTTTTTCCCCCTGAAATTTCGAGTGGTCACCCTGAATTTAAAACAGCTAGAGTCGTTCAAGGCTGGCGCCAAGAATATCTCCTAGGTAGAGAGAGGGGGAAGGTTATAGACACGAAAAATTCCAACGAAAATATTATAAATTTTAGTTCCTAAACATCTCGTTCTTCAATCTCTCCGACTGGGCCGCAGAATTTTAGTAAATGCCGACTGAAATGTTGAAAATTTCCTATGATAAGCAGAAGTAAGCACTCTTATCTAATTTTCCCGACTGTCAGAATTTCTCGACTATTATATGTAATTTTACGAATGGGATAGGGGCTTAAGTATACCATTTACACTCCTCCCTTTCGTGCGACCCTAGAGCCGGCTAATACTGTAGTACTGAGGGTCAGCCTTGCCACGTAGATTGTGCTCGTGTAAGTCATTGAAATGTAGCAAATTAATTTCATCGAACACTCGTGCTTCGTCTTCGACGCAGTCCGGCGTCGTCTCAGCTTTCGCTTTTTCATCCGAATTTCTTCACCCTCGCTGCCGTTCACGATGACTTAAGGAAATTAAAATTTGGAAGGATAGCGTTTCTTAATTGAAAATTTATTAACATATTAACGCGTTTTATCGGATAATTCTGATGATTCGGCTGGCAACACTGATTGTCGTCTGATGTCTAGACACGTGTTTTAAAAGTCGACTTCTTTTTAAGCTCGCCGCAGGAAGCTGCTGTGGTGGTAGACGGCAGGGGTAGCCCCTTTTATATTAAACTCGATGACAAGCTCCAATTTTGCCGTATATTTTCTGTACATAACGTTCTATTTTCCCTTGTTTATACAATATCAGCTCTGTCCTTATCTGCACATGCCTTTTTGGTTCTTTTTCAATGTCTTTTCTCTTTCTCTCTCTCTCTACTTTTTTTCCCGTCTTCTCTTTCTTTGTCGTCAGTCCGTGTTTTTCATCGCGTTTTTCATCTCCGCCTGCAATTTACAGTAATGTAGCCGATTAAAGGGGGCAATAAACTTTGAAGCGGTTATGTCGCGTCGAGTGTGATTAGGCTGAATTCCAGCGGCAGCATTTTTCAACCAGCTAAAGTGTACAGCCGCCTTTTCAGTGTGATACTTTTCCTTACCTTATTTATGTTGGCCTGTTATGTTTACTGAGAGCTTAACCTCTGTTTGCATCAGGGCTCAAAGCTTTCTCAACATTTTCTAGATGTAGTTGGCCTTCGTGGGCTCTTTGCGCCTCCTATAGTGTACAATTCCGGTATTTTTTTCTCTCGGCTCAGACCTTTTCCACAAAGAGATGAAATTCGCGTGTAAAGAGATGAGATCTTCTTATACTGGCATATCAGTATCAAAGCGATCACATCGCACGGCTTACTAGGGAGTTGAGGTGGTTTGCCATTGCTTTCCTCTTGGTTTATTGCGCTAGAGTATTTCCTTCTCTGTACTGAAGATATGTGCATACGTGTATTGTTGCCAGCCACGTGTCTCACAATGTTTAAACGACCCAGGAGATAGACCTAACACCAATCCTTCAGATTCTGGTAATAATTTATGTTCTACGAGCATAATGCCTTGTTCCTGAGAACTGGCAAGACAGATCGACCATTTAAAGACCTATTTGTATTAGTTTGGAAGATCGCCTTGTCTCTGTTGCTCTGTGACTGAGTAATGTCGTGCCTCATATGTTTCAACAACAAATTCGGAGGAAGGGGAAACGTTAGATTTTTATGACCTTCTGCAGGAAACCTTGATAAGGATGGGTGATTTCAACGCGAAGGTAGGAAGGGACGAGGATAACTCAATAGGGGTAGGAAAATATGGGTTTGGCAAAACTAATAAAAATGGGGAGAAAATTTTAAAGATTTTGGCAGTAAACAATTTAAAATTAGCATTAACTTTCTTCAAAAAGAAGGAATCAAAGAGATGGACTTGGCAATCACCAGACGGGGTGACCAAGAATGAAATCGATCGTCTATTGATTGAGGATGTTAGGAAAATAATAAATATATAGGTGATCGATAACCTGTCATTATCAGATCATCAGAGCGATGCTTTGTAAAATGAAAATTCCGCTATCAAAAAAATACACATCAAAGAAAAAAGAAATAACGAAGAAACGATTGATACCAGTGCACAGACTAGCTTAAGCTAACAAAATCTGCGGGAGGAGAATCGAAGAAGCAAAGTTTTGGTCTAAGAGCGAAATTCAGGATAAATATGACATAGTGGCAGAAGCCATTCCATATACTATAGAGAGTATAGGAATGGTAAGGAGGGTATTGATCATTTAGTAAACTAAAGCTTTGATCCAAAAAAGAAGACTCCTAAGAAACTTCACATGGAGCGATAAAACCAGGGGGTAGAAGTTTCTGAATTAAATAAATTAATAAAAAAGGAAATCAGAGAAGACGTAACAAACTGCAACTTTGGTAAGATTAAGGACATTATAGAAGACAGTGGCTCGACCAAACTAATGAAAAAAACTCTTATGTAGAAATAAATTTCTCTTGACAAAGGTTGTTAACAAAAATGGAATCAAAACTTCTGACAGGGTTGAAATAATAAAAGTGGCAACAGATTCGTATAGAAATTTATATGACGATAAACGTGCGGACAAAACTCAAGAAGGGGAGGGGGTAAATATATTAGAACTAGAGCTCAAAAGGACTAGAAGGAACGATAGGAACCCTTTTTGATGGAAGATGTTGCCAAAGTGAGCAATAAGTTAAAATCCAGAAAAATGGCAGGCCCAGACGGTATAGAGAGTGAGGTAATCAGAAACCTAGCCAATGCGTTCAACAAACCCATTACTAATATTATGAATCAAGTCCTAATGGAGGAACAGGTCCCAAAACAATGGTTGGTATCTGAGATAATCATTATAAAAAAGGCAAAAGGAATGATATAGGAAACTACAGGCCGATTAGTTTATCAGCGAACCTGGGCAGGGTACTGATGAAGCTAATCAAGAATTGCATCTACAAAATTTTGGACAATCAACAACTATATGAACAAGCGGGTGTTAGAGTGGGATTCTCAACAGCGGACCACACTTTAACGATTAAGCAGATTATAGAAAGAGCAAGTAACTATATAGGGTTGGATGTATGTTTTATCTTTGTTGATTTCAAAATAGCATTTGACACGATATATCATGAAAAAGTGTAAGAAGCGCTGACAAAACAGGGGGTTCCAAAAAAAAATAAAATGGTGATCATTTTGGAAAATATTTACCGGAACTCTGAAGCTTACATAAGGTTGGATGAGAAAGGCAAACATTTCCATGTTAAAGAGGCGTCAAATAGGGAGACCCCTTGTCCCTGAATTTGTTTAATAGTGTACTGGAGGAAGCATTCCAAAACCTGAATTGGGAACAGAAAGGAATTAGAATTAACTGTTGAAGGCTGACTAACTTGAGGTTTGCTGATGATATTACTCTAGTAGGGAAGGATATAAAGGAAGTTGGAGGTATCCTTGATGAGCTAAAGGAAGAATGTAATAAAATTAGCTTGGAAATAAACCCATTAAAAACTATGTTGATGACAAAAGACGGAGGGACATGTTAAATTGACTTTGAGAAGCTGCCCATTGAAAAAATTGACAAATGCACATACTTAGGACTGTCAATCTCCTTTGGGGACTACATGGAGAACTGAAACAAAGAATCACAAAAGCATGGAAAACATTTGGTCATTAAAATGTATATTCAAAAGCAAAATGAGGGTCAAAAACAAAATCAGTATACTTGACAGCGCTGTTCTGCCAGTACTATCATATGGTACCCAGACCTGGTCGTTATCTAAAAAGCAAAAAAGCTTACTAGAAACCACACATTTCGGGATATGCAGGAGTATCTTGGGGATTAAGATTAAATATAAATTTAGCAAAACTGACATCATCAGGAAAACAGGGGCGGAAATGATTGGCTACGGAACAAAAAAATTGAAATTCAAATATGTGGGGCATTTGGCTAGGGAATTGAGCTAAAAGTGGAGTATAGCCACTACAAGCTGGGTGCCATATGACCTAAAAAGAAGGAGGAGAAGGCCGGTAATGAAATATCTGGACAAAATTAATCGAGCAGTAGGACCTAACTAGGCCAGCATAGCACAAGACAGAAAAAGATGGAAAAATGTGGTGGAAGTCAATGCCCAAAAATGGGCAGTGTAGAGGGTGTCTCACTGGAATATCACATGTTCAGTAATTAGTTATTTTGGAAGTAACATCCTGTACTACACATGGCTTTAAATAAATAAAAAATAAAAAGTTCACCTTTGTGGGCTCTTTGTGCCTCCTATAGTATACCATTCCAGTATTTTTTCTCTCGGCTCAGACCTTTCCCGCAAAGAGATGAAATTCGCGTGTAGAGAGATGAGATCTTCTTGTACTGGCATATCAGTATCAAAGCGATCACATCGCACGGCTTACTAGGCAGTTGAGGTAGTTTGTCATTGCGTTCCTCTTAGTTTATTACGTTAGAGTATTTCCTTCTCTGTACTGAAGATATGTGCGTACCTGAATTGTTGCTAACCACGTGTCTCCCAATTTTCATTAAACGACCCATGAGATAGACCTAACACCAATTCATAAGATTCTGGTTATAATTTATGTTCTACAAGCATAATGCCTTGTTCCTGAGAACTGGCGAGGCGAGGCACAATAGAGCACGCTATCTATTCACCTTGACTGGAACTGCCGTCGCTTAGTGAACTAAGATGTTGCGAGGAGAGAGATAAAACCCGTTCACCAGCTTTTGCCGGACTGGGAATCCAACTCGTGTTGCAAGGCTGCAAGCCGGAAATGATATCACTCAGCCACAGAACGACTATTTAAAGACTTAGTTGTATCAGTTTGGAAGATCGTCTTGTCTCTGTTGGTCTGTGGCTAAGTGGTGGCTTGCCTGTTTCATATCTTCGCAACGCAGGTGCCATTCCCAGCCCTGGAAAAGCTAGTGAACAGGTTTTATCTCTCTCCTCGCAACATCTTAATTCGCTAAGCGACGACAGTACCAATCAAGTCGGATAGATAGCGTGCTCTGTAGTGTCTCGTCAGTTCTCAGGAACAAAACATTATACTCGCAGAACACATTACGGCCAGAATTTAAAGAATTTGTGGCTGTTCTTACATCTACCTCGTGAATTGCTCACTCAACATTGTGAGACATGTGGCTAGTACTAATCCGCGGAGAAAGAAATACGCCAACGCCACAAACCATGAAGAATAAAAATTCAAATGCCCCAACTACTATACTTAGTAAGTCGTTTGATATGCGTCCGCTATGGTCGCCGATGTCTGGCACTGGATGTGGCAGTAAAAGAAGAAGTTTTTTAAAAAATTTTTAAAAAACGAAGACTTGTGGAGCTGTAGATTGTACATGTACACAGATTCACGTATATGGTGGCATAGCCAGGGGGTCAGGGGTGGACCCACTTTGCGATTTCATCAAATAATGTTGTTTGTTTAATTTGAGCACTCCTTCCAACGTCTCTCGCCCGTCAGTCAAGACTACCCCCCCCCCTCTCTCGGAACACGCCACGGCACTATACACATATACGTGTACTTAAAGGGTACGGCGATTTCACTCTGTTTTAGTTCTTGACACTACGTGGGAATGAGAACAAAGTAGGAATCAGTATTCGTGCTGAACCCGAAAGAGAAGGAAGTACAAATTTTGCGAAGGAGTGGAAGGGTGTATTATGCGTTCGTACTTTGGACATTTATAGATTCGTACTTTGTACTACACGTACTCAGTCACATGTAGTACGGGTATCCGTGATGCGGGTAGCTGTTTTCATGAACCAAATCTGAATCCTTATCTTATAGTGATACCAGATTGGTAACAAGTACTTCCCATACAGACTCGAGTGTACATCTTTCATGTAAACTTCTATACATACAAACAAGTGAGAAACCAACACTACCCCGATTACTCTGCCCTGAGATTCTTCATACATATAATGTTGCTGTATTGATAGATCACTCATCCAAGTTTCTCAGAGTTGGCTTTTTAATTTCTTAACGCCCAAAACATATAAGAATTTTTGGTAATTTTCGGGTGGCGTGCAGCCTTAAGCCACCCAAATACTGTATCATATGAGATGGTAAAGCTGATGAAGTTGCTGTGAATGCGACGCTGTCAGTCACTTAGTGCATAAATTCCAAATCTTTTCTTTTTTTCTATTTTTATGTTTGTCCTTTCCAAAAAAAAAAATTTTAATCTTGCTTCCCACGTCCTGGATTTTTGCTCTAAGCAAATATTTTTCCTAAGGTGCAGGAAAGAAGCCAGTTAAGAAAATACTGAGATTAATTAACTTGACCAAATTCCTCGTCTTTCGTTAACAGTCTCTTTGCTCATGTCGACGACCTCTATTCGATGCTGCCCACTTTGCTCTTCGTTCAACTGACTGATTGACTGACAAGAGAAGAAAACACAAAATCCGAATAAGTCTGCTCCAAGTTTAAATTAATTTTCGAAGAATTGTTGCCGAGTGTGAATCGGTTTTGAATTTCGAAAAACTTGAGTCTGAATTGGTTTTGGGTATCAGATATGAGTTTGAAAGTGTCTTATGGAAGTCTGAATATGTATGAACGCATTCTTAGGTTGTTAATAACGCTTAACCCAAGGGGGGGGGCTTCTATCTACAGTAAACAAGAAAATCGTGAGGTATCGGGGAATACCCAACAGAAGCAAAGCTTCTTTTGGATTATGTGAGTTGCTACATCAGTCGGTAGGTGCATTTACTGGGGGGGGGGTCTGGTTGGCCGAGTGGATAGCGCGCTGGTCTCGGAATCCGGAGGTCCCGGGTTTGAGCCCACGTAGCAACTCGCTACATTTCGACCTAAGCCGGTTTTTCGGCAAGAAGAAAAGAGGGTTGATACAGCCCTGACAGCCTCCCCGACGTTTCCGAGGTAATGCTCGAAAGGGCGGATTCCAGGGCTCGGGTTGAGAGCAAAATTCGAAAAGAGGTGCATGTACTGAACGCTATCTAACAGAAAACTGTTAACGGTGGTGTGGAGAGGAAGCTCTCTCTTTCGCTTTCTATCCACTAAATAAAAAGTGAGTGGAGCGTTACTATGTTACTTCCGTTGCATGTTTTCGCGTTCGTTTCACTTTTTTTATATTAACTACCCATTCTGAACCTGTGTAAAAAAGCTTCGTTTCAAAAAGTTGATGATATTAAAGAAGGGACGACCGTTTTACTTTCTTCTGTTTTCACCGAAATATGTTGAATAATTGTGCAAGGCGTTCGACTTGGGTATGGAGTATTCCATCTGGTGTGATTCGCTCTGATGTGCTGCTCGGGCACCTGAGCAACACTATGTTAGCCACCACTCACCCTCCGATAAGTTCAGTAATGATAATTATCAGGGTTATGGCAAGAATTCCACATTTACTATCATTGATTCTACAGCTACAAGTTCCTTTCAAATTATTTCCGATCAATTTGACTAATCCATTTTTAAATTTCTGTTTCAGGTAAGTTAAATTTCCACTTGAAATCCGCGATCGATTGCCTCTGAAAGCTTTCAAATGGCCAATCATTTATCGGCACCATTAGAAAGAGTATGTGTTGAAAGTTTAAACTAAATGGGGGCAAATATTAATTATATTCGCGTCTATACGTCGTCAATGTTTTCTGCCTTCTTCCTTGACCTTCTACCGGTAACTTATTAAATATGCGTGTTTACTCGTCTCGTTGTTTATCCTCTTGCTTACAATGTATCGCTGTTCTTTTCGGGAAATGCAATTACACTTAGGAATTCGTGCATAAATCCGATAGGTACATCTGCATGGTAGCAATCATCCGTTACTGTTGGCATTTAATATGTAAGGGCAAGGTGAAACCTACCCTTGTGTAATGAGATTCAGTATCCATACCTTTAATCAATATTCATTAAGTTGGTCATTTATAACTGGATAAGCAAAATGAAGACATGCACGGGAACGCAGAGTTGTAGAGTACTCGCTTAGAACTCGTTTCTAGGCTAATTAAAACCTCTAATTCCTTGTCAAGTCTCATTAAGACTCTGTTCAGACTTTTTGAGAATCGTTTACACGAGAAATGAGTTGACATTCGTTAAAAACTGATTTTTAAACTGTTCAGAACTTGAAAGTCGTTAAGATTTTGCAAAGACTATTTGAGATTTATTAAGACCGATAAAAATTTGTTAAGATACTAAAAGATTCTTAAGAAGTCTTGCAGAAGTGTCAAATACTGGGAAAGAATTTCAACTACCTTCACGACATTTCAGAGAGATGTACTGGGCCAAAAAAAAGTCAGAGCCGTTAAAATTTTTAGAGAATCATCAGAGCCGTTAAAATTTTTAGAGAATCAACTCTTTGAGATCGATTGTCTTCTTAGCTTTCAGGCCGCAAAAGAGTGAAGAAGTGTATCGAA
The DNA here is from genome assembly GCA_031841125.1 of Acanthococcus lagerstroemiae. Taxonomy (NCBI): domain Eukaryota; kingdom Metazoa; phylum Arthropoda; class Insecta; order Hemiptera; family Eriococcidae; genus Acanthococcus; species Acanthococcus lagerstroemiae. The sequence goes on along the minus strand of CM063113.1, from coordinate 15,401,723 downwards.
AAAATCAGGAAAAGCCTTCAGAATGTCAAATAATGCCTAGAAAAGACTAAAAAGGTGCCTCTAGAAAGTTGAAAGGCGCTTCAAATTGAAGAATTGTCTCCAAGAGCTTCTGAATACTCAAAAGGGTCAAGAAATGCCTAAAAAGTCAAAGATCGCCTCTAGAAGCGATTGCAAAAGCTTAAAGGCGGTTCGTGGAGTCCTTGTTGACCTCGAAACATTTTACAACTTCTAGAAACTGGACATCGAAGCTTTCTAAGTGTATGTTTTTGTTTGTTAACTACGAAATGTTTCCAGTTAGGAGTTGACAACGTCGAAATTTGGTAATGCTGAAACTGACTGTTCTCTCTACTTCCTAAAAATAAATCTTTGTACTCTTCCGTGAAGCTGAGACGTTCTTCTACGTAACAATGGAATATTTTATAAGGTTGAAGTTTAGATCCACTGTCTGTATTGCCTACATATGATTGGTTCACAGTTATAAATAAACTTTCAAAAAAGTGTCACCCCTCGATGGCACGTATTTCTAACGATTTCAAATTATTAACAGATTGTTAATCATTTCACGTGTATTTATACGCACGAATGGTCCCCAGCTTCTTTTGCTCTTCGAAGTTCCTGCGGCGAACCCCAACGGATTCTCCAAAATTATCAAAGTCACGAGTGCTTACCAGGTGACCAAATAAGAAAACATATTCAAAAAGAAAACGGAATTCGTGACTTGAAAACGTGTTGATGTAAACAGGAGTCTAACGTGAACTTCAGTTACACCCATTAATCCATGTTCCTAAGAGCTGGTAGGTCAATCGGGATAATTCAAATGTTTTCCGTGTTCTTTCTGTATTTTTCGCACTGGTGGTCGTAGCTATACACAGATGTGCAATCCCTTATTATTAATTAAAGGTTTCAGTTTGTAGATTTTTTTTTTTTCCTATTCCAAATGCAATGTACATGTGACTACATTGAGTAGCCCGAATGTCAAATCAACATTGAAGATTACGACTTCCAGATACTCCTGCTCCTTTATGAGTTGCACTTTAACAGAATCAATGACCGTAGAAAGTTTGACCCTTTTTTCTTCCTACATTGACAGTTGGTGTTAGCTATCAGAGATTGTGCAGGAATTTACATACTATGTATTCAGTTTTACTTTGGAGAAGAGTACAGTAGTGGCGACGCTCCTGTTCAGTCTGAATATCGAGACATGCTTTTAAGACACACACAGACATCCTTAAAATTCACTGAGATTCTTTCAGAATCATTCGATCCTTTTCAAAATCCCCTCCCCCCCCCCAGGGTTGTTAAAGACTCTTCGAGATCCTTTTAAACTTTTTTGAGCCTCTAGATATTTGTAAGGCTATCATCTCTAACATGCTTTCAAATTAAAGACTCATGAAGACAGCTCAGGACTCGTAACGACGTGTTATGTTGAAGACTTTTCAAAATTGGGCTAGACTCGTTTAAAATTCTCTCAAACGGTTCAGTTCTTTCAAACTCGTTTCAAATTCTGTGAGATTCTTCCAGATTTGTTCATGACTTTTTACGCTTTTTCAAATTTCATTTGCATTTTGTTGAAACTCACATAGACTCTTCAAATCTTAGGTAGGACCCAGTCAGGCTGAGTTAAAATTCTTTATATCTCTTTTAGGCTTACTTAATACCTTTTGAAACTCGGTTAGATTTATTCAAGACTTTTAAAGGTTCTTCCGAACATCATGTTTCTGTATTGTATTAGGGCCCGCTGTAACTTGTTTCATATAGTTTCAGATGTCTGTAAGACTCATTAAGATAAGGTTATGAACATGTTATGTTGAAGACTTCTTAAGATTGTCTAGCTTCGTTAACAATTCTCTGCGAGTATTTAAAGTTTCCAGATTTACTCGAAATACTTCCAGATTAGTTGCACCTCTTTATCTTTAGGACTTATCAAAACTTTTTTACGATTTTGTTAAGACTTATGCACTCTTCAGATCTCATGTAGCACCCTTCCGGCATTAATAACACTCTTTAAAACGCTCCCAGGCTTTTTGATACTTTTGAAGACTCTGCTAGACTTATTTGAGACTCTCAAAGGGTTTTTCGGACCAAGGACGGATTTCCTGATTTGCCGCTGTAGGCTAATTTTTTTGGTACCACCAAAAATTGGTGGAACAAACTTTATCCCCATCTTATTCGTTTTCCATTTTTCCCTGAATTTTGCCGTCCTTAAAATTTTGCCGTTCTGTGTTTTAGCTCACTTTAACGCAGTGGTAAATTCGTTATTGTTTCGTACATTCAAGTTTTTGTAAAACTCACAAGCACTAATTCAAGAATTTTTACAATCATTCGAGACTCTTTTAAGACTCTCAATTTCTCCACATTCGAATATTCCCCTTTAAAACTTTTCGAGAGTTGTTGAAAGTTCGCTACAGTTTTTCACGATTCATGTGAAACTCTTTCAGAATTTTCAGACTTTTTGAAAAATTAGGGACATTTAGTACTCGTTTATGACTAATTAAAACCCTTCAAGATTCATTTCAGATTCTTCGCGTTTCTGTCAGATTTGTTCAAGACTTCAACCAGTATTTCGAGGCTGAAGGCAGCCGAAACTCGAAGCCTTCGTGCCGACCTTTTTTTGAAAGAGTTGTAACTTTGTTCGAGTTGGAACCAGAATCGGTTCCAGATAAATATGCATTCAGAGCCAGAGACACTGGTTATAATGCTCACCCTGAGTCTTGAACCGGCCCTCATTCACTCCACCTTACTCCACCATTCACCTCTACCCCTCCACCCGAATTCCGGATCTAAATGCACCGGATTTACCGCATTTGGTTGAGACTACAACTAAACCTCTAAAGTGAGGTGAACTTTTTTTTTTTTTTTTTTTTTTTGCCAAAGCTGGAGTCGAAACCAAAGTCAGAGTAATTCTCGGTCGAAGCTCGAAATTCCGGATTTTATTCGAAGTTATGGCTGGAGTAAAATTCAAAAGCGCTCTCGAAGCCGAAACTAGAGGGGAGGCATACTCACTATTTTTTGGCGGACGCACGATTCAAACTCATCATTTTACAAAATTCCGAAATCGGAGTTGAAGTAAATTTTGTAGGGAACCGGTGTCAAGCTGGAACTGGTTCAGTTTTGCTGGCTGGCAGATCCGGGAATAATCCAAGGCCGGCGATCTTTCATTTTTTCATCTGGTGCAAGTATAAAACTTCTAAATAAGGAACCCGGAACACCTCCCCCCCCCCCTCCAGAAAACTAAAACCCACTAAGTGCGGATAAGTTTTACAAAATATATTTTTTTAAGTGGATTTTTCCACTTGGTGCACGTGCTGTAATGCAACACTGGACTTTTGCCGGCCCTGGAGCAATCCGGAGAGGGTCAATCCAAAAATCTTTAGAATTGTAATTCTACCCCTCGCTCTCCTTCCTCAGTACTTAGATCATTTTTTCACTCGCACGTCTTAGGTCTAATTAAGACTCTTTAGTAATAAATACTCACGCAAGAATCTTTTAGACTCTTCCAGACCTCTTTAAGATTCTTGTTTGAGGCTCCTTGACTGTTCAAGACCCGTTTAAGACTTTTTACGATGCTTGCAGACTTTACTAAGACCCTTCAAGACTAATCGCCACTAATAAAAATGTTTCCATGCGTATTTAAAACAGGTAGACGCCCTATAAAAGTTTCTTCTAGACGCGCTAAGACTGTTCAAGACTCTTATAACTCTTCGAGACTGGCTGAATATTCTGTCGATCTCTTCCTTACTTGATCAGGATTCTTCGAAACTGAATCACGACTTTTGAAGATTCTTCAAGAATAAGTGCAGATGCTTTCAGACTTTACTAAGATTCTCTAAGACTTAGTCGCGACTAATAAAAATGTCTCCATGCTTATTTAAACCTAGTAGACGCACTGTAAATTTCCTTCTAAACGCGCTAAAATTGTTTAAGACTCTTATAACTTTTCAAGACCTGCAGAAAATTCTGTCGGACCCTTCCAGACTCGATCAGGGCTATTCGAGACTAAACCGTGACTTTTGAAGGTTCTTCAAGACTTCGTACAACTTTTCTAAAATCTTTGAAGACTTGTTACGATGCTTTCAGACTCTTCCAGACTTAATCGCAACTAATAAAAATGTTTCCATGCTTATTTAAAATTAGCAGACGCGCTGTAAATTTTCTTCTAAACGCGCTCGGATTGTTTAAGACTCATACAAGTATAACTTTTTGATACTTGCTGAAAATTCTGTCGGACCCTTCCCGACTTGATTAGGACTTTTCGAAACTAAACCATGACTTTTGAAGTTCCTTCAAAACTTTGTACAATTTTTCAAAAATCGTTGAAGACTTGTTGCGATGCTTCAAACTTTACTAAGCCTTTTCAAGACTTATTCGCGACTAATAAAAATGTTTCCATGCTTATTTAAAATTAGTAGACGCGCTGTAAATTTTCTTCTGAACGCGCTAAGATTGTTTAAAACTCTTATCACTCTTGGAGACTTGCCGAAAATTCTTTCAGACCCTTCCAGACTTGATCAGGACTCTTCGAGACTAAATCATGACTTTTGAAGATTCTTCAAAACTTCATATAACGTTTCAGGAATTTTTAAAACGCTCGAGAAATTGTTCAGTACTCTGTTCCTGACTCATTTAAAACTCACTGCGACTCTCGAAGATTCATTTACGAGTTGTAAACTCGTACTTATTAGCCACTCAGGATTCCTTGAAACTGTTAGATTCTAGCGGGACTCGATGGGACTTGGTAAGACTTTGCCATTCGTGAAGCATTTTTGATTTAAATTCGTCTTCTCTCTGTGAACGGAAATTTCCCTCATTGCCTCCCCCATATGTCCACGCCTGGGCTCCGATATCCGAGAGCCGGTCGTCTTGCAACCAGTAGTGCTGAATGTATCATTCTTTTCTTTTATTCAGTCCTTCTTTCTGAATTTCGCCCCATGCTTAGCTGTTCATTTCTTTTTTTCCTTCTTTCATTCTTCTCTCATCTCGGTTTCCATGTCACCCTCTACAATTGGCGAACGTATTCGCCCCCTTTTTGCCCGCTTGCTACTCCATCGTTGATTCTGAGGAATCTTATTTAAAATAAGACGCTTCAATTTACACACATTTTTGTAAATTTTTTCGATTCAAATCACCTATTCGTGCACGTGGTTGAGGCTCATCCGTGGGTCCAGAATCCTTGACTACATTAACTGCAAAACAAAATGGAGGAGGAAGAAGATGTAAAGCGGAACCTTCAAATTTTGAATTTGCACACCTGTTCCCAGGAGCTGGGACCACCTTTGCTTTTTTAAAACCAGAAATGTTTCGGATCACGAGATAAAGGAGGCTAATCGAGTGACGAACGCGACATTTAGACTTTAAATAAAATTACGAGAGTCTTAAAGCACACTGAAATTTTGTCGTAACACGCGACACTCGCCTCTCTGTCTGTGGCCAAGGCCTTTCATTCAAGGCTGTGTACGTCTACATTGTACAGCGAACATCATACTGTTTTATAAATCCCCTGTAGGGCACCCGTTTTGCTCTCAGAGCTCAGTATTACGTCGAGCTTAAACTGACCCCGAACGCGTTGAAAATATTTAAATCGTAATTTATTTTTCATCCTGACGGACGAAGCTCGACAATTAATTCCTTGCCCGGTTTTCTGCTCAAATTCGGCTATTCACATTTTGCAATTTGTTTTTTTGTTTAAATTTTCGAGTGCGGAGGTGCCAAGTTCCAACAGTGAACGATAACTGGCTGTATTTTCTAATAACCTGTATCTAACGCTTATATTTTATGAGAAGAAAAAAACACCGTATAAAAACTACATCGTAGAATCGTAAACCTAAACATAAAATTCTTATATGATAATGACGAGAAAAAAATTAATCTGTTCCCTCGTGTTTTTTAATTACTTTCTTCCTTATCTTAATCTGATTAAAACACCGCACCAACAAATACATGTATGTATAACTTTTCGGTATACGATTATTGTTAAATGTCTATATTACAATCTGCTGGCGCGTATCCACTCGTGTAGAGCAATGGTAACATACAGGCCTATTCCCCGTTGTTTTTTTCGAATCACTGTTCTGGCCATTTTTCATCACGGATTTTGTGTTTCTCGCCGCAGACCTTGAGCCACTCTTCGTTCTCCAGCATGATTTTTTCCCACCTCCCTGAAACAGAATTGAGATTAGTAATACAAATGTTTGAAAACTTATTGGGGTGGGGGTGGAGGTCCAAGGATACCAGGGCAACCACTAAGTTGTGATGGGCATCCGGGCATATGTTCTGAGCACCCACTGTATTCGCGTTTGGACGCTAAAGAGTCGCTCTCTAGCGGCCTAATGAAATGGGGCGCGCTGATTGATGTATTCGTGTGAAAAGATGATCAGTGATAAAAATGTTCTAAAAAAACTAAAGTTGGTCCCATCTGAAAGGAAATGATAAGAGCTGACACTTTAGTTCTCTTCAGTTTTCCATAAAAAACAATATTGAAAATGCTAGAGCTCATTTTACTGGTACATGTTTTTATGGTAAGAATGCCTTGATCATCTTTTCGTCCGCGACACTAGCGCACCTACAGGAATGTCCAAACGTCTATAAGGTTGTTGTAACCGAGGATGCGGAGAAGCCAGTAGTTGGAAGTTTTTGCAATCTTAGGACAATTTTGAAAAGCCAGTCGTTGGAAGCTGAATGAGTTAAAAACTGGAAGCTGAAAGTTTTTCAGCTTCTAATCGACTTCGTAGTTCTTACAATATTCTTTTTCTTCTTGAAGATTTTGTTACTCAAGAGTCGAAAGCCCAAAAAAGAAAACTAATGTACCTTATTCTACTCTGCTTCATTTCACTTTATTTCCCCTAATTTTCTAAAAAGAACCTCCTCTAATTATAAGAACTTTATGTGAGGTTACGTAAAAGAAGCTGGAAGCTAGAAGCCAGAAGCCGAAAAGAAGATTGGAAGTTAGAAGCTCATATACTGAGAGACTGGAAGCTATAAGCGAAAAGCTAGATGAGCTTTGGAGGCTAGAAGCCGGAAACGGAAGCTGTATCTTTCGGCTTTCGCATCCCTGGTTGCAATCCTGGATGAAAGACAAACGCATGCTCCTGCATGTTCTCATTATGCAACGTGGGTTCTAATTTTGTGAGTCAAGAACCGTGATGGAAAAGTGGGCCTCCTAAAAGAAGAAGATTTTAAGTGAAATCAAATACACACAACGAGGGCGTAACAAAATGATGTAAGAAACAAATATAATACAAATGGCTGACTGATGAGCAGGGCCCGGATTTTTAAACAAAACCCTTTTATTTTTCTAGCCTAGCCTATTCGGTCTATTGAAGTTTTCTTGAAGATTCAAGAAATTCTGAAACCAATGAGCTAACTTTGATACGGCCATTTTTGGGTCATGTTCTCTGAAAATGATATGTTCGCCAAAATTGTTATTTTTAAAGACTTTTCGGGACTATTTCGGGTATAAACCCAACTTTCGGGACTATTTTGTCAAATTTACTTCTTTTTTTTAACATTTTAATTTTCAATTTTTCAAAAAAAATTGTTAAAAATCCAAAAAAATTGACAAATCGTAACAATCTTTTATTATTTGTTACAATAAAGGTTTCAAAATTGTTACGTTGTACATAGCTTGGGAGGAACAAAAATACAAAAATTTGGTTCAGTTTTCCAAGACCTTTAATTTGATATCTATGAAGCCATAATTTTATAAGGACTTTTCATGGTTGTTAGCACAGGCGTCACTAGACCTTTATACATGGGTGTACCACGCAGGGGAAATTCATATACTTGACTTCTTCTTTCGCACCCACTCATCTTAAGGGGAATGACATTATGCCGTTAATAAAAACGAACACTGTACGGTGTATTGCAGCCAGAATGTTTAGCTTCGGCTTTTATAGCTTAAACGTTTGAATTTAAGAAAATATACGGCTTAATACAGCTTTTAGCTGTTGCCATACATTTTCTCTAGATTACAAAAAGCTGACTTTTGGCTTTCGGCTTTTGGCTGGCTGCAATACACTGAGCGGGGCTAGCTTTTATTTTCGCGGTCGTTGAAAATTATATCAGGAAAAACCTATCAATAGTCACGTTTAAAGTCTTTTTGTTCTTAACATGAAAGCTGATAGATGAAACGTAATTAGGATGACACTACAGGCGCACTAACAACACATGGTAAGTTCAAGGCTCCAAACTGCGAAGCTGCAGACTGCAATAACGCAGCAAACCCTTTCTCAGGAAGTGTTTACAAAATAATGACTCTCGAATTTGAATGAAACGAATTTGTGGAACTAGAAAACGTTCTTCTGTATTACTCAATTCAACCAATTCAGGTGGCATCTTAGGATTACAGGAAATCGTAACTCTTCATGCGCTAAAGACAAAGAGGAATTTTATATCGATTCGCAGGAGGAAGCTTATTTCGATTCACATAAAGTTTACAAACATTTCAGGAAAGATGGGTGTGGCTACCCGCTAGTGACACAAGTGCTTGTTAGATACTTTTAGTGCGGCCTTTTTATGAGTTTTTAGTGCCTAAAAATCCGGGCCCTGCTGATGAGTAAATTACGATCGACACCGAGTGCTTACACCTAAATCCAACTAAATACCAAACAGTACACTTGCATGTTAATATAATCAACATTGCGCAAACTCAAGGACCCACTCGACTTTCAGGGGCTCTTAGAGTATAGTTTCCGAAACTTATTTAGAGCCCTTGAATTAGTAAGAAACGTCAAAACACAATTTTTGATACGAAATTTCGTAAATAAACATTTTCTCTTAGACGAAACAAATCTAAAGATGGCAAGGGACTCACTTCCCGTCGAAGCTCGTTTGAGTTTCAAAGGTCATCATAATTGTATCATCCTACGTACATTTTGAACGTTTTCAAACCGTAACAGGAATCAGGATGGAATTTATGACGCGAAATTCAGGAAACAGGGACTTTATTTTGAAGACTAAGAAGGCCTGCCTGCTGCCTGTCCGCATTCAAGGTGCTCACGGTAGTTTACAAAATCCAGTTCGATCCTTTCTGACTCCCAGATATGTACACTTCAGATTTAACTCACAGGAAATTGGTATTTTTCTCGTTTTCGGAAAATGGACGGATCACCCCCCCCCCGATCTTATTCCACATCGTGAAAACAGTATTCTAGAATTTTTCTAGATTTTTCGAATTATATTCACCCGTGCCGCCAACGACTGCAAGTTTAACATGGCTTGTAGGTGCATAAGGATTTTTCTAATAAAAAAAAAATTCCAAAAATTCAATGGAAGAATTTTTTAATGGAGATGATCGGAATCTTATCTACTTTCAAGACTTGTTAGTGATGCACCTTTTTTTCTTTTTTGGTTCGGGCGTTCTGGGGCAATGAACTGATTTCGGAAAAATTCTTCTGAAATCTGAGGTTAAATTGTAAGCTGTTAGCGGCACGGGTTAATATTATTCAAAAAATCTTCTAGATGCAAGAATTCTTTTTCTCATTAAGTATGTGGAATTAAACGTAGAAGGGGAGGGGAGCTCGCCTATTTTTCAAATCATGGAGAATGACAGACATCTCTATGTTTAAAAAACAGCTAGAATCATTAGTTCTGTGATTTTCTTTTTTTTTAATTTCCTCAAGCAAGAAGCAGCACAGTACAGAAAAATGTCTGGGATTTGAAAGTAATAGTAGTCTACACTGCCCAGAGTGTGTCATTAAATGCCTCCTCAACTTTTTCTCCCTTCTTTCTTCCTGTCTTTCTTCTGTTCTCGAAATTAGGTCGTAGGCCAGGCGAGAAGCTTAGTTTCATTTTAAATGAAAAATGTTTCTTCTAACAAAAAAGCACGAACAGCCCATTAACTTCGGGATTTCATGTGGCATGATTTCGAGCAAAATAATTAAATGCGCGTTTTTTTTTCAGTCGCACTGATTTTGAATATTTCATCAGATATTGATCCAGCTTCGATTTTATGCCCCAAAATCCAAGTGTTGCCAATGAAATGGACAAAATTGATTTGACGTAGAAAACTGGATAACATTGGAATCGAAATTAGTGTTTTCTAGGCCGCTGATTTTGAATACTTGTTTCATTACATTTTCGATCGTGTTCCGGTTTATGCCTGTTCGTTCATTTCAAGTAAAAAATTGACATTTTATGTCTTCTATCAGGAGCTGAGAAAAAATCTTCGAAATTAGAAAAGCGGGAAACTTCCATTTCGATACTTTGTCGAGGACTCTGTTCAGACTTTGCACAAACTTTCCAAGACTCTGTTAAATTCTCGAGACCTTTCTGTCAGTAGCTCGTTAGTGCTCAGTTGGTATTTATTAGGTCTCTCTAAGGGTGTGATAAAATTCTTCAGAACTCTGTGAGGACTTGTTCAGTCTATCTAAATTCTTTGAGATTGTAAGCTTCATTAGAATTTCACTAAAACTCTACTGATACGTCATGAATCACAAGACTCTGTGAAGACTTTTACATAGGTAGGTACTCGTTTAGTACACTAAGACTCTTCAAGCGTCATTTAAGATTACGTCCAGATACTTAAGACTGATAAAAGTTAGAAACGTAAACTGCTTGGCCACTCAAAAAACGAAGTCTCTGAATGAAGTTTGAAATTTATCAAAGAAAACTTTTTCAAACATTTCTACGTAAACCTTTACGCTTTTAATGACATTAATTTTTATTGTGAGGGGAAGATAAGCTCTTGAGGGTCCAGAGACTCAATCGTTCACGTCTGCATCTTGTCACAATAAAGGAGTACGCCCTTGATAAAACGTGAGGAGTGGCAATAAGGAACATTAACTTAGTCGTATGATAGAGTATACTCACAATTCAGCTCTATTTTGTCTGGACATTCGCCGCCGTAGTCGCTGGGTAAATGACTCTTCGGCACGTATTCATAAAGAGATTCCAGATTTGAGTGGATCATTATCTGAAAATTGAAGATGATACAATAAACCGGAGAAGCCTCTACACTTTGTACGGTATATTGTAACTTGGTAAATGTTGGCTAGGTACTTGGTCTTGTAAAAATTTAAGAAAGTTCGTAGCACGGAGAAGCTGTCAGAATATTTTATAGACTGCAACGGCGTACGAACGAGGAGGAGTACAAACCCTTCTCCCAACGCTGTTTTAGAAAAGCATTTCAGAATGTATTTTAGCGCATTAATTGCAGCAATAAGATAACGGGATATGTGCTGTAGCGACCCCCTCCCGTCCCGGCTGAATGAGACCTTCTTATGCTGGTGATAAATCGTGACTGCTGATAAAACTGATTCCTAATAATGTCTGGGTAGCTCCGTGGCTGGCTCTGTGGCAGAGTTGTGTTGTACCCATCTTTAATCCTTGGATTCTGATTCGGTTTTCAGTGCCGGACAGCTAGCAAACAGGTTTCATCCCTCTCCCTGTGAACATCCTAGCGAATAGAGAACCCCTAGTATCGATCGAAGTGGATAGATAGCGTGCTCTGCAGTTCCTCATCAGTTCTGGGGAACAATGTATTAGACTCGCAGAACACGTTACCATCAGTATCTGAAGGACTGGCGCTGTGTTGTCTGTGTGTTGTGGGTCGGTTACTCAATTTTACAAGATACGTGGCTACTAATGATTCCTTCATCATGGGGGAAAATGCTCTAACTACTCTAAACTGTGAGGAAATGAATGATGAACTACCCCGAATACTCTGTTTAGTTAGTTGTGCGACATGATCGCCATGATCATTGATGCCTAGATACCAATATATGGTATTAGAATAAGAGAAGAATGATATATATTTGATTGTCATACTTGTCCGCTCCTCCCCTCCCCCGTGAGCCACCTACTCCAGGTCGGCTATTTGCGCTTTTGGTGAAGGCTTTTCTTCTTTTGTTTGTCATCAACGCGTTCCCTGTTGGTAAAATTAACATTTTTTAGATCTATGCAAAAACCAGGATTTTTCACCCAACCTCTCCCCTGAAGAAAGGTCTTGAAAATTAGGAAAAATTAATCACTGAGGGAATCCAAGAAATGAGCTGAGAATTTAGAAAGACTTTGAAAGTGCAATTTCAGGAGAAACCCCGATCCTAGCCTATGTCGTGAGGTGTTACAGGGAGTACGAGTATATCACCCTGATTCCAAAAAAACATTGAAGATGTCTGGTTTTCTTGGTTTCAATGATTAAAAAAGTACTGACATGATCTTACTTAAAAAATTTAAACTTATCTCCCCCTCATTTCCCGAAAAGAACTTCCGATTTTCGCTCCCTAGTGGTCTCCTGCGCTCAAATGATTTAGTTTATGTAAAGAAGCTGTCGGCATTTGCTCATTTCTTCAGAAGGGAGGCGGTCTCGACAAGCTGAAAATCTCGAATGGGACCTTTACGGGTCTCGTGGGCTCAAAATAAGTGTTGTCAATTCAAAATAATACGCAACTGCCACTCCCTCTACAGCATTATTCAGAAAAATGACTGTTTGTATAAAAGGCTGGTCCATCGCTCCGGGGGAACGGGATCAAACAAAGGCATTACTTAAGCTGACGATTTGCCAACTAGAAGATTCGTATTTAAACCCTTTCACTCCCAGTTTTCTTTTTGGAATTTTTTGAATTTGTGCGTTTTTTTACTTTAGGCATGTTGTATAAGCATCCACTAAGATTAATCAAGGGGAAACATTTCTTTTGTACCCCCAGGCCCCGTTAGTGAATGCGACAGCATATGTCCCAGTAGTAGAGTATGTTGGGACGGCATATGTCCTAGTTGTAGAGTATGTTGGGATACATAAGTCCCAGCAGTAGAAAAAATTCGGCTGCTGAAACACGAAAAATGGTTACTTTGGGGTGCTTCGCATTACTCATCAACCCAGAAGATACGCCAAAGGGGGAAGAAGAATGATGAGAAATTTAAGGCAGTCCCACACTTGTAGGGCAAACCGCTTCGTAGAACATGAACGATGCCAGATAGCGGCACGAAAATCGAAACAATTCTCATTAATGGGACACGTTGGGTTCTCTTTAAAATGCGTATTTTTTCCTATAGAGTTTTTTTTCTGTCTGGTGGGACATTTGTGCCCCATTTGGGATGAAAGGGTTACATTCGAGGAAAAAATTAAAAGAAAGAGTTTATTGTGCCATTTACTGAAATTCGGAGATTTAAATCCATTGTTATTATTATCTTGCTCCAAGTTGCCTCCGAATGACCCAGTTTCCGTTTTAGTTTTCAAAAACTTGGTAATGCTATGAGATTGCGATAAGAGGAGTTCAAATGCACAATAGAACAATAATAAAATTGAAAGAGGCTATCACAGTCCGGTGGAAAAACCTTTCCAGAATGTTCCACTAGGTTGTTTGTTTCGCCGGCTCATCAATATTATGGCATTCGATTATGATGCAACTTGTTATTGCATTCAATGCAGTCGAAGCCCAAGTGTTTGCAAACAATTGAAAAATTGCAAGGCCGATCGCCATTGGTTATTTCGTGCGTAATTCGTATTCCGAACGGCGTGAATTCGCTAATACGCTGAGGGTCCTCAGGTTCGTAGCCACGGGGGCGTGTGAGTGGCTCTCCGTTCCAGTTATCGTTCAGAATTGGAGAATTTGCAATTTCAGGTGCTTAATTAACAACCTCTCGGGTCTTAAAAATTTTTTTTTTCTGTTTTTTTCAGCAGTTGGAAACTATTTGATTTTATCGCTACAACAGTTGAAAATTTTCTGACTTTCGCCCCCTCGATAGATTTGCTTCGCCGCGGTCCTGAATACTCTTTCTTTCACTAGATTTGGAAGCCGAACTTGAAACTTATCCGCGTTTGAATTCCATTCCAAAAATGACCAACCCAATACTTCGAGTTAGTATGCAAAATTTCGAAGCAATTTTCTCTTACACTGTTGGAATGGAAATCGAAAAGAATGCGACGTTATTTTGTTAGCGTTCAATCCACTAAATGGAGCCGATCAACGGTGGAGTTCACACTGTTTTAATAAATTTTAATTGGCTCTGTGAGTTTGTGTGACGTTTCTTTACGTTTCCGTTTACGATACAGTTAATTGCTGTCTGTCCATACTTCCTTTTTGGATTTCAATTGACGCCAGCCTATGTATCGAGTTTCTGCCAAGTAGGTACCGAGTGTCGTTTTTATTTCAAATACTTTCATCATTTTTCGTCTGCAGTCGTTGCCCTTTTGTCGAAGATACAGGTTGATAATGTAATGCGAAATTCAATGCTTACTCGTTTCCTGATTTTCTCCTTTAAAAATGGCCGGAAAAAGGCGAGCGCGGCGTGCAGTATCAGCGGCGGATTAATGATGTGTATTTGGGCTATTCGCTCCGGGTACGCGGCCTGGAACAAAAAATAGAAAAATTAACGTAGATATGAGACTTATGACTTTTAAGCTGCTGGTTGACTTGGCTTGTGGCTTGAAGGTAATTTTCCGGCTTCAAATATGGCTTAATAGTTGCACATGAGTTGACTTTAGTCACAATCTACAAAGCTTACTATTTCCCACCATTTTGACAGCCGATCAGAGCAATATTGGAATTTATGTACTGAATACTAATCCTCGAGGTACTGATCGCCGTTTATGGTAAAAAAATTTTTAAATATAGTTGATTTTGTATCAATTTATTTACGAATTATTTTTACTTTTATTTGACTTTTGGCATTAGCTGAATTGATAAGTTTAAGCCACAAAACCTATCTCATGGCTGACTTATGGGCTGGAAGCCGACTTGCAGAATTTGCCTGGCTGGCTTTTGGCTTAATAAATGACGACCAAAATTGTGATTTAGGCTTTAGTTTAAGCCACAAGTGGCTTCAGCTTAACATCCTTGGACAAAACGCTTCTGCAAAATCGTGAAGATCCAATTTGTCGAATTCTTCTAGCCTAAGGAACACGTATTCGTAGCTGCGCTATGTAGAGCAGCCACTGAGCTACAATTTTGATATCGGACTGGAAACGAGATGACAAAATAGAGGCACCTGGAGCCAGAAGCGTACTGAAGGGAATTTTTGAAGAGTGAATCCGAAATTTTTCTAACTGGGAAGCTCTTTGCTTCACGAGAGGTCGTTTTTTGAGTCTTTCTTTTTAGATTATGGTCGTAAAACCTGACAGAAACGTCTCGAAAAAGCAAGATTTTCAAAAAAAATTCAGCTAAAGCCAGTTATTAAATCTTCAGGGAGGAGGATTCCCGAACCCCTTTCCTTGGTACGTCCCTATTCGGAATAAAAAACTGTAACACTGGCTTTTGACTTGTGCAAAATAGTGACTTCGACTCGCGACTCCTCGAGCTGATGATGCGAGTCTTCTCGAAATCGATTCTTAATCCCCAAAATGGCTCCCAATTCGAAATTCAACTCCAACCTCAATACCTCTTTTTCTAATTGGTTCTCCACCCGAGTCCTGGAATCCGCCCTTTCGAACATTACTTCAGAGACGTCGGAAGGCTGTTAGGGCTATCTGGCCGAAAAACCGGCCTAGGTCGAAAATTCTGGCGAGCTGCTACGTGAGCTCGAACCCGGGACCTCCAGATTCTCAACCAGACCGCTCCAACCTCAATACCTAGAAAACTTTGATTCTGACTTCCAACTCCTCTGAAATACAGACTCCGAGTCAACTGTGTACTCCGACTCCGGATTTGTGGGAAAATGTGGTTTGATATTTTCACTGATCCAGGGAGCAGGTCTAGGACAGCATGAATGTGTGGATGGGTGTTAATTCTAGCCGTCCCAACCCACAGCTCGAAATATAAAGCGTAATAATGCGTGATAATAGATTTTATCGAATTCTTGGGAAAGTTCTCATTCTCAACGTTGACTGTTTCGCTTTCGAAGTGCAACATTACCGGTGATTTTCTCCTAATATCTACATAATGGAAGGAGTGTATATAGTCTGGCAGTCGAAACTTAATTACGAATTAATTAGGTCTGCGGCTATAACCGCTATAGACGCGATGCGTGTTTCTTGCACCCATTTTTCACGAGAGTCTAATAAATTTCGCTGCTGTCTGCTGCTGTTAATGGTCTCTGGTTTATGTAACAATGCAGACGTACATGTGACTGGATCAACGAAGAACCATCGTCTTCCTGATATTGATGTCCAAAAACTCACAAGATGGAATGTATCCATCCAAGAATACGGATTCTGTGTCCAAGATTCCGAATGCTGTATCTTTTTTCCTGTATTCGTATTCTTGGATAGTTTTTCTCGGAGAATCCGTAGATATTCTTCAAAGAGTTTATTACTGTACGCGGTACCATGACTTGGGTGTTTCGGAGAGTTTCACCCCCCGTTCCCTTGTACCTCTTCCTGACAGATTCATTCAGATTCTTATGAGATTGTAAAATTCTCTTCATTGATTTCGAATTCTCGAATTCAGAATCATTTCTATTCGCCAAGATTCTGAATCTCTTTTTTCGTGGATTTGAATTTTCGCATGTTCGAGAAAACACTCTCCCGAAAATTTCATTTTCTAGTGATTTCCCTGCGGCATCCCTCTCCTCCGGAATGTACATTTTCGTATAAATCAGTGGTTCCCAACCGGTAGAGGGCGTGAGTGGTCCGCAACATGATACACGGTAAAGTCATATTTGTTTCTGAATACTTACTTATTGAAGGTATAAAACACAGAAACATGAGGATGGGGTCCGTGGAATGTCTATAATTTTAGTCAGAGTGGTCCGCCTACATGTGAAGGTTGGGAACCACTGGTATAAATGGTCCTGCCTGGCTAGTTTCTGCATAGCACGATGCGAACGTCTCACAAACGTCTTTTGTCTCCTGCATACCTATACTTCTTGTACGTGGTCCTTTCTAAGCTATATTCTTCTTATTCTTATTTTCATGACGTACTCTCCTTTTTCTCCCTCAGTTGGCCAGGTAGGATATCAGTTTACTTACAGTTTATGTTTAGCACTCCCAAGACATACTTTTGCTATATTCCATCAGTCAATACACGTGCTTTCTTTACAAACTCTCGTTTCTGTGAGTTTGTATGCTTTCGCTGCAATGCGGGCTAAACTCTTTTCGTACAATTACTAAAAAAAAAACCGCAACCCTAGATGGTTTTTTTTTGTCCAGTCTTCAGTTTTTCTTGTATAATGTTTTTCATACTAGCTATGAAATTTTGTCGAAAAAGTCGTAAGGGCAAATCTTCTGGAAACATTTTCCGCATGTGCAACCGAGTCCGCAGAATCGGCTGAATCCGATGAAATGTGGAACACATCCGAAATTCCATAACTGCTCATAAGGCCTGTGTTAGTGAATTGCACTGTAAAGATTATTTTGAACCCCTATTTTATGACGTTCTGGGGCAGATATTGAAAAATTTTAGAAAAACGTAGTATAGAGTAATTTTTGCTCTTTGATGTAAATGTAATATTCAGTAATGTTTAGCTTATACCTAATCAAAAATCCAGTTTTGGGATGCTGTTTCGTTCCCTAGAGAGTAAAGCTGTAATAAGATTTTTCGAAATATCGAACTTTACTTTTAAGGCAAACGATCGATTCTGCGGTTTTTTCGAATTGCGAAAACATTCTGAAGAACATTATTTATCCTATTTATCGTGGTGTCATTTCCTCGGTATTATTCTTTAAAAGGATTGATAAAATTCTGCATAGGACTCAGATGTCAAGGACGTAGCGATAGGGAACGGGGGGAGGGGAAACTTACTCCCCCCCTCCGGTAGGAATTTTTTACTCAGTAGTTGGGAAAATTTACCATTTTAAAGTCAAAAGGTTTTTCTTCCTTTGCTTTGATACTTGGGAATTTTGAGTTGAGTCAGATGAAAAAATCCAACAGCTCAAAAGGTTTTTTTTTTCATTTGATACTTGGAAATTCCGAGTCGAGTCAGTTGGGACTTTCACAATTTTTTACCCCCCCCCCCTCTCCCCAGGAAAAATTCTTCGGTACGTCACTGTCAGATGTAATTCTGTGCAAGCAAAATCTCTCGAGTAACTAAGGTACCTAGATGAAGATAAGTGTGCGCATACGCCATTTTGGTTCGTGAATCTTCCGACCGGTCTGAAATCACGTTCCCGAGACGACCGCGATCGTGATCGAGGGCAGTCGGACTTTGTGCAAATCAAAATGGCTTATGCATCTACCTGTCTTTGTAGGTTCTTTAGAGTAACTGCCGTATAGCCACCACTGAATTGGCCCGTATTTACGTATTCATGGTGGACTTTTTCCAAATTTTATTAGAAATCTCCTCCTCCTCCCTCCTAGATAGGTTTTGATAAAATAGAAATTCTAACAAAGTTTCAGATTGACCGGATACGGGGGAGAGTCAATTTTTCAACTCTCAAGGTGAGATCTTAAATATTGATGGTTTTCAGGAATTCCATTCTGAGAGTAATTTTTGGATATAACTCCTGCATTGCCACGAGCGGGTATCAAACAATAGTCAATGCAATGCCTGTACATTATTTATTTTCGATTAGGGGGACCCCCCCCTCGTAGATCGGTTTCAATAAAATAAAAATTCCTGCAAAGTTTCAAATCGATTGGATATTGAGAAAACGTGTCTTATGGAATAATACACAGAGTTTTGACATTTTTAACCAAATGTTTTTCTTTCCAGTTCATAATGCGTTAAAAATTTATTCCCTTAGATTTCGGAAGTTCATTCGTCACAGAACGAAGTAAAATAGTTTGATCCCTAATATTGATGAATGACCTCGGGACACTGGCCTCAAAAAAGGAGGAGTGATGAAAAATGGAAATTTGGGGTAGATGTCGATTTGTAGATTTTCGAGGTCGGCGAATTCAATCCTGGTGGTAATTTTTATATCTGACTTCTGGGGTATCGCTGAAGGGGGTAAGGGTAAAATATTTGTCATTTTCCCCAGATGATATTCAATTTATAGGTTGTCGAGGTCGCTGAATTCAATTCTGGGGGTACTTTTGACGCTTGACCCCGTGGAGTACATCTGTAGGCGCGAAGGTCAAATATTAGTCATTCTGTATAAGATGATACGTATTCTGTTCGCAGGTAGTGGTGATTTTACTGAAATGCAGGAATTCATATTTGGAGACTTTGAAAATCTGCAAATTGAATATCATCTTAGAAAAATGGTAAATGTTTGACCCCCGCGTCTGCAGCGGTACTCCATGGGGTCGAACGTAAGGAGCACCCCGAAATTGAGTTCAGTGACCACGAAAACTTGTAATTCAAATATCATCTTGGAATAAAGAATAATAATTTATCCCCACCCCTTCTAGTGGTACACCAAGAGGTCGCCCAGAATTTAACTCAGCGATCTCGAAAACCTATACTGAATTACAACTCTTCGTCAGTCTTGAATCCCTTCCTTCGGGAGCATTAAGCCACACTGAGAAATCGAACTATTTTACTTACTATCTATTCGTATATCGAATGAATTTTCGAAATCGAAAAAAAGTTCTTGAAGCAATTAAGGTCTGAGAAAAAAGTTTTACGAATCGTGTTAAAACGGTGTATTTTTTACGAGAAAAGGGGCTTGAGGTATGTTTTCCCCATGTCCGATCAACCTGAAACACTGCATGATTTTTCATTTATTTTATTGAAACTGATTTAGGAGAAAGATGGTCGAAAATAAAGGCCCATTTACATTTGTCACTTAGGATGATTGTCTTGGATGAATCACCGAAAGTGACAATTGTAAACACGATTTTATCTTCACTTCCTCCAGAATGATCACCGAAAGTGAGCGGTGAATGGAATCAATTCCAAATTGATTTTTAGTGAAAGAGCCTTTCATCGTTTCTTGGAAAATGATGACTCATCACGGTTCACCGTCTAATGAAAAATGTGAATTTGTCACGTTATGTGATTCATCCAAGATGATCATCTTAAGTGACAAATGTAAATGGGCCTTCAACTAGAAATCCAAAGTCATGCAAACGAAAAAAAAAAAAAACCCTGAAAAATGATGAGAATGTGTGAACACGGATGATTCACTTTGGTTGATTCATTTTGAGTGATCACTCCGGATAATCATCAGAAATGAAACAGTGTAAATCCCCCTTAAGGACCACCCTAATACACCACATACTCATAGGAATTCCGTTTGGTATTCCCTTCGTTTCATTTTGTGTTTTATCTACACTAACATACGGTTCTCAAACATGGGCACTCTTTTTCTAATTTGCTCTCTACCCGAGCCCTGGGATCCGCCCTTTTGAGCATTACCTCAGAGACGTCGGGGAGACTGTTAAGGCTGCCTTAGACCTCTTCTCTTCTTGCCGAAAAACCGGCCTCGGTCGAAATGTGGTGAGTTGCTATGTGGACTCGAACCCGGCACCTCCGGATTCCGAGTCCAGCGCGCTATCCACTCGGCCAACTAGTTACCCGTAGCTTATAATTTTTTCCCATCTGACAAAAGAACAAAAAAAAAAGAACTTAATGGACAGGGGCTCGTGGAAATTCCCCAGCCCCTCTTTTTCTCTCTGCGGGGCTGAAAATCGAGCAGCGATATACGATCAACTTTTGAGTGAAATTTAGCGAATCTGCGGAAAGGAAACGCTCGATAATGTGATCAAGGTGTTTGGTGATAAAGTTATGAGTCGTTAGTGGGTGTCCCAAAACTCGATAGCCAAGGGTTGGTTCACAAGGAATTTGTACCACCTGGACAGACCGTAAATCAACAATATTACGTCAAATTGCTCGAATGGCTACGAAGAAGAGTCGTTAGAGTTCACCCAGGGTTCGCAAACATATGGATTCTCCAGCCTGACAATACGCCATGTCATATTTCCTTCAACATAACGCAATTCTTCACGTTATAAAACATCCGGATATGTCACCGTATGACTTTTCTTCTCCAGGTCGAACAAATCGTTGACGAACACATTTCGAATCAGTAACTGACATCCAAAGGTACGTGACGTGGATATTCCAGAAACTGCCAGCTTAAATGTCCCGAAATCGTCATGAAAACTGGAAAAGGCGGTGGAATCAGTTTATAGATGTCCAAGGGGAGTGCGCGTTCTTCGAGAATTTGCCCGAGAGAGGTGTGTAGTTCGGACCGCAGCAAAGGCATTCGAAATCAAAAAGACGAGACGATATAGAGAAGGTGCGTGTATTGATGGACCGACTGTTAAAGTAAATCTTGTGAGGGTTAGCATAAACTGTGACTGAACTGTAACTGGACTGTTCTAATGCCCTGTCAGGCCGACCAATGGAGGAGAAAGTATAATGAGTGAAGATAAGAAGAAGAAGAAGAAGAATGTGTTTTTTGAACAAATGACGAACCGGATATGCAGGTATGCAGAGACAAAAGACGTTTGTCAAGTGCTTGCATCATGTTACCCAGAAACTGATGACCAATTAAACAGTTGTACCCTGTTATAACGGTATGTAAACTAAGTGAAGGTTATGGCCGCACGGAAGAAATTTTCGATGGGCGGTCGTTGCATTAGTCGGCAAATTTTAGATTCACGCCCCCCCCCCCCAATGAAGGAGTTTCGGAACGCCTCAGGTTGTCCTAAAGTACTAAGTTGCCAGATTCACAATCCGCCCATTGGTTTCAACCCAACAAGCCTTGTTACCTTACTTTTTGAACGCCCGTTTTTTTTTAATTCATTGTATGGCAAATTCTACTAACCCACGGGACAAATTCCTCAAGCGAGAAGGTCACTATGTTGAGAAGTAGCTTAAAATTGTGTCTTTTCAAATTTTGTAAAATAAAATTGTTATGATTTATAGTTACTTCATAATAGCCCTTATTACTTCCTTTTCGAACGTCCCTCGTACTAATTATATTAATAGTAATTCTCTTTATTTGCCTCATGGACTCGCTCGCTCCTCTCGCAAGTTCCCAATTTCCCCGAATCTTCTGTTCTACCAGACGGGGTTGGTTCCTCGTTTGGGCGAATTTGTACCGAGAAGGCAAAAATTTAAGCGGGCTGGCCCTGGCGTCGGCGTCGTTTTTCCGCAGCGCTCGCTACACCCAATTTCGAGGTTCAGCGGCTGAACTTTGACAGCAGGCATTGTTCGGCTAAGCTTTTACGAGAATTGAAGGAACAGGGCGCCCGACTGTATAATAATTTATTATAAATGATTCGGCCCCGGCCCGGTGCGGCGCTACACACCATCTTCAGCTTTACACGCCGCGCCGCCGTTTTTACGACCTTTTGTATTATAATTCGAGGTGTGCTTTTCGCGGGTGGGCGAGGGAGCTCCATTAAATATTTACCTTTGCTCGGTAATAAAAACGTCCCGAATAGAGTGATCCCGTTACACCTTTGTAAAGTTGATTAAATCTGCCCTCCTTGGCGATGAAATATACGGCCCGGATAATCGAGACGTCCTCGACAGTCTCTTCGTGCCGAGAAAGTTGCCTACGCGAGCGCGTAAAGGCGCGCGCGAGTCGCGTGAATCGCGCGGAGACGCACAGTTGGCTACCCATGCCCTGAACGAATGCCGGAAGGTGGACAGACGGATGCGGCTAGTGAGCGCTCGCGAAGCGGAGAACACTCAATGCGCACGTTACTCACGTTTTTCCAGCTGAGTCGCAATTAAGTCGACTCCTTGACTGTGCACGTTCGTCAATCGAGATATCGTCGCTGTATATGTGGTTTGTCACGCGAAGTTGGCTACGGCGTTGATACGGGGAGGGGTCATAGGGGTCTGGGCCCCTCGAAAAAATGCGTTCTCTTAGGAATTATGTGAAGAAAGTCATAGGGAAGAGTGTGAAGGGTCAGATAGGAGAGAGAAAAGATTTTCTAGACCTCGACGCCCTCTCCGTCTATAACGAAGCTATCTACGCCCTTGGATAGCGACTGCGTTTTGATTTTTAAGTCACTTTCCTCTTACTTGTCTCGAATAATCGATACACTCATATGTTGCACTTGTACCCAGTCTTACGGTAACCTTGAAATTTGCTTTCGCAGTAACGTAGATTGCAACGGCGTTTTCAGATCAAGGACGTCGGTTTCACAACCGGAATATTTATAGATATTTATTTATAAGTATTTTTATTTATAAATCGACTATCGAGTATGGATCACCTCAGGAGGCTTTGACTTTTTCGTTGTACTTGTAAATTGTAAATCATCTGCTAAAAATTATAGAAAATTGTTGCAAAAACTGTGAGGCACATTGTAGTGCATTGTAGTGCAACTGGTGTGTGCAATTGTTCGCTCTGTGTCATTGGAAACATCGAGACCATCAAATGTCAAGGTGTCGCTCTGTCATCGCATATCAAAAAACTTGTTTTTGTGACCGTTTCAAAGCTGTGTAAACATTGTGTTGACGTGATGTAGATCACGTGTTTGAAAATTTAACAAACTGTTTACAGGCTTCAGTAGGACCGTTTCGCGCGATGTACGTGTAACGTGTTATGAGCCAGATGGGGGAACCGTGAAGGGGCACAGGTTTATGTTTATTCGAAGATCCTCCAACTTTCATACTTGAGGAACTGTCGCGAAAGAGGTTATAAGCTTATCAGTAAACAAAAATATTGTTAGAGCTGCTTTTAAGCTGATTAGAAGCAGATATTCTCTGATCTATTCAAGATCATTCGAAACTTTAAAACTCTTGTTACCATCTTTCAGACTCTTCACGATTCTCTCAAATACGTTTAAGTTTTTCCAATACTCCCCGAAATATGCTTGTAAGTTTTTAAGACTTTTTCAGTCATGTTAAATACTCTTCCAAAACCAGAGAATATTTTCTGCCACTATGGGCATACCAAAGGGTACAAGGGTGTAGGATTCTACATTAAATCAGAACGCATGGGACAAATAACCCACATTGAGGGAATCTCAGAGAGAATTTGCTTTTTAAAAAAGGAAATAGGTAAAAAGTTATAAATTCTTGTTATCATAGTCTATGCTCCAGTGCTAGGTTCGGAAAGAGAGGAGATCGATAAATTCTATGAATAATTACAGAAGGTGCTTCAGGAACACAAGGAGTATTACAATATTATAATGGGAGATTGGAATGCGATGGTCGGAAACCGGAAAAATGTAAATGAAAATATGGGAGAATTTGGCCTGGGAAATAGAAAACCCGTCAAGTGCTGAGCTTTTTTTTTAGTACAGCGTTCAAAATAGTGATGTCACGCATCAGTGGGTGGTACTGGCCAGAGGTTTTGTAAAAGAGCTGTAGTGGGTGTTTTAGTGAACGGGAATTGTTGATACTTGGTATGCGAAGTCCCAGGCGCACGTCCAACCCATCTGGACGAGACATAGGTGCCCCGCTCTTGAGGCCCCCCTGAGCCCGACGAAAAAAAGTATAGTTGGGGAAAGAGCTATAGATAGGCTAGAAATGAACGAGGGGAAGATGAAAATGGAAATAAAAGGTCTCCTAAAGATGACCCACCAACCTTGAGGATAACAGATCAATTAAAAGCGACGAGAATTGCACTTATTGAAATCTTCCGCGAAATTACAAGATAAAATATCAGATAAGTCCGAGAACAAACCTTTGAGTATTAATCTTCTGGAGGGATAGAAACCATGTTTCCTATGCCACACATGTAGAGCGCGCATTTCTGTCATGCAGATGCCCCCGGTGCTAATGAAAGCTTATGGTAATCAGTTTGTTTACAACGGGGCATTCCCATGACAGTAACGCGCGTGAACGTACGCGTCATATGGTATAGCGCGCTCTACAGTTCCACGCTCGTATAATGTAAATAATCCGATTTCTATCTCTCCAGGAGATTTATACTCAAAGGAACAAACAAAGAACTACGAATATTTTCAATGTCCGAACTCAGCAGAAAGTGCAGTCCTGTGACCTAAAACAACCTTTTTTCGATTTGAAAGTTGAAGCGTAATTTTATTTTATTTTTTTTAAATTTAATTTGTATTTGAGGCCCCCTCCCCCCAACAGGTGCCCGAGGGTCCCATTGACAGGGAGGGACAATAGTTACAATATGTACATATATTCTGAAAAACAAAAACAAAAAGTACTTTTCGTAGGAAAGGGGGATAAAGAAGTAGGAAAAAAAGGCGGAAGGAGGGAGAGGGAGAAAGGCACCAGAGCAAGGGCAGAGCGGGAAGTGAGGGGCGCGCAAGTCCAAAGGCGGCAATTGAGAATTGTGAATTGATAACTGTGGGCTGAAGGAGGCCAAGGGGCCGAAACAAACCAGACTTGTGGGGTAAAAGGAAAAGAACTGCAGAGTCTAGGATCTACATATCTTCGGGTACTTTAATGACCGATGAAATATACTGTTTCCTGCTCATGAAGAATTATGTCGATCCCAGGGTCTTTTTGGGTAATATTCTTATATAATGCTAGAGTATTGTCCATACTTGATGCTGAGCCTCTGCGTGTCACAAATAGATCAGTATTTCTTGTATTAAGTGTGGGGACCCTGAATTGAATACGTATTAAGTTGTTGGAATCCAAAATTTTGTTATTCAAAATATCCCTTAAGAAGATCAACTTTGCTAAACACCTTCTGTTTTTGAGACTCATAATCTCAAAGCCAACCAAAAGTTCTTTGTATATAATTTCAAAAGGATAATATGTAAAGATTTTGCAATATAAGTATTTCAAAAATCTTTTTTGAATTTTCTCAATTTTATCTTTGCCTTGTTGGGTTCTGGGATCCCATATAACAGAGGAGAATTCCAATATTGATCTGACGAAACTAGAATAAAGGATTTTCATTATATCTAAATTTTTATAACGAGTTCCATTTCTCTTTATGAAGCCAATCATTCTTTTAGATTTTAAAGTTATATGATCGATATGCGTATTGAATAATAATTTCAAATCCAAAATGATGCCTAAGTCTTTTACAAAATTTACACACCTAAGTGTATCTCTTTTTATTTTATATTCGTGTAAAATCGGACATCTTTTTCTTGAGAAGGTAATTTTTTCATACTTGTCGGTATTAAATGGTAACAAGTTACTATCACTTCACTCAACTAATGAGTCAAGATCTTGTTGCAGTTTAGCGCAGTCATTTTGAGATTTTATAATTTTATAAATTTTCATATCATCTTGCATACAGCAATAATTTTGAATGTTGGATTTTTTCAGAGATATCATCGACAAAGATTAGATTATGCCGGTGATGAAAAATCCCGTTGTCCCCTACCGGTTGATCACGATGTCTAAGTGAGGAAACGCACTCTATCAGTGAAGAAAGACAACTTTTATTATCAATTTCTTCCTATCACGTTTCCTTCGCGAGATAGCGCAAAGTAACCAATGTCACTCAACGGTGGGTGACATGACACTTAACGTGTTAAGTGACTCACTAAATTCGTTCAAAATTTCGCACTTACATTCTTGCAAACTCATTTGAGACTCTCTGAGACTTTTCTATGCTTGAACAGGGGCGTAGCGACTGAGGGATGTGGAATGAAAAAACCGCCCAATTAATTTCGACAATTCGGAGTAGTTGGAGAATTATCGTTCCGACCTCAGAAATGCAGACAAAGCCTGTGCCTTTTTTACAATCAAATGAGTAAGAAAACCGTCTCCTGCCTGTACGCTTTGCTCCCAGGAAAAATCAAAGTTGTTCACTCGTGTTGGTAAGGTGGTTATGCCGCTCAAGACCAAGAAACGTAGCCTCCCAGTTTTCGTTGAATTTATTGAAAATTCGAAAACTGGTCTCCCCCCTTTTTTTTTTTGACTCAGAAAACCTTCTCCATCTTGCGACTTTGCTATAGTAGTGATAATGGCAAAAGTTCCTGGGACCGTAACCGAAGGTGCAGATAAGGACTATGCCTCCCTGGCAACGTAATTTGTTCGCGTAGCAAAAGAAAAAATACATTCTTCCACCCTCTTTCCCTTACTAAATTAAGTATTTCTAAAAATGTATCTCCCCCTTTAAAGTTCCCCTCCTCCCGCCACTGACAAAACAGACTGGTTACGCCTTGAACCAGTCGCCAATTTTCAACTTGCTGTATTTCCTCCTATTTTACCGAGTGCTCTATTTCAGCTTCCAGCCCCACGCTATTTTGGATGACCTTCCCGGGTACATAAAATAACCTCGAATCGAAGAGATCGCCGTCCCTGCGATACTGTCGACACGCAACCCAGCCAGCATCACCGAGAACAAGTTGCCCGAGCTGCCCGCATCGAGCCGACTGCGATCGACGTTTCCGCGTGCACCGCAAGCGTATTTTCGTGTTCATGGAAGCCATAAAACGAATGCACACGTTTATGACTACGATGAAACATGAAACGCTTTCCAATCGGCGAACAAACGGCGATCGTAATCCGACACGAGTACAATTCGCGCTACAGGTATACTTCGGACACCTTCAGTCTCGAACATCCAGGTCACAAGGGATCACTCATCGCTGTTAGCGAGCATACGATGCGCTCTCATTTTCGTTCCTGTTTCCTTAGTGGCCGAAGTTACCGTCAAGTTTTTTTCTTAATTCGATCGCGAAGAAAGCGAAAATCGCCGAAACCGCGCCCAGCCACCGGGAACCTTAGATCAGACTGCGAACCGCCGTTAATGTCATGTATATGATGAAGGAGCGATCCCGATCGTGAACACTGAAAGTTTGGGAGTATTTGGCCCTCGAGTTGCTACAAGCACCGTACACATTCCTGGTGGCTGTAAATTGTGAGTCCACTACGTTTTCTCGAACCGTCACCGAGGGGGGCAAGTTTCAACCTCATACTCGCGTTTCATCTCGGTCCGGAGTCGTACAGTCCCAACCGATTCACCTGTAAGTGTCAAAGGGACCTAGAGCACCGTGAGCCAGTTATGGTACCCCAAGCCGTAGAAATCACGAATCCAGCAAATCGAAAATGGTACACAACTGTGAGATGGAATAATCGGAACCGGAGAAAGAGAAAGAACGTCAAGAGGAAAGTGAGAGAGCGAATGCGAAATCCGTTGCACACGCGCCATCGAGTGTTTGGATGGTCGCCATACGGACCTATTAGGCCGGGGCAAGACGTACACTCAGGTATTGGTATTACCTTCGACCTACAGAAGGTCTTTGAAACGGGAATATGAGTAGTGCTCGTTGCTCGGCTAAAATATTAAATCATTTGACGTTTCGATAATTAATCACGTTAATCGAGTATTTATACCACAACACGTAGTATAGTTTCACGTTACATTCAGGTATTCGGCTATTTACCTATTTACATTGACCAGTAGTTATAATAGAGCTGCGGTACTGATGGTTCCAACGACCTTGACGTGACCGTATCATTCAGACTGTCCGTGGCAGGTTACGAACTGTGGGAAGCGTCGACGCTGCAATCCTCCTCTGCTACTTCTCGCCACGCCGAGAATCACCGATACCAGCGCCTCAATAGCCTCGTTTTCGTTTTCGCCAGGAACACTCGACTGTCTTGCTGGTCAACTGTCGACTATGTCACACATTTCCACGTTGCCCTACTTCCGCCTCGCCGAAGATGAACGCGCGAAACCGCGAACCAGTTGGCTAGTTTGGATCTACGCACAGATCGATCGTGGTCGCAAGTTGCGTATGGATCCGGACTGATGCAGAGCTAGACTTAAGAACTAAAGAGATCGAGGACCGAGGGAGCACCGAGAGATGTAAGGGGGAAAACGAAAACTCGCGAGCGAAGCGAATCATTCTGTGAGCCAAATGAAGAGAATGTGGATCGGGGTTACTTTAAATACAACTGGCTCCCGATCCAATGGACCGAGTAGATTCGTCATCGAACTTGAACCACATGAGGGTTGCAAAAGTTCGTTATAAAATTTTCATCATACTATGTCAATGATGTGTTGCTCTGTGGCTAAGCGGTATCGTCTCGTTCTTGCATCCTGTAGGGAAAGGGTTTAGCCTCTCACCCCGCAACATCCTAGCGAACGATGAAACATTGATCACAGAGCCTCAATACGCAGAAACGGCACAAATGAGACTTGCACAACTCAATTTAGGGTTAAGATTGTAATTTTCCCATCTGAGAATACGATTTTGTCATATGTCGGGGAAGGGTGTGCTCACCATCTTTGCTTTCCCTTCGATTAGTTTCTACTCAGAAAAAGAAAGGAACAATCATCTCATTCCTTACAAGTCGGAACAGTTTTTTCCCCTTCTTAAGAAACAAAGTCTGTTTCATTCAAGAAGGATACAAACTTGAATGATGAAACTCGTTTCTTTTTCTTAAGTTAGGAAAAACACCGTCCTTTTTCTTGAGCAGTGAGATGATATTTCTTCCGTTCCCTTCCAGAGTAATAAGAAAAATTTACCCGACTGATGAAAAATTGATCACAGAGCTTCAATATGCAAAAATGTCACAAATAAGACTCATACTAAAAAACGTGGATCTAATCAGAACGCAGAGAGTCATCTCAAAGTGTGTAGAGCCGACAACTTTGCTGCAAGTCTCACACGAGGCAATCTTGTGTCCTGAAACTGAGTCTCTAGTCAGGCATTTCATCAATCAAAATCGTTCCGTTATATGAGAAAAGAACATCTTCTCCTCACACGCTTGCGATGCGGGTTCGATTCCTAACGGATGAAAATCTAGTGAACAGGTTTTAGTTCCCTCCTCGCAACATCCGCCAACTGAGCGACCATAGTACCAATCAAGGTGGATAGATAGCGTACTGTGCAGTCCCTTACCAGTTTCCCGGAACTAAGCGAGTCTCGCAGAACAACACTATCTGAAGGATTGGTGCTATGTTTCCCCTGGCTTGTGGCGTGGGTCGCTCACTCAACGTTGTGAGCTATATGACTAGTAACGATTTACGTGCATACACGTCTTCAGCGAAGAGAAGGAAATAAATAACAAACTGGGGAGGGGGGGCATTGCACCAAAAACATGTGGCCATTTTCATTGTAGCAAAAAGGTATATCCAATTTCAGTCAGAACACAGTCATCTCGGAGCGGGTGGAGCCGACACAATTTTGTTGGAAGTCTCACATGAGGCAGTCTTATGTCCTAAAACTGAAGCCTCAAGTAAGGCATTTCATGAATCAAAATCGTTCCGTTCTTTGAGAAAAGAAGAACGTGGTCTCCTCTCACACTTGCGACCCGGGTTCAATTCCCAGCAGATAGAAAGCTAGTGAACAGGTTTCGGCTCTCTCTTCGCAACATCCTAGCGAACGGAGCGACTGTAGTACCAATCAAGGTGGATAGATAGCGTGCTGTGCAGTCCCTTACCAGTTCGCAGGAATTAGACGTTAGTCTCGCAGAACGCAGAACTAGTATCTGAAGGACAGGTGCTGTGTTTTCCCTGGCTTGTGGGTCGCTAACTCAACGTTGTGAGACATGTGGCTCATCACGATTCACATGCATACACGTCTTCAGCAAAGAGAAGGAAATAAACTACAAACTGTGGGGGGGGGGATAGGAATAACAAGTAATTTATCCGAATCTTATCTTCAATAGAATTCCAGACGATGCCTAGAAAAGTATCTAGATAATTATTGTTAAATATCGTTATCCGATTGGCTGTCAAAAAGGACCTTGTATCAGACTGTACAGGCTAATAACAAAATACCACTGAGATATTCAATGAAAAAGAAAGCAGTATTAAAAAAACCAACTCAAAAATCGCCAATATGGAAAAATTAAGAGAGAAAGAGAGAACGCATTTTTCTCAAACATCTTAACATGAGTCGAATCAACTTAGCAGGTCCACAGTCTCAAAAAGGGGAAAGAGCAGTAACCGCTCTGAATCCCTTATTCTTCTTGAACCATGTTTGCTCTCTCCTTGGGCAATTGAAATGCTTAAAAAATGTAATGAATGAAAACAAAGCCATTAGGTTCGGTATAAGATACACAGGGACGTACCGATATAGGGTGAGGGGGCAACTTACCCCCTGTAGGAGTTTTTCACTCATCAGTTCGGAAAATTTACCATTTCAATCAGACGGAGTTAAGAAAATCCAATAAGCCCAGGTTTTCTTCTTTGCTTTTTTGCTTTGATACTTGGGAATTAAGTTGAGAAGTTGAGAAAATCCAACAAGTCAAAGGTTATTTTTTTTTTTGCTTTGATGTTTGGGAATTTTGAGTTGAGTCAGTTGGGATGTTCACAATTTCTGCTCCCCCTCCCCATTTCTCAGGAAAAACTTTTTGGCATGTCCCTGAAGATACGCAAACATTTTGAAGTTATCGAAATGCAGTTAACATAAAAATGTTCCTGGCAAGGTTCATTTACTTTTCAAACCAAATACGATAAATTTAGGAGCGAGGGAATTTTTGTGGTTATGAAAGGAATTATTCTACAAAAACGAATTTAATTTTCTTTAGAAATGGTGAATGAACGAAGTCTATCTCATTCATGTTAGAACTCAGACCTTCTTGTAAAGCTGTATTTATAACCAAGCAATCATATGTTATAAGGGTAAGCTTGGTAGGTTGCCACTACCCCCCTCCCAGTTTGTTATTTATTTCCTTCTCTTTGCTGAAGACGTGTATGCACGTAAATCGTTACTAGTCATATAGCTCACAACGTTGAGTGAGCGACCCACGCCACAAGCCAGGGGAAACATAGCACCAATCCTTCAGATAGTGTTGTTAACTTGTTCTGAGAGACTCGCTTAGTTCCGGGGAACTGGTAAGGGACTGCACAGCACGCTATCTATCCACCTTGATTGGTACTACGGTCGCTCAGTTGGCTAGGATGTTGCGAGGAGGGGACTAAAACCTGTTCACTAGATTTTCATCCGTTAGGAATCGAACCCGCATCGCAAGCGTGTGACGAGATGATATTCTTCTTTTCTCATATAACGGAACGATTTTGATTGATGAAATGTCTGACTACAGACTCAGTTTCAGGACATAAGATTGCCTCGTGTGAGACTTGCAGCAAAGTTGTCGGCTCTACACACTTTGAGATGACTCTCTGCGTTCTGATTAGATCCACGTTTTTTAGTATGAGTCTTATTTGTGACATTTTTGCATATTGAAGCTCTATGATCAATTTTTCATCAGTCGGGTAAATTTTTCTTATTATTCTGGAAGGGAACGGAAGAATCTCATCTCACTGCTCAAGAAAAAGGACGGTGTTTTTCCCAACTTAAGAAAAAGAAACGAGTTTCATCATTCAAGTTCGTATCCTTCTTGAATGAAACAGACTTCGTTTCTTAAGAAGAGGAAGAAACTGTTCCGACTTGTAAGGAATGAGATGATTGTTCCTTTCTTTTTCTGAGTAGAAACTAATCGAAGGGAAAGCAAAGATGGAGAGCACACCTTTCCCCGACACATGACAAAATCGTATTCTCAGATGGGAAAATTACAATCTTAACCCTAAATTGAGTTAGAAGCAATAAAGAGTATTGTAAAAAACTTCACGACTGTTAGAGATAAATCGAAGCGAGCTTATAAATTAATTAAAAACCAATCCCAATCACTTGCAATTAAAATTATTGCAATTAATTTTCTTTGGATCATAAGACAGCCTTTATAATGATCCTTGTGAACGGTTGGACACCGGGTATGTGAATGACACTAGTGACTCCAGTGGCACGGTGTCAGTTCAGTTTGACTGTATCTAAGAGTATCTGTTGCTGTCTGTCCTCCAGTTTTTGGTATGCCTGTCTGTTCTTCACGTTTCTCTGTCTTTTGTCTGTGAGTTAGAAATGGTCTTTACAGACTGAAGTCGCGAGAGGATCTTGACGAATCGAAGGGAGTCTCAAGAGAGTTCTCAGTCTCGAAATAACCCTGGAAAATCTTGTATCAGTTTTTACAAGCGATAGTCTTTACAGTGTCTTGAAAAGCTTCAAGAGAGTTTTAAGAAATCAACATCGGGTAACAAGCCTGCCTTGCATGCCGGTCTTCGATTATCGAATATGTACAGTAATGGCAGCCAGCAAATTGTGGTTATCCCTCAATAATGTGAATCGAGATTTTCTGAGATGTGATGGTGCTAAAAAGATTGTGTATGCTAATGACCTGAAGGAAAGTTATAAGCCGCACGTTCCAATTGGTTGTCAGAAAGTTGAGACTTCTTTCGAGTCTACAACTCCGAAGTTCGTTTTAATTAAAGCGTTTGCAATCTTACTCTTGTTCGGAGACTGAAAATAAACTAAAAAAATGTTCGTCGACAAATTTAGAGAGGTCGCTTTTTCATCTCGGGCGTAATTCGAGGTTCAGCGTTCTCGCGATAATGAGAATTAAACTCGGCCATATCGAGCGAAAAATCTGCTCAAACTGAGTTCGGTTGGCAGGCTCGTGTAATGAGCAGCACTATGAGGTGGAAATATTATTTGGTAAGAATAGTTAGCGGCGGGGTGAGCGCAGAGGGCTGACAGCTGCGAAGTTCGAGAGCAGACCTCTTCTGGAACTGTTGCGAAAGTTGACGCGAAAGAATTTAATTTGCGGATTATTAAAACCCGCGCTGTTGCGAAGGGCGAGCTCGTTATTAGCGTTGAAGTCTGATCTGATTCCGATTTCCTTTGCGAGACTATGTTTCGAGTCTTTCGCCCTTGTAATCGTTACTTCGTTCCATTTTTCCATCGAAAATGCGAGTTCGATTCAGTGTGACCCTGGGTATGGGGCACTTTTCTTCCGGCGTTGTAGTGGAATTAGAGGGAGTGGAAATGGAAACCTCGAAGGGCCAGTGTGAGCCCAATGACCTTACACTGAATTCTTAAGCTGTTCGCAGTCTGCACTTGGCGACGCTCCGCTGTGTTCTCGATTTCGTATCCACGTCTATTTTTACACGCGGACATTATTAGAGGAGCCAGTAGAACGTGAAAATATGTATAGCTCACCGTGAAAGAGGAATTAAAAAGGTCACGGTTTACAGTTGCACTCTTACGATCTTCGGATCGAGAATGTTTTCCCGCTCCACAAGATTCAACTTCATTCTTAAGCTTAACGAACAAATGTACAATAAAAGTGCTCAGTTGCTGAGGTCACTTACCCACACTTGCGAAAAGAATGCCCTGACCAGCCTGAGCGGTTGGTATCGAGCCAGATGGCCGATACGGGAGTTGTGTAGGTCTAGAATGACCACGGTGCCGGATCTGTGGATCCCGGTGCGCAGTTGTATGTCGATCATGGCTATCATACGTCTGCCGAACGGCACAACCTCGAAGTCCGAGGGTCTGTTGGTCAGGTGGTTAAACACCACCACCATGTGGCCCTCCGGGGTTAGTCTCGGGGATACAGCCAAACACCTGAAATGAAGACAGTGTAAAAATTAGCCGCTAACGATTATAATATTCCTCAGTCTGCAATCTGTACAACATCCAACGTCGTAACACGTAGTCTTACGTGTAGCTGCGGTAATTAACATGGCAGGTAGAACACCTACGCCGTATAATGAAAAAGGTACAAACTATTTTCCATTTTAGTTAATTTAACTGTCGGAAAATGCGGTAGCTGTATTAGCAATTGTTATTATTTAACATTAGCCTCGACCTAAGCGAGTACAAGAGTATACTCTAGAATTGATTAACGGGTTTCGTAATAATCGTAAAGACGAGTACGGAGTATACGAGCAACAGAGAACTACCAAATTACTAATAGATACCCTCGTTATAGAATTGATTAAGCTGTGGCATGGCAGGGCTTGTATAATGTGGCTTCATGGTTGACGGAGTCTCGAGCGTCATGACGTACGTTGGTAATTATCATACACTGTAGTCTAATAGGTAGACGAAAATAATGGAAGAAATATTTGGCAGAATAGAATTATGCGTCTGGGGTGGAAGCAGTCGAATGTCATCGAATGTTCGACTCATCAGTTCGTCTTTGATTGAAGTCTGTGCATGAGAACTCGATCAACAAACATATGAGAGGCGTTCAAAAAGTAAGGTAACAAATACTCTCTGAAAGAATTTAAACTGTAAAAATCTTGCTTCAACTAAATTTGAAAATATACACCCTAAAGTACTTCCCAACATAATTACTTTCCCGATTTAGGCATTCATCCCGTCGGTTTACTAACTTAGAGATGCCTTCCCTGTAGAATTCGCAGTTCAATGAATCAAACTGGGCGTTCAAAAAGTAAGGTAACAAGGCTTGTTGTATTAGAACTGGTGGACAAATTGTGAATCTGGCAATATAGCACGATTCTACGTTCTTTTTATGTCAGGACAACACACTTTCCCTCCATTTTAGCACTCGTGTGGACGCTTTTCTATACTGCAAACAAAATGATGGCATGTGTATTCAGAGATGTTCGTGGAATTCCTTTGGTCTTAGCTGATTTTCTACCGTATGGTTCAATGGTGAACTCAGATGTACACTGCGACCATCTGAACCGCTTATATAAAAGGATTCAAGGAATTCCACGAACATCCCAGAATACACATGCCATCATTTTGTCTGCAGCGTAGGAAACTGTCTACATGAATACTAAAATGGAGGAAAAACGTGTTGTCACAAAGCGAACTCGAGATGTTTGCTTTTTGCGAGACAACACATGTCCGCACATCTGCGAGTGTTCCATCAAATTTTCCATCCAGTTCCGCTTTGGCTATCAAAATAAGAATTTTAACGCTCTGAATAAACAAAGCTGACTCGACATGAATCTCCCGTCCTCAGAAACCAGTTTATCGATTAGGGTAAAACAAAAGATTTCGTATATGAAGGGGAAGCGGGCTTTCTTTGATCAGTCGTCGATTCACGTCACATTGGTGAAATATTGGCCTCCTCTCTCACCCCAGAAAAGAACATTCAGATAAGCCAATAACTCGCGCGATGAGGTATAATTTCAGTTTACTTATGCTTGTGCGTCACCTAATCGAGGTCATCCACCTACTCGACGATGCTCATCTCATTAGTCTGCGACAATAGCGAATCGATCGACGTTAATTGGTTTGTTTGTTCAAGCAGAGTGGCTCGTATTGCAGCAGCTGTTATTCCCTTTGATTTTCTCGGTATCTAGATAAATACTCGGCTGTGGCAATCAGAAGATCCTGGCCATACTACTGCACAACACCAACTGTTAAGCCCATTTTTAAACCTAAATTTGGGATGGGGCGCTGCCCACTCTCCAGCCCCACCCAGTAAATTTCAGAGAAGGGGCGAGCCCTACTTAATGGAACATGAGTGCATTTACATGGATTAACGCAGCCTAACGACTGATCTCGTTTGAACTCTTTGTGTTCTGATATATCCATCAGAACGGCTTCATTGATCAAGCCTCTAGATAATATATGTATACTTGACAGTTACCGATAGGTATATTTAACGCTTACTGATTGATTTTGGTCCTTTTTAGTATATGTAAATGGATACTCGTATGGTAGGTAGGAACACCCGAGTATGGACATACATCATGTTTAGTCTTTCTGGTGCCTGACAATTCGAAATTCGATATGTGAAACGATTGGCATAGTGAATTTTGGATCATCAGGTACGGACAGACTAATACCAGGTGTTTCCCGGCGCTCTACTCCTGCTATCCGTGAATGAATATGAAGTACAAATGGGAATAAATAAATATGTGTTAGCGGCATATCAGGAATGCTGTCATATTTTGAAAGGCTAGACCTTCTAAGAACTGACGGTCAAGATACTACTGATTTGTGTTTTTTTGGGGGGGGGGGGGAAGGCGCAGACCCCGCCAGTTGAACACCTGGGAAAGAGCACCACGCGACGCCACTGTGAAGTACTTACAAATGGGTATCCATATTACCCGTGAATGAGTATTAATAGTGCAAACTGGTATTTGTACTACCAATGGATGAGTATTAAGTACGAGTACAAATAAGTATTCATACTACCCCTGAATGAGTATGAATTATAAATGGGTATCCGTATTACCCGTGAATGAGTATGAAGCATAGACGATATCTGCATTACCTGAGGTATTTAGTACCTGTGGGTATTTATTATTTAGTAATGGACACTTTCGTTACCTTCGAGTATCGAATATTGAATAAGCACTGCAATGAAGTAATTGTTACTTTATATTCGTTCCTGATATACTTTTGTTATTTTGTTGTAATTCCTAACCATGCTCCTCTAATAACTCTAGCAGGCTGTATCAACGGGCACTAACAGTGTTACCGTGTACCGAATCTAGAATGTACCATAATGCGTTACAGCGAAAATCGAGAATGAATTAATAATCAAAGTAATCGAATCTTAAGTAATGAATCTTTTTCTAAACGAATACTTCTTACTTTAGGTAACAGCAAGTAATGATTACTTTGGTATTTGTTGAGTACTTTTTCCGCCCATCCCTAGTATTTATACTACCCATGAATGAGTATGAAGTACCTACAAATGAGTGTCCATACCTACTACCTGTGAATGAGTATAAAGTACA
Organism: Acanthococcus lagerstroemiae; assembly: GCA_031841125.1. Taxonomy (NCBI): domain Eukaryota; kingdom Metazoa; phylum Arthropoda; class Insecta; order Hemiptera; family Eriococcidae; genus Acanthococcus; species Acanthococcus lagerstroemiae. The sequence goes on along the minus strand of CM063113.1, from coordinate 15,364,657 downwards.
AACAATTTCTACTGCCAGCTAATGCGTATGAAATATAAACGGGGATCCATATTACTAGTGAATGAATATGAAGTATGAAGGGATATCCATACTACCCGCAAATTATTATGAAGTACAAGCGAGTATCCCTACTACCTGTGAATGGGTGTGAAGCATAGAGGGATATCTGCACTACCTGTGAATAAGTAGGTATGTAGTACAAACTGGTATTTGTACTACCTGTGAATGAGTATAGAGTACAAACGAGTATCCAAACAACCTATTAATGAGTATGAAGGATGAAGGGATATCCATACTACCCGCGAATGAGTATGAAGTACAGGTGGGTATCTGTACTACCTGTGAATGAGTATGGAGCATAGACAGAGGTATCCATACTACCCGCGAATGCGTATGGAGTAGAAGCAAGTATCCATACTACCTATGAATGAATACAAAGCATAGATGGATCAAATACACTGGACTACCAATACAGGAAACTCCATTTAAAATACACTGAGCACTTTTGGACTCAGCATCTAACGTTCTAGCGGCAGGGTTTCTGACTGTGATAATATTTAGCATTGTGCTCGCCAACACTAGATAGAGCGAAAACATGAGTACACAATGAATGAAATACATGTAGTACCAAACCTTGCCACCGGGATTCTTATAATATCGGAGTTTCCAGTATATTGGTAGTCCAGTATATTTGGATGGATATCTGCACTACCTGTTAATGGGTAGGTATGGGTGTTTGTACTACCTGTGAAGAAACGGGTATTCGTACTACCCGTGAATGAGTATAACGTACGAACGGGTATCCATACTACCCGAGAATGAATATGAAGGATGAAGGGATATCGGTACTACCCGCGAATGAGTATGAATTATGAAGGGATATCCACAGTACTCGCGAATGAGTATAAAGTACAAACTGGTATCTGTATTACCTGTGAATGAATATAAAGCGTAGACAGGTATCCATATGTTGTAAATTGAATGTATCCTGCACGTTGCATGGAGCGGCTGCCCTATATTACTGCCTCATGCAACAGGTTGAGTTAACGTATCGATGTGACAGTCTGTATTCACATGTGAATATATTCTAATACAGGAGTTAACTGCTAGTTGTTCGTTTATTACACATACTACCAGCGAATGAGTAGTACAAGCGGGTATCCATACTATTTACTTGCGAATGAATATGAAGCGTACACAGATATCTGTGCTATCTGTGATGAATGAGTACTAAGTACGAATGTCCGAAGTTAGCGAGGAAGGAGAAGGGTGCCTACTTTATACTTTGGACATTCGTAAATTTGTATTTTGATTGTTCGTACTGCACGTACTCATTCACGGGTAGTATGGGTTTCTGTTCTCATAAACCAAATCTGAAGCTCTAGCTAGCGATTACGTTGCACTACCGTTTACTAGGCGGGTTGTTGAAATAGTTTACTATGGATTTCCCTGCGGTTTGTTGCATTGAAGTATTTCCTTCTCTAGATGCCGAAGATGTGCGTTACTAGCCATATGCTTCACAATGTTGAATAAGTTACCCAGGCGACACACAGCACTAATCCTTCAGATACTGATGGTAACAGCTTCTGTGAGCGTAATGCCTTGTTCTTAAGGACGGGTGATAGGGCGCGCTATCTGTTCGACTCGATTGTTACTGTTGATGCTCTGTTCACTAGAACGTTACCAGGGAGAGAGGTGAAACTGATTCATTAGCTTTCCAGTGCTGGGAATTAAACCCACGAGCAAGGATGCAAAGTGAGCATCGTACTGCTCAATCAACAGACTCAGAATTCCAAATCAGGATGGTTTCCTAAGAAAGGAAGAATACTAATGAGGTAGGTTCCTGCTGTCGCGTTCCTTTTGAAGAGCAAATGAGGAATACGAGGGGCAGTGACGTCGACCTTCTAATACTTGAAATGCGGAACCGAAATCCAGCTTCGATTGTTGCCCATATTTGTCATGATGAGAAAAGTCGTAACTCTTAAATGCGCTTTCCAATTTCGTGGTGACACGTGCTTGTCTTGGACCAAGACGACGTTGATGAAGCTGTGTGGCATTGGTTGCCGTTTCTTTCCCTCTCGTCAATATTAGCTACGAGCGTTCTCCAAGTATACGTTTAAAATCTATATGCTCGGAAGAGATCGCTTATTTCCCACGAGGTGAAGACTATTTTATTACATCTCGTATTAGGTTCACCCTCGAAAATTCAATCATAATCTCGTAACACGCTATGGAGTCTACGCAGTCGATGAACGTCGTACACCCGTCTCCACTCTCGAGATACCTTTAACTAATAACGCGCGTATTTTATCGCAGCCATCCGCATCCGCGTCCACGTCCACGTTTTTCTCGCTCGCACTCTCGCTGATAAATTACGACTCTGCGAGCATCTTGCGGGAAATACGTTTTCGTATTTCTATTTTTATCGGTCGCAGGCCACGCCGCGACGCCGTGATGAACGGTTATTGTTTAGCGAAAGAATGCAACCGCGATGGTATCGATAATTGATGACATTAATTGTTGGAAATCGAGTTACTCGTATTCAGAGGGTCCTCTCTGTACTTGTTGGTATCGAGTATGGAGCTATACCGGGTCACAAGATCATCCGTGGCGTTTGCGCGTGCATTCGATCGCGGTCTTTCACTTTGACCTCCTATTATGGTGAGGGGAGGGGGACAAATACGTAGGTAAGCTGAACATCGGATGACATCGCATCCGAGCATACCTGCGGAGGCCTTGATGAAGGCAACAACAGATTTGATATCCGATGTCTCTGGTATGTCCTATTGATCCAGCAGTCGAGCGCTGATGCGCATACGATCGCGAATATGTTTCTGTCTTCGGCTTCTATCGTTCATCTTTCCTCTTTCGACTTGCCGCAACTCTACGCTGTAGACTTAACTCCAAGTCTCATACGCGCTTTATAGATCTCTATTAAATGTTATGTATTTTTAATCGCGTTTTGGATTTCAATAGGTGTCCATGTGCCCGCGAAGTACGGTTTACTTTCTGTATGAGTACAGTGAGACCATCATAACGGAAAGATCAATTTTTCAGTCGTATTCTTCCATTTTTCACCTTTCAATTTATCATCCCCAGTCATGTTTACCTTCACAGGTAAAACAGGTACGTGTAGGTTTTGTGGCCAAATCACTTCTTATTAGAATAATGAGGTTTAAATACCTTTTTAGGGCGTTTAATAGGGTATTTCGAAGCGACTCACTCCAGCTACGTAAGCTTTGCTCGTACGCACTTCGTCCCTATGGTGTTTTCCACGAGTATCGACACCACCTACCAAATGTCGGTGGTTGAATCCGGTCGCTCATTTATAGTGCACCCGACCTTTCAAAGGTCGCGCTAGCGTTCAGGGATACTCGGGGTTGAATGACGGGTGAACTTCCTCGTGGGCTGACAGGTTAGCATGATCCCATAATCAGACCTTCTGAGCGAGGATTACAGAAAGAACCCAACCTTGCCGGTATTTATCATAATCCATAAGTCCGTGGGATGCAGTGAACATACATCAATATATTTAATTTGTTCTCTTTTATCACTTTCATTTTTGAGTTTAAAACACAGTACGACCACTGTGGGTTTATCCAGTTTTGCAAGAGAGAAGTGTCGAGTGCAGACCGCATCTAGGGCTTTCGAAATCACAGAGAACGAGAGAGTGTAGAGAAAGCGCGTGTATTGATCGTTAGTATGCACAAATCTCCCCAAGAAGGGCCACCCCGGGTGCCGCGGCCAAGGGGGCGCTGCGGCCGTGTAAGGTTGAAGACCCTACAGCAGCATCAGAAGCTGAGTCTCTGATAACGCATATGGAAGATTTTTCCTCCTTGACTTGTCTGATTGTTTGGCACGACCTTTTATTTCAAGTAAATCTTGTTAGTAAAACATTGCAAGGGAAGATGGCTGACTTAACATCTGCCTAGAGGCTGCTCGATAATTGTCAAGCCTTCCTCGCATCTTTCAGAGAAAAAGGGCTGAAGATATTGAAATTGAACAAGTTTTCCCGACCAAAAGATTGAAGAATAAAAAGAAGCAGTCTTCGTATGAAGGATCTGACGGAGTTAGCGGTACTCCGGAGGAACTTTTCGAGAGAGATGTGTTTTTGCCCCTCATTGATAGTGTGACTACATCTCTTAGGGAACAAACGAAACAGCTAAACAATCACCATTCTTTATGGGGCTTCCTGTATGACATGGGCACATTGCCAGAAAAAGAGGAGCTGAAGAAGTGTTGCCTAAATCTTCAAGAATTTATAACATTTGAAAATATCAGTGCCATAAACGGAAAAGACTTGTGTAATGAAATTATTTAAGTTAAAAGTGTCGTTTACGATGAAGATAAGACAAATAAAGTTTTGTCTCCCATCAAGGTGCTAAAAAGTATTAAATCTTATGACCTTATGACCAAAAAGGCCTATTTAATAATTTGTGAACTGCTCTGAGAATAATGCTGACCACCCCGTGCTGAGCGTTTTAGCAAGTTGAAACTTATCAAAACTTATCTTCGATCTACGATGACACAGGAAAGGCTAAATGCTTTGGCCATTTTATCCATAGAGAATGATGTTACAAAAAAGTTGGACTTTAAAGACATTTTAACTTCTTTCGCGAAAGCCAAGGCAAGGAAAATTCCTTTGGGGGTTCAAAGTATTGACGAATTAGACTGATTATTTTAAGTTGTTCGTAAAATCAAAAGTTTTGTTAACAGAACTTTTGTTTGTTATATTTCCTACATAATACGTAACTCTTTTTGTAAATGTAAATATAAAAAAATAAGTAAATATTTCCCACAATTATTTTGGCCAATTAATTGTGTAGGGGGGCAGATCAAAATCTCGCCCCAGGCGCCTATTAACCTCAGGCGGCCCTGTCCCCAAGAGTGCTAAACATAAACTATAACTCAGCGAAGGGATTTTAGCGTAAAATGTCCATTCTACGTTTTTTATGTAAAATGTGTAAAATACGCATAAAATGTGTAAAATGTGTAGAATGTGTAAAATGCGTAGAATAGGCGTAAAATGAGTAGAATGCTGTATAACCCAAACCAAAAAGCCAAAAAAATAAATTTTTTGAAAGTTGAATTTTTTTGGCTTTCTGGTTTGAGTTACATAGCATTTTACTCATTTTACGCATATTCTACACATTCTACACAAAATTCAAGCTATTCTACACCATTCATTTTACATGTAGAATGCTGATGTATTTGACGCCATGTATTCTACGGCACAACACTGCTATAACTGTCACTAAACTGTAACTCAACTAAACTGATGTCCTGCCTAACCAATCGAAGGAGAAAAAAAGAGAGAGAGTCATGAGAATAAGAATAATAAGAAGAAGAAACCCATTGGGGGGCGGGGGCTTCTATCTCCTGTAAAAGAAAAAATTGGATATTAACGAAGGGACGACTATTTTACTTTCTTCTGTTTTCGCCGAAGTATATTGTAACATAATTGTGAATGGCATTTGACTTGGTTATGAAGTATTCCATTTGCTGTTATTCACTCACTAAAAATGTGATATGTTGCTCGAGCACTTGACGTACACTATGTTTGCCACCACTCATCCTCCGATAAGTTCAGTAGCTTCAGTAATGATAACTATCAGGGTGTATGGCAAGCATTCCACTTCACTATCATCGATTCTACAAGTTCCTTTTAAATTATTCCCGATTAATTCGACTAAACCAGTTTTGAATTTCTGTTTCAGGTAAGTCGAATTTCAACATAAAGTCCGCGAACGATTACCTAATGAGAAGAAGAAGAACGTGGTTTTGAAAAGATCAGGTACTGGGATGTGCAGGAATGCAGGAGACAAAAGACGTTTCCAAGACGCTCACATCGTGCTATGCAGGAAGTAGCCGGGCAAGACGTTACTATGTAAGATATATACAACAAAAGTACGAGTATGTACAAAAAAGGTCGGCAACGTTAAAAAGTCAAACGCGGTAGAGAACACCGCACCACCCAGAACGGCGCTACGTGGATTTAATGGACTAACAGAGTGTCTGCAAGGTCAGGAAATCAGGAAAGTCGGGATTTTCGAAAGCAGATCAGAAAGTCAGGAAAGCGTCAAAAAATTTCGAGGACTTTACTGAAATGTCAGAAGAAAATTAGTAAATTACCATCCAATGGAAGATTCTGTTGGAATTCCTATAATACGTATAAATGAAAATCAAGGAATAATATAGGCGTAATGAAAACCCTTTCGTCCCTCTCTTCACACGTTCATACTCATGGCTTTATGCTTGAAATTTAAAAATAATTCAAAAACTTTTATGTATGGATTCTTCAAATACAAAAAAGGATGCCAGAAAAAAGTCAGGGAAAAAAATTTGAAGAAACTGTAGATATCGTGAGTAATGAATTCTGTCTTTTCTTTGTATACTTTATGGTACTCCAAAACAGCTCAGGCTTCCTCTTCCCCTTGAAAAAACACTTAATTATTGGCTACGGACTGAGGATGGTCTGGTGTTTTCAGATGCCACTTTCATCTAAAATGGCAACCCAAAATAAATACCTCATAGTCCCGAAGTTATTGCCCATCGACGTGAACATTTCTTCTAGAAAAAAATACTTTAGCCATTTTGGAATACTGTATCCGGCATAAGCGACAAAACACTATTTCCCATCGTTTATTTGATTTGCCGAATTTGGAAGTGGATTTTGCCTAAATTATTTCAATTTTCAGAGGGAGAAATTTAGATTTCGGGAGCCCAAGTGGGGCCAAATGCGATATTTGATACGGTTTTCGAAATCAGTGACGCTGAGATATCCTACTTCGATATTTTATTCGTTTTCTATAAAAGTAAAATCCCGCCTCCTCTCAGATGTGAAATTTTGTTTGGAGGAAGGGAGGGGTAGTTCAGATCAGAGCCGAATCAGTATCTGATGTAGTAATATGCAGCCTGAACGAATCAGAAAAACTATACGTCGATAGTTGATTCGACTTCCTAATCAAATTACTTTTCCTACGTGAAGAAGGAAATTTAGTTTTTTGGGGCTCAAATCTGAGTCAGATTAAGAATGTGATTGGATGTTTCAAATTAGCAACTCAAAAAAAAAACTTATTCCGATAAATAGTTTGATTTTCTTAATTAAGTCAGTTTTGTTCATTTCAAACGTAGATAATTGGATTTCGGTGCCCAAATCAGAGTCGCAACAAAAATCTAATGAGGTATATTTTGGTACCCAAATCTAAACATGATTAGAAATGCACGTTGGCCATTCGGAAACTCCGTTCTTCAATTGTTGACTCAACAAGTCCAGTCGATCTTGACCATATCCCAGGTGTAAAGAAATTCAGATTTTAGAGCCCAATTAGGGACCTGACCAAAAACTATTCGAATATCCAAAATCTGTGGCCGAATGAAGTTCTGTTTTGATAAAATTATTCGGTGCCTCTACCATTTAAAACTTGACAGTTGTAGGCCCGTAGCCACGTGGGTGCCAGGAGATGCTGAGCATTCCCTAGCGCTTGCCGGAGCCCCCTGGCTAAATTTAGTGAATAAAAACAACGAATTCCTTATATTTTTCTGGCTATTTTTGTTCAAAACTTTTCTTTCCACTATATTTTAATGTTTATAAACTTGACAACACTAATTTTGCTTTGAAAGCAGGGATGCGAAGAAGCCAGAAGCCGGAAGTTTTTGCAATTTTAAGACAATTTTGAGAAGCAGAAGTTGGAAGCTGGAAGAGTTGAAAACTAGAAGCTGGAAACTTTTAGCTTCCAATTGGCTTTTTACAATATTCTTCTTAAACATTTTTTTACTCAAATTCGAAAGCCCAAAAAAGAAAACTAATATACCTCTCTGCTCCACTTCACTTCACTTTATTTTCCCTCATTTTCCAAAAAGAACTTTTCCTAATTATAAGAATCTTGGGTGAAAATAGGTAAAAGAAGCTGGAAGCTAGAAGCCAGAAGTAAAAAAAAATGGGAAGTTAGAAGCTCATATACTGAGGTTAGAAGCTCATATACTGAGGCTGGAAGCGAGAAGCAAGATGAGATTTGGCAGCTAGAAGCCGGAAGCAGAAGCTGTATCGTTCGGCTTCCACATCCCTGTTTGAAAGATAGACGAATCATGTGTTTGTCATTCATTATATGTGACGTGTCACAATAGAAGGGCCCGAGTGTCCATTCAGCAATTTTAGACACACAGGCCTTTTTCTTGTCGCAGTGATAGGCTCGCGATCTAGTTCACATTGAATATCGATGGTTAAATGCCTGAATGGTTGTTTGAGAACTGATAACTTGATAAGTCCACAGAAATAGAATTTTTTTACTTTCAAAAGTTCGAAAATTTGATCGTTGTTAAAAGGGTTAATCTTTTTTCACGCGATATATTCAATTTTTTTTCAATGGGTTTTCGGTCAGTTGAATCACCCGTTTTGATTATGAATTTTGAGACCAAATTCAATCAGTGGTGTAGCTAGGATTTTCTCAGGTGGAGGGGGACAAAGTAAGATTTTCAAGAGAGAAAAGTCGAAAATTGGGATATTTTCTAAAAATCGTCGGTATTAGAGGACTATTTTATTAAAATGAAGGTAAAATTACTGCTCGTGCGAAAATTTTTCGAAAAAAACGTGTTTAAAGACGCAAAATTGATCATTTTGCATATTTTACGTTCAATTTCAGATACCTTTGGGGGCATTCGCTCCCCCTGGCTACACCACTGCCTCGTAGAAATCTTCGCATCATATACTATGTGCATCCTCATGTCCCCCTCGTAAACAGTCAGCACCCCCTACCGCAGATGGCTGGCTACCGGCCTGGACAGTTGGCTGTACGTCAAAGCCATTCTCAAATGAGATTTAAAAAAAGGCTTCATCTGTACAGAAACACCTTGCCACTTGAGCAACCACATCACCTCTCCCAAAAGATGTGGGTAGCTCAAACCTCTTCTAGAGGTACTTCAGTTTTAGCGATGGTCTTGAGATAATATCGAAAGTGGATTTAGTGGCCCCTCAGAGCCCTACTTTTCGGTTCTTTTTATTGTTTTTGGCAACTCGTTCGACTCTCGCGTCCGCCACGGATGTCCCAGTTTTCAGCTTAAAGATCCGTACCAACACTAACTGAATGTTCAATCGTTGACGTAGTGCCTTTATATTTAGGACTCCTGTTATAAGTCATGAAAGCTAGACTAGCTCCATTGCAACCATTAGTCCTCGTAGTTTATACAAATATGTATGCTACCTGGGGGGATGGGGACGAAAAGAGGAAATAAAGCCAGGGACGTAGCGAAGAGTTGAGAGTAAAAATTGTTGAAGTCCCAACTGACTTAACTTAAAATTCCCAAGTATCAAAATCTTTTGTATTGGCTGAAAAAAACTTTTGACTTGTTGGATTTTCCCAATTTTTGATCCATCTACTAAAATTTCCCTGCTGCGATGTGGAGGCTTTGGAGGCAAGATGCCCCTATGCCCCCTTATTTTTGTCCCTGTAAAAAACATAACAGTACTACTGTTCAGTTTTCCCAACTTATTACTGAAATGGTAAGTTTTCCCAACTGCTAAATGAAAATTTTCTACCGGGTAGTTGCCCTCTCTCTCTCTATTGGTACGTCTCTGAATAACGCTTGGTGATAGGGAAACATTTCAGGCTTGCGTTAAAAAAAAAAAACAAAACAAGAAATCAAAATACGAAGCACATTGTCCACCATTAAAGTGTTTCAACGAACTGGATTATACTGAAATTTGAATCTCCCTCCTCTGGTTTTAGTAGTTCTGTGGGGGGGGGGGGGTACGAGGAACTTTCTACAGGTATAATTTTTAATTGAACATATTTTCTAACACAGCCCACTGTTTTTGAAGTATGGAGGTAAAATCAAGACAGGGCATATGAGTTCACATTAGGGGGCTCCACATGCCTCCGAGTGCAGCCATACCTCTTAAAATAAAAATATATTCCTCAGTTTCTCAACTATGACTGCGCCAAAACACATCTTGCCATCAAATAATTCTAGTTTCGAGCTATGCTAGCGTCCATAGGTAGGAACATCATTCGTTTTTCAGTGTAGGACTTTTTTACGTAGACTTTCGAGATTAGAAAAACGACCGCTCGAACGGTCGATTCTTTTGTTCTTTTCGCCGTCGAAAAGATTTGTAGGCTTTATTTTGCTCGTCAGATTGGAAACTCGATTAGGTACAAATTTTCCTGATGCGATGTCCGGTAACAACATCCGACTTTCTTTCATCGCAGCTCAGCCGTTTGCGTTTGCCGTATCTGGATATCTATTGTACGTTTGTGTAACAGAGTTTTATCTTCTTCGAGTATCTGTAATTGAAATGGAAACGAAAATCTCCTCGTTTGTTGTACCGTCCGTTTTCATTTTTCTTACGCTGTTACTGCCGATAGACGGCGAATCAGTTTTGGAAATAGTATACGATACAGGAGCAGCGTTTTCTCAGTTCAGTATTCAAAATAGATGCTTGGTTTGCTCTAGTTTTCCGAATTCATTATAGGAGAGGCTTGTTATAGGAACAGAGAAGAGTCTTACCTGTCCTCTTCCACGACTTGAAGTTGTAGGAAGAGTGCCATCGTTGAATAAGGTTATGTTATAGTCAGAGATATGTTGAATTGTGATGATATTTGTGTCTGTGTTATGCGTAACATGTTTCAGTGGTCATGAATGAGGCTACAAGAATGCTGTTCGAAATTTCGAACTTCGATTCTCCACATCGATCTCTAGGATGAGATACGATATAATTTAAACGCCTATGTAGCTGATCCGTGTAGAAATGTAGCAATGCGGGTACCCTGTATAGAATGGAAACCATCCTCTCCGTAATTCGATAGTAAATTATTGCTCAATTTCACTGGTTGACAGTTCCGCTTCTAGGTGCCCTCAGTGCAACGCAAGAAAATGACGGAAGTGAAACCGAAAACCGCAGACTGGCAGGCGTGACTGGGTCGTCTGCGCTCACATTCACCATCTCAGCAGTCAACATCGCCGGTTTTGCGATTAGCATAATATGTAACTCTGTTCAAGCCAGGATTTTTGTGTGTGTGTGTGTGTGTGTGTGTGTGTGTGTGTGTGTCGGCATAGAAATGACGAAATTACAACCCGAGGGGATAAAAGGCGAATTTAAAGAAGCATAGATGTTATACGTACACCGATTTAAAAGATTGATACATTTCAGTGAAATGGGGACTCCTCTTCTCGAAACCTTCCCGTACCGTGGTTCGTATTTTGAAGTACAAATCCAGGTTACATTTCGTACGCTCCAGGTCGTTCTTGTTCAGCAGCAGATAGTTTTCTAGCCATTGGTTTTCGTCAACTGGAAACAAAAATAAACTTATTGGTGAAAATATGTTCGAGCTTCGGTGCTGTACAGTCATTAGTCATATTCATTGGATATGTGGTATGTGTTAAGGAACTGGTGGACGTTTTTCCAAGGTGCAGCTTAATTCACTCGAGAACAGAAAGAGGGACAAAATTGGTTGCGAATGACAACATTCTGTGAAAAAAGGCTATTAATAAAATACGAGTATGATGACATTGAGATAATCGCGCATCGCTTCGTGTATTAAAGGCTATCATCCTTCTTCTCTTCATTGTCATTATTACCATCATCGCCCTCCTCCTTCATCTTCACCACCACCTCCATCATTAAAACACAGTCGATACCAAGATCGATTCCTTTGTCGACATTCAAAATCCGTTCTTTTCCAACGCAACACTGTGGTCGAATCTGATACAGAAACCGATAAAGAAGTCAAGTTACCATGCCGACATAGACTTTTGGATGGAATTGTGCATCGAATTCGATGATGACACGGTAACTCAACTTTCATATTGAACTCTATGTGCATCAAACTTGATCACAATATCGTGTCAATAAGTGACTGCCATTTGTTTCTAGGGAAAACCTCCAGTTGATAAGACACCTGAGCAGATCCTTGGTAGTGCGTGAAGATCTTTCTACGTCGTTTTAATATTTTAATGTCTTTTTTAGGAGGGGCTTTAATATGACGTAACTGGCTATTCGGCCATGCGTGCTTAGTTACAGAATCTGAAGATGAGTAAGATAGTTGTATGTCCCTCACGTCTCTGGCTCCCTCTATCTAGCCGAACGGACTCGGGTGTCTAGGAAGTACATTGCTCCAGCCTTGCAAAAGTGTAACAGGCCAGCTTGAGCATTATTTCTTACGAACTAAATTTCCTTCAAAGATAAAAAAACTGAGAACGTTTTGTGTACCGGAGCATATTAAACCCGAGTAGAGTGCGAATTTTCTCGAACTTATGCTGAGTAAGAAACCTGCGTAAATTCGACCAATACCCAATATTTTAGATAGGTTATCCCCTCTTCTTTCAATGATCCATGAAAATTTGTAACAAAGTCATGCTGGACTTCCTTTTGTTTGTTACCTGATGAAACGTCGTCATAAAATGGAGAACAAACTTTTTTTTAAACTATGTATGAGCAGGTGCGGATTTAGAAAAAGGTGATGGAAGGGGGATACAGTAGCGGTGGTGACCTTTGTGGCGTGTAATGAGCGTACAATTCATCATTTTTATTCTTTTTTTCCTATTATTGTGTTAAAATTATTCAACCAAGGAGGCCATGTACCCCATGGCCTCACTTGGATTCGCCACTGTATGAGTCGAAATCAAGAAATTTCTATGATCCGTCGAATTCGTAATATTCATACCAGACTTCTTTTTGCTTTTGCTTGTTGGCTAATGAAACTGAAACGTTGGCCTTTGGCCTAAAATGCAGAGCAAACCTTTTTTTTTTTTTACTATGTATAAGTTAGAATCAGGAAATTGGCGAAATTTTGAAGCAAAATTCTTTGTTTTCGTTTATTCTTACTTGTCAATCAACAACGATAAAAATGAAGCGGAAGTATATTTTTCTTCTTAAATAATTATTTTTACGTACTTACGATAACGAGTGTCAAAGAATGGATTAATGGAGAAATTGCCCTCTTTCCTTTTTCTGTCTTTCAGTTATTCGTTGGAAGTTGGAACAAGCGCGACGAAATTCGGCAGGTTCTTCAAGTTGGAGAGGGGGCTCTAATGGAGGTACTATTGAGTTTTCCTCAAAATCGTATAATTTCTCGCAGAATTTAGTTGCCATCTGGTTAATTTCGTCCAGGATCGTAAATTTTAACTTCAGTTTCATTTTTCAAGTATATGGTTAATTAGCATCGAAGTTGCAAATTGCATTTTTATTCTCAAACTTGGATTTGCGACTAAATTCAATAATACCTATTCCATCTCCCTTAAAAATCAGAACAGCGGAAAATCCGAACAAAATGCGGTATTTTTTATTCTCGATCAAAATTTACCAAATTTAAAGTAAGTAGTGACTGTTTTCTATCTGCTTGTGAATCAGAATTAAGATCATCAGAGCCGTATCAAAGGGAGGCTAGAGGGAGGATGCTCCCGAAACCCTTCTATCAGCATTCACAAAATCAGAACATCAATTTTCCGTTGCTTAAAGGAGAACTCTAGAATGGGTACTGGGGGGGGGGGGGGTAGGCTACAACTAGAGAAGTAGGACTCCCAAAAAGGAGATAGGAAGACGAAATCATACAGGCAGGAGTTCGGCGAGGGACGCGTGGGTGCGCAAACGATGGGCCAGGATCAACTAAAAAAAAATTGTTCATTGAAATTATGAAATAATGTACTCACATTCCCCTACTGAACGCTAATATTATTATTATTGTTGATATAAAAATTGTCTCAAAATTTACGTTTTCTAGTTTAGACCTGAGAATTTCGCTTTCATTCATCCACGAAGATGGAAGAGATGTTTAGTAGCCTTTTATTCTTACTAACGATCTAAATTTAAGACAAGGATGAGACTTTTGGGAGGCGGTATCACAATTAGGAATTCGAAAAATTAAATAATTCGCCCACCTAATGTTATGATCCTAATTTTACTTCATGTAACCCAATTGTGGATTGTGGATCTATTCCGAAATTGTCTGCATTCATCTTTCTTCTTCCTGTGCGTTAAAAAACTAATCCTCTCCTCCTGCCCTCGAAGAAAGCTCCAGTTGATAAGACATAATGACGTAATCAACTATTACGTCCTGCTGTTTCGGATTATGTCTTTATTATGTTTTATTGTACCTTTACGTCTTTTTCTGTTCGATTATGTTTTCATTTAATTTTACTAAGGGTTGGGTCGCAAAGCGGCCAGAGAGCGGAGCCGCTAGAGTAGCATAAAATTCAGACTGAAAAGGGGGAAGGAATCGCGGCTTGGAATTGGAAAAATTGAAAACCACTCCTTTACCCTTCTTTCTTTATTTTACTTTTACTTGTTGCTTGCCGATCAAACTTTTAAAAGTCGTAGCTGATTTATTTTGTTTAGAAATCCTTAAAGAAAAACAAAATCATAAGAATGATTTAAAGTAGACTTTTTTTTTTTTTTTTGGTTACAAATCAAAGATAGAAATATTGAAAATACTTGTCTGTTAAGATGTTAAGATTTAGGAATATCCTCAAAGTACGTACACAGACATTTTTTTAGTGAAACAATATAGGGTTGGTTTTGCCTTTAAAGGTTAATGAAGACTTCATTTTCTTTGTAAAAACTTATCAATAAAAAAATTTAAGACAAAAATCAATGCCAAAACCTCCTGTTTTTAGAGATTTAATTCTAATGAACTTCTTGAAAAATTAGTTGACACAGGAATTCGAAAAAGTTTAGAACTACTTTCTCGTCTCCCTTAGCCTTAATTTTTGTTCTGATTGGTCGTGTTTCTAGATTGATGTTAATCAAGATTTTTGACAAAATTCAAAGTATCTTTTTGTTATGGTTGTATTCCAAAATGGAGAAAATTAAGGACCCAACTCCTATTTTTTATCAACAAAGAGTTGGTGCTATTGTTCTTGTATATCAAAATTTAAAAAGTTAAAAAATTTGTGTTCTTATATTTTATTATTATTTTTTTTCCTTATCTCAAATCAAATATTCGAGTACTTACTTCGGTGGCGTAGCTAGACTTGATATAGAGGGGGGACGGGGTGAAGTCATTTAACTTTTACAGCATAACAGGTGTAATCTCTTTATATACTCCTACTAAAAAAGTAATATCAGCCGCCACCGCCGCCGTCACCACCACCGCCATCTCCGAGAGAAAAAACCCACTGCAGGTTACTTACCCCGCCCCTTGATTGCTCATTTCTCCAGGGGTAGCCTACCTTTGGGAGGGGGGTTCATGGTGGAGGAGGGAGCTTGGGGGAGGGAGGTCGCGGTGAAGGACGAAGAGGAATTGTGGTGGAGGAGGGCTCTCAATACACTAAGCAGTAAAAGCCACCTCCTCCTTCCCCTCTATGGGGATAAATTCTTGGTGACCTCCCCTTACCTTAATATCACGTTTCACCAGAAGTACCCTACCCCCGGGGGGCTTTTTGGTGGAGGTAGGAGCTCCTGAAGAGGGAAAATGGTCACAGTGAGGAAGGGTGTCGCATTGGGCGAGAAGGAGCATGGTGGGGGAAAGTGACTGCTATGGACGAGGACAGCTGTGGTGGGGATTGGCAGACCTTTGGGAGGAGGTTCATGGTGGAGGCGGGAGCTTAGCGAAATCCGCCACCGCCATCGCCTCCTGGAGAAAAAAACCAACTGCAGGTTGCCTATCCCTGCCACTTAATTGCTCATTTCTCCAGGGGTAGCCTACCCTTGGGAAGGGGTTCATGGTGGAGAAAGGAGCTTGTGGAGGAAGTTCGCGGTAAAGGACGAGGAGGAGTTGTGGTGGGGGAGGACTCTCTAGACACTAAACAGTAAAAGCCACCTCCTCCTTCCCTCTGTGGGGATAAATTCCTGGTGGCCTCCCCTGTACCTTAAATTAC
This sequence comes from Acanthococcus lagerstroemiae, assembly GCA_031841125.1. NCBI lineage: Eukaryota > Metazoa > Arthropoda > Insecta > Hemiptera > Eriococcidae > Acanthococcus > Acanthococcus lagerstroemiae. The sequence continues at coordinate 15,348,847 of CM063113.1, read as the reverse complement.
GTTTCACCAGAGGTACCTTACCCCGGGGGGCTTCTCGGTGGAGGTAGGAGCTCTTGGAGAGGGAGGACGGCCACGGAGGAAAGGTATCGCAGTGGGCGAGGAGGAGCATGGTGGGGGAAAGTGACTGTGGTGGAGGTCGGCACGAGCAAAGCTAGTGACGACGGGGGTTGGGCCGCGAAGCGGCTAGGGGGCGAAGCCCCCATTACCAGAATAAATTACGCTGATGCCAAGGAAGGGAGGGGGCTTCAGACCCCCTCCCGTGTGGCTACGCCCCTGACTTACTTATTACTAATTTTCAGATTTGTTCCTGTTTTTTTTTTTAAATTGCTGCGAATCAAATTGGTTGTCAAAATTTAGAATACTTTTTCCATCAAATACCGAGAATTTTTTTTTACGAAATTGGAATACACGTGAAAATGGAATATGAGGCTAGTTGGAAATTGTATGATAGGAAGGTAAACTTTTATTTTGTTTTATTTCCTGTTTTATTTATTTATTTTTTTTAAATGAAGGGAGGGGATTTGAATCGAAATGATTTGAGGGAATTGGAACCGCTTTCTTTTCATCGTTTGCTTTAGTTTATTTCTTATCAAGATGTAGAAATTAATGAAATTGAAAAGACCTCTGTTCCTTTTTGGGATTTTCAGTCGACCAGCTCAAACTTCAGGAAAAATCAGTCATAGTAAAGATTATCTTCTTTCTTAATCGACATCAATTTAAAATTATTGACAAAATTAATAGTGATTAGCATTTAAACTCAAAGCAGCTGACATCTGGTGGCGAAGTGAGCAGCTATCGCAAAACCAAGTGACTCGCCGAAGAAATGTGTAAATAATGATTCAATACCTTGGAATTTTTAAAAGTTACTTACATTTTTCTGAAGATGAATGTTGATTAAAATTAATTCTTTGCATCATAAACTGCGATTAAAAATGATTTTCAAAATCGACGTAGATTTTGCTTACCGCCTGCTTCATGTTTATTAGCTTTTTGTTAGTGCGCATGCGATCCTGTGAACGACTCTACAGTTAAGCTCAAAATGTCAGTTTTTTTCGTTAAGAACCAAAGTTAATGAAATTATATCAAATTGTGCCCATTGAACTTGAATTTTAAAGTTTTCTTAATAACCTCGAAAAAATATACAACAAATATATGTATTATATGCATCGTTTGGGATCAAGCGTGTAGTATCCCAGGGCGAGAGGTGGCAACAAGCAGGGACATTGACATAGCTAGGCGGACGATTCTTCGCCCCCCCCCCCGTATTAAAAGGCTAGAAGCTTCTTTTTTTGCTTATTGGGCATGTAATTTGCAATTTTGTTCCAAGTCCATCCCTCCCCTCCGAAAAGCGGTAAAATCATGGACTTGGTTAGAGTAAAGGTATTTCTTCTAGACGGGGAGGTGACAAATGAACAAAACTGAAAATCAGAATATGAAGAAGATTTATAAGAATATAGAAAAAACACGCTAGTGTGTTCCAGTTTTTCCGTCTGACCTGCGCATGCTCCCAAGGGATTAAAAAATTCCAAGGAGAAAAGTGTTCTGTCCGCCTCCTCTCAATTCGATACTTATAATATGAATCGAAAAACATTAATGACTCGTTTCGTGAGCGTATCAATGGTTTCTGAACGTGTTCCCTTTTTCGGAATTTAAAACTGACAACCACTTTCACATTTAAAATCTCAGCTTTTTGTCAGTGTTTATTTTTTCACATTGGTAGGTAGGTAGGTAGATACTCGAACAGAATAACGTTAATGCCGGAGTCAGGAGAAGTCGTAGAACATTCCTAAAAATTTTTGAGCTCTCAACTTCCCTGAGAAGTCTCCCAATTTTCAATTTCATTTCATTGAGCAAAGACTACTACATGACCCTCCGATTACAACTTACAAGTTATGAGAAGCTGGTACTAGAACTAGATGATCATTTCAAAATTAGGTAATCTTTCTTCAACAGACAGCTGTTGGAAAGTTGGATAACGAGGATGGAGAAATTCTGGAAAAACTAACTTTCCGTGGTTTTGATCGATCGAATGGAAATGGTTACGAATTGACGCCATACTAGGGTATGAAAAACTGCGATTTCGGTTGTTTTCGTAACCCCGTATTAATATTCATTTTTGTCTGTCAAGTGAAATCGGCACTCCTTTCTCTGTGCGTGTTATGATACAGTTTGCCCCCTTCGTCCCACCTTCTCGAAAGTTGTTGGAAATAGACGCGTGACTTGCTAACTAGTGACTACCCGACTATAAATACAGATTCAGGGCTTAGTCATGCGAATGGACAGCACCAGCTTCAAATTACTATTATTGTTTATTTATCTGGAGCCACCCCTTTCCCTGTGTCGATTACGTAAGTGGTCGGTACAAGCGTATTTCATTTTTACTTCCGGACCACTTGGCTGTCTCCAATTACCAGAATACAATGAAACGTAATGGACGATCGTGTTTCATTACTTTTCGCAATTTGAATGTTCAACTTTATCCTGAGTCTATATAGTGTGAAGCGTGAATATACGCTGTTGTCGACTGTTGACCTACACTGGACTCACTGAAAACTAGGCGATCTCTTGCGAAGCTGAAAATCGTAAAGCGTTATGCGAAGTAGCTTAGCGTGTTTGGCATTTCCACACAGCATGTATAAGTGCTTAAAAATGTTATAGAATCATTTTTGTACGACTTTTCCAACTTAAGGTAACGTTTCTTCAAGTAAGACTCAGTCGGAAAATCAGTTACTGGGAAAGCCTTAAGTGAACGAATGCTACCAAACAAAAGCTCATTAAATTGATTTTCTTGCACATTATTCGTGGCTTGTTCTATAATCGTAATAGTTTCCGAAGCCTCGAACCTCTCGTACGTGCCACAAAAGGGAAGCACGAAGATGGGGAAACTATCTTGTTCAGCTTTGTAGTGACTCTCGTGTGGCTGGTGATGTCGAATTCCACGACGATCAGAATATGAAAACTTTATTTGTATGTATAAGAAGCAACTCGACCTGCCGAACTTCACCTCATACCGCGAAAACATTCGACGATTTTTATGTTACATTATGGCTACAGTTAATTGATTACTGACCTCCAACGAGCGGTGGCAGATAAGGATGATTCTTCAGCCAGTTTTTTAGGTGCCCGACGTCTCTCTCGATCGTTTCTTTCGTCATGCCCAGTTCCTTGCGACATCTCGCGTAGTGCGCCTCCCAGGTTTTGGCGTCCTCGTCCCATATCGCGGCCATGATGAGGTTCTGAAATTCATTTATCATAATTTTCAAAGTCAAGAGTATCTTGCGAGCCGGCAAATAATTATTACGCTCTACTATTCGTTAATAAGCTGGGTGTTGTGGCATATACTGTCGTATGTGAGTGAGAGTCGAAGAAGAGCCACAGTTGTTCGTCATTCTAGATTGTTTTGAATAATCTACGGCTACTTTGAAACTTAATTCTACAGCTTGCTGTATTCGATTAAGCAATTATAATTATTCCGTATGCCGAATATTTATATGATGTTGATGATGAGGTTATCAGTCTTACGACCGGTTTGATGCAGCTCTTCATGTTTCGCTATCTTGTTCGAGTTCCTTCATTTCAACTCTGACATTTGACATCCTCAATACTCTGTTGAACGTACTGGAATCCTGGCCGACCCTTCCGATTCATTCTTTTCACCCTTTTTTCTAGCAGCAGTGATATTATTCCTGAGTGCCTCAAGTTATGCCCTATGAATTTATCACCCCTCCTTTTCAGACAATTCTAAATATCCACTTTATCTCCTACTCTGTTGAGTACTTCCTCATTTCTTACCTTGTCCGTCCATTTGATACCAAGTATCCGCCTATAGCACTACATCTCAAAAGCTTCAATCCTTCTCTTCTCTCGTTTTTTTATGGTTCAGGTTTCCATTCCCGTCGACAATTTCACGAGCGCGTTTTTCCCGAATAATTTTTTCTCGAAAGTTTTTTTCCCGACTAGACAGATGGCCGAAAATTTTTTGAAATGTTCGAAGATTTATCGCTGTTTGCTTTTCCATGGAAACACTGCCGCACTGTAACTGGGGTACGTCCACTTCGCAATTATCCGTACTTCGTAGAACGGACTTCGAGAAAGGATGGGAGCGAAAGTGATAGCCGGTAAGCTCCGCGTAGATGGGTACATCTACCTAGGCTCTCAATCCAGCAAGGGAAGAGTCTGTTGGGACTGCCGGTGCCGTAAGGTACGAAGCAGAGAGTGTAGAGCTCGAGTACTAACAACGGTGCCTACGCCAAATGGAATCGTCACTATTATGAAAGGGCCACTGGAGTCCCAACATCAGTATCCGCCCAATCGTGAGGCGGCTTCAGTCGAAGAAATCAGTCAAGCTAGGAAGGTGAAAGCAGCTGCTCATCCTGAACGGCTACCTTTATAAAGGTAGATGCTCCATAAATCGTATTCATTGCTGTGATAACCGATCAGTCAGACGGGACAGCGGCATAACCAACTTGGTGTTCGAGAGAGGGTCTGGTCTTGACAGAAAGGATTGGGGAGTGCTAAAATTAGGGAAAAAAGCTATTTGACGAAATAGCGAGGGGGTCCAGACCAATCGACCCTCCCTGTTGGTTGCGCTACTGAGACGGGAGGAATCAATAGTACCCCTGTCATGTTTTTGGGTTTGATTTTCAGATACGGATGGCGGGGGAGGGTGGTGAAAACAAGGCTTCCTCCGATGTTTTGACATCATACCTGAATACCTAGTGACCTAATAGTTGATAAATACTGCAGTTCAACGAAAATATTCGTACGGATATACTAAATATGTGCCCTCCGGCTCCTTCACCTTCAGTAAAAAGATATACAGACGGGGAGAAGAAATGTAGAATCTAAGAATCGAGATTTCTGAGATTTTTCTATCTCTCTTCCTGTAGTTGAAGGAACAACACTCGACACACTCCAAGCTCTATTTACTAGCACTATGCTCTGTGCCTCACCAGGGGGGAAATTGAGTTCAGAACCAGGATTGAGACTCTACAAGAAATTTCTCTATCTTTCTGCAATTGAATTCCTTTTCAAAAAGCCTTAGTCAATTCTAAAACGTTTTAACATCCAAACAATTAATTTTTTACGAGCATAAAAAACTGCCTTGAACATCGATTATTGTTATGAGCGGTAGTGGTCATTGAACCCAAATATCGGAATAAATATGCGTCTGGTATGGTGATTTGATAGGGTTATCTCGACTGATCCGCTCTATCAAATGGATCGCTTACTCAAAATGTCAAATTTTGGCATATCGTTTTTGAAAAATTGCTATTCGATTTTATAAGTCTTTAAGACAACCGATTGAGTCTCAGTCGAGTCTGAATGATTCTAGTCGGAGTTTAATTGAGTCGCCTCTAAGCCTGGACCTACTTGACTTGATCTTCATAAGTCTGACGAGTCTTAATGAGTGTCAGTCAGTCTCAACAGAGGTTCAAGAGTATCTGAAGTGCCTCGGAATTTTAACGATTTTTCATCAGTTTTAAGAAGTCTTCGAAAAGTTCTAACCCAATATTCTTCTTCTTCTTCCACCGTCTCCTAAAGGAGGTTGGTTATCCAGATGGCAATTTGAATTTTCGATGCGGATCTCGATGGACAGGCAGCCCAGCCATCTTCTGAGGTCTTTTAGCCACGAATTTTGGCGTCTTTCTATTGATCGTTTTCCGTTGATTTTTCCTTCTATTATTAACTTGACGAGTCCGTATTTGAGGCCGCTTAGTACGTGGCCTAAATATTGTAGTTTTCTTCTTTTTAATTATCGTTAGAAGCTCGTGTTTTTATTTAACCTTCTGAGGACTTCAGCGTTCGTAATTTTTTGGGTCCACGATATTTTCAACATTCTTCTATACATTTCGAATGCCGTTATTTTATCCTCGGTGCTTGGGTCAAGTGCCAGCTTTCGCAACCGTATAGTGCTATAGAGAATATATAGCAGCGGATCATTCTTAGTCTCAAGTCCAAGGTTAGTTCGGTTCTTGTGAAAAAGTTTCTCATGGTTAGGAAAGCTCTTCTGGCATGTTCAATTCTGCTATGAATTTCTTCTCTATTTTCGTTTATCTCATTTAGTGTTGCGCCGAGATATTTAATGGAGGATACCTGCTCGATTTTGACACCGTTTATTAGGAGGTCCGCTTTTGTCGGTTGTTTTGAGAAGAGCATGCGTTTGGTTTTTGACGTGTTTAAAGCTAGTCCAAAGGTTTCACTTCGTCGTACTACTTCGTTCATCATCCTCTGTACTTCTGCTTAGTTTCTGGCAATGATGACGGTGTCGTCTGCATATCGGATGTTGTTTATGACTGTCCCATTAACTATTATGCCGCCAGAGTCTTCGTTGATTGCTTCTTTGAATATGGCTTCGGCGTATATATTGAACAAGAGTGACGAGAGGATTAAGGAGTTTTAAAGAGTCTCTAAATATCTTCAACAGACTATCTAGTATTGGTGAGTTTCAACGCTCTTAAGTCTAGATGAATTCCAACAATCTTAGAGTGTAACTTCAGTGAATTATTAATGAGTCAATAGAGGATCGAAACGTTGTTAAAAATCTCGAAGTGTTTTGAGTAGGTCTTCTTGTCGCAATCTTCATAAGTCTAAGAAGACTTAACGTAGTCGGACTGAAATTTATATCTGAATAAGTTTCGAAAGACTCTGATAAATGTTGAGAAATGAATGTTAAGAAGACCTACGGCAGTCGAATAAATCTCCGCGGAGTTGGAATCAGTTTCAGACATCTCTAAATAAGTCTGAACTAGGCCTAAAGGAACCTGAGTAGTTTTAACGAGTTAGAAGGGTGACTGAATAAATCTTAAAGAACCCTGAGTGAGTGCGAATAAATTTAAACTAATTCTAAATAAGTAAGAAACAGGACCATTGCGATGGGAGATTATCTTTCAGAGTATGCAAATTTACGATTTCAGGCGTTCAGTTAGAAAATTCATGCATCTTAAGAGCTTTTTTTTTTTTTTTTTTACAATATTTGGAAAATTTTATGTTCTTTCGCGTCAACAGATGGAGAATTCCTGATTATCTTCCCGTTAATAAATTTGCTGCGCTAGAGCCCTGGTCAGAAAATATCTCAGCCAATTCTTAGAGCTAGGTCTGGATCCCCTCCCCCTTGCAAAAATAAGGTTTCTTCAGGAGTTATGTGAGGCAAATCGTAGAAGGAGGATGTAAATGGTCAGGGAAGACAGATAAAAATATTTGTTAGCCCCCCTCCCCCTAAGACGGAGCTATCTACACCCATGTCTTAAAGGATCCTGAATGAGTCCTGGCAATAACAGGATGAGTTTTCATCAGTCATTACTGAATCGGTATCGGCCTTGCCAGGGTCTTAACAAAACCTAACGCAGTTCTGATGAAAATCCTGAAAGGGTCGAATGAGTCTTGAAGTAGTTTTGATAGGTTTGAGTAAGTTTTTACATAGTTTGCTTGAATCTTTAAGATGCTTAATGAGTCTCAACAGAGTGTGAGTGAATTTTAAAATTATTGAACGAGTTTTAGAACAGCCTAATGATTCTCTGCAAGTTACAAAAGAACCTGAATGACTCGTAAAACAGTCGGAATGAGTCTCAAGGCTGGTTTAATAAACGTGGATGAGCCTTAACATCGTTTAATTAAATCTTACAGAAGCTTGACAGCAGCTTAATGCATCTTAACAAGAGTGAATGAAATGCTGAATTCAAATTGGCGATCGCCAAATCCGCGGGAATCATGAAATAATTTAACCAAGTCGTATCTGGGCAGAGCCTAAATCTGTTTTAAAAGAGTCTAATGAGACGATGAGAGTCCTGATTGCCCTACCGGAGTTTGGGAATGTGGACGAGCCTTGGTTGGTTATAACAGAATGAGAATGAGTTTTAGCTAGTCTGCATGAGTCTGAACTCAGTCAGCCATAGTCGATTTTAAAGGGGCATTTGGGGGATAATCCTCCCTTCTTGAAAGTCCAAAATCAGGGTGTCTACTGGGTCAATAAGTCCAATAGAAGTCCAATATTTGAAAAATGGTCCAATAAGTCCAATAAAAGTGCAATTGTTTTAATATAGGTTCAATGAAAATTGAAAAATTAGGAATAATAATAATGTAGTGCTGCCGAAAACTCAACTTCGATCACTATGTGTCTTACTCAATTTTTGCGTTCAATCACGTTGAATCAGTTAATATCACACAGACTTTGCAGTCAAAGCAGCGTGAATGTTTACGTTGCCTGATTTGAAATTGGCCAGCCCTGTCTAAAAGAGTCCAATGAAAATCCAATAAAAGTCCAATATTTTTAATTTTCAAATTGTTAGACACCCTGAAAATAGAACTTCGATGAAAAGTCTCCGAAAAATTGAAAAAATTTTACTCGCTTCATTCGCGAATGAGTGTTTTTATTATTTTTAAGAGTCACTACCATAAAATCCACCCCGTAAAAGAATTCTGGTGCCGAGTCTGCCATCAGGTGACCAGATAACAAGTTTTGAAATTCTTATTTTCTCGCTTGATGTCAGTACCATAAAATCCACCCCCATAAAAGAATTCTGGTACTGGGCCGGCAATCAGCTGATCTGATCACAATTTTTGAAACTCTTATTTTCTCGCTCGATGTTCATACATGTTGAAAACTTGGTCTCTTCTGTTTCTTCACCAAGAACATAACTGAGCCGGGTTGCATCCACGACTTCCCAGTTCTCAGTTTTATCTTCGAGTTTCCCGTTAACGCTTGAGAATTTTCCTGAATTTTCAAACTTTCCTCGTAACGGCTCCCTAATTGGAGTTGCTCTGCCGCCTCTCTCAAATCGAGATAATTAATCCACATCTCATGATTTTTGGGTTTTTGCGCCTACCGAAATTGATGTAAAGGGACGGTCGCACCGCCTCCTGACGGCTCCATCAGTGGAATGTACCTCTCCGTGTTTCTTAACGTCTTAGCCACTGACAGTGAAAACTGCCTCAATTTTTCTGACAAATTACCGTGCAATATGTTTGGTATACTCGCGTGACGCAAACCGTTTGGCGATTTCTCCAGCACAGCGGTCCACAGGTTCACACCGACACTGGCATTTCTCATTCATCTGGCGGGTTTCTTTGACTATATTTTTACTCCCGTGTATGCGAGTTCGATGTAGAATAAGCACATATTCTATATATTATAAATCTGCCTTCAAATAAATAGAATAGAGGTTATAAAGCAATTATGTAAGGCGGCGGACTGGGACTGCATTCCGGCGAGAGAACTTAAAACGATACGCGGCCTCGCGGTCGCGCTGACCACGTATGACAAGAATATGATTTCGTTCAAGTGTTATTTCCTGGAGTAGCGATGCCCGCATTCGGTGCGGATGGCCTGTGTGCGACTCCGTACATCTGTACCGTATAGTTCGCTCCGGGTCAAACGCGGATGCGTGTTCGTGCAGGTTGCAACAGCTCATTAAACCCGATTACTTCATTAAGCCCGTTGTTGAAAGTCGCACAGTCGCGGTCCGCACTCGGCAAGTCCGCGTGTAACGGAGAAGAAATACGAAAATGGTTTCCGGCCGTCTACATGGACAGCGACGACGACCAGACGCAAACGGTTAGCTGAGACTAGGAACTGGACCAGCACAAAGGGCCTTCGGAAGTTCGGATATGTCCGAGAGTTGATGGCGAACCGGAACCGGTGCTGGAGTGCACGTAATTTGTCACCGAATAATGTAATCTTCTTGTTGAGAAAGGAAAACAAGGAAGATTGCAATCGAGTTTCCCTGTGTAACTTTGATTGTGTCCAGTAGCTTGACCTCGAGTGTGGTGTCAATTTGGAACAGTAGCTGGCACTGATTAGAGCTCACCACAGGCAGTTGTGGATTCACGGAGAAGGGGATGAGGACAGTTCATTCCCCTTGGGAGAAAAAGTGAAAAGAAAACACTTCAGGAATGACAAAGTCTGACCTAATCTCAAACAAGGCTGCAAAAGAACTTCGAGGAATTATAAACAAGTTTATTAGAGTCTTACACAAGCTCAGACAAGTTTGCAACGTTTTTCAGTGGATCTTGAAAAGCCTTAGTGGGCCTTAAGGAGGCCTAAAAAGTCATGATCAAGTTTTGAAGAGTTATGAGAAATCTTAAACAAATCTCGAACAGTCTCGTGGATCCTTATGCTTCATGGCTAAAGCCTCGGGGATCGCGGTTGCGACTTTTCCTGGCAGCGGTAGTCGAGATAGTTTGCCATTGCTTGCCTCATATTTGTTGCGTTAGAGGTTTCCTTAGTGTGCAGCCGCAGTTCACTTACTAGCCGTATGTTTTCACAATGTTGAGTAAGCTGATTAAAACGTACGCACGCACAGTACCGAATCTTTCTGACTGGGTGGTAACACGCCCTGCGAATGTAATGCCGTGCTCAGTCGATCTGGCGGAGTTACAGGGCGCGTTATCTTTCTACCTGAATTAATACTTTAATCGCTCTGTTCGCCAGGATATTGGTGAGGTAGTCGAATATCACTAGCTTTCCAGCGCTAGTGGGATTGAACCCGAGACGCAAGGATTGCGAAGCGAGCACCTTACCACTCAACCACAAAGCGACTCTAAACAGTCTTAGCATACCTCTACAAACTTTGGAAGAGCCTTTAAGAACGTCTATTTGTCTCAAACAGGTGTGAAAGAATCTTTGTAAGTCTTAATGAACTCTTGAAGAATCTCAATGAAGTCTGGGAGAGTTATAAAAAGTCTCGGAAGAGTGTAGAACAGTCAGTACGGCTAAACAAGATCATTTTTTCTTTCTTTCTTAATCAGCTTAGTTCGCAACTTATATTTTAACTTATTTCTATTACATTGCTACTTAGATGGTTAAAGTTTACCAGTTGGGCATAAGCCTCTCCTACTCGACGCCACCGTGAACGACCAGTTGCTACCATTCCCCACATTGTTCCCGCTGTATTTTCCAACTCATCCCTCCATCTTGTGGGTGGGGGGGGGGGTCATTCTGGTTTTCTTTTATGATTGTAGGGCGTCCACTCCGTTAATAACTTGTTCCACTTTTCTTGTTTCTCCCCTATTATGTGCCCTGCATATTTGAATTTCTGTCTTTTTATTTGGTATATTGTACTTTGAGTTGCTGTTTTTTCCCTTAGTGTTCTTATGCTTATTTTGTCCTTTAGCTTCAGTTTGAGGATGCTTTTTAGCATACTGTTATGAGTTACTTGGAGCCTTCTAGCTTGTTTCATTGTTGTGGTTCAAGAGAGAGAGAGCCGTAAAGTAATACTGGGATTACGCACGAGCTTAGAATTTTATTTTTGTTTCGATTTTGCTTTTACCTGTGAGTATGGTTTTAGGAGACCAGAATTTTTTCCAGATATTTTGAATTATATTGTTCATTTCCGTCTTCATTTTATTTTCCATAGATATTGTTTGGCTTAGATATTTGTATTCCTTGACCTGTTCACGATTCCTTTCATCTCAAGTCTGGCTTCCGATTTATTTGACATGAATTTTGTTTTGCTAGTATTTATGGTTAGACCTTTGGATTCGCTTGCTTCTTGTGATTCCCTTGCCATGACCTTCAATTTCTCAATGTCTTTCCCGACCATTACTAGATCAACAGCAGAGCGTAAATTACTAAGCCATTTTCCGTTGATCTGTATGCCTTTCTCATCCCACACCATTTCTCTGAATATTTCTTCTAGTATCGCATTGAAGATATTTGGGGGTAGGAGATGTCCCTGTTCAACTCCCCTTTCTATTTTGAATGATCTTCCCTTCTTGTCCTATTTTATATGGGCTTTTGCTTCTTTATAGCTATTCTGAATTACCCTAATTAAATAAGTGTGGAAAAATTCTAAATGAGTACTGACGTATCTTGCTTAATCTTGAGAAATTTTTAATAAATCTTGATCAGATCTTGGAGAGCCTTAATCAAATTTGGAAGAATCATAAAGAGCCGTAAACGAGTTTTGAACGAATTCAGATTGTCTTAAATGTGTTTGATAAACCTGAACTAGTGCTAAACGAGTCTGGTAGAGTCTTCAAGATTTATAAATGAAAAAGATTAAAGAGTTTTACGTAATCTTACGGACGGCTCAACTCCCCTCTTCCTTAGAAAAATTGAGTAATATTGTAATGAACGTGAAAAATTCTTTAAAAATGATCGTTACTTGGGAATCCAATAAGGCACTGGTAGGTATTTTCATTTTCAGTCTCAGTTAGTCAATAGTCAGCAACAGAGATCATTCATCGTTCCGGGCATTTCTTTCCATCTATTCACTCAGTCGCTCTACAGCTGAGTGTTGTCGTGACCTGTTGCGCCCATCTCCGATCTTAGCGAGTGTTGCAGCGAGCAGCCAGCAGCTCATCTCTCCTTTTTCTACATGCCTCCCAACAACCTCCAACTGAATCACAGATAACCACAGATGATTTTTTACACAAACACAATAGAAGCAACGAGCTTCCTCTGTTCACCCGCATAGCGACGAGTGTTCCATTCCCAATATCAGAAAACTAAGTAAACTCTCTCCCCGCAAACATCCTAGCAACAATGGTACCGATTGCAGTTAATATATAGCGTGCTCTATAGTCTTTAGTTCTCAAGAACAGGACATTATTATACTCGAAGAACACGTTACAGCCAATATCTGAAGGATTGGTGTGGAATTGTATGTGTCTTGTGAGTCGTTTGCTCAACATTGCGAGACACGTGGCTAGTAACAATTTACGCAATGCCAGAAACTGGTAAATTCTCTACCTGCGAACATTCTAGCGAATAAAGCGACTGTAGTACCAGTGGTAGTAAATAGATAGCGTGGCAGTCCTTCAGTTCTCAGGAACAAGACATAATACTCGTGGAACACATCTGAAATATTGATGTTGTGTTGTATGTGTCTTGTGGGTCGTTTGTTCAACATTGCGAGACACGTGGCTAGTAACAGTTCACATACTCATAGGTTCTCGGCATAGAGAGGGAAATATTCTAACTCAGCGGACTGCGGGGAAAATCAGTGGCAAACTACCACAATACCCCAACCAGTTAGTCAAGGGTTATGATAGAGTTCGCATGTGGTGCTGGGGGAAAATTCATAAGGTGTCAGAGAGGCTAGTAGAGGCAAAATTTTCGATATTATCCATATTTCTAACATATTCCTCTTTTTCTAATTTGCTCTCCACCCGAGTCCTGGATTCCGCCCTTTCGAGCATTACTTCAGAGACGTCGGGGAGGCTGTTAGGGCTGTCTTAGCCCTCTTCCTTTCTGGCCGAAGTTACGTGGGCTCGAACCCGGGAACTCCAGATTCTGAGACCAGCGCGCTATCCACTCGGTCAGCCAGACCTCTTATTTCTAACGTTTTGAAAATATCGATATGAATTTCCAAATATTGAAGAACATTTAATCTTATAAATTTTCAAGATAAAAGACTGCATGGCTGCACACTGCTGTGGATAGCCAGCGCGAGTCTTCCAAAAGTCCAATGTACCACCGTGAATCGTCAAATCGTGTTAATCATGCAACGTGGTAGCCGGTAGGTAAGGTACAGAGTACAGAGGTATCAGCTTATCGGCTGTCAGAGTTTAGGGAATCAGAGATTCAGGGAACCGAGAAGAGACTAAAGTTTCTAGAGACTTGTACACTCTTGAAACCAACCCTGTCGAGGGGGGAGGGGAGAAATACCCCGGGCCCAAACTTTCTAGGGGGGGGGCGATATTTTAAAGGACCTGGATTTCAACACTTACGGCTACATCATACTGTACATCAAATCAGCAATCACTCCTTACACCATGAAATGAACCTCTTATCCCGAGCTTATAATTCTTTCTCATTTGACAAAAGAAAAAATTGAACATGAAGGAGGGGGCCCGTAGAAATTCCTCCAGGCCCTCTTTTTCTCTCTATGCGGCTGCTTGAAACTAGGAAATGATAAGTAGGGCTGTCAAACGTATGCTTAGGCATATTTTTTTCTCTGTGAAGCAAGTTGAGCATTTTGAAAATATCTTTGCGGAATATAAGATTCTAAATAAAATAAGCCCTATTTAAAATTGCGTATTTTTATCAAATTTTCTAAATTTTGCATTTTTGGACATATCGAATAACCACGACTACACTATGTCGTATTTATTAAATTTTTCTCACTTTACTGCAAACAGCACTGGTAAGTCGTAAACGTTGGAGAAAATGAAAATTATCGGTTGTGGCAACATTGTTTGGTTCACTGTTGTTTGTCGCGCCAGTAGGGAACACTCCCTGAAACAATGTTGCCGTTGTAATCTACTCATTTCCCCCTCCAAAATTGATACCTATATTACAGCAGCATATTTCGGAATATTTCGATTTTTTAGAAAATATTTTTGACATATTTAGCGGCAAAAGAAGCTTAAAAATATGCGCATATTTCACCTATTTTTTAGATATATTTTTGACTGCCCTAATGATAAGCATTCCCATATCACTTTTCAGAGGAGAATTTGATAACAAAATGAGTGTAAAACGTTGTTTAGATATCGCCTCAAATGGAGATACATCTTTTTGCTATTAAAAAAATGAGGACTATCTCCACTAGATATACTAGAGGACCTGGAAACACTCGAGTATTGATAGGGCTCCATAACTTCGTGTGAGTCGTCCACCATTTTGACTCCAATCGCGCCCGTAGATGCCGAATCCGATTATGCGGAACGTACCGCGTAGTCAATTCGGCATCCACGGGTAAGATTGACGTCAAAATGGCGGACGGTTGTACTCACACGAAGTTATAGAGCTCTAGTACTGACATCCGCCATTTTGAGTCACTTGGTGTCTGATGATTCACAATTTGATTCGTGGCACGCTGGCGACACGTTCCCGGGTAGTGAATTGTGAATCGTCGGTCACCAAGCGACTCAAAATGGCGGATGTCAGTACCCGGGCGTTTCCAGGTGCTCTGGCTACACTTGGATGCTATTCAGCCAGAGGGAACCAACTAGCAAAATCCACTTTTTGAGAACACGTGATTCGAAGTTCAAGAGCTATGTAGAAACTACATGACATAGCGTTTACTGATAAGCTTTTTTCAACGTGAGTACACATTTTTGAATCGGGAGCCCAATTTTGAAAAATTTTACTTTTTACGCTCTTTCCAACGATACTAATAACTCATTTTGTTTACAAATGTTAGTTGGTTCCCTGTTGCTGAATAGCGTCCACTTGTGCTTGTGAGTAGAGTGGCATCATAATCAGTTTCACACACGCACATTGTTGTTCAAAAGATCCCATTCTTTAGACGGCAGAATTATTACACTGCATTAGCGTTCCTGCGGCTTTTTTGAACCAATGAAGAAAACATCGATATATCGATAAAATATAGACATTGCCGATGAAATTATCAATAATATTGATGTGAAAAATTCTTCGATATTGACATCATTATCAGGGACACACGGCAGAAGCAAAGCTTCTCTTGCTCTGGTAGTTGCCACATCAGTCGGTAGGTGCGTGTACTGAATATTACTTGACAGAAAACTGGTAAGAGAGGTGTAAAGGGGAAGCAGTCTGGTTTCATATACGAGTTTTCTCTCTCTCTCTCTCTCTCTCTTTCGCTCTTTATATCACTAATGTGGGTGGAGCGTTACTACGTCACTTCCGTTGCATGTTTTCGCGTTCACGTTCGTTTCACGTTTTCTACGTTATTACTCATCTTGAACCTGCGTAAAGAAGCTTCGCTTCAAAAAGTTGATGATAAAGAAGGGACGACTGTTTACTTTCTTCTGTTTTCCTCGAACTGTATTGAAACATAAGTGTGAAAGGCATTGGACTTGGCTATGAAGTATTCCATTCGGTGTGATTCACTCACTAAATATCTGATGTGTTGCTCGAGCACCTGAGAAATACTATGTTAGCCGCCACTCGCAATCCGATAAGTTCAGTAACTTCAGTGATGAAACTATCAGGGTGTATGGCAAGCATTCCACCTTCACCATCATTGATTCCAGCTACAAATTTCTTCTAAATTATTTCCGATTAAATCGACTAACTCAGTATTGAATTTCTGTTTCAGGTAAGTTGAATTTCCACTTGAAGTCCGCGAACGATTGCCTGAGAAAGCTTTCAAATGGCTCACCAACTATCGACACCGATGAAAAGCGTATGTGTTGAAAGTTTAAACTAAACGGGGGTAAATATTAATTATATTCGCGTCTATACGTCGTCAAAGTTTTATTTTTTCTTCGTTGGCCTTCTACTGGTAACTTATTCGTGATTACTCGTCTCGTTGTTTATTCTCTTGCTTATAATATACCTCTGTTATTTTTGGGAAATGTAATTACATTTAGCTATTCGTGCATAAATCCGATGGATACATCTGCATGGAAGCAATCATCCGTTACTGTTGGCATTAAATATGTAAGGGCAAGGTGAAACCTACCTTTGCTTGTGTAATGCGAGATTCAGTATCGATACTGTCAATCAGTATTCATCAACTTGTTCATTTGTAACTGGATAGACAAATGAGACCGATTAAAACTTCTAATTCCTTGTCAAGACTCATTAAGAGTTCAGACTTTTTAAGAATCGTTTAGACGAGGAATGAGATTGGTTAAAACTTATTTCCAAACTCTTCAGAACATCCTCAGCTTTTGCTAAATGCCGTTAAAACTTTGCAAAGACTATTTGAGACCGATAAAGTGTTTTTAGGACTTTAAAAGGTCCTTAAGGAGTCTTAAAGTACCGTCAACTGGGGTAATATCGGACGCCGGTGGTAATATCAGTCACTTGTGACTTATTTACTGATAACGATGCTAGCGCTCCTACAGAAGATGTAAGGTATGGCCGATATTACCACCGGTGACCGGTATTACCGTAGTTAACTGTACTCACTGAGTTATTGTGTAGGCGGAAAATAATTGAAGTACTGCGGTGTGTGAGGAGACCAACAGCGTTAAACTCTCACTCTTGCTGAATTGAGGTCTGGTTGGCCGAGTGGATAGCGCGTTGGTCTCGGATTCCGGATGTCCCGGGCTCGAGCCCTCGTAGCAACTTGCCAGATTTCGACCTAGGCCGGTTTTTCGGCCAGAAGGGAAGAGGGCTAAGACAGCCCTAATAGCCTCCCCGACGTCTCTGAAGTAATGCTCGAAAAGGCGGATTCTAGGGCTCGGGTTGAGGGTAGATTAGGAAAAGAAGATGCTGAATTGTTCAGGCCTGACGGATGGAGAGGAATTATCCATCAAACACGAATTGAAGTTCTGACAAAAGTACCTATTCTTTTGCAGACCTTGTGGTTGGGCTTTCCTATGAGGCCTAAATATGCGGTTGTGATGCTTAAGCCCTGTAATACGAACTCACCTAATCGTCGATAAAGACGTGCAACTCTGTCTCGCTGAACTTCGACTTCGTGCTAATTTCTGCGTGCAGTGCGGTCGACTGATGTGCGATATCTTGAACATCATGCAGATAAAGAACGGTCGGTGCATTCTTTAAGACAAGATGTTCTGTTGGGCAGAAGGAGAAAGATTTCACGTTGGATCAACAGCATCCATGTGATGATGGGCCAGATGAAAGGTGAAGCAACTACAAGATAGAAGGAAAGTAGCTTGTATTTCATTTAGAAGGTAGTCATTCAGTTCAAAACTTGGTGACAGAATGACTGGCGATTCAAACTAGAATGCTATTTTACTGCATCCATTTAACCTGCCAAGTCATCTTTACAAGTCTTACAAGTTTTTTTACAATTACATAAACACTCAATTCGAACCCTTGATAGATGGAAAGACTACTGAAATCAGAATGTCCATTTCCTACTTCCACTTAGCCCGTCTGGTTGTCAGCTTTACAAGTTTCCATTCAAGTATAACTTGTAATGATGACATCTTGACGGGCTGAATGGAAGTAGTAAAGTAGCGTTCCAGTTCGAATAATCCGTCACTGTGCCATAATTTTTGAATCAAGTGGCTGACTACATTCTAACCAAAATATAGGTATTATTACTGGACCCTACACTTGCTTCACCTTTTGTCTGCCCGTGCTGATGTATCTAGTACGAAACCTTTCTCCTTACCGAACGATCATATTACAGCATGGCCTTGTAAAATAGAACATCTCGTTACAGGGAATGCACCTATCACTTTCCAGCTGCAAGATGACGCCAAGCGCGAAACGAACAATTTCAGTGCATTGCAATGCAGAACGCATGCAGAAATTAGCAGGAAGTCGAAGTCCATCGGTGGGACAAGATTTATTACGCCTTTACCGACGATTATGTGAGTTCGTATCGCAGAGCATAGGTATCAGAACTGCATACTTGAAAGTAAAATCGTATGTAGTTTGCGATGGCGATGGGCTCCCAATTATGCAAAACTTTCTGAAATCGCAATGCTCGATCTAGACTAGTAAAACGAGTACGTGCGGTCGGTGTAGATGTAGACGACGTAAATTTTATACAATATCAGTGCAAGTCCGGTATTGCTTTCTGAGATAAACGCGAATAATCGGCTCTCTCGCGGTAATCGAGAAATGAAACAACGTCGACGGTGTTATGAAGCGAATATAGTTTTTCAACGCAAGCACGTGCGTGCGTTTTTGATGAAGATCAGGCCCCCAGGGGTTGCGTGTTCTTTACCTATACAAGAAATTGGGTTACCGGCTCAGCTTTACACCATGTTGATGAGCGGTTGGTGAGCGAATCCATCGTGCCTGGGAAAGCCAAATGGTCGAGGTGCGATGGAACTGCTCAGTAAAGTTATGATGGTGTGGCAACAGGTATTTTGACAGGCGAATAGAACTCTCATCGCCTGATTCTTTGAAGGAATCACCCTAACAGAATTAGGAGATTTACCCCGTGGCTGCTTCGTGATCTAAATTCAACCTCTCCATCCATCGCTCCTTCCAGCCCAGACTATGTTGAAAAACCGCAAACATACAAGTCGTTGATCTTTACTCTCATCTTAGTTTGGCCAAAATTTCCAATTTTCAGTGATATTTACAAATAACTCCCTTAGGAATCAACATTCATAATGTCAGAGAGCTGACCCAAGACCGTACCTATTTGCATCAGGAAGAGCAAATAAAGTTTCAGATGGACCGATTTCCGGAATGTTTGGGACTCTTTCGGCCGACAGAGGGAGTAACAATGGATTTTAATTTCCGCTAACTGACTAACTGTATAATTCTTCTTTGAGTAATGTCCAGGTACGTACCCGAAGAGTTTTTTTCTGGGGGAGGGGGAGGTAAAAATTGTGAAAGTCCCAACTGACTCTACTCAAAATTCCCAAGTATCAATTAACATTTTTTGGTATTGACTGAAGAAATACCTTTTAAAGTTGAATCACTTGGTTTTGCCTTTAGATCATCTGGATTTTTTTAATATTTTAAAATGTGGGGAGGAGGTTGGAGCCCCGTCAGTTGTCATTAATGATTGCCGAGAGATTTCGAAATAATTGGGTAGAGTTGAATTCATATAATATTCTTGAGTATGTAAGCTGGGACCACTGAAGCGGTAAGATAGGTGTGATACCCGGTTGGTTGTTGGCAGGTGGCATGGGATTGGTTTTGCAATAATTGTCTCGGTTCTTCCCCCGGATTGCTTGAAGGAGTGCATGGTCGAAGTCTAAAACTGTCTTTAGGTCTTATCAGTAATGAACGAGAAGGTAACTGATCTTTCTCTGTAATTTTTTAGTTTTTTGACATTTTTATGTTTTTACTTTGGCACACGATGAAAAACATTATGTCTCCATTGTATTGTAAGATAACTCTTTACGCATTCAAAATTTTCTTGAAAGTCTTGAGATCTTGAAAACCCCTCTGGGCTATGCCCAGTGGCGAATCCTGTTTTTTTCTGGGTCATTCTCCATGTCAAAATTTAGTACTATACAGGGACGAAACTATAAGGGGTGTGGGGGTTGAACCCAGTCCCCCCTCCCCCATAATTTGGCAGTCGGCATATTTTGAATCTGTTCATTAAAATTTTTCATTTCTTATGAATGTTTGTTTGCTTTTTTTTTTTTCATTAAAAAATCGGCAAATTTTTAATTTTTTTTAAATGTTTGTCAGCGAATTTTAAGTTTTCAAAAAATATTTGTCGGCAAATATTTCTTCTCCATCTCCCCAAATTGAAAGTCAAATTTTCTTTCAGTGAATGGAGTACCAACACGGCTGCAGACTGCAGTCGCGCAGGGTACAGCAAATGTCAACCTCTGAATTCGCGTCAGGGGAAGCGTTACGGTTTTCGAGCGTGTCGGGGGAGCGTTACGATTTTCGCTCAAGTATACTCATGGCTGGAAGAAGATAGAAATGTCAACCACTGAACCGAATTATCACCATGAAGTGCTAAGGAACTGTGAGCTGAACTGAGCTGGAAATGAGACGAGAAGGGAGCGTTCCGATTTTGGCTCAAGTATACCGAGTAGTAAAAGCACATAAAATGCTAAAATAAATTTCCATGGGAATGTCAACCACTGAATTCGTATCGGGGGAGCGTTACGGTTTTCGCATATACCCAGTAGTAAAAGCATGTAAAATGCTAAAACACCTTTTGACTTGTTGAATTTCTCAACTCGTCCCTGACTGAAATAGTAAATTTTCCCAACTGCTGAGTGAAAAATTCCTACATGGGAGAGTTCCCCCTCCCCTATCGCTATGACCCCGGTAACATCCATATTTGTTCCTTTTTGGTTCTGGTCCAGGAGCTAGTGACCTTTTAACTGTCAAACTATCGGATACTAAACATCAGTATTTGGCCAAGGTTTTATTGAATTACAGTCTTTGAAGATCTGCGGCTTGTCTCGACAATCGCGTCGCTCGTGCCAGCTGTCGACCACGATTAGGTGTCCTGTGTCTTGTGTTTTGTTTGTCTCAGCCCGCTGTCTTGGCCTGTCATTGGCTGTATTTATTTATTTCTGTCTCCGGCTATTTCCACGTACTTACTTTAGTTGTCCATTGTTGATCTTCCTACTCACTGACTAAATGACTGACTGGGTATCTGTCTGTCTATCTTTTCAGTTGACTGGATATCTGTCTGTCTATCTTTTCAGTTATTGGTCCTACATGTGTTTCGGTGGTGATAGTAGGAGAGGGAAGTTCAGATTTTGATATTTTCATGTCTTTGCTGTGGCACATAAACGAAAAACCCGTTACTTTTTGAGTGTTGTTTTTGACCGTTACTCTTGAGCGTTACTTTCGAGCAACACGAAAGAAACAGCTGATTGAGAGCTTTGGCACATTAACGAAAAAAGTGTTACTTTTTGAGCGTTATTTCTCCTGATCAAACCTTAATGAAAAAAATTTTCTATGGAAATTTCTATTAACAACACGGCTGCAGACTGTTTGAGTGTTACTTTTTGAGCGTTACTTCTATCCGTATGATTTAGCTCTTCATGGTCACAATTCAGTTCAGTGGTTCAAATATCCATAGACATTTTCTATTTCTTCCAGCCATGAGTATACTTGAGCGAAAACCGTAACGCTCTCCCGGTATGCTCAAAATCCGTGACGCTCCCCCCGACACGCTCTCCCCCAGACCCTGCACTAGTTCTAGCGTATCGTAATAAGATGTATTTGTTTGCGCCGCTCGTCGTTTATCGTTGTAATTTCGTCGTATGTAAATTGCACGAATTGAGGAAGTCGGGGACAATTATAATCGATTACTGATAAGTCGATATTAAAATCGAGACACGAAAATGCTTCCCCGTGATTGCAGATCCGTGTGCGACATGTTTTGAGATGAACTTAAGAAATGACTTTTGGAACGGGGGAGAGGGCATTGAGTTACACGATATCGCCCGCATCAAATTTCACCTATTCAATTTGACATGGATATGTCTTATTGCTGGCCCTGTACGAGAAATATATGTCACATTTCACCGACCGACACAACCGATCGACAAACACTAAGAATGCCCACAGATGCCGAGAATGGCCGACTCTTGTTTTTTTTTAAATTTTCTAAAATAAAAATATGACACTACTTTTTCTTTCTTTCTCTCTTTCATTTATTTTAGTCTGTGCTCTCTATATGTGTACGCCCACGTAGAAAGGGTCCTTCTCTTTTATTTACTCTCAACCCGAACCTTCGCCTTTTCGAGCATTACCTCAGAGACATCGGGGAGGCTGTTAGGGCTGTCTCACCCTTCGTCTCACCTTGCTGAAAACCCGGCCCAAGTTGAAATGTAGCGAGTTGCTACGTGTGGGCTCGAATCTGGGACCTCCGGATTCTGAAACCAGCGCGTTATCCACTCGGTCAACCAGACCCCCTCACGTAGAAAGGGTCCTTGTTGTCGATCCTAGTTTTCGAGATGTAGCTGATTTTTGAATATTGGGTCAAAAGAATCTGAAGCATTTTTATGATAAATTCTGATAGGAATGAAAGTATACTTTTATGTATACTACTCCTCATCTCGTAATTCGATTCCCTCTCCGAGAGGAAGCCAAACAAGTGAAATGAAAGAAGGGTCCCAGTTGTCGGTATTTCTTTCTCCATACCTTGGCCTGTCTCCCCTTCTCCAGCCCGTAGATTACGCGTTCCTTGATGTGTGGTGTCGAGAATTCTTGGAGCAACGCTGGTTCATGTGCGTTAATTTATTCGCTGGATCCGTGTTGCACCTGAATCTGTTGAAGTATCTTTCTTCCAGGTCTGCCAATTCCAAGAATTGATCCTTATGTTTAAGGATATTTTGGGCTCTATGAGAAAGCGTAAAGATTTTTATAAGAATTTTCGAAATGTTGAGGCAATTTTAAGGATTTTTTGAGGTTTTCCGCGAAAATGTTGAGAAAATGAAATTCCTCGTAGGATCTTGCATATCAGTGGAGTGTAAACAATGTAAACAAAAATAAAGTAAATAAGGCCAATAGATCAATCAGGAATTATAATTGTATTTTTAAACTGTACATTGAATCCTAAAACTAGGATAAAAAAAAAATAAAAAAACTGGAAAGAATGCTGAAAAAGGATGTTTGCGGGGTCCGGTATGTGAGCTTTCTTATTCATTTCCCGATGATTTTTTCTGATTTTTAGAGATTTTTAATGGTTTATTTTCGCTCTTAATACTTTTCAAGCTTCGAGGTTGACAGGCCTGTTCATTTTTGTCTTGTATTTTTTTGTCTGTGAAAGATTTTTCTTTTTGAAGCCATTAATTGACAGAAATTATATTTTCCTTAATTCTGCTCGTAATATATTTCAACTGTACTTCGGATGTCTATAAGGATTTGTGATGAGGTCGCGCGCAATAAAAAAAATT
Organism: Acanthococcus lagerstroemiae; assembly: GCA_031841125.1. Classification (NCBI taxonomy): domain Eukaryota; kingdom Metazoa; phylum Arthropoda; class Insecta; order Hemiptera; family Eriococcidae; genus Acanthococcus; species Acanthococcus lagerstroemiae. The sequence goes on along the minus strand of CM063113.1, from coordinate 15,325,711 downwards.
TAACATAACGAAGTTTTTAAAAAGGCCCCTATTGTCGATCACCTTTCTTTCTCAGGAGGCGTCCAGTCGCACGAGAAAGTCGTTCCGATACATGAAATTATTCGTCAGGATGGTCTTTTTCATCACTATGTCTTCACTATTGTGGAAGGCGGTGGAAATTACAAAAAATTTTTATTTCAATTACTTTTAAATGTTGATTTCTCCATTATTAGTCTTTTTCATTTCTTTTATTTTTTCTATTTCAAACAGTCATGTTCTTGGAGATATTTGAGCTTTTGGGTTAGAAAAAATCTCATTTTGATCAGAAAAGCCTGTACTATGAGGTGCTAGCCTCGACTCTATTCCGACAACAGGTGGACGTACACATATTTGAATCGGCAGCAAGTCTACCACACTTTTTACCTTTGGCCCTCTGCCTGAACCGTTTTCACGCTTTTAGATAGCATTATTTCCGATTTTGTTCTCGATTTGGTTCAAAATTATTACCTTCACTGTGTTATCAATATTTAGTCTGATGTTGCCGCTTTAAGATTGCGTATCAGTGTAAAAATTATCAAAAGAAAAGATTCTTACTTTTCCTTTTCTTTTCTCTCAATACTAATTTTAGATATGTTTAAAAATTTGGTGGATAGATAGCTAGCCAGAGAGAGCGTAGAGACCAGAGATTATATCAGCCAGTTGGACAAACCAACAAAGGCAAATGAAATCGTAGTTCCTGGATCCCGAATCTTGGCTCTCAGTTCTGTAATGTCTGTACGGGTCCAATTTCAGGGAAAAAGAACTGGACAGATGAAAACATTGATTAGTGATCGTGATGTCGGGGTACGCAAGAAGGCCCTTCTTGTCAAACAAGAAATGGCAACTACAATATGGCATGAACTTTTACAATTTGCTAGGTTACCCAAACGCAAACCACGCTCTGCTACCATGTTGGAGGTTCAGATATGCCTTTGATTTACGTTGATAAGATGTAGAATACAACGGATGGGGTAAAGAAATGTCGGCTTCCGGATTTTTGGCCCTCGACTTGATGTTTTCGATGAACAGAGAGACTATCACTTTATCTGGGCTGTCTCGACTCTCTATGTTTGAGGTGTTTCTTTAAATCTAATGTGATTCTTAATTGACTCTTTTTAAATAAGTTGTTGTTAAGCAGCGTGAAAATGAGCTGTGCTCAACCCAGTAACATTTTCTGAAGCATTATAAACCTTTTTTCGTAACTTAAGTGCTCTAGTGACTATTTAACGAGAATTTTAAACAATAAGTATGTGTTGACCAATGAATGCTGGGCATTTTACCGTCCATTCATTACTCTCTAACTCACTGTTTTTTCCTGTCAATCTGTCTGCCTGCTTGTCTGGATTTCTTTTCGTCTTGCTGCCTCTGTGTTCCTCTGTCTGGCTGGATCTTGAAATAGCAGATCTGCAGTTTTTCATCCCGCAGATCAGACGCATCCCTTCACTACTTGTTTCGCCGTCAAGCATTAATTCGGCTCAGCGGGCCTGTCTGAAATTTCAGGTAGTCAATCCTCTAACGTTCTTATACAATAGAAGTACTTTTTTCTAGCGACGGGTGGCTCAGACGGAGGCTACGTTCCTGGTGTGTAGATTTAAAAAAACTAAATTTAAGAAGAGATAGAAAGACGTACAGCCTAGCAAACAGATAGAATTGGAAATATCTCGACTCTTGTAAGTCCCTTTACAGAATTTTTCTAGAACCAGTGATTTCCCGTAGATCTTCGCGTATTTCTCGAGCTTCATCATCTTCAATCAGTGAAGAAATTTTAGTATACTTCTTCAATGATGGTCACTAACTGAGAAATTTTCAAAAACGCCCAAAAATTCACATTATTCCAGAAATTCTCGAATAAATTGAGGTTATACAAACTGAGGCTGTTGAACGTTCCCTGGATATTGATCGAAGGGCTGTTCGTATCATCACATTTCACCTTATGTAACGAGTAAATGCGTTACATTGTAACATATCAGCGAAATAATTAAATTAAATTGATCAAAAGTAAGTACGAAAGACGCTTAGCACAACCGGTTTCGTATTTTCAATCAATTTAATTATTTTTGCCGATTTTTGTAACACTTACGAGTATGTGTATTATTGGCTGTTGTCGATTACCTCCGCGAAATCAGGCTACTCTTCTGAGGGCCCAAACAAGTTGAGAGACGTTCGATATTTTACACTGTGGTTAAATTTCATTCAAAGTCTTACTGTTGGTTTACTCGGTTGAACCAAAATTTTCGCTGTATTTTAATTGTCGGTACCTGAACTTCTTTACATAATCCACCGACTCGCTTCAAAGTTTGGTGAATGTGGAAAAGAATCTGTGATTCATTTTGACCTATGTAGACTCTTGAAACTCAGAATCGTGTTATCCCCTTGCTACTAAGCTTTTTCGAGTAACGTGCATCACTGAAATGCTTCAACTTCTTTATGTAAATTCTCTGAAGTGATAAATACGTGAAAATCATTTGATGTCTTAACTGTATTAAGTGTTTCGCAAGGTAACTCGAAATGATCCATAAAACTTTATAGTTCGATGTTTACGACTTCAAAGTGGCAGTCGTAGCCTCGGCTTAGGTACAGCAGTTAGCAGTGTGAAGTGGTCGAAATTACTATTTCAAGCAGGAGCGCCGGAGATGGGGAAGGGAGCAAAAGTATCATTTTGCCTCCTCGTTCAAACTCAAATTACAGATAGGTAATTGAATTAAAGTCAGCCTTTTACAGTTGTTAGCAGAGATGAATGTGTGCAAGGTAAATGATTCTAAAATATCTCTGAAGAGCGTCTTTTTGCAATCAATTCAAAGAAGTCTTCTGGAGGGGGAGCCGTAGTGCCCCCCCCCCCCAGAAAAATATTTCTTCCGGTGCCCTTGATTTCAAGACGCAGGAGCGAGTTAATAATTTCAAATTTGGCGTGAAAATTATTCTTGTAATGCATAAAGTACGAAGCCTAACTGAATTCGGAAAACGACAATGTAAAATTGCTATCAGTCTTGGGTACTTCTGAAAACGACAACGGCATCTGCTTTCAAGTGACAGATAGACTGGTTTGTAGAATTTGTATCAGTGTACAAGATATCATGATGAAAAATATTCTCAATGATGAATCGCATACAAAAAACAATGGAGATAATTGAAGATGATAAACTGATGACTGCGAAATTTCTTACTTCGGCGCCGAGATGGAGTGATATTTTCGAAGGAGGGGGCATGAGCGTCGAAATGCTTATTTTGCCAAAAAGGGGGATTCAAAAATAAATTTAATTTTCCGGAGGGGTTCATGAGATTTTGGAAGAGGGATCTGGAACTTACTGAGACCTCCCTCAACTCCGTTTATCGCTTCGAGATTATTTCCACCATCGCGAGTAAAGATTGACAGGTTTATTTTTCGCTCACAAATTAGACTGTAGAACCAGAAATGTGATGTCTTTTGTATATAAATTACCATATAATGGCAAATATTAATGCCACCAAACTTGTTTCGTAGAAAATTGGTAGAGTGTGAAATTGGTGACATATGAAAGCTTTTTATCACAATTAAGTTGAACAATGATTACGTTTTGACGTGAACCAGGCGAGCGTTTTTGTACCCAAAGCCATATGCATACTTCAGAAGGATGAAGCGTTCCGCTGATATTTTGCCAACTGGGAAAAGGCTTTCAGTACAAAAAATTGGGAGAATTTAGTGTATTGGTGATACTGAAAAAATGTGTACTAGACCTTTGTTTCTTATTTTTTTCTGCCTGAAAGTTACAGACATTTTCATAACACAGCGAAATCGAGTCCTGAGTTTCTCTCTTCATTAATCTTTACATGATTTTAACTAGTCTTAGCAAAGTTCGAAGGGTCTAAACAGAGTCGTGCTTGTTCTTCACGAGTCTTACATCAGGCTGACCGAAAAAGTCTTTAAACTGTCTCGAAACAAGCCTTAACAGGCGTCGCCAGATGGCGTCCGGGTCAGTAAGGGGAGATAAATTATTGAAGAAAATGAATGGTTTCTCTGCGTTCCGACGTAGAGTTTGATTGCGTCCAGGCTCATAGTTCCACTGCGTCCCACTCCATTTAGCGTCATCCAGAGTGCACCACGAGGAGGCGGACCGAACTACAGTCAAGACTTTCTATGATAACTATTCTTCAAAATCTAAATAAACCGCGGAACTGAAAACGTGGAGGTGAGTGCACAACTTGCCCTGTTCAGAAATGCAGAAGAAAAAGCACCTATGTCGATTTAGGTCTTATTTTGGAAAGCTAATAGAATTTCTTGGCTAGAATGCAGCTTTAACCCTTTCGTGCCTATTGTTTTTTTCAAATTGAATTATTTTTTTACTGGAAAATATTGAATAGACTACCCATAATACGAATCCGGTGTCGGAGAATTTTTCACTTCCCCTTGGGCCCTCAGTGGACCTGGGACAGCGTATGTCCCACTGGTAGAGTAATGAGAGCCAAAAAAATTATTTCCGAAACAACCACGCCTTCTACCGAGACGTAAGTGAGCTAAGATATGCTTCTGTAGGTACTCTACCAGCGGAATACAACTAGCACTGTTTTCAACGTATATTTGACTCAGTAGAATTTTTCAAAAACTGTTAGGACAAACAGTGTCCCGTTGGGAGCGAAAGGGTTAAGACCACTCGCAATCTAAAAGACGCATTCAGATTGCGTTTCCTACTTTGCGTAAAGACTATCAGATTCCGCTAGAACTCAATCAGACTCCTTCAGGCTTGTTAAGCCTTTTAGACTCTGATGAGACTCATGCTGACTCCCTGAGATTTATCAGACCACATTTTGAGGCATATGAGACTCACTCGGATTCGTTCAGACTTCTTGACTCTATTTAGACTCACTGAGGCTGGGCTATGACTCATCCAGACTCCATCCCCGATTGACAAAAAGAGGGTCACAACGTCTCAGCACACAAAAAAGCCAAAACTGGGATTTGAGGCAAAAGAGTGCTTCTTTTTCAACCAATTAGAGCGCAGGACGCAAACAGAAAGAAGAACGACATGGTAGATGAGGTAGTTTTATGACGTCATTTAGTCAAACACAATTTTATGATGGACGCAATCGATCTATTAGGGAAGCGGACTGTTTACATTTCGGACGCAATCGAACCATTCGAAGCAAGGTGCAAAAACGGGTTGCAATAAGACTATGAAAAAGGTGTGAGGGCTACTTCTCGAACGCAATCGGGCTTCTCCGGCCTTAACAAAGTCCTAACGAATGTTAAAGTAATTTTAAGAAGTTGAGTTTCAATCGGGTCTTTGTGACCTTCAACGAGCTATAAGATGGTCTTAGAAGCCGTAGTCGAGTCGCAGGCCAATCTAATTCAACTTATCAAATTAACATGTGCTATGACTATGTAATAACTCTCACAGAACCATAAGACTCTGTTAAAGTGTATCTAGGCTAATTATGAGTTTAACTGTTCAGTTCAAAAACTGTCTATATGCACTGTGGTGACCCTTTCCTCTCCAATGTACATTTTCGTATAAATTGTTCAGCCTGGCTACTTTCTACTTAGCACAATGCGAGTGTCTTATGAATGTCTTTTGTCATCTGCATATCTGTGCTTCCTGTACGTGATCCTTCCAAAATCGCATGTCTTTATTCTCATGACTCATTTGGTGTCCTTTTTCTCCCTCGATCGGCCAGGCAGGACATTCATTCAGATATATATAGTTTAGTCGTAGTTTATATGTGTAGCACTCGTATTAGGATCTGTTTTTACTAGCAATAGATCAATATTCACGCGTTTTCTACGACCTCTCGTTCTCGTTTTTCGGATGCCCTCGCTGTTGGCTAGGCTAAATGCTCTCTGTCGTACAAATCCCGAAAAACCCGCAGCACAGAAAATCACCATGCACATAGGTGGTTTCTGAACTAAACGATTCAAATTTAGTTGAGCCTTAACCTCTGGTATTAACAATAGTAGCTAGCTGGTGAAGATGGAAAAATTAGGACTTGCTTTTTTCCTTGCTACCGCCAGAAATTTTTTATATTTCAATCGGCATGTCTACTGCTTACGTCTTTCTCTCTTCCCAAAAAAATTACTAGTAATCTAAAGAAGTCTTGACGAGTTTTGATGGGGCCTAACAAGGTCTTACGAGTCTTTACGCAGCTACAGAATCTTAATAGAATCTTAAGTCGGTTATAGAACGATTCTTGACGTGTTTTAAAATATTGTCTTGTACGTTGACGAATCTTCACATAACCTAAAGGAATCTTTAACTGAGTGTTAACGAGTCTCGATAAGTCTTAATCAAGTTATACGGATTTTTACACGTCTTTAAATAATCACAATGAATCTCTGTACAGTCTATTCTTGATGCATCAACAAATCCGAATGAGTTTAAAAAATCTCAAAGAATGTACTCGAAACGAATGTTATCGAATTAGGAAATCGTCTCTAAAATGTCATTTATAAAGTTTTCCCAGGTCTTCTAGGTCTCGGTGATTCGAATAGAATTTTATACAGCTTCAAAAATACTTGTTTACGATAGTTTTACCAAGTCCGAGCAGCGTCTTACCGTAGGTTGTGAAATTAGAAGGGCAAGAGAGCACACTGTTCCTTATAATTTTCGAAGGGACTTCACTCCTTTTAAATGGAAGAACGAAGAACATTCCTAACGTTTTGGAGCCCTATTTTGAAGAATCGTGGCTATTTCGGCCAGAGCGTGGGCACGGTTTCCCAATTCTTTATCTCCGAAACAAAAAAGTCTTGTGCCAAAATACTGAATTTTGCTTCCCTTGGAGAAGGATTGCCGGTCCGAAGTCTCAAATATGGAACCCTGATTAGTAGACACCAGGTGACTTTCCAGAGGATCGATACATATTAATGTTCCTGGATTGTGTATTTCGCTTTTAAAGTCGTTGCTCTATGGCTTCTAAATTCCAATCCACTTCTCGTGCTTCATGTATTTTCTTTTTTAAAAACTCGTCTCGTATGTTTTTCAGTTTTAGTGATCACAATCCTTGAATCTGAGTAAATAACCTAGTACATGGGAGGATTTCCTTCTCAAGCCCGTCCTTATGGTGAAGCCGATTACCATTAACGTGAGTTGCTATTCTGACTCAGACACTTAACTCATGTTTTGGTGTGCACTGACGCTATTCTTACCAATCTTCCATCTCACCCTTCAGAATAAGTGACTCCGATATTACAGACTCAGTGACTAGCTCTGGCGCACGAATAGTCCACCTATTGACAGGCTAAAATTGCTCGAATGTACTACGATACTTATTACAAGCTGTTCGTTAATAGCTGTGTATAATAGCTGTCGTTAATTTATCGCCTATTTATGTACACCACATTGCGTCGTTGTTTTTTAAATATTTATTACCGTATATATCAAGAATATTATCATTTACCTGTGTATACTTTGATAAATGGTAATTCAGCGCGTACAATAGCACATAACATGGACACGATTCACTTCGACGAACGTAAATTTACTTACAAAGTCGTATGGAACAGAGAAGATACGCCAGAAAGCGCAGAAAAAAAAAATGGTAGTCTCGAGAACGTATCCGCGATGGTACTCGATGACCAAATAAACGTACTCGGTTTTTTCACCTCGCCGAGTAAACGCACATGGAGAGAAAAGGTGGTAAAAATTAAGAAAGAAAGAGTGAAAAAAACAGCAACAACAAAAAACGACTAAATGCAAATAAAATCGTGCTCGGCAATTAATGGCAGTTTTATGTCTCCTCGTAATAAAAGGCGCACGGTACGCGAAGAAATGGCGCAGAATCTGGAACCTGGTTTTTTTACACTCGAAATGCGGACAACATATACACATATATGTTGCACGCCGGGTAAAATATGACATAACTGGTAATACAAGATTACCATTATGTACTATGAAACGAGACGGACGGACGGGTTGTATCGTGGGAGAGACGAACACGAAGAAGAAAAAAAAAAAACGCTATCAGGATACGCTAGATTCGACAGGTTAATGATAAATTTAGAAATTCAGCCCGGACTGCCGAAGCGTAAATGTTTTTCCGCGCGGTGCCACAAAGCCGGCCGTTTCGAAAGTCACCAATGTTTGTCGCGCGGTTTTCACGGCCCACATCCGCCCACCGGGGTCGAAGAAAACCGTCCGGACCGCTGGTGCCGATTGCCGAACCATCGAGCCAGGTCAAAATGCGATAACACGACTCTTGAGGTCGTGACAAGGTGCACCTGCAATCTTGATAGTCGCTGCACAGCCCGCTGATCCAGTTCCAGCACTGTTGCTTGATGTGCACCCGGTTGTGGCTTGTACAGACGTTACGGCCGCTGCTCGCGCTCAAATTCCATTTCTATGATCTTGATGGACCGCTTAGTGCAGCTATTCAAAATATGAACCTTGTCGAGTTAAAAGACCATATATTCGCTGAAAAACTCTGTACAACCAGAGATTGTACGAGAAGCTACGTTCCCCCGGTTCAAACGATCATGAGAGAGCCACTGGGTGGACAAAAGAAAGATCAAGTTCTTTATAATGTACTCTACACAAGGGGTGCAGGAGAGAAAGTCGCGAGAAAGAAACCGGAAAAGACTACTGAAACAGTTTCAGAGCACAAAGAAAGGTTTCGTTGAATTTGGAAGCGTCCAGGCACCCCTTGCACAGGTGAAGACAATTGGCAATTCCAATTGCCATATCACGGAAGGTAAGTTCTGATCCTACCGACTGCGCCATCTGTTTAGTGCGTGCGGCTAGTTAAAAGGTGGACTATCGAGTTAAAATATATTCACTCAAAAAATGTCCAACCAGAGACTATACAAGAAGCTACATTTCTCCAGTTCGAACAATTATTTCAGAGAGAGTCAGAGGACGGATAAAAGGAAGATCATGCTCTTTATACTCTATGGTAAGAGGTGAAGGAGACAACACCGCGAGAAAGAAACTGAGAAAGGAAACTAAAATTCAGAGCAAAAAGACAGATTTCGTTAAATTTTGAAGCGACCGTGTGTCCTTCACATAGGCGAAAACTATCGACAAGCCGAGTTGCCACTTCACAGAATGTAAGTTAATGCTCTGAAGTCCCTGAGAATATTTGTACTCACTAAAAGAGAAAATTTCGATTTTACGAAAGTGAAAGGAAGAAGCTGTCGAATAGTGAGGAGTGTGAATCTGTTCGTATTCGTCAAAGAAGCGTACGTCATGAGCCCCTTGATTCGAAGAAAAATCCTGACACCAACTTGACTTCGACAACCAGAGATAAATTTCGAAGAGAAGCCTTTTCCAGTTATTGATCAGCTTGTGACTTCGTTAGACTCAAGAATTACGGCCTACAAAGTCGTTTCGACAACCTTTGGGTTTTTGGCGAAATTGGAAAATATTTTGAATTTGGAGGGAGAAAAATTGCTGAGGGAAAACGCCAAGAAACTGGTAGCTGCATACCCCAACGACTTGGAACCCGAGCTCGAAAATGAGCTGATCCGGTTCAAAGATTTCATTAAACGAATACCACGAAACGACGAACTCTTGTCAACTGAAATGTTTTTTTATGACACGATTATTAAAAATGAATTACAGAATACGTTTCCAAATACCTCCATCGCTTTTCGTATATATTTGAGCATCATGGCGACGAATTGCTCTGGTGAGCGGTCTTCCTCAAGGTTAAAAATTATAAAAAACAGACTCCGAACATCCATGAGTGAAACAAGATTAATATACCTTATGCTGATGACTATTGAAAGTGACGTTTTAAAGGATATAACTTTTGATGATGTAATTGAACAATTTTCGAAGGATAAGTCCCGTAAGAAATCGATGAAATAGCAATTACTGACTTGAACATACTGTAATCAGAATAATAAAACGTAAAAATGTTATTTGTACAATTGTACTTTTTTTGGCTTGTATATTCGTATGGAGATAAGGCCCCCCACCAGCTCTGGCCCCCGACAGTGAAAAACATTAATCCGGCCCTGCAACCCACCCATTCGATGCACCAATTACCGGTGGAAAATTGTTTCTCATGTTTTCTTCAATTTTCTCGAAACTGCGAAAATGGACTTCACTGATTTTGGAGAAACGGTGTTCAACTGTTCTAGTGCCTTTTCTACGGCAACTTTGTTTTCCCTCTCCTGAAAAATCGTTAATTTGGCCTCATGTCATAACATTCGTGCAAGAGCATGTTCGTTTAATGTAACGGATATAGTACTTACTCTTGTCTTCCGTTTAATACCTAAACTATGTGAATTCGTTCAAAATTCGTCCAGGTAATTACTATATTCGACCTAGAAAATGTTACAATTAGGATAACGAAAACATTGAAACTTGAATATTTTTTGTACAATACTTCGGTTACTAAACAGTGTAAACATTAGATTCACTAGGTATACTTAGATTCCATCAACAGCCGCAAGAGGGCGCCATTTGCTGAGAAATCAGCCATGCGCACTCTTAGGAGCTGCGCAGTCTTATGATACTTTCCCCTATATCAGAAGTGATTTACAATGGATGAGGTAGCGAAGTATGCCTTACTAAGCAGCTACTTAAACAGATGTTGCGTAACGAGCCAACTAGAGATCTGTTTCACTCAAAGACTGAGGGACTGTGTTATCTGTCTGATCTATCTTTGCTATTTGGCTGCTCGAACAGGTTGAAAGTTGCCTCATGCCTGGAACTTCGATGTACTGAGACGGTATTTAAAATATTTAGAGTTGAAACTGTAACGCCGAGCGAACTGCCTATCGAGTATTGACCAGAAAAGCAATAAAATCGTCGGACAGCCATACCGACACACTTTCCTAAGCTGCGTATCAAATTCTCCCACGCGTATGCCGACAGTCGTAAAATCGATTATAAATCGCTCGTACGTTTCCCAATGCAGACTACGATAGCAACAGTTATACAAATATCGCGGTTCTTCACCCAAAGCTATCTCGAAAATCGAGGTGTTAGTAAACTTTTCAGCATTTAAGTTTTTACTGTTTCATCCGAGTAACTTCGTTTATTTCCTGTATAATAAATACCAAAAAGAAGAAAAATGAGAAGTCACGTAACCGAATTACGTAACGCGTTTAAAATATTCCCCCCGCTGTTTATTTTTTTCGAAAAGGTCTGCGACTGAGGTCGCGTGGGTCAGTTTTTATTGATTAATTACGACATTAGGCAAAGAGGCTGCCTTGGCTCGCGTTTGCATATTCGTATGTACATAGTACGCACGGAAAACTGGTTGCCAATATTGAGATCGCGGTTGCGGCCGCGGTTGGTCGGTTGGTTGTGGTCTGCATTCTTGGAGGGCGATTAATCAGGCCGCTGTTTCGGCGTGTGAAATCTCTTCGGCGTGAATTAGTCGCGTTCTAAACTCTGTCACGATGGAGGAGTTCGGTTTGTTTGAAAATTTACGACCGTACGAACTATATGGCCCGGTCAAACCAGAACCTTAATTGTGGACATCCTACTGAGTACTGTATACGGTGATAGGTCGCTGTCACGCGGTTCCAAATGTCGAACACTCGTTGGCTGGTTCCGAAGGTGGATTCGGCGGACCCCGGTGAGCCACTTTTAGCAGATGGGAACGTAAACGCGTTCCTCTGAGTTGTGTTCATCTACTCGGCCGAACCACTCGCGGTCCTATAAATCAACCTGCCGGCGATGATTCTTTTGACATTTGAAATGCCATATTCAGCCGGTATGTAGTTAGCACGTTATCAGTCTTCAATCGGCTCGACTAACTTCGAAATCTCGAGACTCGGAAGATTAAGTAGTCATACTGACTATACGCTTTGAAAAGGAACGATTACAGTCAACTTTCTCGCATGACTAGCAAAGTTACATCAAAAAGTATAACGCTGGTGTATTTACATGGATTTGGATTATCCCATGCTTTGCCAATGAAGACGTACACACCTGAGGCCCTTTTCAGTTTTGATTGTAACTCTTCACCGCATCTCGCACTTAATACCCTCAATTTGATTTTGTTTCAGGTAAGCACTCGTGATTTTCACTCGTAGAACTGTTGGAGTTTCCGATTCATTAAGTGAGTTCGCAGTAAGCTCTGCTTCTTCTTCAGTCGCCATATCCGATGCCGGACACGTTGACGATCGCGGTTTCTGACGCGCGATTCTCCTGGGCAGGTTAGTCGGGGTAGTTTGCCGTTGCTTTCCCTGCAGTTTCGTTGCGTTAGAGTTTTCCTTCTTTGTGCCGAAGAGTGCGCAGTCACAGTTCGCTTACTAGCCACGTGTTCACAATGTTGAGTAAGCTATCAACAACGTGCACACACACAGTTCCAATCTTTCTGATCCCTACGATTGTAATGCTTTGTTCGTGTGACCTGGCGAGGGGTACAGGAGCGCTATGTTTCCATCTCGATTGATACTACAGTCGCTGTATTCGCTAGGATGTTAGCGGGGGTATTCGAATGTCTTTAGCCTTCCGGCGTTGGTGGGACTCGAACCCGAGACGTAAGAATTGCGAAGCGGGCATGTTACCACTTGGCCACACAGCGACTTTTTCTGCTCCTCTCACTGCTCATCGCGTCATCTACTGCAACATAAGCCGGCACACAGGATGATATGAGGATGAAATTGATGGAAGATCAGTTGTGATTAGGAAGTGGACTTTGTCGATGCAGGAGGTATCATCATTAAAGACTGGTTGGTGAGTGTCGGGCGGGTTGCAGGATTAACGTTGCTGGAAATAGAGAGGACTTGTTATGAATTAATAATAATAATAATAATAAACAGTTTTTATTGGGTATTCACATACAGCGTTTTTACTCGTGGGGCACTATGTGCCGCGAGTAGCGAGGAGGTCACGACTCCCCCTCTCCCTTTTTCCTCTACCCGCCCATTTCTGGGCATACGCCTCCCCTTTTCTCTTCCAGCTTATCCTGTCCAGGGTCTGCCTTCTCCACAAGGGCTCGAGTTCCTTTTGGAATTCGTCTCTCCAGCGAGTTATTTGTCTGCCTCTTCCTCTTTTGAATCCGTATGGAGTCCACCTCTCCTATTTCCTCTCCTATCTCCCATCTTGTCTTGAAATGTGCCCCCATATCTCCATTTTACCCTTTTCACTTCCTGTCCAATGTCTGTTCGCCCAGTTTTTCCTCTGATTGTTGCTATCCCCACTTTATCTTTCTTTTTAATATTCAGCATACTGCGCTCCGTTGCTCGTTGTGTAGTATTTAGCTTGTTTGTATTAGTTTTTGTCAGCGCCCAGGTCGGTTGGTGCTCCGTATGTTAGAACCAGTTGGACGCAGCTGCGCCAGATTCCGCCCTGGTCTGTATTGGAAGTTTGCCCTTGTAGACACTTTTTTGATTCCAATACTTACTCCATCCATTTTTTGTCCTAGCTGAAATTATCTTTTCTCTGGCATTTCTAAATGACAAGATTTGCCCTTGGTACTTCACTTCGTCTACCTATTTAATGTTATCGCCTAGTAATGATACGTGAGTTTTTTGTGCATTTGATAGTAATTGGGTTTTGTGCATGTTTAGACTTTGCCCTGCGTGTTTACAATTGATAAACCCCTTTGCATTGTTTACTAGTTCATACATGTTTTTTGCAATCTCAGGTTATTCAGGTACTCCCCTTCGATTTTAATTCCCCTCTCCTCCCTATCTAGTTGGCGCTTCTTCCAGAACGCAGTTAAACAGATTGGGTGACAGTGGGTCCCTCTGTCTGACTCCTCTTTCTATTCTAAAATTTTCCCAACGTTTGTCCAGCTTTATATATACTGTGGCACCATAAAAAAATAAAAATAAAACCAGCTTTATTGCGCAACTTTGAATGCGTACAGCAGAATATAATGATAATAAAATAATAAAAGGCAGCTGAAAGGGACAAGATTTAATCTTCCGCGTCGTGGGTTCCTGGGGGGTCAGCCCCGATCCTTCCCGCCCGCCCGTCATCCCAGTTGCGTGCCCACCTTTGGGCATAAGCCTCCCCCTTTTTTCCAATCGTTTTTCTTTCCTGAGCTCGTCTCTCCAACGGGTATTGGCTTTGACCATAGGGTCTCCACCCCTCCATCCTTCACTCCCTCCTCTCGCTCGCCTGACGCATGATATGGCCAGCGTAATTCCATTTTAGGTTCTTCACCGTTGCCCCAATGTCTTTCAGTTTGGTTTTCTCCTTGATGGTAGCATTCGCTACTCTATCCGTTTTTCTGAGACCTAGCATGCTACATGTTTCATAGCCATTTGGGTGGATCTGAGTCTTTGAATATTCTTTTTTGTTGGTGCCCAGGTTTGAGCGCCATACACCATAGACGATTGTACGCAACTTTGCCAGACTTCGCTTTTGGTTTTTATCGGAATTTTGCTTTTGAAAATGCTTTTAAGTTTCCCATAGTTGTTCCAAACTCCGCTTATTCTGTTTGAAAGCTCTTTTTCCCTAGAGTGACCGAAAGAGACTATTTGCCCCGGGTACCTAATTTCTGACACCCACTCAACCCTTTCACCACCTATGGTCACTTCCTTTTCCTTTCCATTTGGCATAAGCTTAGTTTCATTAATGTTGACGCTCAGTCCTGCGTGTCTGAAATAATTCGTTAGCATTTTTGATTAATTCATCTAAGTCACTTGCTATGATTACAATGTCATCGGCAAATCTTAGATTATTGAGATAGACACCGTCGATTTTCAAACCTCTATTCTCCCATTCTAGCTGGCACATTGCTTCCTCCAGGGCGCAGTTGAACAGATTCTGAGACAACGGATCCCCCTGTCTCGCTCCTCTTTCAATTTTAAAGCTTTCTCCTTTCCTATCCGTTTTGGCACCATAATAGAGATTTTAAATTACATTTATTTCTTTTTGCCCAACCCCGTGTGCCTTTAATGCCTTCCACAGATATCTATGGTTTATTGAGTCGAACGCTTTTGAGAAATCAATAAAAAGAAGAAAAATTTCGAAATAATTATACTCGTTAGCTTTTTCAATTAGTTGTTTTAAGATGAAAATTTGTTCTATTGTGGAGAAGTCTTTTCTGAATCCGGCTTGCTCTCGTGGTTGGTATTGGTCAAGTTGTAAGTACAGTCACTGTCTTTCAGAACTTTCATGAATAATTTCCCCAAATTGGATGTAAGACTGATAGGCCTGTAACAGTGCCGTATCCAGGAATATGACGAGGGGGAGGGGTTGACCTAACATATGGGGTTTCTAATGTTTCTGAGAGCCGCATTTTCCTGAATTTTTAAGCGCACGACCGTACCTGGGGGGCAGACCCCCCCTCCCCGTATACGGCCCTGACCTGTAATTTTGGATTTCTTCTTTATTTCCTTTTTTGTATAGCGGAATAATTTCTGCCTCCCTTCATTGGGTACGGGTTACTTCCTCTTCCAAAATCCTATTGAAAAGTTCAGTTAATACAGGAGTCTGTTCATCTGTGAAAGGTTTGAGGGACCCACTGCTAGTCCCATCCGTACCCGCCGCTTTGTTCACCTTAACCGAGTGAATTGCTTTCTTCACTTCGACTTGAAGTATATATGGGGTTTCCATAGTGTTACTGACTTTTCCTTCCTCGACCTTCGCTTGCTCTTTCTCCTTCTCCTCGTATAATTCCCTGAATAATTCAGTAGCAATGTTTACAATATTCTCCCGGATAGTGTCTTTTGAGTTGCACATGATGGGGATGAGTTTTTTACTTGTGAATAGAGTTTTGTTTATTTATTTTTTTATTGATTTGCTTTCGGCCAATATGCTTTTGATCAACTCGCTATCGTAATTTCTGACATCCATTCGTATTTCTGTCTTTATTTTCTTCCTCAAAAAAAGTAACTCAAGTCTTTCCCTCACTGTTATCCTTTCCATATTCTCTAATTCGTCTCTTTTTCCAATAAGAGTATTTGTTTCTCTCGATAACTTGTCGTCTGTCCCCATTTTGGGTCTGGGTTCTTCATACTTGTCGACCGTATTTTGAATTGAGTCGACTATTCTCTCATATACTTCTTGTAATGAGTACTCTGACCATTTCGCGCTCACTTTTTCCATCTGCTCCTTTATTTCATTTCTCGCTTCTTGCAAAATGTGTTCGTGGATAATTTTGTTTTCCATGGGGATGGGTTTCCGTTTGTTAAACCTTGACTTTCTAGGAATTTTTATACGCCTCTGGAGAGCCTATTGTCCGAACTAAAGCGGAAGCCGGGCAGCACTGTTCGTTCTCCACCACAGATATGTCGCTGACTAAAATGTGGTCTATTTCATTTTTGTATTTTCCCCCGGGAGATTTCCAAGTCCATTTTTACTTTCCTTTTTTCTTAAAAAAGGTATTTGCGATTTTTAAATTGTTTCTCATACAGAACTCCACTAGTTTTTCCCCGTTAAATTTTGAGTCTCCAAGCCGAATTTTCCCATGTTTACTGCCTCCCGGTTACTTGCCTCCACAACTGAGTTCCAATCCCCCCCATTATGAAATTATAATATTCTTTTTCGTTTGTTCATGATTTCATCCAAGTCTTCATAGAATTTGTTTAATTCCTCTTCGTCAGATCCCAAAACAGGAGCATATACAGCTATAACCAGAATTTTGTATTTTTACCTATTTTTAATTTAACCCTAGAATACAAAGGTGTATAAAAAATTACACATAGATTAAACAGGGGGATTCTACAAAGGTGTGTAATTTTCTACACATCTATGTATTTTGACAAAATGAAAATACAAAGGTGTGTAATATTGTATACACTTTCCCTGGGGCGTGTACATTATTGCACACCTTTGTATTTTGTACATGAGGGTCGGGGGGTGTCAGTGGCACAGCTGGGGAGGCTCAGCCCCCCTTCTCGTCAATAAAAAAAAAAATGAAAAAACAGGACGTGGGCCTATATGATTTAGTAGCAGGCAGCAGGTGACGACGAACATGAACAACACAACTAACATAACCATAACCTGAAGCTGACTGACTTACTGAACGCTGAAGGCTGTAGGCTGAACGCACTACACTACTACGCAGTAGGGGAACGCGACATGACGCGAGGCAGCGAATTTTACAGTGCTGCCAACTTGTGGATGTCCGCGCAACAGTCATGTACGAATGACTGGGTGGGAGGAGGCAGGCGCGGCGCGTTGGAGAGGTAAGAACCGAGAATACGTCATTTCCGTCAGGATCTGTGTCGGGCGAGATGATAGGCGATGGTTTTTACCTGCAGGTGGAGGGTTACTCGTGATCACAGTTTTTTTACCCAGTATTCGAAGTTTCACTTCTTTTTTTGTGCCAAATCTCAATTAAATTTTCTATTTTTTTATAGAAAAATGGGGAATAAAATATGAAGTGTTTGATTGGAACAAGTTATTAATATCGGTATTTTTATAGGTTCCAAATCCAAATCTGCTACTATTTTCAAGACCTAACCCTTATCTACTACCTTTACATTGCAGCTACCTCATTCAACCATTTTGCAAACTCTCAGCCCTACAATTTTTGATTTTTGACACTATCGTGCGATGAAGATTGGTGAGTGCGACTATGAAAAAATTGTGAAACAGAAATTTATTGAGCACAGTTGGTGCAAGTTACAATTTTATCATAGTGGGTGCCACAAATGGCGGGTTCTGCTGGTCGTAGCGAGGACCTGCGGTTGACCACTCGGAGCAGTCTCGGGCACGTTGTCGTTATAGATAACGAAGTTAAGCAGCTTCGAACGTGGTCACTACCTGGATGGGTGAACATGAACATTCATACCAGGAGTGCACGTGCCGTTGGCCCTCTCCAAGTTGGACTTGGTCACCACGGAGTTGTATGACCTGAAACCTCCTATTAGAGGGGAGGCCTATACCCTGTAGATGGGTCGACTATCGTAAAAAGAAATTACATGCTCATGAAGAAAAACCAGATTCTGTAACGTAAAAATTTCTCGACAGTCAAGGCTGTATTTTATTTTATTTTTTTAAATGACAACGCCTCGCAAACCCGCCAAGTACATTGCCCAAGATGGCTCCGTGATCAAACGAAGTCTGAGTGTGGCAGTTCTAAGAACTTACTGCTACGTATGCACTCAGATCCTTCTTTCTTACTTATGACGAGGAAGTGACTGCTCCTGTACTATTACTACTACTACTAATACTATTGAAGACCGAACCCGAGAGTTGCATAATCAAAAAGTCCTCTACGCTATAGAATTTTTGTATGGGCGAAATGAGTGAAAAGGAACACAAGCAATCAGACAGTTGAAATGGATAAATCTATGCAAAAACATTGTATAGAAATCGGTCGAAAAAGTGTGAAGGGAGCTGAGTCTCCCCCCACTGAAGCTAAAAATCCTCCAAAAATGAGATAATGTAAAATAGGTAACTAAAATAATTTAAGACGCAAGGGCTGCTCTCAGTGGCTGGTGAGTAAGTTGAATAAAAGCTTATAACAAAAGTAAAAAAATTATCGGATTTTAGGTTAAAAAAAAAAAAAAAAAAAAAGAGATCTATAGGACGGGGGCTGGCAGATGGCGAATGAAAAAGGAGGGGGCCGGACCAGTCGCAGCAGCACTCCCAAGACTTTTAGCAAGGCCAAAAAAATTCACTATGGTCTGTACCAAAAATTATAAAAATCGGGCGGATAAAAGAGAAAAATTGACGAGATGGGGGCTGAGCCTTCCCCGCTGCGCCACTGACCCCCCTGACCCCATGTACATAATACAAAGGTGTGTAATAATGTACACGGCCCAGGCAAAGTATATACAATATTACACACCTTTGTATTTGCATTTTGTCAAAGCGCAGCATACAGTCCGACTAATAACAACTGCAATATGTGTAACTATTGTAAAGAGTAAGTAGTGCACTAACTAAAGGAATTGTAGGAAGAAAAAAAGAAGGAAAAATAATGTAATTTAGTGCCGTTGCTAAACACGAGCCTAGCTCAGTTGGCAACGAAATACACCATTTTAATTTCAATTTCAACATAGATGTGTGAAAAATTACACACCTTTGTAGAATCCCCCTGTTTACTCTATGTGTAATTTTTTACACACCTTTGTATTCTAGGGAAGCATATTCTCCTTTGATTCCCTAATGTTCCATTGTTCTGGCGTAATTTTTGTTTCCAAGATTTTGTTATTGATCCTTGTGTCCGCTAGAATTTTTATTATCTCGTTGTCTATTTCATCTGGCCCTGGGGCTTGTAATTTGCTTAAGCAGCGCATCAAATCAATGAACCATTGCCGAGACATCCGGTTAACCTTCATCGATCCCTTAAAAACGCGTTTCTATCAACACCACTGATTTTTGAATTTCTCAGTCAATTCACTTTCGGCTCGTTCGGTGCAACCGATTTTCGGATTCCTGCTTAATACCCCCTCCCCCAGATATATACGTACGGGTATGCGACTGCCACGAAACCACGAAGTCGTGACAGGAAAAGCAGCAGTAACGCGGCTCGTTTTATTTTTAAATTATTCCGACTGTGCAGAAGGGTTTGCCGAATGCCCTACATAACCGTTCGTTAATTATTAAAAAAAGCGTTCGTATTCGTAATTATCTTTTGAATACCGAATGAGTTCGCGTCGCTTTTCCCAACGCAAACAGCATCGTCGATTTAGTATAATAAAATAATCTTATCTCGTTATCAGATGTACGCTTAAAGAGGAACTCGGTAAATATGAATGTTTTCAATATTGATTCTATAGGTATACAAGACGTTGATAAATATTCGAATCTATCGAATGTGTTTACTCGGTTTCGGGGTCGATCGAGTGCTACGCATGTTTGCGAGTCGACTGCGTCTTAGTGTCAGGCCATTTTCAAAATCCACCCAGTAGCTGCTGGTCGGGGTTGGACAAGCTAATGATGTCGTTATGACTGCACGAGTGCGTGCCCTGCTTCCGATCGCGCCGAAGCATTTTCCGGGCTTTGGCACCGCCGAAGGTATCGAGAGATTTACGCGTGCTCTGCTTTGTATAAATCGTTTTTCGCGTAACGTACACGTGCTGCTAATCTCTACTCGATCGTCTTCTCTCGATAGTGTCGACGAAGAAAAAGGCTTTTCTCACAGTTGCCCGAACCGATAATACACGTAGTCAGTTGTACGTGCGTGGCACGTTTTTCAATCGTAAGTTCAATACCGGTCGTGCCGAAGGCAACGCAGCCAGCCATGGATGAGGTCATGATCGAGCTCGGAAAGTTGAAAAGAAAACTGTTGAGCTTGGTCGTCGCAAAATGAAGTCTGATACGACGGTATACGACTAATTATATCACGACTTGATCTTCCGCGTGTGTGGATCCTGCTCCCAGTCACAGGTCTTTGATGACTTCGTGCATATTTGTGACTTCAACAGCAGTCGACCGAGCGTGTCATTCAGCATCTCTTCGAGTGTTTATTTATGTAGCAGTTTGTCCTTCTCAGTTTGCAGGTTGCCTGAATTATTTGATAAGGACAGGGTGTCCATACTCTGGAAAACCTGGAAAAGCCAGGGAATTTTGGAATTTTCAGCATTTTTCACCTAAACGTCAGGGAATTTTGTAAAAAAAATCGACTGCGAAATTTTGTAGTGATTCAAAGAGTTTTTACCCTATTTCTTATAAAAAAAAAACGTTCTCCCTTCGCTCCAGGCAAATTTTCTATATTTTCTTCAAAATATGGTCGTGGGTAATACAACCCCCTCTCCTATCGCAGTAGTACAGAGTGTGTTGGCGTGATGAAATCGTTTTCGTGGTATTTGTTTCGTGTCTGCATCTTTCTATTGTGGCGGATATATAGTTAAGGTATTTCGTATTTCGTGACTTTTCACGAAAAATATGACGAAACGCGAACCAATCCCTATACCTCCTTCTTGGTTATCAGTCAATTCTGACCGTTCTGATCCGCGAGTGCTCTCCACCGTTCCCGATACTGTGCTAAGTCAACCGCTCTCGCCACGGATCCAAACTTGATTCGAATTCCATCCGTACAGCGTGTGGTGACCGTCTCTTCCTCGGTTTCCTGGTGTCTTCCCGAGCAGTATTGTTTTCTCCAATTTTTCTCCGCTTCGCCTGGCAATGTGTCCAAAAAACTGATGAATCCGTTGTTCACACAGTTCGTGCAGCTGTTCCGGTTCTTCCATTTCCTCCCGTATTGACAAGTTGGTTCTAAGTTCCGTCCACGACACCCGCATCATTCGTCGCTATAGCCACATTTCAAAGGCGTCGATCCGCTGTCTATCCACTTCTTTGAGAGTCCGTGTTTCTGCAGCGTACATAAATATCGGCAGTCTAAGCGTTTTTATAAGCTTCTTCCTCGGATGTCTGGACCATTTCTTATCGCTGGTGAAGTTTTTCAGCCTCATCATTGCGGACTTTCCAATAGCAATCTTTCTTCTTGTCTCCGCCGAGGAGCCACCGTTAACATCAATCAGCGACCATAGGTATACAAACGACTCCATTTTTTCATATCCGGTCAGCAGGTTAGTGTCAGTCAGGGCATTCTCCCGATCTATTACCATAATTTTGGTTTTCGGAGCATTAATGTGAACAGTCCGTATCTCTCGCTGATCACCCTGAAGCGCTCAATCAGCTCCATCATTTCCCTGCCGAATGTTGGCAGTAGAGTTGAATCATCGGCGTATCTTAAGTTCGAGATTTTCCGACCACCTATTGAAATTCCGCCATCCCAGTCTACCAGCACTTCTCTCATAATGTTCTCTCCATATAATATATTGAAGAGCTGCGGTGACAATATGTCTCCCTGCCTGACACCGCGTTCTGCCTTGAAAGATTCGGATTCCTCTCTTGCAATTCTTACGGTAATTCCACAGCTTCTATACAGTGCCTTTACCAAGTTCGTCAGATGTGCAGGTACACCCATCTCCATCATCACACTCATTAGGGCTTTCCAGTTGACACAGTCGAATGCTTTTGCATAGTCGATGAAGCACATTACTGCAGGGACATTATATTCGCGGCATTTCTCTATGATAATTCGCATGTTCAGGATTTGTCCCCTTGTTCCGTGCCCGTCAACGAATCCCGCCTATTCCACGAGTATTTGATTATTCAGGAAGGCCTTCAGTCGTTCGTTTGATTTTCAGCAGTGCAAGGGCTGGAGCAGGCAGGCAGAGCCTCACATGATGAGTGAGTGAAGAGGAGGAGGCAGCACGTCCGGCTGTGAGGGACCTGAATTCCAGGCGAGTGCTCTAGGAGCGCGGACCTCGGTCAGTAGGGAACCCCATGGTGGCCCTGGCAGGACGCGCGCGCCGTTCCGGCATCCGGCCCCAAAGCACTGATGCGATGCCCGAAAGGGTAGTTTCCGGTGTTGGGAGTGCGGTGTCTTAGGGGCCACTTTGGCATGCGTGCATCGCCATACGTCCCACCACACCATCTCTCTTATTGCATCAAAGTTGCCTGGTAATTTGTTTTGATTTTACTTAGGAGTAGTTCATCTCTTATTTTTGAGCAGAGAATGGATCTGTTCGTGTTGTTTTGAACTGTTTTTTTTTTCTTGCCTTTTCATGAGAGCCCAGGTTTGTGAACCATTATGTTAAGGTTGGCAGCAAGCAGCTGTTGAAAATTCGACTTTTCAAGTTTTTTCTGAAGGAAACCTTCAAAATGTGTTTAAGACTCCGAAATTTGTTACAGCTGAGTGCAATTCTCTTGTTTATTTCTTTTTCCGTTCGGTTTTCCATGTTAATTAGTCACCCCAGATATGTAGCTTCAGTAATATTTTCAATTTCGGTTGTGCCGATTTCAGTAATGTTTTTCCCCGATATGATTCTGCTTCGAAAGTAACTTCATTCTTTTCAGATTTATTTGAAGCCCTGCTACTTGACCTTTCTGTATGTTCATCTAGCATCTCCTTCATCTGATTTGGGGAATCGGCTAACAAAAGTGTCATCTGCGAACCTTAGTTTGTTTAGGAGTTTACCGCCAACTTCCGTGTTGAACGGAATACTTGCTGGAGAAGGCAACTGAAAAGGAATGGGGCTAATGAGTCTTCCTGTTTGACACATTTTTGATTTACGAAGTATGGGCCAGGCCATCTGTTATTATCCTAGCCTTAAGATCAGTGTACATGTCTATTATAATATTGTAATAATATTTGATACGCCTTCACTTGTTAGCGATTAGGTAGTGATGACGAATAGAATCGAAAGCGTTTGAGTAGCCGTAAGAGGAGCTGTTGCCTCAACTGATACTGCTAACATTTTTCTATCACTTGATTTATGACTTGTATGTGGTTTGTAGTTGAGTACCCCTTATGATACTACAGCTCACATTTAAGATAGGATATAGGGGGGGGGGGTGAACTTTAATCAAAATATTAATATCGGCATTAAATTTCTCGTTGTTTGTGTTAAAAATACATATACCATCATTACGAAAGCCTACTTGTTCCGGGGGTTGTTGATCCCATCAATTTTGTTCGTATTCTGTGTTCTGTTACAAGTGCAGGGCTCAAACTAATTGGACGATAATTACTTATTTTGTGTCTATTTCCTTTTTTCTATATCAGTATGATATCGGAGTGTTTCCAGTCGTTAGGTACTGTCTGTTTTGATAGGATTTTGTTAAATATAGTTTTGTGGTTTCTTTTATCAGTAGGTTACCACCGAGTGTAATGGCCTCATTTGTTATGTTATCGTCGCCTGGGGCTTTGATATTTTCCAGCCTACCTATAACCGATCTAATTTCTGATTCCAGAAACTCAGCTTCATTCTCGGCTGTCGCCCGCGAATCTTAGCTTAGCTTTCTTGATCCTTTAACCTGTATCTTGTGACCCTCACTTTCTGAATCTCTCTTAGCTTTATTTTATCTTTTGTTCTCATCTTCATTGTGCTGCGTAGCATCCTGAAGTGGGTTATCCTCAAACTGTCGTTTTGTGACCTTATTAGGGACCAAATTGAAGCTCTGCAGATGAGGGTGGGTACCATATACTGATCTAAAATGTTGTTTTTGACCCTTATCGGTGGATTGCCTTGAAACAGCCTCATGTGCGCGCAGAAAGTTTTTCCAAGCTTTCCCTATCCTCGCCCTCAACTCCAATTTCCTCCTCCCGTCGAATGCGACCATTTGATCAAGGTAACTATATTCTTTCACAATTTCAGTTTCCTCCTCCTTCTCCGAAAATCTTTCAGCACTTATGTTCGTCATTATCTTAGTCTTTGACATATTCATTGACATTTTATTCCCCCGGAATGTCTACCGTCGCAAAATATGAAATAATAGCTATTCAAAAGAAAGACCTAATTGGGAAAGTAACTTAATAGCCCTTAAAATTGAAATATTATTCAGAAAATTTTGATTCTAAGTCGGTGTATTCCGATAAAAATTAGTTTTTCGCTTTCAATTTTCATTTAAGAATGATGGAGAAGGAATCGAGCGCCCCAGCACCAAATTATTTCAAAAGTCGACTTCTTCAGCCAACCGACGTTGCAAAATTGGAGAGTCACTCCGCTTGTCAACAGAAACGTGTAAAAATTGAGTCCGAATGTTTGACTTACACCTCTCCTGCCCCTCCTCCTTCCTATAGTATTTGTACCCTACCTGGCTCATGGCTCCTCATCACTCCCCGATTTAACTTTAGCTGGCACATGTAGTTCCCCTTCAAAACCACAGTGTGTAATATTCACACAAGATTGAACATCTACATCACTGTATATCTCTGTTGTACATTTTTTCGACAAACACACGCTCACGTGACCTTTATCCGCTGATGAAATGTGAGGGTGAATTGCACCCTGTCTCTAAAGGATTTGAAGACGGAGAGCTTATTGGTGCGCGATTCGTTTCGGAGAAATAAGCGTGCGAAGTACTCTGTCGCAGCTTCAGAAAGCAAGTGTTCTAAGTGGTGCGATGCGGAGAAGCTGGAGAGAGACTTCCCTCTTGCTACTCTACACCCCTCCCCACTTCGAGCGGCGGATTTTTGAAGCTGAGGTAGCACCACTATCTCTTAGATGCGAACTGCGTATAATGATAACGAGAAAGTAATGAACTCGTAGCATGAAGTGGTTATGTTCTCCAGGACCCGCCTTGATATTTAGGGGTGGTGCCCTTGAATGCTATTACGTAACTATAATTGCATATCCAGTTCGCCGTAAATACTCTTCGAAACGTTACTCGTTGGTACATGACTGGGCAGAAATTTATTCAGATTACGTATTTATTTTTTGCCTTTCCTATTAGGATCCCTCCCCCGAACCACATTAGAAGTTCTTTATTTTTCAGTTCGGAATCAAACAACGTGTATGAAACGAGTTTAGCGAGCTTCAAATTTCGATTTATGGTATGTAAATTATAAGTGTGATTTTTCCCACGCCCATAAGTGCCAAACAAATGAAGAAGTCGACCATTAAAATTTCAAGTCGATCATTTAAGGGCAATACGTGCCATATCAATGCCATGAAGTTTTGACTTTTTGAGCTATAATTTTTTAAGCCTGTGATTACGTAAGAAAAATATTTGTGTATAAATTTTTGAATCGCTGTTTGAATATATTTTGAATACAAAAATGACTTCACGATCTGGGTCGATGGTGGAGGCAGTTCCAAAATGGGGGGGGGATGAGAGATAAAATTCAAGATAGAAGTCGGTTCATAAGTTTTTCAGGTCGCTGAATGCAATTCTGAGGTTAGTTTTTCGACCAGACTCCCTTGGGTGCCACTAGAGGAGATTAAAACCGAATAATAAATCGATTTCAAGCTTGTACTCGATTTACAGGTTTTCGAGGTCGTTGTATTTGATTTCGAGATTAGTTCTTACCCAGTGATTATCTTTAAGTTTGACCCCCCTCTGCTGGCGTGTGATAAGTCGGATCCCGAAATTACTCTCGGATTCGAATTTAATTACTTTGAAAACCCATAAATGAAATACAATCTCGAAAGAATGACTAATATTTCATATCAGCCCCCCCCCCTGGTGGCAGTTCAAGGGATCGGCTGTAAATACTACGGTTTTCAAAATCGGTGACCAAAGTCTTCCTTTTTTCGATAGGTTGCTTCTCTTCTCCCCCTGTCTTTTCATTGCACTGAAATTCTGAATTTACCATTGGTAGTGGTATTACCCTGCTCCCTCGACTGTTAAATTTGGACTCCCAAATAGTCTCAATTATTGGTTCCTTTGTATATGTTCGCTCTTGTGCGTTTCTCTGTTCGTTTTTGCCTTTTTGCCGCCTCCCTGCAAGGGGAGGGATAAGCTGAATAAATGCTATCCCCCGTCCACTCTTGAATTTTGAACCAGAATATCAATCATTTGTGCTTCAGATGTGTTTAATTTTTGTTTCATTATTTTTGGTTGTGCCTTGCCCCAAATTTCTGTGGGCGGAGGCCCATATTGAAACACTACTTCGTCATGGTAATATAGACCTGAAAATAGTCGGTTGTGATTCATTTGTGCTTCTTGTACTTGATCTCTTTTTCAGTAGTACTCTTTCCTTTTAACATGTAGTGAGGTGAGAAAGGGTGTAAGGAAATCTGTAACACTACTTCTGAATTTTGAACTCAACATAGTCTCGATCGTTTGTACTTGGTTTGTGCGCAACTGTGCTTTAACTCGTTTCGTGGGTATTTTGCCCCCTCCTCCCATGAGGAGAAGTGGGTGAATGGAGGGTACGACGTAAAGGAATGCTGACTACTCTCTCTTCTCTTTTGAATTTTGATCCGAAATTAGTTCGGTCAACTATGCTTCGCATGTGTTCTGTTGTGCTTCTATGGATTTCGTCTAACCCCCCCCCCCCGCTTCCTTTCAAACATGTTACAATGCCGGTCCCTTTGTGGAGGTTGATGGTGTGAGGCACGAGCAAAAACAATGAAAACACAATCAAATACATAGGAAGTACGAATGATTTAGACTACTTCGGAGTCCAAATCCAAAAATAAGAAGTTCAGGAAATGTTGCTTAGAATTGTTTGTTTATTGGTTCGTTGCATGGGCGGCAACTTTTCATTTTGTCTTGGCGGGGGGGGGGGGGGGTATTCAAAAAATTATCCC
The DNA here is from genome assembly GCA_031841125.1 of Acanthococcus lagerstroemiae. Taxonomy (NCBI): domain Eukaryota; kingdom Metazoa; phylum Arthropoda; class Insecta; order Hemiptera; family Eriococcidae; genus Acanthococcus; species Acanthococcus lagerstroemiae. Next base: position 15,298,869 of record CM063113.1, on the reverse strand, counting down.
ATAATAATTAATCAGAAGGTTCAGAAGTGATCGGGGAAGGTGTAGTATTCGACAAGTCAAGTACGATTAAATCCATGATCGTATATGAAAAACTTAATTTTCATGTCCCGATTACACTACACATCACTTTGAGATTTTGTAAAAAAAAAAAAAAAAAAAAGACATGAGAACATAATAATGTGACCTGGAATCATGAAATGTGCCTCTCGGACAAAAACAGGTTTTCAAGATGAATGAGTGTATTGATGGGATGGTGGTAGTGGTGCGCACAGATGTACATAGCTTGTACATCTGTAGTGGTGCGTTTACGCGGTGCTATGACAACCCCGTGTTTCAAATTCTTGTTTTCTGTTATTCCTGTAGGCCCATTTCACACGAAACCGTGTAAACGGATGTTTTAAAACTTTTGACGTAATTTTTAAATGCATTTGTGGAGAAACTAATGAAGATAGGAAAAGCTGCGATTTGTTTTATTCAAAAGAGCGTGATGTTTTCCATAAGAATTATTAAAACAGTGTCAACTGATTTTTTGACACTAGAGGCACATTTCATGATTCCGAGTCACATTATGATTCTACAAGTTTTTTTTTTTTTTTTCAACGAGGAATTTAATGCCATTTTAATTTTTGGATTATTTAATTTTTTTTTCTCTCACATCTCCTATCTTAAATGCGAATTTTAGTATCATCACACCGATCAAACAACTATGCGCGTTCAGTATTGTTATCAGTACCAGTGTAGCTATTCGTGGACAACAAAAAGGAATGAAACGAAAATAATTTGATTCAATGTTCAATATGGAAAACGAAAGGTTTTCGAGAAAAGTATCTAACGCCATAGTATTCAGCATTCAAAACATAGTCAAAATCATATAATCTCATCCCATTGTTTTTTATGCTGTTGTGTAGTGTTATTGAACGAAATACAAAGATGAATAATGTTTAGTAATAATCAAAACTGAAAACGATGAACGTAATGTTAGGAGGCTAAATATAAAAAGAACAGTTTAGGAGGACAAACAATATTCTTGCTCCACTGAGCTTCTTGCTGGGAATCGTTTTCACAACACCCCCACCTCCTCTAGTCACCCCACCTGTAGTTAACTGATTCTGTGGTTCGTTGTTTGTTAGTTTTTATTCGTTCGTTTGTTTGTTTGTTCGTTCTTTCAGGACGTTCCGTTCATGTATTCGTTCGTTTATTCATTCATCCGTTTGTTCATTCGTTCATTCGTTTGTTCGTTCATTTGTTTGTTTGTTTGCTCATTTGTTCATTTACTTGATGATGGCTTGTTTGCTCATTTGCTTGCTGGTTTGTTGGTCTGCTTTTTACTCGTGTGCTCGTGCATTCATGCTTGTTTGCTTTTTTGCGGTTTGGTGATTTGCTACTCTTCCATCCATGAGGCATCCCCGCTGGCGGGTTAATGAGACTAGCCACCCTTGGAAAATAAGCTGGAAAATTAGTAAGATCTAGGGATCTCCTGGAGCGATTTGTCTGCGTCTCAATAGGGCTCTGTGGGATTTATCCCTAGTGGGCAGTCCCTACCCCTGATTTTGATCGGCCGTATCGGTTTGGCTAGTCTACTAAGCGAGAATTCGCCGAAGCTACCGACCTGACTTCTAGCGCGCCGGCCCCATTTTGTCTCAAGCGACAAGTCAGCTGGAACGGGACACTAGCACTTACGAGATGTGACTCTTAATTAACCGCCACAATTAAAATACACGGTCTTGTATAACTTAATGTATTACATCCCGTCCGTGGAATATATCTTGTCATCTGCGTCCGAGGTCGTCTATGAGTTTGGGAGAGATACCATAGACTCCATTCCCAACGGTACCTTATCGTACCCGTGAATTTCATTCCAATATGCTGGATAGTCGGAAAAATCTTGCGAACCACTGGATCGATTTAGCTGAAATGTAGTTGGTATTTGATGATAGTGGGGCACGCACGCCAAGTTGGTCCCGGGATACCGGACCCCCGTCCCGGAATTACCCCGATTGGGTCTGCGTCAAGATAGAGGGGAACGCTTTGAGGTAGGCAGCTCTCCTACCCCCATTTCTCCTCTCGCTTCTTCTCGGCGACGAGTCTACAAGGTCTTATTCATCTTCTTCAGTGTCGAGTTGCGCCGGATCGTCGTCGTCATCGATGTTGGTGGGGTGGCTAGCGCCGACATTGGGTGTTGTGACCGCTGCCTTTGTCTTTGCCATTTCCATCTTGCGGCTCAATGTCCTCTTGACAAAGGTAGGTAGGTACCTGATCCCATTCTGCTCTACTCTTCAGCATTGTCGGGACCAGTAGGTATTATTGTCACTGGTACCTACTTCATCGAAATTCCTTCTCGAGATTCTCTCTTAACAAGATACCGAAAATCATTGAAGAAAATGTAAGGTTGAATCTCAACTACTCACACCCTTAGCTACAGAAAGATGAAAGGTATTCGTTCATATCCACGTAGTTTGAATGTGGAATCTTTACTTACGGTTCAGTTTGCTATTCGAGAACATAACTGGGACTATGATGATTTTGTCATTGAGTAGCGTCAAGAAATCTCATTCTGGAAGATAATTAGTCTTCGCAGTCGTGTTTTTTAATACAGCGGCTTTATGGCAAAGTTGCCGGTTACAAATCGTTCGCGATAGTATCTTCGTTATCGTCTCCATCGAATCTCTTATTATCTGGCTTTTTCTCGATCTCGGTGTCTTCTGCGGTTTCCTTCACAGGTCGCGAGCACCCTGTTGCACTCTCTCACTCGTCTACCATACAATGAAATTTTTATCGAGCAACTTCCGTAATTACGTGACCTCTTCGACCTCGAAATCTCCGAATTCGGCTGCATGTAAAAGTTTCTCTCGGCGACGCCATTTCGTTGTGGAGCATAATCTCAGCATCTGCCCGCAGATCTGCCATCGTCTCCCTGGAACGGTGCCTACAATTTTCACTTTCCTCCGCCGATGGCGAAACACCGGTGGCCCGTGTGTTTGCTAATCGCTCATTTTTTGTGGTCGGAAAGAACGTCGTTTTTGTACGTAGGTACTCTCGCGCATTTATGTATTAATTGTCTCACGAATGAAAGAACATTCCTGCGAGATCTTAATTCAAGTTTGTTGTAACAATATTATTATTCGGACACATATCTGGCCGTGTAGCCGTCGTCGTTGTTACGTGACGGTGTCTGAACGATGTCGGAAGCATTCGCCTCCGGTCTGCACGGGCGCGAGTTCGCTCTCGGCTTGTCAGAGCGATCGACGTCTATATCGTATCCATGGAACGAACGCAATCGGTCGAATTCGATCGAACTCAACCTCTATTACTGTTGCGGTTTCGCCGTTATCATATTGTCGGATCGTGGCTCCAACCTCAGCTACTAGCCCTGGAAGCAGTGCTGATAGTGTCATTCTCCAGAAACTGAAAATATTTTATCTTGCCAGCAAATTTTGAACCATAACTTTTGATTTTTTTGAAGCGGAGCTTCTTTACGCAGATTTAGGAAAATGAAACGAACGCGAACACGAAAACACACAACGGAAGTGACTCAACGCTCCAGGAGAGCGCGTATGTAAAACCAGACTGCTTCCCCTCCACTCCTCCACTATCAGTTCTCCGTCGGATAACATTCAGTACACGCACCTACCGCAACTCCCGTTGCGCGAAAGAGGCTTCGTTTCTATCGGGTGTCCCCCGACACCTCATACATTCTTTTTTTATTTGTTGGGGCGGAGTTATTTTGGGTTACACAATAACATCCGCAACAAATTCTACCAATCCAATTCATCAGACAGGACAATTTATTTATTTATTCGTATTTTTATTTATTTACAGCCTTCAAAAAGTTATGTAATTGAAAGGAAACAGATTTACATTAGAGATTTCACATCGACAGACATCGTCATTTATGTGACTATTTTTGATACTCATTAATTTTAGCTCTGTTCCCCCTCGATAGCCCATTTCAGGGCATAGGACACTACGCGCCTTCTCCACTTCTTCCTATTCTTGGTCTCCCTTTCCCAGGTCGGTCCCCATTCTTTTACCACCTCGTTCCTCCATCTGGTGCTTGGTCTACCTCTAATGCATTTACCCTTCCCGGGTATCCATTCCGTAACTTTCTTCTTCTTGACTTATAATATGCTCCTCTCCGTGGCCCTCTGAGTAGTTTCAAACTTCTCCATACCGGCTTTCGTAGCCGCCCATGTTTGGCATCCATATGTCAGCGTAGGGAGGGTGAAGCTCTCTAAATCTCTTCGTATATTTTCCCTTCAAACCTATTTTTGTTCAACCATTAGTTTTTCCATTCCTTGTTTATTCTTTTGGAAATTACGTTTTTGTATTTGTTTTTGAAAGCAATGGTTTGTCTCAGAAATTTTATCTCGTTCACTTTTTGTATTATCACTCCCTCGATCTTGATTTCTTCACTCTTTTTATTTGATAAGATTTTTGTTTTTTCTGGATTTAGGGATAGTAGTGTGCCTCCCTGCTCTTTCTTGCGAATCGTCTACTATCTCTTGCAATTCTTTTGAGCTTTGGGTGATAATCACCATATCATCTGCCCCCATCGATGTTTACCCCCTTCTTATATTATAGGGAAGTGTCCATCGTCGTGGATGTTACTTTTTTGTCTCCATACCTGTTACATTTTTCTAAATTTTGTTTCACGTTGTTTTTTCCTCATGAAGTGGTATTATAATTCAGAAAAACTGAAAGTATATGTTAAGAAGTTCAATTCGCTGTCAGTGTCTTCACATTTCTAGACGGGATGGCATAAAATTCCGTTACCGTGGTTTTCAGTCCATTATGGTGGCCAGTCATTGACTGGTGCAAAGGTATGTACCGTATAAATTTTTCAACATAACAAATGGCAGTACTGGTGCAGTTTCAATCCTTGAAATCGATTCAGGTGCCAGATCGTAGTCATTGACTTATGTGAAATTTTTAAATATTTCCTGCTGAAGGAAATTCCTAAAGCTGTTTTTTTCGTATTCATTAATATCAGTGCTTTCACCATGGACGAGATCTCTGTAGTCGTAGACAAAAGTCGTCACTCTCCCTAAATTTTGATGCTTCTGTTGTGTAAACTTGTTGAATATACTCTACTACATGTAACAAAAAATTATGGGAAAAAAAAGTCCAACGAAAAAAGAAATGCTACCTTAATATTCTCAGCTTCTAGAGAATGACCTGATCGCCAGAGATAGGCGAAGTAAAAATTCTAAAAAACAAATAACAATAATTGATATTAATTGACTTCAAATCATTTAATTTTTTCAATTAATTTTTGATTTTAGTGATTTTATCTTTTTGATTTAAATAATTTTCCCCAGGATTTTTGGATTTTTTCGATCTTAAAATCATCAAAATCATGTAAAAAATGATTATCATAGATTTTCAATCATTTTTGGAACGATTATTTTTTGATTTTCTCATCATTATTATATTTGAAAGATCTCAGACCCTTAAATGCTTAATGTGGAAAAATTGGGACATAATAAAAAAACAGCTGATAAATTCGTGACGAAGCTTAGTTAGAAGCAGTGTTGGTGATATTTCATGTGTAGAAAGGTGTATCTATTGTTGAAGAATGTTACCAACCCCTTACAACTAATTTCTAAACAAATAAAAATAATTTTTTCTCCGAATGACGAATCATTGTAAAACAGCCGGAGGCACGCAGCTAGCGCCTCCTATAACTTGGGTTACATTTGGCCGATCGTAACCAAAAAAGTATTTTCTGATTGGTAGGATCCTCTAGTATCAATAAACATCGAAATAATCGAAAAGTAAACAAAATTTCAAGATCGAAAGCCCAAATACCTATATGTTCCATATTTGACCCATCATGCACCAGTTGTCTTCCAGAATTCAAAGTGAAAGGAAAAGTGATAAAGATTCCGAGTAATTCTTTGCAGGGTTGGGTAGCCAATTAAATTGGCTTAAGCTAACGGGTAAAGCTAAAAAAAATTTTCACTAACTAAGGCTAATGGCTAACGGCTAGTGAGGCTTGGGTTGACTAGCTAATGGCTAGCTAACGGCTAAATTCTTGGAGACATCATGTGGCACCTCAAAATACGCGTTAATGCCTTCGCAGTCTATAAATGCTTAAGAAAAATGTCTAGGTCTCAAAGATTTTCATTTTTTAATAATTTTTACAATGAAGAAAACTTGAAAAAATTGGAAAACTCGGTTAACAAGTAAAAACCACACGCCAATAGTTCCATTTGATTTGATTGGCTAAAGCTAACGGCCAATAACTAGTGGAGTTAATTGGCTAGCTAAAAGCTAAAGCTATAATCGCTGACAATCCTTCGGCTAATGGCTAATAGCTATTGGCTAGCTACCAGCCCTGATTTTTTATGATTTTTTTCGAAGAATTTTTCGTAATTTTTTTTGTAAAATTGAATCTGAATATCTCGACTAAATTGAGTAGACTCTTTGAGGAATACAACGGTGATCCTGATGCTAAAACTTTTTTATCACTTGCTCGATGTCACGGCTTTGAATGCTTGGATATTGCGGCGTCGTGTACAACTTCGCCAAGGACGACAAACAGGGACGTACCGATAGGGAGAGCTCCCCCCCGTACGTAATGTTTTACTCAGCAGTTGGGAAAATTTACCAGTTTAGTCAGGCGAGGTTGGGGTCTGGTTGGCCGAGTGGATAGCGCGCGTCGGTTCCGGAATCCGGAGGTCCCGAGTTGGAGCCCACGTAGCAACTCGCCAGATTTCGACCTAGACTGGTTTTACGGCTAGAAGGGAAGATGGAGGGCTAAGACAACCCTAACAGCCTCCCCGACATCTCTGTGGTAACGCTCGCAAGAATGGATTCCAGGGCTTGGGTTGAGAGCAAATTAGAAAAGAAGGCGAAGTTGGGAAATTTCGGTAGGATTGGAAAAATCCAATAAGTCAAAAGCTTTTTTTTTTTCGCTTTGATACTTGGAATTTTGAGTTGAATCAGTTCGAGCTTTCATCCCTCCCCTCCCCCAGGAAAAACTCAAAACTCTTCGGTACGTCCCTGACAACAAGCAACGCTCACGTTGGCTCAGTTTAAAGAAGAAATCGTGATTACTTTGTATACCATAGAAACAAAGTCACCTGCAAGAGGACGACCGCCGGGGGTCAGTCAATCGAAAGAGTCATCGAAAAAAGAAAGGTACCTTTGAAAAAGCGATGTAAATGTACGAGTGCAGAGGCATCAATAAATATTATGGGGAAAAAAAAAAAGAAAAAACCGTTTGTCAACTTTTACATTCCTTTAGAGGATATTCGAATAGATCAACAAGCCCATTGGCCAACTTTTGAATCAGCCAGAATGCATTGCCGTAATCCTTTCTTCGGGCAGGTTGCCTCTATTCCTCGGAAAGTTCGATATCGAATGTAAACTGCGTAAAATGTAATGTGTTTTTGTGCCTATAAAGTAATAGAAATTGTTTTGTAGATTTTCATTGCCAATAATTATCTCTCGTTTTTCTTAATTTTTTTAGTTTTTCACGATAAAGTGTTTTAGAACATAAATACATCATCAACAATAATTTCTTTTTTGAGACAAGTTCAATTTTTTTGTAAATTTTTTTTTCACCACTATACTGGAAAATAGGTAAAACTGTACACTGTATGCATGATGTGCCAAATATGGGACGTTCCACTTTTTGTGACCTCAGATGACTTGGCTGGGGTCGGCGAATTTCTTGATTATTTTTTCCATAATTTACGCCTGAAAATACATCTAGGTGAATTTTTTCGTCAAATTCCAGAAATTCATATGCATTTAAGGGTTAAAATCATGATTTTCAGTTATTTACTTTTGATTTTGTTCCTCTTTGCTGATAGCATAGCAGCCAGCGGTCGCGATCCATTCGACGTTCGTTAAGACTCATGGAGTCTCCTTTAGGACCCTTAGACTCCATCAAAATTCATTCGATTTCTTCAGAATCAAGGTGTCTACCGGTCGTACAAGTCATACAAGTCATATAAATGAGACAGTGGTCATACAGTTCATACTAAGTCACACAAAAGGCATACAATCGGAATAATTCCGCTCGAAAACACCCAAATTACATGTACCTAAGCTGTGATCGTTTTTCTCTATAATTTCAGGCATAATTCACATTGATAAGGTGGTTTTTTCCTTTAATTTTAGACACAATTCATATTGATAAACTAACATTATTTTGAATTTATTAAACTCTCAATATATTCTTCAATCAGTTTTTTTTTTTTTGTCATTAAACCTGGAAAAAGTAATGGAAAAGGGTCATACAAAAGTCATACAATCTCAAAAATTGGAATCTGGTAGATACCCTGAAAATTCATTCACACTTTTTCAAGACACATTCAGACCAAGGTAAGATTCCATTAGACTTTTTCTGACTTTGTTAGGACTTATTTAGACTAAATTTTGACTCATCCAGGATGTATTACGACTCTTCAAGACTCATGCAGACTCTTTTCAGACCTGTTATCTATTCTAAATATTACAATTCATTTCGACTTCATTTAACCTCATTTTGGCTTTTTTTAGAACTCTTCATCAACTTATTCCGACTTGAATTCACGTCCGTGTTTATTGATCGTGTAGTGAACCAATTCTCTGTTGGTGCTAGTTCATTCACAACGTAAAATTTGGTTTACATCATCCCTTAATGCAATTAGGTTTGGCTTCCTAAATCTAGTTATCGTTTTTATCTTCTTATGTAAGTTATATGAGTCGGGGAGTTCAAGAGTTTTCAGCCTCAGTACTCTCGAGCTATCCATTTCAGTTTTGCTTCTCCGATGTCTTCAGCTCTTCAGTGATTTCTTAAAGCAGGATTAAAACGCGCTGACTAATACAGCTCTTATTGATATGAAATGAGAAAATATCCTTTTTCTGATACTTAGCCTTGAGTTTATTTCACAGCACTGAAAGTGTACTTGGCACTTGTATTGTATTTTCAAACTTTGAATTTTTAACACTACTGGGGGAGTTAAAGGGTGTTGGAGATCAGACTCAAGTTCTCCAGAGAACGTAATGTCCCTCCAGATCCTTCCCACTTTTAAAAAGCGTCTATTTTATGATTTGAATCCCCCCCCCCCCCCCCACCAGAAATATCAGCCCCTCTCCGCCTTTGATCAATACAAAATCTCTGTAACGCTTTTGCCAGAATCTAGTACAAATGCTCGAATGCTCTCTTTCTCTCGATATGTACAATAAAATTTCACAGTATCATGCTCACGCCTCAGTAGTACAATTATTCGCTCGCTCTGTGGTGTCTACAAATGTTGACGGGTGTCTAAAACCTGCCGAAACTCGACAACCATGCTAGTAAATAAAAGCGCACCGCAGTCGGGCTGAAACAGCTCGTAGGAATTCGCTCATCGACACGGTGTAACGAATCCACGTAATACCATGTGCTATGCATTTCAAAATTTGCCAAATCGCCAAATCCATTCATCTAATCAACCGCCCGCGCACACGGCCAGGTATCGAAAATAAGAAATGATTGAGCAAAACAAAAGAAAACAGAATCGGACAGGAGCAAAGGGAGAGCTACATAATAACGTAAAGTAACCTGAAAATAGACTTACCTGCGGCGACCTTGACGGGTAAACGCACTTAATGACGAAGCAGCAAATTATCGGGCCATTATTCTGAAAAATATTTATCTATGGTATAACCGATATCACGTACTCACGTCCGCATTGATAAAAAGCGAAACGGTAAACAATGATGGTTGTAAGTTCCATTTATCACCGCGTGCCGTTCTACGTTAATCCTAACATTTTTTTTTATTTTTTTTTTTTCATTTCTTGTGGAATGTTTCTTAGTTATGATTGGCCAACTGTAGACCAAATTTAATAATCGCCATTGCTTTTATCGACTGAGTGCTCACTTCTGTTTCTATTTCTTCCACCTCCTGCCTACTTACCCAATTGTACCCAGTGGTCAAGGTAAGCTAACACGCAATCTGCAGTTCTGCAGGCATCCCATCCTCAATTTTTAAAACCAGCGATTCGTGGACCCGTGTAATTACTCGTGCTTGACGACTCTGACCACAAATTAATAGGAAATTTGGGGCGGTGAATTACACAAAATGAGATATCACCACTGACGATCTAAAAATTCAGTGTTAGTACAGGTGATAAATGAGAAATAGAAACATTTTGGGGGCCAATAGTGAATTTTGTTGAAAAATGTCTGGCTAGGTGTCAGAAACAACATATTAAAAATCCCGCCCCCAAAAAGCTGTGTTAACTTTTCTGTGGCCCGTTTTAGTCTCCCAACATCAGTTTTTGCGTATATTTCAAAAAGTTGAAGTCTTAGAAAAAAAAAAATTTCAGACAAAAAATATTCCTCGTAAAACTTTCTTCAAAATGATGTATTTGAAGTTGAGTATAGGACGCATTGGGTGACAAAAGTGAGGGACTGCGGAATTGAACTACACTGCATATTTGCCGATTTTCAAAAAGCTTCGATTCCATCTTCCATGATAGCATGCTCAACCTCTAGCGAAACAGGGTATTCCAGAAAAGTTCTTGAATAATATAACAAACTTATACGATAAATCACCAGCAAAAGTGATTTTGGATAAAAGAGGGGAGGAATTTTCGGTCGAACGCGAAGTGAGGCAGGGTGATCCCTGTCTCCTAATATTTCTAATCGCGTGCTGGAGGAAATATTCAGGGATTTGGACTGGGAAGGGAAAGGTATTAAAATGAACGGGAAAATGATCACAAACCTAAAATTTACGGATGGTATAATTTTGTTTGGGAAAAACCAGGAGGAGGTGGTAAACATGCTCAGCGAGCTAACAACGGAATGCGAGACAGTGGGTTTGATGATTAATTTCTCTAAAACGAAAATTATGTCAAAAGGGGCAGAAACCAAAGGGGGTGGGAGGAAGTGAGTGCGAGGAAGTACAAGATTGGGAGAGTCGAAGAGTACAAATATCTGGGGCAAGTAAAAGTAGACTGGAAAAGGAAATGTCGACGAGAGTTTCAAATGCTTGGAAGGCTTACTAGGCAAACAAACAAATATTTAAAAGCAAATTAAGCATACGAACAAAAATGAAGGTCTTAAACAACGTCGTATTCCCGTTTGAAATTTAGTCTGGAACAAAAGTCAAAACTCCATTATTTGTTTTTCCCGTAAGGATTAAAGGGAGCTTGTGGCACGGATTCCCCTAATTCTATCAACCTAAAACTGTGTAGTTTTTTGTTATTTTTTTATTTTATTTTATTGGAACCAATTTAGGAGACGAATTAGAGAAAATTCAGAAAACAAATCACCAAGAGTAAGTAACGACCACCTTAATGTGTAAAGGAAGTTGTGTGTTCCTCTCAAGTATTCCTAACATCTTTCCAGCTTACCCTCCCAGATTAGGGTATGCTCATGTGTGCAAATGTGAATGCTTGTGAGATAAGATTCCAATTTGCATTTGCAGGGACGAAACGATGGGGAGGGGGAGTGAAACATCCCCAATAATTCGGTAGTCGGCAAATTTTGAAACTGTTCATTTGAATTTTTTATTTTCTAAGAACGTTTGTTTGTTTATTTGCTGTTTGCTTTGTTTTTTTCAATTAAAAAATATTCTGATTGAAAAATTAGCAAATTTTCAAATTTTCAAAAACTTTGTCGGCTAATTTTTAGTTTTCAAAAAATAATTGTCGGCGAATGTTCCTTCTCCACCCCCGAACTGAAAGTCTAGTTTCGTCTCTGTTTAAATATCTTGGGAGAGGGGAAGATGAGGACAAAATTCAGGCTTGGTGACACAAAAGAATCATTAAATTATACGACCATCGACTACCACGTACACTTCGCCGGGCTGGCGACATTCAGCCCGTTCTACAAAGGACCTAAAATGTATAATTTTAACATCATTTTGGGCTTATTTTCCCCCTAACTCTACTCTCTAAATCTCTACGTTCTGTTTTACCTGTTTTCCGTTTCGGAGTGTAGTTTTGGTTTGAGGGGCTATGGCCGTATTCGCCCCTTGCTGGCCAAGCTTTCCGGGTAAAGGGGCCGTCAAAAGCGCAACTGGAGCGATGACGTAGCAAGATTTTTTATAACAATACTTTCCATAGGATAGCGTGGGATCGAAGGGAATGGAATAGATTGAGGGGGGGCCTTTGCCCAAAGTCAGGGCCTAGCGAGGTAGAGCGGAGTCTGGTAACGTTAAAAAGTGTATATTATAGGTGTGTGTACATCATCTGTATACCTCACTATACACATGTATGGAAGGCTAATAAAAATTTAAAAAATTATCTAAATGCCGCAGGAAGCTGCAGTCAGGAAATTCGAATCCCTATCATGATTTAAATTACTTCTGCAATTGTGCGCTTTACTGAATTGAAATTGAAATGGTGTATTTCGTTGCCAACTGAGCTAGGCTCGTGTTTAGCAACGGCACTAAATTACATTATTTTTCCTTCTTTTTTTCTTCCTACAATTCCTTTAGTTAGTGCACTACTTACTCTTTACAATAGTTATACATATTGCGGTTGTTATTAGTCGGACTGTATGCTGCGCTGTTTTTTGTTTTTGTAATTAGTAGTTGTATTAGTAACTGCATTTCGTATCAAAGTTTTGTAAGTTCTGTTGTTAGTTTGTATTATTTTTTCCCTATTCTGCTGATCAAGTTTGTTAAAGTTTTTGAGTCCAGTGTAAATGCTGTTTGTTTTACCGATGTTAGTTTTTATGTTTGATAATGTTACTGTAAATTGTGTGTTCCTCGTCAGTCTAGTGTTAGTTTTGCTGTATTTCGTTAGTAAATTATGTTTTTTCACGTATTTTATTGCACTTATTTCATGTAGTTTTTCCAAAGTTAGCGCCTTTGTTTCCTCAAAAAGTTGTACTGAGCTAAATCTTTTTGGTTTTTTGTAAAGTATTTTCAAGAATTTTTTTTGGTTAACTGTAACTGGTTTTAAATTAGTTTTATAGGGTGCCCCCCAGCTTGATATTCCGTACTGTATTTTTGATTGCACTATCACTGTGTAAAGAATGCGCTTTACTTCTTGAGAGATTATGTTCCTGAATTGAATTGCAATAAAAATAGACTTTAATAGTTTTTTTGCTAAATATTTGCCTTGCTGTTTCCAATTTAGATTTTTATCTATTATTATCCCTAAATATTTCATAGAGTCGACGGTATTTGTTTTCTGGCAATTATTGTTTAATTGTAAACATTTATCATTTCTATTACACTGATTTGTATGTACGTTAATATCTACTTCCTCGTTATTTTTCTTATTTTTTAGTGCAAATTGTACTGATTTAGTTTATTTTTGGTTCAGTATCAGTTCATTATCATTCAGCCAGGTTATTACTTTTCTAATATCTTTTTCGGCTTTTCCCCTGGTTTCTTCCCAGCTATCTCCTTTTTCTATTATGACGGTGTCATCTGCATATGAAATTATTTCTCCCTCTATGTTAATTTCAGTCAAGTCATTAATATAAATTAGGAAGAGTAACGGTGACAAGGCAGAACCTTGTGGCGTGCCTCCTTTTAGTGTGAGGATCTCGCTTTCTGTTGTTCCTATTCTTACTTTTTGTTTCCTATTTTCCAGGTATGAGGTGACCCAACTTAGTACTTTGCCCTCACAGTCTGCCCTTTCAATTTTTCCAATTAGTTTTTGATGATTCACTAGATCAAATGCTTTAGAAAGGTCTTGAAAGATCGCTAGACATTTTTTGTTTTCATCTAAATATGTGGATATTTTGATGTGCAGGTTATTGATAGCTTCTTCTGTTCCCATATTATTCCTGAATCCCAATTGATTGTTTGAAAAGAATTTGTTTTTTTCCAAAAATTTATTTAGTTGAAATTTTACTGCCTTCTCTAATATTTTTGAGGCTGTTGAAAGTAGTGAAATTGGTCTGTAGTTGTTTACGTCTTGAGTATCGCCTTCTTTGTAAATGGCTAATTTATATATTTCCGGGAATTTTCCTGTTTTCAGACTGAGATTAATTATATGTTTTATTGGAGTTACTAATTTATTACAGTTTTCTCTTATTATTTTTGTGGGGATTCTATCTTCTCCTGCTGCTGCGTATGGCTTTAAAGACATTATTATCCTTGTCACATCATCCTCTTGCAGTAAGCGGAATTCATAGAATTTCCTAGTAATAAATTTTATGTTATTGTTCCCGTAATTTTCGTTTATATTTTTGAAATCATTCTTCACCGTAGTTGCTATATTTGTGTAATGTTGATTAAAAAAGTTTGATATTTCAGTTTTGTTGTCATATATTATATTGTTGACTGATATAGTTTCTGGATCTTTGTTTTTAGGAGTTTTCTCGGAGTTAATTTGGGTTATTCTGTTCATAGTTTTCCACATTTCTTTACTATTAAATGGTGTGTTTTTTATCTGTTTTTCGTAGTATTGTATTTTTGTTTGTCTTATCAGAGTTGTCAATGAGTTTCTATATTCCTTATATTGTTTCTTAAGATTTTCATTGTCAATATTTTCCTTCAGTTTCTTATGTAATTTATCCCTTTTTTTGATTTTAGCTATTATTTTACTTGTAATCCATGGTTTCAGTTTCTTTTCTTTTTTGAGTTGTTTTATTGTTCTTGTGTTGTTTTGTATTATCTTTTGCATTATTTTTGTGAATTCATCTGCAGCTTTATTAACATCTTTTATTTTAGTTATGACAGACCAATCCTGCTTTTTTAATTCAGTCATTATATTTTTATAATTTATTATTTTATTAATCAAGTTGGTTTCTTCCTCTGTGCCCAGTTTTTTTTTGTTTTGACTTTTTCTTTAATTCCAGGATTGTAGAGTAATGGTCTGTTATGCTAGTCATCAATATTATTGCATTTTGAACATCGTTTTTGTCTTTCATGGTTAGAAATATGTGGTCTATACATGTTTTTGAGTTAGCTGTTATTCTTGTACATTGATTTATGCACGGTATTAATCCATTTTCAGCCATTCCCCCTAAGTATTTATTATTTGTTATATTATTATCCAGAATATCAATGTTGCAATCCCCTGCTATTATTACTCTTTTGTTATCTTTAGTACTGTTTTGAGTTATTTGATTTAACTCTTTTGTAAAATGGTGGACATTTGTACTAGGTGATCGATAAATTGCAAAAATATGGGTATTTTCTGTGGGAATTTCAATTTGGAACCCAGTGATAGTTAGCGCTTCTATCTCCTTCATTTCATACCTTTTTATTTCAGTTTTCATTAGCACTATCACTCCGTCGTTTTGATTTTTATTATTTTTTGTTACATGAGTTTGGTAGCCTAATACACTAACTGTTTCTTCAATATTAATTTCATCTCTAATCCAGCATTCGCCTAGAATTATCACATCGGGTTTATTTATCATTATTTCCAGAGTTATTTCGAGTTCTTCTATGTGTTTACCTATGCTTCTAATGTTGGTAGCCAGGATGGTGAAATTTTCTTCACTTATAATTCTTTTCTCGTTCAGTTCCGCTAAAGTTAAATTAAGATTTTCTATGTTAGTATATTTTTGTAGTTTGTTATTCTGTGTGTGGTTACAAGTATTCGTATGAGCTGTCATTTGCTTTGCGTAAGGTTTGTTATTTTAGTTTACATGACTGATTACTTACTAATATTCTATAGATAACATATTCATTTTATTTTATAAAGATCTTCTTCGGTTTGAATATAGATAATTTCACTGTTGTCGTTTTTCCTACATTTCACCATTCCTTTGGTTGTCCATATTCGACTGAAGCCGGCTTCCTTGCATTTCTTCTTCGCTTGTATGAATAGGTTACGATTCAATTTAGTGAGATTTGCGTTGACGTATATTTGTTGGTCTCGAGGGCCGACATCAGTCATGAATTTACCGAGTTTTAGAAGTTCTTTCTTATCTTTACTGTAAATAAACTTCGATGCTATTATAGGGCTGCAGAAGGCTGCAATTATCGGCGGTGGTTTATTGTCGTTTTTTCTCTGCGGTCCAAATCGATGACTAGTCACAAGGTCTCCATCCTTCAACGTTATTCCAAGAGTTTCGGCGACTCGTCCCACGATATCGTTAGTGTTTTCTCCGTCTTTTTTCGGGTAGCAATGTACTTCTATATTTTTATTTCTTTCTCGTTGCTCGATCGAATTTACTTGTATCTTCAGGTTTCGATTTTCTTCTAGAATGAGTGTCATTTCTTCTTTCATCTTCCTGTTATCTTCTTTACATTCTTTCATCTGTTCTATGACTTCGTCGTATTTATCCGATAGATGTTGCATACTTTCCTCAATTTTGTCGAGTTTGCCCAGTTTCTTCATGATTTCTTGAAGTGATTTTTGGACGTCTTGGAGCGACATATTCTGACACTTGTCGCACTTCCACTGCTTTTTTGACTTGGACTTTTTCAATATACCAGCACAATGATAATGAGCACTTTCTGGACAGCAATTACAAATAACTAGAGAATCGTTCAATGAAACGAATTTGCCGCATACAGCGCATTTAACAGTCATTCTAATTCATTTTGTACGTTTGTACCACTTTTGTGCACTTTTCAACACGAAATTATAGGTTAGAATAATCTTACTTTTAGTAAGCTGATAACGCTGATAGCAAAACACGTCCGTCTACTTCGACAACCGCACTGATTTTTGGTTTTGAGGTCCTCGTCTTCTCTTAGAATCTTCGAGCGCCACAGAAGACGTAAATGTGAAATAATGAATTTGAACACAATCAACAAAATTTAATCAGGGACTGTGGTTTCCCTAGCCATTATTTGTGAGAAGTCGTGTTTATGTACGATGTACAACAGTTTTAGCTCTGTGCGTTAGTTCGATAAAAATGGATTCTCAATGATTTTTCTCCACAACGGACCTCTGTGTGGCAGTCCAGTTTCAGCTTTTATTGCCGGGGATGTCAGTGTTTTTGCGATTAAAAAGCATGTTTACTCTGTTATAAATTTTCTTTGAATATTCCGGAGTTGAAATTTTACCGCAGTAATCCATTACTAGTTTACTCGGCACCGGCTGTATCCACTGTTAGAAGCGTGTACAGCAGTTACCCTACAATACATATATCGTTAGTGACTGACTGACCTACATTATTCTATCATTACCACACGAACGCTGGACAGTATGCGTTCGCCTCTTTTGTAGGCGCCTGGGTACTCGAAATAGTCCACATTCCACGAGTTACAGCCGAGCGTCTGAGCGATAGATATGTCGAGCCGGCGGTGGTGACGGCTCGCACATGCTTCTTTTTCGTCTATTAAATCTGAAAAAGGAAATCCTGTCCCAGATTTTTTTCGTTATGTCGAAAACTCTCCGAATGATATTGAAAAAATTTGCTGTGTAAGGTATCCGCCAATCAACAGCGCGACAAGATATTCAGCCGACAATGCAAGTGTTGATTTTCTCGGTTTTCCAGGTGAGGCAGTTTTGGTTGAGTTGGCGCCTTTCGGTTTCCCGAAATTGCAGGGACTCTGTCGTTTTAAAACAATTGAAAACTATGAAATTGAGAAAGATGAGGGCTTATGAGAACAAAGATACGGACCCTCCAATGATGCAGTTGCGTGTCGATTAGGATAAAATAATCATCATCAATAATCAATTCAGCGACTTTTTAAATCTATGAAACGTCATGCATATCGCATTGTATGAAGTCTTTAATTTGGAACCCTCTCCTACTGACAATGTGGACATAATTTGAAATCTCGTCAGCCCTTGATCTAACGAAAAAATTGTTGTTATTAAATGGCTTTTACCCAAAAGTTTCTCGCCGGGTGCCACAGAAGACCCCTCACAGTACACTTATTCTATTTTTCCCTTTCTGGTCAAACCGAACCTCCCCTTATGGGGGAGGCGGGCCTTACAAACTTACGTACTATATTTCTCTCTTTATGGCCAAACCGGACCTCCCCTTATGGGGGAGGCGGGCTGTTCAAACTTAAAAACTAATAAATTTCTTGATCTCTTCTTCTTCGTATTATTCATCTTCTTTTCCGGGTGAAAGCGACAGTTACGTTGGGGGCTGCGCCCCGTTCGTACCCTGCCACTCGGAGGAGATGGGAGATTCGTCTCACCACCCGACTTACTTTGGTCTCACCTACTAGGGAACGCAGCCCGCCGCCCGTGATTAGCAGCAATTAATGACTTCCCTTATACAACCTTCTGCAGCGGCGACAACGACGGTGGGGGCGACCTCCTCTGGCTTCTTCGGGTTTGCCCCATCCTCTTGCGGGTTCTTCGACCTCATCCGGTCCGGTCTTCCTCGCCTGCGGGAAATGCGAGGTTCTCGAGTATCCACAAACTCTTTGCGACCCCTCGCATGTACCGCAGGTGCTCACGGCTGGTCCTTGTCCAGTTGTCCGGCCTCTTGTCAGCCCACCGGACACACTCGCGAAAAACGTGGCGAGGTGTCACCGGGCCAGCACCGCAAGGGCATTGGTCGCTGTCCCGGCTGTTCCGGCGGTGCAGGTAAGTGGCAAAGCACCCGTGGCCCGAAACCGCCTGCGCCAGGAAAAAATCCATCTTCTTGATCGCGGTGTCTTCTTCTTGTAACTGAATCCTGGCGCGTACGTCTGGGAACAGCGCCTATGTCCATTGCGCCACCGTTGTGTTGACCCACCATCGACGGTTCCACTCGTCGATGGTCGCCTGGTGGAGCTGACTTAACCATTCGCTGGAGAAAGGATCAACGCGTCGTCGATGCCGCCACTTGGCAACCTTGAACTCGCTCTTGATCGGATACTTCACTGACCTTTCGAAGATCAGCAGGTCCAGGAGGAGCTTCGCATTGATCACGCCCGTCCCTTTCGTGCTGACGCTATGGTACAGCCGGCTGCACAAGAGGTCGCATCTTCTCTTTATCTTGTTTACTTCTGCTTGATACCGCAGCTCGTGCACTCGGTGGTAGTACAACGAGCTACAGTAGAAGCACCTGCTGAATACGCAACCGGCGACATTACCCTTCGGGCCTCGTCACTATACCCGAAGGTTCTCTGACATAGCTGCGTCAGCACGGGCAGCATCTTCTCACATTGCGCGCGGATATACCGCAAGTAGGGCAGCCAATTTCCTTTGGCGTCTAGCATCACGCCGAGGTACTTTGACTCCCTCCCCATGGGAATCACTATGCCTTTGTACTCGACCTCCGTTGGAGTACCTGCACCTAGGAGGTTCCTCGCCGCGGTAGGGACATCTCGAAACAGGAGTACCTTCGTCTTTGCTGTATTCAGCTCCAGACCTGTCTCAGCCAGCAGCGCCTCTACGCTCTCCATGACTTGTTTGATTTTCTGACTGGCCGACGGGCCGGAGCTGCCGCCAACAACCAGGTGGGTGTCATCTGCGTAGCACACAGCCTAAAAGTCTGTGACCTACCCCCTTTCCGCCCGTGGAAAAGAACGGCTTCTATCTTCTGGGCAGCCACCTCTAAGCCATTCGCGTGCACCCAGCAAGACACCATCTCGATACTGAGTATGGACCTGCTGCGAACTTCCTACTCTGACCTCCCCTCTACAAAGAGAAGGGTGTCGGCAGCAAATCAGTTAGCCTTTGCTCCTCTCAAAGTGTAACCCGCAGGACCCTGTCAAAAGACATGTTCCACAACAGAGGTCCTAAGACCGATCCCTGGGGTACACCTGCTGAAATGATCTTCTAGACCTGGCGACCGTCTGCGTCAAACTATCTGTCTGTCTGCCGGGTAAGCTCCTGATGATCGCTCGTAGGTACCCCGGAAGATCCCACTCATCCATCGCTTTCAGGATAGGATACGTTTCCAAGGCAGTGTATTGAAAGCGTTCCTCATATCGAGACTAACGGCTACGCATAAACCATCTTTGCTGCATATGGTGTTGAAGATCTTTTGCACATATAACATCGCGTCATTGGTCGACCGACCCACCCACCTTTAGAAGCGATGTGCACTTCTACCCGCAAAGCAATAACCCGCTCCAATAACCATCCAGTCTTTGAGTATAAATCTCCTGGAGGGATAGAAGCCATGTTTCCTGTGCTGGACCTGTAGAGCGCGCATTTCTGTAATGCAGATGCCCCGGTGCTAAGGAAAGCTAATGGCAGTCTTTTTTTTTTACAACGGGGCATTCGCATGACAGAAACGCATCACACCGTATAGCGCGCTCTACAGTTCCACGCTCGTATAATGGAAATAATCCGATTTCTATCTCTCCAGGAGATTTATACCCGAAGCTTCCAGTAGACATAGGGGGCGGTACGCGGAAAGCAAACCCTCTGGTTTATTATTGCCTTTGCGAAGCAGGACCAGCCTCGCTGTCTTCCATATCGCCGGAAAATGGCTCTCTTCAAGACACCTCGTAAAGCAGGTGCCGTAGCCATTCCGGCCTCAGCGTGTGAATCAGTTCCCAGGTCAGGCTAGGTCTGCCATCCGGCCCCAGGGATTTCCTCTTTTCTGTGATCCAATCCACGTCTACTCTCAGCTCATAGGCTTGACTTCTAGCCGCGGATCCCAGTCCTGCCTGGTCTCTCTCTCTTTTTTTTTTTTTTTTTTTAATTTATTACACCTTACGACAGCACACGCTTCTCTACTCGCGGTTGCACGATCGTCGTCATGCCCTTCCTCACCATTACTGCCGCGGCATCCTGGTATTACATTTCAGTATTCTTCTCGGACACCGCGACGGGCTTCAGCTGCAGAGCCGACCGTCCGGTGGGAGAGCCCTCCCTACTTATTCGGAATCGTTGCTCAAAACCTGCTGCGTGGATTGCGTGAGCTGCGCGGATGCTGTCCGCTGTTTCACACGTTCGACGTCCTCCTTGGCCCGCATCACTATGCCGGCAAATTGGATCATCGCTGACCACTTCTGCGGGCTAGCCAGCATCACTTCAACCATCGTCTCGGAAGTAATGTGGCTGCTGATAGACGCCTCGAGCGCTGCTCGTACGTCGTTCCACGCAATGCTGCAAAAGATGGTATGCTGCACGTTATCGACCTCTGCTGAACAATGCGAGCATTGGCTGGGTACCTTGTTCCAACGGTTAAGATGCCCATTGAAGTACCCATTCCCGATGAGCATTTGCGTAAGATAGTACGTCAGCTCACTGTGCCACCGCGAAAGCCATGCATCGAGATTGTGTGCTAGCCTCAGTGTCCAGCAGCCATGGGTGGTCTCTTGGATACGAGCCACCCACTCTTAAACTGCCTGCCGCCGGACTTCTTTCTTAATCGTCTCCTTTACTCCTTTCTTTCTTCTGTCAGCTGATGGGAGCTTCTGGAAGCGCTGATAAAGAGTAGCGCTCTCCTTAGCCAGCAGATCAATAGGAGGCATTCAAGCTAGTACAAGAGCCGCCTCATACGAGACGGTTCTATACGCGCACATTATGCATAATGCCGTAGCCCGCTGGACCCTTCCTATGTCTTCTCTATTCTCGTGGAATCCCGCGACTGGTGCCAAATTGGGGGCCTTGTAAAGAAGAACCGAGTGGATTATCGTCGAATACAGCCTTCTTCGGCTCTCACTTGGCCCCCGAAGGTTCGGTATAAGCTGACCCAACGCCCTCAGCGTCCGCTCTGCTTTCTCTGCCGTTGTATGGGGATGCGGTTTCCAACACAGCTCGTTGTCCACCGCCATACCCAGGTATACCATCCGGGGTTGTAGGGATACCGGTTCACCCAGTACCGCTAAGTCAAATTGGACGGCTTCTGTCTTCTGGGCAGCCACCTCTAAGCCATTTGCGTGCATCCAGCGAGACACCTTCTAGAGTGTGGACCTGCTGCAAACTTCTTGCTCCACCTCCCCTCTACAAAGAGAAGGTTGTCGTGGGCTAAGCAGATGGCCTTAGCTTCTTCCGAAAGTGTGTCCAGTGGCGATGGGGATAGGCGGCGGGGTAGTGTTGATCTCTCTCTTTCTTTCTCACGCACACACACACACACTCACACAAAATGTGGGTGGTCTCTTCTGTTGCATGTTTTCGCGTTCGTTTCAACTTTTCTACGTTAACTACTCATCGTAAACCTACGTAAAGAAGCTTCGCTTCAAAGAGATGGGGAAACGGAAAGTCATAAACCAGCCTCTTCTATCAGGGTGATAGGTCATAATTCAACAGGTGGGAGTAGCCATGGATTTTCGCGTTTTCTGTGTAGAAGCTAACCTAGTTACCAGGGAGATAATATCCCTGTTTGCCTCTGGTCTCGGCGCTGGTCTGGTTTCAGTGATGGAGATTGTGGCTCATTCCCTCGAAAATGAGTAATTAATGTTTTCGTTACTCGTGAGTATCTACTCTGTGCCAGCGTGCCAAGTTTATCTACACTCACTGATAGCAGTGTCACCGTTGATGAGAGTCGTTCTGTGTCGAATGGGTCTTCCGTGATACACTTCCAGACCCCTCGACGTACCGAGCTGATGTTTGCTAGGTTATTGAAAAGAGCGAGCGAATAATGGGCCACGGCACGATCAATTAAACTGTAATAACAGTGGTGGCTGGCGAGGGCGAGGCAAGCCCATCGCCATCGCCATCGAACACGTTGTCACGGTGCGGTCATGCGGCGTAAATCGGACGATCTTGCGGTAATACGATGTTGCCAGTTTGTGTAAAAAGCTGGGCAAGCAGAAGAAAGGAAGAAAAAAAACCTGTTGCTCAGATAACGCCGGCTATGTGTCGCACTGTGGCACTGTGGAGGAAATGAGATGATCTAGATTTACGATATGGCGTATCGTGAACGATATTGTAGATACCGTGACTTCGATCCGAGGTACTGCCGGGGCTGGAGCCGGGGTTCGGCGCTCTTCTGCCCTGCGGAGTGATTTCGCTGGAACAGAATAATACAGCGTTCGTCGCGGTTGTCGATGGTACTTAGCTATGTGCTTACATTACGGCCGATGAAAGACGAGACCGTTGCTATTAGACCTTTAGTGTCGGATAATTATGGTAACACAAAATTTGAGTACGTTAGCAATCTTCACGAACCTGTTTTACCAGTTTTCCTCATTTCTTTCGCTCATTTTATGTATTAGCTTAACGTAACGTTATTCTCGGCTAGCCTGTCTTGAAAATGAATTTCAGAACTTGGCTTATTGTCTCTTTCATTATATTCGTTGCGACATGTAGGTGGGCAGTTGAGTATGTTTGAATCATCATTTCGGTGAATTTCCACGGTCCCTTCCTCCATCTGGGACTTCGGTAACATTGACGGAAACAGATGGGTGTACTTATCTAGTGAGAGGGTTTACTTCGCCATCCGCTGATAAAATACCTCGGCCTTTCCAAAATGAAAAGATGAGTGCTGCGACGTCATTAACGCGTCAAATGCGCACATAATTTTTATGAATCATTTATGAACGTAATAATGATGCTCCTTTATTAGACGCGAGCAACTGGCATCGAACGTTATTTGTTTGTTGGGGGATTCCCTTTTTCGTTTTCAAACAATCGACACGTGTTGGGTAACCGCGAAGTGTTACAACGAACATCGAGTAAGAGCAGTGTCGAAGATTTCTGAGTGTAATTTACTTTTTAGCCCAGAGGTGGCAACTTCAGCAGTGCTCACGGGCTCTAAGATGAGCGTTTTCCAGCACTACGTGAGAAAAAATTTAAGGTAGACGGGGAGGGTAAAAGCATTTCAAAAGAGTGGGAGGAGAGAGTCGAACCAGGTCGAGCACCGCATGAGAAAAATAAAAGTTGCCACCAATGTTTTAGCCATAGATTTTCCAAAGTGAATACCGTAGCAGTTTCCATGGAAGTCCGTGTTCCAACCGATCACTTTTAGAACTATGGGTCGTTCTCCAGAAACTCGGTCTCTCGATTATCCGGCCGTTTTCTCTATTATCCAGCCTCGGTAGAGCATGTGGTTGAGATGTTTCATCCTGTTAAGTACAGTATTGTACAACGATATAAGAGCAACCACATTTCCAGGAGACGGGGAGGTGGCGGAGCAACTGGGAGAAAATTGCAAATTTCACGCCCAAAAAAGCACCAAAAAGCAAAAAAAAAGCTCGGTTTTCTGCTACGATGGCTGAAGGCATCGGCTCACAGGGGAGGGGCAATGCATTCATTAGCCTCTCCTCACCCACACGAACCTAACCATCTTGGTGATAATAGATGATTATCGTTTTGATTATCTTGTATGCTTTTACTACTGGGTATACGTAAGTGAAAACCGTAACGCTCCCCCCGACACGCCCTGTTATATTTATATGCTTTTTTACAATACATGATCAGAAAGATGATGCTTACTTTAGTATTTTGCAAATGGAAAGCAGCCATTTTCATTGACTAATCAGGTAAAGCATAACCTCAATGTAAAGCAAACGTGCATCAATGTAAAAACATGAGTCACATTTTTACATGCAGGCACGTTTACCAACCGACACAACGAAGCAACAACAAAAATCCCGACAGTTTCCGAGAATGGCCGACTATTACGACATTATCATGGCAACTGTTGCTTCCTGATATTATTCGCTATCGGAACTGTAGGTTTCCTTTTAGTTGGGAAAATGCATAATGCTGAATTTTTCAGCATTGCTTTTTTGACAAGGCAAACCGATTAATATTTTCCTTTTCTGATCATGTATTGTAAAAAATATCTTACAAAACGAGAGCCAAAAGTGAGTTTACATGACTCGGGAATTGCTCATTTGCTGCACTCATTCGCAAACTTTTCCTCGCATGTAAACACTCGCTTTTGACTCTCGGTGTGTAATATACTATTACTGCTGAGTATACTCAAGCGAAAACCATGTTTGTATCAAACGTTTGGGTTTTACCATTTCCTAACATTTTGTCGTGAATGCTTCATCAATCGTGATACTGGAGACTTCTAAATAGTAAGAGGAGAATGGTTCCGAAATTGAAAGTTAAATTTCGTAAAATCCGGAGCGGAGCAAGGCTATAAAATGTTACACTACGTGTCTCTGTAGGAGACATGTTTTGTTTTTGATCCGATTTGGTGATTTTTGATTATGTTGGTTCTGCGTGCATTTGACCCTTTTTGCCCTATTTTAGTCGCACTGGGATACGCTTGATTTTGCTCATATTCGGTCATTATTAATCATGTTTGGTTTAGGTTACAATTGGGCAACTTCGGTAAACTTGTCGTTTTTGGTTGGATTTCGTCATTTTTGATAATTTTCATCACATTTGGCCAGACTGACTTATTTTTAAGGCCGTCCTGGTCATCCTTGCTCATTTTCAAGTAGCTGTTGATCGTGTTTAGTTCTTAATATTATTAGTCTTTTTGGTCAATTTCAGTTAGATTTCATCGAATTTGGCGACATTTGGGTTTTTGGATAAAGCTGATTATTTTCGGTCTTTTTTGGTCAATTGTGGTCGATTTTGATCGGATTTAGTTGATTTAGGTCGTTTTTAATTATGTTTGATGCCGGTCAGATTTGCTCATTTTCAGGGACGTACCGAAGAGTTTTTCCTGGGGGAGGGGGTAAAAATTGTGAAAGTTCCAACTCAACTCCGAATTCCCAAGGATCAAAGCAAAAAGAAGAGAAACCTTTTTTTGATTACTTGGAACTCCTCAACGCATTCCCAAGTATCAAAGCAAAAACAAAAACCTTTGACTTGTTAGATTTTTTTAAACTGACTCAACTGAAAATTCCCAAGTATCAAAGCTAAAGAAGAGAACCCTTTTTTTGATTACTTGGGGTTTCCTAACTTCTCAACGCATTCCCAAGTATCAAAGCAAAAAAAAAAAAAAAAACGTTTAAACTTGTTGGTTTGTTAGAGTTTCCAACCTAGCCTGATTGAAATTATAAATTTTCCCAACTGCTAAGTGAAAAATTCCTACCCGGGGGTGTAAGTTACCCCCCTGTCTCCCTGTCAGTACGTCCCTACTCATTTTAGGCCAAGTTTTCTAGATTTTCTTAAAAGTTCGTTTATTAATATTATTTACAGCATTTGTAGTAAGGGTGACTGTGGGGTTCCGATAGGGGAACTAGAGAGATACAGTATGGGTAACTAGAGGATTACCACAGGATTACCAGCTACGTACTAGCGAAATCCGTCAGGGTAACTAAAAGGTGACTACTGAGTTACACGAGGGTAACTATAGGGCTACATAGGTAACTAGAAACCGCAGTGAAATCAATTACCTACCGTAAACAGAGCGTTCTGTTTGGCTGAATGACAATTTACAGGAAGGTAACCGAGGTTTGCAAAAAGGTAACTTTTCCGCGGGTAACTTGAGGAGAACTGATTGTGCATCGGGTACTAAAGCACAGTGCCCTAACGAATAAAAATTAAAATTAATCCTGAACAGAATACTGAATCCGAACCTGAATCATTTTTTGTGGAATTATGAGTATGACCAATGAAGTGATATTGTGTCCACCCTCTTCGATTGTCCATGTTATTTTCGTGTCTGGAAGCCCATAATAAATTAGACGAATAAATAGCTACTGTTGAGACTATTTATAATGAAGAGGAGTATAATTCTTGCGTGATTAAATACAACTGTTGTTTTGATAAGATGAAGCTGTTTTAATGTTTTCCTTTTCTTATCATGTATTGTAAAAAAATCTTATAAAATAAGCCTTTTGACCTCATTATATAGGTAACTGTGCATTATTAACAATTTACGTTGGCAGCCGCATTTCCTGAAAAATCCAATTTCCTTAATTTTTCGTTTTTTCCTGATGACAAGGGAACTATTGGTCCTACAGGGTTCCGCTTGTGCTTAAATTGAAGCTAAATAACTGCTCTACAACTTCATTTTTCATAACTTTCCTCGTAGGGTGCGTATTTTAGCCAATATTCTGCGCAGAATACAGCTAAAACTACCGGTGTCGGTGAGTTGCGGCCTATCAATGAAAATGGGTATGAATTGCGGCCCAGTACCTTTCCTCTAACGAGTGAATTCCGGCCCAACATCACGTACGAATTGCGTCCCCACATCTAGTACTCCTCAGTTCATTAGCACGACCCAGGAGACGCCACAAGGAGGTTGACTGAGATTAGGATGGGCTTTGTAGAAGGAGCTAGTTAGCGGAGTAGTCTGCCCAAATAGAGGGAGGAAATGTTGCGTCAGGAGAAATATACGTTTCGAAAATATAGTCAGTGAACTGCCCAATCTTTTCGTCCTCTGCCGGGAATAGCGGTATGAAGTCTTCAGTGAAACAGTCCATGACATAGTCCGGTTTTAAAAAAGATAGGCCGAAGAAGTTTTTCAAAAAAATAACTTTCTGATGTATTTGGTTGTGTCTTGCAAACTCGAGTGAGACCTATTTGTTGAATTTTTCGCCACTTACTTTGGCCTAAGTGAAATCGACATCCTCTAATTTGTGCATCAGGCCACACCTCCTCTACCGTTTTATGGATGGCTGATTTAAAATTGATGAAAACTTGCGAAGGAGAAAACATTGAGTACCAAGAGAAGCATACTTAGAAACAACGTGTTCAAAAGCAATACGGTACGTAGTTGTAGACTTGTTGGACAACAACAACAACAAAAACAATGGCACGTAAATCCCAACCTTTGGACCGTAGACTGTAAAAAGTTGCGTGTAGTGATCTGGACAGCTCTTGAAGGTTTCATCCACATATATCTGCTGTACTGCACAGTAGGATATTTAAGTGATAGACCGCAACTTACCAACATTGATACTGATATCATTGGGCCAGAATTCACTCGTTATCAAAACTAGTTCGGGCCGGAATTCACCTGTCTCATTTTTACTGATAGAGTACTCAGGTCGCAACTCACAGCCAAAACTACAATTTCAAACTTTTTGGGGGAAATTGCCAATTTTTGAAGTGCTGTATCTCGGGACCTATTGGACCTATGGAGCTGCGGTTGCGCTCAAATTGTAGCAAATGTTGTGTATATTAAGAGTGTACTGAATAACTTTTTCCGTAGTGTGCATCTTTTAGAAGTTATAAGTCAAAAACTAAAAAAAGTCCGAGAATTTTGAGGTTTTTCGAGCACCGCGCAGTTAGCACATGGCTTTCAAAGCTGCAAATTTGGTTTTACACTATTGGTACCTACTCTAACAACTTCAGCCTAATCAGTAAATCGAGTAGATGCTTACAGGTTACATGTTTGATAAAGTAGCCGGCAGGAGCACAACGATCAGTCTCCACACGTTCTGCTGATTCAACCTTCTATTGTGATTGACTTACTGCGTATAACATTCTTAATTTACTGTTCATACAGTTTAAATCATCAGTTCAGGGTTAATGTGTCCTTCTAACCTTCTTTACTGCTCCGTATGCTCTTCTAATGTTCTCCAGTTACTGGGCTAATATTCTTTTTTAATGTGCCGATGAATTGCACTCTTATCATATTGAGAAGCTTCCTGTTGACTTTTAGCCCTCGCCTTTCCCAGTCCATCGTTCTGAAAACGTCTTCAATATGCTGTTGAATATGTTTGGGGAGAGAGGATATTCCTGTTTAACACCCCTTGAGATACCAAGTACGCTTTAGATTTAGCGTGTACTTTTGATACAATTTTGATAATCTCATTAGAGATGCCATGCTTATGAAGAGCTTTCAACATGCTGTCATGTGACTCCGTGTGACCACTAGTCAGAACAGGACTATATGTAGGTCGGAAATGCGAATACATGTGACATACCAATTTTCGTCAACTTTACGCTCAGTTTTCTCATAGAAAAATATTGCTCTCAGGTTAGTGTCATGGTATTGCGCCGCGGCGCAATTCGTTCTCCTAATGATGTTGCGAAGGTGAACGCGTTGAAATGTGCGTCAGAGTCGACGGCCAAGTTTCATGTGCACAACCTAGTTACGTACATCGTGTTAGTAGTAATTTTTTTCCACCCGAGAGATTCTTTTTGAAAACAATGATTAGCGAAAAATCGATTACTTTTCAACAGCGAAGGTATAGATTGTACATCGCCAAATAACATGCAGTTTCCTGTTTGCTTGTAGCTAACGTGAAGATCCGGTCTGAGATGTTTTTTCAAAATTCACGTTGAAGACTCACGGTGTACTGTTGGGAAGAAACTCCGTCAGATTCTCCACCCCGTCCTCTTTTTCAGAAGGAATCAGAATTTCTAACCGAAAACGTGGAAAAAAGTAATTCGGTAAATTTGAAAAGCGGCTAAATAGAAAATGACTAAATGTAAGGGGATGATGGATAAAAGGCGACAGAATTTTTGGAATTTTCAACAAAAAAGAATAGGGTAATGGTTAGTGCTACAGCTGTGCGAGGGAAAGTGAGGGTATCAGAATCCATCCCTTAAGTAGATATGCACGTTGTTTCTCAGATTTTCTAAATGATGATCCTAGTTTTTGGGCCTGAAGGTTTGGTTGGCCCAGACGATAACCCGCCATTATCGCAGCTGCTTCTATAGCAGTGTGAAGTGGTGGCAAGTTTAGGAGTTTTTCCAGTGCCTTATAGTCGGTGCCGTTCATATTGTCCCCGTTGTCATCACGCATGCGAACCTTTGCAGGTGGTCTAGTTCCTCTCTGATTTCGACCAGGTGGACCCGGCCCCACCGTTGATTATGTACAACGATTAAAGGAAATATGCATGGACAATGTAATTAGGTGGATACTTGAGAGCTGAAATCTGCAACCCTTAGATAACAAGTATAAGTTCGTGGTGGAAGTTGTTGGATCGCAGAGCGACGAATGAGTGTTGGGGAGAAATGAAAGGAGCCGAAAATATAGAGACTTGAAATTGTTGTAAATTCCGAAGAAGAAACGGAACTCCTTGTTTTATTGAGAAGATTTCCAGAATGTAAGGATGTTGGAGAAGAAGATCTTATCGAGTGAACGGTTGCTGAACAGAGAACACTGAGTTAACTGACGACGACATTATCGAACTCGTTCAAAAAAATTACAGTAAGACAAGACATATGTATAGGTTATGACGATGAGGTGACAAAAAAATCCGTATTATTTGATTTTTTCGATTATCTGACGGATCCTGGTTCCAAATTAGGTCAAATAATCGGAAGTATACTTAGTACGATAATTTTCACATTTGCTTACTCCTCCTTTTTTAGAGATCATAATTTACCTGCTTTATGGAAATCTATTGGCATTTCTCCTTCCTCGTACTTTCTGCAAATCAATTCGTATATATGTTTTAATACTGCTTCTTCAGCATTCTTTAATCTAGCAATCTCATCAACTCTTTCTACTTTAACCTGTTTTCATCTCTTTCAGAAATTTATCAAATTCTGATCTCAAAATAGAATCTCCTCTTTCTTCATCCTTCCCATTGTCTTTTCTTCCAAGGAAAAGGGGTCGAAAAGGGGGAGTTTAGCGCAGCAGTTTATAGCAAATTTAATGTTTTTTCAATATGTCTCGAGAATGATTGCGATTAACGGAGAATTGAAAAGAACATGCCTTGTAGCACATAAAATTTCCTTTCAGATGAGCCTATCGAAATCCGAGTGATTTTCTTTTTCGCATAAAAATAGCATTGCATCGTTGTTATTGTTGTTGTTTGTTGTTGTTTGCCTGATCTCAATACCTGCTCCACTCTTATACGGGTTTTCAACATATCTCACGCATCTCTTTACTTTGTCTTTTTAAGAGTCTAATAATTTTTCTCTTTTTCATCGATTAAATTATTTGCTCTCTTTCTTCTTGCTCCAAAAATCTGTTTACTTTGTTATGTGTCGGATCGGGTTTTTCTAAGGACGCAACCAAGGGGGGCTAGGGGGCTATAGCCCTCCTAAAGTCTCTAAAATTTTTTCAAAATCAATCTTGAAACGAAAGAAAAATTGATGCTGATGGCCTGATGCGGTTACGTTGCGTCGTAGGTTCGTACAAATTTACAGCTCATGAAAATGGGTGGGTACCAAATCAAGCTTTTACCCATGCTCAAGTTGTTGTTTTGTTTTTTTTTTTGTTTTTTTTTGTGACAATTTCATGTCTTTGCTTTGGCACATAAAGGAAATTTTGCTTCGGCACCTAAACGAAAAAAATGTTACTTTTTGAGCGTTAACTTCTGAGGCGAGAATCGAAATCAAGGTTCTTCATGGTGACAATTCAGTTCAGTGGTTGACATTTCCATGGAAATGACTATTAACAACATAGCTGCAGACTGCAGTCGCGTCGACATTAAAATCGAGACATAAAAAGGCTCTCCCGTGGTTACAGATCCGTCTGCGACATGTTTTCAAGGTGCTAGTGATTTTGATTACTTTTGGTTGGACGTAGTAGTTTTCGATCGCTTAGGTCAATTCTGGGTCGATATAGACAGTTTTTCTTTACGTAAGATTCTAGTTGTTTTCCATTATTTTTAGTCAACTTCCTTCCAATTTTTCAGGGTGTTTGCCCGCGCGCAGCGCTGCAAGCACCATATTGCAATTGCTTTTTCATTTTTCTTTAAATAAGAGTGAATTGTTTACAGCTCTAGTTCAGTTTTAGCTCAGTTGCGTTTAGATCGTTAGATCGGTCTTAAGGCGGAGGCGTGTGGACGATGAGAGAGCTAACCTCAACAGATTCTCATTCTGGCGTTCGTGGCGTATATTTGTGTTATCGCATAGACGTTGGTACCGTGTCTGAATATTAGCTTCAAGTCTTAAACATTTCAGATTTTGTTTTGGTTTATCAGTACCAGTGTAGGAAGTTGGCGCAACAACACCAGAATGCGGAGAAGCCGGAAGTTTTTGCAGTTTTAGGATAAATTTGAGAAGCCAGAAGTTGGAAGCTGAACGTTTTTCAGCTTAAGCAAACACCCTCTTACTACCTCGCTATCTGCGAGGTAGCTTGTCTTCGTATATTTTAGTGTCCCCCCCGCCAAATTATATGGTTATGGGTGGTTCTCGCTCTCATTTGATCTGATCTCTGTTTACGGATTCGATTTCGAACTATTGCAAAATTATTTCAACAATTTTTATCAGGGATGAACGAAACTTTTATGCCAGTGGTTTTCTTTCGTTTTCATTCTCCTCCTAATGGACCTTACCGTAGGTTTTATTTAATTTGGAATTTCAGATTTTTATGTTTTGTTACGCACGCAGAATCCTGTTCCTTTAAGAGGATCACAAAGTTCAAAGTACTCGACTCACGGAGACTTTTTTTAAATAATTTACGTATCAAAAATGAAATCTTGGGGAAATTCTTATGACCTTTTCAGTCAAGTGTCGTAATTTTTCTTAATATAACAGGACCTAAAAATGATTTTCCTTCCACATTTTGAAAAGGACTAGATTGATTTTTCGTCCTTCTTCCTTTCTCCGCCTTCTATGGTTTTTATGCTATCGTTTGTGGTTGATGGTATGAATCAGTTCAGACCTATTTTTTTGCGGGGTGGAGGAAAGGGATTCTTCTTGGTCTTTTAGTTCGGAACCACTCTTGTTTTACTTCGGACTATGGATCATTCTCCAGAAACTGAGAATATTAAAGTGGTATTTTTTGTTAGTTTTTTTTCCTTCTTCATCTACCCCCCCCCACCACCCAACAATATTAAGTTAATGCATAGTAAAGAATATTTAACAAGTTTAAAAGCAAGAGCATCAAAATTTAATGAGGGAGACGATTTTTCTAAATTCTAGCCACCACCAAACGAAATTCTAGTTGCGTCCCTGGTTCTTCCTGCTTTCATTTGTTTCTCAATTTCCTCACAGTTCCATTGTTCTTTTGTCTTCTTACATGCTTACTTTATTAGATTTTTTAAAGCCTTATATTTTTCCTTATTTTCTCTATCGTACTTTTTTCTTTCTTTCATTAGCTCCAGTTTCTCACTTTTCATCCGTAGGTTTCCCCTTTCAGTTATCTGATTACCTATTTTCTTCCTTGCTGCCAGATTTACTTGTACTCGTATTGCTTTTCTTCGTGCTGTCCACTCATCTTCAATATCTTTTTCTTCCTTTGATTTACAGAATTCATCCATTAATTGTGTTTGATATTCTTCGTTTTTCTGTACCTCTTTCAATAGCTCCAAATTCCATTGTTTTTACTTTCTTCTCATCCATTTTTTAAAATTTAAACCTACATTTCATTACTACTAAATTGTGGTCACTATCTACAGCCAGGGACTACCGATAGGGGGAGGAGGTGGGAGTCCTCCTCCCCCGTAAGAATATTTTTACTCAGCAGTAGAGAGAATCCAATAAGTCAATAGGTTTTTTTTGTTTTTTGCTTTGATAATTTGATACATGGGAATTTTGAGTTGATTCAATTGAGACGTCCACACTCCCCCCCCCAAGAAAAAACTCTTAGGTACGTCCCTGTGTACCGCCGCTCCTTGGCCCGTCTTACAATCCAATATCTGATTTTTATATTTGTATCTTCTAGTCATAGTTGTAATCTATTTGATATGTTCTAAAATCACGCACTGGCATGTCGTTCGTACGAAGAATAGCGAAGCTCTCATTGTTACCCGTCACCGAATTTATTGCTACGAACTTGCAAAATGGAGGAACCAGAGGATCTATGCCCCCCCCCCTTCAGAAGATCGATCCGACCTTCTGAAAGATTTTTAGAATTAGGTAGCTGGATCGAATTTCTCGAGGAAAACAACCCCCTACCCGTATGGATATTACGATTGAAGTCCGCTTATCGATATTATTGTCATTCTAGATTGAGAATGGAGGTATTAGATAAAGGCAGTTGGAAATCAGAAATATATAGGAAATACGCTACGGGTATTACCTTGTGCGTTTTCAAGGTCTGTGAAATTATCATTGCGAGACTAATCGAAAAGTGAGGTACCGAAACCGTAATATTTCACGAATTTAGTACCGGTAGTCATGTGAAAAAATGTTCGTGAAAGAATGCAAGAATGTAACACAACAAGCAGAAAATTCAAAATAACTTCACCGCTGATAATATTTATCGTTGAATTTTCAATAAGTATTTTAAAAAAAGAACATGAACCACTGATAAAAGTCCCCATTAACTGATAAGTGGCAAGAAGTTGAAATTTGAATAAAATTTACGAGTTTGGACGGATCACTTTACTATTATGTAACTTCGGTAACTTGACGGACTGTCCAGTGTGTATTTCCGCTTTAATTTATTTTTCATCGACAATACCGAACAATGGTTATTCTGTGCTATTTTTAAAACTGCCGAGGTGGAATAGTTATAAGAAGAGCCATAATTTTAACATAAAGTACTGTAGAGTGGGCGGGGGCTGAGGTTGACTATCAGCCAATATAAAAACGTGAGATTGGAACTAGAATTTGTATACAGTGTACAAGAACGTATATTGTATGCTTGAGTCACAATTTATTATATGCAGGGGTGAAGCGACACGCATTGCATTGGAGCGGGAAGCGGACGAATATTCCGTAGGACCCTTAGAAGGCCGCAGAAAACTCTACTATAAATTTGAGATCTAAATTTAGGACCCTTTGAAAGCGATAAAGACTGTTTCCACACTGCACGCTTCTCTCGTGCAATACCATAAACGAACTCCGGTTGTAAAATTTCAAGGGGGCGAAGGGCGCTATCCAGTGGAACAATTTTTGCTCCCTTAGTAACTGATTAAGGTATTTTCAACGTTTTTTTTAGGAAGAAGTCACTGTAGAGGCTTTGCACCCGTAGCCCGATTCCCATAGACTCTGTCTGTATGTTTTTGCGGTGACCCCCTCCTCTCTGATATACATTTTCATATAAATTTTCCAGATTGGCAACTATCTGCGTAACACGATGCGAGCATCTAACAAACGTTTTTTGTCTCCTGCATTCCAGTACTTCCGGTATGTGATCATCTCAAAACCATGGTCTTCTTCTTATCCTCATGACTTGGGCTGTGCAACGTATTCCCTAGAAAAGACCAAATATTCGCTTATAATATCCGCATTTATTTTGTTGAAACATTCCAAAAATATTCCCTAAAAATCCTAAGTACATATTACAAAATATTTCCTAACAGTATAAGTATCACTAGCTGACCCGCTTCACGGCTCATCTATACCATAGGCTAAAGTGAATTGGCTGAAGTGAGTTTGATGGAGGAACACTGGTATCTAGATCGCAGTTCATGTAAGTTATTACAAATCAAACGAATTATTTGGTGCTCATTCAATTTCCCTCACATTTGGTTTCCCGGCTTGAAACTGGCTAAGTGTTATCTTATGCAGGTATCCCTTGTTGTAAATTCTACAAGGAGCTATATTCGGAAAAAGTAAGGAGGTTTGATGGTAAGTACGGAGGCAAAGCAAGAGTTGTCAAGGGAAAGCGACGACTTTCTTAGTATATACTACAGGCCGAGGTCAGGAAGTCGCTAAGCACACTGAAAATTGAAAAAGCAGTTAGACCAGATGGGCTACATGAGAGACACTTGGAACTATTTGCATTGGAGTTCACGCCGATCCTGACTAAATTATTTAACAAAATTATACATTCAGAAGTAATTCCGACACAATGAAGGGAAGCTGAGATTATTCTATTACTCAAGAAATGCAAACGGGGGGGGGGGGATATCAAACATTATAGACCAATCAGTCTGACTTCCAATTTGGGCAAAGTCTTTATGAAAAGTTTAATATGCCCCCAGCTGGTTGCACAGCAGCCACGTGAACAAGCGGGTTTCCGCAGAAATCGTTCTACAATTGATCAAATTTTCATTCTAAAACAACTCATCGAAAAAGCAAACGAATACAACTTTGAATTATTTTCGCTATTTATTGATTTTACGAAGGCATTCGGTACGGTGGACCAAAAATTTTTGTGGGAGGCGTTGAATTGTCAAGGTCTTGTTTCGAAAGCAATGAGAATCATCCAAAATATCTAGCTACGGCCCACCTTGAACTGGATAAGAAAGGAAACTGGTTCGGCATTGAAAGAGGGGTCAGGCTAGAGGACCCGTTGTCGCCCAACCTGTTTAATTGCGTACTGGAGCAGGCCATGATGGGATCAAAATGGGAAGGTAGGGGTTTACAATTGAGGGAGAATTTTTGAACAATTTGAGGTTTGCGGACGACATGGTGTTAATAGTGAACAACCTGACTGAGTTAACTAGGAATGCAAAGGAACTTCTTGAGGCTTCCGAGAAGGCAGGGCTGGGCGTCAATACAAGCAAAATTAAAATATTGACGGACGCCCTAGAAGAGGAGGTGACAATGAAAAACGCAAAATTCGAATGAGTAAACGAAGCAAACTATCTAGGCCAAATCATTTCCTTCAAAAACGCGAGAGAAAAGGAACTCTCAAGTCGTATCACTAGTGGTTGGAAGAAATTTTGGAAATTGAGGAGCTTTTTCGAAGGCCGCTTTTCGATACCAACTAAGGCTGGGGTCTGGAGGAGTTGTGTACAGTCAGTATTGACATATGGGGCCCAGACATGAGCGTTAACCAAAGCAAACATCAAGCGGTTGCTGACAACCCAAAGAGCGATGGAGCGTAGTATGTTGGGCATCAAGGTAAAAGACAAAGTTAAATCTTCAGGGATTAGGGCAAAACCCGGTTTGGATGATTTAGGGGAAGTGGTAATAAGAAACAAATGGAGGTACGGAGGACACATCTGGAGATAGGGAGATGGAAGGTGGGAAAATGGGTGGAATGGTGGACTCCGTACAATCACAAAAGAGAGAGAGGAAGACCCACTACACGGTGGAGAGACTTATTTCGAAAGTCACTCGGCCCCTTGTTGAGAAGACATACCTGGGACAGGAGAAATTGGAGAGGAAAAGAGGAGGCACATGCCCAGAAATGGGTGGGTAAAGCAGTCACGAGGGCAAGTGGGAGACTATTTCTTCCGCCGTCCACGACACACGTGAAGTCTATGGCGAAATCCGCAGCGATATGTTAACAGGAAATAAGTGATATTCTGTACAGTGCTGGTAATAATTTAAAAAATAATACCTTGTCGTAACCGCAAGTACATATACTTACTTGATATCGGGTAGATACATGTTTCTTTGGAATGGGTAGGACAACTTTCGCACCAAATTAGAAGATTGTTTAGTAATAATGAGTGTGCTTATGACAATGGACAATATTTTTAGCTGTAGTTATTTCATATTTTCACATTTTGATACATGAAACACACGACACATTTTTATGTAGGTACAGTCAATAACAACTGATTTCTGTTCTGTGTGTGCGCAGTAGAGTAATCAGCCTAGTGTTCAGGAGGGTTTGGTCTTGACAAAAGGGGAAGGGGTGCTAAAATTAGAACAACTCTATTTAACCATGTTGCAAGGGGGGGGGGGCTAGTAGAGCCCCTGAGTACCTTCTCTTCAACTCGCATTGCGTTCATTCGGAGTGTGCTGATTCATTTACAGCTTATCGCTTCATGTTTGTGTTGTTCAGACGAAGATGTTAATGTTTTCATGTTTTCAAACATTCAAACGGATAATTAGGATAAATGCTGAACATTTAATTTCCAGAAACTGTGATACGGGGCTGAAAATGGGCCGCGTGGTACATAAATGAGTACGAAACAATATTCATGTATATTATGGTCGTGTTAAATCCGATGTAAGTGCAATAATAAGTTATTTTGAGCTCGTTTTGGAAATTTCAGATTTTCAACCCCCTAATAATTTCTGAAGGGAGACAGAGCCACCAAATTTTAACATAATGTGAAGAAGTTCTGTGTAAAATATTCCGAAAAGTACGAATTCCAAAAATAATTCGAGCGCTTAGAGGGAGCAAAATTCTGTGGCCCCCTCCAATGAGAGTACCGAAGTCCCTTTTAGCCTAAGACCTTATCAGAGTTCATACGAACACATCCTGAAAGTATGAACTCCTCAGCTCTTATGCATTGCCCACCATTCATCACTCATTATTATTGTTACCAATATAAGAAAAAATTGCATTATCGATTTTCTGTTACGATTAGCGGAACAGTGCCCCCGCCCACGTCCTAAAAAAATCATGTTTTTCAGGCAGAAAATCTGTACAAAAAAAAAGAAAGCTTGCTAAATATTCCCTAAAAATGGAAAGACCGGTCGAATAGTCTCAAATATACACTAAAAACTAGTGATTTATGCTAAAATATTCATTTATACCCTAAATAGGCCAAAATATTCCCTAACATATGCTGCTTAATTCATCTCGTAGAGATTGGTAAAGATCTTTTCCATATTCCCTTTCTTTATCAATACAGAAAAATATTTAGAAATACATATATTTTGCACAACCTTGCTCATGACTCGCTCTCCTTTTTCTCCTTCAACCGGCCAGGTGTGACATCCATTTAGTTTGATGATGATGATAAGGTTATCAGTCTTACGACCGTTTTTTCTCCCGACCTTGTGCGAGTTCTTTCATTTCCAAATAACTCTCACATTTGACATCCTCGATTACCTGTTGAACATACTGGAATCTTTACCGGAATATTAAAACATCTCGAAGAGTCACACAGCGTCCGGAGGAGTTTTTCTTGAGTCCACAAGCATCTCAAAGAGAGCTAAATAAGTGCAGAAAAGTTTTGAAGAATCCTATGCCGAGTTGGACTTACCTGAGGAAAATGTGTGTATTATGACTGGATCAATGCGAGGCCAGCATGTGTGTTTCAATAAGGCACCCGGAAGCCGTCAGCTCTCCGGTTTTGGGCGGCACGTTGCAACAACTGCGGAAAGAATTCCGGAAACCGGCCTCAGATCGACCGCAAGAATCGGCATCGTTAATTTCTTGCCGGCAAATTTACCTAACCTGCCGCTGCACCGCGGGCTCTGTGACAAAATGAAAATCGATATTCTCTTAAATTCGCGGCGGGCGGCAGAGGCGGTGGCGGCGAAGAGCCCCTTCGTATCTCGGGGATGGCGATAAAGACGTCGTCGTCCTCGAGCTGGGTCGTCGACGTAAAACGAAAGCAAAATTCCACATTCAACTTCGATATTATGAATTGCTTGTCGCTAATTAACGAACTTTACCTATTTTTCTTAGTGCTCCGTTTTCGCGGCGGCTACCGGCGGCAACCGTTAGCGTTGCCGTCGTCCTGCTCGCGCTACGAAATTTTCTAACGAGAGTATCCGCCGTACTTGTTGTACTAAAACTCATTAAAAACTGTGAAAGAGAAAAAAAAAACCGATTGCGCCGTGGTTACAGCAGCCGGAATACTAATGAAAGCGAAATTTTCTCCTCGACGGTTGAAGAGCTGTACGATGGCACCGTAAAAATTTAATATAAAAGAAAAAAGAAAATTATGTTGGCTTCATTTCGCGAAAGAGCGGGAAAATTAGACGAGAACATGTTGAATGTACTAGCTATGGAAATCTGTTATAGCGATGGAACATTTTTTTTTTGTCAAGTCTCGTCTATATAGTTTTCTTTTAGTTTAATTTTCAAAACCCAAGTTAACTCGTTATGTAAATAAAATTGATTCAAACTGGAAAACCCAACGAAGTACTAGACTAGTAATGGTATTTTTCAGTCGCTCTGCGGAGACATTGTACTGGATATTTAATTCAGCTCCGCTGTTAGTCATCGAAATTTCACGCTTAACCCTCACAGATACGTAGCCGACTCTGAGAGAACAAGCAGATGATTCTGTATACCTGTGATATAAAACATTTCTTAAACGTAATATCCGGCCATATTACCTACTTGGCTCCTTAAACTTAATAGGAACTTGGCAGAAAGCTAAAAAATGTATTTCTTGAATTCCTACTAGGAATTCTTAAAAGGAGGAGAATTCATGTGACTGACTGAGCGAGCTCAGTCCCTGGTTTACCATGATTAAAGAAATTATTCGTTCAAAGTTGCTAAGATGTCAGATAGGTCAGTTAAAATCACCAGTAAACTGATAACGAGTATCTACACTGCATGCAGATGCATTGGTACATGGATATGTCTTATAGCAATTGGACGCTATTCAGCGTAAGGGAACCAACCAGTAAAATCTGTTTTTTGAGAACACGTGAGTTCAAGAGCCATGTAGAAACTATATAACATAGCGTTTACTGATAAGCTTTTTTCAACATGAGTACACATTTTTGACTCGGGAACCCAATTTTGAGAAATCCTACTTTTTACGCTTGTTCCAACGATACTAATAACTCATTTTGTTTACACATGTTGATTGGTTCCCTTACGCTGAATAGCGTCCAATTAATTGGCTGCAGATTGCAGCCGCGCAGCAAAGATCAAAATCGATGACACCTGGCTAGAAGGAACTTTCGATTTCGGAACCATTCTCGTGGAAGTAATAAAATTCTTTTCTGTGGACTGATCAAGTTATTAGTTCTCAAACAGCCATTCGGGCATTTAGCCATCGATATTCAATGTGAACTGGATCGCGAGCCTACCACTGTGTTTGTGAATAAATTGTAATGTGACACAAGAAGAAGGCCCGTGTGTCTGAAACTGCTATTTGGACATTCGGGCCCTTTTCTTGTGACATATCACATACAAATAACGACAAACACACGATCCATCTATTTTTCAAAGAAAAATCATTGTGGCCATGTTTACAAACATTAAAATGTAGAGGAAAGAAAAGTTTCGAACAAAACTAGCGAGAAAAATGTAAGTTTTTTTTTTATTCACGAAATTTTGCCATGGGGAGCTCCGGCAAGTTCTAAGAACTGCTCAGCACCCCCTAGCACCCCTCTAGAGCTACGGGCCTGAGTATACCCACATGGCTGTAAGATGTCAAACTCTGAAGCGTTGCAAATTAATCGGCTGCAAACTGCAGCCGCGCACCAAAGATCAAGGTCAATGAGCACATGGCTAGAAGGAAAAATAATTTCCATGGAAATGTGGACCACTGAACTGAAACCATAAACAGCTAAATCATACTGACTGGCTTCACACAATACGCATAACTGAACTGAACGGTGAACTGAACTGGAATCAAGTTCCGTGTCGGTCGGAAGTAGAATGGGAGGGCCAGCTAGTAAACATATCCATGTCAAAAAGGAAAAAAAACGAAGGAAGCGGCGTTAGCGTTGATATTAATTGTAGATGGGAGACTCAAAACGGGGCAGGATACATTGGCATTCGTTGATACTGAAAAAGGTTTTGACAATGTTAAATGGAATAAAATGTTTGATATTCTAAAAAAATAATAATAATAATAATGAATAAATAAAAAAAGGAATAAAATTTATTTTTAACTTATATGAAGGACGGAAAGCCATATTAAGAGTAGTAGGAGAGAAATGGAAAGCTAATATAGGAAAAGTTGTAAGGCAGGGGTTCTCCGTATCTTCAGTATTATTTAATCAGTACATAGAGTGGACCATAAAAGAAATAAAATTTGAAACAGGTGTCCTTCTACATGGAGAGCGAGTGAAGATGCTCAGGTCTTATTAGCTGAAAGCAGTATTGATTTGGAAAATATGTTAAATGGAATGAGGGAGATTTTGAGTATAGAATATCGTGTGAGATTAAATAAAGATAAAATTAAAGTAATGTGCAATCGATGTGAACATGATAGCTTAAATATAAATATTGGGCAGGAAAAGATTTAGTCCAGTAGATATGTACAGTCATTGTGCCTGGAAAAAATTCCGAAGTTAATGGAACTTTTACAGTCAAGTCTTCCACCTCGAGGACCCTGCGCTAACTTGAGTAGGGCCGAAAAACCTCAAAATTTTCGGTCTTTCTTCGGTTCTTCGCTCACAATTTCTAAACTAAGCAGTTTTCGACAAAAGCGTTCATTTTCAAAGTTGTAGAGCATTACATTTTCTACAATTTTGTATGCATAAACTTTTTCCTAAACCTAATATTAACCGAGATACTGCCGTTCAAAGTTGGAGGAATTTTCTCAAAATGGTAAAAATTAGCCAAAACGAGATTTTTGGCCCTCTATCAATTACCATCAGTTCTATGATAATTATGGTAATCACTCATCAATTTCGACATGCTGAAACACCGGGGGGGGTCAGCTGACCAAGTGCCTGTTTTTGTGAAGTCTAGTTCTTTCATTGTTATTGTGGTAGGTCATCACCCTACTGTAAATTCCTGTCAACCCATAATCTTGAACCTCAATAAACATAGATCAGGTAGTTGAAATCAATGAATAAGAACCAAGAATTAATTAAAAACTATAATTGATATAAGAACAATGGTAATGTACAATAATACAAGTATATACACTTTAAGTACAAAAACTTCATGAGGCCACCAACAATTTGGAGCGCTTGGGGGCTGCTGCACCATCCTCGTCGTCGTCGTCAGTGTTGTCTGGGTTTATGGACATGTCTGGTGCAGGCGTAAGGGGGAGATTTTCCTCACTCTCGTCGTTAGTATCAACTTTGTTGGTGTCAGGCTGAGGGCTGTTTTCGCATGCTGTGCTTACGCAGTGCTTGCATACTGCGGAGCACAACAGACCAGCCTTTTTACAGCTTCAGCCAGCGGTGGCGCAACCAGTTGAGCACTTGCAACTGACGATGCGGAGCAGCAGTTCTGGGGCAGCATCCTTTGTTGTGGTGATGGGAACCACACCTGTGAACGTATGAATCACTCGATTAACACTGGTGACTTTGTTACAAGAGTGAATAATAATAATGGGGGGGGGGGGTTTAAGAATGAAAAATGTACTACTTCAGGATGGCGAGCATAATAATACCCACCTCGTTTGGTAATCTTCCACCCCTAAGCGTGGCAATTCTCGTAGAGGTTTTTTTTTCCCTTTTTTTTTTTTGGGCCGCCCCACAAAATTTCTTAACCTTTTAAAAAAAAAAAAAAAAAAAAAAAAAAAAAAAAAAAAAAAAAAAAAAAAAAAAAAAAAAAAAAAAAAAAAAAAAAAAAAAAAAAAAAAAAAAAAAAAAAAAAAAAAAAAAAAAAAAAAGGGGGCCCAAAAGGGTTTTTTTTCCCCGAACCCACCCAAAAAAGGGGGTTTTTTTTTTTTTTTCTTTTTTTTCCAAAAAAGTTTTGGTAGGGGAGCCTTTTTTTTAAACCCATTTTTCTAAAATTTTTTTTGTTTTTTTTTTTTTTTTTTTTTTTTTTTTTTTTTTTTTTTTTTTTTTTTTTTTTTTTTTTTTTTTTTTTTTTTTTTTTTTTTCCCCCCCCCCCCCCCCCCCCCCCCCCCCCCCCCCCCCCCCCCCCCCCCCCCCCCCCCCCCCCCCCCCAAAAAAAACTTTTTTTTAAACCTTTTTTTAGGGGAAAAGGTCCAAAGTTTTGGGAGAATTTTTTTTCAAAAAGAAAAACCCCCCAAAAACAAAATTTTTGGGGTTTAAAAGGGTTTAAAAATTTAAAATTTGAATTAAACCCCTTTTAAAAAGGGTTTTTTTGGCAGTTTTTTTGGTATTTTTCCCTTTTTCTTTTACTTTTAAAATTTAAAAAAACTAGTAGGTTTTTAAAAAAAAAAAAATTTTTAAAAATTATTTGATAATCTTTTTTAATCTTTAATTTTAAAATTAAAATTTTAAAAATTTTTTGAACTGTTTTAATGTTTTCTGAAATAAACTGTGTAAAATTTTTTCTCCTTGTTTCGTTTAAAAAGTTTTTTTTTAGATTTTTCTATAAAAAAACTTTTTACTGTTTTTTTTTATTCTTTTTCCTTTTTTTAAACCTGTGAAAATTTTCCCGGGAAAATTTTAAAATTTTAAAAATTATTTTTGTTTGTTTTAAAAAATTTTTTGTAAACCCCATTTAAAAAATTTTTTTTTTTTTTTTTTTTTTGTTTTTGAAGTTTAAAAAGGAATTTTTTTTTATAAAAAAACTTTTTTTCAAAAAACTATTTCAGGTTTTTGGGAAATCAATCCCCATAAATTAAAAAATGAAAATTTACTTTTTTAAAAATATTTAAAAAAAACAAAAATTTTCTTTTTTAAAAAATTAAATTAAAAAATTTTTTTCAAATTGTAATTTTTAAAAAAAAAAAAATTAATTTTTTTTAAATTTAATGGCATTTTAAGGATATTCTCCTTGAAAAAAAGTCCAAAGGTTAAATGTTAAAAAATTATTTTTTTTTTCCCAAAAATTTTTATTTTTTGGGTAGGAAAAATTCCAAAAGCATTTTGTTAAATTGTTTTAAAACAATTTTTTTAAAACAAAACCGGGCACCCAAACAAAAAGCTAAAATTTTCAAGGTTTGCTTTATTTTTAACATTAAAACTTTTTTTCGTTTTTGGGAACTTTACCACTTTTGGTTTTGGGGGTTAAAAAATAGAAAATTTTAATAAAATTCTTTTTTTTTTTAAAAGACCCCATTTTTCCTTTAAATTCAAAGGTTTTATTAAAAAAAAATTAAAAAATTTTTTAAATTTTAAAAAAAAAAAAAATATGAAAAAAACAAAAATTTGAAAAGTTTAAAAAATTTTTTTCCCCCAAATTGAAAACTTGGTTTTTTAAAAAAAAAATTTTATTTTATTTGGTAAACAAAATTAAATTTTAAACTTTTAAAAAAAATTTAAAAAATTTTAAAAATATGGAAAAGAAAATAAAAAACTTTATAAAAAATTCAAAAAAAGAAGTTTTTTCTTTTTCATATAAAAAAGAACCCTTAAACTATTTTTCCCAAAAATTTTTAAAAAAATTTTAAAAATTTTAAATTTCAAACCCATTAAATTCAAATTATTTCAAAAAATTTTTTCTTTTTAAAAATTTTAAAAATTTTTTTAATTTTTTTTTTTTTTTTTTTTTTTAAAATCCCCCTTGAAAAAATTTTACCAAAGTTTTTCAA
Source organism: Acanthococcus lagerstroemiae (assembly GCA_031841125.1). Lineage (NCBI taxonomy): Eukaryota > Metazoa > Arthropoda > Insecta > Hemiptera > Eriococcidae > Acanthococcus > Acanthococcus lagerstroemiae. Next base: position 15,254,516 of record CM063113.1, on the reverse strand, counting down.
AAAAAATTTTTTAAAAGTTTGAAAATTTCTAATAAATTAATTTTTACATTGGTTTTTTTAATTTTCCTTAAAAAAAAGATTTTTCTTTTTATTAAAATTTTTTTTTTTCCTTGTAAATTTTAAAAATAAAAAAGTATTTTTTTTTAAAAAGAAATTAAATTCATCCCCCTTAATTGTTTAAAAAAGGGAAAAATTTTTTAAAAAAAATCAATTTCCTTTTTTTTCCAAAAACTGTTTTAATTTCTTAAAAACCCCAAAATTTTTTCCCGATCCTTTTAAATTTTTTTTTGGATCCATTTAAAATTTTTTTTTTTTTTTTTTTTTGGGTTTTGAAGCACCCTCAATTTTTTTACTCCCAGTTAAAAATTAATATATCATTTTAAATTTGGGCAAGAATTTGTAAATTTTGTTCTCCTTTAAAAGGAAATGAAAATTTTTGGTTTTTTTTATTAAAAAAAAAGAAAAAGGTTTGAAAATTCAAAAATTTTCCTTTTTTATTTTGATTTTTTGTTAAATACATTTTAAACAGAAAGAACAAATTGTCCTTAAAAATACAAAACTTTTTAAAATTTTTTTTAAATTTTTTAAAATTTTTAAAAAAATTTTTTATTGAGTTACCAATTTGTTTTTTTAAGTTTTTTTCCGTAAAAATTAAAAAGTAATCTTTTTTCCCAAAAATTTAAAAATTTGGGTTTATTTTTAACCAAGGTTTTTAAAAACCCAATTTTTTTTTAAAAAACATTTAATAGCAAGGGGGGAAATTCAATTTAAAAAATTCCCATTCATTATTTTTTTTTTTTTTTTTTTTTCTCAAAAGATAAAAATCCCAAAAGGTTTTTAATTTTTCAAAATTGCCCTTTTTTTAAAATTTTAATTCAATCAGATTTTTTTTTTTTCATACTAAAAAAATTTTTTTAAATTATTTTTAGGAAAAAGTAAAAATTTTTTCTTTTTTAAACCCAAATCCCCAATTTTTTTTTTTAACGAAATTTTTATTTTTTTTTTTTTAAATTTTTTGAAAAACCCTTTAAAACCCAAACCTTCCTAAATCTTTTTAATACTCCCCCATTTTTATTTTTTAACATTTTTTTATTTTTTTATAAATTTTTTTCTTTAAAGTTAATTTAAAAAATTTTCTTACCAACTTTACTAATTTTTATTAAACGTTCCCCCCCTTAAAAAAGTGGTTTTTTTAACAATTTGGGTTTTTAAAATTAACCCCCATTTTAATATTTTATATATTTTAAAAAAAAGGGGTTTAGCTGCTCATAAAAAACAAAAAAACCTTTAAAATTACTTAAAAAAAAATTTTTAACCCTTAAAAATTTGTTTTTTCATTTTTAGAAAAAAACCCTTTTTTTCCCTTTTGGTTTTTTGTCCATTTAAAAAAAAACTGGCTTTTTAAAAAGGGGTAAAACCTTTTTTTTTTATTTGATTAATTTTTTTTTTTTTTAATAAAAAAAAACCCTCTAAAAAATTTTTTGTTTTTAAAAGTTTTTTCCTTATTTGGAATTTTATTTTTTTTTACAAAATTTTTTTTTGGGATACCCCCCCTTTTTTTTTCGCATTTTTTTTTTCCTAAATTTTTTAAAACCCTTTATTTTTTTTGGTTTTTTTCCCATAAAAATAAAACCCTTAAAAGGGAATTTAATTTTTTTTGTTTTTTAAAATTTTTGCTCTTTTTTTTTGATTTTTTTTTTTTTTTTTTTACAATTTTTAATTTTTTAGGTTTTTCATTTAACCGAAAAATTTTTCTTTTTCCCAATTTTTTTTCCCTTTTTTTTTTTTTTAAAATTTTTTATTTTTTAAACCCCTTTTCTTTTATTTCTAAACGAAATTGCTGGAATTTTTAAAATTTTTTTACCCATTTTTAAAACGCTCATTTTTTGCTTTTTTAAAATTTAATTTCCCCGTTGGATCAATTTTTATTTCTTTTTTAATTACATTTTGCTTTTACTTTTAAAAATTTTTCTTTTTCCCTTTTTAAAACAGGTCTTTCCAAAACCCCAAAAAGTTTTTTTGGGAATGGTAAAGGAACATTTTTAAACCCCCTTTTTTTTTTCACATACCCCCTTTTTTTCCAATTTTTTTTTTTTTTGAAAAATTTTTTTTTTAAAAAAAATTTTGTTTTTTTTCTTCAAATAAAAATTTATCCTTTTTTTCCTTTTCTTTTAAAGGTTTAATAAATAACCCCCCTTTTTTTGGAATACTTTTGTAATTAAAAATTTTTTTTTCCGTTTTCTATAATTTTTAAAATTTTTTTTTTTGGGTTTTTTTTAAAATCTTTTTTAAAATTTTTTTTTTTGGTTTGGAGAAATTAAATTACTTTATGAAAAATTTCTTGGTTTAAAATTTTTTAAAATCCACCATACCATTTTTATTTTTAAATTTTTAAAAATTTAATTTTTTTAATTTCTTAAAATAAAAAGGAAAACCGGGCCTTTAACCCCCCCCTTTGAATTCAAAAATTTTTAAAAAATCCCATTTTTTGTTCCCCCGTTTTTATCTTTTTAAAAATTTTATTTTTTAAATTCCTGGGGAAAAAAAAATTTTTTTTTCCCCCTTAAAAAAAATTTTAAATTTACAAATTCTTTTGTCCTTTTCAATTTTTAAAAATTTTTTTTTTGGTTTTAAAACCATTCTTCCCCTTAATTTTTAAAAAACTTGGGGAAAATCTTTTTTTTTTTCTTTGTTTTTTCCTGGGCCCCTTTTTTTAGAAACCCAATTTTTAATTTTTTAAAATTTTTAAAAACCCATTTTTTTTTTATTTTTATTTAAAACCCCTTTTTGCCCTTTAAAATTTTCATTTGTTTGTGGTAAATTTTCCTCCAATATTTCTTGAATATTTTCCTCCAATATTTTCTGAATATTTTGATTTGTTTTTGATATATTTTTCAATTCTGTTAAAATTGCTCCTAATTGGGTAATATTGAAAAAGTGAATTCTCGCAGGTGGTAGCCAATCCAACTACCTGCCGCGTAATATTTTTCAGTTCAGTTACAGCTGATTGATCATGTTCAGTAATCTTTTTCAGTTGTGGTAAAATACTGCTTGTGTTATCCTTTATATTGTTTATGTACTCTTTCACACCATTAGCATACTCTATTAACCAACAGTATAATTTTCATTATTAATGACATTTTTTATACATTGTATTATCATATCTGAAATTTCGCCAACATCTTTTATGACAATTTTCAGAACAGACTCTAAGATTTTCCCCGTGTTATTCTGAATTTTTTCAACTGATTCATACAAATAATGATGATTTTTTCTAGTAAACATTTATTATAAGGTTTTTAAATTTTTTTTGGCTTCTATCAGTTCCTCCCGAATGTTGGTCATTTCATTGAATATTTGTGGATTATGATTACCTGCTTCCCACATACCTTTCAGTATTGTAAATCGATCAATTAATTCTTTAGGATCGTTCCAGTATTTATAATCAGTCTGATTGGTATAAATTTTCTTAAGACCAGAGCCACGATGTGAAAGTATGAGTTCCTTCTCAATCAACATAGGTTGGATGAAATTTAAATATTTGTACCCACGACTACTTTTAATTTGTCCATTCTCAGAACGATAAGATTCTGTACTGAGAATAATTTTTTGATAATTTTTCAGGTCTTCATCAGTATAATTTTCAGGTTTTTGCATAGTTAGTAATTCCCATAGTCCTTGTGTTCCTGGATAAAGGGTAGTGTCATTACTTAGCTTAATATCAGCACGATCATTATCAGCATAATGATGAACTTCCATGAGTCGTGCATTTCCTATATAATAATCTTTATTTTCGTATCTAATACCAAAAGTTGAATCGGTAGGTATTTTTTTATTAGTATAGTAAGACAAATATCTACATGCAAGACTTTGAGACATATCAAATCCTGGTGTTTCCTCTGACCGTTCATAGGTAATTTCTCTTGGTTTGTCAGCAATCATAGGTAATACTGGTTGTTGTATTACAGGCTTAAGGTCTTTTATTGTATCAATGATTGGTTTATAGTTTTCTTCCATTTCTAGTTTTCTATTCACTTGACCTAACTTTGCACATTCAATATTTTTTTGTAGAAGTGCACGTTGTTTTACAACAAAATCAATATCATTTGAATTATAATCTGTTAGCTTTCTCATTTATAATATAAAATTTTCCTCAAATTTGTATTTGAACCTACCATTTTTCTGATCACATTCTTTATCTATAACTACAAAGTCATACGGTTTTTGCCAGCAATCATTACATATTGATTTGAACTGATTAAATGTTATAGTCCTAGCATATTCGTTATAAATATGTGTCAGATTGGTAAGATCTTGTTCAAAAAGAATTAAGTAATTAAAATTATCTCTAATCTGTTGTTTTGGAATTTTTGAATATGTTTGGGATAAATAGTAGCATGAAATATCATTATGACGACTCCATGAATAATATTTACCTATTTTATCATGGTTTTCTGTGTAGATATCATCAAAGATTACTACTGATCCTTTTTCTATTTTATTAGGGTCTGGTAAATCCTCGAGTGATACTGTATGAAATTTTTGTTTTTAAGTTTCTCGTTTGCAATATTGGCGAAACTTTTCATACTTTGGTTGATTAGAAGTATTTGAACATAAATATACATTATCAGGTAATGGTCTATCCACTAATATAGTCAATAAAACATTCGTTTTCCCAGACCCACTAGGACCACATATACAACATCTCATTATATTAGGAAACACTTCCTTCAATCTACAAGTTGGAACACTATTATCAAAGTTTAAAACTTCAGTCTTATTCTTTATTTTAGTTCGTTTCATTTATTATACAATATTTTTTATAGCCATATGGAAGTGTATTCATTTCATCAATTAAGTATCTTTTATCATCATAAGGAGATAGTGCAATTTTATGATTGATATAGTATACAATTTCAGCTTTTTGGAAACAATTCCATGCACAATTTCCTTAGTTTGCTTGCTATTGAACAAACAGTTTTTGTACATTTCAAATTTCATTCTTTCTATATTCAATCTTTTAATTCCCTTACACACTTTTTTCTCTTTCGATGTGTCGTTTCTGAAGGAGTACATTTTGATCTTAGTCCTACCCACTCTCTTATTGGGATTCCTAAGTATTCATCCTTGAATAATCCTGGAACTTTTTTGTTTACTTGAGGCATCCAATCCATTAAATAATCTGAAGTGTCGTAATAATCTAGATTCTCTTTTATGTCCTCATAAACATCATCACATTCTATATAAACAATCAATGAATCTGTATCAGTTCCTAATAATCTTATTTTGTCTCCATATTTCGTTTTTAAAACATTGTAGTAGAACTGGAACATTAATAATTTTGACAACTCCAGAACAACAAACCCCCCAAATATTGGTTTATTCAACTTTACTTTCTTATTTTGAATGTGAAGTAAAACAGTTTCTTCATCAAGAACAACTCTTGTTTCAAACTCATTCTGTTTAAGAAATGAGTCTAAAGTAGTCACTATTTGTACTGTACATCTTTTTCTAACGTTCTCCATTTGTTTTCCATAGACACTATTATTGAGTAATTTATAGAGATCTTTCTCATAATCATTTTTGCTTTTTGTCTTAAGCTTGTATTCTTATCAATATATGGTTTCATCCAAGCTTTTTGTTTGAATCTTATGTAATTATTTATACTCTTTAAAACTATACCTTGTTTCAAGCATTCTTTCAACATTCTGTAATCAATGAGATAATTATGTTTTGGGTGTAGCGTACTTATTAATTTACTCATTTTTGGTTTATTACCTATTTTTTGTTCAATCAAATTTTTTGAAAATCTGACAATTCTGATTCTCTAGGTACATATTGTTCTGGAAGCATGGGATAATCTTTAAATTTTTCGTGTAATTCTGTAGGAATCTCAAGATCAGCTATAAAAGTATATCCATACTCACCATTGTCATCTAGAGTAAGAATTACATCTTGAGTAAAGTCTGATGGTTTATAAGTCAATTTTTCAAATTTGCTTTCTAAGGATTTCTTTGCTTCGGAATTTTTTGCTTGCGCATCTTCAATTTGATGGGCTAGCAAATTATAGTTCAAGAATTCACCTATTGGTAATGGTTGACTCAGAGCCCACCCATATAAATTATTACAATCTAAATATAGAATATAACTGATATGCTTTTTACTATCCCAAATTCCTTTCTCTTTGGCTTTTTCTTTGCTTAATTTTATCGTTTTTCTTTCTTTCTCATCGTAAAAGTAACAATTATTAGCAAGAGCGTGTCTATGAGGAATGTTGGAAATCCCTCCTCTTATTCCTTTCTCATAAATTTCATAATTTTCTTGATCAGTAATTAGCTCAAGCGATTGTTTCGTGAATTTTAAAGAAGCACTATCTGATAAATGTGGTGCTGAAATATAATATACAGGATCTAGTCCATAATGTTTATAACACATTTCCCTAAAATTATCAAAAATATCTTTTGTGAGAATTGTATCTAGTTTCAAGTATAAATCATGATAATCTCCAAAATTTTTACATCCAAAATATTTGTAAACTTTTTTTGCTTTTGATAAATCGTCATCAGATATATGTTTATTATTTAACATCGAATACCACGCCTTTTTATCTAATGGTAATTGGTCAGAGAATTTATCATAAGTACTAACCCAGTCATAAGGATAAATCCCCTTCTGTAAAACCAAATGTAGGTCTTCTTTTTTAAATTCTCTCAATATATTTTGAAATTTATTATAATTAATCGGTTTTGTCAATTCAGAATCACAAATTTCACATTTTGCTGCATATTTTAAAATACCATTCTCATTTATTGGTAAAAATTGTCCTTTCCTAATTTTCTGTACTTTTTTACACCTAGCACAAAAACAGTCATTCACTTCTGCTAGATTTTTTACTGCTTGATCTAAACTAATTCCCACAAAATTTAATGTGTCAATAAATCTAAATTCCATTTCTATAGGTATTTTATCTCCTTTCCTACTTATTTTCAGTTTTTCTCCTTGACAAGAGGAACATTTTTTTAATATTTTGTCCCAATATTTTCTTTTACAAGTGCAGCAATAAGTGGAATCTCGTTTTACTTCACAATGATCTATCACCACCTTTTTGGAAAATGTTTTATAATTTTCACAATTTTCTGCAATAATTTTCACATCATGTTTCTCAGAAGGCTTCCTCTCATTCCCACTAAATAATTTTAACAACCATTGTAAAAATATTTTGGAATCGTATTTTAAATTATGAATCAAAATTGGAATGAATCTTGGCATTCTTAAATGCGAGTTGCACTCTCCACAGGCTACACCACGAAATTTTCCTGTATAATGATCATGATCTCTAACTTTTTCATTTTCTGCAAGAATCTTGTTACATAAATGACAGTGAGAAGTTTCTTTGAATTTGATATCTTCATCTTGTCCCCAAATCATTGGCTTATTAATTCTTCTTATCTTGTTGTATGCGCGAGCATGTTCTATTAACCAAGAATTGAATTGATTCATCAAGTTTTGTACATTCGAGTCTCTAACCAGCTGTGTTCCTTGTTGGTCAGAATAGAAACAAAAACTGTTAGCAATATGTTTCTGGAGATATTTTGTTGATTTAGTTTCTTTTTGCATTTTTTCCAATAGACATTCAAAATCCAACGTCACTGTGTATGGATGATATTGTTCTGCCCCATTTGTGCAATATTTTCGAAATTTCTTCTCTTCATTTGGCATTTCTATATTTTGCTCATCATTTATACAATTTTTTAAATGTTCCCCATATTTTAATTTATCTTTAAATCTTCTATGGCATTTCATACAAATTTCTACATGTTCATTATATTTATGTATTTTTCCTTTTAATAGAGCACTCAAGTTTTTTATCCCAACAATATGATCCTTATACTGTAGTAAATTTACATGGTTTTCACTACTAATTGGTTTATAAATTAAAAAAAATTGACCAATACCCTCTTCATCTTCCTCATACTTATAAATATTGATAGATATACCTAGAAATTTTTCATATTTTTTAATATTTTCTGGAATTAAATTAACTGGATATTCCATTTTCAGTTCTTCATATTTCGTGATATCATAATTTGAAACTCGATCTACATGATTTGTAACTGAATTCAAAACACTTTCCAACGCATATTCAAAGCATCTAAGATCTTCTTGCTTGAGACACTTAAAATTTCTATTTTGAATATTTTTCACATTAATACAACACTTTTTTGATTGAATAAATTTGGGTAATTGAATATAAGTCCCACCACGTAAAGGGTCATTTTTATCAGATTGAATATTTATTTCAATAACTTGATCAAATTTATATTTAGTATTTTGAGCAGTATAACTCTCATACTTTTGTATAACTTCATTTTTTGCTGAGATTAATGCACTTTCAATTGCATTCGAATCTACTATAATATGATGCTTTGATCGAAAATATGCCTCTTTATCACCTATTTTATCTCCAGTTGTGTGATCTATTTCTATATAGTTTACAACTGCTATTAATCCTATGTTTATTGCCTTTTTCTTTTTCATCTCACTTTTAAGCATTCTATCAAGAAGTTCTGTAATTTTGTCTAAATAAATTCTTAAATCATATTTTGCAGGTTCGTATACTATAGAGAATTGATTTACCATATTTTTCCAACACCCATCTATCTTTCTCACACTAGGACGAACTATAGGCTCATCAAAACTATCATCATCAAAATTAAATTCTTGGAGATACTTTACATTTTGAGATTGTAAGAATTTTTCAATTATTTTAGCTCTAGTTAAATTTTTGTTTCTTTCTCCAACTTTTTTAATGAGTTCTTTTTTCGTTAATTTATTCAGAATCTCTCTCTCAAAATTCGAACTCTGTCTCTGTATCTTGTCTCTAATTTCCAATAATTCAGATTTTTTCAACTTAGATACACCTTTCACTCCACAATTTCGCAAATCATTTCTTAAATCTTTTGCTGTTGTTGTTGTCCTTCCATGCTTAGATCTGACATGTCTAGCATAATTTTTGTATGTAATTTTTTTATTACACTCTATACACATTCTCGGTGCATATTTTTTATTTATCGTTTCCATTTTATTATATATATAATACTACTATTATTCTTTTAACGTAATTCAATTTTTTATTTATCGTATTTCTTCATTACACGCTAATTTATGCACGAAAACAACCAAATAATTAACAAGGTTAGCGCAATCAATTAAATGATAACACCATCATGGCATTGAAAAAAATTATACATGAATCGAATCTATACGGCGATGATAATTTATTCATAAATATGAGAGTGCTATGTTTGCATTTTCAAACTCATATGTAATGTTGGTTACGGGCTTCGTAAGTATATATACAAATTTTAAATAACACTCTATCGGAGCTAGGAGCTGTACATTAGGCTTCCTCCCCATATTAGACGGAAGTGCTAAAGAGGGGAAAGGTCCGTACACCTCACCTAGGCTAGTTCCCCTCGGGATAACAAACTGTAACCGTGACTCAACAGCGTCACGGCGGCAAATCAAAAGTGTTATCTCGGGGTCGACGATGTCGAGTTACTAAGTCTCTGTAATCAGCGCTGATTAGGTAGTAACATTCAATGCAAAATAAATAAAAAAAAAACGCTGTACTAGATCTCTGACGTACTCCGATGGCGCGGGTGCACACGCGTCGCTGGGTGCTTGGAGGTCGAACTACAGTGAAAAAAAAAAAAAAAAAAAAAAAAAAAAAAAAAAAGATAACACCGGGTTTAGACTCGCGTACTCTGAGCTGATATGAAGCCGGCCATATCAGTCTCGGATGCGTGAATCGACGGCCTTGGTGGAAAAAAAAAAAAAAAAACTCAGAGTTTCCACAGCCTCCCGCGGACAAAAAAAAAATGCAAATAAAAATTCAGGGCGTTCGCGGGGGGCAGTGGTTTTGCAAAATTTTCTCGTGAGTTTTTTCGCATTTTCCAAGGGATTTCAAATAATTTTTGTTTGAAATCTTAATAATCTATATTTTCTATTTCTCCATTTTTAAATGTAATATTTTTTTTAGTTATTTTTTTTAAAAGTATTAGCATTTTAATTTTTTTTATATCTTCTTTACTTTTTCCCGTTCTAATAGCAAATGTTTCTATCATTGTATCATTAATATTTTTTCTTGAAATATTTTGATTTTCTTTTCGTTCTTTAGATTTAAATGTCTTTCTAATATCTTCTACAAATTCTTTCTCGCCTTTTTTTTCTAAATCTTTATAAAATTCTTTAATTTTATTTTCAGGAATAAAGTCATAAACAATATTTTCCATAAATTTATATAGATCTGTTTCCAAATAAATATTAATATATTTAAAACATTTAAGGAATTCAATGTTTTTTAATTCGCAATGATAATTTTTAAAAGTGTTATTCATTTCCATTTTTATTATTTTTATATGAAAAATCATATAAAAATACATTATAACAACTTTAATATTATTCATTTTCTTGAACTAATGTGGTTATGAAAGGTTTACTATTTTCAGCTTTCCATTTTTCAGAATCATTAAACATAGCTTCAACAATTTTTGAGACTTCTTTATCTCTACCTACACATAAAGAGTTCAAATTAGATTCTGTTGGAACAATATAATTTTCAATACAACATGCTCTACTCTTTTTTAAAGAACCTACTACGTTTGATACAAAAGTAGGACAGAACACAAGCATAGAATACCATAAATCTGACATTACACCTCGTGTTTTACTATAAACTGTTTTAAATTCTTTTCTAAACTTTAATAAATTCTTATCAAATTCTACCTGAAATACACCTCTAGCTGTAAGTTGGATTGGTTCTTTATGTAGTGGATGATTCTTTTCATCTAGAAACACTAAGAGATACTTACGTGCTGAAATATAGTCTGTATCTCCTTTTACCCAATAACCAGCAAAAGAGTAATCATCTCGAGAAAGTCTGATAAGTTTAAGTTGGCGTCTAATGATTAAAATACGATTTTTATCGATAATCCTACCTTGAATTGATCCATCTCGAGTCTCAATTGTGTGCGGTTTTGTATTTACAAAATGTTCTACACAGCTGGCACCTGAACATGACTCGTTGCAATTTTTTCTCCACTCACAAGACATCAAATTTTCATTAGACATCCAGAAGCCTACAGGTTCTTGATTAATCACTTTCACTGATGGTATCTTTTTAGATACACAATGTGTAGAGTCATCAAAATTAAAGTTATTGCTTTTACTTTCAATCATTTCCATTTTATAATATATAATATTTTTTTTTTTTTTTTAAACTAGGTTATCAATTTTCGATTTTTTTATATTATTTTTTTATTATTTTAAACTAGGTTATCAATTTTCGATTTTTTTTTTTTATTATTTTTTTTAGTATTAAGATTTCAAACCAAAATCACTTGAAATCCAAGTTAGAAAAAAAAGTGGTCTGATAAAAAAATGGAAACTCGACCACTTTATATTACAATATCAATTCTTTTAACACCAACACAAAAATGTGAACTTGGTTACAGAGAACAGAACTTACACACAAATGTGTTTTCAACAGCGAATGTACAAAAATGTGTTTTCAACATCGAATGTACAAAAATGTGAACTCGGTCTAGGATTGTACAAAACTTACACAGAAAAGTGTTTTCAACAGCGAATGTACAAAAATGTGACTTCAACAGCGAATGCCCAGAAAAGTGTTTTCAACAGTGAATCGCTTGTATCACCTTCTTCTTCCCAATTCCAAAGGGTGCTGAGGTGGTGTCGCACCCACTTATCGCATGCAGGAAGAGTATGTCCTGTGGCCCGTGTTTGAAAGAGCAGGAAGAATAAAGGGCGGTTGGGGTGTTACCCTTCCCACTCGCCTGGAAGTAGACGTTTTTCTTTGAAAACCCCAAAGCATTCAGCAGCACCAGAAGATCAATGTCCTCTCCTGTAATGTCGACACTGTTGTACTCCTCGGCAACTGAGACCGCAGTCTGTACAATCAGCACATCAGCGTCTTCTACTGCCTGCTTGACTTGGATCCCTTAGCTTCCAGTTCACCCTTCAGCATCTCAGCACATCAGCGTCTTCTACTGCCTGCTTGACTTGGATCCCCTTAGCTTCCAGTTCACCCTTCAGCATCGTTATGAAATTCATCTTGTTTTTGTCGTTGGAGAGAAATTTTGCCTGCGTGATGGTGCTGATTGCGGTTGTCTTGGAGAACACAAACTTAGTAGAGGAGTTCAGCAAGGAACGCCGATAACATTCTACCGCCTTGGTGCTTTGGTAGCTTATCCCACTAGGATAACCATTACCATAATTACCATAGAACTGATGGTAATTGATAGTTAGAGGGTCAAAACCTTCGTATTTGGTCAATTTTTGCCATTTTAAGAAAATCCTCTAACTTTGATCGGCCGTATCTCGGTTAATATTAGGTTTAGGAAAAAGTTTATGCATACAAAACTGTAGCAAATTTATTGCTCTACAACTTTGAAACTGAACGTTTTGGTCGAAACCCGCTTAGTTTAGAAGTTATGAGCGAAAAACCGAAGGAAGTCCGAATAGTTTAAGGTTTTTCGGTCCTCCTCAAGTTAGCACAAGGTCCTCGAAGTGGAAAACTTGACAGAGTCATCCCACAGTACCTCCAAACAACCTGTAAAAGTTCTATCAACTTCGGAATTTTTTCCAGCAGACCCCACTTTTTTTGCTCTGTCTACTAGAATAATTGAGGAAGTAAGCGAATTTTGTTATTTAGGGAGTAAAATAACAAAAGATGGAAGGAGTAAACGGGATATTAATAGTAGAATAGCACAAGCCAAATTAGCATTTTATCAAGAAGGTAATCTTTTCAAATCAAAAATAAATCTGGAAATCAAAAAAATGATTCTTGAAAACTTATGTTTGAAGTGTAGCCTTGTATGGATGTGAAACTTGGACCATAGGAAAACCAGAGAAGAGAAGGATTGAAGCTTTTGAGATGTGGTGCTGTAGGCGGATACTTAGCATCAAATCGACGGATAAGGTAAAGAATGAGGAAGTATGTACTTAACAGAGTAGGAGGAAAAATGGATATTTGGAATTGTCAGAAGAGAAGGAAAGATGAACTAACAGGTCATAATTTGACGCACCCAGGAATAATATCACTGCTGCTAGAAGGATCAGTGAAAGGAAAGAATTGGGTAGGTCGACAAAGATTCCAGTATGTTCAACAGATAATCAAGGATTTCAAATGCAAGGGTTATTACGAATTGAAAGAACTCGCGCAAGATAGGGAGAAATGGAGAGCTGCATCAAACCAGTCGTAAGACTGATAACCTTATCATCATCACTTGTTTTTTTAGTTCCTCAATTAATTACAGAATTGGTTCTGCGTCAAAACGCTGTGTTCATTCGCCATAAAACTTAGATATATTTATAATATAGGGGAAATGCCAGAGCATTAAAAAAAAAAGAGTGCCCAAAATCCTTATTTTCCTTAAAACCAACTCGCGTGTAAAATTCTCTATTATAAATACTGGGATATAATATGACGGTTTCTTGAGCATTACTGGAATGCAGGTACACAAACTATCTGGGTAGCATCCGAATAGCTGCCCTGGAACTGGTGGAAGGCTCGTCAGCTCGTCTATACTTCTGAAGTCAAGTTACCTCAACTTTATTAAAATACTTCCGAGCCTTATCAGCCAAGTCCCGCAGCGTACGACTATCATCGTTCGATTCCCGCGTTTCGCGACATTTCGACGAGCCGCGAACGGTAGTCGGGGAAATCCGATCGTTGACCTTCTTCAGCAGGTGGCAAAAAAAAAAAGAAAAAAGGCTTTTTGCAAACGTAAATTATTATTTCTGGGTGTTGCTTATCAGTGCCTACGCGGAACACGTTCGCCCTTCGCCGTCGCCAGTCTGACGTAGGTGTAGCTATGGGGCAGCTGGAGAATAAACAGAAGAGGGAAAGAAAGCCTGTGAGAAAGAAAAAGTGCGAGAGCGCGATGAAGTTAGAAAGAAGAAAGAAAAGGCAACCCGCCTCCGACGCAACCGATTACGTGACGTCACCGACCATTAATCAAACGTCATCGTTACGTCATTGATTTACAATAATAATCGCAGTGAGCGCGCGTTTCATCCGGCCGGTTTTTTGGTTACCGTGGAAACGGACGCTGTATCCTATCTCGCTCGTTTTTCTCAATCAAATTTTCGCGCGGCGAGAAAAACCCGTGAAAGCTTTCTTGCAACACCGTGTAGCGTGGCGTGCGTGTGGCGTGCAGCACGTGCGGCGCGCGGCGAGGCGCGAGACGTCGCCGCGGAGGAATTCGAAATTCGGGGCTCGTGAGCGGCGGCGGTCGCGGTGGCGATACGATGGCGATGCCATGCCGCGACTGCGTCGGCAATGTAACGTCAGCGCGCCGCGCCGCTTGTTGGCGGCGATGGTGGTGATGGCCACGCGGGGGGGGGGGCGAAGAAAAGCGCAAAATACCGACGGCGAGCGTATCTGTGTATTCAGTCGTATTGTGCAGAAAATGTGTGTGTATATATATGTATAATATGTAGTAAAATTGTGTAGAAGAAATAAAAGTGAAACGCTTTTTGCCTTTGGGTGGTGGTGTCAGGGTTACTACACGCGAACGACGCGATGGAACGACGTCGAATTTTAATTTTCCGAGAGTACGATAGAGTTCTGGCTTGGATACGGAGCTGCGGTTCTGTATCGAGCTCCACTATGTACGAAAATTTTCGTTTCCACCGTTTCGAGTACAAATGTCTCGCCTGTTTTATGCGAAGCGGATTCCGCTGTTTTATGTTTCGTCGGATCCCGAGCGTGTCTGGGAATTGCGATCGCGAGTGTACGAGCACAGATGAAAGTGGTTGGAATTTTTCGTAATGTAGCACACTGTGCGCAGTGTACTCGTATGTAGTCTGTACCGATAATATACAAAGTGTACAATATCTATCAGGTTCTTTATGGTCTGTTGTTCGTCAGCAAATTAGATCATAGTATTGACAAGATATCCATAAAATATCGAAATGTCGATATTTAAAAATGGCTACCATGTATCAGCACGGAAGAAACAGGCGAAATCGCGGAGAAGTAGTAACTATCACAGTATGAGAAAATATTAAACGGAGGAAAAAATAGTCCACGGATGAATAATACAATGCACTCATGAATACATGGGCGTCCCTGGGGTAGGGGTTTAGACGGGTAATACTTACCCCCTTTTTGGGGGGTAGAAATGATTACAATTACCATCCCTTCCTCCTCCAAATTCAAAGGTCAATAATTATATTTATACTTGTAGTTATAAAAAATTTGTAAACGAATTAGTGCCATGTGATACCGCCATTAGTATTACTATACCATCCACTTAACTCGCAATACACATACACAGGGTGTCTAACAAAATCTAAATCGTACATAAATGACTTTCTTCCTCCCCCCCCCCCCATTTTGCTATGAATGCGCTAAAATATGAATCTAAAACTAAATATACTTCTTCGTCTATAATACTACATTTTCATGGGAGGAAAAAACTAATTTTATTGCATGAGGTAAATGAGCCCCATAAGGCCCGAATCCCCAATATAAGGCCCAATGTACCGATCTTGACTGCTATGCTTCAGACTGCATTAAAACGTACAGCAAAGTTATTCCTTCATGATATTGCAACACTGCCCAATGGTTTTTATCAAGATATTATTCCACTGGTGCAAGATATCTCTCTATATACTAAAAAAAGTAAAATCCACCACCGCCACCACCACCACCGCCTCCGGGAGAAAAAAACGCACTGCGGGTTGTCTATCTAAAAATCAGAAAAATTGCAGGGGCAGATCAGCTACTTTCAAGGACATAATCTGTTCTAACATAAAAGATCTCCAAGTTTTAAGACAAATCGGCTTAATAAAAGACATAAAAAGACATATCTCTCTATCTCTCTTCTCTCTCTAAAAAAAAAAAAACGCGGTTGCCTACCTAAAAATCAAAAAAATTACAGGGGCAGATCAGCTACTTTCAAGGACATAATCTGTTCTAACAAAAGATCTCCAAGTTTTAAGTCATAACCGACATAATAAGACATAAAAAGATATATAATGACATACTCATAATCTCCGAGATCTCAAGGCGCAAGATACAACACATAGTCGAACTTAAGATAAATTATAGGCGTGGAGGGGGTTCATGGTGGAGGAGAGAGCAGCAAAGGTAGGCAACCCACTGCGGATTGCCTACCCTGTCCCTTAATTGCTCTATTTTCCAGGGGTAGCCTACCCTCAGGAGGGGTTCATGGTTAAGGAGGGAGCTCCTGAAGGGGGAGGATGGCTCCTGTGGGGGCGTGAGCTGTGGACAGAGATGGAGGCTCTGGGTGGGGCGGGGGGTTAAGATGAGTAAGAGGAACTGGTGGGGGAGAAAGTCTTTGGTGAGAGTGGGGATAGATATTTCAGTGGTAAAATAATCTAAAAACCTGTTTTTCGAAAATTCCACGCATTTTTGCAATTATTTCGATAAATATGTTTTTTAAAGAAAAGTTGTACACGACATTTTTATAGAAAATTTAACAAGGAACATTTTATGTTATTTGCATTTTAGTCCTAAAGTGAACATTTTTTTAGATAACTGCGATTTAGCTAATAAAGGTCGGTTATGAAAGAAGAGCCACGTTCCTCGAAACTGTCACACATTTTTGCTATTATCTCGGTAAATATGCGTTCTAGAGGAAAGTTTTATGAGATCTTTTTATAGAAAATTTAACAAGGAACATTTTATGTTCTATGCATTTTGATCCTAAAGTTGATATGTTCCGAGATATTCGAGTTTTTTTTTTTTGTAAAATCTCCGTATTACACATAAGTTCAAGGTCAAAGTTCCACGGGTTAATGACCTCAGATTGAGCCAGTTTCTAGTTCCATTGGAATAAATTTCAGAGCACACTCAATCGATTGGCGAAAACTAGTAAAATAAGGGACAACCTACTGTTGAAGCTGGCCGTTCCAATGTATACTTCTCATGCGTTTTCCGGGAGGGAGCAGGACACCTCAGGGACTAAGCCCTTCCCAAGGAGAAAAGAACCCTGACCTCTGTGATAAAATTAGCCTAAACTTTGAATACAACCTCTTCTTCACCCGATATTAGACGGACAGAGGTGTGTCGAGGTGAAATTAATCTTGAAATTGATCCTAATGGCTATCAGAACTCGCATGCCGAATGCCTGCGTGATAGAGGGCACGATTTTCCACCAATCAGTCGCACAACAGTGACTTTTTCATGTTCCGGACACTCTTTCAAGGTGTTAAGGTACGTCAAAGTCGACTCAACGCCGAGGGGTGTAATTGGACGGCGTACTCCGAACTGCTCACATATTTTCAATTTACTCGTGCATGCTCGTCATTCTTTGCCATAAAAGAGGGTTAATTAAAACGCGTGACCTTTACGTCCTCACTCTTGATTTCTGTAAACGAATACGAGTGGACTCGATTTTATACTTTTCCAAGTATTACACCGGTCGTAAAGTGCAAAGGTCGATAGACACTCATGCTTGACAGTACAATAACGAAGAAGGAAAAAAAAAATGTATACGACCGAATGACTGACGGGAGAGATTTCGGATACCGAAAAGGTTATTATGTATGCGTTGTTAGGTACCGGTGACCCCTCCCTGTCTTTACCACAGACTGAACTGTGGGCACGTATTATTTCCTTATTAAATTCACCGTCAACCCCGGAATAAATTCGGGCGTAGAAAATACTAAGGTGAGTGTATACGTGACGGGTGCTCGTACACAGTACCGAGTAAATTATTCCCGACGATCATGTTGAACCATTGACTAATCTGGCCATCTGGTTTGACTCGTAATTGGGAGTAAGACCTATACAGAGTCGGTTGTTATGTGGATAGCTTGTTTACCGCTCGAACGTCCCGATTTCCAGTTACGAACTGGTTAAATCTGCAGTCATTTGAGTCGAGCCTAAATTTTAAAATATAACCAATTACCGCGATTCAAACTCGAGGTCAAATAGAGGCTATCTGCACTAACCTAGAAATGTTTTTTTTTTTCCTATGTCTTTGTACGTGTGCCCAGTAGACTTATTTATCATTTCTTTTTCTCAGACTAGTTTTGTGCCGAATTACGGCTACGATGTGTTCGTGCCCCACCGACCGAGGAAAACGACTTCTGAATATCTGAGTCGTATTTCGTTTTATCGAGCGCTGCAGTGGAGAGGAAAATTTACCTTCACTTGAGGCTTATATTAATTCGCGATTTTCGCGTTGGACTCGAGTAATGCTCTGTGTGTTGCAAAAAAAAAAATCCTGTCAGATGTACTTCAGGAATTAGTGGCGTAGCTATAGGGGTTTCCCGAAGGGGGGGGGGGGGCACAGATAGGTTTTCAAGGGGAAAAAAGTCGAAAATTGAGGTATTTTTTAAAAATCACCGATATTAGAGGACTATGTAAACATATTGGGCGGGGCACGTGCCCCCTCGTGCCCCCCCTCCCGTCGCTACGCCACTGTCAGGAATGAATAAAAATATATTTATCAGCTCTCACCTAGAGCCTTCGCACAGCGGGAAGAATATGTTCTGAGGGGGGGGGGTGTAAACTCTAGAAATCCTGACTAAGTTTTCATATTATATTTCAGTTGATGAGCAACAAAAGAAAGCTCCTAGTCTTATCTGTTTTCCCGGAAGGGTCCCAGAATTTCTCGACTTTCCCGAACTTTAGTTGGAGAACGACTGAAATGTTACCAACTTTCCTATGACAAGCAACCCCACCCTTCTCCTCCTTGCATAAGCTCTGCTTTTACTCAGGCGCGACTGTAGGATTTTGGCGCCCGTAAGCAAAATGTAAGAAGGCGCCCTATTTTCGTAAAGTTTTGAGCGCTCTGGCGCCCCTCATTTGAGTGAAGTGCCTGGCGCCCGTAAGCGACTGCATACCTTGCATACCCCTATCGCCGCACTGCTTTTACTCTCCAACTAGTCGTTAACAAGAAATGTTGAAGGGTTCTTCTCGTACTAGCCTGGAAAATCTGAAAGCGTTCTGTCATGACTGGCTGAAACTCATTCAATTGTAAGATTTTTAATACTCATTCTGATTTCTTTGGCATTCTTTAGCTTTTATCAGACTCGAAAATGAAAATTCATACAGGTTCACATTATAGGTACTAACTAGGGGACTTAGCCCCCTGGCCGCTACGCGGCCCAACCCCCGCCGTCACATATGTAAATACGGCCCTGGACCTCGTAGTAACCTAAGTGTATCTTACCCTACATAAAAAAATTTCCATGGAATGAAAACAACACGGCGCCACACCATCCAGGAGCTCTCTCCTCCACCAAAGATCCCCCGCCCCCTGGGGTGGGCTACCCTCTGCCACTCCCCACCGTAGCTGTCCTCCTCCATCACAGTCACTTTCCCCCACCATGTTGCTCCTCGCCCACAGCAACGCCCTTCCTTACCGTGGCCGTCCTCCCTTTCTAGGACCTCCCACCTCCACTGAGGAGCCCCCCGGGGTAGAGTACCTCTGGTGAAACGTGAGATTAAGGTACAGGGGAGGCAACTAGGAATTTATCTCCACGGAGGGGAAGGAGGAGGTGGCTTTTACTGTTTAGTGTATAGAGAGCTCTCCCCCACCACAACTCCTCCTCGTCCTTCCCCGCAACCTTCGTCCCCCAAGCTCCCTCCTCCACCATGTACCCCATCCCAAGGGTAGGCTACCCCTGGAAAAATGAGCAATTAAGGGGCAGGGTAAGCAACTCGCAATGGGTTTTTTCTCCCGGAGGCGGTGGCTTTTACTGTTTAGTGTATAGAGCCCTGCTCTACCACAATTCCTCCTTGTCCTTCACCGCGATCTTCCTCTTCCCCAGCTACCTCCTCCACCATGAACCCCCACCCAAGAGTAGGCTACCCCTGAAGAAATGAGCAATCAAGGGGGAGGGTAGGCAACCCGCTGTGAGTTTTTTCTTCCTGATGTGCTGGCGGAGGCGGATTTTACTGAGCTCCATCCTCCACCATGAACCCCCTCCCGAGGGTAGGCTAACCCTGGAGAAATGAGCAGCTAAGGGGTAGGGTAGGCAACCCGCAGTGGCTTTTTTCCTCCTGGTGGCGGCGGCGGATTTTACTTTTTTTTAGTATATAGAGAGATATGCCTAATTACTTATATAAGATCACAGTGGTTATTCTAAGCAGCAGTTATGATGCAGAGCCGGATTTTTAGGCGCTAGAAACTCAAAAAAGAAGCGGTACTAAAAGTTTAACAAGACCTAAATAGTCTTATAAAAAGTCCTTATGAAAGTGAAATAGCCTCGAAAAAGGCAAAATAGTCTCAAAAAGTCCGTATAAACCTATGGCTTCATGGGTATCAAATTAAAGGTATTGGGGAAAACTGAACCTAATTTTTATATTTCTATTCCTCCTAAACTATGTACAACGTAACAATTTTGAATCAAAATACTTTATTGCAACAAACAATAAGGTTTTCATGATTTTTCAACAAATTCTTTGAAGGGAAATGGATTTAAAGTTTTTTTTTCTTCAAGAAATTGATAATTGAAAATTAAATTTTTTCCCCAAAAAATGAAAATTGAATAATTTTCTCAAAGAATGTAAAATTAAAATTTTTTCTCAAAGAAATTTAAAATTTCTTCTCTATAAACTTAAAATATGAAATTTTTTCTCAAAAAACTGGAAATTAACAAAATAGTCTCAGATATTAGATTTCTATCAAAAAAAGTTTGTAAAAACATCAATTTTAGGCAAAACTGCCATTTTTAAGGGAAAATAATAAAATAGAAAAATGCTGTATCAAAGTTAGCTCATTGGTCTCAGAAATTTCCTGATTTGTCCAGAAAACCTCAATAAATCAAATAGACTAGGCTACGAGGGGAAAAAAGTAAAAAAGATTTGGACTCAAAATCCGAGCCCTGATTATGATGTATTTGAGTAGGTAATTCTAAAATGCAAATTAGCAGTTCTAAAGCAGAGTTGAGCAGTTGTACATTGTAGTCCAAGTCTAATTAGCATTTGAACTGGAAGTAGTTGCGAGCAAAGGTTTTTTTGGTGATTATTGTGCGGAATGGTCTACACCAACCCGTGTGCGTTTTCCACCACGGTGGCAAATGTGCACCTTTCGTCAGTTTTCTCCAAGTAACGCGAAAAATATGAGAGCTAGTGGAATAGTTCATTGGATCAAAAATACCCTCTTCAAATTTCCCTGCAAAATGATATGAAACATGATGCCTTCAAGTCAAAAGAAGTGTCACAGGGGCCACTCAAAAAGTAGGGTATTTTAGCTTCTTATCAAATAAATGGAAAATTATGCAAGATAAAGGAAGTATTCATCTTACTAAAAAGATTTTATTTGCAATTGGGACTTAAACCTAAGTTGCATGTGTTGGCAGCACTATCGGTATGTTCATTGTATTCTTACCACTTTGGGGTGAATTTTCGCGAATAGATCACCCCAAACTGATTACAATACACGCAAAACGTTCGCCTGTGGTGACGCTACCTAGGCGAGGTTTAAACCCAAAATTTCCGGTGAAATGATATCAAGATACCTCTAACATAAGGGTAACCACCACAGGTGGCCACCGAGAAAGTACGATTTGCGGAAATACTTCACAGTTTACAAGATTTTTACATAAATGCGGTGAAAGCAGGAACCCTACTTTTTTTTTGGGGGGGGGGTGGTTTCTGTTCTATCAGTGGCTTCCTGGGGATAAATTTATCTTGGGAAAGGGAGTAAATCAGGGTGACCTCCTTTCTTGTATTTATTCAGTAGCGTTCTGGAAGGGATTTTTCAAAATTTGAATTGGGAGAATGAGGGTATTTCGGTCAATGGGCACAAATTAAATCACCTCCGTTTTGGTGATAATCTTATTCTGGTAAGTGAGAGTAAAGATGAACAGGAATCCATGGCCAACGAGCTGAGTGCGGTGAGCAAATTAGTTGGTCTGCCAATTGATTTCTCAAAATCGAAACACATGTCTAACGTTGAAACATCAAAATTTTTGGTTGATAATCACGAAATCGAAAACGTCTCAGAATATAAATGTCTAAGCTAAATCTTATCATTTGAAAGCAGACAAGATAAAGAACAAGCTCGTATATCCAATGCATGTAGGAACTTCTGATCTCTTAAACACATTTTCAAGCGCAAATTGAATATTGCCTCCAAAGCCAGGGTGCTCAGAAGTGTGTTGAGCCGTCGCTGACTTACAGGGCTCAGACCTGGGCCCTTACTAAAACCCATGTTCATAAGCTGAGGGCCACCCACAACGGTGAGGTCGCTTCTGGGTTTAAGATTGATGGATAAAGTTAGTACGCAGTTTATTAGAGGACAATCTAATACTTCTGATGCTGGATGGACAGTGAAGAAGTTTAAACTTGGATATGCAAGGCACCTGGGCAGAAGTCACGGAAATAAATTTAATAAAATTGTGGAATCTTGGTATCCTAGAGATCATTGTAGGGGGAGGGAAAGACCACCCACGAGGTGGAGGGACGAAATTGTTCGGAGATTTGGGATTTCATGTTAGAGAACTGCTAAGAACAGAAGAACTTCGAGACAGGTGGTTGCGGCCTATGGACCCGACGGCATGACGACCCTCCGTCAGGGCCGCCCTTTTTCGGTAAAGTTTTTTGTAGTCAAAAATACACATGTATATGTTTTTTTCTGGTCAAGGCACGTCCCTTCTGACCCTTCTCTAAATACGGCCCTGCGCTTCTGGATTCGTTTATCTATTTGAAGACTTACAATATCATACCACCAGCAAGATATACCGTAGTTTCAAAACTTAGTGATGTCGCTAACTGTATGTGGGTTATCAGTTCCGGCACCAATGTCTTGAAACAGTTTTGTCGGTGGACTCAGAAACGGGCAAGACTGAAAGCTTGATTGAGACATTTTATTGGTTTGTCATACCTGCTTTAAGGCTCCTGACTTTTCAAGGCTACTTTCATGAAACTGTTGAAACTCCTGTAAGACTGTTTGAACCCTGTTTAAAACTCTTTTAGACTTCGTATTCAAGACTCATTCCAATGGGTCCAAGACTCTTTGAAATTCCTTAACGCTTTTTCAAGTTTATTTAAAACTCTTCGAGGCTTATTTCGGACTTCCGACCTGTATTAGATTAGAAAGACTGTTGGAAATATTCAGTAACTCGCAAGCCTTGTTTGGTCTCTCGGAGTGAGGCTGGTGAGATGAGACGAATCTCGAGCGGTCTCGAATGGCAGCATTATTACTTGCTTCCAGACGCCTCCAGATATCTAAGTTCTAAGATACCTACATCAATACTCTTTCACGCTGAAGACTATTCCAGGCTCGGTTGAGACTTTCTGACATTCCTCTATAGACTTGTTCAAGGTACTGTAAGACTTCTTAAGACTTTTTTAACGCCCTTTAATATTCTTTAAGTAGAATTTCTTCACAACCCGCCACTGACTACTCTACAACTAAGAGGTATTCGGTCCTCGCAGTTCTCAGGAAGGAAACAGTAATTCAGCCGCGGGTTGATCGTTCCAAAGTCGACAGAAAGGCGGATCGTCCCAGATGCCTAGAAGGTTTTCGGCTGCACACCGTACCAGAAGTGAATACTCTGCCCTCAAGCGCAAGCCAGATTACCACCTACAACGGAGCGCGCTGGTCAGCGAGTCTTCAACTGACGATATGCCCGCGGTATACCTTCAGCTTTCGCTTGCCTCATCAGTAACTCAGTTTGACCCACAAATCAACCCGATTCACCGGCAGACTATTCAGAGCTGAACTAACTAGTTCCACATGCAATAGCAGTGCGCATTCCAACCTCCCTGCAAGGCTACTCCCGAAAGTATCCACTTCCGGATGGCCATCAGTGTCTCATCGGCACCGAGGTGACTAATGCTGGTCGCGAAGCGATTCTCAAACGTCGAAATATCATTATTCGGGGTACACGTAGGAATGATTCAGGAACCCGTTCCGTTCCCCGTTCTGATCGGTTCGCTCGAACCGGTACCCGTACCTAACCGTCGCCGAATTACACGCCGCAATTGGCGACCGGAGTACGCGCCAGCAGTCGAAAGTTCCAGTTGATTTAACGCTGGAATGTGGATACAACCGCTCGCGACTAGTCGTCGCGAATTGCGGCTGGGTCGGCGCGGCCAGCGAGGCGGGCGGGAGAGACAATTTAAGGACCGCGCGCGGAGTTGGACGAAACGACCTTGCGGGATCTCCCAAATCTTGAGCGACGCAGACGGCCGGGTGGGGCCGCTGGCCGCGGGGGAATACACCGTTACCGCCATCGCCAGCTCTCGGGAATAAGTGAAAGGGGGAAGCGTGTTTAACCAAGTCGGCCATAATTGCGATCGACTATTGCACATAGTGCACTTTGTGTATTCTATGCCTCTCTCTACTAGGCGCATAACTAGGACAACGATTATCGCCATTGTAAACAGAATCTATACGCAGTCGCGCTGGCGATTATATTGAAAATTAGTGGTTACCATCCAGCGTGGCTGGCTGCATGTCGCGTCACAAAACGCAAAATTACGTCGCTCTGGCGTGTCCCAGTTACAAAACGTGGACCGGAACACGTTTAGCTGTTCCGTTTCTACCAGTACCCGGGTCGACTGTGACGATGTTGAGATAGGCGTGGGTAAATAGCGTCCAGAAGATAGCAAAATTCCAGACGCGGGGCATGCGGCGGTGCCACCGTGAAGGCGTGATCAGACTTACTTCAGTCAGGTGCACAGCTAAAGCTACGTACCAACGAGGAACTCGGTATTGCAAGAGTTGGGAACTATTGGAATTCTCTAAAATCCACCTCACAGGCTTATGGTACGGAATTCAGGGCTCTCCAAATTATGAAATGCAGACTACAGAGGTCACGTGAGACTCGAACACTTCCTCGCCCAGGTACATTGTCTTAAAGAGGCTTTCAGAGCATACACCGCTGATCTGACGTATTTGCGCTGTACTACATGTATGAATGTTTGAAGTCGAATCAACCGAACAGAGAGCAAGACTAGAAGATTAGAAGATGGAAAACTAGGCAAGAAGATCGATACCTTTTGGTACCCCCCCCCCCCGATCAGCTGTCTCAGACGTTCAGTATTTCTTATTTATTGGGGTTGAAAACAGTGGTTAACCTACATAAGCATCAGAACTCTTTGTATCGTCGCCGAACATGATGGAAACGACCTTCGAAGGCTGACTCAGGCTTTTAATAAGATATAGGGTAAAGTACCGTCAACTGGGGTAATATTGGACATGTGACTTGTTGTAGGAGCGCTAGTATCGTTATCAGTAAAGTCAATTGGGACAATATCAGACACCGGTGGTAATATCGGTTATTCATGACTTGTTGTAGGAGCGCTAGTATAGATCAGTAAACAAGTTATTAGAGACCGATATTACCCCAGTAGACGGTACCATAAGTGGATCAGTGACTCGTTTATGGACGTTTCCAAAAAACTGGGTCAGAATGAAGTAGATGCCGTGTCTCTGTTTTGGAACATGTACGTATATACTATAGAACGAAGACGTGAAATGGTTTCTTGAAATTGTAAAAGAATGTAAAACATAGCAAATAGCAAAGCCAAAAAATTAAACATAACCGAGTGCATATGTTACGGCCATTGTTGCTTTTTGAGCAATATCAACAGTACCCTAGAGGTCTGGTTGGCCCAGTGGTTAGAAGCAATCCTGCCGCGCTTGTTCTCCCCTCTCTGAACGTTACTGGTGATGCCCTTAGGTCGAACATTTTCCGTCCGCTGCTTGATTGCCTTAGGAGAGGGAAATTGTATCTTTCAAGTTTAAACTGTTTTCGGAGGACCTGGGAGTCTAGACAGAGTTTTTTCTGGAGTTATATGAGGCAAATTATCATGGGGTGTAAAGGGTTAGGCCGGATAGAGAAAAAAGTTTCTTAGACCTGGCCCCATGGAGCTATCAACGCCCTTGATTTGGTTTCAGGAATGGCATGGGCATTCGGGGATTCTTATTACGGTCCAGACTCTGTACAGCGATGTTGTGTTATGAATCTGAATGTTTATGTGTAGTTCACTGACTACAAAAACGGCCTTTAAATACATAATATGTACAGAAAGACCAGGGCAGGTACGAAACATTTTATTTATTTTATTTTATTCTATTTTCTATTTATAGTGCCGCCCAACAGTCAGATGGCCAATTACAGAACGGCACTGAGTAACAAAAAGGAATAAAACGATACATTGTAAATTAAATAGATGGTAGAAAGAAGAAAAAAAAGAGAGAGAGAGAGAGAGAGAGAGAGAGAGAGAGAGAGAGAGAGAGAGAGAAGGAAAAACAATAATCATTTAAATTAAAAAAATGAAAAGACTACCAAGAATAATAAAGTTATCCTGCTCTGGAAAATAAAAATAGAAAAGAAACATAATACCTAAATAGATGAAACAATAAAGATTCATTAATTAATTTAAAAAGAGTAATTAGGAATAATACAATGCTACATTGATAGCCCTAGCTAACCTGCTCTGCCTCCTTATTCAGGGCCCTGCTTGCCCCCGTTGTCCTTGTGCTTCTTGCATTATCCCCTGTCTGTCAACCATTCCCATAGTTTTACATAGTGGCTGTTTCCGCGCAGTCCTGCATCTTGAACAGAGCCTGTGCCACCTTCCCCATAGCTGTGCGTCTCCCGTCGTGGAATATATCGATGGTGTCGTCGATACACATCGGTTCGTTGTACAGATCCATGGCTCGATTTATTGGGACCAATCTTAGACGAGTCGTACGATGCTGCGGTGCATGAAATAGACCTTGAGTTCTTACAGTTCTGGAGGGGCATAGAAATTGATCCTGTGTAGCAAATAAGAGGACTATGTTTTTTGTTGGGGAAGGGTAGGGGGCAGGTGTATAAACACGAGCTATCCACTGCAAATTCCACAATTTTGATTAACAGCAAAAAAAAAATCGTCCCAGAATTTCCCAAAACTGACTCCCAAACTAAAATTTTATTCAACAAATAAATAAAAAAATAATAAATACTTAAATAAACTTTAAAAAAAAAGAAAGAAAATAAAAAGATTACACGTTACTGAGTTCTCCTGACTAACTGCCAACTTTTTACTTTTTCTTATAGTCGGAATTTCCCAAAATAGGGGTGGGGTTGTCTCCCTTCGTGGCAGCCTCGTGCACGAAAAGTTTATGCAAGTACTGCACTTGGGATAGAAATGAGAGATCTCAGCAATATTAGTGACCTGCATTGGAATCGGACTGCTGCAGGTGAGAGTCAACCAGGGCCGGCGATCTTTCATTGTTTCCGTTGGTGCAAATACAAAACTTCTGAATGAGAAACCATGGCACCCCCCCCTCCCGAATTTAAGTATAAAAACATTCAATAAGTACTGGTAAGTTATAAAAAAGTGAATCTAAAAATAAAAAGGATTTTTCCAACTAGTGCACGCCGTGCTTCAGTGCAACTGGACTTTCGTTGGCCCTGAAGTCGATAGTTCACATAACCCGATGCGCAAAATCCCACAAGTTACCCGGGTGACGAAAGGGGAACAAGGGTAACTACAGGGGAACGAGGATAATCTGAGGGTAACCGAGGGTAACAAATGTGTGATTTTCCCGCCGCGAGTAACTAGAGAGTAACTAATTGAGTAGTATCCCGCCAGTTACCCGGCTACCTGAAGGAGAACAAGGGTAATCTGAGGGTAACTCGAAGGTAACAGAGCCGTAACTTTTCCGCGGGTAACTGGGTTACTGGAGCGTAATTGATTGCGCATCGGGAAGGACATTGCCATCAAAAAGGAGTTTGGCAAGGACAGGTATTATCCTCCTTTCTTTTTAATTTATACACGGAGCTCAATAATACTGATGGGGGAATTAGAGTTAATGGGGTGAACATCAAAATAATGTAAGTTATGCGAATGATATCTTATTACCGCTGCAAATTATGAATAAAATAGTAAATGATGACAACTTGCTTGGACTTTCAGTTGATACTACTAAAATGTCTGAATCTCTATTGGCCCGATTCCAGAATTTTTCTTTGGGAGTGGATAGCGTGGTGTTGTCTATTGAAAATTATTAAAACATTCATTTGCGAGCAGAGCAAGTAAATCTTTTTCAATTTTTTGGAAAATTTCTACGAGAAATTCTGTTTTAGACGGTCAAGGTCGAGGATTATATTCTAAATCCTCTCCCTTCTAACCACTTATGAATAAGTGGATACTATACCTGCCTCTGGGTTGCCAGACAAATGGTATGGGCTGTAAACGTACAGTTATTTCATATTTGATCAATTGTGCCGCCCGTCGCAGGGCCGGAGACAAAAAAATACGGTTTTTTGTTTAGTTTGATGAA
Organism: Acanthococcus lagerstroemiae; assembly: GCA_031841125.1. Taxonomy (NCBI): domain Eukaryota; kingdom Metazoa; phylum Arthropoda; class Insecta; order Hemiptera; family Eriococcidae; genus Acanthococcus; species Acanthococcus lagerstroemiae. The sequence goes on along the minus strand of CM063113.1, from coordinate 15,226,221 downwards.
ATCGCTTGAAATTATCTTTTTTCCTTACGATTTACAATTTTGATTTTTATCATTTTTACTAATTTGAATACGCGATGATTACCTGTCTGTTTCTTAACGATATCAATTATCTATGTACTATAGAAACCGATCAAGAACACGAATTCCTTGAGGTCTCTCCCCTAGGATATTAGGATCCTTTACGATCACGTGCTGATATTAGACGCTATGCTGAACTAAAATCCTACAATCGTATAATCCTACTTATTAAAGGCCGTTTCCAGTTTCAGAACAAAAGCAATGAAGTACGTCACAAGGCTTCCACTAAAGGCGGACGAGAAATTCTTTCGCCTTTGAGGCGGCGCAAGTCGCTAGTCACCAGCTGTACTGCTTTAGCAGCATACGGCTTTGAGAAATATCGAATACGGTACTTCTGATTTCAAAATCTGGCAACACTGACCTGTCCTCCCCGTACTACAAGTTCGAACTAGCAGCGAGTCTGCTTTGCTGAAAGCCAGCAGTTAGTTATCACTTATCAGAAATAAGAAGTGATCAGATACGATAAGTATAGCGTTTGTTTTTTTCTGAAATATGCCCTCGTAGTTAGCATTATGTCCTGAAGAGCAGCGCTGTTTCCTCACTGTTCGTATACAATGTTCTGGAAGTTACTTGATTTGCTTTGAAAGTTCTCTCTCTCTCTCTCTCTCTCTCTCTCTCTCTCTCTTCTTCTTTCTTTACGATAGGTACTTCCAGAATCAAGAGATCACGACTTCGAACCTGAACATTTCCATATTATGTGCCATTCTTGAAGACGATATAAGCTGCTGCGAACTAACCTGATAGCCACTGATACCCGGATGGTCGCATCGTCATGATAGGTCCTAGAAAACAAGAAGTTATTTGAACCCCGCCGCTGTCCCATGTCTCTGATATGGTAGAGTGAAAACCCGAACCGTAATTACTGAATACACGAATTGCGCCAGTTCGAGGTCACGGTTACGTTCGATTTGCGACGAATTCGAATCGCATGCAGTTCCACGATCTTGTAGATTGACTTGCTCGACTTTTTTTTTTTTGTTTCCTTTTTTCTTGTAACAACGTATTAACAACTGTGTGCGAACCATGCAACCTGTGTTTGCAAAACCGCTAATTAATGCCACCGACTCGACTGAACGTCGACCGCTTCTGTTCTGGCCTCTGAAGGAGTGTTCGCCAGTATAGAATTCACAGTACGGCTGATTGATGCGGAATTTCGTAATTAATGGCGGCAGCATGAAATTTGATCTGCGGAATCTGTGAAGTACGAGGATCACTCTTGGAATTGAAGTCGCCCACGTCAAACCCTTCTGTCCAAATTTCGAAGACCGATTAACGGTTTGAGCGGACCGCGATCGAAATCCGAGCACTTGAACCTGACTCGGGTGGTTTTACGAACTCCGACATCGTCTTCTGTGCCAGAAACTTTTGCTGTTCGCAGTTCACTGTGTGCACAAGAACTGGGCACTCCCAGAAAGACCATGAAACACGAGGTCATGAGTCATTGTACAGCGATGACAGACTTGTAGTGGAAACGATAATATGTGTTCGTGGAAATCGCCGCACCATTGCTGCGAACTGCGATTTTAAATTGGCGTGTGACGCGTCCTCGCTTTGAAATTTCTCTGGCTTGTCTTTCCGACGCGCAGACGAAGTACAAACTTGGTACCCGAAATGCGTTTTTCCATTTTGCTTTTAAATGCAACGGATAACGAAAATGTGCACATTTTAATAAACAACGCACGATTTCGACGGTGCGAACACGTAACTGGAACAAAATTTTGCTTTTTGTGCGCGTAAATTTTCATAAAGCGAGTCGGATGGCGGTTTTGTATCGCCGTACCGTGCTCGATGACAGAGCCCAAGAAAAAACGAGCGACAGACCCGCAGTTACAAATTTCGTCGACGAACTAACGAATTTCGATGCAATTAAAACTTTTGGGTGTAGTTAGATGTTGCAAATCGATTTGGAAATTGCGAAGTGGTAATTCGAATAATTTCGGAAATTAGAGAAAGCTTCTTGCGAATAGCGTATAAACACGTATACGCGGACAGAGGGTACCTTATTGTCGACTTGATGGAAAGTTATCGTCGGTTGTGGCCCAACCGTTTCCAAGTGTCAACGAGTCGGGGGATTTATTGCGACGTGCTGGACGATGGATGACGAAACAGCTAGATTGCTACGAAACCAGCTGGAGAAGTAATAATTGATTCGCGAAAAGCAAGTGTCGAACTGTTTACCTCTGTGTTTTTGAACTGCTGTAATTGCAATTGCAAAAAATTGAACGTAGAAAGGGGAAGGAAGTATGGTTAACTTTTACAGATCTGAGATAGAAACTGCTCAACCGATTAGAAATCTTCGTTGATGCAGTAATATCTCTCGATACTAAAAACCTGTTGCTGAACCCCAACAACATTCCTATAGTTCCACATTCAAAATTTAAGAGCCAAGGTATCTTTAGCTTTTAATATCGCAGTCCTGATGAAGTTTTCTTGCATTAATCTTGAAAGAAAGTCAGAGTTAGTCTCTTAACCCGATGCGCAAAACTCTCACCAGTTACCCGAGTAACTAAAGGGGAACAAGGGTAATCTGAAAGTACCGGGCATCGAATTCTGAATTATCAGGCACAGCCAAGCGACTGAAAATGGTAGATGTCAGTACTCGGATGTTTCCAGGTGCTCTCTAGTTATGCTAGTTAACCACAGGCAAGATTATAGCCTCTGTGTGGACATTGACTTTGGAATGGTAATTCATAGTCTGTGGTGTAGCCTAATCTTCCATATGTACTCATCTTATTTTTCCTGTTTCAGGTAAGAATCCAGTGACTGATTGGGACTAGTTAAAGTTGATTGACATTGGCAGTGGTGAGTGAACATTACCTTCTTCGTTTTTTTGAATCCTTTATCCCAGTACGGGCTCGACGTTCGAGAGGTGAGAGACCTCAAGACCAACTGTCCAGTTGCTGGTAGTTCAATCTATGTGGCATTGTGAGGTCTTAGCCTGTTTTCTTGTACTATCAGACGAGCACACAAATACTCAGCTACTTAGTGTGCGGTTCTTAAGTGTCCCAATTACGCAGTTACCTACCTCCGACCTAATTTATGCGCATATCTTGTAGGTTTGTGTTGTAATTTATTCTCGGTTGGTTCACTTCGCCTATATCGATACACGTAGAGACGTTTGCTGTGTACATACATAGTCGTTCGCTTATTATTTATACATTTGCGATATCGGTTGGTCTAAAATTGGTCTGGAACGTTGAATCTCCATTTTCAGACGTCGAACCGTATCCGCGTTGTTGACGTTGTTTTGCTGGAATGAAAATACCATTCCAAAAATGTTTAACCTGATCGCCGTCGTTACCACGTCGCAACGCCCCGATGCGATTGCATAAACACATCCGCCTTATTTAGGCGGTGATTCTCAACGCACATTTAAGTTCAAGTACGGATTTACGTATTCCGCGAACCGTGTGTGTTCTTCAGAATGCACTTCACCGCGACCACGTTGAAGGATGAATGCAATGTCACTCGGTCGGCGTGGTGTCGGTATGCTCCCAGTGGGACGACCACTTCACAGCTTTAAATACGCGATTGTTCGCATCATTGTATAAGGTGTCTCCCAGTGTCCCAGTTGCAAGTGGGCTTCTCTGTGTTCGTGTTGGTGAAAAGTAACATGTGCTTTGTATGGGCTCCCTGACCTATACACGACAAAATGGAATACGAAGTATCGAAGAATCCCACTCGGTAGTGGTTTGACAGTAGTTGAGTTATGGATCCATCTCTTGAGAGGTTCAGTAGAGTTTATCAAAATGCTGATATAAGGAATACGTGATTTACATAATTCTTACTGTTATAGGTGAATGAACCTATGGATACAACCCATGGTGCCGGAGCTACCGTGAGTGTTCCACCTCTTGCGGCGGATATTCTCCACGCAATTGAGGTGCTGAAAATGCAGTTGGCTATGTTGGATAGTCTATCGCAACAGAGCCCTGCTCAGGTGAAGACGGCAGCATCTCGTCTTCTTGCACGTACAGGGACAGTAGATGTTAACCTAGAAGCTCTAAATTTGTCTGCAGAAGAGACATTAGAGAGACAGTTGGAGATTAAGGCAATTCGGGATAAGGCATCCATGTTATATGAAGCTGCCCTTATGTTCGATGGAGTCTCTGCCCCCGAATCATCGCCTGCTCCATCATCCGGCTCGGATGACTGCTTTAAGTTGCGTTGTAAACCGCCAATATTTAATGGCGAGGTGAGAGAGTGGAGCCAGTGGTGGCAACACTATGATGCGGCTGTCCATTCCAACCAGAAATTTACTGATTTGCAGAGGTTTATACACTTGTTGGAATGTGTAAAGGGGCCAGCTAAGGAGTACCTTCGTGGTTTCAGTGTAACCTCGGAACAATGGAGTGTCGAAAATATGTGACATAGTACAGGCTACTGATAATAAATACGTAAGTCACCCCGGTGAGGTGACGTCGTGAGGTACACTATTGACGTCACAATTTCCGACTTCGACCAATGGTCGATAGTTTGAGAATTGTAGTACACAACGTGCCCCAACAAACATAAAAGGGCTGAGCAGACTGAGCAGAACAATACCCAGGTCATTCTTGTTCAGGACTCGCTCGCGCTTCATTGTTGTTGTGAATTTAGTTACTGGGAATTACAGTTGTGTGGCGAATCGCGTGTGGTGTTTTTGTTGTGTTGTGGAGCGGCATGGCTCAGGTTAGTGAATTCTTATTGTTTACCCCCTTCTTGTGTGGTAAATTATTCTTTCAGTTTGCACCCAGAACGTAATTATTCTGGTACAAACCTGATATATTTAAGTTGTCCATTCGTGATGGATCCGTGCATTTTTTCCCTTTCGGTAAAGGGAGAAGCTATTTATCTCTGACCCTGTCTGGGGTCCTTGACTTCCGAGGAAATTTCTTTACTGTTTGGTCGGAACGTAATTATTCCAACCGAATTAGGGACCCTCCCCGCCTTCCCAACCTTTGGCTCAATTTATTACTTGATCCAGAACTGCTGTTGTCCAGATCAAACTTATGGGTCGGTACCCTGAGTATAAGGTAACTTCCTCTCTTGTGGTATAGTCGGGGGTCCAGGAATGCCGGTGCATATCCTCCTTACCACTAGCCGACATTTAATTTAATTAACATTTAAATTAGAATTTACTAACATCCTTTGGACTGACGGTGGACTTGTTTGTTTGCCGTTAGGTAACTGTTGAAAATTCGGAGGACTGGACCGGAAGAAAATTTAGTTTACAAGAAGTTTGTGTTGTTTAAATAAATAAGTTATGCCTGTATTTAATCTGTTCTTTCTTGAACTTGGTACTCAAACCTAGTCTTCCACTGCGCCTTAAATCACATGAGCTGTTTGGACGTAATTTCACCAGGTGGCGTCTCGATCATTCCGTGACTGATCGACGTCACAACTCTGCTAAATATAATTCTGGTGCTAATTCTACGTCAACAAGTTCGAACTAGCAGCGAGTCTGCTTTGCTGAAAGCCAGCAGTTAGTTATCACTTATCAGAAATAAGAAGTGATCAGATACGATAAGTATAGCGTTTGTTTTTTTCTGAAATATGCCCTCGTAGTTAGCATTATGTCCTGAAGAGCAGCGCTGTTTCCTCACTGTTCGTATACAATGTTCTGGAAGTTACTTGATTTGCTTTGAAAGTTCTCTCTCTCTCTCTCTCTCTCTCTCTCTCTCTTTTCTTTCTTTACGATAGGTACTTCCAGAATCAAGAGATCACGACTTCGAACCTGAACATTTCCATATTATGTGCCATTCTTGAAGACGATATAAGCTGCTGCGAACTAACCTGATAGCCACTGATACCCGGATGGTCGCATCGTCATGATAGGTCCTAGAAAACAAGAAGTTATTTGAACCCCGCCGCTGTCCCATGTCTCTGATATGGTAGAGTGAAAACCCGAACCGTAATTACTGAATACACGAATTGCGCCAGTTCGAGGTCACGGTTACGTTCGATTTGCGACGAATTCGAATCGCATGCAGTTCCACGATCTTGTAGATTGACTTGCTCGACTTTTTTTTTTTGTTTCCTTTTTTCTTGTAACAACGTATTAACAACTGTGTGCGAACCATGCAACCTGTGTTTGCAAAACCGCTAATTAATGCCACCGACTCGACTGAACGTCGACCGCTTCTGTTCTGGCCTCTGAAGGAGTGTTCGCCAGTATAGAATTCACAGTACGGCTGATTGATGCGGAATTTCGTAATTAATGGCGGCAGCATGAAATTTGATCTGCGGAATCTGTGAAGTACGAGGATCACTCTTGGAATTGAAGTCGCCCACGTCAAACCCTTCTGTCCAAATTTCGAAGACCGATTAACGGTTTGAGCGGACCGCGATCGAAATCCGAGCACTTGAACCTGACTCGGGTGGTTTTACGAACTCCGACATCGTCTTCTGTGCCAGAAACTTTTGCTGTTCGCAGTTCACTGTGTGCACAAGAACTGGGCACTCCCAGAAAGACCAAGAAACACGAGGTCATGAGTCATTGTACAGCGATGACAGACTTGTAGTGGAAACGATAATATGTGTTCGTGGAAATCGCCGCACCATTGCTGCGAACTGCGATTTTAAATTGGCTTGTGACGCGTCCTCGCTTTGAAATTTCTCTGGCTTGTCTTTCCGACGCGCAGACGAAGTACAAACTTGGTACCCGAAATGCGTTTTTCCATTTTACTTTTAAATGCAACGGATAACGAAAATGTGCACATTTTAATAAACGACGCACGATTTCGACGGTGCGAACACGTAACTGGAACAAAATTTTGCTTTTTGTGCGCGTAAATTTTCATGAAGCGAGTCGGATGGCGGTTTTGTATCGCCGTACCGTGCTCGATGACAGAGCCCAAGGAAAAACGAGCGACAGACCCGCAGTTACAAATTTCGTCGACGAACTAACGAATTTCGATGCAATTAAAACTTTTGGGTGTAGTTAGATGTTGCAAATCGATTTGGAAATTGCGAAGTGGTAATTCGAATAATTTCGGAAATTAGAGAAAGCTTCTTGCGAATAGCGTATAAACACGTATACGCGGACAGAGGGTACCTTATTGTCGACTTGATGGAAAGTTATCGTCGGTTGTGGCCCAACCGTTTCCAAGTGCCAACGAGTCGGGGGATTTATTGCGACGTGCTGGACGATGGATGACGAAACGGCTAGATTGCTACGAAACGAGCTGGAGAAGTAATAATTGATTCGCGAAAAGCAAGTGTCGAACTGTTTACCTCTGTGTTTTTGAACTGCTGTAATTGCAATTGCAAAAAATTGAACGTAGAAAGGGAAAGGAAGTATGGTTAACTTTTACAGATCTGAGATAGAAACTGCTCAACCGATTAGAAATCTTCGTTGATGCAGTAATGTCTCTCGATACTAAAAACCTGTTGCTGAACCCCAACAACATTCCTATAGTTCCACATTCAAAATTTAAGAGCCAAGGTATCTTTAGCTTTTAATATCGCAGTCCTGATGAAGTTTTCTTGCATTAATCTTGAAAGAAAGTCAGAGTTAGTCTCTTAACCCGATGCGCAAAATCTCACCAGTTACCCGAGTAACTAAAGGGAAACAAGGGTAATCTGAAAGTACCGGCCATCGAATTCTGAATTATCAGGCACAGCCAAGCGACTGAAAATGGCGGATGTCAGTACTTGGATGTTTCCAGGTGCTCTAGTTATGCTAGTTTACCACAGGCAAGATTATAGCCTCTGTGTGGACATTGACTTTGGAATGGTAATTCATAGTCTGTGGTGTAGCCTAATCTTCCATATGTACTCATCTTATTTTTCCTGTTTCAGGTAAGAATCCAGTGACTGATTGGGACTAGTTAAAGTTGATTGACATTGGCAGTGGTGAGTGAACATTACCTTCTTCGTTTTTTTGAATCCTTTATCCCAGTACGGGCTCGACGTTCGAGAGGTGAGAGACCTCAAGACCAACTGTTCAGTTGCTGGTAGTTCAATCTATGTGGCATTGTGAGGTCTTAGCCTGTTTTCTTGTACTATCAGACGAGCACACAAATACTCAGCTACTTAGTGTGCGGTTCTTAAGTGTCCCAATTACGCAGTTACCTACCTCCGACCTAATTTATGCGCATATCTTGTAGGTTTGTGTTGTAATTTATTCTCGGTTGGTTCACTTCGCCTATATCGATACACGTAGAGACGTTTGCTGTGTACATACATAGTCGTTCGCTTATTATTTATACATTTGCGATATCGGTTAGTCTAAAATTGGTCTGGAACGTTCAATCTCCATTTTCAGACGTCGAACCGTATCCGCGTTGTTGACGTTGTTTTGCTCGAATGAAAATACCATTCCAAAAATTTTTAACCTGATCGCCGTCGTTGCCACGTCGCAACGCCCCGATGCGATTGCATAAACACATCCGCCTTATTTAGGCGGTGATTCTCAACGCACATTTAAGTTCAAGTACGGATTTACGTATTCCGCGAACCGTGTGTGTTCTTCAGAATGCACTTCACCGCGACCACGTTGAAGGATGAATGCAATGTCACTCGGTCGGCGTGGTGTCGGTATGCTCCCAGTGGGACGACCACTTCACAGCTTTAAATACGCGATTGTTCGCATCATTGTACAAGGTGTCTCCCAGTGTCCCAGTTGCAAGTGGGCTTCTCTGTGTTCGTGTTGGTGAAAAGTAACATGTGCTTTGTATGGGCTCCCTGACCTATACACGACAAAATGGAATACGAAGTATCGAAGAAAGTTCAACTCGAGTTGAAAAAGCAGCGGCCACGTCAAAAGTAACTCGCGATTGAACGTGAAACATGCACACCCATGCAGCGTTTTCGACAAGTAGACTTTTTAGCGCCAAACCCGCGACCAGAAGAGGACCATCTTTATGACTGAGCGAAGAAGCGAGGGGGTAAATATGACGGACCAGTCAAGGAATACGGCGGAGCACAGTTGCGATATCCAACAGCGTCGGAAGAGAGAATGAGTACAAAGAGCGCACTCAGAGACAGCCCGATGACCAGCAGAGTGGTGAGCAGGAAACTTTCAATTCTCTGTGTGAGAAAGAGAGACAGCAAGATGGTGCTCTTGAACACTATGGAGAATGTGGACTCGCGGACACGAAAATAACGTTACATTTTGTCAGTTACTATGGTATGAAGCATGCACTAAAATAGTGCATATTGGTGTACAATGTAACCACTAGCCTTACTCTCAGTCACTAATCCAAGCTTGCGGTCTAAGTCTGTCAACAAGTATTGGCTACCATGGTACCCCAGCCGGTGTCAACATCGGCGGTTCCCACTTTCCGGTTCCGGGTGGTACCCATTGGTATACTCGGCCTATAGAATAGTTGGTTCTCAGCTCATCATTTGGTGATGTACGTATGCCAAATTGGCCCCCTAGATACTGCACCCCTGACCCCAAAATCTACCATTTCGAGTATCGCATCTTGAAAATAAAATTAACGGTGATTAAAAGGAAGCTCGAGGAAAATTTGGACGTTTTGAAATCAGTGAAAAGATGAAAATGGGATTGGGCTGAACGTGTGGCGAGAATGATGCGAAAGATGGGCAGCAAAAGTAACAAATTGGATAACACATGGAAAGAGAAGAAAGGGAAGGCAGAAAGCAAGGTGGGCGGAGGATATCGAAAGAATGTTGGAAAACAAATTGTATCATGGAATGGCATATGACCGGCTCGAATGGGCCAAATTCAGAGAGGCCTATGCTCAATATAAAGGGCCAACTAATTAATTAAATAAATATAATTTAAAATGGATTATAATGTGTAATAAAGGCTAATTGTGATTGTGACCAAAGTGACGTCTTGAGGCTGACCCAATCCCCCATTTCGCATCTCCTTTCTTCGGATTCGTACTGTCCTGCTGAGGCCACTAAGAGATATCCTACTGGCCGAGGCAACGCTCAACAAGTATTAATCTGAAATTCGGATGCACCACAGCCGGACTGCGCTTCCTTCCTTCACCTGTCACCTTTTCGTCTTGGTACGTGTGGGGACACAGGAAAGTGGTGACGGCGAGGTGATCTCTGCGCGGGGGTCAGCAGCAGCTGCAGCAGATTCTTAACGCATGCCAAAACTGGAAGCACTAGGGGCGGAGAGGGACCAGACCGGCCACCAGAAAAATCAGTTCTGCACGCCACCGCGTAAGAACCACAGGCCAAAATCTCCTCCCACTCACTCTCAACGTAAGAAAGATGAAAAAATAACATTCTTCATTAGGATTATCATTATTCTCATTGTACCCTTTCTTTACCTCCCCCCTCCCTCCCACACCCCCTCCCCCACAAAAGTTGTAAAATAACGTTTGTCGTTTTCTAAGACATTTTCTACAATTTTCAGTTTTTTTCTGGAAAGTAATGATAGTTGGCGAAATTTTATTGATTCAACATAAAAGCTGGATGTATTCGAGGAAACAATTTTTGCGTTTAGTAAATTTTTATGTAATTCCAATTTTGTGTCCTTTGCGGATATGACTGAGAGTCGAAAGTCAAGGTATGTTCTCCTAAAATGGGGGATAACTTCATCAAATCGAGCTCCAGTTTTCAGGATATTACTTTTACATCAAGTGGAATAGTAATCAGTTTAACAACTGCTAACAGGTCTTTGATTTCAAAAGCTCAAAAAGTAAGTGACTCTGAGCAGTAGCGTAAACAGAAAATTTTTTAGGGGGACTGGGGATAGCTCACAGTTGTATAAGTAAAGAAAAAATGCTATCATAGGTAAGACAATAATGCGAACTGAACGAATGATTTTTTTTTTTGAACGAATGAATTTTTTTTTTCAACGATTTGAGCCGTAAAAGTTAGTAACTCTCAACTTTGTTCCCAGCTCGGAAAAAGAGGGGGTGGGAGAAAATTTATCCCTATACTTCGTTCAGCATTCTTTCAGGTGTATTTTACTCAACACGAGTCCGCAAGAAGAAACTTTTTCGGATTTACGATTATTATTCCTGATTCTACAAAGATTTCTTTAAGACTCTTCCAGACTTTTACTAGACTTTTTAAGATTCGGTAAGATGAGCAATATAATGGGCATTTTGTAATGTTTTTCGAGGCTTGGGGGAGGAAAGTGGAAGATGTGGCCTCATTGTATTTTCAAATTCATTCGAATATATTTCTTACTTAAGACTCTTCCAGAATTCTTCAAGGCCATCTCTGAAACTCTTTTATCTTTGTTCGTGCTTATTATTTCAGGGACTTTTGTAAGACCCTTCAAGTACCAGTAAGTGGGTATTTTCAACCTTTGTCCGGAGGAGAGAGAGAGGAAGGAGGGAATTTATCCTTACCATCCTTGAAATTCTATTAGCCTATTATACTCTTCAAGACCCTTTCCAGAATTGTTCAAAGCTATTTATAAAACTTTTTCGGATTCAAGATTATAACTCTATGTTTTTCATAGACTCTTTTATACTCTTCCAGACTTTTATAAAACCGCGTAAGACTCCTAAGTGATAATTTGTAAAATAGGTATTTTCAACTTCTTTCCGGGTCGGAGTGGGAAGGGAACTGCATCCTCATACATTTTTTAAATTCGGTCAGGCGTATTTTAGTTTTGAAGACTCGTCCAGAACTGTCCCAGGTTCTTTCTACAGCTTTTTCGAACTTGTTTCAGATTATTATTTTACAGTCTACAGAGATTTTTTCAGACTCTTTTTGACATTTCCGAGACTTTTATAGACCTATTAAAGACTTTAAGGTTATACAAGTTTATAAAAACGATACAAGTTTCAAAAAATATTGAACCTGCCTCTATAAGAATCTAATAGGCTGGAAGAATTTCAAAAGTCTCAATGAAACATAGAATAATCTTGGAAAGTTTCTGTCATGTTTGTAGAGTCTTAAAGAAGTCTTGGAAGATCTAACGCACAATTGAAAAAAATTTTAATGAACCTCGAAGGATCTTAAACCCATTTGAATAATTATTTTCAAGATATTTAATGAGTCTCATTTAGTCTTAATAGTGTCGAGAATAGTCTTTAGTAATCTCAGGCAAGCCAGGAATAGTTTTGAAACGAACCTCGAAGATTTTTAGAAATGATCTTGAAAAGTTTTAAACAAGGTTTAAGAAGCCTAAAAGGGTCTCGAAGAGTTCTAAATCCATTCAGATGGAACTAATCCAAAAGAGTTACAACAGGTAACATTGTTCTGAAAAAATATCTCAGTGATTTTGAAAGAATAAATTTAAGTACTGAAAATGTGAGGTGCTCTATGAATAGGTACCATATGTCGAAGAACTTGTATTTGAGTTTTTGGTAGACTCTGATAGAGCACAAATTTACCCGTATTTCAACATCAACAAAAAATGAGTCTCTAACCTCAGTATCGGCTGAAATAAAACCGACTGAAATTGGAGAAAATGTCTCAATAGCGAGTAGGCTTCGCTGGGTTTGTGCTGGTGAAAAGTAACCTGTGCTTTGTGCGTACTCTGCGGCCTGAGCACGACAAAATGGAGTACGAAGAACCCGAAAAAAAATCAATTTGAGTTGAGGAAGCCGGAGCCTTGACAGCCTGTCACGTCGCTATTAATGACGATTAAACGTGGGGCATGCACACCCATTTGGTATTTTCGACGAATAGAGTTTTTGACGCAGAAACCGTAATCAAGAAAGGACTCTTTGAGACTGCTCTGAGAGTGTGCCGGGCCAGTCAAGGAGCACGGTCGAGCTCAGTTTTGATTCCTACACTGCTGAAAAAAGGAATGAGTACCAGAGGCGCACTCGAAGACAGCAGATAACAAACAGGGTGGTGGGTAGAACACGTTCAATTCTCTGTGTGAGCGAGAGACAGCAAGGTGGCTCTCGTGTACACTCCGGAGCCTGTGGACTCGCGGACAGGAAAATAGCGTTATTTTTTGTCAGTTGCTATATTATAGAGTGTGCACTGAAAAAACATGCTCACTGGTGTACAAACGTGAACATCAGCGTTGCTTTCGGCCCTTGATTCGAGCTTGCAGGTTTAATAGTCCGTCAACAAGTCCCGACCCACCGTGGTACTCGAGCCGGTATCGGCCTCGGTGGTCTCCGCTCTCCGGTCCCGGCCGACATCCATTAGCACAATCGTTTTGTGAAAAAAGAGTGTACAGAAGTTACAGTTGCGACATCTTCACCGGATTCACCGAAGTACCCGCGAAAATTTTTCTATAAGTCGCTTTTCTTCTCATTTCGAGCGAAGACTGGCTGGTCTTACTCTGTACTCTCTCACTCTCTGTCTGTCGAATCGGCGCGACACGACGTCCGTTTTATGATTTGTGATGGATGGCGCCGGAACGTCGACTAATTGCGAAACGTCGGTTTATGGCCGAGAAAATTAACGCCCCGCTGGACGGCAGAACGGTGTACAAGATTACAGGGTGTCCTAGTTGGCTCCGTCCTATCAGCGCCGCCAGCGCCATTTGTGAAATTAACGTTTTTCTGCACGTCGAGCCTACGTTCACGTTGCTGATCATTGTGGCGAATCTGTCACAGTAGGAAGGCTGAAATTTCGGAGAATTTGAGAATTTTACAATCACCGCTAATTTGGAATGGAAAATAAAATTATTTTTGCGCTCAGCTGGCGCCATGACTCTATCAACAGGGAGTAAGAAGGGCGCTGCTGTTCGATTCCTGGCAACAATGTCGATTGAATGTCGTGAATCTTCTGCAGTGTAAGCGAGCTGTTGAATATACTTTCACTTTACGATCGAAAAGAAGAAAAAATGAAATTGAATGATGTGCGTTTGTATCTGTTTCTGTGTGTTCAACGAGTTGGCGTCAAAACTGTTAAAACTAATAGGCTCGAATTTTCGAAATTAATTACTTTGAGCTAGACATTCGGAAAAGGTTTTCGTGGTCGAAGTGTGTCTGTATTACGACTGAAAGGATCGTTTCCCCATCATTTCTCTTTAATTAAAAGCGTGATCTCTATCTCAACCCCTCTGTGCCAAAGTTGTTATATGAAAAATTCTAAAAATAGCGGCGACAGCTCTAACATCCTAAGATTTAAACCTCGGACAGAAAGACAAACAGGCTGATGGACCGAACGATAGTCAACTCATAAGACAACCCCATGACGTGATCACGTTTGGAGGGGGTGGCTCTGGTTTCCGAATGGAGCACAATGTCAATTCCGACTCCAAATTTCAAGAAACAAGTAAAAAAGAAAGCTCTTTAGTTTGACTTTCGCGCGTGAATTTGGAAAGTAAAATCTCGAGAGGGGTAAGCCGTCAGTTCTGGGTAGGTTAGTTTTTTTCATGTAGCTCTCGATGCTACCGGCGTACCTCTATGGATAGAGAAACAGTTGTTCAGCAATATCTCATAGACAGTTAGACTGACTGACAGCCAGGCAGGTAGTTTTTTTCCTACCTGTTTAGCAAGAACGGAGCTGAAAGCCGAAATCCTAGATCTAGGAACGAATGTCTGCTGATTTCTGTACACCCAATATGTCTTATCTATATGCTAAACAGGCCCGGAGTCGAGAACTCAGATCCAAAATCTGAGGGTCATAATCTCTCAAGTGCTCTGAATCATGTATTTAATACATGCTGCTACCTTACTGTATCAACTTTGGATGGAAGACGATAATTTGTTGTGGACGGAATTGGGAACTGCCCATGTGTGTATTGTGTAGTGGTTGAATCTTTCCATAACTTGAAGTCTGCCTCTACAGCATCTTTCTAGGAGGGGGGGGGGAATCTCTATCATTCTAACCTGTGTCTGTCTTTTTGAGTTCCCTCTTCCTTCATGTAATCTGACAGATTTATCGAAGAAAATCAAACGATAGGCACCCTATAGAACGCCATCTCCGCAGAATGGTCTTCCTGTCTTCTTTGTCTATCTTTGGTCTGTCTCCGCTCAGTCTCGTGTATCCTGTTCATACTACCATCTGTCATGATTGTCGAAAACAGGAATAGGGAAGTGTCGGAGACTTTTGGCTCTCCGTCATGAAAACAGTGGAAGGACAATACCTCCCCTAACAAAAAATAATCTACTATATGATGTTATAACCTAATGTCCTCCTGATTACAGGGTAGAACACATACCCCCGAATGCAATGGCGTAGCTAGAAATTAATTTCCCGGAAGACGCTGTAAAGGACAGTAACCTGAAATCCTAAAATATTATTCGTTCACTTTGTTCATGAATTATCGTAACATACTGAGAAAATTTAGCCCCCCTTCTTAATTATTTTGACTGTACAGTGTCTATGTTGTCCTAGTCGTCAGTTTTATTTGGAATAATCGACTGACCTAATAATATGTTCGCGTCAGCGGAGAGGCCGTAGAGTGCCGAGAAAAAGTGTTCCAGCGTCTCTGGGATTACTCAATTCCGAAGCCAACAACATGCCCATTTTAGAATTTTGTGGGAAATTCGGTCACGTGGAACTATCTTATTCCTATCAAAAGAGTATTTCCTGATTTCCAACCTGTTGATGATATATTTTCATTTGAGAAGGGGGAAGAGGGCTTTTGACTTGAAAATACTGAAGTTTCTAATTTGACATCTCGAATTTTAGATCACATTCCAATTCTTCCCCATCCGGTACACTAAAACGTGCTGTCCTTCGCCTTAATGACTTCAGTTAGGAAAACTCTCCAGGATTCTATGTAGCTAGATTGACAAGACTGACTGTTGGTCAAGTGAATCTTAATAAAGTCTTAACGAATCTTATCTCTCAGTACACTAAAAACCTACCCATCCTCGCATACTCCCTGCCAAATTCTCTAAGAAAAAATTCCGGAAGTATACGTATGTAGATGGACTGATAGACAGACTGCCGCTCATTCACCCAGGCAGCCAGTTACATAGACGGAAAGACTGACGGACTGGCAAACAAAGAGGCAAGCAAGCAAATGGACAGATACCAGATAGATAGACAGACAGACAAAAACCAAGTGTTTCGTGCTGAGTCGGACACCAGCCAGAATGAGTGAAGCAAGTCTCAGCGGAGCAGCTCAGCTGCAAAATGGTCAGGGGTAAGCGTAATGTCAAGCTGGAGCGGATATGAGCCAAATGCGTGCTTAAAATGTATTATTTTATTTTCAACTCAATGCTGGCGTGTGTTCACATGAATCGGAGATCTGTACGCTAAGAAAGTTTGAGGTCAATAATTTGATCCGTCGCCAAGGTAGTAAACTATAATTTTATACTACATGCTCAGAAAGGCAATGTTTACGTTGGTGTTTCGCGGACGAAAACGAGCGCTTATGATTCGTGCATCAAGTGCTAACAAAACCTGTGTGTAAAGTAAACGTCCCTTAATGTAAAAGGGTGCGTCATGATTTTACATGGAACCACATATAGGCACAAATTGCTGGCCACTATTTCTGTATCTGCTGTACACAGAACCCGCGACTATTGAGACATCTGACTGGAGTATAACGTCTCTAACCATTCGGCCAATATAGCAAATTGCCAGATAGTGACTTAGGAACGCATTTAAATGTTCACAACGTAGTACAACCATTATTGTTCGTTGTCATTCATTGTCGCTTAACCGTCGTTACGTTTGCCTCGTGAATTACTCGACGAAAAACATTGCCATTTCTGATCATTAGGTATAAAAAATATTTTACAAAACCAGAGCCAAAAGTGAGTTTACATGACTCGGGAATTGCTCGCTGGCTACGCTCATTCGCAAACTTTCCCTCACCATGTAAACACTCACTTTTGACTCTTGGTGTGTAATATACTATTGTGACGCGTCACGAGAAAACATATCTTAGGGTGATGATGGTTGAATTTGAGATTTTAACAAATTTATATAGAAGTAGGCACGGGGAATCCAAGTTGAGTAAGCTGTCCACAATGTGCACACGCACAGTATTAATCTTTCTGATCTGGTGGTAACACGCCCTCCAATTCGCATTTGGACACTAAAAAGTCGCTCTTTAGCGGCCTAATGAAATACGGCGCGCTGATTGATGTATTTGGACAAAAAGATGATCAGTGACAAAAATCTTCTGCGAAAAAACTGAAGTTGGGCTCATCTGAAAGGAAATGATAAGGGCTGACATTTTAGTTCTCTTCAGTTTTCCATAAAAAACTATATTGAAACTGTTAGAGCTCACTTTACTTGTCCATGTGTTTGTGGTACAAATACCTTGATCTTCTTTTCGTCCACTACACTAGCGCACCTACAGGAATGTCCAAACGCCAACAACTAAGTCCTTTTTTACAATGCTACCAACGACTGGTAAAAATGTCGAATTAAGCCTCCACAAATTGATACAGTACTGGCAGGAATGTGAGCAACAAGTTCCCGTTGAAAACTCAATTTTACCAAAAATTAGTTCTTCATCCTATCCCCCCCCCCACCCATCCTACTGCAAAATTAGGATTTTCACCTTAAGGTATGTTTTCTCGTGACGCGTCACATTTACGTAAACAGACATGACCAGGTTTAGAATCTTTGGGCTTCAGGACCCAAAATTGGTGTCCCCCCCGCCCCGCCACTGGTAGAAAAAACTCAAACGTCAGAGCTAAAGTAGTATATACCCGATGCGCAAAATTCCACCAGTTTCCTGGGTAACTATAGGGGAACCAAGGGGACAAGGGTAATCTGAGGGTAACCCGAGGGTAACGAATGGGTAACCTTTCTACTGGTAACTGGGTAACTAGAGAGTACCTGATTGCGCATCGGCCATAAATACCTATTTTAAAAAAAATAATAATAACGATGAAATCTGATTTTTAATAATTTTGTTGAATTTTATTGGTTGGTAATAATACCTAACGGTAATTTAGTAGGATTTGTAATTTTTTCCTGAGGGCGGACAGGGGATATGTGTTTTAAACTCGGCAGTTTTCGTGTGTATGGGTAGCCGACTGGGAGTCGGAAAATAATTTTTTTTCTTATTTTTATTCATTTATTATTTTTTCTATTTATTATTTTTCTATTTGGTAGAATCTCAGGCACCATGGGTATACCTTTAAATCTAGCCCTATTAACAGGAGTCTGTTGCATTCTTTTGCCCGTACATCTTATTTTCAGTGCAAATTGGCTACAGAGTATCAGTATGAAGGCTTAAAATTAAAAATGAATATCACTGTCATCTCACCACAAAAAACAAGTCGATATCTGCTCTAAAGATTTCTAAAACTTTTCATAGTTTCAATAGTATGAAAATTCGGGGTTCCTAAAATTCCCAGAATTTTTAGTGTAGGTAAACCATTTTTCATTACAAACAGGAGATTCCAATAAATGAACTAGCATTTCCTCTTCTTCTTCAGGCGTCGTGTCTGATGCCGGACGTGGTGGTCACGGTTTTAACGCGCGGCTTTCCTGGCCAGGTTAGTCGGGGTAGTTTGCCATTGCTTTCGTCGCGGTTTTGTTGCGGTTTTCCTTCTCTGTGCTGAAGAGTGTGCAGCCGTAGTTCGCTTACTAGCCACATGTTTCATGAAGTTGAGTAAGCTGTCCGCGACTTGCACACACACACAGCACCAATCTTTCTGATCTGGTGGTAACACGTCCCACGATTGTAATGCGAAATGCGTCGTTCGAGTAAACTGGCCGTGGTTACAGTCACGCTATGTTTCCACCTCGATTGATACTGAAGTGACTGCGTTCGCTAGGATGTTAGTGGGGGTATTCGAATATCACTAGCTTTCTGACGTTGTTAAGTGAACTCGAACCCGAGACGCAAGGATTGCGAAACGGACACGTTACCACTGGGCCACGTTCCATTTTTTCTTGGAATATATGTATTCCAATCATGTTACATCAAGTTTACAGGATCGTAGGGTTTTCTTTCACGGTGGGGAAAGGGTAAAGTGTCATGCTCCCATATTTTTTGGAATGCGCGCTGCTTGCAGAATTGAGAGCGGTCAAACTTTTCCATATTTTTTGGTCGGATCGTCAAGTATCCTTACTCAGCTCAGAAAAAAATCGCTCACTACAGCTCCGAGCAGATATTATGTCACTTTCAGATAAGTGTAGTATCTACGTATGTGACGTAATTATCTGCACATATGTTTGCAGAAAGACGTAGAAAATGTTTACAATCCCTCGAAATTAGTATACCGTAAGAGGAACGGGCGATGCATTTTAAAAAACCGTGTTGAACTACCGTTAATGGATCTTTAATGACTCATTTACCTTCGGCTATAATAATCCGCTCCAACTGTAAACTCGTTAATAGGTATGTTTTGTTGCCATTTTAATTTACTTCCTAATCCTTACACGGAATCTCCGATAATTCCTTCTCCCATTTGTTGCCGATGAAGAACACATGTTTACGATATTATGTTGCGTGCTGTATTGAAACACTTGTCGTAAATAGCTGCTATTCGCATTATCGCAGAGGTGTAAATTGTAAAACATAACCAACACTTTTCATTGCGATTGATATTCAGTGTATACGACGGCGCCGCATTCGCGACACCTTGATCAATGATCAGCATTATCGCGCCTTGCGATGTCCGCGTTGGGCCAAATAACGAAAATTTTTCCCGCCTGCTTTGGGCATTGAAAAATTACGGAGGCAGACTCCAAGAGATGAAGTCGAGCGATCTGGCAACATCGCCGCATTTGTTTACGGTACACAGGTGGTCAAGTGGTAACGTGCACGATTCGCAATTGTTGCGTCTTGGGTTCGAGTTCCATCAATGCCGGAAAGCTAATGATACTCGAATACCCCTACTAACATCGTGACGAATACAGCGACTACAAATCAATCGATGTGGAGGGCGTGTTACCACCAGATCAGAAAGATTGATACTGTGCGTGTGCACATCGTGAACAGCTTGCTCAACTCGTGAAGCACGTGGCTAGTATACAAACTGCGGCTGCACACTTTTTGGCACGAAGAAGGAAAATTCTAATGCAACAAAACTGTGAAGTGAGCAACAGCAAACTATTCCAATTAACAAGCCCAGGAGAGTCGCACGTCAGAAACCACGATCGCCAGCGTCTGACATCGGATACGGCGTCTGATGAAGAGTAAGGACAAGCCCTACGAGTCCGATGATGCGCGAAGTTTGACTGTGTGGTACAGGGGCGGATTTAGGGAATAAGTTTGGGAAGACAAAATTTTTTGCCCTTTCTTTGAAACGGTTCACAGACTTCCTTAATGTAATAAAAGTCAAGAGTGAAGTGTAGCATTACAAAAAATTTCCTTCTTTCTTTCTTCTTCTTTTTCCCCCTTTTCTTTACGTTCCTTTTTCGTTGAATTAGGGGGGACCTGCCCCTCCTAAATTCGCCACTGGCGGTAACTCCACGTAGTTGAACTTCGATCATGAGATTGATTTGGTTCCGCACTGTGGTGAATTATCCCGAACATTTGAGATAAGCGAAGAAAGATCGACACATTTCGAGCAGCAGAATAGAAGTTCATTAACGAAAGCGATAATGAGTTTCACTGATAACATCGGGATATATAAAGGCCGCTGGCCGTCGCCGTACAGTCTAGTTTTGTATGCGATAAATTGTGCGTATTCTAGCGATTTAGCTACTGTTTTCGTGCGTTTGTATTAGTGTGACATTAAAAGTTTTTTACGTGTTTTCGTGCATTTTTCGGTGCGAATCCCGTTACAATACTTTATGTTTACGAAAGTATTCTTAGGAGAATCTCAAATCACTTAAGTTCAGCTCGCTCACTCAGGACTTCAAAAGTCTATTGTGAAAATCATGTCCACCGTACCCTGCCGGGTCTAAAGCCCGCTTGGGACCCCGGGATAATTGGTTCAAGGCCGGTTGTAGCCGGTCCGCTATAATTCGCGCCAGGATTTTTCCCGCCACGCCAAGTAGGGAGATCCCTCTGTACTTAGATCAGTGTGATGGGTCTCCTCTCCGCGTATATATATTTACTATCATAGCACCCTTGAAGTCAGTGGGCACCTCCTCTTGTTTCCAGATTTCTTGGAAAAGGTGTAGTACTGCCTTCGCGAGAGGGTACCTTCGTGTTTGTAGATCTCTGCTGGGAGGTTGTCTTCACCGGGGGCTTTATGGTTCTTCAGTTTCTTCATGGCCGCAGCTGCTTCGCTGGAGTTTGATGGTGGTGAGGCAAGATCTTTCCTGATTGGGTATTGTGGGAGTAGTTTAGTGGTTTCGTCGGCTAGAGTCGGTGATGTGTTCAACAGGCTGTGGTAGTATTCTCTCCATCGGTTTTAGATTTCATCCTCATGCCGGAGCAAGGTTCTATCAGCGCATCTGACTGGCCGGTTCGTCTTGTGCATTGGGCCGTAGGCTGCTTTGATTGCTTTGTAAAGTACCGAGGTGTTGTTTCGGTCGGCAAGCTCTTGAATTTCCACGGATTTTTTCATATACGAAGAGTTCGGCGGCTAGCACGTTGTTTGTTGGCTGGCCTAGTAAGCGAGTGTGTGCGGCGACCGTTGCATGTTTGAGCACTCATCGAACCAATCAGGTTTTTTCTTTTTGGGGGCTAGGCCAAGTGTGGATTCTGCAGCTGCTAACACTTGGTCTCTAATGCTGTGCCATTTCTCCTCCACAGTGTTTCCTCTTGATAAGTTGCATTTAGCGATTTCTTGCTGTAGCTCTAGTATCTTTGCCTCCACTTTGAGAGCTGGTACGTTGAGTCTTCTTTTGGCTTCTTTCTTTGGTGGTCGTGCGGATCGCGTGGGTTGGCAATATATGTTGGAGACCAGTAGGCGATGGTCTGTGTCAGCCTCTGCACCTCTGTACTCTCGGGTTAGGCCAGTGTGGGTCACTTCTCTTTTTCTGACGAGTATGTAGTCCAGGGAGTGCCACTGTCCGGATCTTAGATGCCTCCATGTTCCCTTATACATGTCCCTGACTGGGAAAGTCAGACGCCACTTTCCGTTGTCATTCATGTTCCTAGTTCCATATTTACCAATAATTCCGCTCCAGGCCGTGTGGTCTCTCCCCACTCTAGCGTTGAAGTTGCCCAGTATAGCAAGGTTTTCACGTTCTGGGATGTCTCGTAGAGCCTTATCGAGCTAATTATGGAATATCTCTTTCGCTGTGTCTTTAGCTGGCAGGGTAGGAGCGTAGGCGCTGATAAGATAGATAGTAGTGTTCTAACATTCCATATGGCTACTTTTCCTTTTGTTGTTCTGAGACCTTAGCGTGGTACCCCCGTCCCGGAGATTCGATGGGAGGGGGTATTTTACCTCCGGGAGTTGATTTTACGCACGCCAAGTCCATATTGATTGGTGTAATTGGGCGATGGTGACGATTGGTGGTTGGTGATGGTGATGCGACTGCACGTGGGTGATTCGAAGGGGTTTGTGCAGTTTCTCCGTTCGCTGCTACGAGTATAGAGAACTTGTCTGATGGCAGAGATAGCTGCGACGACCAGGGTCCTTAGATACCCTTCTGTAGCATAGGCAGTAGCTCCACTAACTCAAGCTTGAGACGCCGCCTCTCAGACTGCCTGAGTCGCTGTGCCACCGTCCCTAGGATAGGTAACCTGTCCCTGTCCATATCCGGTTTAGCCAGGCCTTTTCGCTAATTGGATTGGGTACTTGCGCCAGCTAAACCCCCCTTTCACTCTTCTGTGAGCCGACCTAATTTCCCTGTGGGATTAGTTACCACAACCTTCCATTCGGTTGCTCGGCTTTACAGGGGCACCACGTGAAGGCGAGTGCAGGGTAGGAGTGGAGAGGCTATGTGATCACTGAGGTCATATAATCGCGTCACACTCCATAGGGTTGCCCCCACAGAATCATATCAAGAGGGGGAAAAAAATTGAAAATATTTTTAAACCTTTTGAAAATTTTGAAATGTACTTATCAATTACATACCCAAAAAAGTTGTTCATAGATTTGGTTGAATTTTTCGCAAATTTTAATGAGAGATCCTGCACGTACAGTGTGAAACTAAAAGAAAAGCCGCCTAACGTTCACAGTACACGCACGGAACCTCCGACTATAATCAGCGAAAAATTCAGTCAAATCTATGAATATCTTTTTTGGCAAATCAATATGTAAATTTCAAAATTTTCACACATTTTCAAAAAATTTTGATTTATTTTCATGCTGATTCTGTATATCTTCAGTTGTACGAAGTGTTCTGGTGCACCTTCGTAGCTCAGTTTGTGTGGTGCAGTTTTTAAAAAATATCGATAACTTGGAAACCGAACAACATTTTTCAAAACAGGTCAACAGACACACTTGTAAGGAAGACTAGGACCGCTCCTGCATATTTAATCAAAATCGGAAACATCGATGGCAAAGGCTGTGCGAAGTGGTATGGAATGACCCTACCGCGAATATCATGTTATTTTAGCTCATCTAAGTAGTAATTACAGTTTCACCAACTGCCCCATTCTGGTTTCGTACCTTAATTTTCGCTTTCAAACGTGTCCTCATTTTCATTCGAGGAATTCGAATATCTTCCTAATTTCATCTGCCTACATGTACCGGTCGTTGGAAAGGGAGAAAAAAAAGTCGACAAGTCTGCAGGCATTTGAAATGCACTAAATGAGAATTACGAGCCGGAGAAAATGTAATTTACGCAGCGCAAACAACGTTACGAGAACTAATTAGAAATATTCAAAATTAAAGCCCCTATTCTGCTGCGACGACCCGAGGCTACACTTACCATTTCGCCGTCGTCATCCGAAATCTCAGTCGGCTTACATCCGTGAAATATTAACGAATAATTTTAATTTTCGCGTCGCTCGTTCGCTTCTGCTTACCTCGGTGGGTATCATCGATGGGGTGAGGGTTGGCGTTATCCAGTGCCTCCTCAGGAAATATCCGAAATTCAAGGAACCGAAAAATTGACGTCAAGGTTCACCTCATTTGTGTAAACGATGTAACCGTGCGATGTACTTGGCTCCTTCTACATATTTCACTGTAGTGTTATGAGGTATGCCTATGCACTTATGTACTGCAGCTTTAGGAGTCTAGCTCACACCGCTTATACTGTACGAGCCTCAAGAAATTCTCACAATTATTGCAAGGTAACGTGCCAGTGGTTGAAAGGATAAGGAGGTTTCATTAAATTTGTGATTATTACAGGGTGAGAAATGACCACGGAGACCTAGTATTAGCAAGGGTTATATGTACTAGGCACTTGTATGAATATTTTATTTTCTTCTGAAATAACAGTACTGTCTAGAGGGGAAAAAAAAAAAGAATTTTCTTAATTGAACTTTTTTTTGCCTTGTGATCGAAAACCTTCAATTTAAACTTGTCCAATAATTGAAACCCCTTTTGTCCAGTGGTTGGAAATCTCTATTTTATTATTCAAGAGGTATTAGTTTGAGTTATTGGTACTTTTTAAACAGATATTTCTGTATGATCTCAATTTTAGCTTGAAATAGTAATTGTGAGTAATACATACATTGTACAAGGTGAGCAAAGACCGGTATAAAAAGCTGTTTAAAAAGGCTTTCTTATTGTGAATGCTAAAACTTTACCAATGAGAAAGACAGTTTAATAATGAGGAATATTAAATTGCACGAATGGTACAAAGTGTTTGAACGAAAAGTAGAAGCACAAAAAAGTAATTAAAAATAAAGAAATTGTCAGTAGAGTTAACAAAAACCACATTGCACGAAATGTTTAATGTTTTTGAACGAAAAAAGAAGAACTATGACGAATTGTACGATAGACATGATGTCAGACAAACAGACAAATTGACAAGAAAGCGAGACGTGAAGTACCAGGGTGGCTGAAACGACCTCTCCTTTTTGATCTCAGAAGCAATTCATACTGTTAACTACCACTTGTGAATTACTTTTACTTGGGCCAGTTTTCTGACTTTCAGTTTACATGCAGTGGAATGAAAGGATTGGCAAATTTAAAGCCTCCAGAGGACAGTGCAAATGCAAGGTCTCTGGAAGGCTCTGCCACCTTGTTTGACCTTTGCCTTGCAAAGAGCATCAGTTATTCACCTCCCACTGTAATCCGGTATGATTTTTCAGTTCCGAATTACAAAGATCAACATTAGACTGACCGAACTCCCTCGATTAAGAAGGCTCATTGTCACTGGCATGCCACTGAATGCAATAGAATGAAAGAATTAGCCAATCCATAGCCTCTAGAAGGCGTCATTATTAAATAAGCCAAGATTTTTGCATCTATCAAAACTAGCACAAGCCCAAACTTACAGGCGGCACGCCGGGGCGGGGGGAGGAATGACCCCAGTCGAATTTTCATTCGGCAATTTCGGTAAATTGGGTTAAATTCGGCAACATGTCGGAAATTTTATAACATTTCTGTTCTTTCTGGAAGAATTTTACAATTCGGAAAATTGTGATGAGATTTTCTAAACTGTGAATAGTGTGTATATTCTGTTTTTGTCGTTTCGCACGTTTTCGCCCATAGTGTATAGGGTTTTTCGCGAAAAATATTTTTTCGTGTTTTGCAGTTTTTTCGCACTTGAGCGGTTTTTGTGCGAAACACAAAGGAAACGAAAGACGAAAAATTCATTATTTCGTCGGTAGTATGTGGCGTTTCGCTGATGTTTCGTCATTTCGTTCATGTTTCACGACCAAATTTGCAAAACGATGGAATAATCTCGGGGAAACCCTCCGACATGTTAAAAACTACGTAAAATATGAAATATTGGTTGATTGATTGATTTCCCAAGAATTTCATCGAAAATATTCGGGGAAAATCTCCGATAATTTCCCAAGAATTTCATCAGAATTTGTCTTCGACAAGATTCCTTTAATTTCCAAAGATAATTTTCGAGGAATTTTATCGGAAATATTAAGAAAAAATTTCCGATCATTTTCAAATAATTTCATCGGACATCATTAAGAAAAATCTCCAATGATTTTAGGAGAATTTTGTTGTAAATTTGGGAGAAAATCTCTAACGATACTGAAGGATTTTATTAGAAATTATCGAGAAATATCTCTGATGATTTTTGAAGTATTTCTTCAGAAAAAAGGCTCGATGATTTCCGAAGAATTTCATTAGAAATGTTGTGGGAAAATTTCCGATGATTTCCAAGGAATTTTTTCAGAAATCTTTGAGAACAATCTCTGATCATTTCCGGAGAATTTCATCAGAAATTTTCAGAAAAATTTCCAATGTTTTCCCAAGATTTTCATCAAAATTCTTCCGCTAATTTTTAAAGAATTTCATCAAAAATATCTTGGAAAAATCCGATAGTTTTTGAAGAATTTTATCGACAATCATCAGAGAAAATCCCTGATGATTTCTAAAGAATTTCATCGGAAATCTTTGGGAGAAATTTCCAATGTTTTCCAGAAAATTTTATCAAAATTCTTCGAGAAAATTTTTCGCTATTTTTTGGATAGGAGATATTCGGGGAAAAACTCCGATGGTTTTTGAAGAATTTTATCGAAAATCTTCAGGAAAAATTTCCGATAATTCCCGAAGAATTGAGACTATTTTCCACTCATGCGATGGAATCAGAGGTACTTTCCGAAGATCATTCATAAAATTGGTTGGAAATCGTTGGAAATTTTTTCTGAAGATTTCTAAGTCCTCCGAAAGCGAAAGTTAGCGGAAATTATTTTCAAAGATTTTCAATAACTTTTTTTTTTTTTTTTTTTTCTGATTGAAAATATCGGAGATTTTCTCAAATTATTTCCGATAAAGTTCTTCGAAAACTGTGTGCTGATTTCCTTTCCGAAGAATTTCATGAAAAATCTTCTGAAACTACCCGATGCGCAAAATCCCACAAGTTACCCGGGTAACTAAAGGGGTGGAACAAGGGTAATCTGAGGGTAACCGAGGGGAACAAAAACTGCATAGAATCCCGTCAGGTACCCGGGTAACTAAAGGAGAACAAGGGAGAAAATCAAAAATAATAATCATTATAAAAATCGAAATTTTACCGCTCGTACTTAGCAATATTAATTACTATCACTAACTGGAAAGATCCCATACTCCTGGTAATGTCGAACTTTTTCATTTTTCTCGGTGCCTGGAGCAGGAATCAATAATATTCTTTTTCAGATCTTCATCAAATCCCTGGTAAAGCGCTTCACACTGATAACACATTTACTCAGATAACTGAGTTCGCTGCTAGCATCATGTTGATATTGTTGGGGGGAGGGGGTTGAATTTGATGGTATGCGATCAACATTGAGGCGAACTGCATAATTTTCCGCATTACGTGCTTCCTTCTTAAGTGGTGCTTCATTGTTTAAACTATTGAGACACTCACAGAATGGTTTTCTCTTTAAACAACGTGACGAATCATTCCTCTTCACTTTCGGCTGAAGTTCCATTATTTATGTTCAAAAATATGAATCATTCAAGAATGTAATAATTTACAATAATCATTATTTCAACCAGAGAAATGAACTGGCAACAAATTAACACCGCTCTTGAAGGCTGTCGTGGAATTTAAAAAAAAAGAACATATCTTTTTTTAAATCTACTTATTTAAGAGAAGAGAATTTAAGATTTGGTGGGAATATAACCATCTCACAGATGAAGTTTTGTACAAGGACATACTATTATATCTTGTTGATCAGTTCCACTTTTGTCAATAAACTTTTGATGTGAAAATTTATTTTCCATCTGTTCCCAAATTAGCTATTTTGGATAGGTCTCCAAATCGTACTGACCTGACGAAATGAGATTTCATTATTGATTCTATTGGTTAATTTTTTCTCGAACGCTGTAGTTCAGAA
Organism: Acanthococcus lagerstroemiae; assembly: GCA_031841125.1. Taxonomy (NCBI): domain Eukaryota; kingdom Metazoa; phylum Arthropoda; class Insecta; order Hemiptera; family Eriococcidae; genus Acanthococcus; species Acanthococcus lagerstroemiae. The sequence goes on along the minus strand of CM063113.1, from coordinate 15,198,641 downwards.
ACGTACCGAAGAGTTTTTTCTTGTGTGTGTGTGTGGGGGGGGGGGTGTAAAAATTGTGAAAGTCCCAACTGACTCAGCTTAAAATTCCCAAGTATCAAAACTCTTTTGACTTGTTGGATTTTTTCCAACTAACTCAGCTTAACTCAAAATTCCCGTGCACCAAAGCAAAAGAAGAATAATCTTTTGATTTGCTGGATTTTCTCATCTTCTCAACACTCAATTCCCAAGTATCGAAGCAAAAAAAAAAAAAAAAAAGTTTGAAAAAAAACCTTTTGGATTGTTGGATTTTCCCAACTCCGCCTGACTGAAATAGTAAATTTTCCAAACTGCGGAGTGAAAAATTTCTACGGGGGGAGGGTGAGTTACCCTCTACTCTCCCTATCGGTTTGTCCCTGCTGCAATTTCCTACACAGCTTAATGTGGCTATTTGCACTACTATTGTTGTTAGCCGCGATCATTCCGGCATTAATTTTTGCCGTATTTTACGCCATTTTTGAATTGTTTGTCGAAAAGTAGTTATTACGGTGAAATAAATTTAAAAATGGAGTTTAAATAGTTCAAAATTCTCCCTTGTTAGGAAACCGAATAGAACCACAAATGTGGCCTTATTTCGAAAACCCGTTAATTCCAGCCCCTGATATAGTTTTGCCGGTAATTAGGTTTTAAATACCACGTAAAAGCCAACTTACTGATTGTTTCCATGGTCGACTAAATCAATATATCTTATTAGAAACTCTAATATTTACGACTAACTTGCATAGACCTATCTTGAATACATGAAAAAATTATCATGAACTTACGATCATTACTTCGGTCTAACTCCCCTTCTGAGTCACTTGAAGGCATCGTTTGTAAAGTAATTCCTTGTAACACGTCGCTCACTTTAGCATCGAGTGCATTGAATATCTTGAGATGCGGTATATTCAATTTTTCCGACAGCTCGTCAGAATTTCTCGGATTGTTCGTGAGTTTCTCACGTGGAGAGGGGGGAGGGACGCTATTTTCAAAGTTAAATACATTTTCATGCAAAATCAAAAGAAAAGAGGGTGATTCCATGACTATATCGCTCCTTTTATTTCTTCTTCTGAATTCTCAGACCTGCTGAGAATATTTTTACCATTAGGCATTGAAACTAAAATAGTATATGTACTTATCTACATAATTTCTCATCGACTATTCCTTTTCGTTTCACGATTTTTATAGCACGCATTCGTTTCCAGAGGCCATAATTGGGCCTGCGATCGTATGTGGCCCATTTGCTATGCTCTCAAAAGTTTTAACGTAGTTCTGAGTGCAGTTTCAATACCTCCCTTTTCTCCGAAAAGTCGGTAATACAGGTACTGGTCTCACAGTCCCAGCTCTGATTCGTCGAGGCAGCCTTCAAACTGCAGTCGCGAATCGAGCCCATTTCGCAGTTATTTCACTGCTGCTAGAGCTCGAAGATTTCACTTACACACTTCGAGCACTGACGTAACTTCGAAGCTATTAACACTTTTATGCGTACTTGTTGAAACTTGGATAAAGTTCGAAATCATTCAGGGTCGGATTCGGTCTATCACGGGTACTTCAAGCGGTTCAAGTGTCAGCCATTATTGACGGTAATCAAATTTGTCACGTCTGCGCGTCATGATTTGTACTGCAAAATATTCGAGGAGGTCATGAATCGTAAAAATTTTCTGAAACGCGTCCCACGCCTAAACCGCACGCTGACCGCATTGTCGCTTTTTCGCACTTACGTTTGCGTTCTTTCTCTCTGTTGTTAGCATATACATAGAAAATGGGCATAGGCTCGGTTAAAGCGAAGAGAAAATGGAAAATTCTGCACGGCTGACCAATATTGGCTCATCGAATCAGGGCCTTAGTCCAGAGGTAGGATAATGGGCCTGCTCCCTGCCCCTCTCCCCTCTCATCAGAAAGGCCAATAACTTTTTAGTTTGTTTCTTTTTGGCTTCTTCGACTTTGCATTTCTAATCTTCCCCTTCTCCTCTTGAAAACATGGTTACCCCGCTGGAAAAGCGGTCGCGTTATCAGTGGGACACCTGTAATCGCTATTTTCCATCCTTCTGGACCATGATGTTACACAACTTTCAATTTTTGTAATCGACACGTTTTGGAAGTGTATTGCTTGCGTATGAAATAACACGAGAACACGACTGCCTGCTGGATATTCGAGCTGAAACAGTATTGTTCGCTTTTCGCATGATTCTTGTTATCTTTCTCTGGATTCCAGCTGCTGGTGTTGGATAAGTTGCGGTTCGTTTTGCCTGGAGCGTTCACCGTTCAGGTTTTCTATTTGGTGCCTAGGACAATACATAATTGCGCATTGTATAATAAGCCTGTTAAAAACACGCTTCCGAAAGAGGAGGCTGCAGGTAAATAGCTGATTCAAGAATCAAGAATGCATTGTTAATTTCTCGGAGTTGGTTGTAGTACCGTCGAGTGAGATATTTAATGGAGACAAATGATAGCCACTATTAGCAGTACATGATACCGTAATCTGGGGTAACTTCGAACTATTTTTAACTTCAAGTCCCTGTAACTCCCTAACATCTGGTACCAAGGTAGTTTGAAGGTAACTAAAAAATCTTGTCTTGACCTGTAGTTTACCACTATATGGGTTAAAATCTGCTTAATTTTATTTTTGAACCTTCCAGAACAGTGGCGATGGCGTAGCCAGGATTTTCGTAAAGGGGAGGGGCGAAGTAAAATTTTCAAGGGAGAACAAGTCGAAAATTGAGGGTTTTTTTTGTAATTGCTGATGTTAGAGGACTATTTTATGAAAAATGAAGGTAAAATTACTGCTCGAGCTAAAATTTTTCGAAAAACCGTGTTTCAAAGGCGAAAAATTGCTCATTTTTGCATATTTTACTTTAAATTTCAGGTGCTTGGGGGGCATTCGCGCCATTCTACCTCCCTTGGCTACGCCACTACTTCGGAAGACAAAAAAATGGCAGTTTAAAAGTTGTCCAGAAAAGGGGTGACTTTTTTTTCCTCTCCAAAAAATAATGTTTTGGCTTCCTAAAGTTCTGAAAACACCTTTTATGAACTGTAAATGAAGAATCAATATTTATTCAAGTATAAAAAGGTATTTTTATTCATTAATGTATACAGTTATTCTGAAAAAATCAAATTGTAAATAAGAAAATTGAAATTTCGAACGTCTCCGAGTTTTCTTTTATACGAACGAACCATTTTATTTCACAAACTTTAAAACTTTGTACAAAAATTTTCGTCACTTTTTCTACTTTTTTTCCGATTATTCAACTTTCATTCATTTTTTTGATCGCTCTTTTTTTTTTTTTTTAATTATTCGGAATAGTTTTCTGCATCCAACCACGCGAAAACAAAAATTTGATAATAAGATTTTCTTGGTGTTCCAAACAAAGTTTTCAGACTGTTTTCTTAGGGGGGAGGGGGGGGGGCTTTTTGTATGTGCGTCACGAAATTCATTCTGGTTTCCCCCTATATCGATTTTTAAATCGATTTTAACTATATAGCAGTGTAGCCACATGCGTTGGCATTAATTCCGCGTCAAATTTTATGGAATTTTCTTCAATCTGAACTTCGTGGGAAATGTTTTAAGTAAAAAAGTTGCATCGGTCCGAAGTTACCCCGGATTGCGGTAAACAAGAGTAGCAATACAGTGGCGAACCTCTTTTTGCGACTTTTTCAAATAGTGTTTCTTTAATTTTAACGCCCCCTCTAATACCCCCTCCACCTGTTGGTCATGACCGAACCTCCCCCCAAGACTAGACTGGCTACGCTACTGAAGCACTAGGAAAGTCTAATCCTGGGCCCACGAATGTGAGATCTACTATTATAATTACTTTGTTTATCTGAAAATTTTCGATGTACTGAAAAGTTAGCACACTGTGTTCTGAGTATCGAGACAATCGCAAATTTCGATGGTGAAGTTCGCGAAAAATAATCGAAGTTATCGGAAAGTTTATCATCGCGAAGCTAGTGGGCTTACAAGCTCTTGAAATTCCTCTTCAAAGATACCTACATAAAAGCTCGTATTTGTTTTCCCATTCAAATTCCTGTAGTTATTGTTCATCCGTTGAATAATTGTTTTTTTCTCGGTCAACGTGCGAGCTTATGAATTTAATGCTTTGTAATGTTAAAATAAATTTTCATAAGCCCCAAAAGTAACAGATACGAGTACCTAGTACACCTTCCTCGAATCCTATAAAGCTTCCAGCAAAACCGTTTCATTAGCGTACGTGTGGGAGGACATCTTCCTTTCCCCGACCACTTGTCAATGGTGTCCCGTATGGCTCAGGCTTACCCTGAAAGATCTCGAGAAAATAAGTTTTCATATAATATATCAGCAAGCTTGTAACAAATAAAATATAAGAAATATTGGGCAAAGAAAGAAGCGATCGCATTTCCGCTTATTACATTTATAAATTCACATGAAACAAATGGCGCTGTCTGTCGGTGGTTGAGGAGACAATTAAAACAGAAGCGTTCACTGTTCGGCTATCAGCTCCTATGTATTCATATTTATTCGTATCAGGGCAACGATCCGAAAATCGCTTATTTTTCATATTATACATAAGTTTATACACGACTTACGCTCCGCCTCCCTGTTGATGACCAACACAAAAACACACTAGCATCTTCAACGCGACAAAAACTGTGCGTTTTGTAAGCGATTTCAATGTCGCTTACGGCTAGTCAAACGTCGAAGTTAGCAGTGAAACGTGATCAAACGCAGGGCCGGCAACTTTTCATAATCCCATATGCAGGGTTTAAAAGCCATATTATACAGCTGAGGCTTTAGGCTATTCCTTATGACCTGGAAAAATATAGCTACAGCTATCGGCTTTCGGCTATCTCTGATTCCGCTGAGGTTTCCGACTTTTGGCTGAAGTCCGAAAAATTCGTTAGCTTTTGGCTATCAGCTATTGGCTATTGGTTTTCCAGAATTTTTCTATCAATCAGTAAATAAATCTTTAAAGTTCTTTTTTTTTTTTTTTTTTTTTTTTTACAAATTTAGACGAGAAATTATAATTATTGTCGGCTTCGAGGCAGAACTCACCAAGTCCTACGTTTTTACATAAGACTTGGTGAGTTTTACCACGAAGCCGACATTATAAGAAAAAGGCCCTATCTACTAACATAAGTTCAGGAGAAAGGAACCTAAAATGAATGAGTGTTTGGTCCTTAGTTCATCAATTCAGGGAAACTTCCCAAAGCCCAAAAGCTGAAAAGAACCCGGGAGAATGTGGCTCATGCTCACAGTTTTTGGCTTTTACAGAATTGGCTGAAGCTATCGGCTTTCGGCTTTGTTTACAGTCTATTCATCGACTTTCGATTGACAGCTATCGGCTATCAGATGACTTTCCAACCCTGCCCATGTGCAGCAAAAGAAAAGAATAAAAAGCTAATTTTATACAATAACGTTTTATTATTGTACTATTATACCGATTATTATTTCGGCATTGTCCAGAATAAAAGTATGAAACATGCCCCTACAAAACGACATTAATGAAATTATTTAAATTGTCGTATCCCAGTAGGGACGTACCGATAGGGAGGGCAGGGGTCACTTACCCCCCAGTAAGAATTTTTACTCAACAGTTGGGAAAATTTACCATTTTAGTCAGGCCAGTTGAGAAAATCAAACAAATTAAAAGTTTTTCTTTGCTTTGATACTTGGTAATTTTGAGTTGAGTCAGTTGGGATTTTCACAATTGTTACCCCCCCCCCCCTCCCTGTAGGAAAAACTCTTCGGTGATACGTCGTCCCTGTGTCTATCATTTGTAAGAGAAAAGAATAAATGCATATGGAATGACCCTGCATACGCAGGGACGTACCGAAGAGTTTCTCCACAGGGAGGGGGAGGGTAAAACTGTGAAAGTCCCAACTGTCTCAACTCAAAATTCCCAAGTATCAAAGCAAAAAAAACACTTTTAATTTGTTTGATTTGTAAATTTTCCCAACTGCTGAGTAAAAATTCTTACAGGGGGGTAAGTGACCCCTGCCCTCCCTATCGGTACGTCCCTACAGGGATACGACAAGTTAAATAATTTCATCAATGTCGTTCTGTAGGGGCATGTTTCATACTTTTATTCTGATTTTTACTTCATCTCTACACTTATGGCTTACCTCCTAGAAAAACTCAACGCACGCCACTGCTGAACAGTGATCAAATTATAGATGAGTTTGCCAACCTAAAATGTCGCCGGAAATCGTGATTTTTTTCTTCAAAAGTAAATAGGTACGAGTATTTCTTCATTTTGTGTTTTTTTTTTATTTTTGTTCTTCTGTTCCTTGTTTTTTAAATTTTTATTGACCTTTTTTCTATTTTAACGGATCTCAGATTTAAAATACGTTAGTTTTTACTCTGTCAACATCTGCAACTAATTAAATAATAGTTAGTTTTAAAAAAAAATATCGTTAAAATTTATTTTGGTGTATATAATGTAGTATGAAGTGTCAAGTGCTAAAATAGCGCCGAGAAATTAACTAAAAAGGAAGAATTAGCAGTACAATACGAAAAAATACGATGCATATTTAGGGTGAAGAGGAGGGGGTCAGTGGCGTGCATTCCAAGCAAGCAAGGTAAGCACCGCTTACCCTGAAAATTTCGAAGAAATAAATTTTTATGTACAATATCAACTTCAACTTGTAACAAATAAAAGATAATGAAACACTGGGCAAAACAGCGACAGTATTGACGATTATGACTCTTACCCTTAAGTATATAATACATTCACCGGAGATGTATTCTGTTTGGCATTCGGCAATCCTCGTACATGTACATTTATATAGGCCAGTGAGGTGTGCGTCGGATCTAACGCTCTTTTTCCATACTGCACGTAACATTGCACGACTTACCCTCCGCCTCCGTGTTAACTACCAATACAAAAACACACTAGCATGTTCAACAGGACGCAACCTGTGCGTTTGGTTGCGTTCTGGAAGCGCTTCTCGGCTGGGCTTGGCTACACAGTACACACAGGCGTTGAAGTTGACAGTGAAACGTGATTATGTTCTTCTACTAGTTAATGCGTTATGTTTGAATGCTCCGTTTTGTTTTGTTTTTTTGCCCTCAAACTGCGTATTTGAGATCTTATTGAAAAACCGTTTTCGCGACTTACTTACTCTTAATGAATAGGGCTAGGATTTTTATGCGCTAAAAAACCGAAAATATGCGTAATAAACACACGCTAAAAAATGTCAAAATATGCGCTATAAAACCGCACCCTCATGGGTATCAAAATGTAGGGTTTTCGAAGCACTACAATAAGGGAGCCATTCGTTTTAACGGAAATTTCATTAAATAATCAAAAACACAAAGAATTTTTTCATTTCCAAATAATCGCAATTGCAGTTTGCAGCTGCGCAGTTTATAGTCTTGAATAAGCATTTATGTAGGGGAAAAAAAGACCTCAAACGTGACTACCGATAGGTTTTTTTTTCTTTTCTCTAATTTTCTAGTCTTCAGCCGACCTACTTCCAGCAGCTTACAGCAAAGAGCAAACACCCTGTTACTTGTTTTTTCCCCAGAAAATTGTGGAAATTTTGTCAATAGAAGTGATTTTTGGCCAGTTTTTGGGAAAATATGCGCTAACAACCTCAAATATGCGGTATTCGGCTATTTTTCAGCGAAAATATGCATTCTTATTCATTTATGGTCTAAATATGCAAAAATATGCACTATAAACTTTTGCATACGGATTCAAAATTTCATGATTCGCAAAGATAATGTGGATATGCGCTATCTAGTATTACGAGAACAAATATGCATTTACATAAAAATCCTAGCCTTATTAATGAACAATTAGAAATTATTAATGATGGGAAGCCTGAACCAGAATTAACATTCTTAAAAACTGAGCAAAAGAGAGATGGTTCGAATTTTACTAGACATTGCCGTGTATTGCAATATGAAAATATTTTGTGGTTAACCGGTTGTGAAGATGGTGGAAAACCGTTTTGTTGGCCATGTCTATTCAGGGACGTACCAATAGGCAACTCCCCCCCCCCCCATCTTGCAACAATTTTTCACTCAGCAGTTGGGAAAATTTACAATTTCAATCAGGCAGAGTTGGGAAAATCCAACAAGTCAAAAGGTTTTTTTTTTGCGTCATACTTGGAAATTGAGTTGCGAAGTTGGAAAAATCCAAAAGTCAAAAGGTTGTTTTTTTGCTTTGATACTTGGGAATTTTGAGTTGAGTCAGTTGGGACTTTAATAATTTTGCCCCCCCCCCAGAAAGAAACTTTGCTAGTACGTCCCTGTGTATATTATTCGTCACAGAGAAGAATAAATGCATATGGAATGACCCTACACAGGGATACGACAATTTGAATAATTTCATCAACGCTGTTTTGTAGTAGCATCTTTCATACTTTTATTTCGGTTTTTACTTCACCTGTACGCCTATCGTTTGCCTCCTAGGAAAAATCACCGCACCTCACTGGAGGAGTGGAGAACAAATGCTGCAAGAGAAGAGCGGCATATTAGTACGTGCGCCTATAGGCGGCAAGGAGCTTCATCCGCCAATGGTTTATTCATTTGCGAGCATTTTTTTCATCTGTAATCGCTATCCTCACCTCAAAAACTGAGAAATGCGTAAAATCGCGTAATAACAACAATGAATGAAGAGTAGGAAAAAATAAGACGATTAAGCGCGAAAAACAAAAAATATGCAATAAGCTCGAAGGGGCCAGAGCAAGAGATAACGAGAGAGACAGAAAAGGAGGATTTCAAGAAAAACAATTCGTTTAACGCGTGCCGAAGTGCAGATCGTTCGCGAACGATTTGGCGTCAAAGCTCGGCCGAAGTGATTTTCGTTAAACGCTCGTTCACTTGAGCGTTGTGTGTTACGTTTACGTTCACGTTATACACTGTACTCTGGTTGTTGTCCTTCTTTTCTTCCCCCGTCTTCATCGTATCGAGTCGACCCCTTTCTCCGCTTTCCACCGGCACTCCGTCATCTCGCCCCGCTCGTTGCGCGCCGTTCGAATCACTTCATTTTGTCCATCACCGACACTCCGACCGTACGCCGATCTCAATATGGCTTCCGTTATACGGTATATGTGTGTACGTGTGATTACTCGCGTGTTTTCTCTTTAATTCGTTGGTCGTTGTCTTATGTGTTGTTCTACATACCTTCTCGCCAGTGTACCTGTTTGTTCTGTAAAATTTTAGTCGTTTTTTCGTTATTACTGCTCGGTTGTTTTTTCCTCTTTTTAATTTTTAAAGCTATCGTTTGTTTTCTCGTTCTGTTTTCGCAAAATTTTTCCGTATCGATATCAATGTTCTCGCGATGCCATTCGTTCGCTGTGCTGTGTTGAAAATTTCACTTTTTAAGTTGGCTGCCGATAATTTCGGCCACGATAAGAACATTCGCGAAACCGGTTAATTACGTTATCAAATGGCTTTTAGCGAATTAGTGTCAGAGTTCGTGGTTGTCAGCTTTTGATGGTTTCTCGGTTATTTCGTTGTTGCTAAGTACCTTACACGATAATCTGTAATTATATTTGCGGTGGGTGCATTTACACGATTTTGTGAGATGTCGATCGTTGTGGTGTATTTTGTGAACCCGGGTGTGATGCCCAAAATGGTGCGATTCTCGGTATGAAATACGTAGATGTAGTGCACGCAGATCCGATCGAATCCAGATCGTCGACGTCAGCCGCAATTCGTAGATTTCAATGCGCCACATCCGACCCGAAATGAGTTACTACTCGACCAAACTATCACCGTGAGTATTCCCATGTTCATTTTTACTATAATTATACTTCGTATTCGGATATTCAGCGCAGCTGATCTGACAAACTGGCACCGATATTCGCATCGCACGGTCCTGATGTTCTCGAAAAGCAGAACTGCGGTGGCGAGCGAGAGGAGTACCGCATAAATGCATACAACATACATTCTACATGTCAACGTGTCTACAGGTTCGGTTGTGTTCGAACATCATGTCTCATAAATCGATTTTGCCGTTATTCGGCAACTACATAGAATTAACGTCGGCTGTGTTTACCAAGCTTCTTCAATCTCGCTATCGTTATTGATTTTACTGCAATCCCTGGAATTCGTGTAGCAATGTGGTCTAGAAACTCGAGATGTCGAGTGTATTTTGTTGCACGAATCCTCTGTGTGTGGATTGGGTAATCGATGCTAAGAATTCATTTTGAATTCTTTCGTCATAAGTCACAACCTATTGGCAGACGTTCTGCTCGTCGGTTTCGTTTTTCTCTCTCACCCTGATCTGTGTGTTCTCCTCACTTGTGCTACCAGTTTGAATCAGTGACTCAAAGTGAGCAGGCATATTGCTCGTTGATATTGTTCGTTGAAATTCATTTTTTATCAGTGCAGTGTGTAACTTGACAGTGTTACGTCAGTTGTTAAAAGCGTAAGAGTGTTTCACACACGTCGGTTTCTGATACTTTCCCTTTGATTCTTTAGAACCGCAAATGTGAGATGAAACCGAGCACTGGCAATCTCATTGCTTTTGTCCATTCCTATTACCCTTGTATGGATGGATTCGTCAATCACAGCTTTGTTCTTTTCTTAGTTCTGAGTAAGGATTGATCAATAATTGATATGAGTGATATGGGAACAACGTGAATGATGATAATCAGCGAGGCACAATATCAAGATACAAAGTGAATGATTGTTATGATCAACAAGACATAATGCAAATGTTTGGTATGATCGACGAGATACAGCGTGAATAGATAATTGTTGAGATAAGATACAATACGAGTGATTGGTATAATAAACAAGTTACATCATGAGTAGTCGTGTTCGATTGTGCACAAAATTTGACACTTTTTAACATCGAGTGATTGTTGCCGTTCAATCTGCTCTGTGGAGAACTCCTGAGTTCAGTGTTTGTTGTAACTTGCATTAACACCAGAATTGAAAATTTTAACCTTCCTCTCGAGGCGGGTTGAGTTCGGTGTCAGTGGTACACCGAGTCAACTTTAACCCAATGCTGTGTAGCTAATCGAACACGACTAATGATTGTTATGATGAAGCACAATGTGAGTGATTGGTATGATGCACAAGATACAATATAAATGATTACAATAAGGCACTATGCGAGTGATTGGTATGATGCACAAGATACAATCTAAATGAAGCATAATGCGAATGTTGGATGAGTGAATTTGAACCGGAGGAAAAGTGTTACAGCGTCTAGAAAAAGACTGAAAACGTCTTGAAGAGCCACAAGGAATCTTAGAACAAGTTTGAAAGAGTCTGGAAAGACTTTTATACTCTCAGACGTGCCTGAAGGAGTTCGAAAGTACCTATCAAACAAGTGCTCAAGGAGCTCAAGGTAGTTTTGAAAAGCATCAGTGAGGTCTACGGCGCCTAAAAACATCTGAGTCAAGTCTACATACAAGAATCCTAATGAAGTCTGAAATGGTTTTATAGGCCTTGTGATGTACCGGCATTTCGAAATCTTGATTTCATCAAAATACGTACAATTTTGTTGTATAAAACAACATGGCGCCGGTACACACTTCAATTATTTCATTGGGCGATGCAGTTGTACAATAATGCATTAACAAAAATTCAAAAATTTCGACGAGGTTAACCTTTTCCCCTCCTCCCTCCTATAACTACACCGGTGGACTTTCTATTTAATCTGAGTTGACAGTAATGCAAACCCCCGTGGAGCCCGTTCAGGCATGATCAGTATATTAAAACATATTCGGTACGTTTCTTTCAGTTTTTCGCCATAACTTCCCGTAGGTTTCTTTCCTAGAAGATGTGGGAATTTACATTTCCCATATTTCCCATGCCCAAATAGCTTCAAAATAAAACAGTTTCAAGCCCTGCGATAATTCGATGAACCACTGAAGGCCCACGATGCTGGAACTACTTCGCTGCAAGGCTTCTTGCACCAAATAAATGAAAATTCTCATATATTTCTGCGAAGGAAAGAAATCTATTGGGGAAACTGGAAGAAAAATTGATTCATGTCCTGTTTGAGAGTGCCTTCCTGAGAGTGAAACTTCGATGTTGTAATGAACGTTGAATAGTTTCCAAACACTGCCATTCAATCTCAGGAATTCAGCCAGTTGAAAAAATTTGATGTTTACTTTGGAGGTATTTTCATTTTCACTACCAAAGAGAGCATAATTCGCAGCAGAAATCATACAAAACTTTCTAGTATTCATCTTCTTGCTTATCTACTCACTCAAGTATCACAAAGAGGGCATGAAATGATCCGAATACCGGAGGACGGGGGACTGACTTTTTATTTCGTGTAAGCTCGATTATGGCTCTTCAGAATGTGATCGAGATCCTTAAGAAATCTTCCAGCTTTCGGAAGAATTGTATAAAACTTGAGATTTCTTGAAACTACTATTTGATAATCTAAAATTGTTATTTAAATCTAAAAACTCTTAGTTACAACTAAACTGTCTTCAAAACTCCTTGAAGACTTTACGGTTCTGGCAAACTTGATGAAGACTCCAAGACTGGGTCATGATGGATAAAACTTCTTCCATGTCGTGTAAAATAAGTAGACGCTCTCCGAAAGCCTCTTCTAAACTTTCTGAATATTTGCGAGACCTGTTCAGGACTCGTTTTGAAAATTCTATCGGACTCTTCCAGGTTCGATCAGAACTCTTCAAAATTCGATCACGGTTTCTTAAGATTACTCAAGACTCTAAAACTTTTAAATATTTAAAACTTTGTGAGACGTATAGACTGCAGGACGTTTCAAGACAATTATATTCTTTTAGTATTCGGTAAGACTTTGTAAAACTGTTTTGAACGTTGAGATTCGTGAAAAATTAAGACTCTGTAAAACGTTTCTGGACTTGTTGGAAATTTACTATGACTCTGAAAAGTCGTTCACGACTTCACACCGTTTCACATTTGTTTTGGATTCCTTGAAATATTTTATAAGACTCCCGGAGACTCATTTGAGGCTTTGTAACACAGCCATTTCGTAAAGCATTTTCAATAGCAATTTTTTCTCTTGATGGTTCAGTTACCCTCGTAACCTCCTCGTGCACCTGTACGTGGGAGAATGGAACAGAATTTGGTGAATGTTACGCTTTTCTGAAGAAATTTGTTTTCTTTTAGAACTTCAATCAGGCCAGAAGGGGGGGGGTCGTACTTTTATGAACTTCATCGTGCTATGGTGGAGGGGTTTAACTGTAGATTTCCTGTTTTGCCAAGGAGGGCGAAAATTCTGAGAATGGTGAGTCCTCATTTGCCCCTCTCTTGTTACGGGCTTGAAATAAAAGAAATTGTATAAACATTTGGCATTTCTAAAAATTTGCAATGGAGAACAGGTATTTTGAGTGGTTCTGGAAAAGGGTGTAATACCTTTCCGCCTGGTTTCTGGTATCTCTTTGTACACTGAAGATCTATCTCCATTCTGTTTCCCAGGTATGAAATTCATTAATTTGCTTTTAGAAAGTTCCTGAAAACGTATGAATACTTTGCATTTTTTTAAAATTGCAATTTTGTTGGTTATGGAGAAGGTAGTAATCCCTTCCCTCCGAGTTGTACACGTTTTTATTAATCTCTTGTATACAATGAAGATACAGTTAGAGTTATTCGTATGTAGCCTTGTATGGATTTGAAACGTGGACCATAGGAAAACCAGAGAAGAGAAGGATCCAAGCTTTGGAACGTGGTGCTATAGGCGGATACGTTGTGTCAACTGGAACGATAAGGTAAGAAATGAGGAAGTACTTAACAGAGTAGGAGGTAAAATGGATATTTGGAATTGTCTGAAGAGAAGGAGAGATAAACTAATAGGGCATAATTTGAGGCACTCTGGAATGATATCACTCCTGCTAGAAGGAAGAGTGGAGGGAAAGAATTGGGTAGGTGGGCAAAGATTCCAGTATGTTCAACAGATAATCAAGGATGTCAAATATAAGTGTCATTACGAAATGAAAGAACTTGCACAAGATCGAGAGAAATGGAGAGCTGCATTAAACCGGTTGTAAGTCTGATAACCTCATCATCATGATCTTTTTGTATATTGAAGACTTCCCAGTCTTCCTTAGTTACTCGAATAAAATTCAAAATATTTCGCGATTTCAAGGAATTGCAATCTGCCGTTTTGAGTTCCCTTCGGTTTCTATAGTTTGGTAATATCTTGATGTACTGAAAACCTCCCAAAACGAAGTTCATTCCTTCTCTTATGTGTATTTCCCCCGAAGAGGCGAAAAAATAAGATGACTAGATAACTCATTAACTTCTGGACCCTTTTGCTTAATAAATTCATTAACTTTTCAACTCGTCTTGATAATGAATTGAAATGAATCGATAACTTGGGTGATTTGTTCAACTCTTCTGAACGCTTTGTTGGAAGATCGGAAACAGCTTTAAGCTCATTTCAAGGAAAATGATTGAAACTAATTTCGAAATGAGTTATTTATCAGCTCACGGACGAGTTGAGCCCCCTCCTGTGACCCCCGTCCTATTCAAACAACGTTTGTGCTATACTTTTGAAAATCATAGTCCCTGCGATACGCTGAGATCTCTGGTCATGGCCCAGAACCTCTGTGCCCCATTCGAGCTGTGGCCTGGCGGGCCATTACCCCTGCAGCCTAATGAAACCAGACAGTATTTGTGACGCGGAATCGAATTAAAAAACTGGCAAGTTTTGACGGTACTGAAGTTTCACTCATTGCTGGTTTAGTCGAGCAGTGCCCTACGTGTTTCAAAAACAGCCGAATTGCTGGTAACACTTCGGTGACAATATTTCGTAACCAGTGGCGGCAAATTGCTAGCTGTAGATTGCATTAGAATTCGTCGGGGCTCGGCGAATACGTATTCAAACTTCGCGGTAATTATGCCGGAGTTAAGTCGGGCAAAACTATCATTAAGTTATTTGCATACTTAGCAGATTACTACCATCGTTATGTGGCGCGTACAAAAGTAGAAGGTAGACCTACTACCTTCAAGGCTGTCACGATATCGCGCTACTGAGCAAAAAATTATGTGTACACATACGTGAAAACCAGTATAATTGACGAAAATACAACATAATATCATGTACCTTATTTGAGACGAGCAGGATCTAAAACATTTTCTGTTTCGTTGTCAGTATTTTTAAAAATTAAACACGAGCAGAGTGCTGTCGCGAGTAGAAGTGCAATTATAGAATAGTTTGGTAATTTTCAACGAGAACTCCGCCCAACTTCAATTCAGGGTATTTTTCATTTTACAGGTCGTTTCCACAGTTTTATAATGCATATACCCTCATTTTCTCTTCGCAGCCGTAATAACGTATAATGATGTCGAACTTGGATTTAGTGGCGCAATAATAAGCATTATAGGTATCTACAAACGATGTTCAACAAGCTTATCAAGCTTTTGAAAGTGTTTGTATGTTCCACGAATGTTAATGCGGGTTTAACTTTTAACATGCTGCCAGTCGGTGGCGAATCCGGAAAGTTATTCTGGGAAATGCAATTCAGAATTCTCAAGAATTGAATAGCTTTTAGCCTCGCCCCCCTCGTGAGTACTTGAAACATTGCACATATGCTCTCGCAATGGTAATTTGAGTAGGAAAGAGGTGGGCATATTTGGAATTCTGATCTATTTGTCTTTCATTGCCCTTGATAATGGAATGCCTTTGCAAGTGTTCGAGAAATTCTTGTCCACTCAATGAATTTCCTAGACTTGTTGAAACTGTTTGAGGCTCTCCCAAACCTTTTCAAGACTTGCAAAAACAATTTAAAATTCGTTTATCACTGCTATGACTCTTCCAGACCCAATTACTGCCTTTGAAGACATTGGTCAACCCTCTTTGAAACTCTTGAAGCTTTTTAAGGTTCTCACAAAACTTGGAGACTCCTTAAAATTGAGACTATATTCAACGTTCATATAACATTCTCTTAGGCATTTGCAGGACTGTATGAGGCATTTGTTCAAGATTAGGCATTTGCAGGACTGTATGAGGCATTTGTTCAAGATTCTTTATCTATTCAAAACATTGTGATGACTCTTTTTCAGACCCGCTAAACTCATCAGCACTCTTCCAGATTGAATTAGGACTCTTCAAGGCTTAATCATGACTCTTGCTGGAAAATCAAGACTCTTGTATATTTTAATTCAATTTGTATTTGAGTCCCCCCTCCCCAACAGGTGCCCGAGGGTCCCATTGACAGGGAGGGACAGCAGTTACAATATGTACCTAATTATTATCCTGAGAAACAAGAACAAAAAATACTTTTCGAAGGAAAGGTGGGGGATAAAGAAGAAGGAAAAGAAGACAGAAAGAGGGAGAGGGAGAAAGGCATCGGAGCCATGGCAGAGCGGGGAATGAGGGGCGCGCAAGTTCATAGGCGGAAGTTGAGAATTGTGAATTAGAACTGTTGGTTGAAGGAGGCCAAGAGGCCGGAACAAACCACACTCGATATTTATGTACAATTTGCTACAACTCTGCAACCCTAGTTTGTTTGCCTTTTGAAACTGTTTCATATGTCAGGATTCCTGGATATTTCGAAACTCTGGTGGGCTACTTTTGAACTCTGTAAATCTACCACTATCTAAGCCTTTCAGTTTTTCTGTTTGGAACTATCGTCCCTGCTGCCTCCCCCATCTATCCACTTCTGCTACCTGTTGTAAAATTGTCTAGCATAGTCTAAAGAAATCCGAATATCATTTTGAAGCAAAGTCTTAACACGGTCTCAGACAGACTGAATCTAGTAGTTCTACGCTGGTCTTGTAAAATATTAACAATTACTAGTCTTCTCTCAGATGCCGTATTCTCCCTTACTTGGCTTCATGACTATTCACTTCAACGTTAAATTCACAAATGCGTGTTCAACACAATTTTATTGTACCACCTTGTCTCTTGGAACGAACATCCAGACTAAGAACTTGTATACCAGTTAATTCGAAAGCATCCAATCGTATGGAGAGAGGGATGGAGATTCTAGAACAAAGTGTAACTAGGCCGTCATTAACCTGACTGCATCAGGGTAGTTCCCAGGTTCTTCAGAAAAGTCCATAGTTGTTGATTATTTGTATAGAAATCACTAATGGAAGGTCTTTTCTCCTTTTCGCTTTCCATGTAAACGAACTCGAATTGAGTTGTATTTTTTATTTTCTTGTCTAGGTTTTTGGGTACACATTGATGTCATATCGAACAATAACAATAAAACAAAGAGACAGTATTCTAGGTACAAGGTACGAGGCCGTTATCACATCGGTCATTCAAGTATAGTTTGATTGATCTTAGTTGGTAGTATCATCAAACAAAAACTGATGGTCGATTACGGTAGTCGTGAGTGCTTGCGATACGATAAGAACTAGTAAGTCAAGAGCAAGTACACCAAGAGATCTCTGTTAGGTATTGCTATCAAAATCTACACTAACAAAACAGTATACGTGACGAACAGTTTTCGCTATATTTTATCCACTACACGTTGTCAGTAACTCGATGTATGTGCATATCCGACCTCGACATTTCACCGCTTATATTGCAGACGGTATCAAGCGACATTGACACCA
Source organism: Acanthococcus lagerstroemiae (assembly GCA_031841125.1). Taxonomy (NCBI): domain Eukaryota; kingdom Metazoa; phylum Arthropoda; class Insecta; order Hemiptera; family Eriococcidae; genus Acanthococcus; species Acanthococcus lagerstroemiae. Next base: position 15,181,177 of record CM063113.1, on the reverse strand, counting down.
AGTGACAGAGTATGCTAAGTAACAGGAAATCAGCTGTCGTTCAACACTCATTCACTTATTATGTTGGACCATACAGAATGGACTGGTAAAGCTCTCCCATTTACAAATAACAAAATATTTTGGAATTGCGTTGAGTAACATGACGGTGCTGAGGTAAGCAGTGGTGTATTCAACCTAGTGCCAAGATTTTTCTGCGCATGAGCAAACCATCCGCGACACCCGTCAACAGGATTTTAAAACGGGGAACATTATTTTATCGATGCCCAAATGCGGTAGTATTTGATTGGCTATGCGGAGGAGACTGCGCATGCGCTGTAAGATAACACCTCATTGCCTAGCCCATTGGTTCCCAACAGGTGGTCCGCGGAGGGTGACTTAAGGATCCGCGAGCTGATCCAAAAATGTTTTGTTCGTCAGGAATTATAACAGTTTTAGCAAATTGGAAGTATATTTAAATGCATTATATACATAAGGGGTCCTTGAAAATTTTTTGTTGGGAACCCCTGTTCTAGTCCATTCTGTAGATGGTCTAAGCCATCGAGCGATTGAGCATGTCAGTGGCGCTTCGGACTTTCAGCAGTGGCGGATCCAGGGGGGGCTAAAGGGGCTATAGCCCCCCTTCGCCACTGTATAAAATGAAATAAAGAATTTTGTTTGCTCTTTTTTTCTCCAACATTTAGCCCCTCCCAAAGTGTAATCCTGGATCCGCCACTGACTGTCAGCCAAAGTAATGAGGAAGTTTGTGACGCCACGACCAGAGGTGCATCTTGAATAACACACGAAAGCTAAACGCTGCAAATCAGTACACGTTTTTCGTCACTATGTTTGAAGTAACGGGATCCGTTATTTTATTCTCATTCCGGCCGAAAATTTCGTTTGTGTAGTATGCATTCTATATATAGTCGAACTGCTGAAAAAACAAATAACGAGCTGGCGGAGTGTACGAGTATAGTTCTGTTTACTTGAGCAAAAACTATTTCTAGTTGCTACTAAATTCGAAGTGTCTGGAAGTAATTCAGCCGATAACTTTCTGATTTAATGTTTCCTTTATGTGTATATTGCTAGTGTGAAGGTGAAATGCAGTTGTGAAACGTGCGAATATCTTTTTTGGCTTGATGTTGGAAACCTGAAAACATCTTGCACTCCAGCAACGGTTTGAAAGGTGTCAGTTTGAAAGTGAATTTCGTTAAAAATTTTATATGTAGTATCCAACGTTTTCTTATCGAGGATTACAGCATTTTACATACACCGCTGTGTATAGGCGCCGACACCCATGGGTGCCCGGGGCTCAGGCACCCACTGAAAAAATAGCAAATGAGTGTAAAATCTAGAAATGTTTGGATTTTGAAGTACCTAATCGTAATGTTATCGATAAGCCCCTAAAGAATGTTGCCAGTAAGCAATACCGCTCCTTTTCCCCTCAAAACACATTGCAGGATTCGGGTTCGCAAATCCAAGGCAAGAGTCTTTGCAAATATTCCGGTGAAAAGTAGATTTGTGTTGATGATTGTTGTCACTTAGCAATCCCTCTCTTTTTCTTCCTCCAAACATATTGTAGGATTGATATGAAAACCACTAACTTTTCCTGTCAGCAGCTTGTAAATCCAAGCCAAAAGTCTTAGCAGATATTCCGGTGAAACCAAAGTGGATTTGTGCTAATGATTTTCAGCCCTTTCTGGAAGTCTTCAATCGGCCAGTGGCTTATCTGTGGAAGGCGTAGTTGTAGTGACTCGATAATTCATGAACGTCTCATCTCAGTGCGTTAATACTGAAGTTAACAGTTCTTCAACAATTTGAATGCTGAACTCCGCAGACAGGTCCATCAGTTAGAATTGGTTGCGGCTGATCATGTAGTCGAATTGGCGGAGTTGATGTCGCCTTCTTCATGCTTTTTCTTCGACTCTAGAGTTCAAGGATCTGCAGTTGTCAGTCCTGTCTACTCTTTAGCTTTTTTTAGGGGAGGTCAAGCAGGTATTGTGGATGAATTGTAGTGCCAGTCTATTGTTATCAGGGGTGATTGTGCAGCTACAGAAGCTATTGCTAGTTGCTTCATATCCGCATCTCCGGCGGGTTCTAAGTGAGGGCCTTAGCTTCATTGAACATGTATCGTATGCCCCCCATCATCACTGCTGTTAGCTTGTCGAATTGCGGCTGTTTGCTGCAGAAATGGTCCTTGATCTCGAATTTGATCCTCTGTAATACCAGAGCGACAATATTCAATTGGTGTATTTATCGACTGCAGCATCGTACGCACCTGGTTGTTAATAAGTTTTATGAACCTGTAGCCACTGTAAACGCAGTTTATGCGTACGTTCACGTCGATGCAAGCGAGTGAGTTTATAAATATGTGTTGATCTGATGCTGGAAACAGAGGCTGTAAAGGCGTTCCGACGTGCGAGTTCACTTTCGTATTCAGTTTCAGTCGTCCGGCCAATGCCTATTCATGCTGTATATCTTTAAAGCTGTACCTGTACCTATTATAGTTGTTTTGTATATAGAATATCTACATCCGTATCGATTATGGCAGTAATAAACATGAGCAGTCGATATCTCGAGTGTTCTGTTACCAGCTATATCTACAGGTATAGTGCTCGATGTAATCGTGTCGGTTGATTTCTCATTAGTAACGTCCTCTCCTATACTCGTCGCTTTTTTTAAATTCAGTCACATTTGTCTGTGTGCTAGATGATTGGCGAGATTGTGTGTGCGTACGCAGACTGCGTGATGTATACCGGTTTAGAGTCAATTTCAGTGCTCGACGCGACACGCTGGAAGCCTAATAAGTTATTCTAGATTGTCGAACATGAAAAGCTGGCGATATATAGATAGTGCTCATTGTGCTGGTACACGCATCAGCTAGGTATTTGTAATCTGAGTACTGATCTCGATCATAGGCAACATGGGTATGTACTTCGAGAAGAAAACAGACCCTCAATCATGCGACGGATTGATGTTCGTAACCTGCGAACCCGACCGATGATGAATTGACGTTTTAGCGCTCGTCGCCGTTGGTTGAGCTGATGTCTGTGTTGGCTTGGTCCTCGGTGCAACCCTAAAAGAGAATTTGCTTTGCCTGCCTATGTAGAACATATCGTACGCATGATTTCCTATCGGTTATCGGTTTTGGCTTCGTCCTACATTAGCATGTTACATCGCATTACGGTTGGTACGATTTCAGAAAGTGTGACCGATTTATGTGCTTTTGCTAGTCGACGTGTTTACTTATTCAGGTGGTGACCTCAAAACACGCGAGTGCAAGAAGTCGTTATCTGGGTATGCGTGTACGTCGTTTCTATGTTCCGAAATAGGTGACCTGTGAGACGAGGGCGGTTTCGTGTGAGCCTGTTGATTTCAATTTCAGGTGTTCTCAGATGACCGCGTCAGACGACTTCGAGGAGGCTGAGCGTTCACAATATGATCGTTACTGTCTTATTGCGAAAGAATTTGCAAAATTCCAATCGATCTTCGTGCGGAGTTCGGTTCACTGTCGCTAAGTTTGCTTGATGATGTCATTTGAATGTTAACAGAAATGTGATCGATAGTTGCTGAAGAGAAGGCATATTTCATGTATTGAAACTCTGTATGAGATATTCCCTGCTTGCAGCAGTGGACTCAGTTGTTGAAGTTTGGGCTGAACCAGAGTAGACCAGACTGTGTGTAATGACTTTCGAAAAAGACACTGAGTAAGCTATCTATTTCGCTAATCTGATGATGAAAATGTGAAGGTAGGTGTGTTTCTCCGAGATTCAGCGAGCCAGTGAGAAAGGCAGACAGTGTAAGAGGTAGTCAGCTGTTTCCGCCGCCTGGTAGATGGAAAGAAAGAACCTGGCCTTCACCTCGCCACTCTCTCCAGAGAAATAACTCGGGGATCTGAGGCAGACTGGGGGACAGGCAGCCCATCCAACAAAAGACAGACTGACTGTCGGGACATTTATTAAGCAGAAGTCGGACGGACAAATAGACTGACATAAAGGGAGAACTGAGAGTGCTCTCGTATTCAGAGAGAAAACTTACGAATAGGTAAACAGAAACAGCCAGAATACCTGGTGACACACGGTGAGACAGACTGCTAGAAAGCTGGGTAACCGAGGAGATAGAGAGGGCTGGTTTTCCAAAAAAAAAAAGTATATATGCCCCCGGATCTAAAGCAAGCGGATAGATAAATTGATAGTCTTGTAAGTTGAGTGATAAAGGCCGCCCGACAGTTAGGCAGACAGGTTGAAAGAGAGAGCTAGAGCACCTGAAAATACCCGCGTATGTCAATATTCCGGGTTTTCTTCAGTTGCTTTGAGAAAACCTGGTCTCCGCCTTTTCGTTGTTCAACAAGCAAACTTACAAATTTAAAACAGCTAAGGCCGGCCGTACACTGAAGCCCGCTAAGATAGCAAGCAAAACTGGGGAATTATGAACCCCAGTGTACCTTACGCCGCCACTCTTCTCGTTACGTCTTCCGTTGATGAGCGAACACGTCGCGGGCGACGATCGAGGTTGCCCGCGACAAAGATCGATGTTACACGGTGAGTGGAAAGATGAAAATGGCGTCTGAACGCACTTGGGATTGTCTGATTTACTTTCGTGCTCTAGCAAAACATCCACCAATCCTGTTCTATCCAGTAAAAGGGGGAATGATTATTTGGTCCTACTGGTCAGAGCTGGTGCGGGGGTGTTAACCCCCCCCCCTCCAAGTAATTTTTCATTCGGCAAAATTTCGGAAATTTGATATTTTTTTACACACTGATTTTACAATTTAGCCAACAAGTTGAAAACTTTTTTTTTTTTTTTTTTTCGTTGCTTAACTTGGGGAATTTTGAGTTGAGAAGTTGTGAAACTCTAACACGTCAGAAGCTTTTTACTTTTTTCTTGCTTTGATACATCGGAATTTCGAATTGGACCCGTTTAGACTTTTACACTCTCCCTCCCCCCTTCCCATGAATAACTCTTCGGCACGTCCCTGCTGCTAATTGTTGTTCGTTGTTCGTCGCAGGGTTGGGCAGGATTTAAATCCTCAGGTATTTTAAATCCAAATTATCAAAAATCCTGATTTTGTATTTCGGATTCCGAATCCTTTTTCAAAAAGGAATTCGGATTTCGGATTCAACTCTTAATTATAATTAGCAAATAATTTGTATTTTAATGATTCTAAAAATAATTAAAATCCAAATCCAAAAATAGTGTCATTGCAGCGCTATGCTGCGGTAAACTCCCTAAAAATCCTCATTTCGTCAATTTTAAAAATTTACCATAACTTATTGATATCTTGAGAATCAAACCTTACATCTGAACACTGTTAAGCAAGACGGAGCCAAGCGACCATTTGTTGACAAAATGAGTTACAGTAGACGCCGCATATTTGAACCACGGATAATTGAACCATTCGCCTATTAGAACCAAAACCTGTAGGAACGGAACGGATGTATTCTTTTACACATAAAATCAAGCGTTTAATAGAACCAACATTTCGTTTAATTGTACCACGTTGACGTGCACGTGAGGTTAAAACCTGAATAAATTTCCAACAGTACAGTACAGTATTTTTAATAATTGTCAAAAAAATTACTGCTCTGGACGCTCTGCATTTTGCCAATGAAGCCTGGAACCTAGTGTCAGATGTAACAATACGAAACTGTTTCCGGCATGGTGGATTTACTCATTCTGAAGAAGGAGAGGAATTACTAAGCCCTGAAAAACCAGCAGATCTCTCAGATAATGAATATGACGAATGGATCAACATTGATACAAATCTTCAAACTACAGCAACTCTCACTGAAGAGGAAATTTGTGATGCAGCACTTGCTACGTTCTCAACCGATAAACAGGATTCAGTCCAACAAGGGGAAGATCATGATAGTGACACCGATGATGAGCAACCGCCAACAGCACGAGAAATGACTGCAGCACTTACTGTGCTCAGGAGAGGAGTTCAGAGACGAGCTGACGAAGAAGGGTTCGAACAACACTTTAAGTACGAGCAATTTATTTGTAATATTTTAGAGGAATGTAAAACGCAGTCGACCCTCGACAAATTTATTAAACCTACCTGACGTGTACTTGCGAGAACTAATGTGTAATAATGTACTGTACACTAATTTCATGTATAAACCGAACTTTTTTTTTTGTACTTCGGGTAATTGAACCATTCGGTTATTGGAACCAATTTGCTATGGTCCCGAAGTGGTTCTAATAAGCGGCGTCTACTGTATTAGTATCGTTGGAAAGAGCATAAAAAGTAACTTAAAGTTTTTCGAAATTAGGGCCCCAATACGAAAATGTGTACCCACGTTGGAAAGAGCTTATCAGTAAACGCTCTATATGGCTTTTGAACTTCAAATCACGTGTTCTCAAAAACCAGATTTTGTCGCTTGGTTCTGTCTTTCTCAACAGCGTTCATATTGATAGTTTTATCCTTTTTGTTGTCGTATTCTGCGAACGCGAAGGAAGCTCATTTGGTGTCACCTGTTAGTAAGTAAGAAGTTAGAACGCTGGACGTAAAGCCCTGAAAATTTCTCTCTTTCACTAATTATTACAGTTAGCATTTTAGTTCTGAGCTACAGACAACGGAAATTGTTTGCGAACGTCCTCAGCCGTTCAGCCAAAGGTGGATTGAAGATTGCGAGGATCCTTACTGCTGAGTGCTGAGTTAGTGAAATTTAGAAGTTAAAATTCAGATTGTTGGATTTTGGATTTAAAACCCCAATTTTTCTGAAAATTTGGAGAATTTAGGATTTTGGATTTGAAATTCTTTTCTAAGAAGGATTTGAGACTTTGAATTCGAGTCCTTTTTTGCCAGGATTTTGGATTTAAATCTTGAAGTTCCCGGATTTTGCCCATCCCTGGTTCGCCGCATGAATACTAAATGATAATTAGTCGATGGTCTGCCTGCTATGTTGGCTGACATTCATGTACTACCGGCCCTACTAGCTAGCTAGGATTTTGAGCATTCTCTTCGTTAGTTTCGAATTTGTCAGTTTTCTTCTCGGACAAGGTAGAAAGTGGACGCAGTCTGCGTGCCTATCCATTTGTTCAAGTCTGAGGGTGTTTTTAGTACGGCCTGCCTAAGCCAGTTAGATATAGAGTCATCCTTCAATTTTTTACTCATATAGACTAACATAGATGAATAGTGAAGCATGAAATGCCAAGTAGAGATTAAGATGCACGAAGCAAGTTTATGCGAAATGCGGTTGGGCTACAGCGGCCAATGAACAAAGTCCTCTAGTTACTAGTGGAAACTCAACATCTGTGCGTTTTTGTGAATTGTTGACATTGTGGTTTATTATTCTGTTGAAGATGTGATACTGAGTTTAAATATTGGCAGCTTGTTCATGAATGTATAGTGGAGTTCATAAAACTAATTAAGATTGGTGGGATGATACTAAAGAAATTTTGCCTCCGTTATCCGAAGAGATGAACTAGAGATGGAGGTTGAACTAAATCATCCATGAAACATTTTTTCGGGTTTGATTTTCAGGGTTCTTGCTGTGGCCGACAGTGGCAGATACAGGAGGGGGTCCGCCCCCTCCGAAGTATCCGAATTAGTCTATAGTGATCCAAAGAAATGATTTTCTATTTTCGCCTCTCTGGCTGACTGTGCTGAATGAAACAAAATAAGGTGATGACGCTAATATACTAACCAGCATTTGTTTCTTAGTTATTGATCATAGTACTTCACATGATGATTACATTGTAGCTTTCCGATTGTTGGCATCGCAAAAGCCCCCTCTTCTACAGCTGTGCCACAAGTTATAATCGCAGTCGTTTTTCTGACCGGGACTCCACATCTAACATCATACCGAAGGCTCAGTGCGTATTAAGGGCGGATCACAGCTCAAAAAAGTAGAGCGAAAATGCCATTCCATCGAAACATCAACCCGAATTTTTATTTTGGTTCCTTTGTATCGTGTGTGCAGTACACGTTGGTAGTTGTTCCTAGAACTATCAGATTTCATATGAACTATGCCTGAGAACATCCGAAGAAACGCCGTAGTTTTCAAACTGCAATTCAGAATTTGCATTCCTTGTAAGAGTCGATGCGATTCGGAAACTTTGATCGCCGATATCCCGAAAATGTTTGATTTATGGACCTAGAATAAATTAAAACTCATGTCGATACACTCGTGTTTCGAGTGAAAAGTCCTGAACGACATTACAAAAGGCACCAGTTCGTGGATCCGCGTACCACACACCTCGTCGCCAGGTCGACACAAAACTGAACAGTGGGTTTTTAAAAAAGACCTTGAAAAGTCTAATGGAGGTAAACGTTTTTTACCTGTCCATTATTCTACATTGTTCGCCCTTCACTGTCATCTACCTGGGAAATATGTATAATGGATACTTTGTGCAGTATACCCAAATTTCTACATAATTGATAATGAAAACGATGCGGCATCATTGACAGCACATTACTCTCTCACTGCTGATGTTTTCTAATGTTTATCATTTATTCTTTGTACCTACTACAAGTGAAATCTATTTTTCTAAGGATAGCTCTTGTTCATGATGACCTTTGTTCCGCGATATTTGCATGCGACTAGTTGATACCTGGTGCCTGGTAGACGCCAAATGAAGAGAACCTGATGCCCGAGTGTCTAATCTTGTTTTCTGAAAACTGTTCTACAGGACATCGACAGGGAGGTAGTATTTAAAGTGGATATTTCAGTTTTTCGTTTGTCTGTTTCCCCATTTGATTTACTGTTATCATCTTTGACACGAGTGCTGCAGACAAATAAGGATGTTGATAATGAATAATGGGTATTGTGGTCCGGCGATTTCTAAAACTGGTTCAGCCCGAGTGGCTACACATCATTAGCGGAAGAAGCTATTAGTCGTAGCGTACTAGAGATTGAGAAAGTGGGGCCTGGGGAGAAAATTTTACTGAGAAAGAATCTGTGTTCATGGGTGCTGGCTTGTCGGGAGCAGGAGGAACTCCGATCAGTGATTGTTCGGTCGTACACATGATTGAAAACGTTTTATTCTTTTTCAGACGAGAAAAGCTCGGTTTTACTTGGGGAATAGTCTTGCTTTCTCCGGAATAGTGTTTTGCTATCTCTTGGAACAGAGTGTATCTGCGCTTATCAACATTTTATCGAGAGTTGTCGGAAACTCGTTGAGCTTGTTTACTCTCCTTGTCTTACTTGCTTATAGAACATGTAAACAAGGTTTAGGGTTTGTATTATCTGAGTTAATTTGAAGAACAGTGTCAGATAATTGAGTATTCGAGAAGTTTTAGTAGATAGTGCTGGCAGGCGTATGATTACTGCAGAAAATCCGAAGATACGAGTACATATGTCAGTGACCAAGATACGCCGTTTTAGGATGATCAGTAGTTCGTGGGTCTACGTAGTACTTGTAGCTTTCTGAGTGGTATTGGAAGTGGTTGGAAAGAAAAGTGAAAAGGCATGTGAAACAAAATTCATAGACCCGCAACTTGGGCAGTGTGGGGTGAAAAATGATGACCTAATGATGTGTCTCCTCGAGGATGTCACTATTACTTATCTGACACATTGTATGCGTAGTCAAAATCTAGGATTTTTTAAATGAAGTTGGTTATTTTTAGTTCGCTTCTAGATGACCCTCAGTCTGAATCACTGGTTGACTGATGCATTCTTTCTCATCATAATATTGTGATATGTGACTGTCGCTGGAGTATTTCGATGGGGTCGCGTGATGGTTAAATACGCGAGTAGGATGCATTCATGCTCGTGTTCATGTAATTTGTGATACAGTTCAGTAATATTGTAACTTGTAACAGCTGTATAGATGAATCTTGAATGCCGGCTCTGTCAACCCCGGGTGTCGATGTAAGTATTGCAACGAAGATTGAACTATAAAATTTTTGGACGAGTAGATAGTTGGTTTACTTTTTAGTACGAGTATGTTTTGGTGGCAGACGTACCTTCACATTCTGGTTATCCAAGTTAATGAGAAAATTGAGGACTCGGTCGACTAAAATGGTCGATTTGTTTCTATAGTATTCTTTCTTTCCTTTCTTTTTTTTTAAATGTGTCAGCGTGTATGTTACCTGTCCCGTTAGTTTGGTCAGCGTTGGCGCCTTGTTGGGCCGGATTTTGTTTGCAACGTTGCTCAGAATACTGCTACAGTAGGCACATAATACCTGCTGCTAGTCAATATTTTCGAGGCATTTATATTGATGTCACGGAGTTCATTTTTGCACGGTGTTGGCGAAAAGGAGGCCTAGGAGCTGGCTGCGGCGCGCGGAATACGAAAACACTGCTGGAAAACAATTTTTCGCCCGGAATGATGCGACTTTACGGAGCATCTTTTATGGGCGGCTCGGATAACTTCGTGTGCGGGATGTGCGGTGTTTTCCAAACTCAGCGTTGATGTGGATAACATCATGCGCCCTCGTGCTCGCGTCCTCAGCTCAAGATTTCCAATTCGATGAGCTCGGTAAGTATTCTTCTGTCTGTTCCGAGTCGTCTGGTGAATATTATGGTTGATCAGTTTAAGCATCACCCCTAGGGCGAGCAATAGTTCAGTTTGGGTAGCTTACCAAAGTGGTTTTGTTTAAATAAAAAATGAAATAAAATATTAGTGTTTAGTGTATTAGGGTGGAAGATGAATGTCGGATGCAGGAAATTAGTGAGATTTGGGTTTTTGACGTCATTTTGTCCTGAAAAAGGAGAGGGAAGAAGGATTCTGCCTGGCTGCATGGTTGGTGAGGTAGCTGATTGTTTTTGTCTGTATCTCGGGTTATTTGGCGTATAAGTTGTCTCTTATTAACGAGGTGGAGGCAGGAGTTCTGTCTGCCCTTGTAGTTGATGAGATCGCTAACTGTTCCTGTGTGTGTCCCGGGTTGACTGGCTCCTAAGTTGTCTCGTACGTTGATCGATAGGCTGCTTTTTTGTTTGGGGGGGGGGAGGAGGACTTGATGCAGGCTTTGAGCGTAACAAATTTGCCATTTTGACTTTATGAATTCCAGATGAGCAACTAGACCGCCATTTTTGTTTTCTAAATTGTGAGCTGAGTCTAAGTCTTCGATACAAGATGACGGCAATTGAAAAATGGGAAGATTTTGTATCTTCTTTATACTGAATGCCGTTGTGATAGTGGAAGAGGGTGTTGCCTCCTTTCAATGTTTATTTGAAAAGGTGGCGCTTAGTAAATTCAAATTTCCAGTTGGTAGAATTGGACTAGTAAGGGTCTTCTTCTGGATTTCAACGAGAAGTTTTACATGTTAGTCAGTATTTTCAACATCTGTGTCCACTCCTTCCCCCGCAAAAATACTTGCTAGCTCTGCCCTGTTTCCGCTTCTATATTTAATTTTAAGCTCCGATATTTTCGATTATGGAGAACAGGATTGTGAGTTGTAATTAAAAAGTGTAAATATTTCAGATATTAGTAAGACTCTCGAAGATCTTGACTTTCTAGAGCAGAGAAAGGAGAAGTCCGGTGCCTCGACTTCCTTTGGCGTGCCTATTGGATTTTGAAGCTAAGACTGTTCTCGACTTGGCGTCAATGGGACATCATCTGTACATCGACATCTTTCCGGCAGAACATCGTAATCAACGTTCGATGATGTCCGAGAAAAAAGTCTTACATCAACTTGCATTTAAATTCCTTTTCTAAGACGTCTCGATATGATGGCTATGATATTCTACCGGGTAGATGTTCATGTCAAGGTATTTATTGGGCTAGCGAAGTTCAGCCAGAGCTGACTGTCCACGAAGAAGTTGAGCAGATGTCATTGTTGGTCAAGCTTTGAAGAGAGAAAGGTGTTATCTTGCTCAAAATTTTGAAATGTCCTTTTGTGTGGTGCCACGTCTCTCTCCCATTTATAGATAGCTGTGAGGTATTTAGCCTTGCCCAAAGATGTTCGAATCATGTAGAAACCTAGTCATATGCTCTGTGAAAGGTAACTAGAAATCAGGCAAACTAATCTCAGGAGATACTCTGGATGTAGACATACAGATGCGTCGCGAGAGTGACTGGAACAGGGTGGCCACTTTCCTGAAAAAACTGAAAATCAGCGAACTGTTGGGTAATTTCTTCTATGTTGGAAAAGTCAGGGAGCTTTCAAAAAATGAACTCTTAATAAAATTGCGTGGTTTAGAAGTATCATGGTTCTATTTTCTTCGCAACTTGAATCACGTGCAAATAGTTGTCTATAAAAAACTGAATAAAAAGAATATTTCTTTCCTGATGGTTGGTACCTGTGTTTAGTTCTATCTAAGATTTTTTTAAACTGCCTATTGGTGAAAAATTACGGTACTAGAAGTTGGCAAAATAACCGAGAGACAACACTGAGTAATGAACTTCCAACCAGAAGGGTGACACGTTGAAAAAAAAATTGAGAAATGAATCTGGAGAAATCAGGGAAACGTCAGGGAAATTCATAATTGAAGAAAAGTGGCCACCCTGTAGAAGACAGACAGATGGGGAATGTGAGTTGGCTGTTGTCAGATCTTTGGAATTTTTCTTCCCGGGTAGGGCGGTAGATCAAAAATCTGACCTTGCTCAGAGCCTAGCTGTTGAGACTTGCTTGCTCATATTTGAGAGTTCGCTTTCAGAGCATAGCTTCATAAAGCTGAACTTAGTGCTGCAGTTGAGATCAGCTATTTTGATCGAAAAAAAGCAAAGATAGGTAAAATCAAAAGACAAATAATTGAAAATTATGATTTTAAAATCTTAAATATCATGATTTTAAATAAAAAAGCAATTTTCTCAAAAATGTTTGAAAATTATTTTTTATTATTTTTGTAATTTGAGATCGAGACATCTATGAAATCTTGAAATAATTATTTAAATAACAAAGTCACTATCATTACATCGAAAATCAATTGATTTTCAGAATCGTGATTTGAAACCAAAAATGGAATTATTTAAAATCAATAAATTGGTCTTAATAAGTATTTTCATTTTTTTTATCTCTCGATTTTGTCATTAAACGTAATTTAAAAAAAAAAACGTTTGTCAGGGCGCAACATTTGTTCAGTTTTTTGGACACTCGACTATGAAAAACTTATGTTTTGAATGGTCATGGGGGACTCCCCCAAATCCTCCCTTGAAATCGACTATGCCTATAAGAGATTTTCTTCATTGGGGTGGGGTAATGGCGGAGGCCAAGTCCTCAGTATATAGAGAGATGATCAGAAGCTGAGCTTATTGAGACCTCAGCATTTGAACCTCACTCTCTCATATTTAAGTCTCGCTTTCGGAGTACAACTCATTAAAGCCGAGCTTAGTGCTGCACGAGAGGTCAGCTCCTTCGCTCAAATTCAAGGTACCTATGTAGCTGTTATATCATTGCATAAAATAGTACAGGTCAAGTTTTCTGCTTTTTCTGGGTACCTTTTTGAATACTGATGGCCGTTGATTACTCAAGGTACATCTCATTGAAAACTTGGAACTGCTCTCCAGCTTTCAAAAGACAGGGTAGCAACTTCTTGGAAAACCGGGAAAAGTTCGTGAATTTTGTCGGTCTGGAAAAGTTATGGAATTGCTATAATGATGAACAAAATCAAGGAACTTTTTGAGAGCCACTCTTTTTCAAGAATAAATGTCAACGTAAAGTGTAATGACGTATTTCTTTTACAATGGTTTCTCAACGCTGTGTACTACAATACTAGCCGGGAAAATGTCTGGGAAAATTTGGAAAATTGACCTGAGTCGGGGAAAATCATTCTAAATAAAAGTGGGTACCCTGCAAGAGCTAGCTTTTCGATTGTCTCTCGCTTCGAAAGATTGGACTTGATTTTGAAATGACCACGCGGGCTGTTTTCATGAACTTACTAATGGGTCTTGGTGTAGAGCGATCTACTGAGTAATTATAAGACTCAGTGTGGGTGATCTAGTATATCTGGTTTGCTCTCTGGCCAAGAGCTGACTGTCCCGTTTTACTACCCTGTCCCAATTTGCGCCTTCATTTAGGTATGCTTCTGGTACCCGTCGGTTGTACGAATGCCGTAATGCCCCTCGGGGTTTCGGTACGGCGAATGTTTGGCGAGAGCTCCGATGCTGTAGGGTCGTGGAAATTCACGCAGCCCCATTCAGATGACTTCTTGTTGTAAACCGTGTTAGGCGTCTGCCGAAGAGCTGACTATCTCTTCACTACCCTGTCCTGTATTTGTGCCGTCTTCAGTTCTTCTATGTCTACTTCATACACCTATCGGTTAGATGACTTTTTATTAGTTTACCGTCTGCAAAAGCAGACTGTCTCATTTTACTACCCTGTCTCATATTCGCGCCTTCTTCTGTGTGTCTCTCCCGGTTTTGGTGCGGCACATGTTTTGCGGAAGCTGCGGTGTTGTAGGCTCGTGGAAATGTATACTTATGCAGATCCGTTGCAGACCGATGATCGTGCTTACGGCAGGTAATCGTTTCACACTTGTATGTTTCGGTTGGCGCAGCGGGAAGATTTCCATAATTTTGCTTACTTGCGAATGTACCTGTTACGCTGCTCAGCCGTGGTGATACGGTGCAGTCGGGCATCTCGCGAATTCTTCTGCATCGTCGGGATACTCATGGTCAATTATAATAAATCGCCTCGCCCCGCTTGGCTAAGCAATCATCATTTGTGTCCTCGCCTGTATACGTATGTATATTCGGGTCTGAAAGCAGAATACAGGTCGAGCGATATGTTCCGGGTATTTCCCACTGTGTATGTACGCTGGAAATTGCTTTTCTTCCGTGTGCTCGTTGCCTTGATTCGGATATCGAAAAGTATTTGGTACGTTCGGTGGTCGATGAAGCCGCGAACGGCTACTGGATATGGCTTCGGTGTTAACAGTTCAAGGGTATTTGGCTTCAGTTTCACTGGACGTTGAGGATTTCAATCGAACTCCAGCCAGCAGCTCGGAGCCACTGTTGACTGGTAATTGGTGAGCTAGCCTTCGTCCGAGTGGCTGAGTATGTGGCGTGCGTATCAATATTTTTATAATTATAATCGCGATCACCTGGTGTATGTACATATTACTGGCCACGCGAGAACCAAGTGTCTAACGGACCGTTAAGCGGCTGTATACCCTGACTGTGTTAATATGGTACCCACGTAAGTCCGACGAAAAGTGATTGTTAATTACGGCGTGCATGGCTTCGATAATTCGCGACCGTAGCGCCCGTCTATAGGATAGAGAAATATTGTCGAAGTGGTCGACCGCGAAGTTCTTTAACATTTGAGATTTTCAACAAACGGTATGTGCTTAATTTGGTTGTTCTGCGGTGTGAGAAAGAGAGAGAGAGAGAGAGAGAGAGTGATTGTAAGTATACCTCCTGTATACGTACATTGTATAATAACTCAGAAGTGACGAAACGCTGTTCGATGTTGAAACCGATATGTGTAGCTTTTTTAATTGATCGACGTTTATATTCGGTATATTGTACAGCTATGTATATAGTTTGTATTTGTACGCAAGTCGACTCGTGTAGGTCGAATATGTATGCACAGACGACAACTGTGAAGTTGATAATCAACTTTCCTTGGCGGCAGGTAGAATAGTAGTGTAACGGTGTTGGATCTTCCCAGACTAGCCTGTTTGCAAGCAGAGAAAACGAAGACTACGCAGTGCTGTTCTGCTGTTTTGGTATAGGATCGAAAAAGAATGGAAACGCAAGTGCGAGATTAGGCTACCTACTCTTCAAAAGTTAAGGTGTAGGCAGGTATTTGTACCAGAAAATGGTCTACGTGTGATTATCATGTGGACGAAGGTGAAAGATGTGGTAGAAATGGAGTCGTTGATGTGGTCAGCGTTTCAAGCACCGTATCGTTGAATATACTGGATGTGAAAGTTGGCCCAAGCTTTCAAAAAAGAAGTTCATGTGATGTCCGAATGAGCTAGTACCCTTTTATGCGAAACAAACTGAAAGAATATTCGGTTACCCCTCTCAGTAGTGTACAGGAATTCGATTCGAGTATTGGTGTGAACGTGTGTGTGTGCTCTGCTGTATTGCCAACCCTTCAATGTCAGAAGCTCCTCGGAAAATTTGGAAAATCTTCTGAATGTCTCCTCATATTTCTGAAATATCCTAAATTTTTCTATGATGATGATGATGATGATATATTCCTTACTCTCTAGACTAGTAGGTTGCGTCTCAACTTTTCTCCCCTGGATTTGTACTTTCTCAGGGTGTCTACAGGGTCAAGTAAGTCGGGTAAAAGTCAAGTACTCAAAGAAAAAGTCAATTGGTAATGTGAAAGTCAAGTATTTTCTCAACATTTTTTCATAGGTCGAGCAATATATGAATGACTACCTAGAAATGATGAATGAACTGAAAAATAACAAGGCTAGAGGTACAAAATTTTATCCCAATTTTCATTAATTGCTATTTGTTCTTCTTCATTATTTGCGCCAGGTGGCATATTATACTAATTTTTGCAGGTTTACGATTTGCTGAACTACTTGCATGTTCCTGTATAAGACGCGCCTTTTCGCAGTCCTTATAAAGTCAGATTTATAGGCAGAGACGTACCGAAAATTGTGAAAGTCCCAACTGACTCAACTCAAAATTTCTACGTATCAAAGCATGAAAGCAAAAACAAAAAAAAAAAAAACCACGTTTGATTGACGTATTGGATTTTTTCAACTGATAACTCAAAATTCCCAAATATCAAAGCAACTTTTGACTTGTCAAATTTCGGAGTTCGGGGCCCTAGGATGCGCTAGATGTAGGAAATCACGTGATGAACCCAAACTTTTTTCGCACAGATTCGTTTTTGAGGAAAGTTCACTTTCCAATGACGTGCATAAAGCAATTTGGATAATCTGCAATGAGAAATTCAAAAATTTGTAAATGGCAGCACTTTTAGGGATCTGATTTTGGATTTTCACAACTTCTCAACCTCCAAATATCAAATTTTTTGACTTGTTAAATTTCCCCAACTTCTTAACTCTATTCCCAAGGGTCAAAGCAAAAAAAAAAAAAAAGAACTTTTGACTTGTTGAATTTTTCCAACTTCGCTTGACTGAAATGGTAAATTTCCCCAACTGCTGACTAAAAAATTCCTATGGAAGGAGGGGTAAAGTTCCCTTCCCAATCCCTGTTGGTACATCCCTGTTTATAGGTCAAATAAAAGTCAAGTATTTTGATTTTCAAAATTGTGTAGGCATCCTGTTTCTTTTCTTTATTATCTACCGACCCCGAACCGGAGAGCAGCAGCCGAGGGGTCGTATGGCTGCGGTACCCCCTACTCTAGCGATCACCCTCTCATCTCATGGCAGAAATAAGGAAAAAAGTAAAAGTTACATTAAACTCAGTATTTTTACACTAAACTGCCAATGCGTAGCAAGTAATAATCGCTTTTACAAATTGGAACAATTAACTAAAGAAATTGAGTATGATATTATTGGTCTATCAGAAACAAGAAGGTTGGGGGAAAAATTAATGAAAAGAAATAATGGGGACTTCTTTAATAATTACGGGCAAACGAAAGGCTTTCGTGGCACAGGATTTTATGTACACAAACGCTGGGTGAATAAGCTGATAGAAATAAAAGGAACTTCAGAAAGATTAAGCATGTTGAAAGTGGGAATGAACAAAAAGTGCAAGACTTTTGATACTGCAGGTCTATTCATTAACACTTATGGTGAGCCCAAAAAAAAAAAAAAAAAAATGGAAGACTTTTACAACCTACTACAGAGTACACTAACTTGATAGAGAAAAAGATTATTACAATATAATTTGGGGGACTTTAATGCCAAGCTAGGCGTAAGCCTAGAGAAAAGCGGAATGAATTGTGTGGGACAATGTTGCTCAGGTGAAAGCGCAAACCAAAATGGGGAATATTTATTAAGTTTCGCGGAAAACAATGGGCTAAAAATTTCCTACACGTTCTACAGAAAAAGAAGGGCAAAAAGTGGACACGGTGCCAGCGGTGGCAGCCTTTGTATAGTGTGTGTAGCAGGGCTACACCTCAGAAAAACGTTTGCTACACCTCAAAAATGTTTGCTACATCCCAAAAAGTCTCCCTTTTTTTAGAACTTTTAAATCCGAAATCATCCTCATCTGAGAGTACAGAGTACAGACAGGTTTTGCAGTTGTAGTAAAATCAGTAGAGAATTTTTGCGTTAAAGAACAACTTTTCTTTTTTCTTTTTTTTTCTTTCTCTTTTTTTTTGGGGGGGGGGGTGGTTTGGCGATAGGAGCCCCTAAAATTACCTTGAAATAGAGCAGTACAACTTGAAATAGAAATCCCGAGAAGGGGTAAAAAAAAGTCAATTGAAACCAGATGGAGGAAGGAAAGAGATATTTCAAGAAGATGAAATACCCGAGGACAAACAAAAACTAAGAGAGGAGTTGAAGAGGGTAAACTTCGGAAACCTCGAAAAGGTTCAAGTATATTAAGTTTCAGCTAAAACAAAGGAGATATGCGCATGAAGAAACGCTCTGGCTAGGAAAGAAACAAAAACATTAAGGGAAAAAGTGGAGCTGACGGAGCTGAGGAAACTAACAAAAAAGATGATGAGGCAAGACATCAGGG
Source organism: Acanthococcus lagerstroemiae (assembly GCA_031841125.1). Taxonomy (NCBI): domain Eukaryota; kingdom Metazoa; phylum Arthropoda; class Insecta; order Hemiptera; family Eriococcidae; genus Acanthococcus; species Acanthococcus lagerstroemiae. The sequence continues at coordinate 15,162,748 of CM063113.1, read as the reverse complement.
AACACAATGAGGAAAAAATGATCTGTTAATATTCTCCTGAAATTTTGAGGTGGTCTTCTTGAGATAATACTGTTGCTGTGGAAGTATGTTGTAAACTTGAGAGACGAAACTAAGTTTTCGTTTTGTAATTTATGCGCGCGAATTTACTGCTGAAGACGTTGAACTAGTGCGTCGCTGTAGAGAGGAGAGCGAAGGCGGTGATTGTATGTATTACCGTCTAGGGTGCGTGACCTGCATCAGGGATTTTCTTTTTGCAAATCACGTCGCGGGTACAAATGTATTGCGAAATTTGTGTAATTATTCGGTGTATAGCCGGCGTGATGGCGCGGATTAATGACCTCGTTGGAAGGGCTCATCTTGGCCGGAGTACGAAATGTATAATATGAATTATGTGTTTAAATATACTCGAGTTTAGGCACGAGTGTATGGGGGGGGGGGCAAAAAAGCAATAGCCCCCGCTGGAGTGAAGAATCCGAGTTGGAAATTCTTCGAAAATAATTGACCAGTGGGGGAGTCTATATAGATTGAAAGAACCACTTGAATTGGAAGCTGTTAGCTTTTTGTAAATACGATAAAAGCTTAACGTCTAATTCTCTGCCGGGATCAAAAGCATGTGGCAGTTTACTTAACTAGCATACTGTGAACAACGAGTTGGATTGCTGGTTTAGGACAATCTTGAGGATTGTCAAAAAAACACTGAAGAGTGTTAGCTGGTCTCAGAACTTCTCTTCCTCAAGGAAAACATATATGCGGTGTGTGAAGAATATTAAAAGTGCTCCAAAATTGGTTGCCGAGTCGTGTCCCTTCGCTACATTGACAAAGTGTTTTACCAATCAGTTGAAAATCCTCTTCTTTCCTTGACCTAGTAACGTCCTGACGATTTGGAAAAACTTGTTCTTTGAAGCATATTTTCGTTTGGAAAGTATTTTGAAAAATATTTGACATCGATCATTTAAAACTTGAAATATTCTTCGTTTTTTTTTACCTACCCACTGATTTACTATTTTGGGGGCATGAAAATTTAGTTCTAGTTTTCATACATTCTGAATTGCCCCTTTTAAAGGACAGCTTCCTCTATCTGGCACTGTTCTAGTCAAGGTAATTCTCCTCGCGGTTGCCGAGTACATACTGGTCGTCCTTTTCACTCCTGTGTCGGTTGGCCGTGCGCACAATAACTTCAGAATGCAAACGGAATATTGGAAATTAGCTAGAGGGTTTTATCCTTAAACCCTGCGGCGACATCTATTTAGACTTCCACTGTCCTTTCGAAACTGAAGATGGACAGTATTATTAGTATTGGTCCTATTGTTCCATTTTCGAAGTACTCGTAGCGAATCTTGAAAAATGAAATGATATTTTGCTCAGTGAAATTTTATTTCAGGAGTGTTAAAATTCTACTTGAAAATCTCATTTTAAATCGAATTCTGTTGAAATTCTACTTATCGAATTCTGTTGATCACAAGCTTTTTCTACAGAATTTCCCGGACTGGCAGCGAATAGTACTGTGAAAATAAAACGATAAATGTAAACATTATTTGTTGCTATCTTCATCCTTAAAAGGACTATCAAAGTCTAAATTTGTTACTTGCATTTTCGTACAAGTTTTATGCCTCATTTTAAAACTCGAGTAGTCTCTTCAATGCCGCGAACAGGCAGTATGACTAGGTATGTTGATTTTATTGCATTTTCACTGTACTCTGCGTTGCCGTTCTCGGAAAATTTGCTGAATAAAATTTTGCGACCGAGTTTTCAAGGAAAATTCACGTTTTTTCAACTTGAAACCGATAGCCGCTTCAGTTTGGAGACTATGGCAAGAGAGTAAAAACACTGTTTTATAGTTCACGGTGGAATACCTCGGATAAAGAGAGAAAAACACTTCTTTATGATTTGAAAGTTGGATGAGGTCGATTTGAAGTTGTCTCTGAGTAGCAGTTAGGAGTTGGAGCCATATTTCTTTCAGCTCTCGGCTTTCTGCCTTCTAGCGTGTGAGAAAATGTCGAGAGCTGAAAATCTTGCCTCTCGAGGCCCGTGTCTACCGGCCTCAGAGACAGACTCGTGGAGTATAAAATACAAATAAGTGGAGTGATGTTGGCTCCCGGGTCGCAGATTTTGGTTTTCAGTACGGTTTTTTTTTTTTGGCGAAGGGTGCTTATCTGTCAGTCTGTTTGTATATTGGTCTGCCGGGGTGTCTCTCTCTCTCTCGGCTTGTTTGACTTGAGTCTTACTTTTTGTCCATCGACAGGGCTTTCTTCGACTGATTGATTGACTGACCGATAATTCTGTATCCGTCTGCCTTACTTCCCATCTGTTCATCTACCGAGTTTCTTTTCTGTCTGCGTATCTGCGTCGCTTACTGTTCTTCAGTCTGGTGTTTGGCTGTCTCGTGTACAGCTGAACGGACCTTGAGGTAATTGAACTGAAATGAAAATTTTTTTATTTTACGACGTATTTTAACAATATCTGTCTTTTACGTCCGTATTGTTTATAGTATCTTATTTGGACATTATAATTAGTTTACTAATAAACGGATACATACAATAGATAAGAATAATAACAACAGTAATAATATACGAATACACAAGAGTAGGGCACATTCAATTTAACGTGAATATTATTAATGGTAAATTTTTAATTACAAGTATAATTTCGTATCCTTGAGAAATTGAGAAAAATACGTTAATTTGCTCTTCCTTATTGCCTAATAAGCTATAGACATTGAATGGAGAAGATCCGAATTACTTGGGCCTTTCGGAGGTGTAGGATATGCTGTCATTGAGAGTGTGTAATAGTGTGATTGGAATTTGACATGATACGCTGTGTGTCCAATGCGAACACTTGCCAGGACCTTCTCCTTCATGCGACATGAGTTGTATGATGTTTGCCAATCTTGCAATTGATGCTTGATGGTTTGAATAGATATGGGTGTGTGTCCGGAGGTGAAGGCGGACTGCATTTAGGATAGGGCGGCGTTGTGATTTGAGATTAAGTTCAATTTTTAGCATGTCGGTAGTGAGATCATACACTTGGAGCAGTTGCTGTGCTATGTGTCCGAGGCTACTTGGGTGCGTTGGTGAATCTATTCGATAGGAGTTTATATGATTTGGGACTAGGAGGAGGTTTCCATAGTATCCTAGGATATGGCTGTTTCTGCGATGAGCTGAAGGTGTGAAGTTAGTTTCTGTATTAATGCTGAGTATGGGGCTTGTTCTGAAGGCTCCAGAAGCATTTCTCAGTACTTGATTCTGTATAGTTTCTAGCTTTCTTAAGGTTGATTGGCTAGCTGTTGAGTACACTATAGAGCCGCAATCCAGGACTGATCGAATGTGGCTACAGAGGCGAAGTAAACATTTTTAATCAGCTCCCTAGGTGGTGCCATTGGGTGTTTTAAGTAGGTTGAGGCGCTGCGAGCATTTTTGGTGGATGTCGTTAATGTGTTGGTGCCAAGTGAGGGTGCTAACGAAAGTAAATCCTAGGAACTTGGTATTTGATGCTTGAGTCCGCTGTACTCCGTTGAGGAGGTGAATTCGTTCTTGGTGAAATCAACCGCCGTAGTTTTGGCTGGAGCAAAAGAAAGTCCGTGGCTGCTTCCCCAGACAGCGAGTCCATCTATCGTGCGCTGCAGATTTTTTGAATATATCGTGAATATTTTTTCCTCTGGTAAATAAAATCAGGTCGCCAGCATAAAGGAGATGTTGCACTGGGTAGTGAATGAAACGTTGTGTGTTGTTAACTGCCAAGATGAACATGGACTGAGAACTGAGCTTTGTGGCGTCTCTGTTGACTGTTTGGTCTGTGGTGAAAGAGTTTGGCCTGTACGAACTTGAAAAATGCGGTCTCGAAGAAAGTTTTGAACAAAGTGGAAGGTATTTCCTCCAATTCCCCTTTCTTGAAGTGCCCGTAATACTGATATTGGACGAATACGATCGAAAGCCTTTTCAGTATTAAAGAAGGCGCCAACTGTGTAATGTTTTTGAGCGAACCCGACTTTGATTTCATCAGATAAGTGTACTAAGCTGTCGGTGGTTGATTTTCCCGGTTAGAAGCCACACTGATACCTGTCCATCTGTCCTAGTTGAGTTAATTTTGCATGCAGTGGTTTCACCACAATCCTCTCTATAATTTTGCTTAGTACATTTGTCAAGGAAGTTGGTCTATACCAATCTACCACTGCAGTTCAAATTTCTGGTAGGCAGCCCGCTTGGTGCTTTCCTCGCAGTGGGGCTAGTAGGGCGTTTAGCATCTATAAAAAGAGTATACTGAATTCTCAGGAATTAGCCGTTTGCCATCTAGTATGAAGTCAGATAATGGGTTGTTTCCCGTTCGCCTGGGTACGTAGAAACATGCTGCGTTCCCAGCTTCCCACCTTATGTTCAAAGACAAAAATGGGAGTGAAATTCAGTTCGCAAGCGTTCACGGTCTTTTGTGACCGAGTTGATTTTCTTTTTTTTCAATCCGATGGCTCAGATATACAATGGCGAAGTGAACCATGTTGGGACTACCTGGTTTGCGATCGGATTCGGCGAGCCAGGACACGTGGCCCTTTAAATTGTTTCAATTACGTAGTCCGTTTCATGGAATTCGTGCCTCCCATGGCAGCTTGTCAGGTGGCACAGTCTCGTCAATTAGTTGTTCTAAACGAAAAAAGTGCCCAGTCAGAATATCGGCAATCACTTTGACTATCCGAGGCGTATTTTTCCTGGAAGCGAGAGGTAAATTCTGGTGTGCGTCAGAAGGCGCTATCTCAGTATCAATATCGGCATGTTTACATTTGGCTCAGTTTCTGTATCGTGTGCATATCTTACATCTAATTATACGCAGTATAGTAGTAAACGATAAGCGAGTTCTCTTGACTCATAGTGTCGAGTGGCAATTTCAAGGGCGATAGTGTTACATATCAGATGACAGCTTTGCAATGCCAAATGCGATAATGTATAATTCGGGAAATCGCTTACCTGATGATTTAGAAGAAGCGATATCAGTGTTCTGCGCTTTTGGGAATATCAGCGGCAGATAAGGATGACGACGACTTGATGCGATGCTGAATTAATTGAATTGCTGCTAATGTTTTCGCTGAACCTTGATAAGAACCGTGTAATCAGTTTCTAGATTTGCAGCTTTGTACTTCATGTTTTTGTATTTTGGAGGACTAGCAGTCGAAAAGTTTTTTTCGTTCCTCACACGCCAGATCATGTATTCGTTGAACGCGGGGTTAGCAGAACTGGTTGGCTTACTTCGATTTGAAGGGTAGATTGTGTCGAATTAGTTTGTTTCTTGTTTAGTTCAGTTGTTTGAAAAGTAAGTACAAAGCCGCGTACACATATGAACGCGGCTCAAGGTCATCTTGTGTGTACTAGTTTGGAAGTCTTGAGGCAGTCGGTTAGAGCGTTCCTTCTGAGTGCTAAGCAGGCGACTTGGACTGCGCTGTGGTGTAGCAAGCAATTTCTTCCTCTCTCTCCCCCATTCCCTGCTGTGAAATGAGATGATTTTCCTCTCTCCTCACCCTTACTATGAAGTAAGATAATTGTATGCAGACACGCAGTATAATGTGGAGGAGTGAGTGCGGGACATGGCAGCGTCCCTTTTTTTGAAGTGACAGACTGTGCTAACCGATGTCAGGATGAACGTTGGTTAACGCAGTCAGTTATTGCTGAGAAAATCAAAATGGCCGCTTCTTGCACCCAGCCCTTGAAGTAGTCTCTTCTGGTAATCTGGTTGAGAATTCGTTCTTCAGCCCATGGTGCAAGAGCTATGACTTCGACTTCTCCAAAATGTAACCAACGATCTTTTCTTGCTGACTCTCATCCCTTTCGTTGAAGTCTGATGATGATTTTGATTATTTTCGCTGTTCTTCATTTTTTTAAAGGTTATAATTTAATCGGTTTTCAGTTTCTTGGGGGACAGAACGTCCAAAATTTTAGTTTCTTGCATTTTTCTCGAAGAAAAGTTTCATTATTTTGAAAAAATTCACAGTGTATCATATTCTACATCAAATTTCCTACAAGAAAGGTCCTTACAAGATTTTTCATAACGGTCAACTGGAAGGAGTTATAACGCTCTAAAGTTTACCCATTTCAATTACTCACAAATGTGTACGTACGCGAGTGTACGCTCGACACGTACACACCCTCATGACTTATTATAAACTTCATAGCTGTGGCAGACATTCATAGTGAGAGTAAATAAATTGCCTTTATTTGGTGAAGAAAGAGTGACGTAGTAGATATTTTAGTCAAATATACATGCTACCGTTAATGTGTACAATCAGTTAAATGTAAAATTTCATTAAAATGCTCCCTTGTTCCCTCTAATTCCTCCCCTTACGGAGTAATTGGCTAAAAATATGGGAAGTCTTTAATTTTTGTCTGTTTACACAACAATTCAAAGTTTTTGTCTGGTTGCTTTGATAGCATGCTTTACCAAGGGCTATGAATAATTGTGTGAATCCAAGATTTTTCTTTATTTTTGGCCTCTGTATGATATTCTAGGAAGTCAACAAGACTGAAATTTCCAAACAAGGTACAGACAAATGAAACGTGCAGATTTTTCTGAATTCCACCCCGATCGGTCAGTAAGAGAAGGAATGAAGGACTGAGAATAGCCGGTTTCATGAAGAGAAAAACCATTCGTGAATGGCACAGCGTTATCGCTAGGGTAAGGAGGTCGTCATCTCCAACTAGTATAACTTGTTCTTCTTTCTCTAGGGCTGATTCTACCACCGTCCGCACGATTAAACTCAGATTACGCTTGTTCCCCTTTAGTGGCCGTCTGGTTGGCCGAGTGGATAGCGCGTTGGTCTCAGAATCCGGAGGTCCCGGGTTCGAGCCCACGTAGCAACTCGCCTGAATTTTCGAAGACAGCCCTAACAGCCTCCCCGACGTCTCTGAAGTAATGCTCGAAAAGAGCGGATTCCAGGACTCGGGTGGAGGTCAAATTAGACGAAAAGGTCCCCTTCAGTTACCCAGGTAACTGACGGGGTACTGCGCAGTTACCCTCTAGTTACCCGCGGCGGAAACTAAAATTTTGGACATTCTGTCTCCCAAAAAGTGGGTTGGGGGGGGGGGGGTAATACTGCACTCGGCACAACACCTGCTGTATGAACACTGGTGGATCTTCGAGCGTAATTTGACCGCAAAAAGTGTAGGAGTCGTGGTCCGTCTCACAAAATTGTTTCTAATATCACTGTGCCGCGAGCAGCACCTTCACATTTTTCGTCGTAGACTTTGACCCTTTGACTCGCCCTCCCCGAGTCTTTGTTAAATATACCCGTGTTTCTGTAAAGCAGCTGACCGTTTGTTTCTTTCTGTGCATTTATCTGTCGTAGTTTTTGTTACATATGCCCGTGTTAGCCGAGTGAGTGCTCCTTATTTTGACGTTAGTTTACGATTCCGTTGAATAAAAGTGTTTTTCCTAACTAGCGTCATTAATTCGTACATCGTTAATTTCGGCTGTGAAATGAGTGACGAAAAAACGGCAGTTGCGAGGGGCAGGACGGTGACTTATTTATACAAGTCAAGCAGCAATATAATGGTTGACCTGGTTCACTAATCGTATAAAATTCGGTATTTTTCTCTTGCCGTTTGTGTGTTTACTAGTGTGGGTCCATATGTGTTTTTCTATGTGTGTATGTACATAGTTGGGTTATCAATTATCGTGTTGTCACTTCCTGAGTTGCGGTTTTTCAGTTTTATCTTGCGAAACAGGGTTTCACAGGCGTCGAGTTCACATTTCGAACAAATTGATTGGCGGTTACTCCGTGGTGCGTGGAAATAAAGTGTTAGATTGGCGAAGAATACTCAGGATCGAGAGGGCTGTCATTCTCTCACCCGTCGGATCATTTTCGATGTCGATGTCGTTTGTTTTGGTCGACTGCGGCAGTCAGTCAGCAAAATTGAAAGAAAATGACCACCATTTTTTAGGCTGTGCGCAAAAGCTAATAACCGATCTGTTTTGGAGAGCCAGTCAGTCGAAGTTCATATTATTAAGTAATAGAAAGCCCGGTTTGATGTATTAGATCTTAGTCCTCTGCTGGTCTGATGAAAAAGCTCAATCATAGTATACTTGGGGTTCGTTTCTTCTCGAGCTTCACGCTTGTATGTAATTCAGATTATAGAGATCGGTTTCATACTTTGAGTTTTTAGCGTTTAGCAAGTTGCTGCGATGATGGTCGTTGTCGAATGGGTAAGAACCCGGTGGTGAGGATGTCACTAGAGGTTAGCAGCTAGTCTTTGGCCCTCTCCTAGTTGGATTTTCAAGAAATACAATATGTCACCAGAAAGAGTACAGTTTTTTCTCCCGGAAAAGGCTGTTGCTTCTTCCTGCTGTCTCGAGAAAAGTCCGGCAATGTCTGTGTTTGCTGTGAATGTGATTTTCTTTTCCTTATTCGGGAGATTAAGTGAAATGACAGGGTTGACCCTACAGCCGTGCTGTCAGGAATTCAGTTATCGAAAATCAGCGATTTCTCGCCACAGGTCGGTCTGTTCGTCTTTGTTGGGAACATTCGTGTCTGTATTGTGTAGTATCGTGTCCCGAACGAGTGTACGAATATTTGACCACATTGTGAACGTGATTTCGTGTAATTGTACGAGTAATTCGATATTAATGTGTGAAGGCGCGATGTAAAATGAAGCAAGAACACCCAGATAAGCCGCTGTCACTTTTCGGAGATGCTATCGGAATAATTTCATTGTCGCGCGTATCTTCATCATTCGTACATACGTCTATATAATATTAACTGGCGGACAGATTGAGTGATTTGAGATGAAGAAAGAAAAAAAAAGCTGGTAGACAATGAAAGTTATGTACTCGCCTCTACATTATACGACCGCTTTTCTCCTCATTATTTCTTTTTGCTGACGTGCACATGTGAGATCGGTTGTTTCGATTAAAAAAGAAGCGAGAGAAAAGGAAAGAAAGGGAGAAAAAAAGGACGAATGAGGTAAACGGAACAACAAATAGATTATTAATTTTATATATCTAGGGTATGCTATTACGGTCCGATGTGCACGAGTGTCCTCGTGTATATTTATACCGCTTATCAGCTTATCAACTCGGTTATTACTCTCGTTTTGATAACGTCGAATCGTGTGTACCTGTTTTACAGAACGTAAATTTGTAATACGACGATTATGAAATATCGTGTTATGCATTTCGCTGGCTGCAACGACTATTTTATTTGGCTTGCAAAGGTATGTCGAGAGAAATCAATGGAGCTGTTGTCTCAAAAAGATCAGGGGTCAGTCTGTTTGTGTCTGTCTGTCTGCTTATCTATCTGATGATATTAAACGAGATCTTGCTAGCTCTATTTATCGAACATGTATCATTGAAGGTCAAACGAGCAGCACTCATCGATAGGGGTGGCCCGTTGCAATGGCGGTCAATACAGTGTTATTCAAATGTTCATGCCATCCGTCAGATTAAAGCAGTCCAAATGAAATACTTTCTACCTAAGTCGAACCCCAGTTTACAATGTTATATTATAATGAAGTTCGGCTACTCTTCATTTTTCTTTCCGTGAGTTGGTTGATTGATTTTATGTTTTCGAAACGGATGGGGGGGGGATGGAATTTATTCCTAACGAACGGTGCGGAGTATTAACTAGCTAGCAATTCCATTATTTTTTTTACAGAATTGAAAAAACCACCCAAGTGATCGTAAGTAGATGGCTGAGTATAATAATCCCCATTTGTAACTAAAAATATACACATTGGTATCGCCGTCCTGAATAAATACATAGATGTATAAGAAATTACACACCTTGGTAGTCCATGGTTATACGCATTTATCATTGAGCCCGATTGCCTCCTTCAATTCTGTGAATAGGCGAACATTTCAACTCTATTTCAATACTAACATACACCGAACTTGTGGTCCTTGAACTATACACCATATAAATAATGCCGTAAGAAGTTGGATTTTGGTTTTTAAATATTTCGAACATTTTCATTTGAAGAATCCTTCAAATTTATTATGGTGTTTAATCTTTTACACATGTTACGGAATTTCACCTGTTCCAAAATTAATTTTTGTGTAAAAAGAAAGAAGAGTAATACGGAACTTTGAATAAGGCTCGAATACAAATAGAGGATGATGTGGGAGAAGCGAAAATTCAAAAAGGAGTTAGACAAGGTTGCTGTTTGTCACCAGTACTGTTTAACCTATTTATAGAAAAAGTAATTGAAGAAATGGATGAAAGGAAATCAGATGTGATAATACATGGGGAGCCGGTTAGAATGATATGGTTTGCAGATGGCATTATAATAGTGGCAAGAAGTCAAATCAATCAATATGCCTTTATTATATTAATAGTATACCTATAATATGTGTACTTAACTTGTCAAGTTGCCCTCTGCTGGGCAAAGGCCTCTCTCAAGCGCGTCCATTCCCTGCTGTGCCATGCAGTTCTTTGGTAGTCCCGGTGTTTTAACATTTTGTTAATCTCATCCCTCCATCCGGTTCTTTGTTTCCCTTTTTTTCTGTCCCCTTTCAAAAACCAGTCTGAGGTTAATTTTGCCCATCTGTTGTTCTCCATCCTAGCCACGTGTCCCGCCCAATCCCACTTCAGCCACCTTTTATCGCGTGTAGGAAGTTTAGGTTGTACTTGAGCTTCTTTTTTATTTCGGAAATTATTTTCTTATCCCTCCTCTTAATACTCAAAATTGCTCTTCCTATGTTATTTTGATGAGTCTCTATTTTTTGTTCTTCTTGTTTGGTAAACGACCAGGTTTGACATCTGTGCGACAGGGTGGGAAAGACACACCTCTTCGGAATTTCCTCTTTGTATCTTCTCGAAAAATTATATTTAAAAATTGTTTTCAATTACCAGAATTTTTTCGAAGAGTTGGCTGTTTTGGTTTCAAGTTCCAAGTTTTTAGTTTTATTAAATGAGATCATGTGCCCTAAATATTTAATTTCTTGTACCAACTCCATCTTATTCCCATTATAAGCCAGAGTTTCCCCGTTTTTGTTTGATAGAATTTTGGTTTTGTCGTGTTAATTTTTAGCCCTGCTTTCTCCCCTCCTCTCACCAGTTCGATTAACATGTCTTTCAACTATTCTTTTGACTCCGCGATCAATGCGATGTCGTCCGCAAATCTTTATTCAGTCTATTTCCATTTATCAAAAGTCCTTTGTTTTCCCAGTTCATTTCCCTCATTACCTCTTCCAGCGCCGCATTGAATAGAATTGGTGACAGGGAGTCGCTCTGTTTTACCCCCCCCCCTATCCACGGCAAAGTATCGACCCGGTCGTTCAGTGACTATTCTCGCTTTCAGATCTGAGTACATATCGTTGATTAGTGAGATGAGTTTGCCTGAGACCCCTTGTCTATGTAATGTGTTAATTAAAAAGTTGTGTTTTAGCGAGTCGAAAGCCTTCTCGTAATCCACAAAAGCCCAATTTGGTGTTCCCCTGTTTTTTCCTTAATTTGTTTTACCGTATGCAGGTGGTCTATAGTTGAGGGAAAGAAGTAAGGAAGAATTAAAGAAAACATTGAAGAAGTTGGATGAAACATTGAAAATAAAATATAAAATGAAGATAAATAAAAATAAAACAAGGACTATGGCAACACCTGTTCTTATCGAGTAAGGTTGTATTCCCACGTTCGAAGATTTGATTAGTTTTACTGCGTATAGTTGAATTTAAGGTGTTGTTGGATGTAGCAGTGCTATACTCTACCCCAGGGGTCTCCAACGTTTTTTTGCCCAAGGACTGTATTGAAAACTGTAGAAGGCCTGATGGGCCAGCAATATTCCGGGGGCTTTGGGGTATGGAATGTTGCTGGCTGGGAAAAAATCACCGCTGCCTGTCTACAGCTGATTTGGATTTGACCCTAGGTAATCAAGTCCCTGATTTTTCCAATATTTTTGTATGCAGCAGAGTGCTGGACAGTGAAAAACGCCGACATACAGCGAATTGAGGCTTTCAAGGTGTACTGCTATAGACGTTTACTGAGAATCCCATGGACCAAGAAGAGGACGGAATGCGTCGATACGCGAAAAGCTTGACGTAAAAGACAGACTCAGCACAGTCATCAGGAGACGCATTCTCAGTTTGGTCACGTAAAGGGACAATCTGGAAAAATTGACTATGCAGGGAAGAGTAGAAGGGACCAGGTCGCGCGGCAGGTCACCCACACGATACATAGATTCAATACCGGAAACTACTGGCAAGACGATGGAATCATGTACTAGGACAGCCGAGAACAGAGACAACTGGAGGAGCCTTGTCGACTCGCCTACCTGATCACGATGCCCGAAACCGGACGAACGGAGAAGAAAGGGGGGGGTAGAAAACAGAAAGGGCGAAAAGTAGAGTATTTCACCTGTAGCTGACGTTGAAATTCTTCAACTAGGAATACATTTTTTCAAAGTACCAAATATTTTATTACCTGACCATTTTCCCGCGGGTCACTTAGAATCCATTCCCGGGCTGCATTTGACCCGCGGGCCGTAGTTTAGAGACCTCTGCTCTGCCCATTCCGGGTGTAGCATGAGGCACGTGATCAGAGTAATATAAACCAAGATGATGCTGAGCGGCCGTTTTCGCCATATTTTTTCCGTTGATGAGCGAACGCATCCCAGTTGACGATCAAGGCCTCCCGCGAAAAAGATCGAGGTTGCACGGCAATTGAAAAGATCAGTATCTGATATATACGTACGTCTCTCTACCTGTCTAGTGGTAATCTCTTTCCTTGTATGAATCATAGATCTTAGAATGCTGCAGTGTGCAAACATGCTTATGTTACTATGCGCCCGGACATGAGCTGCTGGCTAAAAGGTACCTGAAGCGAAATAAGTGGGAAAACCTAGGTTGATCTGAGAAGAGGAATCTTCCGTTGCCATAATATTCGCTTGCATATTTCATTTGTGCGGTTTGTTCTGAAGTTTTGCTTCCAAGTATCCAGAGTGACATGATCACGAAAACGACGCATTTTACGAAGGAAAATTGATTATAGATAGGCGGGTTAACGGACTTTTCGTCTACCCTGAGAACGTGCTGAAAGTAACGGGTTTGAATGCCACATGATGTTTGTGTTGGTAATTTACGCATTTCTCACTGACGGTATGTGCTCGAGTGCGGTTGATGGCTTTTCATATGTACACGCATACAAAAGGGAGCCAAAAATGCAAATGAACTTGGAAAACTTGCCCACGATGAGTAATGGAAATATATCAAAGTGAAAAACATAACGAAACACGAAGAAACGATGTTTAATTTACTCCTGCCACACTGCTAGCGATTTTAATTGGCAAATATTTTAAAATATTCATTCCTTAGCGGGAATATAGTCTTTCTGTTTAATTCGTGAGATAGTATAGTGAGGTTTTTGTCGACTTCCTTTCAATTAAAAATTATTTATGGATCGTATTATGCGCTTGTTTATGACAGCATTATATTATGCGGTTATGGCCGTCGCTGTTATGGTTATTATTATGTTTA